>CM026560.1:32588055-33838055 GCA_015143295.1 Tetracentron sinense
GCCATTTACTTTTTTGTTAATATCCACATCAAGTGAACATATATATGAAGAATACGAATATCAAGTGAGCTTGGACTTTATTTTCTTCTGCTTAGTTTATGGAGATCCATGTTTATAAAATATGATGCATGAGTGTATCCATTTCTAGGTTTTCGTTGCTGGTAAGTTATGTGATCTTTTTTTTCCTTTCCAAAAGTCATCGTCAGAAAGAAGACACCATCTCTAAGTATACTTTCTCAGTCTCTTCTGTATGAAATGGCAATCTGCTTGGATATGCTTGTGTGACTGGGATACTTGCGGATTTGAGATGAGTTAGTGGTCTTGAAGGTGTCTGGTGGTCCAGTAAACAAGCTGCTTGAATCGGTTGTAGTTTTGAATTTTGTTTCTCTGATTAAAAGTTCTGCCTATGGAAAGGCAGAATCTATTGATAAAATGTTGATTGTTTTATTTTCCTTGTGGTTTATGTGTATAATCTTTGTAGTGTATCTGTTTTTTTTCCCTGTCAGATTTTTCCGCAGAGATTTTTGTAATTGTGGAAAGCCAATTCAAGTATAATAATATACTGTAGGAGAATTGTAGGAAAAAGATTCCGCTTGAGTCCTACTAATATCACTATTCTCACTCATGTTTCTTCTGCTTCTTATATCACTATTTTAAGCATATGTCTAAATCGAAACTATGATTCTGTTTTCTGATCTACTAATATAGTTTTGGGACAAATATCTTACTTGAAGTTGTTTCATCATGGAACTACCTGTTCTGTAGGAACTGCCGTCCAGTACTAGATTTAATTATCTGATTTTCTTATTTTAGCTGTTGACCTGGTTTGTTACATTATTTGGTGGTATGAAAAGGAAGTACTGAGGAGGCGTGGTTTGATTCAGTCGCAATATTCGAATCTGACTGTGATGACGATTTTCAAAGTGTTCAAGATGGTATGACATTTAGAGGTTCCGAAGTTCAGTGGATTTATTTTTGTATTTATTTATTTAATTTTATCAAGTTTCCGGGTAATCAAAGATGCTATTTGTTAAATTATACAATTCCAATATTTGCAGACATTTTGTCTCTAAATGGCTCTGAAGTTGCATCCATATCAAGTATTCCATCTCTGAAAGATGTTAATCATGAAGACTTAAATGGAAATATTCCATGCATCCCTTCCACTGACCAGCAACGGAAACCAGGGGAACCATCGACTGGAAATTTAGTGCCTTCTGTCAGCGAGGTTGCTAAAGTTGCAAACTCCCGGGTCTTGCATTTAGATGATGCTGATTCCCAATTGAAACCTGATGGGCCTCTATCTGAAGCGAAGGCTCCTGTTTTCCTTGATGATATCTCTACCTTCTCTGTGGATGAAAGTTCTGGCAGGGAGGAAGGAGGAGTGCTGGACCATTGTGGAATTCTTCCAAATGCCTGCTTGCCTTGTCTTGCTTCTACTGTCCCTTCAGCTGACAAGAGAAGATCACTAAGCCCTGGCCCACCAAGTTCTAGGAGAAAGGCTTCCTTGAAGCTTTCCTTCAAATGGAGAGAAGGACATGCTAATGCCACATTATGTGAGTTCCACCACTGTTTCTTTTGAAGTTTGATTATTAGATCCAACCTTTTATGTTAGGATCCCATAATTTGATTGTTGTACTTGTTAGGAACTGTTCGATATCAGGATATGATTATTCACCTTGTGCAGCTGCTAAATGGTATTTATTTCTATATATGGAATGCACATAAATTACGATTCTTTTTTTTATAAATTTCTATAAGGCTCATTCATCATTACAAGATGTTAAGTATTTATGTCCTTTATGGCTGAGATTTTGCAATCGATCTTTCTTAGACTTATATTATGTTCCTTGTGCTTAAATATTAGAATTCGTTTGAACATATATGTTTTTGCAGCTCATGTTCCTTGTTGACATTGTTGGTTTCTGTTGATCCTTACTTATGATTGGGTCATAGGCATTGTTTTGTATTAGTAAATTTGGGAATAACTAGCATTCTGTGATTTCCATGGTCAAATATAAAGTTCATGGATTCATCAGGAGATGGCTACTGGTTATTATGCTTGAAATATTTCATTCATATTTAAGGGTATTAATTTAGATTCAGATGCTATGGCAGAGTATGTTTTGGTTTTGCATCCACCATTATATGCATAGTATTCTTTGATTTAATCCTTAATACCTAAACATTTGAATATGAAAAGCCCATTATTTGTGATGTCTTGAGATATTGGAGAGTGGTGGCTTGGTTCTCTCCCTCATCTTATTCCATCCTCATCGAGTGCAGGATGAGAAGAAGCTCAAGTTGATGTTTTTCCCATTGGAACCTCATCCCCTTGACTATTCAAGGTATATTTCAGGACCATGAAAGGAGACTGATTTATGTATTTTTGAGCTTAGAAATGCGAAGAGGCCATGCTTCTTCTACCACTTGATCATGGAGAACGGGACTCAAATGAGGCCAAAGCCTTAGCTCTTTAAGGGTTAAAATTAGCAAGGTAATTTAATATAAACAAAGTAGTGGACAAAGACAAGCAGACAACTGTAATAATGCTTTGTGTTGGGTTTCGGCATAGAAAGGGGATTCTTGAGAATCTTTTCTTGGTCTTGATGGTTCTTTGAACATTTCTTCCTCTTATTTGTCAAGATTGGGTTATGATAGGAAGAATCTTTAGCAAAACTAAAGGTTCACATCAGTGTTATAAAAAGCATGTGAGGCTTACACCTCGAGGCTTGCCTTGAGGTGAGGCTCAAGAAAAACACATTGAGGCTCAATCATTAGGTTTAAATCCCATGAGGCTCATGCCTCATAGTGTGATGCTCACATGAGGCATATGCCTCACACCTCAATTTTAGCTTTATGTTTGTGGCGTGTGTCTCATATATTAACTAAAATTAGGGTTCTAGCCATACAACTGGGACTTAAATGTTGTTTTTTAAAAATTTTTATTTGTTTCAATTAATATTAAATAACACTTTATTTATTTGGCATAAGGCATTGAAAATGATGATGATGAACCCTTAATTTATTATGTTAACATATTTAGGCTTTTAAAACCCGTTTAGTCAAATTCACATTAATTTCCCTAGTAGACGTTGCAAAAATATCAATGTAGTCCATGAGCCTACTAGAGCTGGGGGAATCCATTGAATGTAAAAAGAACAAGCTGCAAATTACATTTAAGAAAGGTAAAGCTACCATGTTCAGTACTGAATGCCTTTTCATTTAATGGGGTCACGGTTACCCAAAAGAAAATTGTAATAAAATGTCCCTTCTGGTAAAGCCACACTATCAAAGAGCGGCTCGATGATTGAGACATACATGCCATGTGAATCTCAAATCATTGGACTGTACTCTCAGTATAGAAGCACCTCTTAATATCGTATTCTAGTATAATAATTTAATCGGTGTATGCTTTATTTATTTTTCATTCCTATGTTGTAATATTACTTCATGGAGCACTTCCTCCACGATGGCTACATATTTGTGTCTGGTACTAGGATGCCATTGTAGGTTTTGGATGTGGACATATATCCTGGATTTTAATTTGATTAATCCCAAGATCCTCAGGGTATAGGGGAACTAACTATATAACGGTTTGTATGCACGTGCATACAAAAAAGAAAAAAGACAAAAATGTTGAAATCCACATTCTGGGTTTGAGGATTTTTCCCAATTATCTCCCCATAATATATATATATATATAAATAAAATAATAGTAGGGGTATTATTCAAAAAATTCAGAAGTCCATTTTTGTTAAGTGGTTACGCCCCTCTCAGGGCCGTCTCAAACTAAATGTGGATGGAGCTTCAAGAGGTAACCCAGGAATTTCAGGAGGAGGTGGTATTATCCGAGATTCTACAGGATCTTTGATTGCTTGTTATATATATATATATATATTGACAAAGTGGACTTGTCTTCCTCGATTTTCTTTATTGAGTCCCAAGTGGATTTGATTCCCCGCCTAAAGTTGTGTCTGACTCACTAGTTGACAAACTATGTACTAAATCTTTGGTTTGGCTGCACAACCTAGTACATCAGTCTTGTGATGAATTAACAGAATAACTTTTGCATAATGATGCTACTTATTCCCTTATAATGGGTATACTGAATAATCCAGAAGGTACAAAAATTGAAAAGGCCAAATTTATTTTTCTAACTCAAGTTACATTGACTAGAAAGAGTTTACATGAGTGTATCCTTCATATATGGCACATGTGGGCATATCTTTCAAATATTTAATTATTTCGATACATTCAATCACTAAGTATAAATTCATCTACTAAGGCTATGTATGTTATTCGTGCATACTCAGACACAGTTTGGGCCATTCACAATCTAAATAAGAAGCCATCTATTTATGTTACTACATCCAGTATATCATGGTGCTTAATTAGATTTTTTTTCGTTTGGGGTTGTCATACAGAACAGCTCTAGCATTGAGAAGAAACAATAGTATAGTTGAAAAATACTTTATGCTCATCCAATGCATGAATTGCTGGGGTGATGACTTAAATAATGGAGTTTTAGAAATGAAAAGTTGTCACACAGAAAAATTGTCTAAAGAGCAGAAACTTTTCATAGGTAAGGATGTGACGTGTTACACTTGTCATTGCATAGGGCATAGTACAAACTAACTTCATAGATGCATCGTATTGGCAGTTCATGTACATTAAATTTCCATTCAATACATCTTACAAATTAGGGATACTTGTGATTTGCAGCATACTTGCTTAATAAATATTAGCGCACCTTCCATTTTCATCTTTTTTTGGAGGCTTTTCTATGAATAAATTGATAGCTGGTGATGGTTGGCACTGATATTCACAGTTGTGGGGTAGGCACTGAATTAGTCAGGATAAACGTAGGATTGTTTTTTGAGACTTAGCTTATTATTTTCTCTTTCTGTCACAGTTTCTTCAAAGTTGCTTCTGCAAAGACCAATAGCAGGATCCCAAGTTCCATTCTGCCCAATAGAGAAGAAAATGTTTGATTGTTGGTCACCTATTGAGCCTAGTACTTTCAAAGTCAGGGGAGAGAATTATTTTCGGTGAGAGAACAGTATCCGTCGATTTTGTTCTTCTCTTAAATTTATCATAAACATATCACCTGCATCACATTTAAATTTTCTAGTGGAAAACTTGATTATCTTAGCTTATATATTACTACCTGAGTTCAATGTCTTATCTTAATCTAACATCCTCCCCTAATTTTTTTGGCAGGGATAAAAAGAAAGATTTTGCTCCAAATTACGCAGCATTTTATCCATTTGGTGTTGATGTCTTCGTATCTCAGCGAAAAATTGATCATATTGCTCGTTTTGTGGAACTTCCTGTCATGAATTCGTCTGGAAAGTTTCCACATATTCTTGTTGTAAATGTTCAGGTATTCCTACCTGTCATTTTTATGACATCTACAGTTGATCATTTTTATGACATCTACAGTTGATCCAGGTTTAGAGTCTTTTTGGGTTTAAATCGATAACTTACACGTGTTGGAAATATATCATAATTGAAACTGATGCTGTTTGGTTTTATCAAAATTGTCCATCTCCTAAGTGAGATGCATTTGTTTCGAAATATTTTCATTCTTTCCAAGTGTTTAGATTATTTTCTGAACTCGTTCTTTTTTCTTTTTACATATAAATTCGCTGCATTTTAAGCCGGAGTTTTCTGGAAGTAGAATTTGCCCAAAATGAATTTGAAAGTAACTTCATACTTGTGGCTGTTGACTAGGAATTGGAAAAAATATTTGTCTTTTCTAAAGCTGACATGTTTGTTATACTGAATTGGGTTAAACAAAGAGTAATTTGTATGCACTGAGAAATATATCATAATATTTTCAATACTGACAAGCTTATGTGGTTTTCCCAGATTCCATTGTATGCTGCCACGATCTTTGGTGATAATGATGGGGAAGGAATGAGTATTGTTTTGTACTTCAGGCTTTCGGAAAGTTATTCTAAAGAGCTTCCACCTCATTTCCAAGAAAATATTAGGGTAAGATGGACCCTAGTATTGTAAATTTGCATTTTAGCTATGTGATTCTTACCTTTGCTGCCCTCCAAAAAAAGATGGAAAAATTGTAAATTTGCGTTGTAGCTATCTGCTTCCTACCTTCGCTACATCTTCCAAAATGGTTTCTAGATTCAGCAAAAAATATTGTCTTACTCTGAATTTACCCTCATAGATAGTTGTTCCTGAAGTGTGGTTTTAGAAGTTACTGCATTAAATAGAAGCTTTTGTGATTGTTTAAGTTGATGCATCCTTGTTTTGCTTGAATTCTTTTCATCTCTATATCATCATGAGTCATTAGTCATTACATTGAGATAGCAGTGCATTTCATGATGGCTTTTATTTATATCCCAGTAATACTTCATGTTTAAGTTTATTTCTGACTACCAATGCAAAAGTTATTTATTAGTTTGTGGCCATATTTCGTTTTGGGACAGAGGTTAATAGATGATGAAGTAGAAAAGGTCAAAGGTTTTCCTGTGGATACAATTGTACCCTTCCGGGAAAGATTGAAGATCTTGGGCCGTGTGGCAAATGTGGATGATCTTCATTTAAGCGCAGCTGAGAAGAAGCTTATGCACGCTTACAATGAAAAACCTGTTCTTTCACGCCCTCAACATGAATTTTACTTGGTAAGTCTATATTCAATTTTTCTTATATTTTGTTTTACTAATGACATCATTTTTTTGGTCGGGGTAAATGATTAGCTGGGGTGAGTGCCTGAGTGGGTCCTCCTGCCAGCATAGTTACCAAATCCATCTAAAATTTGTTTAGAGGGGGTTGCCATTTAAAACGTAGTATTTTTCCATATAACATATTATATCCATATTTCTGTATAATACACACTGAAATCTCGGATTCTGTATTGAACACTTATTTTTGCCATAACTTTTGCCATGTGAAAATGCATATTCCGTATTAAATGATTGTTAGTAGTTAGTATCATGATTCCTATTTATATATAACTATTAATCATTATTTTTAAATTTTCTGTACTTTTACTATGTTTTTGTCGGATAACACCCTACTTCCCAAATGAATCATTGCCGTGACTTGGTAACTATGCCTGCCACGTCTATTTAAGGGAAATTTTGGGAGTTCCTTATCTGGGACTCTTTCTCTTCTCAAACGAGGGGCACACCTTTGCAGTCCTAGCATGAGATCTGGGTACATCATTTCATATCTCTGCATAATGCTCACAATGAACCTAATAACTTTGGGAGTTTAATTTTGAGGTGGAGCTCTGCTTCCCATCATGTGAGCGGAGCTCCCCTTTTAGTGTAAAGTTGGTGGCATATTGTAATTATGGAAAGAAAACTTTTTGCAAAACTGCCATTATTCTCTCAATAATTACAATACTGCCATCATCTACACATAAATAGAGGAGCTCTGCTCACACACCGTGAAGCAGAGCTCCGCCTCATATTTAAACTGATTAACTTTTCGATTCTTGAGAGAACCTAGATAATATAGCCAACCAAACATTTTTTGCATCCACCTCCATTTATAGCGGCATAAATCAATTATCCGATAAGCACCTCAGCTCAGACTGGTTTTCCTCATCACTTAATTCATATATAAATAAGTATCTAAGCATTGGTGATGCAGTCAAATTTTTTTAATTACGAATTTCATTATCTTGCCTCTCCGCTGTATGAACAATCAAAATTTAATATAAGCAAGTCAGTTATATTATACATCTTCTCATGCATTGGCACTGTAATAATTTTTGCAGGGAGAAAATTACTTCGAGATTGATTTGGATATGCATAGATTCAGTTACATCTCTAGAAAAGGGTTTGAAGCATTTCAAGACAGGCTGAAACTCTGCATCTTGGATTTTGGCCTGACAATTCAGGTAAGAAACAAGATTATTATGCTCCCCTATTTAGAATCCATTAGATCAACACACATCTTGTTTTACATAGTTATTATGGAACAGGGAAACAAGACAGAAGAGTTGCCAGAGCAGATCCTATGTTGTTTACGGTTGAATGGGATTGACCACACGAATTACCACCAACTGTGGATGAGTCAAGAGCCCCTGTGAACACGCTAAAGTGATCAAATACTGTAAGGCTTTTAGCTAATAAGAGCTAATCAAAAGCCATTTTCTATAGAGGTCTCTGCTGCATCTTATTTGTAGTTCTACAATTTGTCTCATGATCTCCAATTTCGAGTTTTATGAGGTGATAATCTATCAAAGCTGTGATGATTTCACCATCCTAAATCATATTGCAGTTCTAAAAATACATCATCTCCAAATTTCAAAATTATATAAGGTGATGGCTATTGCAGGTGTGATGATTCACCATCCCAAATTATATAGTTCACTGTTAATGGTAATTACAGGGATCTATCGAATTTGGGCATCTTTCTTCTATAACGAAGAGAGACTAACTGTATTCCAGTTCTTGTGTAACTGTACAGTTTTCAAAAAGGAGCAAGCCTATACTCCCCTTGACCTTAAATTTTTATGTGCAGTGATGATTCAAGTAGTAACCATTATTCTTCAGCAATTGAGATAACCACTTTTCAAATCACCCATAATGTTCGTTTAGCCAATTTCACTTTGAACTGATGAAAGCAATACAACACGTGGGGCATTCTATGTTCCACTTTCAAAGCGATTACCACAAGCACTCCCCTCAGTCAGAAGTTTGGAAACTCATTGGAGCTACATCTATGATCTAACTGGTGCAGGAAAACTTTGCTGTTTCGACTAATACTACCGCCTTTCATTGGTGATTGACCTATATTATTCTTAATGGGCTGTGTCCCCTATTCTGTACTAGTTGTGTACCCTCTCGCCTACCTAGTTTGCCAAAATGTAAGACTTATATGCCCACCCTTTTTTTTGGATAGTCCCCTATCCTCACTGATTCAAAAGGGGAGGAAATGAATACCATCCTTCTACCGGAATGTTTCGAGGCTATGATCCAGCTGAAGGTGGCTCAAAAGTTAATCAGAGACCATATTTACTTGATGGAATGTTCTAAGTTCTCTGATCAGACAGGTGGTATTTGGTTGTTCAGCTTAATAATTCTGGGTACGTATGGCCAAGCCCATAAATGCTCCTCCAAACCAGAGGAATCAGTAGAATACCATCACTCAAACATCAACCTTTATAAAATCTACCCAAACATAGATATTCCCCTTTTAACACACACACACACACATCAAAAGAGAGTGTACTAGAAATAGTAGAGATTGATTACTTTCCTCAATTGGAACTTAAAAAGGGGATGTCCATGAAACCCCCCAACATGGGCTAAGGAAACAGAAACCCTTATAAAACAGTCATTTTGCTTAAACCTCTATTATCATATATTCACTGTAATCATTCACTTATATATATCTATATATAAGAACACAAAGTGTAGGAACATATCCATCTAGGAGAAGTCAGTAGTACGACTGTTCCTCCAAAAGGTCAGGAAATTCCCACAACATCTTGCTGTCTTGATCCAAGATAGCATCCACAAATGAATTATCAGAAGATGAAGAAGCTCCAACAACATCGCTCGCTTCGCCTCTACCTGTTGCTGGACAACCTTGGCCTGTGTAATCAAATGTGCCATTATTCATATCTCCATCTCCATTGAAGTTCTTTTCATTTTCACTAGTGAATTCGCTTTGCAGTATCTCATTTTGTATTTGGATTGAAGATCCAGTTGACGATAACCCCTGGAAGTCTCGTTGTGGATTGGGGCCAAGAAACACATCATCAAGAAGGAATTCACTCCACTTAAAGGGAGAAGATGGTGCAGTTTGAAGTGGAGATGGCTGTTGGCAAGGGAAGGATAATGGTGAGCTTGCTTGTATGGCATTAGAAGAAGAAGATGATGACGAAGAACAGCCTTCACTGAAGAAATGTGGCTGGATGGTTTCTTGGTTGTTGCAGTTTGAGGCTTCTGTAATTAGTTTTATGGCCTGGAGCTGAACCAGAAGCTCCAATGAGTGGTTGTCAGTATTGTAATTGTTCAAGGGATTATCTTGGAATTGTTCCATTATCGGCGACATTACAGACATCGTTGAATTGCTCTTGATATTTGAAAACCCATCGTGTGTGACCGTTGATTGTTCTGATTTTGTCATGAACGCATTCCTCAAGTCTCTATTGAGAGACCCAATTCGGGTGCCGCCTTTCGGAAGGCCACCGATGTTTCCGTAGTCAACAAGGATCTGAGAGAATGGTTTATGGGTGACAGGGTCAATTCCCATATGGGAAAGCTTCTTCCTCAGTTTAGTGTTCCAGTAGTTCTTGACATCATTGTCTGTTCTTCCCGGCAGTTGCTGTGCTATTGTAGACCACCTGCACCAAAGAAGCCATGAAGCTGTGTTAGAGAGAGAGAGAGAGAGAGACTGTCCTTGCACTAGCAACAGATAACAGGCTGTTAGTCAGTTGGGTATCTCTCTACATGTCATTGGAAGTTAAGTTTGTTATGATCTGCTCGGACAAGGTGACACAATTTTCTCCTGTTTCTCAAATAACATGCAAACCAAGGAAATATATGGTGGTACCTGGGACCATAGAGGTTTGTGATGCTAGGTATCAGGACCCCACACATAGACCACTAACTCACCTATCATGATCGATAATCGTGCAATCTATTTGATCAGATGAGAATGAGAAGACAATGTTAATTACATGATTCTTCCAGTGGCCAATCCAAGAGGTGAACCTAGACTGAATGGTCATGATTGAGTGCTGGTGGGGCCATATGCATTCCTGAGGGTAGCTTTTTTTTTTATTAGAAGAGGGTAGCTTACTACGTAGTAAGCTATCATTTTACCCAGATGATCATGGAGATCTCAGCGATGAAAAATAGAAATAGTTTTCTGTTCTTCATTTGGATACATACAAAACCAATCAAATAACATTTTATTTTAAAAAAATCTAAATATTCATACAAAATTTTCTAGAATTACTATCAAGAAGCTTTCTTTCTGGTTGTATAAATATGGAAACTTGGATAGAAAATAGAGAGGAAAACACAACAGAAACCTGAAAATCCTACCAACAAGCTACAAACATATTCCCTTTAAAGATTAAAAGAAAGTAACAACAACAACAATTAAAAAAAGAAAAATATATAAAAAGAAAGGAAAAGATGAATGTATAATGGAGTAAAACAAATGTAGTAGTAAACCAACCTACCTGCTACCTATGGCTTTATGAAGTTTAAGAATCAGCTCTTCTTCTTGGGATGTGAAGTTGTCATGCTTCAGATCAGGCCTCAGGTAATTAGTCCATCTAAGCCTACAACTTTTTCCACATCTTTTTAATCCTGTAGAACTCGTTCATACATACAAGAATCGACGCTTATATTAACATTCCAAAATCATGAAAATTCGATCAAAAGCATATTGAGAAAGAACATTCTAACCTGCTTTCTTCGGAACAGACGTCCAGTTGCCCGTTTCATGGGTCGATACATATACAAGTAGCTTCGCGTCTTCCTCTTTGGTCCAAAGACCCTTTGTCACATTTAATTTATCACAACATGGAGGTCTCCCCATCTCATCTACCCTTGTAAAATCGCGCCAAAAATCTCTAAAAGAAGAAATGGACTAGAAGGAGAAAGATGTAATGGTGATGCAACCTTTACAAGTACTCTTGAGGATGAGGAGGGAGATGGGTTTAAAATTAAGTTTAACAAGTGTGGAGGCAAGAAAAGCATGGGATTCACTCCCATTTAACTATAATTGCATGATTAATGTCACCTTCTCAAAACGGTTTGAGATGAAATATCAAATAGTAATGCTTCTCTCTCCCCCACACCTCATATGCTTGGCTCCAAGAGCATTGAGTCAGGTTCAAGTCGGGTGAATTATTTGGTTAAACGTAGATCAAACTAAGTAAAATAACTTTAAAATGTATTTGTTTAGATTAATCGATGCTTCATGTGAGAGGAAACCAACTTCTTTTAGCTTGGGAATAATCACAATTGTGATGATACTAACTTTTTTTCTTTAAACTAAAGATTAGGCTTAGTAAACAAATAATGTGGAATATTTCGTTGAGTTTACATCCAGTCGGCATGACAAGCGCAGAAGGAGCTGTTTGGACACTATGATACAGAGCGTCGGAATCATTTTTCTTCATCAGATATTGCATCCCTGACAGAATGTATTGTTTATGCAAATTGATTGGTGACCCTTTTCTAATCAAGTGACTACCAAGAGCTAGTTGAAATTGAACCATCAGGCTACAACTTTGACACCCCATTTAGGTCTCTTTTAAGTGTTAAAAAACTACATGCTCCGTTCTTTTGGACATTATAGATCATCTCATCGTCAAATACTGGCATTGCACTATAATAGTTGCGATACCTATAATGAATTAAAGCATTCATCTTTGAGAAACATAAACCATACTGTTCCGCACAGGAGTGGAGCTAGGATTTGTGGAGATTTATTAGGCGGGTATGAAATATTTTGGTTCTAGGGGATGAGGGTTTGGTGCGTAGTCACCGAATTTTTTTTAGGACTAAGTTCGTGGGACATTTTGTCCATTTGATACATAATAAATTGTCCATCCCATTTTATAGACAAACGAATTGGTTCGATACTACTACTCATTTTCTTATTAATTCTGTTAAAATTTGATCTTTCTGCATTTGGATTATATCTAGACTCATTTCTCCGTTTTGAAAGAAGATAGAGCAATTTCCTTTGGAATTATCGGGTTAAGCAGGAGACAATACACTTTGATATTTTGGATTATTTTTTGATTTAAAGGGTTAGTCCATCTCAACTGAAAAAGCAAAAATCTTTTCAGGAAGAAATTGAGTTTTGCTTCCATGTTGCGTACGTGTATCGTTTCTCCTTGTTTACCAGGCAGTCTTGCCCGTTTAAATAATTAAATATCATGGTATAAAAGATATATTTTATTTTTAAAAGTTCAGAGGACAGTTGTCCCCTTACACTATGGTTATGCCCTATTAAATAATAAAATAATAGAGTAATTTTTTAGGGGGCAATTCCCCTTATCCCATGATTATGCCCATTAAATAATCAAACAACTTAGTATAAAATATATTTTTTATTTCAAACGTTCAAAAGCAGCTGCTACCATTTAATTCCCATGGCTATGCCCCTAAAAAAAAAATTGTTTTTCAAAAGAGCCTGGTCTGTGTCTTACCTTAGCCAAGCCTGTGAACTAAGATTGGTTCGTCTCTGTTTATGCCCAGACAGGATAATGTAATGCAACTTGACCAGGCCCCCAGACCCAAGCAGACTCTGTAACATATTTGATTGAAAACATTACCAACATTGTTCGGTCACCAAGCTTAGGTGATTTCACCATTTTACATTTACATACATTACATAGATTTGATGAGCTAGTGATTTGTAACTATATAAGAAAAAATATATATTCAAAAATCAAACCTTACATGGAGAAAGAGGCTTCCCACATAAACCTTTGTTTCCAGAGTAAGAGCTCTCAGGAAAATCACTCAAAGGTTTGCCAACAGGAATTTTCCCTACCAGAAGATTATCTGACAGATCCAACTCTTTAAGTGCTGTAAACTTCAGAAACCCATATGGTATCTCACCTATAAACTGGTTTTTCTGCAGCTTTAAACTCTCTAACAAGCTTACATTGGCTAGAGACTCTGGCAAGTTCAAACCCAGTTCATTGTAGCTCAAATCCAAACTTCTCATTGTTCCCAATCTTCCTATGGAAGTTGGCAATCTACCCTTAATTTGATTATGCGACAAATTAAGAAACTCGATCTTACTTCGCATTCCTACTCCAATTTGCTCGATTTCGCTTGAGAAACTGTTATTGGAAAGATCAATGTATGTTAGTGACCCTTCTCTGAACCTGCTCCCAATCTTGCAAAACCTGATTTACAGGTCCTGTTAACTGATTCGAGTGGAGATCGAGCACGCCTAAGTCATCTAAGTTTGTAATTGTATCGGGAATCTGTGAAACAAGTAAATTCCTTGAGAGATTCAATGAGTAGAGTTGAGAGAGGCTCCCAAACCACGTCGGGATGCTTCCAGTAAGGTAGTTTGCAGATAAGTCTAGTTCGAGTAATGGACTTGGGGTTGTTCGCAAGAATCCGGGAAATTCACCTTGGATTCCACATCCTGCCATGAAAATCTTGCAAAGTGATGGTAATCCTGCAAGCCATTTGGGAATGGAGGACAGACGTAGACGGTTGAAGGACAGATCAATTGTTTGAAGATTCTGAAGGGAAGACATCTCGTGGGGAAGTGGTCCTTCAATCAAATTATGAGAAATACTCAAGAAAATTAGCCGAGAGAGTTGACCGATCGATTTGGGTATCTGTCCGGATAGCCGGTTTCCATTAAGATAAATCTCTGTAAGGGCAGATAGATTTCCCAGAGTGGAAGGAATAGCTCCCTCTAGCCTGTTATTTGCTAGTGAAAGTCTTTGGAGAGATGCCAGATTTCCTAAACCAGGAGGTATTCTTCCGGTTAGACGATTATCGTGGAGCCTGAGAAAGCCAAGGGATGTCATTTGATTAGAGCTTGATGGGAATTGGATCTTCCCCTCAAGCAAGTTAGTATCTAAGTACAAAACTGAAATGGCAGTTAAGTTAGTTAAAGAAAATGGCAGTGTTCCACTTAAGAGATTGTCTGACAGATCAAGCATTTCCAAAACCTGCAATGCACCTATCTTCTCAGGTATGTGCCCAGTAAGAGAATTACTATGAAGATCCAAATTCACTAAACTTGTTAAGTTTGTAAAAGACTCAGGGATTGGACCAGAAAACCGATTCGAGTATAGAAGAAGTCTATTAAGATTTTGAAGCCTTCCGAGGCCGAAAGGGAGAGACCCAGATAAGCTATTCTCATGTAAGCAAATTTCTTTGAGTCTCGAAAGCTTACCGATGCTTTCTGGTACTGGACCACTGAGATTGTTTCCATACAGATAGAGTTTTTGGAGCTTTGGGAGATGGAAACCAATTAATGGTGGAATTGTTCCTGCAATGCCGATTAGTCCTCCAAGATCGATGACTTCAAGAAAAGTGAGAAGTGTTATGGAAGGGGATACCAAGCCTTCCATCTTGGTTTGGAGGATGGAATCATCTGTGGAGATGAAACCAGGAAGCTGAATTTCCGTCACCCTCCCGGTCTGGTTACTGCAAGAGATTCCCTCCCACTTGCAGCAGCTGTGGCCGGTCCACTTCGCTAATCGGCCGGAAGTGTCGATGCGGATGCCGGCCTTGAAACCGGCTAAACCCATCAGGTCCTTTGGGTTGCACTCTGAATCTACTCTTCCCTTGCTCTCTCCAACAGTAATTAAGATGAACATAACAAGAATCCATGAGAGGTTACTACTCATTTTTGTATGCAACTTGAACTCTCACTGATTGTTCTTCACTGACACTGAACAAGAATGTGAGGGATGAGTTGGGTTTGCTGGTGAAATCAATACGTGAATAAACAAAGAAAGAAAAAGAAAAGATGGTGGGTCAAAGATCATAGATTTGCTTTTTCTTTTTTCTTTTCCTTTTACAGTCTGTAGTGTTAAAAGCATAAATGTGTCTGAATGATAAATAACTCCTAAAGTTTCTCCATTCCCCTCTTCTCTTACCAATTTATTCTCCTAAATTTTCTCCCCACGATATTTATCACCTTTACTTTCTATTAAGACTGAGTGACTGACTTGTCAATGTAAATAGTTGTATGCCGTTGACGTTTCAAAGAAAATGGTTTTATGCCATTAAAAGAAGAAATATAGGGGGCATTACTAGTGGGGCCTCAGATGGAGCCTCGTCCCTTGCTGGGGCCTCTGCGGGCATTGGGGTGGTTGCTCGGTCTCAGGGTGGGTCTATTCTGTGGGGGTAAGATTCAGGGGCTCATAGGGGGTTCCCCGCTTGTGGCTGAGGCGATTGCCCTCAGGTCTGCCACCGAGTTGGCCTTGGTCCACAATTGGTCCTCTATTCGGTTTCTTTCTAATGCGAGCATTTTAGTGGACCAACTTTTAAGTCCCATCTCTTTCCTGCTTGCCAAAATTCGGCCTATTGTAGAGGATATCAAAGCAAATCTATCGTTTTTTTCGTCGAAGCTTAGTGCAGCATATTCCTCGGAGTAAGAATGGGTTTGCCCATAATTTGGCAGCTCATGCCCTTGTCCTTAGCTCTCAAGGGTGTTTCGAAGATCATCATCTGTCGGCCCGTGAATGCCTGCCTTTCATTTCTGAGCAGGCCCAGGCCGCCGTAGGGGCCTGGCCCTTCCATGTAGTTCCTGTTTTTTAAATGATATCTTCTCATAAAAAATAAAAAAACTACTATTCCCTAATTAAAACGGTTCTGTCTACAGGTATGCCATTAACTTTCTATTTTAAACCCTTTTCAACGAAAATGATTATGTTTTTTTTAGGTAGGTGAAAACGATTCTGTTTACATGTAGAACACAATAATTTTCCAATTCATGCTTACTTCTTTCGGGGAAAAACTCTCTCAGTTAAGGGAGTGATAACCCTATTTGAGCTCAACCCCGTCCCTGTACCTTATTGATTTAGGATAATGCTTCAGTTTTTGGGCTGATACCACCGAGACCGTGCTCCGAAGCACGGGATTTCAGGAGCCCACCATGTGTAAATGGGCCCCACCTGAAATCTCGTGCTCCCAAGCATAGTATCGGTGGCCTCAGCCCTAAGACGGTCTCAGTAGCAAAGTCCATTGATTTATAATTACTTTACCTATTATAAATAAACTAATTATTTTATTTATTCTATGAGTCGGCCTATGGGTACTCCCAAATATACTTTCTAATCCTAACATTTTATAACTAACTACTATGGGCAATGATTTGAGTCGACTTTTTTTGTTTTTTTTAATACCACAACTCTAATTCTAACCGTGTAATAACTGAGATACACAATTTGTTGTGCGAAAGCGTACAAATAACAGTGAAACGAATCTAAAATAGTAAATAAATAACCAAACGGAAGAGAGAAACAAATCAACAGAGAGACGATTTACGTGATTCGATAATATGCCTACGTTTATGGGTAGTGGTGATCGATCACTATATTCAATAGAAGTTTTACAATGCTCTTACTTAGAAAACCTTCTTCCCAAAGTTATACACACAAAAAAAAAGGCTCTCCCCTCTACTGAAATAAATTCTAAAAGATACCTTATATAATTAGGGTTACAATATAAAGACAATATGTGTAAAATACCAAAAACAGGTCGGACCAATATTCCGGTCAAAATTTTGGTTGGGGGAAACCCCACACATTGCCTATTAATCAGGTCATCCAGGTCGCCAAACGGGTCATTATGAATCCGGGTTGAATTTATTGTGGGGATTTTGGCTCGAATCTGGATAGGGAGATTGATCGCCGATCGACGAGTTTAGATGGGCTGGATTTTTTGAATGGTTTTTGGAAATTCCTATTTCATTGGGAAGTTGCCTTGTGTTGGAATTCCTATATTGGGAAAATTCTAAAAGAGTTAGGACTCATTCCTTGCCTATAAATAAGCCTAGAGTGGAGACTTAAGAGATAACCTAGAAAGGAAGAACCTTAAGAGGAAGAAAGAAGGCCATGAATATGTGAGGTGTTGGTTGGGCTTCCATGGAGAACGAGAGATCTCCCATGGAAAACCCTTGTTAGCTCTCAAGAGAGGAGAGTGTTCTCACGACTTTATCTCGATGTGCTCTCATGGTGGAGAGTATTGGTTCGGTTTAAATGGTTCGAGTTTTGTGTTTCCTTTATCCTAAAATAATTTAGGTTTAGGTCAGATTTGAGTTGAGAGAGTAAACAAATAATAGTGGATTGTGTGAGAGCCTTTCAAGGGTTGTGGTAGAGTCTTTGAATGTGTGTAGTCTTTGTTTATCTTCTCTCTTGTAATCTTCTCTTTAATAAGTGGAAGTATATCTAGACCATTTGTAGTGTGGACGTAGCCCTAGAAGGGTGAACCACGATATATCTTGTGTATCGTGTGTCGTATTTTCTCGTGAATACCCCTTGATAGCAATTTCCCCCAACATTCATGACAACTTCCAACACAATTAGGACTAGGGAGTATATTGGGAGAACACTTTGGGAGTATCCCTAAACTAGTTCTTATTCTGTTGGAAGGATAAACATGAAGTCAACTGGTTGTATTTAGTTTTGTCTTGGCCACATTGGTTAGGTAAGGAATATAATGAACATGAATTTTTACTTCCGTGATCTAATTTTAAAGACAACTAAATTTTTTTTTTTTGGGAGGGGAAACAATTTTATTCTGTCTTAATATTATTATACATTTTTTTCTTTTGACGTTTCTGTACATTGCATGATCTTCTTATTAATTATGACTAAACTAATCATCATCCCTACTGTAATGTCCAAAAGGTCCAAAACTTCTTCATAAGAAGCAGCATTGGTACATGCAGTAGCTGAAATCTAGGTAACCATACCATAAAGGCGTAAACCATGACGAGGATCTACCACTGCAAATCAAGTTCGTCAGGTGCTCCTGCAAGAATATGCACTCCCAGTTGTGGAAGAAGCTCCGAAACTTCCATGTTCAAGGTTACTAGTGTTTAAAGTGTATTTCCAAAACTTCCATGTTGCAGAGAGGGTTAGTGGTGGTGTTAATTTAATGTTGTTTGAGGACTGATCTCTGTTTATAATTTTTGCAATTTGAAGAAGCAGGGGGGGAGCCAGGAATTTTTCATTGGGGTGGGGGAATACATGTATACATTTTTTATTTTGATTTGAGGGTATGGAATTTGGGGATTCAGGGCGTAGCCCCAAGAAAAAACATTTTGGTATAGTTTTTTTATTTTGAGAATTTTTTTTTCCCGGTAATGCCTTTGAGGTCGCCACGTGTCCCTATTAATACCCCTTAATTGTAGTTAAGATTCACCCACCTAAAAATATCAAATTTCTTTTTGAACCATAGTTTAAAATTCACTAACTCCTAAAGTTAAAATTATTTAAATATTTTTTTCTAAAAACTAAGGATAAGTAGGTAAACCATGAAATCGAGTGAATTTTAACTATAGTTAATGAGTGTCAAGAGAGTCATGTGGCAACCTGGGCCACTATATATGACAAAAAATTTTTTTTTTTTTTGGGGGGGGATAAAAAAATAATAATAATTGAGGGGCCCACTATTCATACTACACCAATAAGGTTTTACAAAAATCCCCTCCCCCCGGCGGGGGGGGGGTCCGCCTCTGCCAGAAAGGCTCTCTCAATCAGCATTGTTTATAGTAATCCCATATACTTGGGATTCATTCAACACTGATACACGTGCAAGGACAGTGTTCAAGATTAAGGGCATGTTTCGTAGCCAGTTTTAAATTTCCCCCAGTAAAGAAAGATAAATCCTATTCTTAGGGAGTTGGCAAGAAGCCTAGAACTGGGTTTCGTTTGGTGGGGACACTTCCATACCAAAAGAAACTGACGGGGCACCTCGATTAATATTCGGGTTATAGGCCTGCCAACAATACTACTACATAGGGTCGGGTCATATGAGCAAATGCCCAGTCCACATTGAGAAGTAACTGACTTGATCAAAACTTTCCACCATTACAGAAATTCTACCGTGTGTGTGAGTTTGCTTAACTATTTGATACTTTATTCTAATCCACCCAACTTTTGCTTCCGAATTAGAGAGGAATGTTGTTTACTCTCTCAAAACACTCAAATAGATTGGTTTTTGGTTAAACAAAGAAAGAGATTTTACGAACATCCATATGAATTCCCTATAAGCATTCCTAGGAGACTCACCAAATTTTACCCACCAAAATAGTCAAAACTCACTTTTTTTTTTTTTTCTATTTTGGCTATCTACTTTTTTAAAACGCTCCTACTGCCTCACCAATTTAACCAAAAAAAAAAGAGAAAAAAATTATTTTTTTATTTGTGTGAGACCACAATAAAGGCATGGAGAGAGAAACATTATTTTATTATTTGTGTGAGACCACAAAAAAGAAGAGAAGGAGAAATATTTGGTTTGGTGAGTGTATAGTACTAAATTGTTATTTTGAAAAGGCTACCGGAGACTTATTTTTGTAATTTTTAATGCTTTGATTAATCAAAATTACTAAAAAGTTATTTTGAGTGAGGCTGCTAGGAATGCTCTAAAAACCAGATCTCCTGTTCATATATAAACTTATGCTTAACACATTCTCAAACAGAAAGAGAGGAATATTCTCTAGCAGCCCATGACTTTGTTGGGTGCGAGCAAAGGTTTCTCCACCACGGTCCCGTCATTTCCGGCAAGCGCCTGGTACTTATCCTTCCTGGTAAAGCTGGTGCACTCGTAGGAGAGACTCGCAACTATCACCCTCTATATATAGTTCACTACTTCAAGGCTCGACTTCCCTGCACTGCAAGTTAGCTCAGAAGGCAACTTGTTCAAGAACATCTATCTACTATTATAAGCTAAAGTTTGTTTTGCTTATGTGGCGCTCTTCAAAGGCATCAATAGTATCTTCTCTTCAGTTAGGGATGTCACATCATCAAGCTATATGACATGCCATGTCATCAAAGTAGGACCTACTTCCTTATCTCTTATCTATCATTATTTTGTATGTTTTAAGGCAAACTCATTAAGTGAGCCTTATTATCTCTACACATTAGAGTCAAGCAAGTGGTTGATAATTGTAGAGAATTTGTGGACAATGAACCAATGCGTTTAAACTTTAAAGAGACCTTTTATATTCATCTGCTTTTTGCAATTTTTAAATACGAAGTCTTTCCAATACTAATTACAACAACAAATAAGCTTTAAACAGTGTGACTCTTACACTTTCTTTAGGATTTCAAGAAAAGAGAAGATTTAAACGGTGCGACTCTTCACACTTTCTCTATCCTCATTCCCAAGCGTTACAAACTCTTCAATTACTCACCGGCTCATCACATCCTTGTTCTTTATATATATGCCCCTTACCGCCTCTTTAAAACCGTGCGATTTTCTCTTTCTACATCGCTTCATGGCTCTCGAGATTCTTTCAAAAACTTCAAATAATAAGCAAATGATTTGATTCAACTAAAATAGAATGACATGAAGCGAAGAAGGAGGTTCGGATCTGCAACGATCTGTATATCTAAAGGGCTTCTTCTCTTTAACTTTCTTCACCGTCTCTCTGCTCTTTCGGCGGTCATTGTAAACGACTTGGAGTGTGTCTATGAGGGAAACGATATCTTCTGGAGCTCGGATAATCCCGACATCGATTTTACAGTGACATCTCCCTCAGGTAATACAATGCACTCTTTGACGGGAACATTTGGGGACAAGTTTGAGTTAAAGGCCCCATTAAGTGGGATGCACACATTCTGTTTAAAAAATCCTTACTCTACACTAGAGACTGTCATTCTACATACATGTTGGCCATATCCTTAATGAGCTCGACCTTGCTAAAGACGAACATTTATATCCTATCAATATTACGATTGTTGGGCTAAGAGAGGCATTGGAGTCTGTTACAGCATAGCAGAAGTGCCTGGAAGCACCCAAAAACGTGTTGTCTTCTACATACTCAGAGAGTACATTTTGTTGGCACTTGAAAGCGGACCTCAAGTGGTGTATATCATCGCCTTTTTAGCAAGTCAGTTGTATAGGGTTTGAGTTCAAATTTTAAGCCACCCTACTAATGTTATTATCTTTTGAATGTTTAAGCCACCCGACTAATGTTATTATATTTGTCTATTTGATAACCGAGTGTGTGTTTAGATTACCTCTTCAACCAAAAATAAATAAAAAATCTGTCTCTAGAATTTTTCATTTCTTGGCTCTGTTGTTGATAAGAATTTTTCTAGTTTATTAAGAGAAACCAATAAGAAAATTTTAAATTTAAAAATGTTAGTTAAGAATATAAATTAGTTACTTATTATTGATTTAATTTGAATGATTATATAAGCAATTTCAGTTTTTTAGAGTTATTCTTTATTCAATTGGATTTCGACCTAATCAGGCATAATTAATCTCCGAGATTGAGTATAGATTTACGTTGCTATTCCCAAATAGGTCCGCCCAAACCGGTTGACATTTAGCGGATTTGAGGCAAACTTTTACTTGAACCTATACCTCTTTTAAATTTAAAAAAAAAAAAACAGGTGGTTTAAATTCCCCTATTAGTCTACAAAATTATTTATGTTCTACTTTTGGCCCATGTTTTCTATCCCTATTGTCGGTTCTACTTTTTGTACCAAATATTGAGAGTTTTAAATCACTTCCCAATAAGGATTTTAAATCACTTCCAACGACACTAAGAAAATTGAAGGGCTAATTAAAAAAATTTAACTAAATTGGGTCATAAGCAACACGAGGAGCTTCGTTGGCAACACGAACATCTTCAAACGGGCCATGAGTAAGTGCTTTATTAACCCGTATAGGCTTTGGCTTCATTGAAGGTTTTGTTTGGTTATAATATGGTAGCATACTCATATTACTTCATCCTATATTACTACATGTGCATCGCACGGGTCTTTACTAGTTACTTCATTTGTCGGACTTGGATTCATGAAGAAGTAAAAGGGGTCCATTCCTTCCACCCACTCGCCGTCGTGCCATGAAGCATACTCATACGGTTCGACATCGACACAGGCTCCCAACTCGTCCGTCGATTCGGTTAAATGCATAAATGTGTCTGAATGATAAATAACTCCTAAAGTTTCTCCATTTCTCTCTTCTCTTACCAATATACTTCCTCACTTTCCCCAGTTTCCATACTTCCTCACTTTACCTGTAATACTTTTCCCGGCTAAAGCTTCTTTCATCATTGGATTACCCCAAAAAAAAAAAAAAAAAAAAAAAAAGCTTCTTTCATTATCTATATTTTAGAAAACTCCCCCCATTAGTTTTGTATTTTATAAAAACTCTCAATCACATTTAAGACGTATAGAATACGGACCGAACATTTTTCCTCTCTTTCGTACTGTCTCTTATTCTCTATCTCTCTCCTATTTTCTCTCTCCCCTAGCTAACTACCACGGCAGAGATCGAATCACAGCCCTTGAAAAAAAAATTTGTGTAAGCTTAGTAAAGTGACTAAGTGTAGCCCTTGAAAAAAAAAACTTTTGGGCCACCTCCAAAGTTCTACCCATCCCGTGCTCACCATGATGCAAGATTACTGTACCCAACCCAAATGATGGACATGGGTTAAGCATTCCCATCTTGGTTTTTAGAAAAAAGATAAAAAATCTTGACTTTAATTTAATTAAGCTTAATTAGGGTTAAATGAGTGACACGAGGAGACAATGGTTAAGTCACCGGACCTCAAGTTGGTTAAGCAATCTGAACTTGGGTTTTAAAAAAATCTTAACTTTAATTTAGTTAAGCTTAACCAAGGTTAAATGAGTGACACGAGGAGACAACTAAACAGGATATATTTTGGAAATATCACACATTTCCTTGTATTTGAGATCAGTATAAATAGATACAAGTATAGCTGTACAATGTAACAGAAAGACAAGATTTTAGGAATTAAAAAGCTGTACAACAGTTACTAGAGAGCTGTATTGCATTAATCACGTTGGAGACAGTAGCAGAAAATCATGCCGTTGGAGGTGGCAATCTTTCCAAAGAGATTGGTGGAACCAACGTGTGTGACATTCAAACCTGTGCCATCTCCAATGACAACCTCGTCAGGTCCTTCATATTCAGAATGCATAGACATGTTTTGGAGTTCAGATGTGATATTATGAGATGCCCCAGAGTCAAGCATCCAACGGTTGGTGGCAGGCTGAGGCATGATAGTGCAGTTTGCTTGTGCCAACACATGACGAAGCTTGCGACATTCGGTCACAGTGTGGCCATTGAAGCCACAAAAGTGACAACTTTTTCCTGGTTGGCGGCCTTTTTGAGCAGAATCAGCAGAGGAGTTGTCGGTGGGCTTGGACTGAAAAGAGCCACCAGAATTGCCAAACCGAGAGTAGGCTGGCTTCTTGTCATTCTTTTGAGAGGAACGATAATTGTACCTGCGTTGAGAGATATTAGCTGTAATAACAGGAGGATTGGAAGCATGTTCTAGACGCTTCAAGTAGCGCTCATGGCCAAGGAGCAGGTCATGGAGTTCTTCAAAGGTGAGAGAAGTTGCACGAGTACGAATTGGGGCAACAATCTCGCGGTACTCCAAGCCAAGACCATTGAGAATGTATAGTGTAAGATCGTCGTTTGTCACAGGTGCGTCAATGAGTGCTAACTCATCTACTATGTTCTTCACAAAGTGAAGATATTCTGTGATGGACCGAGACCCTCGTTGAAGAAGAGTAAGGTCCTCCTTGAGTTGCATAACTCGAGTGCGGGAACGACTAGCATAGAGTCGGGTGAGGGTCTTCCATGCTTCCATGGACGTCTCAGCAGTAGCAATATGAGAGACAACACCCTCAGAAACACCAGCAAGGATGGCGTTGAGCAGGAGCTTGTCCTGGCGTATCCAATGTGAATATGCAGCCTTAACAGCGGCCTGGTCAGCGGTGGAGGCACCATTGAGAGAAGAACAGGAGAGGGTACCGTCAAGATACCCCATAAGGTCGTAACCAATGAGTAAGGATTCGAACTGACACCGCCAAGCAGGAAAGTTGGTAGGTGTCAGTTTATGAGGAAGCTGAGCAGCAGCCTTTACAGCAATGAGAGGCGTAGAGCTTTGAGGATTAGAAGAGACGGAGGTGTTGTTGGTGGCCATAGCAAAGAGGATCTGCTCGTTGGAGCTTTGGAAGCTCTGATACCATAAACAGGATATATTTTGGAAATATCACACATTTCCTTGTATTTGAGATCAGTATAAATAGATACAAGTATAGCTGTACAATGTAACAGAAAGACAAGATTTTAGGAATTAAAAAGCTGTACAACAGTTACTAGACAACTGTATTGCATTAATCACGTTGGAGACAGCAGCAGAAAATCATGCCGTTGGAGGTGGCAATCTTTCCAAATTTGATTTTTGTCCATTATCACTTATAACAACGGTTGAGTCATCGGACCTCAAGTTGGTTAAGCAATCCGACCTTAGGTTTTTGAAGAAAAGAAACAAAAATCTTAACTTTAATTTAGTTAAGTTTAACCAAAGTTAAATGAGTATTAAAAAGGCGCAAGGACATTAAGGTGACTTAAGCAGCAGACTCCGGGTCCTATAATGATTGCTTAAGCAGTGGACACAGTGGTGACTTAACCCCAACCCAACCCCATCTGCAACCCCAACTCCAAAATTTAAATATATATAGGGAAGTGGAACCAATTGGCCGTGCCATGGTGAGATCGAATCACAGCCAATCATGATTGAACTCAGGAAAAGTTCAATCACACCGATAGGTCAACACATGTACTTTTTAATTCTTATTAATCATGGTTAAGTTTCACCAACCCTTAAGGTTCAAAAATTTAACCTTGGTTTTTAGAATTGTGTTTTAAAAAAATTAAACTTAGGGTTAAATTTTCTTAACGCTAAGGTTAATTATTAAAAAATATATATTTTTTAAAGCCAAGGTTAGATTGTTTAATCCTGAACATTAGAAAATCTTAACCATGGTTAATAAGGATAAAAAAAGGACACATGTTGACCTATGGGTGCAATTGAACTCCCCCTGCCATGGTAGTTCAATCCCGATTGGCTGTGACTCGATCTCCATTGTGTTAGTTAGTAGGGGAGAGAAAATATAAGCGAGAAAGAGTGAGAGAGAAAATAGGAGACGGTACAAAAGAGAGAATGTTCAGTCCGCACTCTATGCATCTTAAATGTAACTGAGAGTTTTTATAAAATACAAACTAATGAGGGAGTTTTCTAAAATATAGATGATGAAAGAAGCTTTAACCGGCTGCAAAAGCAGCCGGGAAAAGCAACTTGACGCGTCGGATTCTCCGGGAAAGTGAGGAAGTATGGAAAGTGGGGCTAGCATTACCTCCATGGCACCTATTCCTCTCCAGTTGTAACCGGTTTGGCCAAAACCGGTTACACTCCTGAGGTGGCCACATGTGCCTTTTGAGACCTCTTAACTATGGTTAAGATTCACTCACCCCTAAGGTTCACCCACCTATCCTTGTTTTTCTTAAAAAAATATTTAAAAAATTTGTTAACCGTGGTTGAAATTTACCAACTCCTAGGGTTAATTTATTTTAAATATTTTTTCTAAAATCCAAATATAGGTGGGTGAACCCTAGGGGTAGGTGAATCTTAACTACAATTAAGAGGTGTAAAAAGGGTCATTTGGTGACCACAGGGGAGTAACTGGTTTTGTCAAAAACTGGTTACAACCGGAGAAGATCACCAGTCTACCTCCATGTGTCTGAATGATAAATAACTCCTAAAGTTTCTCCATTTCCCTCTTCTCATACCGATTTATTCTCCTCAATTTTCTCCCCACAAAACCTTAACTTTCTATTAAGACTGAGTGACTGACTTCTCAATGTAAACAGTTGTATGCCGTTGACGTTTCAATGAAAATGGTTTTATGCCATTAAAAGAAGAAGTATAGGGGACATTACTACTATTCCCTAATTAAAACGGTTCTGCCTACAGGTATGCCATTAACTTTCTATTTTAAACCCTTTCCAACGAAAACGATTCTGTTTTTTTTTTTGTGGTAGGTGAAAACGATTCTGTTTACATGCAAAAAACTCTCTCTCTCAGTTAAGGGATTGTACTCCATTAATGTGATAACCCTATTTGAGCTCAACCCCGTCCATGTACTTTATTGATTTAGTATAATGCTTCCGTCTTTGGGCTGATCTCCCAAGCACGGGATTTCAGGTGGAGCCCACCATGTGAAAATGGGTCTCACATAAAATCTGGTGCTCTCAAGCCCGCTCTTGGTGGTCTCGGCCCCTAAGAGCATCTCCAACCCAAAACTCTATATGTCGCCCCTATTTTGGCATCTCCTCTATCTCTATCTTTGGAGGAGATGGGCCCTACTTTTGAGTCTTTGGCTCCAACCGTGTTCAACTCTAAATCACTATTCCTATTTTATAATACTATTCATTTATTATTTTACAAAATAATTTTCATATGATTTATTTCCAATTTTTCCTCTCGAACTCAATAATTCACCACTTTTGTCTTCAACACTAAATAATTGACCCACAAAATTACCACTAATGATTAAAAATAAATAATCCATTATAAAAATGAACATTTAAGAAATAAGACTAGTTAAATATGCATCTTTTAATTTAAAAAAAAGTGACAAAAATACATTAAAACAAGACTACTGAAATCACAAGCATAAAACAAGATTCCTGGAATCACAAGCACTAGATTAAAAAAACAAAAAATTACAAGCATTTGTGGGAAAGACATGGTGATTCTCCATGTGAACCAATCTTTAAAATTATATTAGTGGATGATGGGCCTAAAATTTCATTCTCTATGTAAACTCTGGAGTGTCGTTCACGCTGAAGATTTAGTTTGTTATGATAATTTCCAATAATAGAGTTGAGTTGATTTATTAGAGTTTTTATTTATTATAGTTTGTTATGAGAGTTTTTTTAATATCAAAAATAGTTTTTTAATTTTAAAAAAAGAATTAATATTTTTATTAAAAAAACCAAGGATTGGTGGATGAATCTCAACCACGGTCGCCACGTGTCCCTTTTGATACCCCTTAACCGTGGTTAAGATTCACCTACCCATCCTTGGTTTTTTTTTTAAAATATTAATTAATTTTTTAAAATTAAAAAACTGTTTTTTGAGTTTTTTAATATTAAAAACAATTTTTAATTTTAAAAAATAATTAATATTTAAAACAAACCAAGGATGGGTGGATGAATCTTAACCACGGTTAAGGGGGTGTCAAAAGGTAAACGGACACAATCGGTATTTTAATAAAGATTGAAAGAGAAAAAGAGGACACAAGTGGTATTGTAAGAACATGAATAGGGTTATAGAGGCCATCTCTATCTTCTCTCCCGGTCTCTAAACATAGAGACTCATTGTAGCAATATAGAGGCCGGCCTCTAAATATTTAGAGTTATAGAGCCCGGTTGGAGATGCCCTAAGACGTCTCAATAGCAAAGTGTATTGATTTATAATTACTTTGCCTATTATAAACTAATTATTTTATTTATTTTGTGAGTCGGTCTATGGGTACTCCTAAATATACTCTATAATCCTAATCATTTATAACTAACCATTATGGGCCATGATTTGAGTTGACTTATTTTGTCTTATCTAATATCACATCAGCTTTAATCCTAACCATGTAATAATTGAGATAAACAATTTGTTGTGCGAAAGCGTGCAAATAACAATGAAATAAATCTAAAACAGTAAACAAATAACCAAACGGCAAACCAACAGAAAGACACGATTTATGTGGTTCAACAATATGCTTACATCTACGGGCAACGGTGATCAATCACTATATTCAATAGAAGATTTTACAATACTCTCACTCAGAAAACTTTCTTCCGAAGTCACAAAAAAAAAATGGCTCCCTCCTCTACCCAAATAAACCCTAAAAAATACATTATATAATTAGAGTTACAACATAAAGATAATATGAGTAAAATACCAAAAACGGATCGGGCTAATATTTGGGTCAAAATTTTGGCTGGAAAAAACCCCACACATTGTCCATTAATCGAGTCATCCGGGTTTCTAATTGGGTCATCATGAATCCGGGTTGAATTCATGACAACTTTCAACACAATTAGGATTAGGGAGTATATTGAAAGAACACTTTGGAAGTATCCCTAAACTAATTCTTATCCTGTTGGAAGGATAAACAGCAAGTCAACTGGTTGTATTCAGTTTTGTGGTAAAGTAAGGAATATAATGAACATAAATTTTTACTTCCGTGATTTAATTTTGAAGACAACTAAAATTTTTTTTTTGGGAGGGGAAACAATTTTATTTCTTAATATTATTATACATTTTTTTTCTTTTGACATTTCCTTACATTGCACGGGCTTCTTATTAATTATGACTAAACTAATCATCATCCCTACTGTAATGTCCAAAAGGCCCAATATTTCTTCATAAGAAGCAGCATTGGTACATGCAGTAGCTAAAATCAAGGTACCCATACCATAAAGGCGTAAACCATGACGAGGGTCTACCACTGCAAATCAGGTCATCAGGTGCACCTGCAAGAAGATGCACTCCTAGTTGTGGAAAAAGCTCTGAAACTTCCATGTTCAAGGTTACTAGCGTTTAAAGTGTATTTCCAAAACTTCCATGTTGCAGAGACGGTTAGTGGTGGTGTTAATTTAGTTAATGTAGTTCGAGGACTGATCTTTGTTTATAATTTTTGCAATTTCAAGAAGGCTCTCAATCAGCATTGTTTATAGCAAACCCATACACTTGGGATTCATTCAACACTGATACACGTGCAAGGACAGTGTTCAAGATTAAGGGCATGTTTGGTAGCCAGTTTTAAATTTGTGTTTAAATATCAAGTGGAGCTCTGCATGAAAATAAATTCCTTTAAATTTCCCCTAGTAAAGAAAGATAAATTAAATCCTATTTTTAGGGAGTTGGCTAGAAGCCTAGAACTGGGTTTTGTTTGGTGGGGACACTTCCATACCAAAAGAAACTGACGGGGCACCTCGATTAATATTCGGGTTATAGGCCTGCCAACAATACTACTATATAGGGTCGGGTCATATGAGCAAATGCGCAGTCCACATTGAGAAGTAATGACTTGATCAAAACTTTCCACCCTTAGGGTGCGTTTGGATTTATGGAATTGAAGAACGGAATTGTCAATTCCATGAGACAATTCTAATTTCCTCGTTTGGGACCTATTATAAATAGGGTGGAATTAAGATTTTCTAATTCAATAGAGAATTCAAGCATTGATTTTAAAGACAAATTTATAAGATTCAATTCCACAGTAAAATGGTCTTATTTGACAAATCCACGCTGGTGTAAAATTTAAAAACAAAAAAGAAGCCCGATGGTTTCATTTCTCCAGGAATTTAATAGTGCATCCAAACGATAGAATTTTGATTTTCGTGGAATTTAATTCAGTATGTTTTAATTCCATAGAATTCAATTCTTTGGCTCAATTCCAATTCCATAAATCCAAATGCACCCTTACAGAAATCCTACCGTGTGTGTGAGTTTGCTTAACTAGTTGATACTTTATTCCAATCCACCCAACTTTTGCTTCCGAATTAGAGAGGAATGTTTACTCTCTCAAACCAGTAAGTGATTGGTTTTTGGTTAAACAAAGAAAGAGATTTTATGAACAAATTTCCTAACCCTATGTTTGGTTACCGAGAAAATAATTAAAAACATGAAAAGGAAAAGAAAATAGGATAAAATATAACTAAAAATTGTATTAAAAATCCAAAAATTTCTTTTTCTTTCCATGTTTTCACCTATTTTCTTGGCAACCAAATATAGCATAAGGGTGTGTTCGGTTGAGGGGAATGTGAGGGAAAGTAGGTGAAAGTGGGAGAAACTCCCACTTTCACCCTATTCTGTTTGAGAGATTTTAAGGTAAAATAAAACCTCAATTTTTTCAATAGTGTACTACTTTTTCTCACTTTCACCCAAACCTTATTCTACCAAAAATGCTGGAATTGTGAAAGAAAGTAAAATAAAAACTTCACAATTTTAAATCTGCCATTTTGTATGATTATATTCCTGAAGAGAGCAAATTGTAATTTTGGAAAAATTATACTTTCCCATAATACTTTTCCCTCAAACCAAACATATAAGAGAAATTATACAATTCTTTTACTTTACTTTACTTTACTTTTTTTTCTCCCACCTATTTACCCCTCAACCGAACACATCCTAAGAACATTCCTAACAGCCTCACCAAAATAGCCAAAAAACTCACTTTTTTCTATTTTGGTTATGCACTTGTTTAAAACACTTCCACTGCCTTACAAATTTAACAAAAAAAAAAGGAAGAAAATAATTATTTTATTATTTGTGTGAGACCACAACAAAGAAAGGGACATAGAAACATTATTTTATTATTTGTGGGAGACCACAAAAAGGAAGGGAGAGAAATATTTGGTTCGGTTAGTCTTTTTTTTTTTTTGGTAAGGAGATAATTTCATTGCTTAGGAATAAAGATTTACAAAAGTGGTCCCAATTCCAAGGGAAGAGGAAGCTACAGAACACTTAATGTGTTTGATGCAGTCATTAAGGGCTTGTTGGGCAAGATGGTGAGCTACCAAATTGGCTTAACGGGGGATGAAGTGGAACTCCACGAGCCTACACTGAAGTCTCAAGGCTTTGATGTCAGACATAATTGCTTGAACATCCCAGTGACTGATCCTAGAAGAGTCATTTAGGATGTCTATGAGGTCTTTGGAATCTGACTCGATGATAACCCGGTTCCATCGATGAGAAACCGACATTAGAAGGCCGAGTCTAATAGCTTCCGCTTCTGCCCGGCGGGCTGAACCTCCAGCTAGAGGTATATGACGTGACTTCACCACTTCCCCACGGTGATTACGCACCACCACTGCAGCCCCAGCAGCTTGAAGATCATCCACCGCTGCTCCATCTACATTTATCTTGACCCAATCTTGATAAGGAGGAATCCATTTAACGTTCCTCTGAACCGGAGTGCTGGGGTTAGATGGCAAGGAAGGGCGACCCAGCCCCAACTCGAGCGATAACTGAGCAATCTGGTGAAGAGTAGACAATGGATTCGGTTTGGTCCCTTAAAAAATCATCTCATTTCTAGCTTTCCATATGTGCCACGAGATAAGGCTGAACTGAGAAGCCAGTGAAAAGTTGTCTGCCTTGAAATCCTTTAAACTAGCCCATTGTTGCCACCAGTCAGAAAAGGAACACCCAGGCCGGCTGATAGTCGAGATAGCTAGAGCTGACCCAAACCACACGGAACGAGCAAAGGGACAATCCAACAAAAGGTGGTCAACCGTTTCGGTTAGTCTACAATACTAGAATATTATTTTGAAGAGGCTACTAAAGACTTATTTTTGTAATTTTTAATGTTTTAGTTCACCAAAATAACTAAAAAGTTATTGCAGTGAGATTGCTTAGGAATGCTCTAAAAGCCAGACCTCCCGATCATATATAAACTCATTACATTAACAAATTCTCAAACAGAAAGAGTGAAATATTCTCTAGCAGCCCATGACTTTGTTGGGCGCGAGCAAAGGTTTCTCCACCACGGTCCCGTCATTGCCGGCAAGCGCCCGGTACTTATCCTTCCTGGTAAAGCTGGTGCACTCGTAGGAGAGACTCGCAGCTATCACCCTCTGAATATAGTTGGCTACTTCAAGGCTCGACTTCCCTGCACTGCAAGTTAGCTCAGAAGGCAACTTGTTCAAGAACATTACTTCATATGCCGGACTTGGGTTCATGAAGAAGTAAAAGGGGTCCATCCCCTTCCACCCTCTCGCCGTCGTGCCATGAAACATACTCATACGGTTCGACATCGACACAGGCACCAACTGGTCCGTCAATTCAGCAAACAAGGCCGAGAATCTCAGTAGAAACGGTTCTCGACAAGTCGTCCCTTCGGGGCATATGACTAGATCACCTTCCTCTAGGAGCTTCTTGATCATGGACGCGTCCGTGGCTCGGTCACGACTGAGTCGGACGGTCTTGATGGGTGAGATGAACTCGGAGAGACGGGAGAGAGAGTATGTGACAGCGGGAATCGGACGGCCAAGAGCAGTGGAGAGGAAAATGGGGTCGAGTAGGGTGCGGTGGGAGCAGATGAAGAGAACACCTGATTGGCCAATTGATTTTTTAGCTGGGGGAGGTGGGGTGCCCCTAATAGTGACTCGGACGCCGAGTGCCCAGAAGGCGTAGTAGACGAGTGGCATGGGGAGGAGTGCTCCGGCGGCAATTCGCAGGCAGGCGAGGAAGAAGCCTACTGGGATCCAGAGGATGGTGAGGAGTGCTATGAGAGGGGTTGGTTTTTGGACGAGACGGCCATCGTGGAAGACGACTGGCTTCGGTAGCTTGTCGCGGCTTACGGGCTCGACCTCGGGCTTGGCTGGAACCATGTAGCTCTCCTGCATTTTCACCATACAAATGATTAACTGGTTTTCCAGTTTGTATGGAAGTAGGGGATAAAGAATTCGGTTCGTGTAAAAATACGGACTTTGCTATAGGGCCGAGACCTCGTGCATGTGCGCGGGATTTCAGGTGAGGCCCATCATCACATGGTAGGCCCCACCTAAAATCCCACGCACATGCATGAGGACTCGGAGGTGTTGACCCTAATGGGGTCTAAAAGCATTTTCCTAAAAATATCCTCAAACAAACCAGACCCGTGTGCAAACGTGTTGAAAAAGCAAACATAGGTCTCAAGTAGGCCAAGGATTGTCTCTGGCGAAGCCAGAAAGGGCTTATCTCGAGGTTCCATAGAATAGGTGACAAGTGTTGGAGAAGTCAAAATCATGGGGCCCATGATTTTGACTTTTCCACCCATAATAAGACATGTGGCGATAAGTGTGTGAGGATAAGGGTAAGAGATATCAAATGGGGAGAAATCAAATTATGGGGAGAAAATGGAATGACTTCTCCCTATTTTTCAGCCAACTGTCGCACAATGTATGGAACCCCGAGACAACTTTCTGGCTTCACCAGAGACAAGCCAAAGCCGTCTCAAGCATGTTCAAGCCAAGATCAAGCTTGGCTCAGCTCAACTAGCTTTAGGCCTTGGATTGTCTCTGGCGAAGCCAGAAAGGGCTTCTATCGGGCAACCATAGAAGAGGGGACAAGTGATGGAAAAGTCAAAATCATGGGTTGATTTTGACTTCTCCACACATTATATGACACATGGTGATAAGGTGTTGAAGTATAGAGGAAGAGATATCAATTGGGGAAAAGTTAAAATCATGGAGAGAAAATAAAATGACTTCTCCCGTTTTTAATGCTACATGTCCCCTAGTCTAAGGTTGCCCAAGAGCCCTTTCTGGCTTTGCCAGAGACACTCCGAGGACCCAGCTTTAATACAATTCTAGGCAAACCCCAACACAACCCAATTAAAGGGACCCTCCTCCCAAACCAACCCACCTAACCCATTTTAAGTAAATATTACATTTTTAGTTATAAATAATATATGGCCAAAGATATTAATAAATGAATTAAAAAATAAATGGTTGTGTTTAAGTATAACATACAATATTTATGATAATAATAAAGAGATTAACTATGAACATGAGCTTCGGCTGAAGAGATACCCGGTGCAACCCACAAAATGCCTTTTGATGGGTGTATTTTGGGAATTACATAAAAAAAAAAGTTCGTTGATCAAAATTAGGGGTGCACACGGTTTGGTTTGGGTTGGTTCAGGGAATTTTTGGGACCGAACCGATGAACTTCGGTTCTTAAAAAACCAACCTAGGACCGAACTGCAGAGTCTCGGTTTGGAAAAAAACCAACCCATAACCAAACCGTAGAGCCTCAGTTCGGTTCGGTTCTACCCACGAGTTGGTTCCTATTAGGGTTAGGTTCGAAAAAAAAAAAAATTATAGACCCAGAACCGATTCGGTTCGATTTTTATACGGTTTTTAGTTCTCGGCTCCACATTCAATTCTTAGTTCGGTTCAGTTCGTGGGTTCCACATTCGGTTCTAAGTTCAGTTCGGTTCGATTTCAAATTAGAACAAATTAGAACCGAACCGAAGAAAATCGGTTTAAGTAAAAGAGGACCCAAAACCGAACCGAACCAAACCGAACTATGGTGGTTAGGTTGGTCCGATTCACGGTTTGACCCGTACCATGTGCACCCCTAATCAAAATACCCTATTTTTATATGTATAATTAATTACCAAACTACTCCAGTTATAAAGTAATTTCAGTTTAAATACATAGAGGAGTTATGCTTCACGGCATTGAGCGGAACTCCCTTTTTTACACCATGATGGTGGTAATCTTGTAATTAAGTGTGTTGCAAAATTATCCAAGCCTTTGTCAGTAATTACAAAAGGTACCCCTGCCATAGTGTAAAGAGGGGAACTCCACTTCAGGGTTGGCCTAAGCAATTTGGAGGCCTAAAGCGAAAATTTTAAATAGGGTTTTTCTTTTAATTTTTTAATATTATTAAAAAAAAATTAACTATAAATGGGGCCTTTTTAATATTCTAAATGGGCCTTTTATTTTTTTTAATATTTTAAATGGGGCTTTTTTAATATTATTTTTTTATTTTTTTTAATGGGGCCTAAAGCAAAGGCTTTGATGGCTTAATGGATGGGCCGACCTTGCTCCACTTCAACACCATAAAGCAGAGCTCTGGCTCGAAATTAATCTCATGTAATTTTTAGGTTGCTGTGGTTATCTCAATTCAACTGGAGCTCTGCTCATAGTTAATTTCATAATAATAACTTGGTATTAGGATACCCCCAGTCCGGGAGCCCAATCCAAACTTAACTATAAATGGGTTGAGTTACCTGCCATGCCCAACAATGATCCACGTGTCTATTATATCCATGAAAAGCCAGGTTGATGGGTTGGGGTTAGAAAGTGCAAACCATATGTGCTATATATAGAAAGTCTAGAAATGCAAACCTTGCATAGTGACATGAAGGGAAAATCAGTCCACCGATCACCGATCCCAATCTCCGGCTGGGTATCAAAGGCCTTGCTAAGAGCGTCAGCTTTGTTCTTCCCCACAAGGACACCGGGCTGACATACAAACCCAGTGGCTCTACCTTTAAAAGTCTCTATCTCTGTCCCAAACACCATATCAGCACCCAAGTAATCCTTCAAGAATGCTTCCACCATGATCCTCGGATTCGCCGTAAGAACACAACGCTTCCCACACGACGAGAACACGCGCCATGACTCGGGATGTAGATCACTCGAATAAAACTTAGGCAGAACAGCCCGTGCCACCGACTCGATATCCAACACCTTCATCCCCACAAATGTCGCGAACACAAGGACCTTAATTCCTGCCGACTCCGACAATAAGTAATAAAGAAAGCCCGCAAGTGGTGAAGCTAAGAGCAGGAAGAGGAGCCTTAGTACTCCACCAACCTCGAACGCCACTAGCGCAAAGTAAGAGAAAGCGCTGCTCCCTCTAAGCAAGGTCCCATCCATATCGGCAACCACCGTGTGTTTTTCTCGGCCAATTGAGGCGCATTTGTCAACAGTTGGGAAGGTAAGCGAAGAACTTTCATTTGTTTTGGCCATTATTAGGACTAGCTAAGCTAATGGCTCTTGTTAGAGGAAAGTGCCTAACTGTAAATGGAGCTCTCGAGGAATATCATATATGAATTTGTTGATTTACAAAGATATATATAGAGAAAAGTTAAAAGGACGCAAGTTAGAAAGATGGGTGGGGGACAAAACTAAAAAGACCTGGCTTATAAGAACAATGGAGGCGCCGAGATTTCCAAAAGGACTCGAAGAGTCTTTGGTATCACCGAGGGTGGGCTAACGTTGTTTTCGTAGTAAGTGCGATCATTAACGTCTTTGTTCGGACCGCCGGTGCTTTGTCATGTACTTCTCTAGTAGACATTGGGTCCAATGGGTCCCACCTTTCTCCATTGGCGTCCTTTCGCTGGTATACTTGGTTGCCGAGAAAATCGGTGAAAAATGAAAAATAAAAGAAAATTTATTTTCATAAAATAATTTTTAGTTGTGTTTTGTCTTTTTTTTTTTCCTCCTTTTTTTTCACTTATTTTGTCGACAACCAAACATACCGTTAAAGTCCAAGTTCGTGTCATGGCAAATATGCTATTGTTTTTGCTATGTTAATTAGGACACGATAAAATTTTATGGGAGTGGGAGTGTGATGTAAAGATCTAATCTGAATTAGAAATACCTGACTGATATCTAAGTATATTGTTGCATGGGGTTCTCTTGGGTGCATTATATCGCAACTATTTGGGGGTCTCCTACACGAATGCTGTTTAATCATTTATTTTACTAGAAATATCTGGCAGTTTTACATCATCCGAGGCTGGCCTAGTCTAGAAATCGAATCATAGTCAATTTTGATTCAATTTAGGGAGACTTCAATCGCACCTATGGGTCAACAAGTGACCATTTTAATCTCTATTAACCATTGTGATTATCACTAACCCTTAGGGTTCAACTACCCAACCTTAGTGTTTAGAAAAAAAAATATTAAATGTTTTTTAACCCCAGTGCAACCCTTCTCCGTCATCGAGTTTGATCCACAATTAACTGAGATAAAAAGAAGAATGAAACAACACATTGCTCCATTTCTGTAAGAGGCATGATAACCTTACTCTCAAGCATTTTTTTTCTCTCAATTAAAAATCAACACCTATTAATAGAAGTCGATGATTTTTATGAAAACAAGAACAAGTGTTGATTTTTGATTGAGAGTAGGGCTAGCACAACTCTCCCTCTAATGGGAGCAAGGTTTAGTTTAGCTCCGAAGGGTAAACAATCAAAATATAAAAATGGGGCGGGGTGATTAGAAACCTCAACCGGTAGATAAGCAAGTCATGCAAAAAAAAAACCAAAGAAGTCATGCGTGCAATCAAAGCAGTTGTTGATCGGCAGGGCACCCAAAATCAATGAGCATGTGCAGCAGTCATATGGTAGAGAGAGTGAGAGGCACCTCCTTCTCCTAAATGTTGAAATAGTGACATAGATTTGTGCTTAATTAATCGCACCGCAAGTTTTAGGTATATTTGGCATCATCGGAATTCACATTAGATCGCGACCAGGGGCGGAGCCAGGCCCCCCTTCAAATATGTTTGAAATTCTTTAACGGGGGTGGTATTAAATTGTGGGGCCTTATAACTTTTATAAAATTTTATTAGTATAGTCGCCCCTCCTAAATTTTTTTTTTTTGTCATATATATAGTAGGCATCCCTATTGACACCCCTTCACTGTGGTTAAAATTCATTCGATTTTAAGGTTCATCTACTTATCCTTAGTTTTTAAGAAAAGAAAATTGAAATTTTTTAACCTTAGGAGTTAGTGAATTTCAATCAAGGTTCAAAAATAAAAATTGATACTTTTTCTAAAAACCAAAGATATAAGGGTATGAATCTTAACCACAGTTAAAAGGTGTCCAAAGGGACAGTGGTGACCTCAAGGGCATAGCTAGAGCAAAAAATTCTCACAAAAAAGAAAAAAAATCTCAAATTTTTTTTCTCGGGGGCTAGGCCCCTCAACCCCCAAGCTCTATACCCTCAAATTCATTAGTTTTTTTTATACATGTATTTCCACCCCCAATGAAAAATTCCCGGTTCTGCCCTTGATCGCGACCATACAAAAGTGTGCCGCGGAAATGGTCCACAATATGATCCATCAATTATGCTGTGTGAGCGACATGTACACTAAAAATCAAGATCTAATTCTCTGACTTCTACGGAACCATCGGCATATATTAAGATCTGTACTACAGGTAGTTAATTACACATGATGCATCTAGTAATTAATCTACCAGTCATCTTTGCTAGGCCATAACCAAAAACCACTTTTATACTTCTATACTACTATATACCAATTGGTATCCACGTGGCTTCTCTATTTTCTTCAAATCGATGCCACGTGGCATACCCTCCAACTAATCATATCACTCCATGTGTCAAATCCACCTTCCACCATTAAATCTAATAAATTGAGTTACAACACCCACCCCCCCTCTCATTCATCCCCTCCTACTCCAAGGCAGTTACTTCCACCATTAAATCTAATAAATTTAGTTACAACCCGTATATCCTCTCTTCTCTCATTACTCCCCTCCTACTTCAGTTACCATTAACTCATTCGATCATTCTCTATGAGCCCACACACTTATATCAGAGGTTTTCCGACCCAGCCAAACTGTCTCTCCTCTCATCCATTATTTTTATCTGGGGCGAGCCAACCGTCTCCCTCTACTAGAGTATTCAATTATTCTCCTCCACCATAGAATAATAAATGGTAAATTACACTCACCTTCCTTGAGGTTTGGTGAAATTTTAGAAACCTCCTCTCTAGTTTCAAAAATTACATTACCCTCCCCTCAACTTTTATTGTTATAACAGATACCCTTTCCCTTAAGTTCACCGTTACTTTATGGATGGACTTTGATGATATCATCATTTAAACATTTTAAAATGCCTAAAATACCCTTTTTCAAATGCAGGTTAGTTAATTCAATAAAATAAATGATAATTGGTTTCTAACCAAGGTTAATAATATCAACTTAAGATTAGTATATATTTCCAAAATCAAGTATATATATATATATATATTTTTTTTTTTTTTCTAAAAACCAATGTTAGATAGATGAACTCTAAGGGTGAGTGACTCTTAACCATAGTTAGTGGGTATTAAAAGGACACATGATGACTTATAGAAATCCTTTAACCGTGGTTAAACATAATTAACCTAAGGTTAATATTTTTATTTTTTTTCTTAAAAGCAAGGTTAGATGGATTAATCCTAGGGGTGAGTGAATCTTAAACAATTTAAGATCAAAAACATAGGATGCCTCACCGAGGTCTTTCATTGCAAAGTTACATGATTGTCACGACCCAAAATCCCCCCTATGAGTTAGGAGACTTTCGGCACTTGACCGCCGTGTCATACTATCCTGTCATGACACATAAGGCGTACTTAACATCCTGCAAGAACATACAAGGCATGTTAAAAGGCGAACCTGAAAATTTCTTAATAATTTAACTGTATTCCAAACGCATACAAGTGCGACAATTCAAAGTGGACATACCCACTTAGTTAAATATACATGTCTCTCACTCTCATCACTTAAAGCAGTAATAATAGGGTCGCCCGTGAAGACCCTTATCTTCACATGATGACCCCAAACAGGATCCTCTTCCACTTACTCTTTTTCAACCCGTAGCTCTTGCCAAATAGACCTACCGACATGAAATGTACGGCTGAGTATGGAATACTCAGCGCCTACATACTACTAACTAACAATGTTATAAAACATTAACATAACATATAGTGTATAGTTCAAAATATAATATACAACATCAGAGTGCAGAAATCAAAATGAATTAACAAGTGTATACATTGAATCATAACATATTTCGATATCTTATGAGTTTCTTATGAATCGTATGAGTCTTGTGAGTTCCTTATTAGTCTTATTCGTCTTATGAGCTTTTGTTTAAAAACATAAATCTTAGAAGGTCTTACGAGAATCAATAGCTTATGAATTTTTATGAGTTCCTTGGAGTTCTTATGATCCATAAAGACTTAGAGCACTTAGAGACTTTGAGATTCACTTATGAGCTTGAGTATGTGAGATCCTTAGAGCATAGAGCATGTGAGATCCTTAGAGCACAGAGCATGTGAGATCCTTAGAGACTTATGAGATCTTAGACATTGAGATCCTTATGAGCTTGTGAGACGATCTTAGAATACCAACCCAAAGTTTGGCATTGTCAATTACCAACCCAAAGTTTGGCATTATCAATGTTTATGAGCTTGGTAGCTTATGAGTTCTTATAAATCTTTATGAATGTTTTGATATACCGTTTTCATGAGAAATCATAGTGACATGCGAGACTTATGAGCCGTAGAGTACTTAGAAAACCATAGATTACATAGAGTGCTTCGAGTGCTTATGAACATAATAGTATTTGTGGAAGCTTGTAAACATTGAGTCACCATATGAGCATCATTCTTCATAGTGAGTATTGAAAACATCGAAATAGATCATGAGATTTCATTCATGGAGTAATCATTGTATATAAATGGGCTACTTAGCCTATTTTGTAAAAATCATAATTCTAAGCTTACTTTATGGTAAAATCATTCTTTTAATATTTATGCTTAATCCAAAACTCATCATAAAAATACGGTGATAATATACATCATTTGTGATCAATAGGGTAAGCAATATTGACTCATTAAGTATAGTAAAATTCCCAATTTCATTTCATTCCTTCAATAGCATACGCATATAAGACTACATGCGTATGCTAAACAAGCTCATTTCAATCATGCTAATAGTGTATACATACAAAGTTAAAACTTAGCTTTCTACAAATTTGCATCCAAAATCACAATTTACTAATACTAAGCATGAATGAATCATAATAAAGTAGTTAGTAGCTTGTTCTACCTTACAAAACCGATTCCCTATGGTTTAATCGCTTGAGAATACTCCGTAGAAGCGGGAAAAAGCTTTTGGCAAGCTTATGGAATCAATTCCAACTTGGGAAAGCTTGAGAAAGTGAAGATCGCACTTCAAGAAGCTAAACAAGCTTCACTCTAAGCCTTGACAACAACCATTAGCAAAACCCCATTAACAAACCCTAACTTCTCTCTCCTTTCTCTCAAAACCTTCTCCAAGGGTTGTGTAAACTCTTACCCATGAAAATGGGTGCTTATATAGGGAAAGGGGTTGGTAAAAGACCCCTAAACCCCTCAAAAAGATCTCCCAAGATCGGTTTAGGCACTAAAAAGCATGGAGGGGTCGATCGGAGCGTCCACTGGTCGACCGGTAGTGTTTGGGGGGTTCTGGAATAAACCCCCATACAAAAAAGTGCTGGAGCGGTCGACCCTTAGTGGAGGGGTCGACCGCTGGTCTCCAGCTCAAACTACCCTGTTTTGTCTACCTCGCTGTTTTGGCCATAACTTTTGATTCGGTGATCCGATTTTGACGATTCAACTTGCATTAGATTCTACATTCAAAGGGGAATAATTTTTATGTTTTGTACAAAGCTCAATTCTGAGTTTTAAATGATCTAAATAAGCCCACAAGTAGACTGGTCCAAACTATTCCAGAAATTCTCAGCAGACCAGGTTCTAAAAATCCCACATTTGACTTAACTTCTAATCAAAATCTCAAAAAGCGATAAACATGAAATTTAAAGAGGGGTTCAATATCTTTCTAATGGTTCAATAATAACTCGATTCTGATAAGCTATGACCCAATTAGAGCTCTCTCAATTTGAGGTTATGGTAAGACATCCACCCTTTTTGACACTTAGAACCTTTCCCTTTTTATTTTAACGCTCATAAACCTAAAGGATGGTTCTTTAGTATCTTCACACCCCATAAAACATATAATAAACTCCTCACATCATTCACAGGCACCTAAGGAACCTTGGACCTCACAAGCACTGTTTATAGCACTATTCATAGCACTATTCACTTACAACCCTTTAAGCATATAGAGTATTTTATATACCATTGCTTTTACCCACTTAGAGTATATTTATACTCTCTTTTTGAGAATCAATACACGCATATAAAACCTTCACTTGACTCACTACTCTACCAAGAACGAAATGGAAGGCTTTAGGCCTTCATAAACACCATACAAGGACACTATTCACTGGTACTATTCATAGCACAGTGAACTCGTTGTAAGCACCCAATTTTTACACCCCTTGTTAACTAGGATTAAATCCTTTAACCATAGTTAATACCCAGCCTATGTCCCTTAGTCCTAGGTGAACCCTAGCTAAACCCTAGGCCTACCCTAGCTTAGCCCTAGTCTAACCCTAAGCTAAAACCTCATGGGCTCAAGGCCCATTTCAAAGTCCCAAGAAACACAAAAAAAAATCAAAAAATCAAGGCCCATGACCTTTTAGGGTGGGACCCACCTGAAAAGGGTTTTTTCTTCTTTAAAAAAAAAAAAAAAGAAAAAAAAAAAAAGAAGGGGGTGTTTGAATTGTTTGGGCCAACCCAATGTGGCAGGGCCAACATGGGTTGGCCCATACCCGTATAAGACTAAAGCCCAAACGGTAACAAACCAAACAAAAAATTATAAAAATAATTTTTTTAAAAAAAACCACTGTTCACCTTCTTCCTGCACACGCCACACTCTCCTGCAGTTTCAGTCACACGCCCAGCACCCCTCCTGCAGATGCCCACTCCATCTCCTGATCACTCCACTAAGCCTGGTACTAATACCGTGTGTATCCCTCTCGACCTCCCCTATAAATAAGGAACTCCCCTCACTGTCAAGGGGACTCCTCACCTCCACATCCGAATCCCTGCTCAGGTTCAACCCCCTCAAGCCCTTAGGCCACTTCTAGGAGTTCCCTAGGCATCCCCTTTGAAGCCTCACTGTCCACCACTAGTTCCGTTTTTTTTCAGCAAAAAAATTCTGTAACAGGGTATACCCCTTTTCCCTTGCTGATTTTTTTTTTCTTGTATTATTGCCATTGTAAGGGACCCCTGGTCCCATTCCAGGGGTCCCATATTACTTGCTTTTGTTCTAGTTCAGCCAAGGATAGGAGTTTTCCCCTTCATCTTCCTCATAGAAGGGGGTATCTCCTTGAGGTGTGGCCACGGGTTCACCACCCCCACCGCCTTTCACAATCTCTTTTGAGGTCTGGGGGGTCCTCAATCCATGAGGAAACCCCCTAGACTCCCATCCTCAAGCCAAACAGCCCCCAAGCAAGTTTTTTTTTTTTTTCAAAAAATCTGGAAAAAAAAAAAAACAGTTTTGGATTGCTGCCTGTAACCTCACTCTAACCATGGTTAGAGTGGGCCCTGGTCGAAACCAGGCCCATGGTTAGACTCATCACACTCCGGGTTATCCTCCTGTGCAATTTCACCTCTTAACTCGCACTCTAACCATGGTTAAATCGCTGACGAACAGAGGTCAGAAATTTGTTTTTTTGAATTCCAGATTCGGGTTGCTGCCTGTAACCTCACTCTAACCATGGTTAGAGTGGGCCCTGGTCGAAACCAGGGCCATGGTTAGACTCATCACACTCCGGGCTATCCCCCTGTGCAATTTCACCTCTTAACTCGCACTCTAACCATGGTTAAATCGCTGACGAATAGTGGTTGAAAAATCTGTTTTTTTTAAAATCTATCATTTTATGTGGTGATTTTTGGGTGACTTTGGGACTATGTGGGGCCCACACCTGAACTCCCCTTGGGCCTCACAAAGGCCCAAATTGTTCATTACTCTTCAGGCTACCCCCTGGTATTCTCGGATTTCCGAGATTCACCCTTTAACCATGGTTGAACTCGCGTCAATCATGGTTATAATTTGGATAATATATGAGGTTTTTTTGCACTTTTTTGGACTTTGTGAGGGCCCAGACCGGGTGGGAGGCCAGTCTAGGCCCTGCCATGGACCTTGGGCCCATTTTCACCTCAGCCAGACCCTTGACCATGGGTAAACTCACTCATAGTTAACATTTAACCATGGTTAAGCAGCCCATGACCTCATAAAATTCTGGAAAAATTATTAAAAAATCAAAAATATTCTCTGGATTCCAAAAATAGTTTTTGTAATTTTTTTCATTGTGGTTAGGACCCTTAACCATGGTCAAAAACCCCATCCGGGTTGATTTTTAACCATGGTTAAGCGACCCTTAATCATAGAAAATCCGGAAAAATGATCCAAAATTCCAAAATAATTTGAGAAACCCAAAAATGGTCTCACTTGGCCATTTAACCCTGGTTAAGCCCCTTAACCATGGTGACCTCTCCCCTTAACCGCGGTTAAGCATCTTTAACCACTGGGAAAAACTCCTGAAATAAACAAATTAACTTTTAAGGACCATAATACTGAGTTTGGACCTTAACCCCAGGCCTACCGGGCTGACCCAAGCCTACGGGGCTTAACCCTTAGCCTACCGGGCCCAATCCAAGCCTACCGGGCTTAACCCTTAGCCTACCGGGCTTCTACCTTGGCATACCGGGCCCAATCTAAGCCTACCGGGCTTCACCCTAGGCCTACCGGGCCGAATCCAGGCCTACCAGGCCGAACCCTAGTCCACCGGACTCCTTCTCGGCCTACCGGGCCTAAGCCTACCGGGCTTCACCCGGGCCTACAAGGCCCAACATCATAGCACTTGACCAACCCGGTCAACCACCCCTAGCCTCCCGGCTAGACCCTAAGCCACCGTTGGTGCACACACAACACTCCCCTTAGCCTCGGCACAGGCTCATGTGCCAGAACTACGCTCGGTCTGATCTCACCCCAATGTGAGTACGTAGGCAGCCCGACTCGGACCCGACCCTAGTTTAGCTCTCCCCTTCTTGGGTTAGTATAAACTACATCAATGGTATTTGATTAACAATTTGATCTTAAATGGCTTAAACCTAGGAAATAAGGAACCGTCGAATGACGGAAGTGCCGGGGTGCCTAACACCTTCCCCGGGCTTAACCGAACCTCTTACCTAGAACTCTGACCAGACCAAGACCTTATCCATTGACTGGGACTTATCCCTACCAAATCAATAGGTGGCGACTCTAAACTTAAAATCAACCGACCATCGCCAGGGCATTACCCATACCCTCTGTGAGCGGGGATCGAAATCCTTGTCCACACTCGTATTTTGGGGTTCTACAATGACAACCAGATTTTAACTGTTGATAATATTCCTACATCATTCCCAATGAGTAGAATATCATCTACATAAAGAACTAGGAAAGTAATTGCACTCCCACTTACCGTCTTGTACATACATGTCTCATTCATATTTTGTTGAAAACCAAACAATTTGATTGATTTATCAAAACGGATGTTCCAACTCCAAGAAGCTTGCTTAAGGTCATAAATGGATTTTATCAATTTGCATACTTTATTATTTTAGCCATGAAGTTCAAAACTTTCGGGCTGGTCCATATAAATATCCTCTTGAATGTTTCTATTCAAGAAAACGGTTTTGACATACATCTGTCATATTTCATAATCATAGAAAGCTGCAATTAATAACAGAATTCTGATGGACTTTAGCATTGCTACTAGTGAAAAGGTTTCCTCATAGTCGATACCAGCTCTTTGACTATACCCTTTCGCCACAAGCCTTGCTTTAAAGGTCTCTACCTTTCTATCGGATCCACGTTTCATCTTGTAGATCCATTTGCACCCAATGAGTTTAATTCCCTCAGGCTTTTCAACCAGGGTCCAGACACCATTCGAGTACATGGAGTCCATTTCAGATTCCATGACCTTATGCCAATTATCAGAATCAATATCACGTATTGCTTCTTGATAAATGTAAGGATCATCATCTAAGGAATCTGATTCCATATAATATACCTCATGCTGATAAGACAATCTATCTGGAGGTCGACTGATTCTTATACTTCTCCTGGGTTGTTGTATATTTAAAGGTTCAGTTAAGATGTGATTAATCATAATCACTTTATCCTGACTTTGCTCCTCAAGATCAATTCTAAATCCATATTTTCTATTGAGGATCATATCCTCTTCTAGAAAAATGGCATTCCTGCTTACAAACACCTTTTGTTCGCTAGGATTATAGAAATAATATCCATGAGTTTCTTTTGGGTATCCTATGAATAGACACTTCTCAGTCCTACTTTACAATTTGTCAAAGTTCTGCTTTCGCAAATAAACTTAACAACCCCATACTCTGACATGCTTTAGACCAGGCTTTCACCCCATCCATAGCTCCATTGGAGTTTTGGAAACAGACTTAGAAGGTACCCTATTCAATAGATAGATTGCAGTTTCTAATGCATATCCCCAAAAAGATATTGGCAAATTAGTATTATTCATCATTGAACGAACCATATCTAATAGGGTTCGATTTCTTCTTTCTGAAACATCATTAAGTTGAGGTGTTCCTGGGGGAGTCAATTAAAATAAAATTCCATTATCTCTAAGATAATCCATGAACTTATTCGAGAGATACTCTCCTCCTCGGTCGGATCTGAGAGTTTTAATACATTTACCTTATTGTTTTTCTACTTCATTTCGGAATTCTTTGAACTTTTCTAAAGATTTCGACTTGTGTTTCATTAGATATATATAACCATATCTTGAAAAATCATCTGTGAATGTTGGACAAGGTTCAACATGTAAATGGTTTAAAGGACCATCCTTTACCAATCTGTTGAGCCTATCCAAATTGATATGACCTAATCTGAGATGCCATAAGTATGTTAGATTCACAGAATCTTTACCTCTTTTCTGAGGTGTCACACTGGTGGACTCTTTATCCTCAATGTTATTTACAGAATTTCATATAGGATCAAGATAATAAAGACCATTAAACAATGTGCCGGAAACAATAAAACTATTATTGTATTTGATAACTACAATAGTATCAAAATTCACTGAATAACCATTAAAGATTAAACTAGAAACAGAAATCAAATTTATGCGTACGTCTGGCATATATAAACAATCTTTTAAAACCAAAATCATATCTAAAGAGAATTCTAAAACATAAGTTCCGATGGCGATCGCATCAACAATTGCTTTCGTTTCCATCCTTATCTTGACTTCCCCATCACTGAACTTTCTGCTCGCTCTTCTGAAACCCCTGTAACATATTATAAATATGTGAGGTAGATCTACTATCTACACACCAAAAATTTGAGGAACCAATAATGAAATTGGATTTAATGATTAAAGATTCTGACATACCTTCCAAAGGTCTATCCTTGAGGGATGCTAAGTAAACTTTGCAATTCCTCTTCCAGTGACTTGGTTTCTTGCAATAGAAGCAGATATTTTGATTCTTTTCCATGTCATTCTTTCCAAAAGCTTTCTTATTCTTACCCTTCTTGCCTTTAAGGAACCTAGAGAAATTGGACTTCTTCTTTTTCTGGCCTTTGCCCTTAGGCATGGGCCTTGAATGTCCAACTCCCTCTGCCACATTTGCATAGAGCTTAGTACGCTTCATAAGGTCCTCAGCTCCTTGCAACATGTTTAGGAGCTCTGTCAGAGCTGTCTCCAATTTGTTTATATTGTAATTCAACACAAAAGCTGAAAATAATTCCAAGAGAGAGTTCATGCTCACATCCGTTTGACTCTGTTGATCAAGATCTGCTCCAACAGTCAAGAGTTCATTAATGAATCCCATCATCTTGACAACATGCTCACAGACTGGGCTAGCATATGACATCTTGGTTCCCATCAGTCCTTTCATAACCAACTGCCTAGCAGTTCTGTTCAGTTCCCCAAACATCTCTCTGAGATTAGTCAATATGTCCTTAGCTGTAACAAAACACTCGTGTTGTTGCTGAAGGACATTCGACATGGATGCAAGCATGTAGCATTTGGAAAAACTATTTGACTCATGCCACTTTGAGGCTTTCTCAATCGCTTCAAGGGTCTGAACTGCCTCATTAAATTCAGGATAGTCGGAAGTGAGGACATAAGTTATCTTCGAAGAGATAAGCACAATGTCAAAATTTCTTTTCCAGTCCACAAAATTTGGACCTGTCAAACGATTCTCATCTAGAATCTTGGAAATGAGATTCATGGCTATCTACACAATAAAATAAGCATAAATTATTACATTAATTTTCACACATATATTCATTGGATTTTTGGGATTTTAAAATCTGATGATCCTCTCATCTTTCTTCAAATTTCATAATTCCATTCAGTATATAAAATTAGGGAATTAATAAACCTTTTATTCTAGATAAGTATTGAGATCCTCATAATACACATATAATCTTCCATTTTAGGATAGTACCACACATGCACTACAAGGTAGATGGTAACCATCCATCACTGAGCATCTCATGCATAATTCCTTATGTAAATCAATGATTCCTAATTTTCTTGCGACTTCCAAAGACAACATGATTGTCACTGTTTCAGCTGTCATGTTTCATTCCTTAAGTGAAACCCATTATTCTCGTTCGTCATATGATCAAATAAGGTTGTGCCCTCATTTTAGTTGACACTTCTTATCAGGCCATACACAAACTTATCTACAATAGAAATAAGTCTCTAGGAGTTTAATTCAGACTGAATTATGTCAATACCTTTTGGTAAGACAAGACTCAAGCTAATTAATTCCTAGTCTTATTGATAATGAAAGGCCTTAGGATTAATAATCCCATTTATTATCACTTAGTATTTTTGTTGAAGGGAACAAATTAAACATGCATGATCACATCAATATTCATCATATGAATTATGAAAATTTTCGATAATAGGATTATTAAAAGAGTAATAAACTCCCACTAGCCCTCACAAGGGGTTTTGATTATTAGAATTTTCACCTTATAATCAAAACCTATTCATTCCTATAACCTTAGGGTATTTGGATGTCAGTTTAGTGATCCATCTACGATTAATGTCTTTTCAGACATGATTATCCAATAATCTCGTATGCAAAGGTTTTACGTAAAAATCTCCGCATGAGTCACAAACTCCACGTCTAAAAGAGTACTAGTAATGTGTTGTGTCTAAATATAAACAATTTACAATTAAACACAACTCATTAATAGAAGTAAAATCTAATTATCTTAAATTATCATAAAAAACGATAATCACAATTATTACAACTTCCGGACTAAAGGAAATACTATTAATCATCATATGAATAATAATATAATAATTTATAATCATATTATAATCTCACAATGTGTTTACAAAAATCATATGACCTTATTTAATTACAACAGGGGAATTAAATAAAGCCCTACTACAATTTGCTATCTTGCAATGGTTCTCTGGGCATCTCCTTCGGTTGATTTAGTCCACCATAAATCAGCAACCTTATTTTAAAAATAGAAAAAGGGGAGGAGAGGGGAAAGAGAATGATGTATGATTTGTGGAACCTATCCAACACATAAAATAATAATTATTTATCATGATACATATAATACATATAATTTATGCTAGCTCGGGGCTCTCAGAATAAATTAAACAATTTAATTTAATACCAATAAGGATCTCTAAATCCTTAAGGGCTATAAACAAAATTTAGATATCTCTAAATACATATTCCTATTAAATTTCAATAGGTTTTGGAATCATCCAAACTTGAAATTAGTATCACACTAATTTCTCAGGGCTAAATTATTTCCTCAATAACTAGAGGGGGGACCCCTTAGCCCTACTAATGATTATCTTATGCTAAATTATTTCCTCAATAACTAGAGGGGGGACCCCTTAGCCCTACTAATGATTATCTTATAATCAAGTTGTGATCAAGAATCAAAAAGATTCACCATAGGGGTGGCCAAAATTCATAGGGAAGGCCTTAGTGATATAATTAAAATTTAATTATACCATAAAATCAAAGAGAAGCATAGCCAAGGCTCTGATACCACTGAAAGTATGTATTTTTTTAATTTTAGAAAAACAGTTCTTGGGGGGCATACGTCGAATCCCAAGATCTGACTAAGATTCTAATTGATTTTATTCAATGAGAGTTAAAATCACAATTACCTTTGCGACTTTGAAATTGTAAAGTTAATTCCACGATAGAATGCTAGACCGGCAAAACTTCACAAGTTTCAAGTCTCCTTCGCAATCCACACATACCTTCTTTTTCTTTAGAGCTTTCTCTAATAGAAGCTAATGACCCTTCCAAATTTCCAACTCTAGGATCTTGAAATAAAGATTTAATCTTTATCTTCAAGAAGACTTTTTGATCTTCTTCTTGGTATTCAAAAGCTTAAACACAAGAGAACAAGAAAGGGGGGAAGAGGGGCTGGCCGTACACTCTAGAGAGAGAGAGAGGGGAGGGCGTGAGATAGAGGGAGAAGAGAGATTCCAAAAATCTGGAAATTAATAATGATCACCAAAGTGACCGTACACCATTTATATATAGGCTTTACTTGATTGCTTGCAACCCAAGTCTCCTAATCCTTATCTAATAAGGATTCCTCAAATGTTTCTTTTTTTATTTCTCCTTAATTAATTAGGATTAATCAAAATAGAAACTAACTTTATCTATTAGTAATCAACTAACCTTATCCTTATCATTATCTAATTACGATTCTTTGATTAGTAAAAAGCTAATAGAATCCCTAACAATTAGGGAATCTTTAATTAACAACTAACTAACCTTATCTAATAAGGAATCTTTAGTTAGGAACTAATTAATTAAAGATTAACATCTTCTCATGGAATGGGTGTCCCACCTTAGGTGGGCCCCACTCCCACACGCCCCCTATGGGTTCTAAACCCTTATTGGTCACATGTTTGATCTTTTATCAAAATCCCCAATGGGTCCTACCCATTTGGTTTTTTACATCTAATGCGATTCCATCTTTTAGAGCTTCACTATACCATATAGTGATTACTTAGAGAAATTAATTAATTTAATAAATAATTAAATTAAATACTTCAAGAAAGTTTTTGTGTGTGAGATCTAAAAGGATCTCCTATTTCTGGTTGTGGGACCAAGTACTCAACCTTTTGGTTAAAGCATTGTTACAAGGAAACACATTTCATGCACTCCATTAGGATTATAGAATTTTATTTATATCCCTGGATTTCCACCAATCACAATAATGTTCATCAACACAATGTTATTAACCTCCAGAAAATAGAGAATTACTTACAAGTATTTCTATCTCAAGATTTGTTTACAGATGTGTCCCTCCACTTTCAATATTGTTATAAGCTTACGGGACAATATCTAATACTGTCTTTAATCCCTTTAATCCCTGGCTTATAGTGAGAATTCATTCTCTTTGATACTTTTAGTCAAATTTGGACTTTCAAAACATTTTAGAAATTCTTTAAAAGAAATAATAATAATAATTATATTTCTTTTATATAGAAAATAAACTTCTCGATAAAACAATTTCATCGATAAATACCAGCGTTGGGTTTTTCAAGTCTGGTTTTGACAAGTATAAACTCAATATTAATTACTCTGTAAGAGTAGTGAAATCCTTGTTGAGCGTACACACACTTCTTCTAATATAGCGTACATAGCCCAACGAGTCCATATTTAGTTCGGTATGTTGGACATTGACGATTGATTATATCAAAGCTATATAGGCAAATATTAGAGAAAATGTCGACTTTTCAAGTTAAGGATAATTTGTCAAATGGACTACCCTAAATATAAAGACAATATATTTCTAAGGGTATCCACTGAGCGATCCAGTTGCAATATAAGTACTACTTACTTATATCCACATCTTAGTCAAGAGACCATTCTCTCAGTGATTGAGATTCATCACTCCATCATATGAAACTAACAATGTGTAAGTTGGTAGGAACACATTGTCCAGATGTATCCTGAATTACTTTGAACAATTTTAGGACTACAAGGAACCGGAAAACCATATCTTCTTAGCAATTAGTTAATAACTTAATTAGATAATTTTCCTATAATGTTACCTAAGAGACAAAGTAGTTTTATCCAATGAGATACTTTTAATATGTTACCCAATACAGAAGACAATGTGTGAATATAAAATATGCGTTTATTAATTAAGTAGATTAATACAATTCCAGAATGAATTTCGTGGGCATATATGTCTAACAACTATATATTGTGGCCACCACCCCTTTATATTTTGTTTGGGGTTATGGGTTGTGTGGGATGGCACGAGCTGTTGTCCTCAGAATTTGTACAAGGTTGAGTGCAACGATTTCCGGCTATGTGCATGTCATTGGTTTTCAAGGATTGGGTTGGTTGGCGATTAAAGTTTTATACTTTGGTTGGCATCTCTATCCTTACTACTCACACACACTCTAGCTCGCTTTATCTTCCATTTTTTTAATTCTCCAAACAGCAACACCATAGCCACATCTCTGTAATGGGCTCTGTAATTATTTTTTCTCGACTTTTTCTTCTTTTTTAAACTTACAATCTCTGACTAAATCTTTTGAAATAGGGTCCTCTATTGAGGGGCTCTCACTATCTCAACACCTCAAAGCCACACAACCCTTAACCACACACACTGATTCTACTCAACTCATCCAGCTTTCTAAATAATTGAAAAACTGAGTTTCGCATGCTTCATGCAGAAGTTCAGTTTTTTGTATATATAGCAGGGTAATTTATTGTGCAACACAGTTTCAAGGACATGTCATGTGGCACATGCTATAAAGGGGAGATGCTGATGTTTTACTTAATTAACAAGTGTTTGACAAAAATGTATCTTACTCTATGCAGCTTATTTTTTTACTTGAAATTTCAATGGTGTAGGAGTGCAGAGTCCATTTTTTTGTTTGATATTTTGTCTTGCTTGGCTTAGGGTTTGATGGTGTGATTCAATAAGACCTTTAGGTTGATTAGGTACAAGGCGAGTTAAATTTGGAATGCAGCTTTATACAGGATCTATTTTTAAGATGGGTCCAAATCTAATTTGTTTAGAGATGGTAAACATCCAGACGCGTGTAAATGATTCAACCACTCGATCCTTTGTACTTCTTTTATATGTTTTTTTTTTTTTTGTTGAAAAAAAACATATAAAATATATCTGTGTTTATATGTTTCTATGGTGATGTCTTTGTGTTTCTTACACAGTTATGTTTTGTTAGATGGGTAGAACATGATCCAATGGAAATATTAGAGAGTGTGGAGATTTGCAATATTACTAAGGATCTTGACAAGGCACCAGTAGAAGGGCACCCCGTGGATAATGGATTGAAGGCAGATGAGATATGAAACATGCATGTACCATTTAAATCCTAGCCATGATGTCATTTACTGAAAAGTCCAATGTTGTGAAAGTTCCACAAATCTCACGTCCCCATAGGAGAGCGCATGAGAGGGAAACAAAGCAAAATAAAACACTTAACATCTACCAGATTTTCTTTTAAGAGGTCTGGCATACGAATATCTTGATATTTCGGATATATTATCAGTTTTCATTAAAGTAAGATGAGTTGATAGGGTAGCCCGGTATATTACTCGGATTGCCCGAGTCACCCACCAAGGTAATGCGGTGTCCGGTAAGATATTTAATTATAGCACATCTCGCATAGGGATGATTGAAAATTTTTACTTTGGGTTGAGTTTAGGTCTGGACTGTTAGTTTTATTACTTAAATAAAATAATTTTTTATTAATTGGTTGTAAGTGTTTCATTCATCTTGGCCATATCTATTGAAATAAGAAATATATTTATCATAAATGTTTAGTTATGTGATATAAATTCAGATATTATTAAACTAATTATTTTTTGAAGTAATAATTTCCTTATTACCAATTATTTTCATACAATTCTTTTATAAATAAGTACATTTTCTTTTGCTTTTGTCACATTTTTTTCTCTCAAGTTCTGATCTTATCCCGTGCATTGCACGGGGTGTTCGCTAGTTTACTATATATACATATCTTGGTGGAACTAGAATTGCATAAGTGAAGCCCGAGTATCTGAGTGAAGGAGCTTAGATGTATTTTCGGAACATCAAATACAAAATAAACAACACTGAGAGTTAAGAACCTGCTAGCATACGTTTGATCATTGTTCTTATACAAAGCATATGTTTGTACTTGGTCTGTTTTTTCGTTTTTGAGAAATTGTTCTTAGGTTTTTTTGATCGGTTCGAAAGCATGTAGCGAACTTGGTAACCCTAGTTGAACTTGGTAACCCTAGTTTGGACTCCAAACACTCAACCAGGTTGCACCAAGTCAGAAAATGTGCCCGCATTCATTGACGTCCTGGCAAATCACCAGAGTGGTTGATGACGTGGCACAACCTTGTTGGATTTTGGTAACAGGGCAACAAGGGGATGGTTGTTGCGATCTTATTCTTCATATTCCCACTACAAAAAATTAAACTTGAATATGATGTTCGACCTAAAATTCAAGTCCAAGGCCCAACTCTGAATAGACTGGCTAAGTTGCTCACCTAGTTGCAGCCCATGCGCGCATAAACAACCTTGTATGTAATGCACAGTACTCTTCCCAAATGACCGAATCTCCTTTTTTTTTTTTTGGGTAGTAATATAAATTCATTGAAAAGTTACAAGAGCAATGTTGGCCCTATTCGGGCTTGGGGGAGATCCCTATGAAGCTGGGATCGTCTGAAACTCAGGTTCACGGCTTGCTGGGCCAAATAGTGGGCCATTGAATTGGCTAAGGGATTAACATAGCTGAAAGTAAAACGTCCACTAGAACGCATCAAGAGTTTTATGTCTACAGGATAGGGTGAACTTCCGAATGGTAATCCTCAGTGACCCCATTGAGGTAATCTATGAGTTCTTTCGAATCAGATTCTACCACCAATTGAAGCCAATGATGCGATGAAGCGATTTGAACACCACGCGGATTGCTCCCAACAAAACTGAGGAGAGTCAATTGAAAATATTGGGTGTGGATCCAATATATGTTTGAACAAAAAAAAAAATGATCCAACATATGTCACGTAATTATGGATTTTTTATTATTATTATTATTATTTTTTATTATTAATCCCCTATCTCATTTGAGTTATTATATCGATCACATAGTGACGATCGAAGCAAGGTTACATCTCAACCATGTCTGATATGATCAAGGCTTCCACTGATGAGACCTTACTGTAGGGTTGTCAATGGATTGGATCCAAATTCAATTCGATTAGAGGAATTCTTGATATGATTCTAAATTTGTCGGATTGAATATGAATTTTTGAATTTGATCAGATTGAATTCCGATTTATGATATTTCGACTAGGAGTGTATTCAAGCCGAGCTTGGCCAAATTTGAGCATGGCTTGAACATGCTCGAGTTCAGCTTGAGCTCGATTCAAGCTCGAATGTTTAGGCTTGAACAAGCTTGAGCTCCACTCAAGCTCGAACTATTTTCAAGCCGAGCTGAGCTTGGGTTGGCTCAAGCTTGATTCATAAAATTATTTTGTTTAATTTTACATAATTTTAATAAAAGTATCTATTAATAAATTATAAAACAAGAAACTACAAAAAATTAATACATCCACATACGAAAATAAGATTTAGGAGTAGTTATTCGTTCCAAAGAGTAGGGAGTTAAATCCAAATCTGAGTTTTTGCTTTTTAACTTCTAAATTTTTTTTGTCATTATTATCTCTTAAGCTTATTTATTAAAAATTATTGGAATCTACAATAAATAAAAGCTAAAATATTAAACAACATTCTATATATATATATATATATATGTATGTATATTTTGAGCTGAGTCGAGCTCAAGCCGAATTGAGTCTTAAACGAATCAAGCTTCGAGCCGGGCCAAATCAAACAGGATCTTGCTTGAGCTTGACTTGTTTAATCATTCAAGCTCAAATAAAAGCTTGGCTTGATTCGCTCGAGAATGAAATGTCAGCTTGAACTTGTCACAAACGAGCCGAGTCGAGCCAAGTCGTCAAGCTAGCTTGGCTTGAGTGCAACCTTAATTTTGAGCTGACTTTAAGATCTGCTTTGAATATATGTATAATGCATACATATATATGAATATGAAAAAAAAAAAATTTATATTTTTGAATGAAAAAATATTGTGTTTGCTTTTATTTAAACTATTTGTGAAAATTTTCATAAATTTTTATATACTTTTAAGAAATTTAATATTAATTGGATAAAATTTTCTTAACTCAATAATTAGATTTGAACACATTAATTTATAATTTGACAAATCTTGGATCAAATTCAAATCTATCAGATATATAACTAGAGCATAATTTGATTCAAATATGATCTGTTTACATCCCTACCTGATACAAAGAATTTTTTTTCATGGGAGCTTGGATGTAACATTCAAAAGTCACGATAGATAAATGTAATCGAATGGGTGACCACCTGGAAGTCCTAAGAAGCAAACTTTGTCGTGGACAAAGTACCAATGTATGAGCCGTTAAAGGGTTAACAAAGAAAAGTATATAAAATCCTCTAAATGTAAGAAAATTCAAAGAATTGTGTTTAATATATTTGGTAAATGATACCATTAAATTACTTAATTCCTTTACATTCAAATGCTAAAAACGTATTTTATTTGCTGCCAATAGATCATATATATGGTGAGAAGGTGACTAGTCAGCCTCACTGATCATACCTTATAATCAGCTTACCTCTTTTTATAGTGTTAGATCTTAAACAATGGCTGGATTAAAAGACCATTTATTGTTCTAATTTTTTGAATTACTGAAAATACCCCTTTTAGGTGTAGACACTTAAAAAAAACAAATCTTCTTCTCCAACACGTTAAATGAAAGCCATCGACCTCTCTTTCCACTCCAATTCCTATCGTGTAACTAGACTTTTAATCCAAAACCTACAATTTCTTTGATTGGTTCCTCGCCTATTTCTGAGTAATTCAAATTTCAACTTCATCAGATAACTGCGATAACTCAAACATGACATTGATTTTCAGTTTGTTTGATGCTATCTGCGCCGAATATTTCGGGCAAAGGGTTGGATTTTCTTGCACTCAAATTAAAGTGGACAAGAACAGGATGTTGGTGGAATCAAAGGCAATTGAGGTGATGAAGAAGGAGAAAGAGAAGAACTCATCACCACAAGTGCATATTCTGAAGCCGTAGTAGAATAGGGCAACGCGGTTTGCTCCAGAGTTGGATGGGTTGCACTGTTTTGAAACCATTGTCTCTTACTGGATTTTTTTTATTTGTATAATTTGATCCTTATTTGTTGCCTCAATTTTTCCTCTGTGATTCCACTAAACTTATGTTTGGTTGCTGAGAAAATAAGTAAAAACATAGAAAAGAAAAGAAAATTGGACAAAACACAACTAAAAATTGTATTAGAAATATAAAATTTTCTTTTCTTTTCCATATTTTCACTTATTTTCTCGACAACCAAACATAGCATAAGTTTAATATGGAATCAACCTTCTAATTTTTCATGAGTCAATTTCTTGCTATTCACCGGTGGTTGCACTCCAGTCAGACTTGTTGCATTTGTCAAGGTTGTGTTTGATGGAACATCTTTGAGACGACGAGCTTTCCTTCCTTCTCTTCTTCATGCTGACCATGGTATTGATGCATGACTCAATTGGTTTTTTCTGATTTTCAAATTTTCCCGAAATTTGTCGGGGCTGGTCTCACCATCATAAATATATTGATAAGAAATCTTGATTGCCATATCAAAATCACGAAATTTCTGAAAATTTTCAACCAAGAGAATAGAGATGAGAGAATGAGGGTTTATGAAACCTAAATTTTAGCAACAAAGAAAAGAAGGGTTAAGGTTTTTTGTCGGAAGAGAGTGGAAAAGCTTCACACTGAGTATATCCTTTTCAAACCAATCGAATGGACGAAGAGAGGCATTAGAGAAGACAAGAGGTCTTTAACATGTTGAAGAAGATACGTGTTTGAAATGTCTACACCTTAAAAAGGGATATTTTTGGTAATTCATAAAATTAGAATAATAAATGATTTTTTAATCTTGACCATTGTTTAAGATCTAACAATATAAACTATAAAGGAGGTGAGTTGATTATAAGGTATAATCAATCAAACTACCTAGTCACCTCCTCATATATGGTGCGTCCCTATCATGAGGATTACTTGAGATTGAGTTATAGGAAGAGAAAATAAATGATACTTTTTAAAATATAAATAAATAAATGATACTTCAACTAACAAAAAATATTAAATATAATTAAGTGTTATAGGAGGTTCATGAAATATAACTTTCTTTTATTTTGTAATTTTTAAAACACTTTGAAATTTTCTCTATCGGTTATTGGCAAAGAAATTGTCAACAACACTCAAAAAGCATGACATACACTTGTGCACCCTAACTAACTAAAATATTGTACATGCAAACCAGAGCTTTTTAACTCGTAGAGCAATTGTGCCCTCCTTGGCCAAGGAGGAGGAGACTATTCTCTTCGCTCTCAAAAAACCTTTTTGAATTATGGTTAACAAATTTTAATTTAAGTGATTAAATTTTTTTTAAAAATCAAAGTTAAATGCTTTAATCTTAAATTTTAACCATAGTTAAAGGGAATAAAGAGGACACTTGGCATAAAAGGAAGGGGTGAGACAGTAATTCAACTCTTGAAGGCCGAGGAGATGAATATTTTCTTAAGAGAATAACTATCAAAAAGAGCAACTTGAGCAACCCAAAAATTGCTGGAAGGAGGTATTTATAGAAAAAAAATGATCGTGTACACTACCCCTTCCCAAGGCAACAAATGAGTTGCTCTGGTTGACTGTTCAACCGGAGCTCCCATCCATAGTAAATCTCTTTTCCTAACTAATATGCACAAAAATATGTAATGCGTTTAGAGTAGGGGTGTAAATGAGCCGAGCTAGGCACTGCTCAGGCTTGGCTCGTTGGAATTTTATAGATGCTTAGGCTCAGCTCGTTAGAATTTTACAGAAGCTCATGCTCGGCTCGGCTTGTCCACAAATCGTTGAGTTCGAGTTCGGTTCGATAATTTTTTTTTAAAAAAATACATTGATAAGCAATAAATTCAATAAAAAAAAATTAAAAAGGCATTTTTTTTTTTAGGATGTTATGTGACTCATGTGAAAGCTTGAGTTAAAACTTAAACAAAAATAATTATATTAATGTATACTACATATATTTTACCAAAAAAAAGTATACTAAATATATAATATAAATTTAATTTTTAAAGGGTATTATTATAAAATTAATCGAGCCCAGCTGAGCCACCTATTGTTCAGGCTCGGCTCATTTATTTTTCGAGTTCACTTTTAAGGCTTAGCTCGGCTCAACGAGCCCAAAGTAAAAGCCGTTTATTTCGAGTCGAGTCGAGCCGAGCTAGCTCGGCTTGTTGACACCCCTAGTTTAGAGTGAATGGTGGCAGTCTCTTAATAGCAATCAGGACTTAATAGCAATTAGGACGTATCTTTTTAAAAATGTCCCATATTTCTTGGCTGGGATCTCTCCAATTACTCCAATTACACAATTGCATTGCGAAGCTCATTTAATTTATTTTAAGCTATTTTAATTCTAGTTAAGAAAGTTTGAATTTTTTAAGATTAAGATCTTTTAATATTTTTTAGAAAACTAAAGTTATATGGTTGAACCTAAAAATTAGGGAATCTTAAATACACTTAATATAAGTTAAAAGGGACACGTGTTGACCTGTTGATAGGGGTGTATACGAGCTAGGCTAAACCAAGCTTGGCCTTGCGTGACTCGGCTTGAATGGGGTTTACTCTAGGCTTGAGCTCAGCTCGGCCTGAAATAGTGCTCGAAAAATTGGCTCGAATTCAAAAAGATTAGCTCGAGTTAAACTTGATTTATTTAAAAAATATTTTTAAATAAAAATAAAAATATTTCATATTATTTATAATATAATAATGATATATATATATTTATTTATTTATTTTACATATTTAAGCCGAGCCAAGCTTGAGCGGAGCCACATCAAACATGTTTTGGCTTGGGCTCAGTTTGAATACATTTCATACTTAAAAACTTAAACTTGACTCAGCCCAGCCATATATTTGAGCTTGAACTCGGCTTGATTGAGTCGAACCGAGTGGAGCAATCAAACTAACCTGTATGCACTCCTGTCCGTGAACCCTCTCAATGGCAACTGGGTGTGATTCCAATTCCACATATAATATTTAAATTAGTATATAATTAAATATTATTTTTCCTCTTAAAAGCATGGCATAATTCTTTTCTACAGGTAATTATAGATATTTTTATTATAAAGAGCATATACGGGTGACAGGTAAACATCTAAGACAAACACGTGTCTTTCAAATTTTAAAAATAAAGACAAAGACAGATATCTCCAACAACACAAATCACCATCCCATGACCCACCCTTGGAATGATGTTTCCAACGGTACTCTTCCTCTTAATTAAATTTTAATCATAATTAAATCAGAAAAATCACTTTTGGGCGAAAGAGTAGGGGTAGAATTAGAATATTCTGACTAAGATATCAATTAAGCTAATATCATTGCAGTTACAAAATTCAAAAGCTCAGAATGAGAAAGCTCCAGGTGTGAATTTCATTTTCCACCTGTCAGTTAAGTTTCCCCATTTGCACAATTTAATTTTTATTTAATTAAAGGCGGACGTTTCAAAGTGGGAATTGAAATCCTTTCTCACTGTCAGTGATGAAGATTAGGAAATAAAAAAGGGGCAAATCTCCGCCGCCTTCAGGCCAGCCAAAGCAATGAAAATGTCGGTTGTTTTTTCTTTTCTTACTTTTCTTTTAAAATAGGAAAAATAATCCCTTTTTCATTTCTCCGGGAATCTGAAGTTTCCATGAAAGCAAATGGCCTGAAACGGCTTCTTTTAAATTTCACCCTACGCGTTTGAGCTGCTGACCTAACTTCCCTTCTTCTCCGATTTAGGGTTAGGGTTAGGGTTTGCAGAGAAGAATCAAAATCAAAATCAAAATCAAAACCGAGTCGATCTTTGGGCGTTCTTCTTGAACAACCTTTGTTTTTGTTCTGTTTATTTATATCTGAGAGGAATCAAGCTAGGATTAGGGTTTGGCGATTGTAGGGCTTTCTTGGAGGGGAAAAGCGAAGATGAAGAGAGGGAAGTTTGATACTTTCGTGTCTTTGAGTCGACAGAGATCGATTCAGATGTTGATCGGTGTAGGGTTTCTGTATCTGCTCTTGATGACCTTCGAAATCCCATTTGTGTTCAGGAACGGCTTCGGTGCCGTATCTGGAGATGGTGTCAGTGGGTTTATCAGCGACGCTTTGCCTCGCTCTTTTGGGCTTGAGAGCGAAGAGGACATGGAGGAAAAAGAATCCCCAGTTCGACCTTCAAAAGTCCCTTTTAGGGTTTCTCAGGGTTCGTTTCAGCCCTCGCAGCAGCGAAAGCCCGAAAGATGGATGAGAGAGCGCAAGACCATGTCAGGTCTGCTCTTTCAGGAGAATACATTCAGTAGTAGCAGTAAAGATGGGTTTTCCGAGCTTCAGAAATCCGCTAAGGATGCATGGGAAGTAGGAAAGAGATTGTGGGAAGAACTCGAGTCGGGAAAAATCCCCTTTGATGGAGAGAAGAAGGCGAAGAATCTCTCTGAGTCTTGTCCTCATTCAATTTCGCTTTCTGGGTCTGAATTTCTTGACCGTGGGAAAATTATGGTGCTTCCATGTGGATTGACGCTTGGATCGCACATTACACTTGTAGGGAAACCCTATCCGGCTCACCCCGAGTACGACCCGAGGATATCTCTGTTGAAAGATGGGGATCAGTCAGTCATGGTCTCTCAGTTCATGATGGAGTTGCAGGGGCTGAAAACGGTTGATGGGGAGGACCCACCCAGGATCTTGCACTTCAATCCTAGGTTGAAGGGGGACTGGAGTGGGAAGCCTGTGATCGAGCAGAACACTTGCTATAGGATGCAATGGGGCTCGGCACTTAGGTGTGAGGGCTGGAAATCTAAAGCTGATGAAGAAACTAGTATGTATATTTATCTTACTTTGCTTTTGTTTGAGTGGTTTATTGCTGCATCAAAATTAGTACATTGCACTAGTTAATGGAAGGAAGGACACCCTTTTGGTTGAAACTGTCACAAATTCATTTATCTGGTTCTTCATTGAATAGAGGAAGTAATTTCAGCACAGTTCAACTTAAATGGGGTTTGATAGCTTTACTGACGTGTTTTTACTATTGATTTGATTGAATTTCCCCTTTTTAAGTTGTTTGGAGAAAGTGTTTTACATGGTTCTTACATCAAAACAATCATCATTTCTACAGGGCTTTAGTAAAAACACCCAAAGTGAAGAAGCTTGAGCTTTGGCATTTGTTATTTGTTCTCCCTTATTCTAGTTTTCTTGTCCTCCATTCTTCAAAGTAATAGGTCTAAAGAATTTTAGCAAAAGCAATTTGATTGGAGGATTGTAAATTTTACATGGTAGATTCTTTGCCTCATTGCATCCCCTCCCGTCTAATGGGAGCATCACCCTCTTGAGTAATTCTCCGGATTTTCTGCAGTTGATGGACAGGTAAAATGTGAGAAATGGATCCGTGATGACGATAACCACTCAGAGGAATCGAAGACGACATGGTGGTTGAACCGGTTGATAGGCCGAACAAAGAAGGTGACAGTTGACTGGCCATACCCATTTGCAGAGGACAAGTTGTTTGTTCTTACCCTTAGTGCTGGCTTGGAAGGCTATCATGTCAATGTCGATGGGAGACATGTTACCTCTTTCCCTTATCGCACTGTGAGTACCCTGTGAAACCTCTTAATCTCTTTGAAGAATCTGGATTATTTCTCATGATTGTTTGGTAACATTAACAGGGATTTGTTCTTGAGGATGCCACCGGGCTCTCTCTAAATGGGGACATTGATCTTCAATCCATATTTGCTGCTTCCTTACCCACATCACATCCAAGTTTTGCTCCACAGAGGTATCTGGAGATGTCTGCTAGATGGCAGGCCCCACCTCTTCCTGATAAGCCCGTGGAGCTTTTTATCGGTATCCTTTCTGCAGGAAACCATTTTGCTGAGCGGATGGCTGTGAGGAAATCATGGATGCGACATGGGCTTATCAGATCTTCGAATGTGGTGGCTCGGTTCTTTGTAGCACTGGTAAGAGGCTGTTTCCATGAAAAAACTTTCCTGTATAAAGTATAAATCTCTTGTTTGGGGTACTTAAATTTCGGGATTGGTGTTTTTGCAGCATGGAAGAAAGGAGATGAATGTGGAGCTAAAGAAAGAAGCCGAGTTTTTTGGTGATATTGTTATTGTGCCTTACATGGATAACTATGACCTCGTTGTTTTGAAGACAATTGCCATCTGCGAATATGGGGTGAGTGGGGAAAGAAGACCTGGTGTTGGAAACTTATGTGCTTATTTTATAGGGATTTTTCATCTCTCATGCATTTGTTTGTACAGGTTCGCACTGTATCTGCAAAGTATATCATGAAGTGTGATGATGATACATTTGTCAGGGTGGATGTGGTGATCAAGGAAGCGAAGAAGGTCTCTGGCGATAGGAGCTTGTATGTGGGGAACATCAATTACTACCACAAGCCCCTGCGTTACGGTAAATGGGCAGTGACATATGAGGTAAGGATTGACACTGTCCTTGAAGACTCAATGACTTATTTACCCTTAGTTGCTGATATTTCAAGCTTCTGATTTTTTTAATGAATTTTGCTCATCCAAACCAATTTTCCTGTATTTTGTAGTGTGGAACTGATGATTAATACCAGTGTTACAAATCTCGTTCTTGGGTTTTTATCGGCCGAAGTTTTTCTCGGGAGATTTTCAAATTTGAATTTTTTTTCCGAGTATTTCTCGCCTTAATCCCGGGAATGATTAAAAAATTATATTAAAATTATAGAAAATAGTAATAAATATGACTAATTTATAAATTAAAAAAACCAACAACATTGTGTATTTCTCGCGATTTTTTGAAATCTTGGTTAAATATCGGTTAAATCTCACTATATATACGGGATGAAAAGAGAAAGTTATATTTCTTGCGAGATTTTTATTATATCGCGATAAAAACGGAGTTTAGAACTTTAGATATTTTTTTCGGGAGAAATTGAGTATTTCTTGGGAGATTTGTTACAATGATTAATACTATGGTTTCTGAAGCAAACTAGCACTATCTGGGTTCCCAAAATCGAAGTTTCTTTTTATAGATACATAATGATGAACAAATTTATTGATTTTTTTTTTTTGATATATTGAATTTTTTTGATGTCCTAACAAATATTCTGTCGCAGAAGTTTTAGACTGGCATATTGCCTCATCTGGAATTACCAGTGAAAGGGTGTTTTGCAACCCCTACAGAGAAAAAAAATGTTTTAGCCAGTGCATAAAACAGCAACCTTTGTCTTTTTGACTTTAGTTATTTTCTTTGGGAACCTGGAAAAGTGTTCCATTTCTTGATAACTGCTCACCATCCTTTCTTTCTTGATAACTGCTCACCATCTTTTCATTTTTTTTGGGGAGTTTCAGGAATGGCCTGAAGAAGTTTATCCACCCTATGCAAATGGGCCAGGCTACATTGTGTCATCTGACATTGCACATTTTGTTGTGTCTGAGTTTGAGAAACACAAACTAAGAGTAAGTTACATTTACTCGTTTTCGCTCTTGTTAATTGCTACTGCTGCTGCTACACCTCTCTCTCTCTCTCTCTCTCTCTCTCTATATATATATATATATATATATATACACACACATATAATTTGATGAAGCTGATAGTTGGTGGTGGTGGCTGTAGTTCATGATTAGTTAACTAATTTTCACACGGTGCAGTTGTTCAAGATGGAAGATGTGAGCATGGGAATGTGGGTGGAGCAGTTCAACAGCTCGAGATCGGTGGAGTATATACACAGCTTCAAGTTCTGTCAGTTTGGGTGCATTGAAGATTATTACACAGCACATTACCAGTCTCCTAGGCAGATGATCTGCATGTGGGACAAACTGCAAAAGCAGGGAAGGCCTCAATGCTGCAACATGAGGTGATGATAGTATTTGGTGACAATGTGAAGAATCTTAGAAGAACAAACGTTTTGCAGTTGTAGCATCATATATTGTATATTCTGGGAAGGGTTGGGACAGATTCATGGGGCGGCTGTCCATGTGTCCTTTCAAATTCATTCATTATTTATTTTGTTATTTGTCATTTGCCCCTTTTTGAGGCTGGAGGATGGAGGAAGGTTGCTAGTGGCTTCTATGTGGAGAAAAAGAATTCCTGGTTTTCAAGTGTAGAAAAACCACAGCAGCAGATGGAAATGTATATCATTTAGAATCAAATCAACACCACCTCTGTTCACTCCCCTTTGTTCTTCATGTTTTGAAAGCTCTCAATAAAATAGATGAAGGTGGTGATGAAGTCTTCGCAGTTGCTGGATAGGATCATAAGTCATAACACAGCTATCCATAAATACAAGAGTGTTCCTACCAGAAGAATTCAACTTTATCTTCTGCTTATTCATCAAAGTTGGGCCTTACGAGCTCTCTGACAGATAGACGCTGATATCTTCTATCCTTATTCCTCCACTTCCACAAGAACCTCTCTCACCATCCTCTAATCATGCCCATCCCTGTTCTCTGCTCTAGTAAGTGGTTCAATCAAAACCTCACTACATCACCGATCTCCTCAGACTCCCCTTGTAAACCAAGTAATGGCTGCCATACTCCAGAACGAGTCCTTCGATACCTGATTTGCCACCTCAGCCACCACTGCCTGGTTCAATCCAGCCCAGAATTTTTTTCCCAAACTGATAATTCTGCCAGTGTTGTACTTGTTTTTGGTCCTGCCTCTTACAGAGACTTACCAAGGTCAGTTTAGGATTGGACAAAGCTTTTGCTTAATGATGGGTTGAACCCTGAATTGGATTTATACATAATGAGATTATTTATAGAGAGGTGGCTTATGTATTGGGCAAGGGAATCAGATTGAAAGCACTTTCGGAATTTCTGAAATGAAATGGCCTGGAGAAGCAGTGGTGGGCTTGTACTTCTTGCCACTATTGCCTGTTTCATAAAGTTCCTGGATAAGAGGGATTGGTTAACAAGGCATTGGCTGGATTTTACCAGATGAAGCAGTTCCAATGTACGCCAATGTTTTTTTTTTTTTCTTGTAATACTCTTGTATCTGCTCTTTGTAGAGTTGGGATTTCTAAGGTGAACCCCCCCCCCCCAAGTACAGCTTGCAGACTGGGTGAGGAGGTTGTGGGAGGCAAACCACTTGTTTTGGGTTATTCTCTTGACTCTCGAGGTTTTGTTCAGAATGTTGGACTTGTAACGGTTTGAATGACGGTTGTTGCAACTCTTAGGGCTTTGGGGCTGTTTGATGATATGTATCCCAAATTAGGCAACATATAATTCTTTCATTGTTAGATATATACTACAGCGCTGTTAATGAGATTGAAATGATCCGGTCACAGTCATCCGCAGACGCAAGGTGGTGTCAACAAGTGTTAGCCCATCTCTCTGTTATAGGGTTGCAACACTACATGTTGCACCCACATCGTGTCTGTAAAAAAAAAAAAAACCAGTAAGTGTGTCTGGGGATAACACTCCTCGATTGCTAAAGCTGTTGAAGTGGGAAGGGTGCTGGAGGCATGGTACTTTATTGTTTAATTTGTCAGTGGGGGTCAATCCCTAGAGAACATACATATAAGTTAGTTTGTGATGCGCTGAGTTTGGTGGGTGAGGCTATTTTTCTGGATGAACTTGGAAGAAGTGTTGAAGATGGAACAGAGACTAAATATAAGCAATTGATGCAGGTGAAACCAACAATGTCCCACAAAGTTCCAACATAGCACATGGATGTTTGATACTTAGGGGGAAATCCTCAACCATGTTAAGAACTTATGATCATAAGAAGGCTTAGCTTGGATAGTTTTGTCCCCTCAAGGAAATTTGGGGGTGGGTAGGGGTGCCTCTTTCAATCTGTGGGCATATTTGGTTACAATCTGGAATTACTTGGGAGGAATTTCAGCCAAGTGATATAATGTGTTCTGTTTTAGTTGGCTTTGATTAGGGAGCGCATATTATGTATTTGCCTTTCGTAGGAATGTTAAGAATTTTTTTGGAACATCAGCTCTTACTAATATACACCTAAAATTACTTGGTTTCAGTTTGTGCATATCAATACTTTTGTTATCAGACATTTCTTAAAGTTTGTTCAGCCACCAGCTTTAAGCCTGGTCAACTTCCATATAAAATTGCAGTGATGATGTATTATTTGATCCCTCGTCATAATTGGGGTTTTCTGTTAAATGTCAGCATTTGCACAATTGATAAGTAAACATGCTAGATGTCTTCATTTTGTTGTATTAAGCCTCATCCTAACCCAGATGACCACAGATCCAGATTTTAGCAAAGAAGATGAACCTTCCTGTATAAAGAGCAATGGAGATGGATCGTTGGTGATGGTAGATATTTGCATCAAGTCTTCTTTCTTTTATACTTGGTTATAATGTTTTGCATTTGTTTTAAATTTTCATATAAAAGCAAGATATCACTAATTCTGTTTGCAAGTCAAACACATACAGTTTGATGACTTGTGATGTTTTTCAATTTGTCTTATACTACTGGACCATTTATGTTATTTGGGTATGAATAGTAGAAAGATTTCATTGCTGAAGGTTCTATTTAACTCAATAGCTCAAACAAACATTATCTTGACCTCCATTATCAGAATTCCTTTTTACTGTTGGAAGGATATAGGATGCTCAAATGATGAAATTGTGGTTCTAATTATACAGTAGATAATCAATGAATATAGATGTATAAATAAAGGTAAGAAGGAAACTGAAACAAGAGATAAAGAACTCACTGTGTTTGAAAATAAACAGCAAACTAAAATAACAATTAAACAACAAATCCGAGCCCTGTGAATCACAGTTTTCTTAAGACGAATTTATTCCCTCTCGGTGCTCAAGGTCGATGAGCAATCGTCTCCCAAGATAGAAATCCTAGAGATGCAACACTTCAATCTACAGAGCCTAACGAATCGACCAATGTATGCACTCGAACCAACAACAATGCAGAAGAGAAAGAGATTTAAAAAAAAAAAACTTAAAAACATACTTAGAACGTAGGAATGGAGGTATACTTATAGACTTTATTGTGTCTTATTGAACATAGGTGACTGTTCGGAAGAGACACAGAAAAAACGGAAAGAAAACCAGTTATACGAAAGTTTGAAACACCAACAGACACGACCTGCGATCGATCGCCCGAACGGTGCGATCAATCTTAGTCGTCCATTGTGATCGATCACGATCGATCGCAAACCAAACAGAGAAGTTTTCGAAATTTTTATCTGTATGCGATCGATCATAGGTCTCCTGCGATCGATTGTAAGCAGAAGAGAAACTTTCCCACATTACTGGTCTAGGAGCAATCGATCGTAAGTCCCCTGCGATCGATCGCCCAAGCCCAAACCCATACCCATATCTGGTTTGGGTCAAAATTCAGATTAAAAAATTTCGACCAAGGCTTCCCCCTGGACCCCCATGGCCACACATTGCCTATTTGTGAGGTGGACATCAGGTTTCTATGTCGGGTCAATTTCTTATTCACCATTACATGGATTTTTCCAACAGAAATTAGCTAATAAATGTTCCGTAGAAGCCACTCCAAATATTATGTTTTTGTACAAGCCTCTGAATGATCACATATAGTAACTTTACATTTGGCTTCTATCAGGTGGTTCCCCTCTCTTGAAGTAATTCCACTGGTTTATATTATGTGTTCTGATGCAACTTGTATTACAAAATTGTTTTGACTGTCTAGTTCCCATTGGCCACCTAATGTTCTTGATTTACTTCCAAGAGAGGATATCGACAGAGACCAAACTTTCCATGCCTTCCACTGATCTTTACAGATTGCCGACCTTAAAACTTAAAGTGCAATTCAAGAAGAAACACATCACTTAGTAGCTTTTCCAACTACAAATACCCTGTCAATTACTCTTTCTCCTACATCAAACCAAATGAAGCAGCCCAAGTCATCTTCCCCATTCTTTCTCCTCCTGATATGGCATTTAATGTTGTCTGGTAAATATTTAACATGAACTTCTTTTAGCATTTCTTAAACTTGCGTTTTCATTTGATCAGCAGAACTATATATAGATATGTTATACATACCAATGTATTAATTCAAAATTGATAATAGAATACTTAATAATCGTAATCATTCGATAATTATAAGTTCCATTATTATCTTATACTATTGAAAATAATGTTTGTTGCTGGTCACGCAGAAGGACACACAGTCACATTTTATGTGAGCAACAAATGCCCCTTTCCGCTATGGCCTGCGACTGCCCCGAACACAGGCCAGGCAATTATAGCTGATGGTGGATTCTACCTTCCCTCAGGCCAGACACGACGCATTCAAGCCCCATCATCATGGAATGGCCGGCTCTGGGCAAGAACAGGGTGCAATTTCACTTCCACCACTAAACCTGCCTGCCAAACTGGCGACTGTGAGGAAAGACTTGAATGTAATGGAAGCATAGGCCTTCCCCCTGTTACACTTGTGCAGGTCTCTTTGCAGCCAGATAAGAGCAAGCCAAGTTTCTATGACGTGAGCTTGGTTGATGGGTACAACCTCCCTGTTTCGATCTACACGAAGCCCATGGCATCCAACTGTTCTATCGGGGGGTGCTCGAAGAACCTCAACAACTTCTGCCCGCATGAGCTTCAGGTCCTAAATAAAATTGGGGCAGTCGTAGCGTGCAAAAGTGCATGCTTTGCTTTTGATCTTGATGCATTCTGCTGCAGGAATGCTTATGGGAGCCCGGACAAGTGCAAACCAAGCATGTACTCCAAGATGTTCAAGGATGCTTGTCCCTCTTATTTCAGCTACGCTTATGATACGCCCTCGCCAATGGTAAGCTGTACTTCTAAAGAGTATGTGATAACATTCTGTCCTTCAAAGTGGGGTGATCATATGGCCATATAGATGGATGTATTTCATCTCTGGCGAAAATTTAGGCTTCAAGCAATTTCTACTACTTAATTATGAGCTAAATTATAAGCATTGTATTAAATGTAAGGATTTCTTTATGCTATGTTATATGGCTTCCTACTTTCGACATGGGAAATCAGTTTATCGACGAGATACTTTATTGTGATTGAAAAACTATTTTCCAACCAATTGTTCGTTTAATTTGTGAGTGCAAAACTAGTTTCTAACAGATTGTGTATGGGAGAATGATGTGATGATTAATACAGAAGTACACTTGTGTAATTACCATTATGGTAAAGAAGTCTCAAATCACAGGGCAAGGTTTCAGAGCAAGTAGCTCTCTTTCCGGTCTCCTAATGCTGGTGCTGTCACACGTACAAGGCTCACTCATGAAGCCTTAAAAGGATTTTACCAATTTTGGAGTGGAAATGGCGAAGGATGGGCAAGCCTAGGAACTACTTCTGTACCAGAAAAAGAACAAGGAAATGGAAGAAAATAACTCCTTGAGAGTGCCAAGAGCTGCAATATTGGAGAGTGAGTGGTACTGTGCTCCCGAAGCAGGGGCGGAGCCAGGAATTTTTCATTGGGAGGGCTGAAATACATGTATAAAAAATTAATGGATTTGAAGATATGAAACTTGGGGGTTCGGGGGCGTAACCCCCGAGAAAATTTTTTTTGGGTAATTTTTCTATTTTGAGAATTTTTTTCCCGGTAATGTCAGTGAGGTTGCCAAGTGTCCTATTGATACCCCTTAAATATGATTAAGATTCACCCCACCTATCCTTGGTTTTTTAAAAAAATATCAATTTTTTTAGAAATCCTAATTAAAATTCACTAACTACTAAGGTTAAAAAAATTTAATATTTTTTTCTAAAAACCAAAGATAAATAGGTGAACCCTAAGAGTAAGTGAATTTTAACCATAGTTAATAGGTGTAAGGGATGTCAATAGGGATATGTGGCGACCTAAAGGGCATAATCGGACTCCATTGGAGGGCCTACTATATCTATGACAAAAAAATTGGGGGGCACTATATATATAAAACAAAAAAATTTGGGGGGGCCATTACACTAAAAAAAATTAAAAATTATTATGGGTCCACTAATTAATACCAAAACAACAAGGGACCCCTAAAATTATGTGGGGGGCCATGGCCCCTCCCGCCCCTGTCCCGAAGGGTGTGTTTGGCTGAGTGAAAGCTTTAAATTGTGTCCATGAGGAGAATGTTTCGTAATTGAGCAGACTGAAATGTGCATGATGTGTTTGAAGTAACGTCGTCCAATGCGAGAGGGGGTAAAACCATTTTAACCAAGAGGCTAAGTTTAAATGTTATCGACTCATTTCCTGATTAATCTGACATTAATTGATGTAGGCGAATAGTCGAGGAATATCAAAGATAAATGCAATGGTGTAGACTTCGAAAAGATACCAAAGAAAACAAAGGGCCTCCTTAGGAAAGCGATAGAAATTTCGAATAGTATAAGAAGCCAAGAAAGGATAATCAGGATGTGGGAGACATCTGAAGACTGTTCCATTTTGGAAGATAGTAGCTTCAAGAAAAGCTTTGTAATTTTGTGTACCACGTTTAGCTTGGAGAAATGTAATAATAGTATCCTGAACATCAATAGGAAGATGAGTAATTGGTTCTAAAGGATAAACACACAGAGGTGCACTAAGAATTTTAGGTAAAGGAGGTTTACGAGATAGAAAGTCAGTAAGGACATTATGTTTTCCTTTGATATGTTTAACAGTAAAATTCCACTGAGAAAACCAATTTACCCACCGAAGTAACTGAGGGTTAGGTAACATCTTTTGTTTGAATGTTAGCATTTTAGGAAAGGAGGACATGTCCATTTCAATAAGAAAATGATGACCAAGAAGATGGAACTGGAATTTCTCAATGCCATGTTTGACAGCTAAGATTTCTTTGAAGGTAGAATGATAATGTAATTTAGAAGTTTTGAAGGAGCCACTTTTATAGCCACATAAAGAGCGATGACCATTGAGATCTTCAAAAAGTGCAGCACCCCAAAATTCATCACTAGCATCAGATACGGTTACCAGTGCTAGGAATTTGAAGAAGAGGGAGAGATTGGGCTTTTTGCTTAAGGATTTGAACAACAGTAGTATGACTGGCAGACTAAGGTGGAGGATTCTTTCGTAATAATTTAGATAGAAGAGACCGTTGGTGAGAAATATGAGGAATGTAATCTGCCATATAATTTACTAATCCAAGAAACTGCTGGATAGTTTTGATATTAGGAAGAACATCAGGAAATTCTAAAAGAGATTGACCAATATGGGGTTGAAGGACATATTTGCCATTAGTAATAGTAGTGCCAAGGAACTCAATAGAAGTTTGTCCAAGAAGCATCTTCTTTTCAGAGAGCATAATACCATGTTTTATGAGAATATCATAGAATTGTTGAAGAAGGTGATTGTGAGAAGAAGTGTCCCGCAGAATAGAGAAGGATATCATCAATGTAGATGAGGGCGTTTGCTAGAATGGGTAGGAAAATGATAATCATGATCTTTTGAAAACAACTATGAGCATTTTTTAGACCAAAAGACATAACTGTCCTCAAATGGATCAAAATTATGAATTCATAAAATCTAATAAAATTCCTTAAACGGTAAATACATTCAAAACCCTAATTTATTTGAAATAGTAAAAATGATCTAAAATAGAAAAATTCTTAATTATCATGAAAATCTTAAAATAACCTTAAATTACTAAATTAAAAGCCTTGTAGAATAAAATGGACTCTAAAATTCTAAAAAAATATGCTAAATGGAAATTTACTTAAACCTAGCAAATTTCTTAAAACGGTGATTTGACCATGAAACAACCTTTTTTTCACCTTGGAAAATGGCAATGTATTATTGTTCGATTGCCACATTTGAGGTGACATCGAGATGAACGTATTGAGTACTCAAGGGCGACGCGATGATATCGGTATCAAATGGAATGACTATTTGAAATTGGGGCAATATTTTTGAGTTAGATTTTCTATGATCTTGGCATTCCTTCCCAGAGTCAAATCCTCTCCGTCAAATCCGGTTATCACCCCTAGAGGTCGCCATGTGTCTCCTTTGACACCCCTTAACCGTGGGTAAGGTTCACCCACCCATTTTTGGTTTTTTTTTTTAAAATATTAATTTTTTTTTAAAATTAAAAAATTGTTTTTAATATTAAAAAACTCTAAAAATAGTTTTTTTAATTTTAAAAAAAGAATTAATATTTAAAAACAAAAAACAAAAATGGGAGGGTGAACCCTAGGGGTGGGTGAACCTTACCCAAGGTTAAGGGGGTGTCAAAGGAGACACGTGGCAACCTCTAGGGGTGATAACCGGATTCGTCAAATCCGATTATCACCGGAGATGATTTGGCTCTTTCCATAAACTATTCTACTTTGCCAAAGGAAAACAAAGAAGAAGAGGGAGAGGGAATGTGAATGTGAATGTGAATGTGAATGTGGAAAAGGAGAAACGCGCATAGACGAGGAAATGCTAAGAAGAAACAAACGCTTTACGCTTTTGTAAAATGCGTGGGCCTGTTTCACTCGACCTAAGTCCTAACATGCCTCACGTGGAGTGACTTTGTGTGATGTGACTTACATGAGTTTGGGATCATATTCAATCGCGAGTTCAATTGCACCCATAGGTTAACACGTTCTTTTTTTTTATCATCTGTTAATTGGGTTTAAGATGAGATCGGATCACAGTCAATTGTGCTTGAATTGGGAGAAAATTGAATCGCACCATAGGTTAACATGTGTCCCTTTTAACCCATATTAACTGTAGTTAAGATTCACTAACCCTTGGGTTAATAATATAACATTAATTTTTTTAAAAAAAATATATTACAAAATTATTATCCCCAAAGGTTAATTTTTTTAAACCAAAGTTAAATATTTTTTTAAATTAATTTCAGTAACCAAAGTTAGTTTTTTTTGGGTAATGGATCCATCGTGGTCATAACATTTGTGAATGTTGCATTCCAATAAATGTTCAATATACATGAAAAACAAAAGTTGAGAAGAGCAATTATATAAATAAAATTAATTATATTTTTACCTTTTTCTCTTAATAGGTAAACAACAACCCAACCCCGAAAATCAGCACTATTCTCCCTTGCTACTATAAACATAAAAATATTACAAAATTTTGAAGGGGTTAAACTTCCCACATAAGCAAGAATTACATTCTAATTTGGGGTAGTGGGTCCGTGATCTGGTCCTCATCTCATAGGTTGACACGTTTCCCTTTCAATACCCTTTAATTGTGGTTAAGATTCACTAACCATTAGGGTTCAACCATGTCTCCTTGATTTAAAAAAAAATTAACTATAGTAGTTAAAATTTCTTAACTAGGTTAAAAGGATAGTAGTTAAATTTTCTTAACTAGGTTAAAAGGGCAGTTAAAAGGCACTGTGACCAAGGCCAGACGGTTTTGGCCTAGCCAAACCAAATGGGTTCATATTTGGATACAAAATTTTGATATGACTTACTTTATAAAAAAATTTGAAATGACACGTGGCATATGATCATCAAAGCCTACAAAAAAAAACACAATTTTACTCCTTCAGTTGATCGGTTTCCTAACCCCCCTCTTGGAAAAGTCATGAATTACAGTTCAAAAAAGTTTTACCTTTTTTTTTACTTTTCTCCTTGATTTAAAGGTCATGAAGGACAGGCAAAAGGTTTACTCTTGCAAGTGGCAAATCAATGGATAAAAAAAAGGGCTACCTTACCATAAGTCATTTTTTTTCCCTCCCAATTTTTGATTTCTTTCCATTCAAATTTTTTTTGAATTTTTTTGTCCATTGATTTGTCACTTGCAAGAGGGATACTCTTGCAACCGCAAGAGTAAACCTTTTGCCTTAAGGACATTTCCGATAGGGCAAAAGATTAAAGATTAACTCCTGCGGATGGCGATTAAAAGGGGGAGATATCAAGTGGGAAGAAGTGAAAATCATGGAGAGAAAATGGAAATTTATCGCCAGGTGCCCCACCACTTGGGGATGCCCGAGCGCCCAATTTTTCCCCTTCAGTTGGTCCCAGCTCATGTTTCGTATTCAAAAAACTTGAGACAAGAAGACTTTGACTTGTGGAAATTACAGAGAAAGAGAGAGTCAATACCAGAAAATCAAGTCTTGGGTTAATATTGACTCGATCCCCGGTGACATCCAAACCAACATATGGGGTTCTCAATCCACCACTTGAATTGAAAAGCAAATGATCCTTAGGCCAATACATGAGCAGCAACATCCAATTATCCATGGCTTCCTCCTCCAGCTTATTGCTCAATGTTGTTACATGGAGTACTATCTTCCTTTCTTTCGCTACGTCTGAATCATCATCAGAAGCCCAGGCTCTCCTCGACTGGAAAGCCAGCTTCAATGAATTTGAGCAATCCAATCTTCGTTCTTGGAGCATGAGCGGGAGGACGTCAAGCCCTTGTAAGTGGTTCGGAATAATTTGCAATCAGGCGGGAAGCGTAACGGGGATAAGCCTATCAGAAATGATCTTGTACGGTAAGCTTGACGATTTAAATTTCTTTTCCTTTCCAAACCTCGTCCGTCTCAGTCTCAGTAGTTGTAGACTCTGTGGAGCCATCCCGGCCCATATAGGTGCTCTTTCTAAACTCACCCATCTCGACCTATCTGGGAATGATTTTTTCGGTAAGCTACCTCTTGCGCTGGCTAACCTCACCCAGATAGTTGAACTCGATATTTCTAAAAATTATTATATAGAAGGTGAATTAGATCCGCGTTTGTTCACCAACTGGACCAAACTCACCTCCCTTCAACTTCAATCCACTGGTTTGAGTGGCTCAATTCCTTCAGAAATTGGAAATCTGATAAACCTGGTCCAGCTGGACCTCAGCCATAACAAACTCTCTGGTTCGATACCTTTAACTCTAGGTGATTTGAGCAGCCTCACTACTCTTTTTCTGCATTCAAATCAACTCCACAGTTTAATTCCATCAAAAGTTGGGAATCTGAAAAATCTGGTTCAACTGAACCTCAGCTATAACAATCTCATAGGCCCAATCCCTCCTGCTATAGGTAATTGCAACAATCTGGTTCAGTTAGGCCTCAGCAATAACTTTCTCAGCGGTCCAATTCCTTATACTATAGGTAACTGCAGCAATCTAAGTACTCTAGACCTCAGTAATAACACTCTCAGCGGTGCAATTCCTCCTGCTATAGTTAGTTGCAGCAATCTGACTAATCTGGACCTCAGCTATAACACTCTCAGCGGTCCTATTCTGAAGAGTTTGACAAATTGCACTTACTTACATACAATCCAGCTTCAAGGGAACCTCTTCGTAGATAACATAACGGAAGCATATGGAGTACATCCGTATCTCAGTCACATTGATTTGAGCTACAACAGATTCTACGGCAAGCTCTCACCTGATTTGGGTAAATGCCCAAATCTGACGAGTCTTCAAATTCAAGGGAATGACATCAGCGGTGCGATACCAGATGAGCTTGGGTGGTTAACTGAACTACAATATCTTGACCTTTCCTCAAACCAACTTGTCGGAGAAATACCACTTGGAATCGGAAGTCTATCCTATTTACGACATCTAGACCTTTCGAGAAACAAGCTGAGCGGACCTATCCCGGAGGAACTTGAGAATTGCTCCAATTTGAAGTACTTGAGGTTGAGCAACAATTATTTGATTGGAAAAATTCCATCACAACTAGATTCTAACCTGGTGAATCTGAATCTCTCCCACAATAATCTCTCAGGCACCATTCCATACTCTCTAAGTAATATTGCAAGTATAGATTTGTCATACAATGATCTGGAGGGTCCCATTCCTGATAGCATAACCTTGGGATATTATCCACCAGAGGCATTTAGCAACAACAAAGGTTTATGTGGGAAAGCTAAAGGTTTTCCATCTTGCTTTTCATCTCCTACAGCCATTGTTGTATCTCCTACACCCATTGTCAAAACAAAGAAAGGGCACAAAGTCATGATCTTTGTTACTGCTTCACTTTGTAACGCCATGTTTCTAGCATGTGTAATTGTTGGTTTTCTCCTCTTCTCTCGACGCAAAATGAGAAACACCCAAATTGGGATAGGGAAAAAGAAAAATGGGGATCTACTATCTATATGGAACTATGATGGGACGATTGCATACGAAGACATCATTAAAGCAACAGAGGATTTTGACATCAAATATTGCATTGGAACTGGAGGTTATGGTAGTGTTTACAGAGCAGAGCTTCCTACAGGCAAAACAGTTGCATTGAAGAAACTTAATGGTTTGGAAGGCGAGGATCCAGCTTACCAGAAAAGTTTTAAGACTGAGATACGCGTATTAACAGCAATACGCCATCGAAATATTGTGAAGCTTCATGGGTTTTGTTCTCACCAAAGATGCATGTTCCTTGTTTACGAGTATATGGAAAGGGGAAGTTTATTTTGTGTCTTAAGAACTGAGATAGAAGCAGCTGAATTAGATTGGATTAAGAGGGTGAACATCATTAAAGGAGTGGCTCACGCTTTATCTTACATGCATCATGATTGCACCCCACCCATAATTCACCGAGACATTTCAAGTAGCAATGTCTTGTTGGATTCAGAACTCCAGGCCTATGTCTCCGACTTTGGCACCGCTAGACTGCTAGACCCCGATTCATCAAATCAGACTATTCTCGTAGGCACTTATGGATATATTGCTCCAGGTATGCTTTGGATACCCTCACCTTTGTTCTTGTTTAAACTTTTGCAAATTTCTATATGCTTCCTATTTTTGTTGGTATTAATTAATATAATTTTTGTGTGTGTGGACGAGTGCTTGTGTTTGTGCAGAGCTCGCTTATTCCATGATTGTGACTGAAAAGAACGATGTTTATAGCTTTGGGGTGGTGACACTAGAAACACTAATGGGGTCTGTTGCAAAAACTATAATGCTAAATGATGTGTTAGACCCACGTCTCTCACCTCCTGCAGATCAATTGGTTGCTCAGGATGTGGTTTCTGTAGTGATGCTGGCACTCGCGTGCTTGCGCTCCGACCCCCGATCTCGGCCAACCATGTAATGTGTTTCTTGGGAAATAGTTGCTTCCAGGCGACCATTCCCCCAGCCCTTTCATTCAATTTCACTGGGGAAACTAAGGGAACTTCAAATGCAATTGGGTTGATGAAAATTCACCTAAGTCGATCATATTACGAAGGCGAATATCTCATAGATTTGAAGGCATTGGGTGCATGCCTCTTTTCCAATTTGAATAAAGGAGAGCACATTCATCTTGCTTATTCTTGCTTCATACGTCAATTGTACTTGTTCCTTCAAATGTGTTAAGAGTGGGTGATACTCATATTTAATACATTATTATAAACAGTTTTAAAGTCGTTACATAATTACGGATTATGCTTGTTTAAGTTACTAACAAACAGTAATTGCTGGTGCCGTGTTGGACCGTGGACAAGAGTCGTTGACGAGGTGGAGGACCATGTGTTTACTTTTGTTTTTTTATTCCTTAAAACAAAGGTAACATAAATTTTTTCAGTTACCTTCATTTTCTAAAATTTTGGTATTTGACTTTCGGGCGCTTCACCTATAAGGGCATGTTTTGTAATTCGGAATTTTTTTCAATACCCATAAGGTTTCTAAACATGCAATACCCTTAGATCTGAACTGTCCAATCTAAAGATGGACGGTTCGGATGTGTTCTTATGAAGACACTTATCCCTTAATTTTTGCCTGGTTGTTCTGTTTTTCAGACTATTCTTCTGACCAGCTATTGCCGGTAACCGATTAGAATCGTGGACAGATGAACGGTCACGATTCTAAGGTACTTAAGCTTTCCATACACTAGGGGTATTGAAGTGTTACTTTTGCAATTTTATTACCTAAAAATGCTTTCTTTTGACATATTTATCAAAAGAGGCATGTTTTGTATTTTTATTACCAAAAAGGGTATGCTTTTGACATATTAACCCTGAGCGCAAATCTTCTAGTCGACCCTAATACGACAATTGATATTAGAGAGCCATCACTCAATTAAATCTTGACACAACATTGTGCTTCATTTAATGCCTAGAAAATAGGAAAACTTTGTTTTTTTGTTAACGTTTGGTATGCTCAAACTAAAGGGTAAATGTGTCTTATAGCTTCATAGGAACCATTTTTTATTAAGTAATTCAACCGGCAAAAAACTCAATAGATTGGATTTGGTCTAGCCCTCGCCAGACCAAAACCGTTTGGCTCACTCTTAGACATCCTTTAACTGCTTTTTAACACAAGTTAAGAAATTTTAACTCATAGGGCTAAAATAAATTTTAAAAAAAGCCAAAGTTAGATACATGAACCCTTGGGGTGCTTGAAGCTTAACCATAGCTAATACATGTTAAAAGGGATACATGGCGATCTTTAGAGCATGGGCTGGAGGGTTTTGGTGAGCCCGACCAAATCCCATCCCATGTTCTTCTTCCACCCTCAAAAGAAAAGGAAAAAAAGTCAAAAACCTATGTTATTTAACAACTCGCTTTCTCTCATTGAACTTATACCAAATCAAATTGTGAGACCTTATTTTTGTATTTTGGTTCGCTTAACTGCAAAGCTCTTTAATCTGACTCGTGATTCTCTCTAGTTGTAACTGGCCTCAAGGGAGTCCAATTAGACCTCTTTGTCGTCACGTGTTCATTTTGACACCTCTTAATTGTTGGGCTTCAATTTTTATGAGATGGGCTCATGTGGGTTGAGAAAAGCTCACTCTATTTGAAAATGGGGTAGTACTTGGTAGGTAGGCATTTAATGTCCTTCACCTACCAAATATTAGTGTTAGAGACTTTCTCTATTCACTCAAGACACTCACGGTGATTTTGTCAAGAGAAGTGATTTTCTCTCTTGAAGAAGAAGACTCTAGTTTTGGGGGTTTTCTTTATAACAAAGGGTGATGTTTAGAGAAGAAAAATTATTCTCTATTGTGTAAGCTATTCTAATCATTTGAGGTGAGCAATCTCAATTTACTTGTTTTATTCAATTTATTTAGTGAAGCTTTATTATAATCCAAGTGATTTTATCACTTGATGTTGGAATCATCTAGGGTTGTCTAAAGAGATCTTGTGTAACTCCATTATTTTACTCATAGTATAAGATTTTACTGGACTTGGTCCCGTGGTTTTTTCCTCTACACTCGATGGTTTTCCACGTTAAAAATCGTGGTGTGCTTCTTATTGTGTTTGCTGATTTTTGTGTGTGAGAATTACTTAAATTGATTTTTATTCTACACAACTTGTTATACTATTAATTTGCACATAAATAGAAAATGTTTGTGGTTTCCCATCAAGTGGTATCAGAGCATAGGTTCAATTATTTCATGTGTAAATCATTGAGGCAAGCACAAGTCGTATGACTAGTTTGAATGAGAGCAATTGGATAATTTGGAAAGCCAAAATGGAACACTTATTATATTATAAGGACTTATATGAATAGGTAGAAGGTGATGAGGGTAAACCGAATGATATGAAAAATGGTGAGTGGAAAAAGCTTGACCGGAAAGTAGTTGGGTTTATTCGGCAATGCTTGGATGTACTTTTTTCATCATGTTTCTACGGAAACCTCGGTAAACTCACTTTGGAAGAAATTGGAAGGGTTGTATGAGAGAAAGACCGTAGAAAATAAAACTTTCTTAATTCGGAAGCTTATGAATTTAAAGTACAAAGAGGATAGTTCTATTGCCGAGCATTTGAATAAGATACAAAGTATTGTGAATCAACTCTCATCTATGAAGATCAAGTTAGATGACGAGTTACATGCCTTGTTACTACTCAGTTCATTGCCTAATAGTTGGGAGACTTTGGTGGTGTCTCTTATTAATTCCGCGTTAGATGAAATTGTCACTATTTAGAATATGAAAAGACTAGTTGGACTTACGATCACATTTTAATATATAACGTGACCAAAATTATTTAATCATCACGATTTTGATTTAAAACCGTGGTCATACCTTTTTTTTTACGTACAACTTCTTCAATAAATTTTTTTTATACATCTTTTGTCATAAACATTATTACACGAACACAAGAGTTTTAATTATATGCTGCTTCAAGTACAAGAAATATATTATTCTCATACTTCTTCATATTCTCCCTGCAATAATTTACTTCCTCATACTTTGGAGTTGGAGGATGCCTCAGAAGATCCATTCATCACTTGAAGAGAAGAGACTAACACTCGAAGACAAACTGATTCTTGGGTTTTCTATTTTACGAAAACCCAGAGATTGTATGAAATGGAAGAAAATGAAGAGAACTCATTCTCGAGTTTCTTCTTCTTTTCCATCAGGGAAAAGAGTCATGTTAATACTTTCTCCATGTTTTCAAAATAGACTTTTCTTTCTCTCCAAAAGTTTATTCATTCTCAAGTTTCTTCTTCTTTTCCATCTGGGAGAAGAGTCATGTTGATACTTTCTTCATGTTTTCAAAATAGACTTTTCTTTCTCTCCAAAAGTTTATTTCCATTACATAATAAGGAACTATAAGCTTAAACTTCCGCAAGAGAAAAAAATGTAACTTGTTTAGCAGCTGCATTAATAAAACGACAAGGAAAGATGAAAGGAGAAGAAAGCCAAGAAAATTACTTATTTACCAACTGTATATTGACGTTATACAAAGACTAGAGAGTAATGAAAATCACGGTTATACATATAACAGTGATGGGTAATCAAATAAATTTTAAATAGATTTATTTTTAATATATGATCACGATCATAATAATAACTAATAACTGTGATGCTTAAAAATATTTATAGTCATGGTTATTTCGTAACTGTAATTTAATAGTCTCTACAAGTTTTTTTTAAACACTATTTCTTTTTATAACTGTGATCTAAAATTTTGTCAAAAATTTCGCGCAATCTCAAACGCGATTTTATAATGGATTGTATCACGGTTTTCGAGTAAACAATGATTGTACTTGAAAATGAAACCGTGACTAATAAACAGTTTTGCATTAGTGGTAGAACAAAGAAAAATATCTAAATGAATCAAAATTATGTATTCATAAAAACTAAGAAATTTCTTTAAACGATAGCTTAAGTACATTCCAAACCTTAATTTATCCGAAATAGTAAAAATGATCTAAAATAGTAAAATTCTTAATTATCCTGAAAAACTTAAGATAACCTTAAACTACTAAATTCGAGCCTTCTAAAACAAAATGTACTCTAAAATTCTAAAAAAATATGCTAAATGAAAATTTACTAAAAGTAGCAAGTTTTTCTTAAAACTGTGATTTGATCCTGAAAAAACCTTTTTTTCACCTTGTTAAATGACAATGTCTTATGGTCGATTGTCACATTGGAGGCCACGTCGAGATGAAAGTATTGAGTACTAATGGGCCACGTGTTGATAGCGGTATCAAATGTAATGACCGTTTGAAGTTGGCACTACGTTTTTGTCTTGATTTCCTTCGATCTTGACATTCCAGAAACTACTCTGTCAAAGAAAAAAAAGATGATGGAGAGAATGTGAATGTGGAAAGGAGAAACTTGGAAGAAAGCAGAGACAAGGAGAGACAAGGAAATGCTAAGAAGTTTCACTCGTCTTAACTTGCCTCGCGTGGAATGAGTCTCTGTGATGCGACTTACATGAGTTGGGATTATATTCAATCGTGAGTTCAATCGCACCAACAAGTCAACACGTGTCCCTTTTAACCTCCGTTAACTGTCTTTAAGATGAGATCAGATTACAGCCAATTGCGATTGAAATGGGGGAGAATTCAATCACGCCCATAGGCCACCGTGTCCCTTTTAACCCATATTGACTATGGTTAATATTCACTAATCCTTGGCGTTCAATAATATAACATTAGTTTTTTTTTTTTTAATATTATAAAAATATTAATCCCAAGGGTTAACTTTTTTAAACCAGAGTTAAATATTTGTCTGGAGTAATGGATCCATCGTTGTCATAAATTTTGTTAATGTTGCATTCCAATAAAGGTCCAATATACATGAAAAACAAGGGTTGAAAAGTGGCGTCAAATTCATGGAAGAAAAGGATCCCAGTTGAGGCAGCATGTCCATTATGCCTCACTCAGGATGAAACCATATCTCACCTTTTTCTTGAATGTCCATGTGCCAGAAACATTTGGTTCAGCTCTCATCTAAGTCTACTAGTATCAGAGTATCAGATCCTAACACCAGCTCATTCAGTTCATGGTGGAGGAAATGGTCCCATCATCCAGACTTCATGAATCCAGTTTTGCCTCTTTCATGGCGACTATGTATTACTCTTTGGTTTATATGGAAGCACTGAAATGACGTCCTTTTTAATAGAGTTATCCTGGACCCCAAAACATTTATTATCAAAATCGATAGCTACATAAACGAGATAGATGGTCGAGCAAGAAGAACAAGAGCTCTATTGCCAGAGAGGGGGTTATGGAGGGTGCTGGACCCTGGTTGGATAAAATTTAATGTGGATGGAGCAGCTTTGCCGAGCAGATCAGCAGCGGGTGTTGGGGGCGTAGCTCGGAACCACGATGGTGTGACAATTGCATCATTTAGTCAGGCAAGTAGGGTCTGGAGGAGGCTACCAAGCATAGATGGAGTCAAGTGATTATCGAGTCAAACTCAAAAGAATTAATCGATCATCTTCAAGGGCAATCCACACAAGTTCACAGCGACTCCTATCCCATAATTCACGATATTCGCCAGCTTTGCAACAAGAATGTTACTACTCTGTTCAACTTCATTGGTAGGAGTGGTAACGAGGCTGCCCACGCGGAAGCCCACGGTGCCTTAATTTGAAGGAGCCAAACTTCCCACATAAGCAAAATTATATTCTAATTTGGGGTAGTGGGTCTGTTAGGTCCTCATCCCATAGGTCGACAGTGTCCCTTTTAGCATCTTTTAGCTGTGGTTAAGATTCATTAACCCTTAACGTTCAACCATGTCTCCTTGTTTTTTTTTTTTTCAAAAATAAGTATAATAATTAAAAATTTTAACTAGGGGCTCTTTTTGTTCGGCCAGACTTGAGAGACGAGGAGACCTTGACTTGTGGAAATTAGAGATAGAGAGAGAGAGAGAGAGAGAGAGAGAGAGAGTAGAAACCAAGTCTTGGGTTAATAGCAAGAGCTTGACTTGATCCAAACCAACAGATGGGCTTCTCATTCACCACTTGAATTGAAAAGCAAATTATCCTTGAGGCAATACAGCAGCAGCATCCAATCCATGGCTTCCTCCTCCGGGTTATTGCTCAAGGTTGTCATGTGGAGTACTATCTTCCTTTCTTTCACGACTGCTACTACTAGTAATAGTTCTTCTGATCAAGCATCCTCAGAAGCCCAGGCTCTCCTCAAGTGGAAAGCCAACTTCTTCTTTGAAGAATACGAGCTCAGTTCATGGAACACTAGTAAGACGTCAAGCCCTTGTAAGTGGTTCGGAATAACTTGCAATAAGAAGGGAAGCATAACGGCGATAAGCCTATCACATATGTTCTTGTACGGTAAGCTTGACGATTTCAGCTTCTCTTCCTTTCCAAACCTCGCCCGTCTCAGTCTGACCGGAAATGGACTCCATGGAGCCATCCCGGCCCATATAGGTGCTCTTTCTAAACTCACCCACCTTAACCTGTCTTGGAATGATCTCCACGGCAAGCTACCTCTTGCGCTGGCTAACCTGCCCCAGATAGTTGAGCTTGACATTTCTTTCAATTATAGAATAGGTGAATTATATCCACGACTGTTCACCAACTGGACCAAACTCACCTCCCTTCAACTTCAATCCACTGGTTTGAGTGGCTCAATTCCTTCAGAAATTGGAAATCTGATAAACCTGGTCCAGCTGGACCTTAGCGATAACAAACTCTCCGGTTCAATACCTTTAACTCTAGGTGATTTGAGCAGCCTCACTACTCTTTTTCTGCATTCAAATCAACTCAAAAGTTCAATTCCATCAGAAGTTGCGAATCTGAAAAATCTGGTTCAACTGGACCTCAGCTATAACAATCTCATAGGACCAATCCCTCTTGCTATAGGTAATTGCAGCAATCTGGTTCAACTGAACCTCAGCTATAACAATCTCATAGGACCAATCCCTCTTGCTATAGGTAATTGCAACAATCTGGTTCAACTGGACCTCAATTATAACAATCTCAGAGGCCCAATCCCTCATGCTATAGGTAATTGCAACAATCTGGTTCAGCTAGGCCTCAGCAATAACTTTCTCAGCGGTCCAATCCCTCCTGCGATAGGTAATTGCAGCAATCTGGTTCAGCTACGCCTCAGCAATAACTTTCTCAGTGGTCCAATCCCTTCTGCTATAGGTAATTGCAGCAATCTAAGCACTCTATTCCTCAGCTTTAACACTCTCAGCGGTCCAATCCCTTCTACTATAGGTAACTGCAGCAATCTAAGTACTCTATACCTCAGCAATAACAATCTCAGCGGTCCAATCCCTCCTGCTATAGGTAATTGCGGCAATCTGGTTGAGCTAGGCCTCAGCAATAACTTTCTCAGCGGTCCAATTCCTTATGCTATAGGAAACTGCAGCAATCTAAGTACTCTAGACCTCAGCAATAACACTCTCAGCGGTGCAATTCCTCCTGCTATAGTTAGTTGCAGCAATCTGATTAATCTGGACCTCAGCATTAACACTCTCAGCGGTGCAATTCCTCCTGCTATAGTTAGTTGCAGCAATCTGGTCCAGCTGGGTCTTAGCAATAATAATCTCACCGGACCAATCCCTCCTTCTCTAGGTAATTGCAGCCATTTGACTACTCTGAGCCTTTCTGTGAATCAATTATCCGGTTCAATACCTCCAGAGATATGGAGTTCAACAAATTTGGTTGAACTCAACTTGGAGGACAACAACTTCTCTGGCCAATTACCACAAGGAATATGTAAACTTGGATCACTTGTACAGTTTACTGCAGGCAACAACCGTTTCACAGGTCCTATTCTGAAGAGTTTGACAAATTGCACTTACTTACATACAATCCAGCTTCAAGGGAACCTCTTCGTAGATAACATAACGGAAGCATATGGAGTACATCCGTATCTCAGTCACATTGATTTGAGCTACAACAGATTCTACGGCAAGCTCTCACCTGATTTGGGTAAATGCCTATCTCTGACGAGTCTTCAAATTCAAGGGAACGACATCAGCGGTGTGATACCACATGAGCTTGGGCAATTAATTCAACTATACCAACTAGACTTTTCCTCAAACCAACTTGTCGGAGAAATACCACTTGAAATCGGAAGTCTATTATATTTACTACATCTAGACCTCTCGAGAAACAAGCTGAGTGGACCTATCCCGGAGGAACTTGGGAATTGCAACAGTTTGAAGTACTTGAGCTTGAGCAACAATTATTTGATTGGAAAAATTCCATCACAACTAGATTTTATCCAGGAGAATCTGAATCTCTCCCACAACAACCTCTCAGGCTCCATTCCATTCTCTATAATTTATATTATAAGTGTAGATTTGTCATACAATGATCTGGAGGGTCCCATTCCCTATAACTTGGCCGCTGGTTATCATGGACCAAAAATATTTAGCCACAACAAAGGTTTATGTGGTGAAGTTAAAGGTTTTCCATCCTGCTTTCCATCTCCTACATCCACTGGCAGAACAAAAAAAGGGCACAAAGTCATGATCTCTGTTATTGTTTCTCTTTGCAGCACCGTGTTTCTAGCATGTGTAATTGTTAGTTTTCTCCTCTTCTCTCGACGTAAAATGAGAAATACCCAAATCGAGCTAAGAAAAAGGAAAAACGGGGATCTACTTTCTATATGGAACTATGATGGGATGATTGCATATGAGGACATCATTAAATCAACAGAGGATTTTGACATCAAATATTGCATTGGAACTGGAGGTTATGGTAGTGTTTACAGAGCAGAGCTTCCTACAGGCAAAACAGTTGCATTGAAGAAACTTAATGGTTTGGAAGGCGAGAATCCAGCTTACCAGAAAAGTTTTAAGACTGAGATATGCGTATTAACAGAAATACGCCATCGAAATATTGTGAAGCTTCATGGGTTTTGTTCTCACCAAAGATGCATGTTCCTTGTTTACGAGTATATGGAAAGGGGAAGTTTGTTTTGTGTCTTAAGGAATGAGATAGAAGCAGCTGAATTAGATTGGATTAAGAGGGTGAACATCATTAAAGGAGTGGCTCACGCTTTATCTTACATGCATCATGATTGCACCCCACCCATAATTCACCGAGACATTTCAAGTAGCAATGTCTTGTTGGATTCAGAACTCCAGGCCTATGTCTCCGACTTTGGCACCGCTAGACTGCTAGACCCCGATTCATCAAATCAGACTATTCTCGTAGGCACTTATGGATATATTGCTCCAGGTATGCTTTGGATACCCTCACCTTTGTTCTTGTTTAAACTTTTGCAAATTTCTATATGCTTCCTATTTTTGTTGGTATTAATTAATATAATTTTTGTGTGTGTGGACGAGTGCTTGTGTTTGTGCAGAGCTCGCTTATTCCATGATTGTGACTGAAAAGAACGATGTTTATAGCTTTGGGGTGGTGACGCTAGAAACACTAATGGGGAGGCATCCAGGAGATCTACTTTCCTCATTATCATCATCTGTTGGAAAAACTATAATGCTAAAGGATGTGTTAGACCCACGTCTCTCACCTCCCACTGATCAATTGGTTGCTCAGGATGTGGTTTCTGTAGTGATGATGGCACTTGCTTGCTTGCGCTCCGACCCCCGATCTCGGCCAACCATGGAATGTGTTTCTCGGGAAATAGTTGCTTCCAGGCGACCATTCCCTCAGCCCTTTCATGCAATCTCACTGGGGCAACTAAGGGAACTTCAAATGTAATTGGGTTGATGAAAATCCGCCCAAGTTGATCATATTATGAAGGCGAATATCTTATAGATATGAAGGCATTGGTGCATATATGCCTCTTTTCCAATTTGAATAAAAGGAGAGAACATTCATCTCGCTTCATACGTTGATAGTGGCAGTGCTTGTTCCTTAAAATGTGTTGCCGTGATACTCTTATTTAATACATTATTATCACAGTTTGAAGCTGTTAATTACGGGATTATGCTTGTTTAAGTTGTTCACAAACCAAAATTGTTGGTGCTGTGGTGGACGATCTGTATTTACTTTTGTTTTTTATTCCCAAAAACAAAGGTAGCATAAATTTGCTATTACCTTGATTTTTGAAAATTTTGGTATTGGATTTTAAAACCAAAAACAAAAACATGCTTACTAAATATGTTTTATGCAAAAAAAAATATTCAAATTTTTGTTTTTAAAAATAAAAACAGAAAATAAAAGTTCAATCAAACAAAGACCACAGTTTCTCAATTCTCAATATTTGCTTAGGAAACTTTCATAGAAAACAATCTTTGGTTCTGTTTCAACCACTCATTGGTCTTATTTTCACAGAATAAGTTTTCATAAGATGAATTTGAGATACATGATCATCATCATCAATGATCAATGCACCCTACTCCCAGGCCTTAGAATCTTAGTCATGGCGATCATCGTTCTAGACTCTTTAATGGGTGAAACTCCTCTTGAATCCGGCATACCAAAATTGGACTGGTCTACGGATCTAGATCTCCACTGAACTTCTAAATTTAGATAATTAAGAGGTCTCATTGATCTGGTCTTAAAAAATTTATATCATCTAAGATGTGGCAACACAATTTTATTTTCATCACCATTTGTTTGTTTGCACGTTATTTACTATGTAAATCATTTATAATGGAATAATTTTTACAGTAAAAAAAAAATTCTACTTATATTTGGTTGTTTAGTTGCATTCTTGAAAATAATGTAATCTTTTTTAAAAAATAAAAACATATGAAAATATAAAAATAATAAATAATAAATATATAACAATATAAAAAAATTAAAATAAATGTTAATAGGAGTACTTTTGTAATTTTTAAAATATATTTAAAGAGAGAAAGATTTTAGGGAAAATTGACTTATGGGTTTTGAAATGTAAATCATTTCCCGCCAAAGTAGTTCATTTTCCGTCAAATATTTTAATTCTGAAAGTTTTTACGTGTAAATAGACAAGCAAAAATGACATTTTTCACGAATTTAATTTATTTTTACTGCGCCTATTTTACTTCGAAACAAACAGAGCATTAAGCTTAATCTACTTTATCAATCAAAATTATATATACATTAGTACATGGGAGGTTGATATAAATCTGGTCCATATTTTGTAGGCGCAGAAATGGGGCCCTATATTCAAGTTGAAGACTGATTATAAGGGCTTTTTTTATGCAGTCAAAGCCCAACAAAAACCTAGCTGGGCTTGGGTACCAATTGGGCCAGTCTACTGTTAGACCCTTATTACTTTGCAATGGGACGCAGCAGGGATTGTTTGACCTTGGGTCGGGCTTGGGTGACTTGGGGGTTGCTTGAGGCCTCAACCGAAGCCCAACTGAAAATTTAAAAAGTTCAGCCTTAGCCCGCCCACTGATTGGTTTGGGTCGGTTCAGGTTGGGTCAGGCCTACCCCAGTTGCAGCCCGAATTGTAGGTGCAGAAAAACCTCCTCTAGAAAGTTGAAACCCCGAATTTGTGTAGGCGTTCCTGCGTGAATTTTTTATTTTTATCGAAAACTTGTCTGTACTTTGGAAAGGCAATTCCTTTTGAAAAGAGAATTGATATGTGTCTATTTGTTTATTTGAGAGGAAAATAAGTGTAGGAAATCATTTCCAAGGGAAAAGTTTTCCTTCAAGTGTTTGATATCCTGGAAAATACACTTTATTGTAGAAAACTTTTCCCACAAGTTAATGTTTTCTATGAGAAATTTTTCCCTCAAATATGGATGGAAGTTAATTCCTCAGAGAGACCCTTTACTAAGGTCCCCAAATAAAAACACAAACTCTCCCAAAATTTTTTTTTTTTTTTTTTTAATTTCTTTATTTTAAATTGTTAAAATTTTATTTTTTCCTGATAATTCTTATATGATTTTATGATATATATTTTTTTTCCTAACAGGAGAAAAGTGAAGATTAGGAAAAAAATTATGGTAAATAATTCGTTTGAAATTTTTTTTTTTCTATCCCGTTTTCCATGCAAACAAACACATCCTCACAATTTTACTTTAAATGTGAACAGAGCTCGGGTTCAAGAGATGTCGGAAAGCTCCAATTTTTTTTTTTTTGGGTTCAAGATATACGTTTAGGCCGCAACGCCGGTTAGGTGTTAGTATATATTCAGTTAGTGGGCGGGTGGAGAGTATATACAAACTCTCACCCTCTCGGGAATGGAACTCGATACCTCCCCCCCCAAAGCAAGGGATACACTACCACTAGGACAAAGCCCTGGTGTGTGGAAAGCTCCAATTGTCGAGAGATATCCCATAATCCCAATCTCTCCGTTCTCCATTTTTAATGTAGGCTCCGTTTGTTTTGATGTAAAATAGAAGAAAACAAAATAATTCCACGGAAAGTGTTATTTTTCGTGTGAATTTTCTTTATGACAATTGATATTTTTCATGAATTTCATTTGTTTTCTTCTATTTTACATCAATACAAACGGAATAGTAAGTATAAAATATGTGATAAATTTGTAATTATAAAAGAAGTATTTAAAAAAGATTTTACTAGCCTCACTCTTCTTCATTGCACTCTCTCTTTTTCGAGGTAAGAAGACATGGATTTTGTGGTTGCCCTCAACCTCCCAGCTTTCTATACAATTCTTTGAGCCTTGCTAGCGTTACTCTCAGGCATTTCCTAATCTCAACCAAAAATCTAGATTTGTTGTTGTTTTCAGTCAAAAATCAACACCTATCATTTCTTTAACATGTGTTGGTTATTGGCTTAGATTACAGAATGTCTGAGAGTAGGGATAGCACGCCTCAAATTCTTCTCTCATTGTCCTTAAAGAAGAGAGTATCATAAGGGAAACGGGAGTCCATTTGGTGTGTGCAACATGGCACACAGATCTTGTGTGCCCCCATTGATTTGGATGCCAAGTGTGCAAATTTGGAGTCCATTTAAAACTTGTATTTTACAAACATGCCCTGTCTATTTGTAGCTGCATACAGGATTGTGTGACATGTTGTTCACGCCAAACGGACTCGGGAAAGGGGTACTAGCACTCCCCTTAGAGAAAAAACCTTAGTAACCCAAACCATCCAAAACACTATCTGCTCCCTCTGTCGAGCCGTGCTCTCATGGTTTGAAAGCGGAATCCCCATAGGAGCACGGTTTCGACATTAGTGGAACGCAGCTATAACCGTGATGAGAGCGGGGAATTCATTGTCTGAAACGGACGCTTTGAGGAAGATGAAATCTGGGTTTTGTTATCTTTTTGGGTAAATTTTCCCATTTACCCATGCTTTCATGACTTATTTCGGTCAACGTCAGTCAATAACTCAATACTTTCAGTATTTTAAGTTTTAACATTTAACACTTTTAAGTTCTGAAAAAGTTTTAACATTTAACACTTTTTAAGTTCTGAAAATATCTTCCAATACTATTTTGTCCTACTCCAAGCATTTCCTACTTTTCAGAATTCAGAAAGAAAGACGGGGAAGATAACAGGGTCGGTGAAGCCGTGAGCAGTGGTGGTAATTTGGCTTGGCCGTGTAGGTTGCCAATAAGTCCAGCTGAGGGCACTGCTCTCAACCTTATTTTAAATTAAAATTTGACGTCCTCCGTTCGCCGCTCTTACTTTGGTTACTGAGGAAAAATTGTCACAGCATCCGTATACTCAAAACTACTGTTTTCAGAACCGGACCGGACCTTGAACCGGTAGAGTGGCCGGTTTCTCGGTTACACCGGTTTGACCATGTCCTTATTTGTATTAAAAAAATACCAATTTTTTCCCTTTTCCCTCTTTTTCTGGCCAATTATGCCGGTTTTTAACCCCGGTTGAACCGATCAGATCTAGCCGATTCGACCGGTTCTGCTGGTTCTTAAGACATTCCGGTCTGAGGGGTTTTGGAACCGACGACCAGCCTGGTTCCTTGTTTACCGGTTACCGGTTCAACCGGCTGGTCCGATTTTGATAACATTGCTCAAAACAGAGAGCTGCAGATCTCTCTTGATCCAACGCTCTTTATTTATGGGATCTGATTTGGTAATGGCCAAAAAAGTCTGCCCCATCTTTGACGTCAACACATCTCTCTTTTAGCATCCCTTAACTATGGTTAAGTTTCACTAACTCTTAGGATTTAATAATCTAACCTTAGTTTTTAGAAGAAAAAAATTACTAATTCACTCTAAGGGTTGAAATAGAGTTAAAACTTGTTGACCAAAGTTAGAACAATCAAAGAGACTTTGTGAGTGAGCCACACGCTAGTTAACAATTTAAACCTTTTTAAGTGCTCTTTTAATTCTAGTTAACAACTTTAACCTTTAGAGTTAATATGTTTTTAATATTTTTTTTCTAAAAGTTGGTTGAACCCTAAGGGCGTGTTCATTTGCCAAGAAAGTGGATGAAATAAAAGAAAAGAAACTTAAATTTTCTTTTAAAATAACCATCAAAAGATAAAGTTTTTTGAAAAAATTTGTCACTATTAAGAAAATGCAAGAAAATTAAATTGTGTTTCTTGCACACCAAATTCAAGAAAAGTGCAAGAAAACTCATTTTCTTACCAAGAGGGTGCGTTTGGATTTATGGAATTAGAAATGTGCCAAAGAATTGAATTAAATCCATGGATTTAAAACTCACTGAATTAAATTCCACGAAATATAGAATTTTATCGTTTGGATGCACTATTAAATTCATTGAGAAATGAAACTATCGGACTTCTCTTTTGTTTTTACGTTCCATAACAGTGTAGATTTCTCAAATAAGACCTTTTTACTATGGAATTGAATTCCACAGATTTGCCTTTAAAATCACTACTTTAATTCTCTGGAATCAAAAAATTATAATTTCACCATATTTATAATGTTGTCTCAAACGATGAAATTGAAATTGTGTAATGGAATTGACAATTCTGTTACTTGATTCTATAAATCCAAATGCACAAGATTAGTGAATCTTAATCACAATTAAGGGGTATTAAAATGGACACATGTTAACCTATGAGACATAATTACAACACAAAAGCCTTCTTTAACTCTGGTGATAAGGTGGTGATGAAGCAGCCATGAGTTCCAGCTGGGATGATAGAAATAATAAATTTACTGTAGAGTGGAGAAAAATAATGAATCTCACCATCTCGTGCTTGACATAAACAACAGATTTACTGTAGACTGGAAAGGAAATACATGAATCTAACCCTCTACTTTTTGTAAATATATTTATATTCTGGATTTTTCTTCTTATTTTAACTGGTATTTTAACTACGCATGACATCTTTGAATTTAGTGAAGCAATATCTATTGGCCCCAACATATTTTAGGCATATTAAAGAGGATTTTGTTTTTTTTAGTTTTCAATAAATTCCTTTTTGATAGATTGGAAATTTATAGGCTAACAAGAGTGAACCATGCATCCAATGTTACATATTATGTCTTTAACCGACAGAATACGTTTGTCCACAAGATCTTTAATGCATTGATCACTCAGAAATGGAAAAGGTAAAAGCTGAGTTGTGATAGACCGGAAATAGACGTATAGGTGCAGTGGAACTATTCAAAGCTTCAAATAAATGTCTTGATTTGAAAATTGAGAGCAGAAATTTTCGTTCTTAATGGTGGCTTTGTTCCAATTTTTCATTCTTGAGTTCTGCTTTGACTCTTAATGAATGAATGAGACTGGAGTATTGAATCATGTGGGATAGTTGGATATTGGTTGGTTCAATAATTTCTTAGAAGATTTTAGGTTTGGGGATAGTGGGAGCTTTAGTTGGTTCACCACATCAGGTCTCCAAAGTGAACAACCTCTGGTCGATGGAACAATGTAGGTAAGGGAAGTCACAAAATGGATCCGTAATTTTGGAAAAGGTTGGATCTGAGGGCTACGCACGGGGGTGTCCCAATCCCAAATTTGTCGGCTGTCGGTGAACTATTCGAGTTGCTCCCGCAGCAAGAGCAAGTCGTCGCGTGCCGGCCGAGGGATGGACTGCGAACGACTCCTTTAGGGGCCTTCCCCGGGCGTCGAATAGTCAACTTAGAACTAGTACAGATAAAGGGAATCCGACTATTTAATTAAAACAAAGCATTGCGATGATCTATGCGGATGCTCACGCAATGTGATTTTTGCCCGGTGCTTTAAATGTCAAAGTGAAGAAATTTATCCACGTGTTTGTAAACGGTGGAAGTAACTATAACTCTCTTAAGGTAGCCAAATGCCTCATGATGCAACCTCAATTTTTCATTCTTGAGTTCTGCTTTCACTCTTAAAGAATGAACGAATTGGATCATGTGGGATAGTTGGATATTGGTTGGTTCACTAATTTCTTAGAGAATTTTAGGTTTCGGTTAGTGGTGGGTATCGGTTGAACCTTAGTTAGTGTAATTAATTTATGTGTTTCTAATGTAATGAAATTTGTGAAAAGAGAAGAAGAACACCGTCTTCAACCCGAATAACCCTTGAATCCACAAGGAAAAGAAAGAAATTCGAAATTCTGTTGATAAAAACTGTGCTGCAATTGTTTACAAGAGTATTTATATACTCCTAAAAACTCTAATTCCCGAAATAGTAAAAATTACCAAAAATAATAAAAATCCTAAATTGACCCAAGCTCTACCAAAAGTCTTAAAAGAACTATTTAAGACTTTTTAAAACAAAACAGACTCAAAATACCTTAAAATGACCTAAAACAGAATTTGTCAAAAATAGAAAGTTTTCTCTAAAAAGAGAGAGTCGGACCCTTAAATAGTCTTTTCTGGGCTTTTCGATGGGCATATGTTAGTTACCATGACGTTGAGCTCGTTGATCTATTCGATTTGAGTACTCATGGGTTCCGAGATGACGTCCGGATCAAAAGTTATGGCCGTTTGAAGTTTAAGGTGCATATTTTGACTTCTGACCCACCTTAAACATATCTTGACACTCCAAGAAGTCGTTTGCCACTTGTTATGCATCAGTTTTTCTAGAACATATTTCTTTTGCTATACAAGTCTTTTACTAATATATGTTTTTTTTAGAGATTAATTTTGAGCTAGAGCTCTGCTTCACGGCGTTGATGCGGAGCTCCCTTTTTTACACTATAAGTGTGACATGTTTGTAATTATTGATGGAGGCTGGTGTAATTTTGCAACACACCATAATTACACATTTGCCACCCAATAGTGTAAAAAGGGGCCACACAATGTGGTGAAGCAAAGTTCCTCTTTATATTTGAACTTTTTTCAAAAAATAAACTTGGATTGAAATCTCTAAATAGATGGCCTTGTCTTCTTCTTTAGGGTTTTGGATTGTCTCTGGCCAAGCCAGAAAGAGCTTTTCTTAGGGTTCCATATAATAGGTGACAAGTGGTGGAGAAGTCAAAATCATGGGGTCCATGATTTTGACTTCTCCACCCATTATAAGACATGTGGCAATAAGTGTATGAGAATAAGGAGGAGAGATATCATATGGGGAGAAGTCAAAATTATGAGGAGAAAATGGAATGACTTCTCCCCACTTTTTTGCCAACTGTCGCACAATGTATGGAACCCCGAGAGGGTTTTCTGGCTTCGTAGAGACAATCGGAGGCCCTTCTTTAGCTATACAATTCTTTTACTAATACATGTTTTTTTTTTTTTTTTTAAGGTCAAACTGTTAAAAAGTTTTGATTGCTAAAATTTTCTATCCATTGAACTCTTTTATGTGCCTTCTAAAAATGCATATTTGTATATTAAATCACCATCTACTACCACTCAAGCTAGCCACTTTATTTTTTGATTTTTTCAAGCATTGCAGTCACATTCTTGACAGTATTGTTTGTCCCAACCTCATAAATATACCATCAACTACTACTCAAGTTGGCCCCTCCATTTATCAAGGAGCGTGCAAACCCAGTTGGATTTTCTCCCTTTTTTCTGAATATGAGACATGAGCACGACTATATCAAAGATAGATAATGCTAGCATCACTTTCTTTATACACTAACTCTCTTTTTGATTTGATACAGTATTTGTTGAAATAACACGTCTTTCCCTTTAAAAAAAAAAAAAGTTTGAAAGAAAGTAGTGCACATGCTAGCATTAGCCAATCCAACATTGTCGAGTTCGGATGGGCAACAACACTAGCTATTGCGCCGTTGCCCAGTTGTGCCTGAAAAAACAAGTGGGGCCCTCTCTATTGATGTGGGGCCTGCCTTGTTGAATGTGGGCCCCTTATTTTTTTTCCCTCCATTTTTTGACTTCTTCCCATTCAATTTTTTTAAAAAAAATTTTGTCCATTGATCTTGTGAGCACAAGAGTAAGCCTTTTTCCCAATTTGAAAGGACATCATTGAGAATGTATTTAGGCAGGGGTGTTTGCTACTAGATAAGCTAGGAGAGAAGTTTGAGCAAATCTACTTATATTAGATATTATTGTAATTTTAGAAGTTGCTTAATTAAAGTGAGGAAACTAGATTGAGTGTGAGGCATGCACATGGTATGTGCTTACATGTGCCATGCACGTACGAGTTGTGAATCAAATAAGCATCCAAGCAGCTCCCCGGCCTTGGATGCCCACAAGGAGACTCTCTCCTGCATGTGTGAAACAATTAAAACGCAATAATCTAATTCTATGTTAAACAAAGAAATGATTTTCTATTTTCTTCTTATCTGCTATTTTAGAGAGGGAAAAATGAACAAGAAAATGTAAATGTGATTGCAGATAGGTTTTCTTCTTCTCTACAATTGTAATCTTTGAGTTGATTGAAAGTTATCCTTCTGAACAAAAAAAAAGTTGATTGCAGATAGCTTTAAATTTATCTGTTCTCCTTGAGTTAAAAGTGATAGGACAGTTCAGAATTCAGATTGTGTCTCATATTCTTAAAAACTTAAGATAAAGGGGGAAAAATCAATTTGGTTATCATCATCCACTCTGGTTTATCTTTTGCTCTGAGGATAAATCAAGAAAGGAGACAAGAAGACCAGAAAATCAAGTCTTGGGTTAATAGCAAGAGCTTGACTCAATCCCTTTAAGGAAACACAGCAGCAGCATCCAATCCATGGCTTCCTCCTCCAGCAAGGTTGTCATCTGGACCATCTTCTTTTCTTTTACTACTGCTTCTACTACTATTACTACTACTACATGTCAAGCATCCTCATAAGCCCAGGCTCTCCTCAAGTTTGAAAGCCAGCTTCAGAGAAGTGGAACAGAGATAGACCTATCATATATGAACTCATACGGTAAGCTTGACAATTTCAGATTCTCTTCCTTCCCAAACCTCGTCCATCTCAGTCTCAGCAGCAGTGGACTCTATGGAGCCATCCCAACCCATATAGGTGCTCTTTCTAAACTCACCCACCACGACCTCTCATGGAATACTCTTTCCGGTTCGCTACCTCTTGCGCTGGCTAACTTCACCCAGATTGTTAAGCTCGACATTTCTCACAATTACATAACTGGTGAATTAGATCCCCAGTTGTTCACCAACTGGACCAAACTCACCTCCCTTCAACTTCAGTACAACTATTTCAGTAGGGATATCCCTTTAACATTGGGTAGTCTGAACAAGCTAAATCTTCTGTGTCTCGATTCAAACCAGCTCAGCTGCTCAATACCTTCACAAATTGGAAAAATGAGAAACCTGGTCGAGCTGGGCCTCAGCTTGAACAAACTCTCCGGTCCCATACCTTTAACTCTGGGCTATTTGACCTGTCTCATTACTCTTTTACTGCATTCAAATCGACTCACCAGTTCAATTCCATCAGATGTTGGTAATCTGAAAAATGTTGGTAATTGCAGTAGGGGTGTCAAAGGGCCGGGTTGGGGTAGGGCCGGGGTCAACCCTAGCCCTACCCTTCCTTATAAGAGTAGAGCCCTAGCCCGGCCCTAGCCCTTCAAGGGCCGGGGTTGATTGGGCCCTAGCCCGGCCCCTCAAGGGCCGGGGCCAAGCCGGGCCGGAAGAAAGAACGGAATTTTTTTTTTTTCATCTAAAATAATAAATTTTTTTTTACTACACCGACTGTCAACCTTACATGGAAATGGATACCCTCCTCTTTTATTCGGGTTTGGGATCAACATTGCAACAAAAAGAGCAATGAGTTAAACAAAAAATTTCCTTATCAGTGACAGTCATGCATAATAAACCAAAACATAGTATAGGTAAACAAGTAGAATAATAAAACTATATAGAACAAAATTGAAAATATGTTTAAATATAAAACTGAAAGTAGAGAGTAAGATATGAGAGAGAGAGAGAGATGATCGATGAAGAGCCGAAGTGGTATGTGGCCTGTGCGATTGAAGTTGAAGAATGAAGAGACAAAGTCTTAGAATGTGAATACAAGTTAGGGTTTGGTCTGTGTTAGGTTGGTTTTTATAAGGTCTTTAGTTGGCGCAATTACAAACATAGCCCTACTTTCATAACGTTAATGAAAAGTTAAAGGGAGCATATTAGTAAAATTATTAAAAAATATTTATCTTAAGATAAAGTAAGGTCGGGCCGGGCCGGGAAGGGCCGGACAGGGGGAGCCCTAGCCCGGCCCTAGAGAACAAGGGCTTCCAATTTTTTGGCCCTGCCTGGCCCAAGGGCTGGGGTAGGGCCGGGCTTTGGAGGGCCGGGCCGGGCCGGGTACCCTTCTATATGGGCTTTTTTGACAGCCTTAAATTGCAGCAATCTAGTCCAGCTGGGCCTCGGCAATAACTTTCTCAGCGGTCCAATCCCTCCTGCTATAGGTAATTGCAAAAATCTAGTCCAACTGGACCTCGGCAATAACAATCTCAGCGGTTTGATCCCTCCTCCTATAGGTTATTGGAGCTATCTGGTCCAGTTGGGGCTCGACAATAACTATCTCAGCAGTTCAATCCCTCGTGCTATAGGTAATTGCAGCAATCTAAGTACTCTAGACCTCAGCAATATCACTCTCAGCGGTCTAATCCCTCCTGTTATAGATAATTGCAGCAATCTGACTATTCTAAACCTCTCTGTGAATCAATTATCTGGTTCAATGCCTCCAGAGATATGGAGATTATCACATTTGGTTGAACTCAACTTGGAGGACAACAACTTCTCTGGCGAATTACAACAAGCAATATGTGAAATTGGATCACTTGAACACTTTGCTGCAGGCAACAACCATTTCACAGGTCCTATTCTAAAGAGTCTGAAAGCTTGCGCCAGCTTAATTATAGTCCAGCTTCAAGGAAACCTCTTCGTCGATAACATAACGGGAGTATTTATAGTACATTTGTATCCCACTTATATTGATTTGAGCTACAATGGTTTATATGGGGAGCTCTCACCGGGTTGGGCTAAATGCAGCTTTCTGATCAGTTTACATCTTCAAGGAAACAACATCAGTGGTACGATACCACATGAGTTTGGGGAGTTAATTCAACTAGGACAACTTGATCTTTCCTCGAACCAACTTGTCGGAGAAATACCAAAGGAGTTGGGGAATCTAAGTAATCTTTCCGAACTAAGATTACATGATAATCGACTTTCCGGCAAGGCACCAATTGCAACCTGAAGACTGTCCAGTCTAGTACATCTAGACCTCTCGAGAAACAGGCTGAGCGGACCAATCCCGGAGGAACTTGGGAATTGATCCAATTTAGAATACTTGAGCTTGAGCAACAATTATTTGGATGGAAGCATTCCATCAGAGCTTGGAATGCTACTCAAGTTGAAAATTTTGAGTCTTTCCCAAAATAACCTCTCAGGCACCATTCCAGATTCTCAAAGTAACGTCATCATATTTGATTTGTCATACAATGATTTAGAGGGTCCCATTCCTGATAGCATGGCCTATGGATATCAAGGACCAGAAATATTTAGCAACAACAAAGGTTTATGTGGTGAAGTTAAAGGTTTTCCATCCTGCTTTCCATCTCCTACAACCACTGTTGCATCTCCTACATCCACTGGCAGAACAAAAAAAGGGCACAAAGTCATGATCTTTGTTACTGTTTCTCTTTGCAGCACCGTGTTTCTAGCATGTGTAATTGTTAGTTTTCTCCTCTTCTCTCGACGCAAAATGAGAAACACCCAAATTGGGGTAGGAAAAAAGAAAAATGGGGATCTACTTTCTATATGGAACTATGATGGGAGGATTGCATACAAAGACATCATTAAAGCAACAGAGGATTTTGACATCAAATATTGCATTGGAACTGGAGGTTATGGTAGTGTTTACAGAGCAGAGCTGCCTACAGGCAAAACAGTTGCATTTAAGAAACTTAATGGTTTGGAAGGCGAGGATCTAGCTTACCAGAAAAGTTTTAAGAATGAGAAACACATATTATCATAAATACGCCATCGAAAAATTGTGAAGCTTCATGGGTTTTGTTCTCACCAAAGATGCATGTTCCTTGTATACGAGTATATGGAAAGGGGAAGCTTATTTGTGTCTTAAGCAATGAAATAGAAGCTGTTGAATTAGATTGGATTAAGAGGGTGAACATCATTAAAGGAGTAGCCCACGCTTTATCTTATATGCATCATGATTGCACCCTACCCGTAATTCACCGAGACATTTCAAGCAACAATGTCTTGTTAGATTCAGAACTCAAGGCCTATGTCTCCGACTTTGGTACCGCTAGATTGCTAGACCCCGTTTCATCAAATCGGACTATTCTCGTAGGAACTTGTGGATATATTGCTCCAAGTATGCTTTGGATACCCTCACCTTTGTTTTGGCTTATGCTTTTGCAAATTTCTATATGCTTCCTATTTTTGTTGTTATAAAGATATTTTTGTGTGTGGACGAGTGCTTGTGTTTGTGCAGAGCTCGCTTATTCCATGATTGTGATTGAAAAGATTGATGTTTATAGCTTTGGGGTGGTGACACTAGCAACACTAATGGGGAGGCATCCAGGAGAACTACTCTCCTCGTTGTCATTACCTGCTACAAAAACTATAATGCTAAAGGATGTGTTAGACCCACGTCTCTCACCTCCCACAGATCATATTGGTTGCTCAGGATGTGGTTTCTGTAGTGACTGTGGCACTCGCGTGCTTGCGCTCCGACCCCCGATCTCGGCCAGCCATGGAATGTGTTTCTCGGGAACTAGTTGCTTCCAGGCGACCATTTCCTCAGCCCTTTAATGCAATCTCACTAGGGCAACTAAGGGAACTTGAAATGTAATTAGGTTGACGAATATTCATCCAAGTCTATCACATTAGCTTAGGGTGCATGCCTCTTTCCAAGTTGTATAAAGGGGAGCATATTCATCTTGCTTCATACGTCGATAGTGGTAGTATTTGTTCCTTCAAATATATTAGAGTGACCGTGAAACTTTTTTAGGGAGAGTCGTGAAACTTTTATGTAATACAATATTAATATGCACATAGTTTTCGAGCTACTAATTATGGGATTATGCTTGTTTAAGTTGTTCACAAACTATAATTGCTTTTCTATTGTGAGCTTCCCTCATATCTAGTTGAGGAGTTGCTCTTTCTGCTTGATTGAACCAAGTCTAAAAGAACTCGGCAGTGATCCTCAACATCTTAATCCTGATAAATAAGCAAGGTGTGAGCAAAATAACAAGGCTAGTGTTGCTTATGAAAGTGAGACAACGGATCTCTATCTTGTCGATATCCATGCATGTGTGATCAAATGAGCTCCCAATAGTAAGTCAAAACCGTTGGTGGTTATATAGTAGTGCCATTACAACCATTATAGAGGTCCTTCAAATCATAGAGAGGCGATGAAATCATCGAGCAGTTGAGTAAAGCAAAGACTTTATCGCCTAGAAATGTGAAGAGCACGTCCCAGTCTAGGCCAAATCCTTCACTAGCTAGGCTGCGTTGCCGAGCAAGTCATCATTGACAAATCTAGCATGTATAAGACCTGGTTGTTGTACTCAATAGTATGTAGTGTGGGTGGTTGAAGTGAGCTTCTCTTGATTCCATATTACATACTCTTCATATGGTTTTCTAAGTGAGAAACACTAGCCCCACCCTCAGATTTGTCTAAATATGTTACATTCATCTATGCACCCAAATATTGCTCGGCCGAGGAGACTGTTTATAATTTCCATACTCTTTAACTTGGAAATAACACGTGTTGTTACTTTTACCGATTACCTTTGCTGCAATAACTGTCTCCTCGCAAAAGTTGTTGTTTTAATACGTGCCCACTTCCCAGCCCATTGTGTATGAAATTTCGAGAAGGAGGCTAGCATTCCTCTTTGTGCAATAGGGTTGGTTTTTTTACTTTTCAGTTTCCAGCTTTTGATATCTATGAATTTCTCTAAATGATTTGGTATCATAACAATGTCTCTGTCTCTCTATCTCATGGATACTTGTTAAGAAATTAAGTTCCCTCTTTTTTCAGTTTTCAAGATTTTTTAGGGGACCAATTTGTGGTTCTGTTGCAACTTGCAACCAGTACTCACTGGTCTATAATTTCGACATAATAAGTTTTAAGATGAATTTAAGATACATCATCATCATCATCATTATCATCATCATCATCATCATCATCAATCCACCCTACTCCTAGTTCTTAAAATCTTAGTCACGGCGATCATGATGCAGTGTACCAAAATCGGACGGGTCCAACAGTGGTTCCCAGGACTACGCCTCATGAAGCATAAGGCCCTGGGTTCGACTTCTCACTCCCCCCTTGGGGCCAGTCCTGCACGGGAATTTTCCCAGACTTACCTGGTGTGGCGGGTTGCAGGCTCTCGTTGCACCCTCAGGGATTAGTCTTTACTCAAAGGGTTGGGGACACACTGAGTTTCCCAAAAAAAAAAAAAAAAAGATCGGACTGGTCCCATTGATCTCACATTCAAAAGTTTATAGCATTTAAGAGGATGCAACACGATTTTATTTTCATCTAAAGCTTAATCAACTTATTCAATCAATAATTATATGTACATGGTTGATCGATATGTTAGTATCAATTTCGATTTCTCATAGAAGCCTGGATTCTTTTAATAATCTTGGCCTTAAAAAAAATACGAATGCAGTATGGTGTTGGTCACTGGTGATGTAAGCTTTTTGATTAATTTCTAACTAGCGGGTGGCACGTGCAATGCACGTGAGAGCGAGGGGAAGGAGCTAACCATAGTTAATAGGAGTTACAAGGGACACGTGTTAACCCACTGGTGCGATTGAACTCTCCCTGAGTTCAATCGTGATTGATTGTGATTCTATTCTTTAACTTGATGAGGGTAGTTTGGGAATTAAAGTAAAATATTAAATTAAAATTTTGTTTTTATATAAGGATAGTTTAGGAAATTCGGAAAATTCAGGCTACGCCTGCCTCTCCCATTATAATAGTAAAGATAAAGAAGAATAGTTTCTATGATATTATGTAGATTCTAATAAGCTTTAATCCGAAGTATAAAGTTTAAACTTAAATCTAAATCTGGTCTATTAATGTGCATATATAGAGCCCTAAATTCAAGTTCAAGACTGATTGTGCGGGCTTGTTTCCGCAGCCCAAGCCCAACCCAGGTCTAGCTGGGCTTGAGTGCCAATTGGGCTAGCCCATTGTTAGACCATTATTACTTTGCAATAGGACGCAGAAGGGACTGTTAGGCGTTGGATTGGACTCCGGTGACTTGGGGTTGCCTGAGGCCTCAAACCGAAGCCCAACCTAAAATTCGAAAAGATCAGCCTTAGCCTGCCCCAGTTGCACCCCGAATAGTAGGTGCAGAAAACCTCCACTAGAAACCTCAAAGTTATTTTAATCGACAATTTGCTAGACAGTGGATAAGCAATTCCTTTTTGGAAAAATAATTAACTTCTTGTTTCTTATCTTATGATATTATGTAGATTCTAAAAGTGAACACACATCTTTGCTTTTGGTCAAAAACCAACCTTTCTTGTTATTTATTTTAGCTGTTGTTGGTTTTTAGCTGAGACTAGCACGCCTCATACTTTAAATATGAAATTATGAATAGGGCTGAAAGCTCACGAGATATCCCAACCTTTCCATTTTCAGTGTAAAATAGGGTTGCAGTTTTATAATTTTTTGGGAGGAGAATCATAGTTTCTGCGCGAATGTTCCACTGAGTAGAACGTGCGTGCCTCTACAGGCTGCCATGTATCCCTTTTAACACATGAATTGTGGTTAAAATTCACTCACCCGCCCCATGGGGTGTGCACATAAGTTCCAGATCTTAGGTATAGGTTCTAGTCTTGTAAGGGTGTGTTTGTTTCTTAATCCGGATTAATAAAAGTTGAAAGAGACACGTGTTAACCTTGATGAGAGTTCAATCGTTAGTTATTGAATATGAATATATATAATCCCAAGCCGGGAGAGAGTAAGTATCCTTATAGTGAAAATTGAAACAATAGATTTACTGTAGAATTGATAGAAATAATGAGTCTCACCCTCTCCTTGAGCGTCAATGCTTTTGGATAATCTGTCGCTCATCTAATAAAAAAAGTAACTATGATACTAATCTGAGATTTCCAGATACTAATCTAAGATTTTGATGAGATACTATAAAAACTTAATTTTATTAATATAGTAATCTGCCGGGCCACGATGGATGACGAGAATATCATTGCTCACATCATGTCACTCCAATTAATATTTGGATAGTGATTGCTAGCAGTTACTAGCCGTTCAATGAGAATCTAACGCGCCAAAATCAATGGGCCGACATGTTTTAAGGGGTGACCCCACTTGCACGATTTTGGTGTGTTGGAATCGACGGCAATTAATCGATAGCACATGTATCGAGCTGATCCAATCGCTTCATTTAATATTTTTTTCCTTTGACTTGGGATCCTCTCTAAGCTAGTTGAAGGCAACGCCAGTTTCAAAATTTTAAAAGGGTATTGTCTTTCTCCATTTCTCAACATCGGGAGCAATGCCAAACTGGGTTGGGCTTCGTGCATTAAAAAAAAAAAAAATCACTAGATGACGTGAGCAATGGACACGGTGAAGCTGATGGTGCCCTCGTCAGCTATTACTAAAGAGGATCCCAAGTCTTCCCTTTTCGGCCAGGTTGTCAACAATGTCAGTAGATTAGAGATCAAGCTGATTTAGAAGCACGCTCAACATGATAGGCGTATCAACTGCTAAACCGACTATGTCCACCAAAGAAATGAACTCTCCTCTCCTCGCCCCTCTCTAAAAAAAAACTCTCACACACTTAAGGCTGTCAACTGATCGGATTCGAATCGGATTTACCTAGATCCGGATTCGATCCGATTAAGAATCCGACATGTCCAAATTTGATTTGAGATCCGTCGGATCATGAAGTAACTGATTCAAATCCGATTTGATTATATTTTGTCCAATCCAAATCTGATCCAATCCGATCTGATCCGAATAAGGTTAATTTTTTTTTAATCTATTTTAATAATATAAAAACTAATAATATCTTAATTAACTTTAATTAATGTTAATTTTTTTAAAATTAATATTTTATACATAGAAAATCTAATTAATATATTTAAAATGATTTTAAAAAATTGTTATAATCGGATCGGATCACCCTATATCCAAATTCGATCCAATTATAATCAGATTCCACCAATCCGATCCGACAGATCACATATAGGGTCCAAAATCCGACTAATCGGATCGGATCATGATCCGATCCATTGACAGCCCTACACACACTCACTCATTTGAACACATTCCCATTAGAGATATACACAATGTTGGGTGCATTATTCAATTTCAACCACAAGTTCGGAAGGGCAACAACGCTTCTGACTTTCGGTGTCTTAAGAAGATGGCCCACATTCAATAGAGGGTGGACCCCACTTAGCAGAGGATTTGGATCCGGACTCTTCAACCACTTAGATTCTCTTAGTAAGTTAATAGTTATATTTGGTCCGTTAAATAGGGTTACAATTATAAAATACATACAACGGATTTATCCCGACTTTCCTGGTGCGTGTGGAGAGAGGGCTCTGCACGTGCCCGGGGGAACTAGTCGGGTGCTCTAAGAGGCCCAGATACCCTCGTCACCAAAAAAAAAAAAAAAAAAACCCTTAAAGGTTAACTTTAACCTCAGGGGTTAATGCCCCTTAACTTGTCAAAAGAAATGTGTAAAATATGTAGAAACAACGTCAGTGGCCAATACCAATACGCCACACTAGGCATTGGGCTGCCAAAAGAGGTTGCTATACTTACCCTACAATCATAAATGAATTGAAAATAACAACGACCAGGTTCATGGTGGTTAGCTCATTCAGCCTTCCATGCATTTTTCATGGAAACTTAGGCACCAAGGGCAAAGCTTCTGATCCAGAAGCACAAGATAATCTAATAATGCAAGTCTACGCTTAGTTGTCTTGCTCAGGAAGAAACACTCACCGACTCTTCTATCTCTCTCTCTCTATATATATATTTATATATCTATATACTCAACCCAGCCATATAGACAACATTTTAAGTTGTACACAAAAGCTAACCAGTGATTCTGAAGAAGAAGAAGGTGAAGATGATGATGGGGGGAGAAATATGGACAGGACTTGGATCGACCATCGCTGGCCTAATGTTCTTCTGGGCGATGTTTCAACAGTACTTCCCGTATCAGTTTCGAGGCTATCTCGAAAAATACATACATAGATTGATGGGTTTTGTCTACCCTTATATCCAAATTACCATTAACGAGTACACCGGTGAGCGTCTCAAGCGCAGCGAAGCCTACGCCGCCATTGAAGCCTACCTTAGCGCTAATTCATCCAAGAGAGCTAAGCGTCTCAAGGCCGATATTGGCAAGAACAGCCAATCTCTAGTACTCAGCATGGACGATCACGAAGAGGTGACCGACGAGTTTCAAGGCATCAAGCTATGGTGGGCTTCAAGCAAAACAGTCCCCAGAACTCAGTCCTTCTCTTTTTATCCTGCTTCGGAGGAGAAGCGCTACTACAAGCTCTCTTTCCATATGCGTCACCGCGAGATTGTGACCGAGTTGTACCTGAATCATGTTTTGAAAGAGGGTAAGGCAATTGGGGTGAGAAATCGGCAAAGGAGGCTTTACACGAACAACCCAAGCCAGAATTGGCATGGCTACAAGAAGACTGTGTGGAGCCATGTGGTGTTCGAACACCCAGCATCGTTTCAAACACTAGCCATGGAGACAAAGAAGAAGGAGGAAATTGTGGACGATCTCATTACCTTCAGTAAGAGTAAAGACTACTATGCTAAAATTGGTAAGCCATGGAAACGTGGGTATCTCCTTCACGGTCCTCCAGGGACAGGCAAATCTACCATGATTGCTGCCATGGCCAATTTTTTGAACTACGATGTCTACGATCTTGAACTAACGGCCGTGAAGGACAACACAGAACTACGGAAGCTGTTAATCGAGACGTCGAGTAAGTCCATTATTGTGATCGAGGACATCGATTGTTCGCTTGATCTAACTGGGCAAAGGAAGAAGAAGAAGGAGAAAGATGAAGAGGAAGAAAAAGAGAAAGACCCAATTCGTAAACAAGAGAAAGAAGAAGGTAGTAGCAAAAGCAGCCAGGTTACTCTATCTGGGCTACTGAATTTCATTGATGGGCTTTGGTCGGCTTGTGGGGGAGAGAGATTGATCATCTTTACAACAAACTATGTTGAGAAACTCGATCCAGCTCTCATTCGGCGGGGACGGATGGATAAGCACATTGAACTATCCTATTGTAGCTTTGAAGGGTTCATGGTGCTGGCTAAGAATTATCTGGACCTGAGCTCGCACCATCTGTTCGCTACCATTTCGCAATTGATGGAGGAGACCAAGATTACTCCAGCAGATGTGGCCGAGAATTTGATGCCCAAGACCATTACAGGTGACGCTGAGACTTGCTTAGAGAACTTGATTCGAGCTCTCGAGGAGGCTAAGGAAGAAGCAAGGTTGAAGGCTAAGGAAGAAGCAAAAGTGGAGTTATCAGCGAAAGAGAAGGAGGGAATATCGCCTAAGGAAGACGTGAAAGACGACGAGTCGACTCGGTCGAAAGATGTGGAGAAGAGTGGGGAGGAATGTAACAGCTAGGATTTCAAGACTCACTGAGTGGACAGGATATGACCGAGTCTTTAGCGCGATATAATTTTCTTTCTCCCCAAGTCAAATAACTGTCAAATAAAATTGTAACCGACTATTTTGAGTCAACGAGTCGAATAAAAACAAAGCTAAGTCCTTACTGCCTTTCTTGTGCATCATGCCCCTCATATTCAATCAACAAAAAATTGTTTCATTCAAAACAATAGCTCAAATGCTATCATGAGCTGCAGCAGCTAGAAGACTTGCAACATGTCTCTCTCCAAAGATGAAAAATAATTGCAGTTTTTGCACCCATAGATATAAATAAAGATCGTCTTAAATTCTTAGTTATTCTCTTATTTCAAATATTCAATGAGGTAACCATCTTTTGGGATATAATAAGGTCATGTTACAAACATGTTTTAGTAGGGAACTATTAATACTAAAGAAATAAAGGAAATTCTAAGGTGGAGTTTGTTAACACTAGTTTAAAAAGAAGTGGTTATTTAAAAATTATGTTTAGTTGGACTTTAGATTGTTAAGTTAAAGATTAATTGCGTGTCTACATTTTAAAGATTTTAGGGATAAAAACCTCTATTTAAAAAAGTAGGTATGGAGCTACTTTTTAAAGCAGAGGTTTTTACTCCTAAAATCTCTCAAATATAGACATACAATTAACTTTCAACTAACAATTTAAAGTCCAACTAAGCATAATTTTTAAATAAACACTTTTTTTTAGACTAGTGTTAACAAACGCCACCTAACATGGGATTGAATTGAGAGATCAATTACTATTTATGGTCTTTAATTTTCTACGAATTATCTAAAGGTGGTCAAGGTTAATGAGAGAGCGTGCGCGCAAAAGAAGCCGGCCCAAAATGTAATCAACTAAAAAATTAGTATCCTACGGACTCGCCAAACCTTGTGACTTCCCATAATCTCTCTCTCTCTCTACCCACCATCATTCTCTCCTACAATGCACCTAAGGTCCATCATCCTCAATGGTCTTTTGGTGCAATAAAAGTTTAGTTCAAGCCTTTCAACCCTACTCCACATCAAGATATTATGATATTGGCTCAGGATCCTCTCGAGTTGGACCCCCTACAGGTCGCCACGTCTCCTTTGACACCCCTTAACCATGGGTAAGGTTCACCCACCCATAGGGTTCACTAACCCATCCTTGGTTTTTTTTTTATTATTATTTAAATTAAAAAAATATTTTTAATATTAAAAAACTCCAAAAACAGGTTTTTTAATTTAAAAAATAATAATTAATAAAAAAAAACCAAGAATGGGTTAGTGAACCCTATGGGTGGGTGAACCTTACCCATGGTTAAGGGGTGTCAAAGGAGAGACGTGGCGACCTCTAGGGGTTCCAACTCGAGAGGATTCTCTCGAGTTGAACTCGAGAATCCTGTGCCTATGATATTACAGGGTTGATGGGCCAGGTGTCATTGGAGTTCGGATGGGTAACAATGCTCCCTGTTGCTCAGTTGTGTCTGAAAAACACGTGGGCCCATCCTTTGTTGTTGTGAGGCCTACCCTGTTGAATGCGGGTCTATTATTTGCAGATTTGCAGACACAATCAAGTAAGAATGCAACAGCTAACGTTGTTGCTCATCCGAACACGCATCATTAATTGTAAGGTCGGTATAGTGATTTTTTTTTTTTAATACTGTATAGGGACAGATTCATTAATAGAAAGCAACCTCGCCTTGTTGAACATTCAATAAGGTGGAAATGAAGTTATATGTGGGACATTTTATAGAGTGAAGTGGTTGAAGTTACGTCACCATGGAGATATTTTACACAATCTGATTTTTTATCTGAACTTTTTTTTAACATTGTTTTTTCAGTGAAAGAACACTCACGCGCCCGGTACGAAACACACACACGCGCAACCCAGAAGAAATCATCCCACAACTCACCTCCAAAACATGAACCAACCGTAGGAGCTAGTGAGACCTTAAGTGCGAGTGCACACATGCATGGAATTAACCTACAAGAAGTATATTTTCGTTTCTCTCATGCATACATCCTACCAAACTAAAAGAATTTTAAGTACTTGAATCTCATTCATTCTCAAATTACACTATAAAAAGAGAAAATATCTAGAGGATATCGACGTTTTCTCTCTTTTGATTCTCTCGTATGGCTTTTTGCTTCTCTCAATTGCTTCTATGAAATGAACAGACGAAATGGAATATTCTCTCAAATGCTTCTACAATCCAATATTAAAAATCTTTTTGATTCTCCACAAGATCGGCTCAACATAAATGAATCACCCATATTGTAGTAGCCTTTCATGGTGAAAAGAGTCTTGAGGACTCTTGCCGGCATCACAGCCTCCCTCCTCAGTCCATGTAGTCTCCTTTTATATTTAAGAAATAATAAAAACATTGAAAATGAAAGACAAAAAGGAAACCTTACCACTTCTCAATTAAGACTAATACTAACTTTCTTTTCACAGGAATGACATGCGTTAGAATAATAGATATGTCTTTCCTTACGTTTTGCTTATTTGCACGTAAATAATTTTAGAGCAATGCTAGGTTCACTTTCCGATCATTTACTCTTCAGTAGTTTTTAATATTTTTATACAAAAAGACAAAATAAATAGGAAACAATGAAAACATTGAAAATGAAAGACAAAAAAGGAAACCTTATAACTTCTCAATTAAGACTTATGCTAGCCCCGCTTTCTTTTTAAGAGAATGACATGTGTTGGCATAAGACACTGGTCTTTTCCTTATACTCCGTTTGTTTGCACGTAAATAATTTTAGAGCAATGTTAAGTTCACTTTCTGATCATCTACTCTCCGGTAGTTTTTATTATTTTTATACAAGAAGACAAAATAAATGTGGTGGGACCTACAAAAAAATCATATTATTTTGTCTTCTTGTATAAAAAGATAGGAGAGTAGACGATTGGAAAGTAGACATAGCATTGCTCATCATTTTATGATGTAAATCATTTACAAAGAAAAAGCATTTATTAATTGTTGTTTGGTTGCATTCTTGAAAATGAGGTAAATTTTTTTTATAAAAATAATGATAAAATATTATGAATAAGCGTATTTTTTGTAATCTTTAAAGAGCTTTGTATTTTATAGGATAATGACTTATGAGTTTTTTAAATATAAGTCATTTTCTACAAAAATGATTCTTTCACTGTAAAACATTTTACTTGTGAAAGGTTCTATATACAAACATATAAGCATAATTGATATTTTTCATGGAATTGATTTGTTATACCCTATTTTCCGTTGAAACAAACGAAGCCTTAGTGTGGAGAAGAATTGAAGAAAGTGATTTTCAAAAAAGTGGAGCAACATTGCCCTTCGAGCATGGGCGTTGGTTACATTTCTGACTTCCTTGTAATAACATTTAGACCGGTGATCTTCTCAGTTGTAACCGGTTTTGGGCAAAACCAGTTACAACCCCGTGGTCACCACATGTCCCTTTTTACACCTATTAATTGTGGTTAAGATTCACCTACCCCTAGGGTTCATCCACCTATCTTTGGTTTTTAGACAAAATATTTTTTTAAAATTAGCCCTAGGAGTCGGATAAATTTTAACCATAGGTAACAAATAAAGTTTATAATTTTTTTCTAAAAACCAAGATTAGGTAGGTGAACCTTAGGGATGAGTGAATCTTAGCCATAGTTAAAAGGTGTCAAAGGAGACATGTGGCCACCTCAGGGCGTAACCGGTTTTGGCAAACCGGTTACAACTAGAGAAGAATACGTCCTATTTAATGAAATGCTTCAGCTTTATTGAGAGTATTTATTGAGAGTATACGGGAATTTAAAAACGTGACATGTACGGATAGAATTTTTTTAAAAAGAAAGGAAATATTTCATAGGTTATAAGAGAGAGGGTTTTAAGAGAGGGGAATAGAGGAAAGGGAGTTTAATTAAGAAGAAACCTCTAAAACTACCACATGTCCACCAACCATCTCTAAGGTAGTCACTTGTCCACCCACCTACTCAAGTTTCATGAGTAGTAATAGGAAGTTAAAAAAAAAAAGGCAAGCAAAGTCTCGCTTAACTATGAATAGCTCCGGTTGAAGAGATAACTGGAACAATTCAAAATGTCTTCACCGGATTTTTTGAGAAAAAAAAAGATTTTAGTGGACAAAAATACTCTTCTTTTATACTTGTTGAGGAATGTAGATCCATTTTCTCTTTTGTCCACTTTCTTTTTGGAGGTAATTGATAGAAAATAGATTTCTTGATTAACTTGGATGATTTACATTGACCCTAAATAGGGTTGATATAGATGTAACAAGATGGACTTTTATGCAAAGTAAATCAACCTAATCTAATCAAATCTAATCTACCCTTGATTGATGCTAATATAATATTGTGATGAGATACACTTGATGATATGATGTAGTATATCTCATTCACCTTATTACAATACTCTTCTATATTCTCTAATATTCCCCCTCAAACGTATGGGGATTGAAAAATCTCCACATGTTTGTCTCTAGTAGAAGTCCGCTTAACACATCTTGATCTCCACTTGACACCATTGAATCTTCATTGTGTGCTTGATTGATCTACATGTCATGATGTTTGCTGGTTTAAATTGTGTGCTATGATGCGTCCAAATTTGAGTACCATGGATTTGTTGTCATGTTGTGAAGAATGGAGCTCTAACGGGCCTGAAAATGGCCTATGGGCCAAGAAAATCAGCCTTTAAAAAGACTTGAAAAGGGCCTCTATGGGCTAAAGATACGAGCCTCTTGGGCTTGATAAGTTGATCTGCATGAATCAATGAAGATGAGCCTTGATGGGCTTAAATTGGGCCTCTATAGGCCTCAAATATTAGTCTCTATGGACTAGAAATAATGGTCTCTATGTACCTAAATTAACCTCGTGGGTCAAAGATGGGGCCTTTAATGGGCCAAAATGGGTGCCTCTAATGGGCATGAAATAAAGACATCCCAATGGCTTAGAGAACATAACTAAAGATAGCATAGATGGAGGACTTTTAATGCAGGAGAAGCATACATTGATATGTGTTTGACGAGATGCACAACTTCCCAAGATCAGTCATGCAGCAAGTGGTGGTGGAGCCATAGTGACCAAAAAATAAATAGAAGAGGGCAAATACAGGCTTAGCAACTTTCGGATGCAATAATCAGAATTGCCATATGGGCTGGCAACATGATTGGATGACTTTATTTGCCAAATGTGGTGATCCTTATCAGTGGCTTGAATGGGTAACCTTTATCAATCACTTTGAAGAGTAAAGGCTATCGATGATGCTTCTCTACCAATGGAGGACAACAGTTGAGGCTAGGCTAAATAAAACAGCGATATGATAAAACAAGGAAACTGCGAATATGATGAAATATAAGTAGGCACAACAGGAAAAGAAAAAAATTTAGGCCAGACGGGCGGCAATTTATCGCCCACCGGAAAGGCCAACTCAATTGAGGAAGATCAATGTAACCAAAGAGAATTTTACAATAGGGTCGGACCGGCCCGCTCCGATACCATGATAGAAAATAGATTTCTTGATTAACTTAGATGATTTACATTGACCCTAAATAGGGTTTATATAAATTTAACAAGATGAACTTTTATGGAAAGTAAATCAACCTAATCTAATCATACCTAATCAAATCTAATCTACCCTTGATTGATGCTAATCGAATATTGTGATGAGATACACTTGATGATATAGTCTATCACATTCACCTAATTACAATACTTTTCTATATTCTCTAATAGTAATATCAAGCATCATTTTTCGAGGTTACTTTTGTAGTTTGGTCAAAAGAGAAGTTAAATGCCAACTTTTTTAAAACCTTCTTCAAATTATACTTTTAAAATAAGCTCTTTCATAAAGTAACCTTAACTTTTTAGATAACCCCTCTCCTAAAAGAGAACTTGTCTGTGTGTGCCAGAATGAAACGTATGACCATAAAGAAAAGTATAGTGTTGCTCTCGTAGAGATTCCAATGGTCTCTCTCAAGAGATCATAACACATTCAATTGATTGAGAAGAGTTCAACTGCACCTCCCTAGTTCGATTGTACCTACAAGGGTTAATGAATCTTAACCACAATTAATAGGGGCTTAAAATGACACATGTTGACCTATGGGTGCGATTAAACTTGAGGAGAACTCATTCACAATTGACTATAATCCAATCTCCTCTCTCAAACGTTTGGATTTTTATTTTTGCATGTCTCACGGCTCATTATGTTTTGGTATATATTCAATTTGGTCCTCTTGTAAACATGTCGGGCTAAATCGATGACAAGTATTTGGAAATTCCTCTGCAATAATTGCTTTCATAGCTTTGTCTTAGTCAGTTACTATCGCTTTTGGAGCCACTCCACCCATTTCTCGAAGTCATGTTTGAATCAACCAAACAAATGTCGATTTTCATTTGATATGATAGCACATCCAAAATTATGTTCTGAATCCTGAATTTAATAGGATTATGTTTTGAACATTGACGATTTAAGTTTAAAAAAGAGATATGGTGGTTTGGTAAGCAATAAACTAGCAGATGAGTGGATGAAAACCATGCCTTTTTTTTTATCTGGTTGATAAAACCTTGCTTTTCTCTCCTCAAATAATCCTAAAAACCATCTAGAATTTCATTAATAGAGACCTCTTGAAGCCCTGAAATAACATCAAAGAAGATATGTAAAATAAAAAAATGAAACAAAAATTACCCTTTGATTTAGATTACAACTAGAAATGGCCTCAAACTGTCAACACCGAACTTGGTTCTTAATAACAAAACAAAAAAAAGATAAAACAGTGTAGAGAGAGAAAAGGCGGGAGAGTAAGTTTAGGAGAGAGAACATTGGAAACGTTTTTCATTTCCCAAGTTAAGCAGGATTTATGAGGGTTGCTTTATGAAAGGGGTATCTAAAAAGTAAGGGCTACTAGATGAAAGGGCTTATTTTAAAAGTATAACTTGAAGAGGGTTTTTAAAAAGTTGGCATTTAACTTCTCTTTTGACCGACTTCAAAAGTAGCTTGGAAAAATGGTGCTAGATATTACCTATATAAAGAAAACATTTTCATAAAAAAAGTAGACAAAAGAGAAAGTGAACCTAGCATTCCTCATATCTATAATTTTCAAACTAACCCTGAAAAAATATTTATCAAGTTGATTTTGATAAAAAAAAAATTGGCTTAGATGCAATCTCAGATTAAGACAGAGACATGTTAACCATACTCTCGAAAATTCAAAAAAGCAACTTGCACCTTGGTTATTAGGCCTACACTCAAGCCAAGCTAGTTATTAGGCTCCGTTTGATCAAGCCGAGCTCAAGCTTAAATATTAGGTTTTGATCAAGCTGAAATGAGCTAGAAAGATTAGAATAACACTAACACCGGTAAAACTAAAACAAAAAAAATAACTCTAACATCAAAACAGCAAACAAAACAGGTAACTCTATTGTTAATTTTTTTTATTTTTATAGTAGTAGTAGGATGCATCAAGTTCGGCCAATTTAAGTTCCAGCTTGACCAATTCTAGCTCCAATTAGTCATATTACCTACTTTAACTAAGTTACAAGAGTAACCATTAAAGTAATGTCACGTGTCGGAGAGTAAGTACGACTAGCATTGCTCAAATCAAATAATTTTTTATTTTTGGGAGAGCAAGCAACACACACCCGGTACACTCACACACATGCAGGGCACGCACACACCACCTCAAAATGGGTACCAACCGAATGAGAAGTAATGGAACCTTATGAGTGTGTTCGTTTGTCGAGAAAATAAAAAAAAGTAAAAGAAAATAGAGGAAAGAAGTATTCGGTTGAGAGTAAAAGAAATAGCAAGAATCTGTGGGCCCTACAGATTCTTGTCTTGTAGTGCATAACTTTCTTTCAAAATTTTCCTTCAAAAAAGTAGGTTCTTTTGTAACAAAAATAATGTTAAAAGTTTTGAATTCTTATTTTGTCATTAATTAATGTCAGATCATTTATTACATTTTATGTAAAAATGAATTATTAAGAAATATAATTTAGAAATACCAACCTACTTTCTTTCACTTTCTTATCTTTGATACCAAACACCCAAAAAAAAATTCATTTTCTTTTCTATCACTTTCTTTTCTTTTCTCATTTTCTTTTCTTTCACCTATTTCTTGCAAAACGAACGGACCCTAAGTACCACTAAGTGTAAAATCAATTTTGTTTTATGAAAAGTGATTATATTTCAAATAATCTGTAAAAAGTTGTTTGTCTTTACATAGGGAAGGGAGATTAACACTGGCATTCGCCTTTTATAATCAAAAACTAGTTTAGTTTCACTTTTAGATGCTACGCTGCTACTGGAAAGTGGTGAGCCACCTAACCATATTTCTATGGATGTGCTAGAATCCGTAACAACCAATTATATGGAGCCAACCATCTGATTAATTAACTCCCACCTTTTGATTGGATGTGTAGGATCGACCACTGTTTGGTTTTTGCATGCTGAATTATATAGTAGAAAGCAAGGGTAGTGTGGTGGAGATTGGATCACAGCCAATTTCAATTGCATTCAAGCCAATGCAATTGCATGTGGCTGATGTTGATTGTATGACAGAAAACGAGTAAAATTAAAATTTTGATATTTTTTTTTAGCTTCCAATCAACATCAGCCACATGTGCAATTGCATTGGCTTGAATGCAATTACAATTGGCTGTGATCCTATCTCAGTGTGGTGGGAAGGAGGCTGACTGTACCCTTGAGCTTGGCTATAAAACGCATTGAGAAGTGCTAACCCCCAGATGCAGAGTTCAAAATTTTCCAGAATTTGGACGGTAGAAAAAGCCTAGTTGGAGAGTTGGTGAGCCACACATGGGATTATCAGTGCAGGGCCATCCATACTTGGGATCACCTCCAGTGTAAACTGGCGGGGAACCCGACAGTATTAACTGAGAGCTGACACGTACTCCCTTTTTGCATTTTCCCCTTACCGCCGGTTAGCGGGAGATGGAAAAGGGGTACGTGGTGGCTCGTAAATTAATGATGGCAGGCTTCCTGTCAGTTAAAACTGGAGGTGATCCCAAGTCAGACCATGCATGCAAATGGTCCTCTCTGAAAGCCAGCAGCCAAGGGCCCCATCAGGTTCCTTTCAGTTTTGTCTATTTGTTCTATAATCAACCTCACCTTTTGTTCCATCTACTGAAAATAATTCACTACTAAGTACTTTTATAAACTCTTCCCCTTTCATGTCTCCTTCACCTAGTCTGTGATTTGTGAGGAAGAGAGTGATCTTGACAAATCAATCCTGCATAAATTCAAACAGGAGGAGAAACAAGTATCAGAGAGGATACAAAAATGACGCCGGCAACGATGGGAGAGATGTGGACAACAGTAGGATCGACAATTGCGAGTTTCATGTTCATGTGGGCAATCGTTCGCCAGTACTTCCCCTACGAGCTCCAACACTTCTTGGAGAAATATACTCGCAATCTGATCAGCTATGCCTACCCTTATATTCAGATTTCAATCCATGAGTTCGGCGGAGATAGACTCAAGCGCAGCGAGGTTTATGAAGCGGTTGAGGCCTACCTGAGTGCCAACTCGTCCACCAGTGCGAAGAGGCTTAAAGCCGAGATGGGCGTAGAAAGCAGCAACCTTGTCCTCAGCATGGACGACTACGAGAGGGTGGATGATGAGTTTCGACACATAAAGGTCCGGTGGGCTTTGAGCCTAACAAGTTCATCGATGCAACCTATGCCTTACTACCGGGAGGCACAGCAAGAGAAGAGATACTACAGACTGACATTCCACAAACGCTATAGGGAAATCATCACGAACTCCTACTTGGACCATGTGGTGAAGGAGGGGAAGTCGATCAGGGTGAGAAACCGGCAAAGAAAGCTTTATACTAACAGCCCTGGCTATAAATGGCCAAGCTACAAGCAAACCATGTGGAGCCATATAGTGTTTGAGCACCCTGCTACCTTTGACACACTGGCAATGGAGCCCCAGAAGAAGCAGGATATTATTGAAGATCTTCTTAATTTCAGCAAAAGCAAGGACTACTATGCGAAAATCGGGAAGGCGTGGAAACGAGGGTATCTCCTCCATGGTCCACCGGGGACGGGGAAATCTACAATGATAGCTGCAATGGCAAATCTACTTGGTTATGATATCTATGACCTTGAGCTCACGGCCGTGAAGGACAACACGGAGCTGCGGAAGCTATTTATTGAGACTACAAGCAAATCCATCATTGTAATCGAGGATATCGACTGCTCCCTTGATCTCACTGGTCAAAGGAAGAAGAAGAAAAGTGATAAATCGTCAGAGGATGACGAAACAGCGAAGAAGAATCTTCCCATTAAAGAACCCAAGGAGGAGAGCAGCAGCAGCAAAGTAACTCTTTCTGGGCTTCTCAATTTCATCGACGGACTCTGGTCTGCCTGTGGAGGTGAGCGACTCATTGTCTTCACCACCAATTACATAGAAAAGCTTGACCCTGCTCTGATAAGGCGAGGTCGGATGGACAAGCACATCAAGCTATCATACTGCAGCTTTGAAGCATTCAAAGTGCTTGCAAAGAACTACATGAACCTTGATACGCATCCTATGTTCGACACCATCCACCAGCTGATGGATGAGGCTAACATCACTCCTGCAGATGTAGCAGAGAACCTGATGCCTAAATTCCCTATGGAGAGTGCAGAAGCACGTCTGCTGAACCTAATTCGAGCTCTAGAGGAAGCCAAGGAAGAAGCAACTAGGTTGAAGGCCAATGAGGAGCAGAAAGATGAGTTAGCCAAAGAAGAAACAACTGGGTTGAAGGCCAATGAGGAGCAGAAAGATGAGTTAGCCAAAGAAGAAACAACTCAGTCGCAAGATAGCTAACAAATTGAAAGACCATAGTGACTGGAGTCATGGTGTCTGGGAAGAACATGGACTCATGAAATAATCCCATCACAGTGCAACTCTAGTGAAATAATTCTCCCAAGTAAAAATTTCCGCAGATAAATGTAGAGACTGATGGTGTTTTCCTAGTGTGAAAATACCACAGTTCCCTAATAATCTGCACTCTTTTATTTATTTTTGTGACCGACCTTTGTCTTTGATTAGAGGGCACTCATGCCCTCTTGTTATATTGCAAATCTGAGACGGTTTTATCTCCAATATTTTCTGAAGTCACTCCAATTCTAGCCTTACTGTAGAGTTAAAATCTCAAGAAAAAGGAAGGAAACCCTAAAGCAACAGAGGATTAATGTAGATCCAACAAATTTAAGTAAGCAGAAAAAACAAGGAACATCAAGCTGGCACAAACTTGTAGAAAAATTTCAGGGCACGAACAATCAACCAGTCAAAACTATTCATGAAGATCGATCAACCACAGCTGGTTCTGAACCCAACAATCTTTTGTTCTACATGATTGCTGGCAATAGAAGGCTTTACTACCAAGTGACACGAACAATGCAGAAAACAAGGCCAGAGCATGAAGGAAAAAAATTCTAAATACCCATTGCTTCATAAAAGTTACAACAACGTTAAATCTGGAAAAAATAAACGTAGTTACCTCCTGAGGGAGGATGGTTCCATTACAACAAGAGAATCAGTTCCTGAATCTCATCATTTTGCCACCAATCCTAACCAGCCTGATTGCTTTGAGGCAGATCGTTAATATGATCCTGCAGGATGAAACAAAGGGCTCGAACATCTGAAAGTCATCATTTCTTTTCCTGGAACCATATCAGCTTTCGAGGTTATTGAACATTGATTGGCTAAGAACAGCTTCGAGAACTCCCTACAACTTCCCATGCAGTGGTAATAAGTTGCTTTGATTGTAAAAGTATTAAGATAGCTGCCTTAACTACATAATTCTCAGCATCATTTTGCTCCCTGCTGAAAACCACTGAATAGATTACACCGACTGGATGCTTGCATTATGCCATGGAACGAGAAAATAATCATAACCCTCTTCATGGTTTTATAGCAAAATTTAAAAATTAACTATGGCACACCCAGCTTCCTCGAGACAGAAGATTTCAATCATCGCTTTCAGACAGAAGACCACGGAAGAGTTTAGATTCTTCAAGAGGAATGCCTTAGAAGTCTGAGTCATCTTTCATTATCATGTTAGGGCCATCATCGAAACCGGTAAGAGGGGCAAGCTCATTTAGGTCCAGAAGTTGTCTCTTTCGTACACCCTCAACTTGTTCTTGGCCTGGGCTATTTCTTTTCTCGGATAGCTGGCTTTGCTCTTTTTCTACCGTCTTGCAGTCTTCAATGGGTTGATCAACTTTGATTTCCTGGCCCTCTTCATTGCCATCGGAATCTTGACTTCCATTTGAGTATTCCGCGTTATTGCTTGCATCTGAGCGGTCATCCGATGCATTTGACTTATCGGATTTCAATGACTCAGTTTCTGATTCTGACAATTCATAATGCCGATAATTGACATGGTTTCGGGTGGCCCGCTCGCTCCGTCTCAGGCTCGACTGGAGCTCGTCAGCTGACCTTAATTTATTTCCTCTCCTACAATTACGACTCGGCAATTTCTTAGCTCTGTGGGGCTCATCAGTATCCTCACTACCACTTAAAGAATCTTCTTCTTCCTCTTCTTCCTCATCTTCATCATTTTCTGCATCCCAACAGTATTCCTCATCTCCCTCAGAGCTGCTGGAAACCTTCCTCTGTTTCCGGATCCTCAGATACTCCTCATTGTATACTGCTTCTCCAACTATATCATCATCACTGTAGAAATCAGCTTCATTATCTGAAACAGCTTCAACAAACTCTTTCTCTGAATACCGCCGAGGCCTCTGCCTTTGCCGATTGCTACATGTCATAGGTATTCAGTGGGTACAAACATGAGCATTACAGAACTAAAAGTGTTTTAGTGGGAAAAAAGAAAAATAAAACAAACCTGCGATCCAGCAGTCCAGAGTTATGCTCTCCATCAGTTTCTTCATTGTCAGTTGACTTTGAGGACAGTGCATCAAAGGAGACATGTTCAGGAGCTTGTGTAGGACCATTCCATCTACCATTAGTAGAAGCCTCAGGTTTCACAGCCACTTCCCTTCGGACATCGGGTTCCAGGGAGGGCTGTCTCCACCTAATATTCGAAAATAAGCCATTAGAACATCCTAGTGGCATAAAAGAAAAAGGATTCCACAGAGATAATGTGTAACCCACAAAGGAAGAGATATATGATATGGCTTTAGGTGATGAAATCCATACTTGGTTATTTTAATAGCCTCGTTGATTGACCGGTCATAATCATCTGCAAAATTGTTCAATATAACAATCAATTAGTCAAAGATGCAGCCTCACATAAGAAATACATTACAGGAAACTAAGGAAGAACCATGTTGAGACATGAGACTAAGCCTGAGAAAAGTAAAGTAATGCCAAAGCATATCACAAGATTTGCCTCCTTCATTATGGCCACAGGCGCACAGCATAGTTACAGTCTGCCAAAAGGACCGATACCTCGCCTAAGTTGATTTTGTGTTTCCAACTTACTATGTGTAAGGACTTCTAGAGATTAAATTTAAAATAATTTGGCTTTAGATCTGACAAATTTTCCATAGTTAATTTACATCATGTATGAACTAATGAGCCAGTTTGGACTTGCAGCAGCATGTTATTCTTAATGATTTCTAGTTTCCACATGTCAAAAGCTGATACTCGACATATGGCTGATGGTAATACCTCATCTATCTGCCTAATGATTGTACGATAGCCAGCTTGGGTCGATCTCCTCCCCACATTAATGCTTTCGAACTAATGAGAAGCCGAAATCTTTAGAGTCGCCACAAATCAAAAATCCGGGTGTGATTGGTCACCTAATGTTATCCTTTTTGGTCCGAGAACCAAATGTTGGATTTGGTGGTTCTATTATGAGTTGAGAAGGTGTCAGGCACCCCAACTCATCCGTCGAACGACAGTTGGCTTTTAATTATTCTCCATTTATTTTAATCTTTCACTAATTAAACAATTAATTTTTCCCTTTTTTTATTTTTTTATTTCGAGATTGAAATTCACCCTTCCTCGACCGAATCGGGATGAACTCTCTCTATTTAGCGGTGAAGACCCCTTTTCCTTAAATCGGTGATGGCCAAACTCTCTCCTCAACCGAATCGAAAGAGGCCGCACCTACTTTGGTAGAAAAGAGGAAAACTAAAAGTTTAAAAAAAAAAAACCTATATAGAAGGGACGAAACTGAAAGTCCTTTCTTCCTAAATTTTCCCTCACCCGGATTTCCACTTCCTTACGACCGCTTAAAGGGAAATCACTGGACTACTTTATGGGAAAATAGAGGAAGAACATATTTAGATAATTATAAAGGGCTGTAAATAAAGAAAAGATGTGAAAAACCTCTTCTTCTTAAATTTTCCTTCACCCAGATTTCCACTTCCTCACGACCGTTTGAAGGGAAATCAATGGACTACTTTATGGAAAAATTGAGAAAGAAAAGATTTAAATGAGAAGAAGAAGAAAAGAGGATGGGAATGTTGCAAACCTCTTTTGATCGTGCTCCAATGATCCCATGCTCCAAACACCTAAGATGAAAATAATAAAGAAATCTAAACTTCAATCTTGCTCCGGGCTAGTATGTGAGCTCTTGCTCTCTTCTCTACTAGGGTTTCCAAATGTTGGGGTTTTCTAAGATGATTTCCAAGTGGTAGAGATTCCAAAGTTTTTCCAAGGCTAGGGTGTTTTTGAATGAATGGAGAATGGAGTGTGAAGGCCTTTTTATAATAGTGAGAATAAAGGGTTTTCTTGTTTTTTTCCGATGTGAGACTAAAGTTTCTCCCAAAAAATTAAACAGTGTTTAAAAAAATGAGCTTCTCTCCTCTTTTGGGCTTGGGTTAGCTTTGGCTTAGATTGGGCTTTGGCTTTGGCTTGACCTCGGGTTATTTCGGAGTTCGGATCTTCTTCATTGAGTTCATCTTTCGATTCTTGGAGCTAAAAAGGGCCTTTGGCTGTGCAAAATTGGGTGTCTACAGTTGCCCCTCTTTCCCGGATTTGCTTACAAAAAACGGCAAAGAATATAGACACAAGCCGATTTTGCACGTGAAAAATGATGTGTATCTTTGATTGAGTCAAACATTTTCAAAAATAAATTTTTTCAAAATAATTTAAAAGCTCGGTAAGAAGAAGTAAAAAGGAAAACGGAGACAGGTCCGGCACGTGGGCACTATCATAGACCTCAATCTCCCTCACAAGTTCGATCCAAACTTGCGCAAATGGGTTAGTAAATAAGGTAAATTAGAAAGCTTTTAAACAATTTTTCAAAATATTTTTTTCTCAAATTTTTAACTCAATTGGGGGATACATACATCATTTTTCATAGCGACAATGGTCAAACAATCATGATTATGGAGTGAATCAGACTGTCGATTGGTTTGCATATTAAGTTCAAAAAACAAACCTAAATTTTAATATAGCACGGTTTCCAACCATTGATTGACTGCAGGTAAGCGAGGTAAGCGTGCATAAAAAATTATTATTATTATTAATTTTTTTTTATTTTTTAAAAAAGAATTTGGGACCCATTGTTGATTCTCTTCTTGCTTTGCAGCATAGAGCTCCAACTGAAAGTATTTTTTTCGACCCGGACATTAACTTCAAAGTTTGTCCTAATCCTGCATAGGTAAATACTAGTTAGTTGATATTTCTTTCAAAACATGCATGTTCCTACCTTGACATTGGTTATTTGATTCCCTGAAAGTTATCAGTTTATGCAGTAGTATTATGTCAAAAAGAAACAATGCACTTTACTCCCTATATTTGTGCCTTTGCAGGTGAGCGAAGCAAGAACAGGGCCAAAGGCTTCTGATGGACGTGGTGGCGCCGAAGTCAACTGTACTGATTCGAGAGTCATTGGAAGAGATCTAGAGATTACATTTTCTGCATTTCTGATTTTGTATGTAATTTCTAATAAACAAATGAAGAATATTATTGAGAATCATTGCAGTCTAGTTAAAATGAGGGTCATAAATATTTTATTTTTTTTTTAGGAGAAAAAAGAAACAAACAAACCATTTCCATCAATGGGGTTGCACCTATGAAGGTTGCCTACGTATCCCTTGAAAAGAGAATCAGACCAACTTAGTTCAAAAACATCTAAGCAAACACACTTTCTTTTTTGAAAAATATGATGATAAGAATTATGATAAAATTAAAATTGATGGGCATGACTTAAACCCCTTTCAGAGTGTTTAGAGCAACATAGGATCCACTTTATCGTATTTGCCTAAGTCCTTTGGATTAACCCTCAATGGTGCAACAACTATATGATACTGTTCAACTTGTAACTGCTTCTGTTCTCATCCTGAGCATTGAGACCCGGTTATGATGTAAAATTGACTGCTACAGCTGGTTTCTTTTTTCCCCTTTTGTGCCTCTTTTTCCCCTGCATAATTTTTGCGCATCGATGCCCCAAAGGAGTTTTCATCATGCCAGCAGTAATTTGATCTTGCCATGACTTGACGTTTTTTATTCGCAACGCCCTTTTAGGTTTTCATTGTGCCATTTCAAGCCATGCTTTTCTTTATAGCTTTCTCTTAGTCACTCTAATCCGTCATCGCCTGAACTCATGTTTGCATATGCGTAGTCCCATTTTAAGATTCCATAGCTATCATTGACCCGAAAGGACTTTAACGGTAGGACAAAACGTAGGCTGTGGGTAGAGTTTTTTGAAAGAAATGATGAAGGCTCAAATATTATGATAATTAGGAAGAACTGGGACATTTGCTTCCTTTTGGGTTTTGTTCCTTTTTTCTTTAGCTATTTTCGTTTGTCTTGCTTTTCCTTCTCGAACTTTTTCCCAGAGCATTAAAAAACAAAAATGCCCCAATGTATGGACATTGGGGTATCTCTAACTTTTGGTTTTTACCCAACTTTTACCCAATTGTACTGCTTTGCTCTTTTTTTTTATTTTCTTTTTTCATGAGGGACAAGAAAAAACTGCCCCAGTGTACGGACACTGGGGGTACCTTGAATTTTGGCAGAAGCAATTGACCTTTTTTTTTCATAATTGATTACAGGAGTACAAAAACTGCTCCAGTGTATGGACACTGGGGTAACTTGAACTTTCGGCTTTACTCGGTTGTACCCAAAATGCTCCAGCGTGGGTGCAAAATGTCCCAGTTTGGGTGCCCCAGTGTCCTTTTTTTTCTTTTTCTTTTCTTTCATAATTGATTACGGGAGTACAAAAACTACCACAGTGTATGGACACTGGGGTAACTTGAACTTTCGGCTTTACTCGGTTGTACCCAAAATGCCCCAGTGTGGGTGCAAAATGTCCCAGTTTGGGTGCCCCAGTGTCCTTTTTTTTCTTTTTCTTTTCTTTTATAATTGATTACGGGAGTACAAAAACTGCCCCAGTATATGGACACTAGGGTAACTTGAACTTTCGGCTTTACTCGGTTGTACCAAAAATGCCCCAGTGTGGGTGCAAAATGTCCCAATTTGGGTGCGAAACAAATCTTAAGGCTCAAGGGGCTAACTAGATGGTATATGATGTTGATGAGAAAAATGCAAGGATGGCCTCTCTTCCTTTCAAATGTAACCATGTAACCGAAAATTGAATTATGCATAGTACCTTTCAATAGAGTCAAGATTACTTGGCTCAGGAAGATCTTCGTTTGTCATGATGAGAGCTCCACCAAAAAACACCTTTTTGGTTATGTAGGGATGATTTGGCTTGGATTCTCGATGTAAATCAACTTGTGTTGGAAGCATCATCGTCTTTGAGGTAAACTCGTGTGGTCATATTTTGGTTTTCATCGTAGAATTGTACCACCTGATATTCGATATGCATGAACATCTTTCAATTATCTGCTTCAGATTCTTATTTGCTGCTTCTATGACTCCATTCACCCGTGGTCTATATCAGGAGGAATTGTGATGGGTGATCTTGAACTGCTCGCATAGTGCTTTCATCTGCTTGTTCTTGAAGTTATTTCATTCAAGGATCCCATATCTCTGCATGTCTTTATATGACCAAAAAAATTATCAATCACATCAGCTTGTTGTCTAGTAGTCAGCTGGACCTTGATGATCACCATCTTGAGTCTCTCCTCTGAACCTAGGCTTTTGAGTTCAGATTCTCCTACATTAGTCTTAACGACGATCCAAAATCTTAGATTTCCTTAAGGGATCCATTTTTCGCTTATACCCATCGTCATTTATTTCAGTCAAATTCTTCCCATCATATTTTCCAATGTTTTTTTTTTTTTCAAAACAAAAACAAAATAAGTGTGAATAAAAACAAAAAAATGAAATAGCCTAGTAAAAAAAACACTTTTTTTTTTTAAAGAGCCTAGTAAGAAAAAACACATTTTTTTTTCATTTTCCTTTTTTTTTTTTTGAAGTGGTCTTCTAAATTAACACCACCCGAGGCCAAAGGCCTATCCTCGAGTGGTAACCAAACATCTAATGAAACCTTGTTTTCCGGGGACCATTGAGGTATGGTCGAGCTTGCGCCACAAGATGGGAGCCACCTCTCAATTCTTCACCTATTCATTTGCCTTTAAATGGTAGATTGAATATTCGTTACCTGCACAAGAGAAAATACTTGATTGGTCTGAACCTATTTTCTGACCATTCTGACCTTCATCGTAGTCTTCTTCAGATGCTTTTCCTTGTGGACCCATTTATTCAAAGAAGAAATGCTCTGTTTTCTTAACCTGCTCAGAGATGTCCTCCATAGATCCATTGATAATTTTGAACCCTTCTGTTTTTTCAGATTCTTTTCTTTCATTTTCTCTTCTTCTTTCTCTTTTTTCTCTTTTATCTTCTTTTTCTCTCTCAGCCTTTCTTTCATTCTTTTCTCTCTCGGTCGCTTCTTCTTTCTCCCCTTTATCTCTTTCTTCCACATCTTCTTTGATTTTTTCATTTTCCTTGGTCAAGTCTGATTTACAAGCCTATTTGTACTCCCTGAAATTTCTGACCTCGACAACTACCTCTCCTTGGACTTCATTCTTTATTGATTGGATATTATTGCAATCGAAGGGAGCCATTTTCAAGTCTATTTGGAGCTATAGAGTAGGCCGATTCAGCACGATAAGTTGTGGGACAGGAGTTTGGTTGGATGGAGGGGTAGGCCAATCAAGCATGATTTGTCATGGCGTGGGATTAAGTGGTGGAGGGGTAGGCCAATCAAGCACTGCTTGTCGTGGTGTGAGATTGGATGAGATAACGATGGGGGAGGGTCAGTTCAAGACGACGGGGTGTCGTTGAACTGGTGGTTGCTGTTTGGATATGGTGTTGGAGATAGGGGAGACGACTCTTGTTCAAATGAGCTTGAAATTGGGCTTGAGATGGAGATGAGCCAACATTGCATCCTTCCATGTCTATGACATTGATTGCCCAAGAGGTAGTTGCGATGTCCTCATCATACATCAAGAGCGAATTTTGACTCTGATTTATGCATTATTGCTCTTGTTGAAGCATTTCTGCTTGAGTGGGTTGCATGTATCCTTGCGTTGTTACTAATGGTTGAGGCTGATAGTACACCTGAAACGGTTGAGAGTTCCCCTCATATGCTTTGTTGGGGCAGAGTTCTCACTATCATGATAGTACATTACCTTCTGAAAAGTTGTATAGTCTATGATTCTCTCGGTCCGGACCCCTTCATCAATGTCATCCCCATACCGAACAATAGTTACGAAGCTTGACTTCGTCTATGTCACTAAGTGATCGTAATACAGGGCCTTCAGTGTCGAAATGAAAGTGCTAACCATCTCCTCTTCCATCATGGGGGGTCTGACCTAGGGATGGCAATGGGGCGAGGTGCCCCCAACCCAACCCCGCCCCTAATGAAAAAACCCTTTTCCCATACCCTTCCCAAACCCGAGGCGGGTTTGAGTCAAAAATCTCATCCCCGAATATTTTTGTCCCGTCCCGCCCCGTTAAGCACAAGTCGGGGAGGGGCGGAATTTTGAATATATTTGCTCTATAAAACCGTAGCTTTATTGTGCCATATCAGTGGGGATTCAAGAGACGTCGACCTAGCATGCGTTACATTCATATCCACAACTCCATGGCTTTTACATAGATCCAAGAGATTAAACTCATGGCTTTTACCAGACCTATCTTGGAATTTATCTTTCTATTCATAAATTTAAATTCATCAAAAATGAAGAGACCAAATTCAATAGGACCTTATAGATCTTGCTCCCCTTCATTGACAGATCGAAGAAGCTCCTTAGCCATCTCCAAAGCAGTCTTCAAGAACACTAGTACTTGTACCTCTTCATCTCCAAGCCCATCCTCAATATCCTTCAAATCATCAAAAAGAGGGCTCAACAGCTTCAACCTCCTTACAAGATTCCGGTACATGTTCTTGGATGTGATTCGACACTCGGGAAATCCACAAATTTCCTTCATAATCTCTATTCTCTGCTTTTGAAACAAGAGATTGGCAGATTGGAAGCAAGGAAGACGACAGGAGATGCTCAGTGAGGAAGACGACTTGAGATGCTTAGCAAGGAAGACGATCGGAGATGGCGGCGAGTGAGGCGACCAGTGATGGAGAGGGAGGGCCGGAGGGATTAGGAAACTGAGATACTCAGTGCGCACAATGAGCCCTAACCCTAGAACCAATGCTATTTATAGTTTGGGTATACATGGTATTTCAAAATTAATAAAGGGGCAAACTAGTACATTCTAAACGGGGCAGGGTGGCTGAAACTCATTCCCGACCCGAACCCGAGTCGGGTTTAATCCTTTATTCCCAAACCCACCCTTTAAAAGCTCCCCAAATCCATCCCATTAGGGGCGGGGTGGGTCGGGTTACCCGTTTAACCCGCCCCACTGCCATCCTTAGTCTGACTCTAACCTTGGTGGCTATATCCCGCCACCAGTATGCATGCTCCCTGAAAGACTTTGACGTTTTTCTCCCCATTTTGAGGAGATCTAACCGGATGGGAATTACCTCCGTATTGTACTGATATTGAGCCACAAACATTTCTACTAGATCTATCTAGCACTTGATTCTGGTGCAATCAAGTTGGAAGAACCATTGAAGAGCTCCTAATAAACTCATTTGAAAAAGTTGTAACATCAATTGCTCATTTTTCCCATATATTCCTAAGGAACCTCCATAGAGTTTTAAATTTGACATGGGACAGCCCTGGCCCTTGTACTTGTTGAACTCGGGGATCTCGAAATTTGGCGGGAGAGTTGATACGAAATATGGGCAGAGTCGTCAATACCAATCTTGGAAAAGGGGTCGGAGCCTTTAACCGATCTCAGATCTTTTGCAAGCTTTTCTACTTGTGTGGCTAGCGCACTCTTGGATCCTTCATGACATCATTCTTCTTCTTCAAGATAGATCGGATTTACTTGGTCCCCTGTAATTCCTGGACCAGGTGGTGGAGGCAGTAGCGGATCATCTGTCTGCGTTTGCTTTGAAGAATTTGGGGGAGGTACATCAAATGTTCCAGGGATCTCTGGTCCCTTGTTCTAGTCCAATCGAGCCAAGAGTTGTTGCATCATGAGTTGCATGTTTTAAAGGTTATTTTTCATATCGGCTAACTTAGCCTTGGTTTCTTGCCTAAATTTTGCTTGGACGGGAACATTGCCTTTTTCCATCCCGGGTATGCTTTATCTAAACCTCGGTAAATAGGAGCTCCTGAAAAGTTAAATCAATGAAGGCAATGCTTCTTTTCCTGGAGCTGTTACGAATAACTCAAAACCAAAAAAAAAAATCAAATATAGAAAAATCCCTGATGACGGAAACTTCTGTTGGTGGGAATTTTCTTTAGCTAAAATTTCGATTCAATTCGATTTTTTTTTTCCTCCAAAAGTGAGTCAAAAATAGCCTGTAAGGTCTAGGGGAAAAAACAAAAAGGCGGGATAGAGATGAGACCTCTAACTAGGATGCCCGTAAGACTTGGGGGAAATAACACAAAGGCGAGATAGAGGTTTGACCTCTAATTAGGGTGCCCGTACGACTTAGGGGAAATATCACAAATGAGAGATAGAGGTAGGACCTCTAACAAGGGTGCCCATAGGACTTAGAGGAAAAAACACAAAGGCGGGATAGAGGTTTAACCTCTAACTAAGGTGCCCATAGGACTTAGGGAAAATATCACATAGGCGAGATAGAGGTAGGACCTCTAACAAGGGTGCCCGTAGGACTTGGGGGAAATATCACAAAGGTGGGATAGAGGTGAGACCTCTAACTAGGGTGCCCGTAGGTCTTAGGGGAAAACAATGACTTAATTTTTTTAGTTTTATTTTTTTTTTTGTTTTTATTTTTTTTGAAATCCAAAGTTTTAGCTAAAGAAAAGTTCCTTACAAACAAGTGTCCATTAACAGAGACTTGAGAATTTCAAGTCATCAACATTGAACAAAGCATAGAGTTCATCAAATAGTGAACAAATAATGTTCTAATGCCTGAGCTTGTTGGGTAGGAACTCTGTAATATCCAGTGCGGATACCAAAGACTTGTAGCACCACTCAGTTAAACATTGTGCAGATGGCAATTCTAAACATTTTATCATTCACTATTGTCACCAAAAACTCTATGTAATTCACCGTATCCTCACAGATATTTCTATATGGAGTTCATATGGGGTTGACTAAATTCCACCTAAAAAGAGTCTCACAATCATAGAACATCCATGCACAACCCGTGCACTTCTTTTATTCAAATGATTTGGGTTGGAACGTTCGTCGCCGCTTCCGGGATGCTATCCACGGACGCTCAACTACATAGTTTCAAAGATTGGGGTGAGTCCGGATACGGACAACATGGATGGGGAGTGAATGTCGTGCACAAACGGTGCAAAAGATAGTGCAATAATATAAACAAAAGTAACAAGTAATAAACCAAAGTAACAAGCCAAAAATGAAAATAAAAGAAAATTAATTTAATGGAGAAAATTAAATGAAGGCTTGAACCATTTTTGTCCTCAGCAGAGTCGCCAGCTGTGCGATAGCTGGCCCAAGTCGATCTCCTCCCCACATTAATGCTTTCGAACTAATGAGAAGTCGAAATCTTTAGAGTCGCCATCAATCAAAAATCCGGATGTGATTGGTCACCCAATGTTATCCTTTTTGGCCCAAGAACCAAATGTTGGATTCAGGGGTTCTATTATGAGTTGAGAAGGTGTTAGGCACCCCAACTCATCCGTCAAACGGCGATTGCCTTTTAATTATTCTTCATTTATTTTAATCTTTCACTAAATAAACAATTAATTTTTTCCTTTTTTTATCTTTTTATTTTGAGATTGCAATTCACCCTTCCTTGACCGAATTTGGGATGAACTCTCTCTACTTAGCGGTGAAGACCCCTTTTCCTTAAATTGGTGATGGCCAAACTCTCTCATCGACCGAATCGAGAGAGGCCGCACCTACTTTGGTAGAAAAAGGGGAACTAAAAGTTTTTAAAAAAAAAAAAAACTACATCAAATGGATGAAATTGAAAGTCCTTTCTTCCTAAATTTTCCCTCACCCGGATTTCCACTTCCTCACAACCGCTTGGAGGGAAATCACTGGACTACATTAAGGGAAAATAGAGGAAGAACAGATTTAGATAATTATAAATTAAATTATAAAGGGCTGTAAATAAAGAAAAGATGTGAAACATCCCTTCTTCCTAAACTTTCCTTCACCCGGATTTCTACTTCCTCACGACCATTTGGAGGGAAATCAATTGACTACTTTATGAAAAAATTGAGGAAGAAAGGATTTAAATGAGAAGAAGAAGAAGAGAGGATGGGAATGTTGCAAACCTCTTTTGATCGCACGCTCCAAACACCTAAGATGAAAATAATAAAGAAATCCGAAATCCGATCTTGCTCCGAGCTAGTATATGAGCTCTTGCTCTCTTCTCCACTAGGGTTTCCAAAGGGTGAGGTTTTCTAAGATGATTTCCAAGTGGTAGAGATTCCAAAGTTTTTCCAAGGCTAGGGTGTTTTTGAATGAATGGAGAATGGAGTGTGAAGGCCTTTTTATAATAGTGAGAATAAAGGGTTTTCTTATTTTTTTCCGATGTGGAACTAAAGTTTCTCCCAAAAACTTAAACAGTGTTTAAAAGAATGAGTTTCTCTCCTCTTTCAGGCTTGGGTTAGCTTTGGCTTAGATTAGGCTTTAGCTTTGGCTTGACCTTGGGTTATTTCGGAGTTCGGATCTTCTTCATTAAGTTCATCTTTCGATTCTTGGAACTAAAATGCCAAATTGGGTGTCTACAATGATTAAGTACTATAACAGAGTACATTTTTTCCAGGGTTGCATAGTATCATTTATTCTTTGATTGCCTTTCATACTACTAATGCATGTTGAGTAAATGAGGAAATCTGAGGTACACTCACAAACATCAAGTTTCTGTTCCATATTCTTTGGATAACATGGTATTATTTATTTGTTCTATTGTATTCCATACTACTAATGAATGTTAAGTAGCACTAAGGTACAAAGCAAACATGGAAACTCCTGTATTGGGTGCTGAGGAGAATGTGTTGGAACAAGCAACAAGGAGATGGGCCCTCACCTAGGAGATTTTTTTTCTTTGTTGCTAACAGAGGGTGTCCCAAAGCCTTCAAGCCAAGGACTAGTCCCCTCTGGTATCCGCACTAACCCACTCGGAATTTTCCCTACGGATACTAGGCTAAGTCAATGAGTGGGCGTTGAACACACAACCAAAGGGAGCAAACCCGGGATGCTAGCCAACTGCACCAACCCACCTAAGAGATCTCCTAGATAAAATGTAAACCCAATCTGGTGACCATAAATGCTAATTGTTACACTTGTTGCACAATTGCACATGCAACGGGACTGGGCCAAGGTTTAAAAAAAGGGTTTCAGACACTGTAACAGACACGGCCGAAACCTTTACATAAGGGTTTCGGTCTTTGCTTTTTTTTTTTTTCTTTTTTACTTAAAAAAAATCCAAACAATAGAAAAAAAATAAAAATAAAAACATATAATAAATTAGTAACAAGATACTTTTAAAGCCAATATGAAGCTCAAAATTTAGAAATCAGAAAATTAGATGGGTCGAGGGTTGAAACACACACGAAATAAAGAGCCTACCTTGGATTCCTTCAAATCTATGAATTAAACCCAAAATCAAGTTGCTAATCAACAAAAAAACAAAAAGATTTTAGAAAAAAAAAGATACTAAGAATAGGTAGAGAACAAGAGATGAAGCAAAGATGAGGTTTTAGAACGAGTTAGGGATTTTCGGAACCCAGTCTACGACCGAAACCTTTACGTATCGGGCGTGCCTGTTACGTAACGGTTTCGGGCATTACGGTTTTGTTTCAGGATAAATGAGTAGAGGTACGGTATCGGGTATCGGAGGCCACCGAAACTTTTACGTGACGGGCTTTACGTAACAGTTTCGGCGATTTTTTAAACCATAATTAGGACCAACCATTTGATAGGTTGCATGATTGCATCTAAAAGAAAAGGTCAAAGAATGGACAGAATCACTATCATCGCACTAGGTTAGCTTATGACCAGCAGAGCTTCCCAAGCAGTGGGTCATGAATATCCCATATTTGCATCACATGTCCTCCAAAGTACACAACAAAGGAGTTTCATGTAATCATGGTTCAAAATCTAGGTATCGAGGGTCGTATAGGTAAAGTCAATATACGGAAACATAGCGTGAATACGTATTGATATGCATGTAAATGCTGTAAAAAAAATGTAATAAATGTTTGAAAAACATGGAAACTTAAAGACAAACTTATTTTAACACAAAGATAAGCTAAGAAAATAATAAATAACGTTCAATAATTATAACTTACCTACATATGAGTTACCAGAATGCAATACTTCCCAAAAGAGCACATACACTCACGTATATGTATTAGACAACTAGAAATCCATTCAAGAAAAATATACGACATGACTTCAATTAATTCATCACTACATCATTACCATTTAAACAATTTTTAATCTCAAAAATTGAAATAAATATATTATTCCTAATAAAAAGGACTAGTCTATGGATCTAATAAATTACCCATAGACTAATAATATTTAATTATTACGTACTTGCTATTTCAGTTAAAATTAGACATTTTATTTTCAGATTGCTATTTTTTCATAATTTCTCAAAAAAAAAAAAAATTTTAAATTAAGATTTGTGCGGGGATCCAATAGATCACCTTTAGAACAATGATATATGTTTATAATTTATATGAACCCTTAACTAGTAAGTAATATTAGTGTTATTAACTAAATTTTTTTGTACTCTCAGATTTAAAAAAAAAAACGAAAACTAAAGACTCAAATCTTCTTGTTCAAGGATGTAGATCAATGGATCTGACCACAAATTCATAAATCTATGAAGTATAAACATTTTTTGTAGCATTTACCAACATTTAAAACTAGAAATGAAAAAAATCTACAACATACCTTTTGAAACATTTTCTTTCCCTTTCAATTCGATTTCCAATGAGATTTTTTTTTTAAATTGTTGAAATGAAAGAAAATGAGTGCTCGATTCTTAGGATTAGAAGATGGCTTTTGAGGGCTAAAGGAAAAGAGACCGAATGCAGGATTTTTTTTCAAGCTTGGAATAAGCTTTCATATACACGGTTGATAAGTTTCGTAACGCATAGGATGTATCAGCATCATATATGTAACAAAACGAGCGATACAGTTGATACCCAACAGAAACTCCAGAATTTTGGCATGTATGTAACGTATCAAGCGATACGTATCGATACGCTCAATATTTTGAACCATGCATGTAATGGTGAATGCACTAGAGGCCTAGGTGGTACTAAAGCATTTAAAGCTTCCAGGAACCGCTTAGGCAATAGGAATTTCTTAGGCATAGCACACCTAGTTGTTGTTTAGGTGATGCTTAATCGACTATTTTATTTATTTTTTTAAGAAAGATCCTTATATTATTGAAATAAAGTGTTTAAAAAATGGAAACAAAGCATATATAAGATCAGGATGTCATGCAAAGAGAGAGAGAGAGAGAGAGAGAGAGTACTTTATTACCAAGTAGTGAAGTAATAGGTGCCAAGTAAACATGAAAAAGAAAATAGTTTTGTGGCTTAATACTAGAATAACATACAGAGAGAAATCAACCTTCTCCCCGACAGAGAGCCAAATGTAACTAGATAAAGTTCCTCAAAACTCTCGATAATTTTTCTTTTCATTTTTCTTTCTATTACAAAAACTTTTTTTACCCCGTATTAACATCCAACTTCAAGTGAGTCTCTAGTGACCTCCTTTGTCACTAGCACTTCAACGGCTAGGCAAAGATGCCTAGGCACTACCAAACAACCGTGTCTTAACTAGAACCTACATAGACCCCAATGCAGGCATTAGGAGTCCTGACTAGGTAAAGCGGTTTCCAAGGCATTACGGAGGCGATTTTTTTACTAGACTGGCTGGTACCTGTCGTGTTGTTCTTTTATTAGAAAGAGAAAAACACCATGAGAAGGCCTTTGAACCAATGGAATTGCTGCTCACCATTCAAATGCATAAACCCAGTCCACTTTTTTTTTTCGGTAATTGAAGTTTTCATTAAAAGAGAGAACAAAATAGCAAGGATTCACAAATAGTGAACCACGAAAGAAGGTAAGTACATAGCAGGAAAGAAGGGGAGAACAAATAGTAACCCAATCCATTTGCTGCAGCCAATTTGTTGAAAATGGTCATGACTTGACCAATCGCTCGCACAGATCTGGAGACAGACTGCTTGTTATTTCTTGGAACTACTTTTATCCATACATCTGGACACTGATTCTGACACGAACACACCTATTTGGCGTTTCACAGAGGTTTGTTTGAAAGTAACTTGTCAATACAAAGCTGGAATTAGAAAGATGGAACAACATGCAAGTCTGCCAATTCTTTTTTGTAAACATTCTTTGCTAATTATTTACTTGACTGACTTGTTCCTTTGATCAGAAAAAGAACATATTTTAAATTATTATCTTCTTTAAAATAGTATGGGACAAGGCAATGATGATGATGATGATGTTTAAAAATTGAACGAAGTACAGAATTATTATTTGTTCATTACTTCATTTGCTTCACTTTTGACTTATAAATACTGTTTGATTAATTGTAATAAATGTTACTTTCGAATATAATATTCATTTACAGATTAATGGCTGTTAATATTTGACAGACTAATCATCTTAGATTAATTATTATAGTTTTATGTTAAAAGGTTATTATATGTTCAATTTGACTTAAAAATAATATCTTCTTCAACTATAGACTTTTGATTTATTTAGTGTTGTTTGCAATAATTTAAGCTTTCATATTTAATTTATTCCCTTGCAGTCTCTCATTGCATTCTTCATATAAAATTTAATATAAATTAATTTTCTTAAAATAAAACTCAAAATATCCACAAGTCCTCGAATACTATGGTTTGGGGTTCCCCGAATCCAACACCTCACTTCTGCATCAAATTCCGACACCAGTGTCAGTGTCAATTCAACTTAGGGCAAAGATGATTGATGACGAAGAAGCATAATGAATTTCACTCTTTTTTGGTCTATGAACTTTTTTATAATATTTGGTTATATTATATACCGAAATACATTTCTACAAGGAATCAAGAAACTTCCAAGAAGTGCAACTTGATGTGGTCTGATGCAGAACAACAATGATAGAAAAAGAATGAACATTTCCAAAATCATTGTTCTTACCAAAAGTATAGGTGACAGGTTTTCTGTCACGAAGGGAGCGTCCTGAGGCAAGCCCATCCACATTAACAAAACTATCAAGAAGAAAAGCTTGTCTATGTTGTTTTTTCAGCAACCTCTCTTTCCTCTGTAAAAATAATAATTAAAGAACAATGAACCATTAGAGGATTATGTTATATTGCAATTACCTCAGCAAATAAAAAGAACATAATCACTTTCATCTCGGGGAAAAAAAAAAGTAACTGAAGACAGTAGATTTTGTGCCAGAAACAACTAGAACAAAAGATTTCGAGTGAAAAATATGAATAACCCAATTTTTCTCCCCCTTTATGGATAGGTAAAAAAATAAATAACCCAATTAAATAACTAAATTATAAGTCGTCAAGAACAATTGAATACTTTATGGATCGTCTCAATCTCAGGAAGCATGTCTATCTTTAACTTCTTTCCGAGTGCAGCCTCTGTTCTATTTTTACTTGAGAAAAGCTTCTCCTGTGAGCAAATGGACAAAGTTAAATGAAAGAAAGGAAGAGGTAAAATGAAAGAGCAAAAGGGCATCTAAATTGTCTTTAAAAGTTTTAGAAGAGGTTTGAAAGTCTAATAATGCCATAATGGTCAAAGAGTAGGAGATTATGGCACTGTCCTCTATGGAAAGTTTTTATCAAGTTTAAGCCTATTTATGTTGCCACAGAAATTGGAGTTTGCAACTAAAAGAGATGATGAACATAGCTACCATTCAGCTGCAAATTTCGCACACCCAAAAATCTATGGCAACAAGGAGTGTACAAACTATGAAAACTGGGACTCAAAATGTTGCCATGGTCAACAGTTTCATTTTTACCTTAATGGCAGAAGATGCATTCGAAAACAATTTTCTATGTCAAAGCTTTCACATGAGAAGCTTGAAATCTACTTTGGACACTTTTTTGGTTGACCTGATCACTGTGCAATAACAATTACTTTGATCTTTCTTTCGTTTCTTTTTTTTTTTGTGGGGGGGGGTTTAAAATGCAATTCTTTAAAAACCATTTAAATGCCACAATGCTTAATCTATTGGTAATCACAAGGATTATACCCCATAAATAGTCTAAGGCTGCGTTCATTTCAAGAGGAAATAGAAGAAAAGAAAAGAATTTGAGAGAAATATTATTTTTCCTGCATTTGAATTGCAAGAAAATAATTTTTCTTGAGAAAAGCTTTTCTCAACAGTAGTTCAGTACCACTTTTCTTAAAAAACTTTTCTTCCACAAAAAAATAAGGTTATTTTGAAAGAAAATGAAAGGTTATTTTTTCAATTTCCAAAGTACCCTTATCAAATGTCATACTAAAAGTTATGTCAATATCTAAATATGGTTAGTTACCAAGGGCAATTTAGGAAAAACCCATTTTCCTCTTACTTTCTTTTCTCCCGAACCGAACACACACAAGAAAATAATTTTTTTTTCTTTTCCTACAGCCATTTTCTTGTGAAACAAACGCATCATAAGGGATAAAGGGGTAACTAGTTATACCAATCAGTCACGGTGATCGGTAGTCAAAGAATCTATTTGTTATCAGAGTTTCCACAGCCAGCATTTATAACTCATCCCCATGCAATGTTGGACTCTTATTCCCCTGAAGGAATGTCACGATTGTATTTACATTTCAAGGTTTTTCAGTAAAAAATTTCACTCCTAGCTCTCTCATTTAACTCTTTCATTCTGGACCTTTGTACCAAGATCTGAAGCATTGAAGAATCAAATTGCATTGGCAAAACTTCAAATCATGTAAATTAGGTCTATGAATGTTTAATTCGTTCCATTACATAATCGATAAGTGATTACTACAAGGAGAGAGAGAGAGAGAGAGAGAAGGGGGATGATTACAGGAACATCAAGATGAGGAATTTATTCAGCACATCCTCAAGACTGGGAATCCTATTTCATATTTCCTAATGATCCGTGTATATTTTTCCCATTCGCCTTCTTTGAGACAATGTTTTAAAATCCATGCGAATTATCGAACTTTTGATCATTTACAAGGTCCCGGAGTTTTGAATTAGGGTACTTATGTTTTACCTTCTTTTGCGTGAAATTTCACAATATTTCATGAAATTTTGCAATATTTTGCCAAATTTTTTACAATATTTCTCACTATTTTGGTAAAATTTTGACATTTTGGCCAAAAGGTTCAAGATTTTTGCTCTTTGATCCTTTTTGATTCTTTTCACTTGATTTCGCTCCCATGGGACTAAATCAACCCCAAGGTACTCATATTGAGGGGAGCACATGAGGAAGAAATTTTTGGGAAAAGTTGTGTGAAATGTAACTTTTGAAACAAAAAAATTACTCGCTAAGATTAATTATTGGGCAAATCATGCTACTTAATTAGCTTTTGTTGTGGAGTAGAGTTATATGTACATGTTGACATCTATTTGAGTCTATATATCTTTTTTTATGCATATTTAATATATTAAACTGTGTGTATGTTATAATCATGTATGAAATACGATACACTGTCGCCAGCACATGTTGTCCCTCTTTTCGAAATGCATCTCTTATATACTTTGTTTTCTTTTGCATTTTTTTTTATCCCCAAGTGTGTATTGATGTTTACTTTAATATTTTTAAAAGTTTCAATGAAATATTCAGTGTTTTTCCTAGTTTTCCCTACTTTTGAGATATTTACGATGTTTGATGCCAAAAAACTCCACACTTCTTGCAATGTTTGTGAATTTTTCATTTTTGAAGGTCAAAATTTCCCGTGAAAAATCAAAATTAAAAACCTTGCCTTGAGATAATTACAGGAACAGCAAGATGAGGAATTTATTCAGCACATCTTCAAGACTGGGAATCCTATTTCATATTTCCTAATGATCCGTGTATATCTTTCCCATTAGCCTTCTTTGAGACAATGTTTTAAAATCCATGCGAATTATCGAACTTTTGATAATTTACAAGGTCCCGGAGTTTTGAATTAGGGTACTTACGTTTTACCTTCTTTTGTGTGAAATTTCACAATATTTCATGAACTTTTGCAATATTTTGATAAATTTTTTACAATATTTCTCACTATTTTGGTAAAATTTTGACATTTTGGCCAAGAGGTTCAAGATTTTTGCTCTTTGATCCTTTTTGATTCTTTTCACTTGATTTCACTCCCATGGGACTAAATCAACCCCAAGGTACTCATATTGAGGGGAGCACATGAGGAAGAAATTTTTGGGGAAAGTTGTGTGAAATGTAACTTTTGAAACAAAAAAAATTATTCGCTAAGGTTAATTATTGGGTAAATCATGCTACTTAATAAGCTTTTGTTGTGGAGTAGAGTTATATGTACTTGTTGACATCTATTTGAGTCTATATATCTTTTTTATGCATATTTAACATATTAAACTTTGTGTATGTTATAATCATGTATGAAATACGATACACTGTCGCCAGCACATGTTGTCCCTCTTTTCGAAATGCATCTCATATATGCTTTGTTTTCTTTTGCAATTTTTTTTATCCCCAAGTGTGTGTTTATGTTTACTTTAATATTTTTAAAAGTTTCAATGAAATATTCAGTGTTTTTCCTAGTTTTCCCTCCTTTTGAGATATTTACGATATTTGATGCCAAAAAACTCCAAACTTCTTGCAATGTTTGTGAATTTTTCATTTTTGAAGGTTAAAATTTCCCATGAAAAATCAAAATTAAAAACCTTGCCTTGAGATAGTATTGACTCTAAGAGGTAGAGAGATTACTACCATTTTGTTGCAATAAAATGGAGTCGCTTCATCAGATAATCATTAAAATGATGATGGTATGCTGATAATTAATATGGACGACGTACAAAACCAGAACTAGCAATAAGGCCATTATGAATGAATCTCAGGAGTCCTCACGCTAAGTAGTCACCCCAGATGTAGGTCCTATAGATAACAAGCTCCGCCCCTAAATGGAGAAAATAGGTCTACGGGTGTGCCTTATCTTAGTTTCATCAGTGGTGTGAAAATGTGCTTTCAAAGTGTTCTAACGTCCGTGATAAGATGACTTGATAGTGGACCTTGGGAATATTTTGCATCCATATATCTAAAGTAACGCTGAGGAATCAACCTCATAGGGATACTGCCACATTATCAACTAGAGAGTCTTTTACATCCTTGGTCATAAACAGTGCCTCAAGCATATATCTTGATTAACATAAATTTCCACTCCTAGTTCAAAAATAAAGCATCAACACTCCGTAGAGTAGTTTGCTTTTCTTCATATGAGCAATTGAGAAGAAAAGTTTTGTTGTCTAAAGATCATCTTTATCACCAACAAACTTCCAAATGCCCTAAGGACAGTGTAGTTGAAGCGTCCAGGCGTGTCTAGGTGAATTCCCTACAAAAGGCATTGCCCAGGCTACCAAAATTTACTTTATTTATTAAATTAGAAAAAGTTTAGTAATTCATAATTCATATATTATTGAAAATAAAGATTAGAAATTAATAAAGCATACATAAGACAAAAGGGTTTAATGTATGTTTTTTTAACCATATACATAAGTATATATGCTAACTGCTAAGCCATTACACCAGCAAGCTATAGCATTTTTTGGTTGAAATGATATCATGTAACTAACACACACAGCCAGACCTAAGGTAGCCGCTAAAGCATTTAATGCTGTTCATAACCAACTTCTGTATGCAAACATCGATTTCAAGATATCCCACCTTACTATTGTTCCCCCTGTGGGATATTTCATAATTTTCATTATAGGGTATACTACATAAAAATTTGTATAGCTCTACCTAGTTTTAATCATAAGGTAAATGTCCAGCAGAGTATTGGCATTTAAAGAACATGAAAAACAAACTTCTCCAAAACGCGCATACTCATTCCTAGTATATAGCGAACACCAAAATAATAACTTACGGAAACATCTTCAAATTCATCCAAATTAGTTGCAACTGTTTCCCACTTCCAAGATACACTAGGAAGGGCTGAAACCCCCTTTGCCTTCACCTTCTTCACCTCAACTTTTCTAATCTCCCTGTACAACCGATGGCCAATGATAGGATCATCTTCATACCTACATCAAAAACAATTTTATGGTGTATGAAGCTCATGTTTCAGTATTTCACGACAGTACACAATATTTGAAAACATTTCACCAAATTTATTATGTTTTTGATCGGTTTTCAGCACATTTATTATTAAGTCTATTGTCAAGAAAAAAAATCAGTTGGACTTGTTATGTCTGATATCAGAATGGTAAGAAGTACAGCAACGACGTAAAATATGAAGCTGATCAAAAGATCTGCCAAAATCACGAGCTTATTTAGTTTACCAGTATGAAATTCCATGTGAATCGCCCCCAATACGGTCCTTACGAAATGCTGAAAGTTGAACACCACGTTTTATAGAGTTGTCAATATAGTTTCTGATGTCTTCTTGCTGCAAAAAGAACAGTAGTCAATTACTCCCATTATATAAGTGTAAAATTGAATAAACATGAATAAGAACATCGACAAAAACAGCTTGAAAAGTAACCAATATCAGGTCAGCAGGCTAGCTCCACACAAGTTTTGGGTTAAACTTTTTTTTTCATGATATGTTCATGCTTTTCATGATATGTTCATGCTTTTCACAGAATTATCCATGTTAATTCAAGTTGAACGCCATGTTTTATAGTCATCCATATAGTTTCGGACATCTTGCTGTAAAAAGAAAAGCAGTCAATTACATATAAATATAAAGTTAAATTAATATGAATATGAATAAGAACATGGACAAAAATTAACCAATATTAGGTCAGCAAGCTAGCTCCACACAAGTTTGGGTTAAAGAAGATAAATAACTTATTTAATGATATGTTCAAGCTTTTCACAGAATTATCCATCTCATTGAGATACTTGTGCATAATACAAATATGGAGTGAACAACACCTAAATAACAAGAGATTAATATTTCCATTAAACAAAAATATAAATGAAATACCATGAAATATTGATAAAGTTAGATTGCCAAATAAAGCTTGAGAATAAGGCACAGTTAATAAGGGATATAACAAGCATTTATTCCATATGGATCATCATATGATGATTGCATATAAAACCAAAAACTGTTAGTGTTGACAATGCATGAAGAACACTCAATATAGCCTCTGAAGCTCTGAAACAGGATTTCAGGTAAAGATGAGCTTATAAAGTAATAATTAACATTAACAGCTTAGACCACAAGAAAACAGCTTGTTAACGAGTATTGACTGGCGATATAAGAGCCATAAGAAGACGGAAAAAAATTCAGAAATGATGATACCTCAACACGGATGTCACATAGCGCTTTCAGAATCACTACACGAATCCCAGGATGAAGTGTCTTATATATTTCAACCTCCGTCCTTAACAAGTTAACATTATTGTCAATTCAGAAACAAATTACATTCGTGTATTCCAAGCATGTAAAGCTACTCACCCATGCGATGCAAAAATGGGTATGTCCCCATCTGCAACCTGCAGCAAAGTAACAAGCTCGTGTTAGCACAAGACTGCCATAAAAAAAAGTGATCTTGTTAATGTTGCAACCTTGTCCTGTGACATCATGGAGGATTACTCGGATCACGTACCCAATGCCACCAGTCTCTCAACTTTCTGCATAATACTGTAACCCAAGTAGCACGCCCCAGCGCCATCCGGGTAATAGGAGGGATTGCCTATACAAAAACTGAATGAGATTGATGTACACAGCATGGAATAGTAACACTTCACCTATATTATTATAAACTTATATTTTATATTTTATGAACCACAATAACATGAACTAGAGTTACACTGGGTAATATTGCATTTGATTTATTTTTCGAGATACGCAAAGGTTTCAACCAAAACCGCTACGTATCACCAATACCAATATGTATCGGACGATATTTATACATCATGTTTTTTTTTTCAAATTAAACATATCGGAAAATACTGATACGTATCAGCCAAGTCCTACCAATTCGTATTAGACGATATTTATAAATCTAGGTTTTTATAAGAGAAGTGTCGAACAAGTTCTACGAAACCGATACGTATTAGGCTATCAGCTGAGTCTTATCAATACATATCGGTTTCGGATGAGTCATATTCACAACTTATTCTAACGTATCAATAATAGTAACGTTAATGTATCAATCTCTACCGAAACCGACACCTGTCAGGTGATACGTATTGGTGGCGATTTGTACTTCCATGATTATAAGACAACACAACCTTCATGGCTAAAATTGTAGAGATATTTCCTTACATCTCACATCATAAAAAATCCTTACTGTAAACCAGAAACCTTTGACAACCAAAATCACTCTGACAGTTTTGAGCAGAGCAAGTAATAAAGCACAACTGACAATGAGATATCCATCTCTATTCCACAGAGGAATCAACAATGTACGATGAATAGATTAGATTTAAGTCTGGTGCACTGGATGGTGCGGATAGCAACATCAGACTTTTACATTTTCCATGCATAAGGCAGATTGTAATAGAAAAACACATTAGGAAATGGAATTCAGTGTGCAAAGAAGGCCTATATGCACCTTGTGGGCAACGAATTGGCCAAATAATCGATGTTACAGAGAGTAACAAATCCAAGAATCAAAATTTAATTCACCACTGATAGTTTTTACTTCAGATCCTTTTTTTCCCTCCACCAATGCAATTTTCCAATACACTTAAAAGACTACAGATGACTGAAATAGCCACCAACATATATGGTAAGGATATACTGGAGTGGAGGGAGGTAAAAATTACAAACCCCACATTTACAAACTGACAGCAAAATAGTTTTATGGTGAAGGTTAACAATATATAGAACTACTTGACTTTCCAATGCACACAATGAAACACAATTATCATCACCTAACTCCTAAAGTTGCTAAATGAAGCAGGGAATTAAATAAATTTGAAGAATTTGTGGATAAGAAGTGAAAATAATCAAAGTGCGGAACCAACAAAGATGTTCGTGTTGCTAACAAAAGGACTACAACAAAAAATAAATAAATGAATAAATAAGGAAGGAAAATGAAAGGGGTTTGGATAGGGAACATCCTTCAATTATATATAAGTAACTCTTACTCAAAGGGAAGCTATATAACCCTTACCTACATTTCAAAAGTATACATCCACTTCGTGTTTACGTCATGCATTAAGGTTTTTGTGTTCTTCGAATTCCTTGAAAGAATGCATGGAAATTTCACTCTAAGACCCCCTGAAAACTAAGACAATGGTCATTGCACTCAACAACTTTCTCTAGAAAACTTGAGCCCTTAACCTCAATGCATAAAATGGAATTAACACCCATTCGGTTGCAAAAGAGAGAATTTTGCATTCGTATTTACTCCAAACAAACAGAAAGAATACAAAATAAAAAGAAAGCAAACATTTTGGTCAGAAACACAGTGCATTTTGAGAGAATAGACATTCCCAATGGCATTAAACTAAGTTTAAAAGTAAGCATAGCCACTCTGGTGACCAAAATAATGAACAAAGTCATAAACATACTGCAGATAGTAAGAACCTTTCCTTGAATGTCTGAACTTCAATTTCCCAAAAAGAGAAGTTCCAGAGACTAATCAAGCACCACAAAAAAACCAACTTGAACTAAAAATGCCAACTTTTTTTTAAAAAACCAAGGCACCAACCTTCAACAAAGGAATATGTATGTCATCCAAAGTGCCATTCGGAGTTATCAAAGCAGTTTCAAGCTCCTCCGCCGAAAACTCGACCGAAATATTCAAGAGGGGCCGAAATACCTGAACAAAAACACAAAATCTTGGTCCCAAACACACCAAAACTAGAACCAAACAGTGATCAAACCCACAAAAAATAACAAATTCACTACTCACATGCAAGAAGTTAAGAAGGGTAGCGAACTCCCACATCGAGCGAAGACCCCAACACGGCAATTGCGCAGGCGGGGGCAAGCTAACGAGCTGAGTAATGATCTTGCTGCATTGCTGTTGCAGCTGCAATTGCTCGTCTCTCTCTTTCTTGGTGGGAGCAGTCTTGGGAGCTACAGGGAAGAGCCGAGGAGAGGAGCGAGAAGTACAAGCGCGAGGGAGACGCCCTTTCCTTCCCGAGTGATTGTTGTTGCTGTTGCTGTGGCTCTTCTGCCACTGCTCTTCCGGGAAAGATCCCTCCTTGGGTATAGCTGTCGAGGCTTCTTCGGAGATCATCATCGAGAGCGATCGAAGGGGGTTCTTGGAATTGGTTACGGAGGAATCAAGCAAGAGATGAGGGGTTTGGATTCGAGAACAAAACCAAACCAGTGGAAGAATAGGAAGGAAAGGGAGAGGAAGAAGGAGGAGGAGAGATTTTGAGAGGGGAAGAACATGGCGAACCAGAGGCCCAACCCATCATCCCATCTATGTGTTTGTTTGTATGTCTCAAAGAAAACAAAAGCGGAAGGAGCGAGAGGTGGTGAGAGGGACGGAGGAGGAGAGGGACAGTTCCCGGAATTTGGTCTGTACTCTAGTTATTTATTTAACCTGGGTTAGTGTTTGTCTTTAATTATTTTTCTTTTCAGATTTTAGACAGCGGGCTTCTTGTTAGGCTATTCAAAATGAGTATGGTACTCTCAAGCATTCTCCTTTTAAGTGCAAAAAATAAAAAATAAAAAAATTATATATCATTCTACTAATAAAAGTATAAGGAGTATACTAAACTTTATTTAGACGTAAATACCCTTCAATTAAAAATATTAACTTATTAACCTATGGTATCTATTAAAAATATTAATTGAAGTTTAGTTTGTTTGAGAAGTGGATGACAATAAACATCCATTAGTAGATAAGATAAGATTATCTCATCCTACCAAGATAAGTTAAGAGGCTTTCTTTATCATGAAAATTGTGGCAACTATCTTAATATCATTAGAAGGGGGAAGGGAGAAGGGAGAAGGGAGACACTTGCAAGATCAAGGAAGCATTAACGGAGAACAAGCTATGGTACTTGGCTGGACCTGCGATCTTCATCGACATTGCTCAGTACTCGCTAGGAGCCATCACGTAAGTGTTCACGGGGCACCTTACCATGCTCGAACTCGATGTTGTATCAATTGGGAATTCACTCATCATTGGCCTCAGCTTTCGGAATCATGGTATTTATCTAGAGAACATCTCGTGAACAGGTGAGTAAACCTCTCTTGGAGACATCCAGGAAAGGATATCTTTCAGCGATCTCTGCATCAAGTTACTCCTATGTTTCTTTACTCAAGTATTTCATTCTAATAATGAATCCTAGCATGCGCTGCTTTTTCCTATTCCTTTCTTTCTCATTCTCTCTTTTTTACTTTTTTTTTAATTATGTGTAATTTACAGCACCAAGTAGTAATGTTTCTAGAGTTTAAGCTTGATGTAATTATTTCAGGTGGTGCTTTAATATCTCTCACAAATATTGCTTCTGAAAGGATCATTCCAGTGTATGTATTTCTCCCGTTATTTACTCAACTGATTGTGTTTGCAGAGTGAAGTTGTTCTCATCAGAAGAGGTTTCTTAATGTCCAACTGTATATATGCAGATATGGTGGAGGCATGAGTTCAGCAAAGGCAGCTTTGGAAAGTAACACAAAAGTGAGTATGTTTTCTCACTGGCCATATTGTCGCATCAATTCAAGCTCTCCTTTCTCTGTTTTTGCTGGGATGTGGCATGCTAATTACATTTTATGCTTGGTGCAGGTGCTCGCTTTCGAAGCTGGAAGAAAGCATAAAATTTGAGTGAACACAATATCTGTCGGTATATCTTCCCTTCATCTTTATGGTATTATAGTTTTCTTTATGATTTGGATATTTTTGGCATCTCTCTATAAATTCAACCATTAAACTTTTGTTGGTCTCATCATGTTATTTTTTTTTCTTCTTCGTATTGAGATTGCTATTGTCGGGTAAGCTTGGTATGGTTGTTCTATGGCCATTAGTAATTAGGTTTTCTGTATTTGTTGGGATTTTAGTAGAGGGGTGAATTCGATTTTAGGTAATTAGATTGGCATCATGCTTTATTTCTCATACACGTATATATGTTGATGATATATAGATTGAAAACACATTTTGGTAATTATAAATGCTAATGGGATTATATTAGAATTATAAATTGTGTTCTTATTGATAAGGACTCTATTCTTAGTAGATAGTTGGATTGCCATCAATAAAAAAAACCCTCTATTTTGTTGTTCTTGTATATAGAGAAGGACTCTCTATTAGTTGTTATTAAAGAGTTGGATTGTCATCAAACATTAGAGCAGATGAAGTTGGTGATTCTTGGAGTTGTTTATGAGTCGGGGATTGAATGCTATGGGCCGGGGATTCGAGAGTTGTTTATGAGCCAGAATAATGCCCACTTAGTTATTGCAGAAGGTAGAGTTAATGAAGCCGGTGAGAGGTACCTTATACTTGATCAAGAGTGATATCCTCGTACTTCAAAAGAGACAAGTCACTAATGCATGTTCAAGGCTACAATTCAATTGCAATCAATGACAAAGTAAGTTCTCACTTCCCCAGAGGGGGGCTTCACTGTGGCAATGGGCTGAGTATGAGCTTGTCTTTTATTGATTTTTGAATAGGCCCAGCCTGAAGCCCGACACATTTACATAGGCTTTGAAGCCTGAACTCGGCCGATTGCCACCCCCACTTCAGGCATCTAACCTCTTAAAATATCATTTTTTAGCTGTTAATATTTAGAATTTATAAGCCTCTTAAAAGATCAGTGTGTGAATTTATTTACTATTATATATTAAGTTAGTGCTGATTAATTATTAAAAACTTCAACTTAAAATATTTAGTCTTTTTTTACCACTTTTGAAATTAATTGCATCATTTTGGAGTGAATGACTGCTTTTGGTAAACACTCACGTAAAAACAAATATTTTAATTTAATTAAAAAAATTAGTATGTGCAAAAGCACATGCACCTTTACTAGTATATATATATATATATACTAGCGAAAGCCCCGTGCTATGCACGGGTGTATAAATAATAAAAATAATAATATATATGTAATTAATAAATATATAATAATATGTTATTATATTTAATTTAGGGAAATCCTTGTGAGACCACAAAGGGCCGAGACCAAACCAAGATAGCACATGTGATGAGCGGATCTCAAAAAAATAAAATCAGATTTATGAAAATTTTGAAATCCGCTTATCACATGTGCGGTCTCGATGTGTTTACGGCCCTTTGTAGTCTCCGTAGCAAAGTCCTTTAATTTATGTAGTAACATAGACATGGACGAAGGCAAAGACAAAGAAAAATAATTATTTTTAATCATCAATGAGTCTTGGAGAGTTCAATCGCATTCACAGAGCCCATTTTAACCCTAGTTAAAAAAATTTAATTCCAAGGGTTTAACTATCTAAGTTAAGCTAAGAACCAACCCCACTTGAACTCCTCTGTGTTCAAAATTTAAATGTGTTGATGAGATTTCTATCAAACTATATCAGAAAACTGCATGTGCACGAAAAACATCAAGGTTAGGTTACTCTTTATATGGGCACTTGGAAACTCACATTTGAGGAGTGTTTGTGTGAAGCTTCTAAGGCTTTCAGAGTGTGCAGTGGTGTATGGTGTGTGTAAGTGTGTGGTGTGTGTTTTTTTGCCTCAACTGCAGCTATCGCCTTGTGGTGTTGTTGCCTTAACCAAAAAAAGTAACTCACCTTTATAAGCTTAAACTAATCTAGCAGCTTCTTATCCGAGTATCAAGATGCAAACAATGATTGAGTGGTGTTTGGTGTTGGTGGTGGTGGCGGCGGCTAAGCTTCATGCATTTCTCTATCTTTAAGCATAAAGGTTTGGGAAATAGTACACATCCCATTTTATAACGGAAAGGTAGGTCCTGATTGTCCATGCCCCAATTTTAAATACTTATCTAATGTGGTTAATATTCACTCATCCCTATGGTTAAGCAATCGTTTTTCAAAAAAAAACAAAAAACCAAAATTTTAGTTTTAATTTAGTTAAGCTTAACCTGCGTTAAAGGGGTATTAAAAGGGACATGAGGACACAGGATACGGTATGAAACGGACCCATGGGTCCACTGAGCACGGCTCGGAAGGTTTCTTCCACTAATGACTTCAAAGTCTAGAACTACTGAAACAAAATTACTACTTGCAGGCATCGCAAAAATTGAAACGGAAAGCAAATAAGCCCGACTACCCAAATCTGACTTAACTCGTTGATAGCCTCAAAAATGGATACATACAAGGAACAATAATGACTAACGAATGAAAATCAATACAGGCACTAACTCCTCTTTCATGATAATATAGAACTAACTTTCTATGAGAAGAAAATAACAATCGAGTAATGGTCATATGAAACCAAAAGAGGAGTAAAAAATTATTACATTCAATCACATGATGCAATTCAGAAACTATGATAACTAATAATTCTTTAACATTTAATCCCACAGTCCAAGGCTTGGCACGAGTCCGACTTGTTGTAACAGTGTCTTATAAGGCCCCTTTGAAATCGACCATGATGGTGCATTGGCGCTTTGGCACTGCATGTCGCTCCGGTGAAGCATAAGAGAATTGTACCGATGCGAGTCTCCACATAGTTTTGTGCGTCGAGTCGGTTTTGGGGTGGAATCCGGTGGGGGTACGGTACCCCAACGTCGAAGAAGTCCAAAGGATTTCACTCGACCAAAAGGCAAGTAATGTTCTTCATCGCTGGCATGTAGATGAAGCTAGATCCCCAATCATCGTCTCTGGACCGTCGGAAATCCAGCTGATTCGACCCACATATCTTTTTCGGTCTATTCTTGTACTAAACTGATTTGGCATGATGAATTGATCCCAGCCGTTTGATCTCTTCTGACAGGTTACATATCTTTTTTCTGTCTATTCTTGTACTAAACTGATTCGGCTTGATGAAGTGATCCCAGCCGTTTGATTTCTTCTAAAAGGTTTGCTACTGTACCGACTTCAACATCTCCTAATGTAAATCACGTTCACGAGAGCTGTAATTCGACCAGAGATTTAGAACCCACAGCGAGTCCGGCATAGAACGGAATGTAGACTGCTGTGGGAGGTTCGTCTCTTCTCCTTAAACCATTCCTAATCACTCAAATCCGGGGATTTGACTAATGGCAATGGAGTTGGTAAATAGAGAGAACGCTTGCTTTGAAAGGAGAAACAGAATGCCCATTAATTAAATCCATAAACAAAAAAATATAAGAACTCAAAAGGAAAAAAAAAAGCAGAAAAAGAACAAAGAGGAAACTATGAAAAAGAAAGAAAAATAAATTAGCGGCAATGCTACCATCCCACAACAGAAGCTTAGCTGAAGGAAATATAATGCTTGAATTATGCCAAAACCAGGGAGGAAGAAATAAAAGAATGTGAATGGATGTATATACATATATAGAGAGAGAGAGGTATCGGTTACCCATGGCTTTTGAGCTGAGTTTGTGCACATTAAAAGAGAAAACTGATGAAAGGAGTTAAGAGGGAAGTGTAGGAGACGTGAAGGTTAAGAGAAAGAGGAGTTTAGCGGGGGGTAGAGGGGCTTTAAACATGACCTAAAACGGTTTTAATAGATAAATAAGAAATTTTAATGAGACGCCACGTGGACAAACACATGGCATCACCAAGAATAGAGAATGGAGGTCATTGAGATATGTCATGTGAAACCAACCGGCATATAGTATTAGTATAGATTTCTTTGGAGATCCACCCTACAATATGGGGTTAAAATATGGATTTTGCTAGTCTCAATTGCAAATCTTCCAAAAACGCAATTGGGCGCTACAAATGTCCAACATTTTCTGACTTGTACTTTTTAATCTACTAAAATAATGAAACATCTCCACCTATTATCCCTATCTTGTGTTTTTGGAAAAATTTGGAGTAAATGCATTTGGGGCTAACACTCCTCTATAGTTAATTATCAAGATTAAGTTAATGTGGTTATTAAGAAATGACAAAATAAGTTAAGCCAAATTAAGTTAAATCTAATCTTAACCTTTAATTAATTGAATTATAGAAAATAATCACCTTCTCGAACCGTGGAGGTGATTTATCATCTTGCCCTTTTTTATTATTATTATTATTACGTGTGCCCTTTTTACTCCACTTTAATTGTGGTTAAAATTTATTAATCCTTAGGATGAAAACATCTAACCCTGTTTTTGGGAGAAAAAAATTAATCACAAAGATTAAAACTTGTTAACATAGGTCAAAGGGGTGTTGTGAGGATGATGAGGACTAGTCCCCTCCTCAACTCCTTCCTCAATTCAAAGGGGAATTGTGAGGACGCGGATGAATAGTCCCCTCCTCACCTCATTCGAGGAGGGGACTAGATTTAGTAATTCATTCTAAGTTACATTATTTTCAAAATTGTTTTACAAACATTATCAAAAAATATTTTTTTAAAAATCAAAATGTATAATTAATTTCAATTAAAACTATTAACAAAATAACCAATCTAACTTCAAATATTTTACTTACTTTTAAGGAAATGGTGCGACTCATTTCCTGGCGCAACGGGCATTAAATGTTAGCCTAAGGAGGCTCCGGCCTGTATTCTCCTCTCATGGCTGGACTCCCCAGTCTGTTGGGGGCTTTCCTTTTACTCATGTACCCTTCCCATAGTTCTTTTATGAATATCTCTAAACCGGAAAAAAAAAAAAAAAAAAAAGGAACCCACCCAGCCACCCGAGACTAAATTTCAGTTTTTCTTATAACACACAACAAGATACACACATCCTATACACCACACATATGCTCAGGCTACAAGGCTAGTACACCCACACAACCCTCTCAAAAAGAGAGAGAGTGGTGGGGTTATAAGGGGCTCACATACTCAAAAGAACCCCACAGATGTGGAACTAAATTTCAGTTTTAATTTTTTTTTATAACACACAAAACAAACTAAAAGAATCCCACCCATGTGGGACTAAATTCAGTTTTTTTTTTTTTATAACACACATGAAGACACACACACCCTCTATACATCACAGGACACATACCCAGGCCATAAGGTCAGTGCACCCACAAGGCCACTCACATGTTAGGCTGTTACTAATCTCGAAGTCCTAAAACACAGACTAAGATGAGAACAATGGTGTCTTATATTAACAAAAAAAAACAGTGAGAAAAAAACTGGTATGCTAAAATCATATCTTAAAGGAAAATATGCTTGGTTGCCCTACTTGTATTATATAAGAGCAATTCTGATCCTTGTGCGAGGAGCAAACTATTGCTCTTGCTCCTCGCTCCTCACAAAATTCCTTTAAATATCTTGAACTACAGTTAAGAAGTATTAACCCTTATAGTTAAAAATATTTTTTTTAAAAAATCTAAAAATCAAGATTAGATGTGGAGCTTAACCATAATTAAAAAGAGTTAAAAAGAGACATGTGGCAAGAAAATGGGAGCTGAGACGCCCTCATCGTGTCATTGACGGAGGAGGTGATTATTTTCCATTATATAAAGATGATACAATGAATCAGTGCTGGTCAAGATTTAGTGGGACCCAAATAGAATTCTCTTGCATGGAGAAAAGTCTATATATTTAGTAAAAAAAATAGCTAGAAACAATTAACATTGGTTTTTAGTAAAAAAAAAAAAAAATCTTTAGTTAGGGGGAGATGTTGTGGTGCTATAAATGTAATAATAGCGGATTCGTCTATGTTTTCTCTGAATTAATGACCCTTTAACACCCCTTCCCAAAAGAGGAGATTTCCTAATAGATAGGTAGAATGATAGCAGTTTTCTATGGATAATGTGACAGTCAAGCTTAATCACCCAGATACTAACAATATCAGTAAATAAAACCCCTTAAATCGACTTCCGATACCATTCCCAACACCAATGCATGTTCAAGACAACTAAAGGGTATATTGGGGATCAGAAATGCCAGCCCCAGTCGCAGTCTTCCCTAGACGCAAGGTGGTAGCAACAAGTGTCAGTCCATCTCTCCCTATTTTACGGTGTTGCACCTCACATTGGACAAAATTTAACTTAGTGGGTCTGGGGCTAGCACTCCTCATTGGGATTGTACTGGTTAACATCTAAAATTGATAGGATGTCCGACTTCCTATCCATGGTTACTTCTCAAGTCCACTGGATTTTGGGTAAAAAAACTTGTATAGTGTCGAACATGGAACTAGCCTGGGAATAGGGGCGAAGCCAGGTGGCGTGGGGCCCTAAGCCCTCCCCCGGCTTTTAAGGAGAAATAAATAAATAAATGTATATTTATATTATTTACTTTAAAAGAGCGTAGGCACAGGAGGGGCAGTTATCCTCTTCAACTTAAAAAAATAAACTAATTTTTATATTATATTATTTAGTTTAAGATAGCATAACCCTGAGCAAGTGAACAATTGCCTTAATCGTAAAAAAATATATATGTATATATATATATATATATATATATATGTTCTTTACAAATGGACAAAGAGACTATGAGATTACTCACAAACTTGGTCCTAAAAGAAATTTTCGGAAGCTACACTGGAACACCATTGTTAGCCCCCTGGAAGCAAAACCTGGCTCCGCCTTGGGGTTGTGACCTAGTTCATGCAAGTGAAACTTGCTGGGCTGTTCAAAAAATGTTTTACATCTACTTTTATTGTTAAAAAATATTATTATTTATATGATGTGCATGCTCTTTCAAAAAAATGTCTTATTTAGTGCTACTATTAAAAAGACATTATTATTTGACATTTGTTAAGATGTATTAACAATCCATTGGTCGATTACAGCCCTGAACTGCAACAACCGAGTTTTACCTTGTTCATTAGACTTCTGGTCTCAGTTATATGCACGCCAAGCTATCCTCCATCCAAAACTGGTTTTAAAAAAATTTGAATTCTACTAGGGCTAGCACTCGCTGCACTCCCCTATCTGGCTATGGGTATTCTAATGGAGTTTTTTTGAGTTGATTTTAGACTACTGAGAAGCGGACCGCAGGGTCCCCTTCTAAGCTGACCGCAGTGTCCCATGTCCCTTTTAACATCTCTTTAACTATGGTTAAACTTAAATAAAGTAAAGTAAATAATTTTGTTTTCTAAAATCATGATTGCTTAACCTTAGGGGGTGAGTGAATCTTAACCATAGTTGATCCGTTTTCCATTTCCCTTGATTTTAGCAAGAAGCAAGCCGGCCCATCCATTAAGCCATCAAAGCCCACACTTTAGGCTCCAAAAAAATGAAGGTCCCAAAGCCTAGGCGTTGATGGCTTTATGAACCTTATTTAGTGAAAAGAAATCCTAAAAAATGTTTTATTTAAAAAAGGATCCAATTTATAACGAGTCCAATTAAAAAAAAAACCACATTTAGAATTCTCGCTTTTAGGCCTTCAAATGGCTTGGGTAGGCCCTGTCAAGAAGTGCTCCTTAGAACTTTGTATTTTCCTTATTCTTTTTCTCCTATTACTTTGTCTCATCTCACTTTGTTGGAGGGACTATTCTAATGGTTTCACCATGGAAGCAAAGCTCCCCTTTTCATTACAACTAATGATTCATTAGAGAAATCAAATCCAATGGTGTTTAACAGTAAGTGGGGTCCAAGTGGGAGGTCCTCCATGGGTTCCATTTCTCACTACCCCTTTGGGGTCAGCCGCCGGGTTTACTCGGACTTACCTGGTATAACGGGTTATGGGCTCACATGCACCTTTGGGGATTATTCCTGACCCAAAGGGTTGGGGATACCCCGAGTTCCAAAAAAACATTAAGTGGGCCATCATTTAAAGCAAGTGCACACATAGCACCATTGGATGTTTGATCCAACGGTCAAGCTCTCGATAGTAGATACTATCGAAAATTTTAGTTTAAACTGTTTTTATTTCTTTAGGATTCACAAGTTGGATTTTATATATGGCTGGCTAATGGGTTTGTGCTCTTCACGGGGAAGTCATTTACAATTTTTTTTTATTTCAGTTATTAAAAAAATATAACACGTGCCTATCATATATACAAACCAAACAACTTCCGGTTTTAATTTTTTTTCTATACTAAAAGGTAAAAAACCTAACAGGTAGCAAAAGCCCTGTTCCTGAGTGACTCTTTTTTAAAAGTAAAAGTCATCGAATGAGAAAGCGGATATTTAGCCGGGCGGCCCGGCCCCCACTAAAACATTAAGGGTTAATTCCATAGCAGAACCTAAGTTATTTGAAAATGGCAAATAAGTGCCGACTTTAAAAAGATTTCCTTCCACAAATCCAATGTTTCAGGATTTGGACAAATAAGGACCTACGGTCTAAATCGGTTAATAGCCGTGAGGAATCTTAATTCTAATGCCAAAAATACCCTTAATCATCATTGACTAATGGGTCTTGGTCCTAACATGTATACATATAGTCTTTACAGTTATAACCAGACTTGGGGGTCCGGTTACACCCTTAGGTCTCCACGTGTCCCTTTTGACAGTCCTTAACTATGGTTAGGATTCACCCACCCAAGTCCGTTTACACCCTTGAGGTCTTCATGTGTCCCTTTTGATACTCCTTAACTGTGGTTAGGATTCACCCACCTTAGGGTACACCCACCTATCCTAGCTTTACAAAAAACATTTTTTTAACCGAGGTTAGAAAAAATATTATTAAAATAATTTTGATTTTTTTTTCTAAAACCATTGATAGGTGGGTTAACCCTCGGGATGGGTGAATCTTAACCACTATTAAAGGGTGTCAAAAAGGACATGTGGCGACCTTGGCTAAAAAGACCCATGGTCATATTTAATATATCTTGTGACCTTTTTCAATGAGCTTTGCTAAAGGAATGAAATTAAATCATCTACTGTTATGGGGAAGTCCACTTACACTCCCAGGTTGCCACTTGTCACTTTTAATAGTGGTTAAGATTCACACATCACTGGGGTGCACCCACCTATTCATGGTTTTAGAAACAAATTTAAAATTATTTTAATAATATTTTTCTAACCACAGTTTAAAAAAATGTTTTTCTTTAAAACCTAGGATAGGTGGGTGAATCCTAACCACAGTTAAGGAGTATCAAAGGGAACACGTGGCGACCTCAAGGATGTAACGGGACCCCCCAAGTCCGGTTATAACCCTCTGCTAAACCGTAAAGAACTATGGAGTCAAATCCTCTATGATGAATTTAGCAAATCCGGTTATCACCCTTTGAGGTGGCCACGTGTCCCCTTTGACACCCCTTAACTGTGGTTTAGATTCACCCATCCCTAGGGTTCACCCACCCATCCTTGGTTTTTAGAAAAAAATATTAATTATATATTTTTAATATTTTAATATTAAAAAGAAAAACTCTAAAAAACCTTTAAAACAGTTTTTTAATTTTTAAAAATAGAATTAATATTTTTTTCTAAAAACCAAGAATGAGTGGGTGAACCCTAGGGGTGGGTGAATCTGAACCACAATTAAGGGTTGTCAAAGAGGACAAGTGGCCACCTCAAAGGATGATAACCGGATTTGCCAAAACCGTAGAGGATTTGACTCCACCATATGTATATACATATGTATATACATGTTAGGACCAAGGCCCATTAGTCAATGATGACTAAGGGTATTTTTGGCATTAGAATCTAGATTACTCACGGCTATTAACCAAATTAGACTGTAGGTCATTATTTGTCCAAATCTTGAAACATTGGGTCTGTGAAAGGAATTCTTTTAAAAGTAGGCACTTATTTGTCATTTTAAGATAACTTAGGTTCTGATATGGAATTAACCCAAACATTAAAGTCTTAAAGCTACAAAATGTGAGATGAGAGTTGTGGAACACGTGTTTACATGTAAAGAAAGCAGAAACTCAAATGAGGGTGACATTTCTCCCCCTCTGCAATTAGGGCTAGAGGCCACGCATGGGCTGGGAGACTGGTGGCTCAGAGGAATATACTATGTTAACTCAATGTTCGGCTTAATCCAGCTTCAAGCCCAACTATAATATGTTGAGCCAGAGGCCCAACAAGGCCCAATCCTGCCATTGTAATGGTGAGATTTGCTGCTATGCGTATTGCCTCAAGTGATTAAGGGAACGCCGATGGAATTTTGGCCAGCAAAAACAAACAAAAAGAATACCTACATGGTCCCTATTGTGTATTACATGGCCACAAACCAGTCTGAAAGGATAATTGGACCATTCAATTGGATGAATTTTGTCATGGGCACGTCACGGGCCCATGTGGGAGCCCCAAATCTGTTTGAATGTGATTTTTTTTTTAATATATGGTATGTAAGGAGTTGCACGTTTGTTTTTTGTTGACGAAACACCTTTGTACGACCTTCAATCATGTGACACATAAGTAATATTTCATGACTAAGTTTATAGCCAAAATTAAAATTCGATTTTGACATCTTAATCATTAAAATCTTAAAAATCTTCGTGAAATAACTATCGTAGATTTTGAAATTTTCTTTCCAACACATCTGACGGATTCCTGATTTGATATTTGAGCAGAAAATTATGATTTTTTGAATTTTTATTCTCAATATGCAAAATTTGAAAAATAAAGACCTCTCTTCCCAGCATCCGTTCATCATGCTTTTATTTAAATTTGATCTCCCATATCAAGTTATCATCATGGATAACGCTAGCACCACTTTTTTTGTTAATACACTATTTTTAAACTTAGGATCATCTCCAGTTGGTGCTGGCAAACCATCAACACCCAATTGGAAGGCGTCACGCGCTCCTTCACACCAACCAAAGTATTAATTTGTGTGTACATGCTTTGGTAAGCATGCAAAAGGGGTGTGTAGCGCATTCTAATTAGTGATCGCAGTTTCCTCGTCAGCACTAATTGAAGAAGATCTTAAGTCCTCTTTTTATGAGTCTCTTTATGAGTACATAGTGTTAGAGCAAAACACGTGTCTTTCTCTTAATGGAAGACTATAACATATGTCTTCTACTTAAAGAAAGTGTAGCACATTACCCTTATCCTCATTTATAATTGTAGGAGAATGGTAGTACTTTCTATCCTTTGAATGTTTAATCGAACCCAAAGAAAATTATTTTTAATAACAAAATTTTAAAAAGAAGACACAAGATCTTCAGTTGGTGCTGATGAGGAGACCATCAGCATCCAATCCAAAAGCATCACACACTCTCTATATACCAACCAATATGTTGGATTACGTGCACAACCATGGTAGCAAGGGCGGAGCCAGGGGCGAGGGGTATTGCCCAAGTATTGACCCAAGAGGATGGGTGAATAAGGTCTTGGCAAATTTAAAGTTCTAACGTAGTCCTTTTTACGGAATTTAAATTAATCAATGGAATGCAACTAGCAATTCTAAAACGAAAGCAATAGAGAAGAATAAAGAAAGAGTTAAGGAATTCAAACTCAAGGACTTTATTCACGAAGTTCGGCAATCCCGCCTACGTCCCCGCCTCAAGCTATACCCGTTAGAGAATTCACGACAATTTTTTCTCAATCGCAAGTCTTCTTACGGATGAAAACTAAACTGTTACACTTGCAAAAGAATCTCCTCTCTTGACTTCCACGATATTTTTCTGGGTAAAGATCCAAAAGCTCCTCACTTCAAGTACAAGAATCCACCGATTCTTGATTTCATACACTCTTTGTATAGAATTGTTTTTACAATCATAAAATGTTCTTTAACACGAGCTGGATGATCACTTTAAAGCTCTCTAAAAATCTCTCAAAGATTAGAGTTGAATAACTCAAGTTATGGTAGGGTATACTCAATAGATTTGGAAATATAAGCTTGTGAGTGATTGATTGAATGATTTAGAATGATAAGAGTTCTTATTTTGTTCATAAATATCTCATTTTATAGCCCCAAAAGTTTTATGGTCGTTGAAGTAGCATTTAATGCAAAAAGAGTCTTTAAAAAATAGCCGTTATAGAGTAAAAATACTCTGTCCAGACCCATCCAGTCATCTGGATGAGTCCATCCTGTCGACTAGATGGTGCTCCATTTTTGTCTCTCAGTATTTCGACTCTAACTTTTGATTGACTTATCCGAATTAGGTGATTCAACTTCCATTAGACTCAAAATTCAAAGGGGAACAATTTTATGTTTAATATAAAAATCTTAATTATACTTTATTTTTAGTCTAAGTGGGTCCCAACGTTGACTAGTCCATCTAGGCAACTGGATGGTGCTATGTTTTGTCTTCTTTAGTATTTCGACCATAACTTTTTATCGGCTTAATAGAATTAGGTGATTCAACTTCTTATTCGGCTTAGAAGTAAAAGGGAAATAATTATGTGTCTAATGCTCAAATCCTAATTCTACTTTATTCATTGTCAAAATGGGCCCCAAAGATAACTGGATTTGGAACAAAATGGCTAGAAAAAAATTGGCTCATCCAAACGACTGGATGGCCCCATCCAGACGTCTGGATGGTGCAATTTTTACACAAAATCCATTTTTTGAGACTTTAATGATGAGATTTGATTCCAATGTCTTCTCCCTCATCTTAATCAAGATAATTACCAACTTTTTAGGTCATTTAAGTGATTTTCAATTTGATCCTAAGGAACCTAGGGTCAATCTAAGTTTATGAGTTTTTCAACAATCAAACTTTGAGGACTTTTTACACAAGTCATAAACTCTCTTAAAAGATAAAAAATGATACTCTAAACCTTCCTTGAGAGTTGGTCTTCAACTTGATCTCGGATCTTCTGATTTGACTTCTTTAACTTAAAGATCATCTTTCTTCTTCAATCTTCATTGATCATCATGAATTTGATCCAAATAACTTGCCTTAACTTGATGAAAGATTTTCTCATAGATGGTGTCATTTTCATGATTTTTCTTTGAATGGTTTTGCTAATGCTCTTGGTAAACTAATTTCACATAAAACTCATTGAGACATTAGTAACACAATTCATATTCTATTATTGTGTTCTCATCAAAATTACAAGAAGACCTAAGATGGACACCTATAGGCTAACAGGAGGGGCCATGCTCAAATCCTAATTCTACTTTATTCATTGTCAAAATGGGCCCCAAAGATAACTGGATTTGGAACAAAATGGCCAGAAAAAAATTGGCTCATCCAAACGACTGGATGGCCCCATCCAGACGTCTGAATGGTGCAATTTTTACACAAAATCCATTTTTTGAGACTTTAATGATGAGATTTGATTCCAATGTCTTCTCCCTCATCTTAATCAAGATAATTACCAACTTTTTAGGTCATTTAAGTGATTTTCAATTTGATCCTAAGGAACCTAGGGTCAATCTAAGTTTATGAGTTTTTTAACAATCAAACTTTGAGGACTTTTTACACAAGTCATAAACTCTCTTAAAAGATAAAAAAATGATACTCTAAATACTCTAAACCTTCCTTGAGAGTTGGTCTTCAACTTGATCTCGGATCTTCTGATTTGACTTCTTTAACTTAAAGATCATCTTTCTTCTTCAATCTTCATTGATCATCATGAATTTGATCCAAATAACTTGCCTTAACTTGATGAAAGATTTTCTCATAGATGGTGTCATTTTCATGATTTTTCTTTGAATGGTTTTGCTAATGCTCTTGGTAAACTAATTTCACATAAAACTCATTGAGACATTAGTAACACAATTCATATTCTATTATTGTGTTCTCATCAAAATTACAAGAAGACCTAAGATGGACACCTATAGGCTAACAGGAGGGGCCATGCCCCCCCCCCCCCCCCCAAAAAAAATTTTTTTTTTTTTTTTTTTTTTGTAAATCCTTATTGCCCTAGTATGAATAATGGGCCCCTCAATTCAATTTTTTTTTTAGTATACTAGGCCCCCCCTAATTTTTTTTGTCCTATATAATATAGTGGCCCCCCAATTTTTTTATCATATATATAGTGGGTCCTCCAATGAAGTCCCCTTATGCCCTTGAGGTTGCCACGTGTCCCTATTGACACCCCTTAACTATGGTTAAAATTCACCCAATCTCAGGGTTCACCTATTTATCCTTAGTTTTTAGAAAAAAATATTTAAATAATTTAACCTTAGGAGTTAGTGAATTTTAAACTAGGGTTCGAAAAGAAATTTGATATATCTTTTTAAACCAAGGATAGGTGAGTGAATCTTAAACAAAATTAAGGGGTATTAATAGGGACACGTGGTGACCTCAAAGGCATTGGATAAAAAAAATTCTCAAAATATGTCACTCCCCAAAATCCTCCTAGGAGAATGTGGAACATTGACACGTGACTTACTTGACTTAATCCATTTAATGAACATTAAAGACATATCAAAATCTGAACTTAAAAATTTTTCATGATATAACCTCAAATATAAATGATAATTTCAATAATTAAATTTAACCTGTCTGACCAATAAATAAATATCCAAGTGAACCCGATCCTTAAACATGATCGATGACCGAAAATAAATCTAAACTATATAATCTGAAAATATCTTATTACATCCCTTAAATAAACTGAAGTAAGCAACTAATTATCTAGACTTAATAATAAGGATAGTAATCCAGATTGACTTTATCTTCCTGGAAATCACCTTCCTACTCTTCGGGTACTCCTCCTCTATCCAAGGTGGTGGAGCATAGATATCGAACCCTCCTGCAACTATCGACATAAAAAGTACGGCTAAGCAAAAGAAAGCTCAATGTATACAAAGTCTAACTAACAATATACAATAATGTTTCACATACTCATGATTTAACATAATTAACATATCTTACAATTCATTTGAGGAAAACATGTACACACACCATCATGCAATGCGTATAATCAGATTCTTGACTTGTGCGGATTAATGAGACTTATGAGATACTTGTTAGTTCTTTCTAAGTTTCTTACAAGTAGTACATAATCATGCAAGATCGGTCCTTACAATCACATAATGTTATCATGTTTGTTATATTAGTCCTTACAACTATATATTGTCATACTTGTTATACTAGTTCTTACAACCACATGTTGTCATACTTGTTATATCAGTTTTCGTATCGATACAGGTCTTTACCACCACATGCTGTCATGTTTATTATACCTCTTTCCATATCCATACAACTCCTTACAACCACATGTTTCCATGCTTGTTATACATTTTTCTATATCCATACAGGTCCTTACAACCGCATGTTCCATGCTTGTTATACCTTTTTCCATATCCATATAGGTCCTTACAACCAGGGTCTTACAAGTCTTATTAGTTTATGCAGACTCATGACTCGTGAACTTGTGAGGACTTATCAATTATCATGACGTGAGACTGTGCTTAACCGTGTCATCTAGGTTATCCCTTAGGTTCCGAAATCAAATCACCGAATCCTACCAAAGCCACCCATATAACTAAGGTTAGGGGATTCAGGGTGTTGATATCATCCTCTAAGTATTTATCTATCTGAAATTTAATCAATCAATAAACATGCAAAATTTCATATAAATAATATGCGAGAATCATATTAAAACTTACTCATACATGAAAAATAATTCGCAATATAAAAGTCATGTTTAATAATTGACATGGTTAATTCATAACATCAATAAAAATTATCAATTTCTAACATTATCTATAATTCATCATAATTCCATGATTATTCACATTCTTCTTGTTTCAAGCAAAAATCATAATGTTAACAGGGTTATTCATATCCTACTCATGTTCTTCACATCCTACTTTAATAGTCCATAGATCCATAATTCAATCTCTTCATCTGTCCTCAATCATAAATATAGATTCATACATCCATTCATTCTAGGTCTTATTCTTGAAATCTCTCTTCGAATTATATAAGAAAACATCACAATATGCTTAAATCAAATCATATAAATGCATGTACATATCCATATCTTGATTTCATGCAAATCTTATAAGAATCATTAGCTTTAACGTTGTATAATATATAAAACACATATCTAGATCTTGAAAATACTTAATCTTAAAAGCAACCATCAGCTAGAACAGTGTATAGTACATAATCATTCATTCTCTTAGAAATCTTAACATCAAACCCTCTTTAAATCATGTAACTCATACTTTTAGCATGCTCAGTCAAACTATAATCACATAAAGACATATCCAGATCTTAAAAATACTTATCTTATAGAAATCATTAGTTAGAACAATGTATAGTACATAATCATTCATTATCTTCGAAATCTTAACATCAAACTCTCTTTATATCATGTAACTCATACTTTTAACATGTTCAGTCAAACTATAATCACATAAAGACATATCCAGATCTTAAAGTACTTATCTTATAGAAATCATTAGCTAGAACAGTATATAGTACATAATCATTCATTCTCTTTGAAATCTTAACATCAAACTCTCTTTAAATCATGTAACTCATATTTTTAACATGCTCAATCAAACTATAATCACATAAAGACATATCCAGATCTTAAAAGTACTTATCTTATAGAAATCAGTAGCTGGAACAGTGTATAGTATATTCTTTGATCGTTTTCTAATGATCCCTCGCTTGAGAATGGGTTTGGATCTCGATCTCCAATCTTCTTTCTTCCTTTTATTGATTTAATCCTTGAACTCCTCAAAATACTCAATTTTGATCTCTTAGGAAGCTCTCATTTTTCTTTCTTCTAAGTTTAGAAGTCTATAGAAACCTTAACTCACGAGTTGGAGGGTTATTTATAAAGTTTTGGGACCAAAGAGAACTTAAAAAGTCAAAAATCGATGTTTTCGCGCATATTTTAGCGCCCACCGATCGATCGGCAAGTTTTGGCCAATCGATCGGCGCTAGTTGACCGATCGGTCAGATCCTCTTTTTTTTTTTTTTTCAAACCTTGCTTCGGTAATTTTTCCGTAACTTTTAACTCATTTATCGGAATTAAACGATTCAACTTGCGTTGGAACCGTTCTTCGAAGGGGAACAATTTCTTATCTAATGGACAAGTCTCAATTTCAAGTCTTTAGAGGTTAAAATGTTTCATCAAGTTAGATGAAGGCGAGAGAGGACCTCAGAACAATTGGGTTAGAACCGACTAGACTCCCAGAAGTTAGAAAATAGATATCTTAACCAAATTTTAAGCAATGAGGTGACCCATTAAACCCGAAACTTTTAATTTAATGATAATAATAATAATAATTAGTTAATCACTATTATTATTAACTCATTAAACCCGAAACTTTTAATTTAATAATAATAATAATAATAAGTTAATCACTATTATTATTATATAAGAGTTTACTAATCTAGACATTCCACATTAATTCTTATAGGATCACATGCATTTAAAATCGGACGCATATTCCAAGGAATTCATGTAAATGACACGAATGTCGGGTAATTAAATTTTGGGTCTCTACAAAATAAAAAACTACCCAAAATATTTTTTTATTGGGGGCTATACCCCCAAATTCCATACCATCATCAAAAAAAAATTATACATGCATTTTGCGCCCCCCCGCGAATGAAAAATTCCTAGCTCTGCCCGTACTTGGTAGGCACGCAAAAAGAGTATGTGGCACCTTTAGATCCGTGATGAGGTCTCCTCACCAACACCAACTAGAGAAGATCCTACGTCTGAAAAGAAAACAACAACAACACCACATAATAGCCATTGCTATAATCGTAAGTACTGTTATAACGAGGAACAACTGCCATTGCATGTGCAATATATATGGAATTTTTTATGGGATTAGCTAAAGTATCATTCAAGATAAAAACATCCAGGCTATATGGATAATTAAGGGATACACCAATCCACAAATTCAATTACTTATGCTTATGGCAATGAGCAAATGCATCCAACAAAGGAAATATTATACTATTTTTTAGTCTGACCATGTCGACTCTACTCTTGACTCTGCAGCCAAATGATATCATAATGTTTACAATCTTACTCTAACCTTCATCATAATGTTTACAATCTTACTCTAACCTTCATCCTTTGTGTTTGTTATGGTTCATTCCAATTTTTTTTTTCTTGATGGTGGCATGTTGGATTGGGAACCAAGACTTAATCATTTGACTTTTAAGGGAGTGTTTGGAATTGAAACAGAAGTAATATGAATTTTTATTCTTTTTCGAGGCATCTATATATCTAAAGTTTTGCTAGTCCCAAACACAAAGTGCCAAACTCTCACCAATAAAGCGACAATTTTTTGTTGCATTTAGAGCATTCCTAGCAGCCTCACCAAATTTTACTCACCAAAAAAGTCAAAACTCACATTTTCTATTTTGGCTATCCACGTTTTTAAAAACACTCCCAACACCCTCACCAGTTTAACAAAAAAAGAAGGGAGAGATTATTTTATTATTGGTGTGGAAAAACAAAAAAGGAAGGGAGAGAGAAAATTATTTTATTATTTGTGTGGGACCACAATAAAGGAAGGGAGTGAAATATTTAGCTTTGGTGAGTGTACACTGCACACTCACCAAATAGAAATCTTTATTTTGATGAGTTTTGCTGAGGCTGTTGGGGACCCATTTTGGCATCTTTTAGTGTTTTGGCTCATCAAAATAATATTTTGGTTATTTTGGTGAGGCTACTAAGAATGCTCTTACAAGTTGTTTTTGTAACTGGTCAAAGCAACAACTTTAAAAGAATAATTTAGTTGTTGCTTTAAACTGTTATAAAGCTAACTAATTACATTAATAACACGTGTCATTTCAATAGTAAAAATATTTTTAGAAAAAAATCTATATTTGGGCAGAGCATTGTTCCATTTATCTATGATCAGTTGTTAGGGTGGGGAGTATACCCTCCCCTTGATGCCACATCATCCTCAGCTAATTTCCACAAATCCAATGGGAGTTCCCCTCTCTGAGAATTAAATAATTAAATCAAGGACTTCTATGGGCACACCTTCACCATCCTAATAGAGGGGCGGATGTTTTTCTTCGAGATGTTTGGTTCCGACTTCTTCCATCACTTCACCTTCAACTGAGATCCTTCCAATGTTGGAGTGTTATCATCAGTTGGTTCACTTGTAAAGTTAAGAATAATGAATTTGCTACTTCGATTAGGAAATTATTATTTTGTGCCTTCATTTACTACATCTGGGTTGAGCGGAATCATAGGTTATTTCAACGCAAATTGCTGTCACCGGTGACAATTCTCCATCTCATTCGAGCATATGTTTTCTCAAAGATGAATGTTTTGTCTCTCTCTATTTCTGATTGTGCTCTCAACAGAGATATGACTACCAATTGGGGGCTAGATGTCAAATTGGGGTCCTAAGAATATCAAATGGATTTCAAGGAAGCCTCCAGACTTAGGTTGGATTCAAATCAACACTGATGGGACTCTTAGAGGTCAATTGGGTGGATATGGTCACATAATAATCATTGATTCCGATTTTCAATGGCTTGTTCAATGCATTTCAACTAGTCATGATTGGCCGCGGCGGCAACAATCGTATTTACTCTCAAGAATCTTAACTCTTTCGCAAGGCTTTGAAACAAGACATACTCTTCATGAAGCTAATAGAGTGGTTGATTTCCTATCAAAGTTTGTCTCACTACCGTCTGAGTGTATCTTAGAAGCTGTTTGTTTTCCTTCTTCCTTAAATCTCAATGTTCAAAATGATGTCAAGGGTTGTAAATATGTTAGACTATAATAGGGGTTGTACTTTGGCTCTGCCTTTTTTATTTTATTTTAATATATCTGGTTGGGGTCTGCCTAATCCCGGCTTTCTTCCATTCCAAAAACAATAAGTTAACCGCAAAAACTAATTTTCGGCATGTCTCTTATAGTCTAATTCGATTTGGGTTTGGGTTGACCCACCCCGAATGCCCAGCCCGAACCTGTCCTATTTTATTAATGCTTCTGCCAAGTTATCGATCAATTTGGATCAGATCGGTTCGTGTCAGCCAAACTTTGCAACTATCTATTATTTTTTCAATATGGGGCTGATTATGGTTTCGACATGGCAAGCCAAAAATCCAAGAAGGCAGGTCAGTTCAAGATTGTGACACGAAGACGATATTGACTTAAGATTGCTATTGGTGTTTTACCCAGTTGGGGTTAAATAAAATATAAAATTATAATTGGTTTGCTATAAATTAATAATAATAAATGATATACGTCTTTGTCCTAAAGAAACGGTTCATGGGTCTTCCACATGCCTTAGACTTTTTGCTCTTTGACAATCTGCAAGTGTGAAAAGCAGAACACAACTCGGTCTACAAGGGGTGACTCGTTCGGGTGGCCCTTTTGATGGGTCCTGTGGTGTTACTGAGTTTACCCCAAAAAAAAAGGCAACCTAATGTAATATCCTAATGTAATTGTCTCCCATCTTCTTTGAGAGGCCTTTCTCTGGTTCCTTTATGATAGGTTGGATGGTCAGGATCATTTCATTTGCCATGTCATCAGATTTTCTATGTGGCCCCTTACATATGTAGGTACACACCATGCAAACGTTGGTTTTTAGCCTCTAGAAGGAGAAACCATGGTCATCATTAGGGGTGGAAACGGGTTGGATTTAATCCGAACCCAACCACAAACAGTGAAAAAGGCAGACAGGTTGTCACCCCTGTACCAAAGATGTGGCTCAACTGGGGAAGGTGTATCCGATGTAGGATAGATCTTATGCACCAACAGACTGTATCCTTAGATTTTAATAGAAAAGTAAACGACATGGAAATTTTAGTGTAGATCCGTGCTAGCCCTAATCTAGGCGTTCCCTACATACTTTCTGTAAAAAAAAAAATTAATATATTTGGAAAAATTCATGTAGTGGTGAATAAGAAATTGATCCAACAAAGATTCTTGATTGACCTGACGAACCAATGGGTCTAGGGGTGAACCAGTTGAATTTTTTTGACCCAAACCGAACTGGGCCTGAGTCTAGGTCTAGGCTGGGGCTATATTGTGTATATTCGTTTTTGGACAAATTCCGTTTAAATCTTAAATCGGGTTTTCATTGGTGTTCCAAACTTTCTGTAACTGGTTTTATTTCTATTTTTTTGTCTCTTGCGAGAAGTCACCTCTGTTCGAATAGTCACAAGGAAGTCTATATCTCTATTCTGTATTTAATTAATCATTTATTTCTTCTAAAAACTCTCTCTCTCTTATGCATTCTTATTGTTATTGGTTCAAGTACAAGATTGGTCGGTTTGCTGGGTTCTACAGATTGAATTGTTGCATCTCTAGAACCGAAATTCATTTTATCTTGGGTGATGATTATTCATCAATTTTGAGCATCAAGAAGAAGTAAATTCATCTTAAGAAAACTGTGATTACAGAGCTCGGATTTACTGTTTATTTGCTATTTATTTGTTGTTTCAGTTTGTTGTTCATTCATAGTTCAGATACAGTGAATTCTTTGTTTACTGTTTCAGTTTCCTTATTTCAGTTTCCTTATTCCTTTTATTGATACATTTATATTCATTAATTATTTTCTGAATAATTAGAACTACAATTACTTCAACCAAAATTCAACACATGTCCTTGGTTTTTAGTGAAAGGATAGAATGTCTAGGTGTAAGGCTAGCATAGCACACCCCTCTCTCTCTCTCTCTCTCTCTCTCTATATATATATATATATATATATATGGGCTTATCCCTATCTAGAGCTAGGGCTTAACAAAGAGTGCTATTGCCACCTCTGTGTTTGTTTATCAGTTAGGTTTTTTTTTGCTCTTGATCAATATCATTTACCTACATATGTTAGTATAGGGTTAGTAGGTTAGCGTGGGGATTGGAGCTCTTGCAACTCATCACCCAAGTGATTAGATTCCGAGACCTCCCATCTCGAGAGGCCACCCCTTATATATCAATTGTCAAAAGGAAAAACTACACTCAAAAGAGTTGTATGTATCTTTTAGTAATATATAAGAGTCAGTCTATGGGGGTATTCTCAAATTCTAATCATCTATGGCTAACTAACGTCTAGAAATGTTGGGGTGGCATATGTAATTCTATCCTGACGTTATGATATATCTTGGCTCCCTAAATTAAAGATTTCTTCATTCTCCCTCTAGGGCTTGAAGGTTGGAGAGAGTTGTCGCATGAAGAAGAGAAAAAGCCTGGCACACAATCTTAAAATAAGGCTATACCCACCCCCAAAAGGATGGACTAAATGCCCATGTCGGAGAAAGAGTTGTCGCGTGAAGAAGAGAAAAAGCCTGGCACACAATCTTAAAATAAGGCTATACCCACCCCAAAAGGATGGATTAAATGCCCATGTTGGAGAAAGAGTCGCGTGTGAAGAAGAGAAAAAGGCTGTCACAATCTTAAAATAAAGGCTATACCCACACTCCCAAAAGGATGGAAAAAATGCCCCCAACCCTAGGAAGATTCTAAGGGTGGACTATTAAATTTTGTTTTTTTAAGTTTTCTCATGATGTGACATAGTGTCCATATCTAACAGTAACACAAAACAACTAAATAAAACATATAGGCCCAAAAAACATAAAATAACTCCTAACAGGCAAAAACAGGCACTGCCATTATAATATTTCCTTCCATATTATGAAAATAAGAGTGGCATTAGTCATGTTTCGAAGAGAAGAACGACCACAATGGCTAAGCTCGATGGTGACAAAAACCGGATGCCTTTACTAGGAGGATAAAGACCAACAGCAACTTCAAAAGAGGTTGTGAAGAAGAACAGAAATTGCTTAGTCTTAGAGAAGGGCATTTTGATCATTTTACTCTGATTGGAAATAAAATTGGCACATATGTATGCATCCACCCACATGTGTGGGGATAAAAGCTATAAAGATGTGTAATTTCAATACATAGGAGAATGAGAGCAAATTTTGTTAAGTACCTAAATCCTGTTTTGGTGTTAAGATTCTATCATATCCAAAGACAATGAAAAATACCACAAAAAAAAAAAAAAACTATGAGATTTTAAACTATCTTTTTCTTTTTGTGTATTCCAAAAATAGAGATATGTTACCCATTATTATTAAAGATGGTGAAATCTAAAATTAAAATTACTATTAGCTATCTAATGGAAGATTTATTCTCATAAGAGAATACTAGCCCCACTCTTAAGAATTTCATACCCTCGTGAGAAAGTGAAGTGTTGTTACTTTTCTAGGTAAACTTTCTGCCTAGCATAAACCAGACAGCACGTCTCTATTTTTTTTTTACAGCTGGTCACGTATATTCACAACTCTGGTTAAATTAACCAGTGAGATTATACTTCTAACCCTGGTTTTTGTAATAAAAAAATCTTTTTTCTAAAAAAGAATAAGTCTCTCTCTGCCAGATAGGCATGTCAAAAAAGCCCGAGTGAAAGGGTACCCGGCCCGACCTAGTCCTTCCAAACCCGTCAAAGCCCGGCCCTTGGGCCGGGTAGGGCCCAAAACCAAGAAGCCCTTCTTCCATAGGGCCGGCTAGGGCTAACCCCTGCCTGGCCCTTCTCGGCTCGGCCAGACCTCCCCTCTTTAACAATACTTAATTGAAGTTCTAAAATTATTAATATAACCCTCATTAATGATATTAACATGGGGTATGTACATAAATTCACAACCCAAACCTCTTTATATATCAATTTTTCTTGAAATTCATCACAACTTTTTTCACAAGTTCAATATTGTGTATGATTGTATTACCTATTTGAATGGTTTTTTTTAACAAAATCCCACTCTCTTCTAACCTTTTGTCCCGATCCAACCCGGCCCTAGCCCTTGAGGGCAAGGCTAGCACCCTACTCTTATAAGGAAGGGTAGGGCTAGGATTGACCCGGCCTGCCCCTACCCGACCCGCCCTACTGCCAAGAGGATACGTTAAAGTCAAAACACCATCAAAATTAAAAGGGAGCAAAGAGAGCGAGAGCACATGAGACTTTGTTTGTGGCCGCCTTTCTTTTACCAAGTGCCGCTACAACCAAGAAGGGATAGAGCATAGATTATGTAGGAGCAACTTGCTACTGTCTATCTTTCTCTCTTCAAATTCACCACCAATCACGTCTTTGGAATTCAAGAAATTCCACAATGTGAACGGTACCCGCCTAGCGTTGTTAAACTTGTGGGGGAGGAAGGTCTCTCTCTTATGACTCATGACCCCTTTGACCAACTTAGCTCGGAGACTCAATCCTACAATTCTAGAGAGAGAGAGAGAGAGAGATCTGATGTATATATATATGGATTAATCCATTTTGGAGATGGAAGGGGGACTAGAAACTAGAAAGGCAGAGGTAGAGAGACTCTTGTCGCAGGAGTGATGACACTTGCTTTGGTCTGGGAAGAGGGATATAGCAAGTGCCATCTCTCTGTGACAAGAATCCCTGCAACTTCCTTGTGTACATTCTTCCATTATCCTCTCATGAAGTATTCCTTTGTTAATTTCTCTACCAAAGGTAATTGCACTTGATTTCTCTTCCTTATTTTTTTATCTTTCACTTGCATTTCTTTGATTTTCATATCAGGGATAGCAGCTCAAGGACACGCGCATGGAGTGTCGAACAAACAAACAAGTGAGAGGTAGTAAGTTTTATCTTTTTGCCATGTTTGGTCTGTCTATTGGTGAGTCCCTACAAAGCTTGAGGCCATGTCTATCAATTCAAAGCATCAGGTAGTGTAATGTTAGATGATACCTATCAGGTTGGGGCATAGCTTGGAATTCATGTGGATCTGAGGACTTTGAGCATCCGGATCTAGAGCTAGATTTTGGATGGCTAAGAGACATTTTAATGATTGATACTCTGGCTAGTTTCTTATTTTTTTTCTTGTTTTCGAAACTGTCTTCTTTTATCAGAGCTCTGAAATTGTTAAATGCAGAACGTACGGAGGTTTGTGTAAAGATAAGATCCCATATTACAATATTAGTCATAGCCCACCTATATTCATTTTCCCAATTAAGTACCACTTAACATTTCTTAACATTTCTTTCTGTCTCTTTATCTCTTTTTTTTTTGGTTCAATCTCTCTCTCTCTATCTTAGTCTCTCTCCATAGAGTCAATTAAAGCTTTTAAGAGCCGATTAAAGCTTTTATTTATTGGGAAAGTTAGAGATAGGCTGTCCATTTCCGGAATTTAAATGAGATTAAGATTTAATGTATATCCATATACTATCTCTGGCATCTTAATGATTTGGAGTAAGATGTTGCCTACGACTTTATTCCATTATTATACCTCCCCACAAAAAGACTTTATTCCACTATTTGGGAGTGCTAGGACAACTCTCTGAAACCTCAAAAAAAAGTTGAAAATGAGGTGTTTCACATTTTTTTTTCCAATATGAGAGGAAAGTCATCTCGTGGGAGAGTATGCCTAGTACCCCTCTTTGATAGGAAGTATGGAGTCTGCCTCGAATGAACATCTTACTTCTATTCTTGTGGATCCAGCCTGCTTCGAGGGGTATTTTGGTATTTTTTAGATCGCGACTCTGTAATTCTCTTTTACTCCATATCATAGTGAAATCTCAGACTCTGTGGATATATCTTAATTCGAGGAAATCACGTAAATCTGTGTTTTTGTGTGTGCTTATTCTTGTTTCTTTTTCTGTCTATTTTCGTGTCTCACAGATTTTGTTTTAAGATTCATTCCCTAACACTCTTTAGTTATTTCTCTCTTAGCCCTTAAAAAAAACAAAAAAAAAGTTACATATGGAAGCAGAAAATGTTATCTTTCTGAAAATCAGCTATAATACCTTCTCCTGAAAAAAATGCTTAGTAAACCATTTGTGTGTAAGACTTTCAGTTTATGATTTTTCCAATAAACACAAAGTGTGTTTTACTATAAAAAAATAAAAAAATAAAAGATTGATCATTACTCGTTAACTAGAGCATATTAAATTGTACCCGAGATGAGTAGTAACATGTTTTTAAAGGAGCAGAATCAGTTATTTATTCTACAGCAGTACTTCTTTTTTTTTTTGATAGAATACAAATCACGCACATTCTCAAACACACTTGACGGAAGGAATCAACCCACGCCGCACTCCAAAAAAGCAGTACTTAGCAGACCCATGGGTCTGTTTCCCATTCCGTTAGGAAATGGGAACCCCAGGTACATTAACTTTATCTTTTATTTTATAACCTATGAGGCGTTTGGATCGGATTTTACTAACCAAAATTAATTGTGATAAAAATTGATTGTGTAGAAATTAATTGTCAAATAATTACTTTTACAAATAATAATATTGGGGAATGCAATTGTTGAGAGACTCAATCAAAGAAACCATCCGTAGGTTTAAATATTTAATTTACTTCAATTATTATATTACTTGTTTGCATGTTAGATTAAAAAAAATCCAATTAATGATCAGTGTTTGAATATATGAAAATCTTACATTGAGGCCATGACGTAATACTTCTTAGCTCGGTCTTAAAACATCTCGAGGATAGCTTCCGAAACATAGTCTCAACTCTTTTCTTTTGATGGTACAGTAGACCATCTTATAATTAATATCTTATAACTTAATAATCTCTAATAATTAATAAATTTGTTAGGAACCAACTTGGTCCCATAGTGCATAATTAATAATCTCTTATACTTGTTATTTAATAATTTTTAAAGAAAATTCTAACGTATTATTAATTATAAGAGAGATTTTTATACTATATTAATACATAGTTATATTGATCTTATAAATACTTATGATGGTTTAGGTATTAGGAAGAGAAAGAGATAAAATTATTTTAGATATTTTGCTATGTATAATAAATTATTATATACATATTATAAAGTTTATATATTTTAGAAAGAAAAACTACATTGTAGGAGGATTTCAAAATAATTAACAAAAGTTGGAAAATCGTATGAAAATCAAAGTTCAAAAGGAATTTTATCTCTTCCTAAAATAAATGATGTTTCTCCTTTTTTTTTTGAAAAATGGGTTAACTTTACCAAACTGAAATTAGCATATATGAAAAATACAATACATTCAAAAGAAATTATAAAAAGAAAATTTTTGATGGACCAATATAGTGATTCTTATATATAATATTCTCTTATAATTAATATAATTCCTTTCCACTAAGGTTATTAATTACAAGATAGTCCACTATAAGTGTAATTGCAGTTCAAAAGTAAAGTTAGATTTTTAACTCACCCGTAGTCATGAGTGTTTTTTACTTTTTCAAAGTCTAGGGGTTAGGGGTTAGGGGTTAGATGTTTAACTCACCCATAGATGAGTTTTTTTTTTTTTGCAAAGTCTAGGGGTTAGGGGTTAGTACCTAATCAACACGTGTGGGAAATCAACAACTCCCACTAGCGATCTCGGATTCACCCCTCCTAAGGAGGGGATACACTACCACTTGGCTAGTCCCATGGTGTCCATAGTCATGAGTTTTGAGTGTGTGTTTTAGTTTGGGTAAAATACACTCACCTCCCTAAAGGTTTAGTGAAATTTCTGAAACCTCTCCTCTAGTTTCTGAAATTACATTGCCCTCCTCTATCAGACTCTTAATATGAACAATGTTAACTAAAGTTATCATTTTTCCATTTTACCCCTATTACTTGATTGAGGAAACATGTCTTTACCGTTTGAAAGCTCAACCAAAGAAAAACATAAACTCCCAAGCCGCCACGTGTCCCTTTTAATACCCACTAACTATAATTAAGATTTACTCACCCCTAAGGTTTATCCATCTAACCTTAGTTTTGGGGAAAAAATAACCTTAGGTTGGTTATACTTAACTGCAATTAAAAAGGGCTCTACAAGCCGCCATGTGTCCCTTTTAACACCCACTAATTGTGATCAACATTCACTCATCCCTAGGATTCATTAATCTAACCTTGGTTATAAGAAAAAAAATATATATATATTAATCTTAGGTTAATTATGTTTAACCACAATTAAAGGATCTCTAGAAGCCGTCACGTGTCCCTTTTAACACCTACTAACCATGGTTAAAACTCACTCACCTCTAGGGTTCATCCATCAAACCTAGGTTTTTAGAAAAAAAACCTTAGGTTGCTTATGCTTAACCACAATTAAAGGGAATTCTACAAGCCACCATGTGTCCCCTTTAATGGCCACTAATTATGGTTAAAATTCACTCACCCTTAGGATTCATCCATTTAACCTTGATTTTTAGAAAATAAAAAACTTTAGGTTGATTATGCTTAACCACAACTAAAGGGGGCTCTACAAGCCGCCACTTGTTCCCTTTAACACCCACTAATTGTGCTTAAGATTCACTCACCCTAAGGATTAATCCATCTAACCTTGCTTTTAAGAAAAGAAATAAAAATATTAACTTTAGGTTAATTATGTTTAACCACAGTAAAAGGATCTCTATAAGTTGTCATGTGTCTCTTTTAATACTTACTAACTATGGTTAAGATTCACTCACCCCTAGAGCTCATCTATCTAACATTGGTTCTTAGAAAAAAAAAAATAATAATAAATATATATATATATATACTTGATTTTGGAAATATATATTAACTTTAAGTTGATATTATTAACCTTCGTTAGAAACCAATTATCATTTATTTTATTGAATTAACTATTCTTGTGTTGAAAATGGATGATTTAGACATTTTAAAATGTTTAAATGATGACATCATCAAAGTCCATTCATAAAGTAATGGTAAACTTAAGGGAATGAGGTATCTGTTACAATCAATCAAAGTTGAGAGGAGGACAGTGTACTTTCAGAAACTAGAGGGGAGGCAACGGAAATTTTACCAAACCTCAAATGCGGTGAGTGTAATTTCCCTTGTTAGGTTTTTTTTTATGAAAATGCTATCATGTAACTAACACACACGCTAAACTCACACTTAACTAGACCTAAGGTAGCCGTTAAGGTGCTATAAGGATAAATCCAAGCAATCACTCCAAAATGGCCTGTCTTAAGTAAGGAGTGTATGTTAGTTATATGATAACTTTTCCACCAAAAATAAACTCACCCATAGTTCATTGCTACCTTAGGTCGGCTGTGTGTGTAAGTTTAGGGTGTTTGTTACATGATAACATCTCCACACGAAAAAACAAAAACTCACCCATAGCTCACACAGACTATTGGCCTCGGATTGTCTCTGGCGAAGCCAGAAACCCCTCTAGGGGTTCCATACATTGTGTGACAGCTGGCATAAAAATGAGGAGAAGTCATCTTATTTTCTCCCCATGATTTTGACTTCTCCCCCATTTGATATCTCTCCCCTTATTCTCACACACTTATAGTCACATGTCTTATTATGTGTGAGGAAGTCAAAATCATGGCCCTATGATTTTTGACTTCTCCCCCACTTGTCCCCTATTCTATGGAACCCCGAGACATGCCCTTTCTGGCTTCGCCAGAGACAATCCAAAGCCCAGACTATATTTGATGGTTGAAATCCTAAAGTCTGGACTCTTAACACGAGAAATGAAAATTTATTCTTGTTATTATCCATGATCCCTCAGTAGGTACTATGATGCATGGTTTAAAATTTCGTTGAAATTTCATAAAATTTCACGAAATTTCGGTTTCAGACAATCCCACCGATATCGAAACTGGGTTTATTTCAAAAATCTGATTTCGACCGAAATTTCGAAAATTTCGGGTGAAATTTCGGATTTCGAAAATTTCGGAATTTCGGCCGAAATCTGATTTTTTATTTTTAAATAATTAAAAAAAAAATTAAAATTCTAAAATATTTCAAAATTTTTCATGAATTTTCAAAAAATTTATATATTAATTTTAAAAATAAAATAATAATATATATATAATTAATATTATATAAAAAAATATATATATAAAATAAAAATTTCAGAATATTTCGAAATTTCAGACCCGAAATTTTGGAATATTTCGGTGAAATTTCGGATCAAATTTTGGAATAATATTTTATTATTAAATACGATTTCGGTGAGATGTCGGCCGAAATTTCAAAATTTCAGGAAATTTCGTTTCGAATGAGACATCCGAAATCGACCGAAATTTCGAAATTTTAAACCTTGCTATAATGTGATAGGAGTCCAGGATGTTATCCTACCTGTACTTGGAGATCAATAAAAGGAAGTACTATATATAGACAAAGCCCTAACGCTGGTGGTGTAAGGCGCATATGATCTGAAGACCCGACCCGATCCAAATAAGATACTTCAAGTATTTTTGTATGTAAATAAATAAATAAATCTTCTTCTTTACTATTATAATGGAAGAGGCGGGCGTAGCCTAAATTTTTTGAAATTCTTAAACTACCCTTATATAAAACAAAACTTTAATTTAATTTTTTACTTTAATTCCCAAACTACCCTCATCTATCTATTTAGAGAATAGAATCACAGTCAATCATGCGGGGAGAGTTCAATTGCACCCGCGGGTTAACACATGTCTCTTTTAACTCCTATTAACTATGGTTAACTCCTTCCTCTCGCTCTCACGTGCATCGCACGTGCCACCCGCTAGTAAATATCTGTGCGAAATTAAATATGTAATGTAACATTCTAAAGAGTCGTGCTCATTAAAGTTTTTAATGAATAATCCCTAATAATGTGACATGTAGTAAGTTTTTTCAAAATACAACCGTTGGATGTAAAGACACGTCTCTCGAAAGATACGTGACAAAAAAATCAGCTTGGTCAGGTATTTATAGACCGTCCAATCGAAGATAGGAATGTCAATCTTTTTTATAGCTTAAGTAAGGTTTAGTGAATCCTAAGGGGATTAATGCTAACAAACTAGAGTCTAATTGAATGGTCTAACTACGTTCGATCGAACTGATTTTTTAACATGTGACTCATAATAGACTTACCTTAAAATCCAATGGTCGGTGCCATGTGTCATCTTTTTAGAGGGACAACTCGTTTAAAGCTTCAATGAGCATGACACTTTAGTATCCTTCCCAACATATGTATATATTCTCAAGTTAGATTCGAATTAGGTTATGGAAGGAGAAAGTTACTGTAACTTTTGTAATACTTCTTTAAGAATATAATGAATTCGCTCTTTAAGAATATAGTGAATTCGCTGGGCTCATCCATGGACGTAGGCACAACCACGAAACACTTAAATCTGATGTGTTTTTGTGTGTGTTTGTTCTCTTTTATTGCTTTTCCTACATTCCATCTCTTCTCGGCTAGTGCCCCTCCAATTTCTTCCAATGTTTTTATATTTGCAACATACATAGCAAGTAGAGTACTCGAGCAAGGGTCTTGGAACTCAATCCGATCATCCAATTAACAGGACACCTCTTGGATTGTGCTTCTCCCTCTAATTGCTAACATCATAGAATTTCATGCATTTACATGACGAGCACAGCCCCATGCACAAAACAACACTGAAATGGAGTGGATTGATAATGCGATCATGTGTATGATACACGAAGTTGATCGACAATACTCTCCGAAGTAAACCACCAATTGAAGATCGAGGAATTAAAACAGACGAAAATGCAATTAAACATAAAAGTAGCACCGCTCTTTCTTAAGTAGCGCTATAATCTTTTTCCCAACTCCTCTATTTTTCCCAAACATTTTTCTTAGCAATAGTCCATCCAGACCCCAGATGGAAGTGCCAAAATGATCTAGCGGCCGGGAATGAGAAATTGCTTTGTTGGAACCTGCAAGAGCACTTGATTTGGTAGCTAATTGAGCTACCAAATGTTTTCCCATGATAGAATACTGAAGGGTTAAGAAAAGAGGACTGCTTTTAATACCTCTTATGGAAGAGGGACAAACCTCATGGGACTCTCCTTTTTGGATATAAAACAAAGGACTTGTGGGGCTGTTGCATATATTAAAACAAAAACCATGTTTTGAAAATGCGGGTTTTTAAGTGTGCTTTGAATAGTCTCACATCGGATTTTTATCAAATCTTTCTCATCTATACAAGTAGGAGAGTTAGAAAAAAGGATTGCGCCTTAAGAGGCATTGGAATTTGCATTTAATATACGCATACACAGGCATGTAGATACTTAGGTAGAATGTAAAAGAAATGGTCATCACACAAGCACCTCTGTAAGAAACGACCAGCATCAACCTCCCAGCAATGCAAGTGATATTGATGATGCAAGAATAATAGTAGTAATAAGTGAAAAAAAAATTTTGGAGACATGACCATATCCCACCTTGTACCCTCATTCAACCTATTCCATCTCAAGGATAGGGTTCAACAGTCATTCAAGAGGGTTGAATGCTTTATCGATAAAAAAAAAATCATTCAAGAGAGGATGGCAAAAAGCAACAGAGCATATACTATATGAATGATCCCAATATAAATAGAAGACAGAAACAAAAATTAAATGGTTAACATATTGATCATCATCAGCAGAAAGAAAAGAAACTACCCAAAACTGAACTATGAAAAAGTTTTAAAAGAATTATAATTAGAAGTGTTACTGGGAAGCACATAAAGCTAAGCATTCAGTTAGTTTCATGGGTTTTACTCCCCAGAGTTGAACCTGTACATGTTTCATCACCCGTTTTGCTTTACTGAAATATATTTTACACAAAAAAAAAATGAAATAACAGCAAGTGGACGGGCATTTTACTTCAACCTCTTCACTCTGCTGTGACCAATACAGATCAACTGGAAACAACAGTGATCAGCCATATTATACCACTATAAAATGTGAGTAAAGAGGAACCAATGTTTTGAAATACAAACACTTGCATAAGAATTAACACATAGCCGTGCATTTTACAACAGCTTGCTTGAATTCACTCCTCATGAGGAAAGATTCATCCTCCCTGTTACAACCATGCTTTCGAGATTCCCCTTTCACTCATCCGGTTGATAATCCGGGATGCATCGTTTAGTCTATTTGCTCTTTCGTAAATGCTGGCAGCCACGAGATGCAGCTCTTTCTTATTGATGTTGGGATCAGAGTCCAGCCTCTCGAACAATGACTCTACCGCATTAAAATTCCCTCTTGCGCCATAGAGGCTAAGCATTTGAAAGTGTACTTCATCCGAGAAAACACACCCCTCTTCCTGCATCTCCCTATAGATAATGTCCGCCTTATCGAATTCCCGCAGCTTTCCACAAGCATTTAGCATGAGAGCAATCATATTAGAATCAGGAAAGTATCCAGCCCCTCTCATCTTCTCAAACACCTCGATGACATTAGCATGCTTCTTGTTCCTTGAGAGGAGATTAATCATGCACCCATACACAGATATATCCTTCACCTCTCCAGCATTGAAAGCCTGACGAAAAACCCAGGTGGCCTCTTCGATCCTACCGGCTCCAGCAAGAATCGTGATGGCCGTCTCCCTAGGGATATTGTCTGGGCGTTTGAGCTCATGGAGCAACCGCTTGGCATGTGCTACCAAACCCACCCTCTCGTAGGCCACAATCATAGTCTGGTAAAGGATCTGATCAATCTCCACCCCGGAGCTCCTAAGCTTTTGAAACAACATTGCTGCCCGATCCAATTTTCCTGCCTTTCCCCATATAGATATGATCGTTGAATACGTAATAGCATTTGGCTCAATGCCCCTACTCTGCATCTCTTGCACAAGATTTGTGGCTTTCTCATGCTCCAGAGACTTCCCATAAATCTTAATCATGGTATTATAAGTGACAACATTCTGCTTAATATCCTTCCTCTGCATCAATCTAAAAAGGTGGATGGCTTCCCCGAAGAGCTCAGCCTCGCCATACACTCTCAAGAGGGTGTTGTAACTAACGACATTGGGCTCAATTCCCATCTTCCTCATGCTCCAAAACAAGCGGTCGGCTTCCTTGGCCATATCCAGCTGACCGTAAACATCAATCATAATATTACAAGTAGTTAGATCAAGTGGGCACCCTACATTGTTCATCTCGGAGAATATAGATAGCGCCTCAACAAATCTCCGGTTCTCAACAAACATAGTGAGAAGTGTCGAGTAACTAACTGTATCCGGTGGAACACCCGCCGACTTCATCTCTTGAAGGAGGAGGCAGGCTTCGCGAAAGAGCTTAGCCTTGCCAAAGACATTTATCATTGAATTGTAAGCAATAAGGTCAGGGGTTATTCCCGCACCTTTCAATCTCGTAAAAATGGATATGGCCTTAGAGTAGTCATGGAGTTTGCGAGAAAGCTCAATGAGATTACTATACAAAACAAGGTCACCCGAGACACGATCTTGCTCCATCTGTTGGAGCCAAGAGAGAGCAGAATCAAACAGCCCCTCCTTGCCCAAATGGGTTATGAGAGTGGAGTAAGTGAACCGATCAGGCGAGAGGGATCTCCTGCGCATTTCGTCGACTAGGCCGAATGCAAGATGCCACTGCTTGACACGAAGCACATTTCGTATAACCACATTGTAAGCGAACACAGTGGGAGTATAAGAGGCCTCTTCGATCATCCAATCGAGAAGAGCTAGTGACCGTTGCCAATTGGATTCACGGGAGAGAAGGGAGACCATGAAACGGAGAGAGAGTTGCCTCCCTTTGTAAAGGGACATAAGGGTATAGAGTTCTTGCTCAGTTGAGGTCTTGCTAATGGAGGAAATGAGGTCGTCCATGTCGACACTGTGATCCCAATACACAATTTGTTGTTTTTTGGGGTGAGTTTGATGAAATTGATGACGGGGTTTGGACGAAGACGAGGAAGAAGATGATGGGGTGGTCTCTGATTTTCTCCAAACGTCTTTGAGAGAAGAAGCTGAGACTGTTAGCATTAGAGAAGAGGTTCTCCATTTCCTTCTCTTCTTGGAGAGAAGGAGCTTGTGGTGGGTGTTTCTGAAATGGAGTAGTGGAGATGAAAAGGAAGTAGAAGGAATGGAATCTAGTTGGATTGATGTAGTAGCAGATAGAGAGAAAGAATCCATCTATTCTAATCTCATCTAAGAACAGATTTCAAGCGAGCTCTGAGCGGGAGAGGCATGTTGTCGTTTCGGAACTTCTTATGCTCTTCAAGGTAAGGGTAGTTTTGCTCCTGTGGCTTGGGTTTGGATAAAGAGTTCGAGTTGCCTAGCTTTAGTTCTTGCCAAATCCGGTTCATATTTAAAAAGAAAATTCTTAAAATATTTTTTTAATATTAGAAAAAGAATTAATATTTTTTTTTCTAAAAACTATGGATCGGTAGGTGAACCCTAGAATGGGTAAACCTTAACCACAATTAAGGGGTGTCAAAAGATACAGGGGTGAAAACCGGGTTTGCCAAATCCAGTGATAACCGTAGAGGATTTGGTTTCTTTAAATATGGACCGAAACCGGAGAACCCAGAACATTGGTAAATCTAACAATTCATGGACAGAAATAATCAAACATTGATGTAGTGCTTGACACCCTTATCCAGTTCTACTATGGAGCGTTTTAAATCACTTTCCTTGCTTAAAAAGGAAAAAAAAATACTTCAAGTGATGCATCGAAAGGAAAAAAAAACTGCAAAACGGCTGAAACACTAACCCTAAATTAAAATTTGGGGAGGTTCCAACTCGAATCCGTGCAGGTGTGCTTTGTGATTTCCCACACTTTGCTAGAGCAAATACTAACACTAGACTGGGCAAAAAAAAATTTAGGGCCTATGTCAATATTTCTTAAAACCCTTAAGGGGAACATGAATCTTAGGGGATTGATGATAAAGGGTCTAAGTGAAATGAGTGTTTTAGGGTTAGGATTCAAACCCTAACTCTAAGAGTAAAAATATTTCCCATATGATATGTCAACATTAACTCTTATGATTGGTTACCGAGAAAATAGGTGAAAATATGAAAATGAAAATTTTGGATTTCTAATACATTTCTTAGTTGTGTTTTGTCTAATTTTCTTTTTTTTTTTCATGTTTTCACTTATTTTCTCTGCAACCAAACATAGGTCGGGGAGAAAGTGAGAAAAAGTAAAAGAAAAGTGAGTTTTCTTGCACTTTTCTTGTGTTTGGTGGGTAAGAAACACACTTTCATTTTCTTATACTTTCTCAATAGTGATATAACTTTATCCGAAAAGCTCCCTCCATCTTTTAATGGTTATTTTGAGAGAAAATTAAAGTTTTTTTTTTCTTTCCTTCATTTTCTTTTCTTTCACCCACTTTCTCGCCAAACGAACGCACCCTTAAGGATCATGGTTCCTTCTTAGGGTTTTAAAAAATATTGACGTGACACCCAAAAGGCAAGATAGGGTTAAGGTTTCAAACTTTTTTGGGGGTGTTATTCTTAGGACTTTGCTATTGAGACCCCTTTAGGACTGAGACTACCGAGACCGTGCTCTAAGAGCACAGGATTCAGGTGGGGCCCATATCACATGGTAGGCCCCACCTGAAATTCCATGCTCTTAGAGCACGGTCTCGGTGGTCTCGGCCCTAAAGGGCTCTCAGTAGCATTTCCCTATTCTTTACATGTCCACATTCTGCCCAACAGTACATGAATGCTTCTACAATGCACCTCGTGTCCCTTTTACTCCTGTTAATTGTGGTTAAATTCTCTAATCCTTAGGTTTGCAGAATCTAACCTTGGTTTATAATTTTTAAAATTTTATTTTCTAAAAACTAAGGTTAGAAAATTCTAACCACAGTTAAAGGGAATTAAAAGGGATACGTGGGCGTTCGGCCAAGGGCAAAAAAAATCATTTTCCTTTCAACTTAGTATATGCATGATATCGCCAAAATGGAACTCTAATGAGATAGAATAAAGAAAAAAGATCGGAGAGTTCTGGAGAAAATGTAAAATCATAGTTGTGACCAACTTTGATGAGTATTGTTGAATTAGGTAGAATAGGAAGGGGGAAAAAAGGTGAATTTATATGGTTTAAATCAGGGTTACTAAGTTCGCTACATGCTACAGCGAACCGCGAACCGAGCGAACCCGAACTGGTTCGTGGTTCGGTTCGGTCTGGTTCGTGAAATTGAGCGAACCACATAGTGGTTTCAAAATAATCTTAGTCTGTCAAATTTTTTATTCAAATGCCGATAATTTTCATTAGGTTCGGCAAATTTATACTTTAAGTTTATAAACCATTCATAAAAATACATTTTTTAGATTATTTTTCAAATAAGTATTTGTAATATTTTGTTTACATGCTTAAAATATAATATAATATAATATAAAATATATATTTTGTTTTACATGCTTAAGTGGCGAACCAAGTTAGCGAACCAAACTAAAGAACCTAATCGAAAAAACGAATTATCTCATCCTACCCCTAGCGAACCGGGTTCACTCTAGAGTGACGAATTGCGAACCACGAACCCGAATTCAAACCGAACGAACCAATGAACCAGTTAACATTAGTTTAAATATAGTGTTATATATAGCTCAACAAAGAAAAACAATTACTGCAATAAATAAATTAGTTTTAAAAAGTGAATTTAGGTGGTTTTAATATAGAGTTATAGCTCCAAAAAAAAGTACATAAATAAATGAGTTCAATAGAAAAATCAAATGAAAATGAGCTATAATTATGCTTCGACAAATGAGCATATAAAGGAGCCGAGCATCATCTTCGAATATATCTAGAGAGATGCTTCAAAACCTTAGCGTATATGACCTCATATTACAGCAATAACAACAACAACAACAATCCCAAAAATTACTACAATGTCATGCCCGCCTCTCTAAAGAAAAAACATCAATTATAGCTTACAAGGTAAAAGCCAGTAGAAACAACAATGAAAAAGAGAAAAAGAGCAGCAGGTCGTTATGTGGATTACTCAAACAGCTCCCGGACGAAGGAGAAGAACTGGGGCGAGGAGAAGGACTCGCAACAGCCGTAACATTTTCCTTTGAGCAAGTGAAATTGCAGCGACTTGGACGAACAACTCTGTACACACCACTGCTGGCTAAAATGAAGATATCCTTCCTATTATCCTCCCCAAATGAGAACACGTAACCCAATTCAGGGAGTGAACTTCCATCACCGGGGCTACATTGAATAGGAGAGTCATGAGCACAGCTAAAAGGAATCCGATTAGTAGTGAAGTTCCCACTGTTTTCTGGATATTCTGCACCTGCCCATATAGCACCCGCATACAAATCCGCAAACAAGTACCTGGAACTCCATTTATAATTTAAGATGGTTAAGAAGCCTATTCTAGTTTCTACATACACAACCAATCTGTAGTCATATAAATGATCAGACTGGAGGAAACTAAGTCCACTCACCTTCCGTTCATGCATGGATCAGTCATGGACCGATAGAAATAGCCACCTGTGATCGACGCAGATCCTTCGTTTTTGTTTACATCAGAGTGGTTGTATCCCATTACAGGGAAGATTGGGTTAATGGAGTTGACAGAGGTGTTCCCTCCAGGAGTAGATGGAGGTTTGTAAAGAAGGGGACCCTCGTAAACACGCCATCCATAGTTCCCAGCCTTAGTGACAATATCCACCTCTTCGTATTGCTCCTATAAGATTCTAATGATTGTAATATACTCGATGAGATCGAAATTGAGGAACTAATGAAATCTGAAAAGCTTTTCCTATCAAGGCAAAAAGAAAAATACATATAGAAATAGACATTATTTTTTATTTAAAAAAATGCATTTGAATGGACTGTAGTATATATTTGCATACAAAAATGAGGAAAAATGGAACCAAAGCATTTTCCCACAATCTTTGTGCACCTTTATTGATGTGAGTCTGAAAGTAATGCCGGCATCAAAATATATACGAAATTGAGTGTCCTAGTTAAATAGTTCCAAACAAAATTCTATCAGTCAGATAATTATGATCATCGAATTGAGCCACTTGCAGTACAATAGGTGACCTATCAGACAGACAGTTCATATTGCTCAGCATGTGGGTCACAGGATTGGGAAATAATAATCATATAATGACCCTGAGCAAATTCACACTGTAGCGCGTCATGAAAATAATCGAGTATAATCTAATGGAAACAATGCACTCAGTTCCAATACATAGCAAAATTTTATGACATGTCAAAGATAACCAGAAGAAATATAATCTCAGTACCTGGCCGACATCTGCGCAGAGAAAGTACGAAGGCCTTTCAGAATCAAAACTACAGCGCCAAGGATTTCTAAATCCTAAGGCCCAAATTTCAGACTGCAATTCCTTATCATCGGAGACCGGATTATCATTGGGGATGGAATAGTTTCCCCATAGACCAAGCTTTTCTATTTCTGTTGCACCTGGAAATACATGAAGGGTGAAAAATAATGGTTAAAAAAGTATAGGCAATGAACAAAGCAATTTCTTCATAGAATAGAAGTGAAACAAAACAACCACCAAAAAAAATCTAAAGAGAATATTTAAGATAGAAGATCTATAGAGAATATCTAAGATACTCAACAAATAGAGACCATAACAGACGGTTTGAAAAATGGCATACTGATACCAAGCGGCACTTGCAGAGAGGTGGAACACGAACACTATATGAGTAAAGATCTTTCAGGCAAAAGATCATCAACACAGTTTGATCATCATAACCACCTGATTTATATTCTGCTTTCTGTACCATTTCCTATGTTGTTTCCTGCCATAGATCAGATGGTTAAGATCATCTGATCAGGTCAATATATGGGGCAGGAGTGGAGCAAGATGGTTTCCTGCCCCCTGATGGAGCCAAGTCCAAATGCATGCCGTTGGTATACTGTCCTCAGGATCCATCAGATGGATAACTAGATTTACTCTTAGGACTATAAAGAACTAACAATCATAGCACACACATAAGCAATAAATTGACAAAAAAAAAATTACATGCAATAGAATATAGTAGATCAGAATAAAAATGAAAACTAAGAGGACTAGACCACCAATATTTAGTTATACTAGTTACAACAAATCGTTTGCCACTTAATTAACACACAGCATACAGTTTAAGTTGACAATATAGATGGTAGGAGAATCAGGAGCCCACAAAGCCGATATAAACTATTAGAAATAATGAATTAGGAAACTGAGATGATTATATAACCATTTAGAGATATATGATAACCACCCTGCAGAGAACAGGGAGGCCTGACTAAAATGACAAACACTGGATAGGGAGAGCAAGGAACTCCCAAGAACAAATCAACAAGCTCCAATAATACATGCACATACATAGAGCAGGATAGGTAGAGTCTAGATACATAAGTAAATATCTCCCCTACCCTCCCTCCAAGAAAGCCTCTGAAATTTTTATATCACAATGATCTCATTTTGCATATTTATTGTTACAAAAAGAGTAGGTGATTGGGAAATCAAGACAAATGAGTGAAAGCAATTATAGAGCCCTTTAGACTTTTTATAGGACCACATACATGGGGTCAAAAAAAGGATGCTCATAAACGAGTATATGGCAAGATAACTGAAGTGCCACTGTAAGAAGGTATAAATAAGTTATAATGATAACTAAAACATCAGTAATGGATTCATTTTCAGTTGGCTAATCCCCTTCTCCTTCCCCTTCCCCAACCCACCCCCAACAAACTCTAGAGAATTGTCTTGTTATGTTTTTTATGAACACCTAAAACTGACTCTACAAGATGTTTAGTTCAATACATCTAGATTCATTCTCAGATTTCATCCTAGGTTCCTTTCCTGCAAACAAAGTCAAAGTTCATCACAAAGTGCAGAGGGTTTTCGTGGGAAACAGGAATCGAAGTGATATATACTGACTGCATTTCCATTATCACAGAACACAGAGAAGTTTTCAACCTGTTTGCAACTCAACATCCCTAGCAGGTTCTTCCTCCATAAGGGATCATCCTAAGTAGAAGCAAGCCTTATATTTAGCCTCCCCCACCAGGTCTGAAAATGCATCTTGTCTCTCACCTTTGTGTTTTGACAATTTCTTCCCATAACAACACAATCCAATATCATCGACTGCTAGGGATTTCATCTCAGTCAATACATAAAATATATTCAAACTAGAGTTGAATATAAAGAAGTCATTTCTCTCAGGGTCCCTTTGACTTGCTTAGAAGGTACATGGAATGCATCAAGTGAGGTTCCTAATCACGCGAAAGATTAGGCTATACCCACTTTGCCATTTCATCAGTGGAACTGAACTCCATTCCATACTTTCAACCTTGTTGCACTTCAAGCTAACTTTTAGGTCCTGACAATATACAGCAGTGCTACTCTCTGCAGGGTACATTAGTTTAGAAATTAGCATACTATGTAACTCATTTTAATTCTTTTATCTTCAATTATTTCATATTTTCCATCATTAAATGTTGATGGTACAAATTTATGGATGTGGAGATCATCTCCTCCAACATCTGGGAAGAAAATAATCAATCAATTCGGGCCTGATTTTTTGTTAATTTTTCTTTACGGTGTGCAATCGAGATGGTTAGAGGTTTAGCAAGACATAAGAACAGGTTTTGAGCTGAGATTAATCACACCCAGCCACTTTACCAGCTTAGCAATTGTAATCGTCTTCCCAGATAGAATCTTGGTATAGATATTGGTAAATCAAGAATCTATTTGCACTGAAAAGTGGATCCTTTTAGAGGTGCGTCACATAGTTGCTCGGAAGCTATGTATAGGGTGGGAAGCTCGTTTCCCTGCCTCGCTTCCTCAGACATACTCGCTTCCTAGGAAGCTCTCTTCCATCACGTTGGATAGTAGTCAATGGGAATTGTATGTGTGAAGTGATGGGGTAGACCACCGTTAATAGCCTAAGGTGTAGACTCTAAGCAAGTATTGTCGGTTTAGAACCTAAGGCACCTATAGACCTACTTTTCTACAAAACATCTCATGTAAGATAAAATAGGTATAACTACACATAATAATATAATGGGAATGAGGAGCCTATATCTCATTTCTCGCTTTCCCTTTCCTAAGGTTATTTTGAGGCTCGCTTCCCGCTTCTCACTTTCGCTTTGCTTCTCGTTTTCGCTTCTCGCTTTGGTAACTATGGTGCGTCATCAATGAGATGTCTTCAAGCAAGATTAAACTATAGAATACATAATGAAGTAAGCAAAAAAAGAAATTAGCTGAAAATCCAACATGTTTAAACTTTAAAGGGTATATGTAGAGATTGAAACTCACATACACGGAGAAGAAAATATGCAATAAGCAGGAAAAAGTTGTAATAACAAAGCCCAGAAGATTAGCTCCCACTACAGATCGTTCCATGCTGATACTCACTTGGTATGTGATCTATGTCGAGCCTCATTATCTTTCCAAGCAAGGATTTCTTGTTTTGCGCAAAATTGTAAGGATCGCCTCTACTTCCACCATCTCCCATCATAAAGTATAAATATCCATCTGAGGGTCCAAAGAGAATCTGACCGGCATGATGACTTGTAAATGGAAGGCCCATCGTAAATATCCTTCTCACTTCTGATGGGCTGGCACTTTTTGCCTGGAAACAGATCAAGACAGAATTCCATTAGAATCTCCAAGTGAGAATCATGAGAGATAATTTTTAAAAAGCGAGCAGATGTGTACCGAGGAAGGCTGTGATGTGGTACTATTAGCTGTATACTCTGCAATAACGCTATGATATTGGCATGGCTGGGCTCCATTATCAGAACCTAGCTTTGAAGGATCACAGCCCACATCCGAATTACACGAACATCTTCCAGAACATTCTGGCCACTTAGCTTTATCACAATTGAACGAAGCAAAGAAGCGACCGTTTTGAGCAAAGTTTGGATGAAATGCCATACCCATCATCCCAAACTCAGTATCAAAATGTACTTCATCTGTTAAATCTAAAAAGGGATTGGATTCAACAAGCCCCAACACTCCTCCCGATCCCTCTTCAGGAACAGTTGCCAACCATATCTTACCTGGTTGGTCAGAGAAGAAGACACGGTTGGACCCATCAGGATGAGCAACCATATTGAGGTAAGATCCATTCCCAATTTTCTCAAAGCAAAGACCATTTGGGGGAAGTGGAGTTTCAGTATTATTTAGTAAAACCGGTTCACCGTCTAAACATACAGATTCATCCTCAGAAGATCCACCAAATGCATTGCAGAAAACACTTTTTGACTGCCAGAGATCAGTCAGTTTGGAAGAAGTAGAATTAACGGGAACTCCACCTCTACCTTGCAATGAAGGGGCAAAGGGGGAATTCAATATGGATACGTTTTGGCATGTATCCCATACCTTTGCGCAAAAGTCATTTGCTGCACGGTTGGACTGGGATGAGTTAACTGAAACAGTGGAGTTGCACAGAACAGGAACTGGCCGAGGCCCTGATTCAATTTTAAATAGCTCTGCGGAGAATTGATCACATCTCTGCAAACCATGGAATTTTAAAATTAACATAGAGCGGTGTGTTGTTCAGTGGATGAAAATGCACCCAAAAGGCCAACAATGAAACTAATATTTGGAGGGGCAGCATTTAACATATTAGTGTACCAATTAGCATCATATTTATGTTGGGATCAGGTCACCCCAACCCCCATAAGGGGTTTCAAAAGAACAAAACAACAGATTGTCTTTCGCAAAAAACTTGGTAACCATCCACGTAATATTTAGACAACTTCTGGAGAAGAGTGACAAGTAAATCAAACGACAAGTCCTAGATTGACCAGAGAAATGAAGACTTCAAAAGTCTCCCGGTTATGTAAATCAAATAATCAATACATTCTGAAAGCTTGTGGAGAAGCATCAAGTTCATCTAATAGAACATTTTTCTGGTATTTATTTATGTACTTTCATTTTAGATAGTGTTATATTGATTCTAAATTGTTAACTACTGTAAGAAAGTACTAATTTAATCATATTTTCAGATTTCTGGAATTTTTTTGTACCTGTTAGGTTCTATTTTTCTTTTTATTTGATCAAATGACCCCAAATTTTGGTTCTTCCGAAAGTAGACCTCTTTGGGTTTTTAAACCATATCTAACTTACATATATGGCTGCAACCAAGGGTTGAAGACTTGAAGTCCAGGACCTGCCAGTCTTATAAGTTTGATAGATTGATTTTTCACGATCTCTGAGACATTATCCCAACAAGTATGAGAGCATCAATGAAAACAACAAAGTAAATGTTTGTCATCGTTGCTCATGAGATGCTAATTTCTAACTTGATGTCAGTTGGTGGGTAAGAATCATGTACTACTTATCTGGGGTTCCACAGAGAATCAAAATGTGAATTTTACATGACAGTAATTTTAAAGGAGCAAGTGAACAAAGGTACTCTATCCATATCTAGCAACAACCAACACATAGATGTACTGAGGAAGTTCTTGTGTCTAACCGATTCCAATTTTCCATTAACTGTCTACAAATGGTACATTAAAATTAATATAGAATGGAATATCTAATTGATGAACACATCGTGTTATTGTGCTATCAAGAAATCAATAAATTCATGATGATTTTAATTCATTCTCCTTAGTTTTTGTTTAAACACATTCATAAATTTTTATCGACAAAAAGAGAAAATCAAGTTAGAGGGAGCTTCCAATATAGAAAAGATGAATATATACACTTTTGGCCAGTGAGTCGGCATCATCATTGGCACTTCTATTAGTGTTACTAAACAAAATTTCATGGTGAGTATAAAATTTAAAAAACAATAGGAGTTCTCCACATAATTATTGGGTAGGCAAAATCTTACCGCGCAGATGATCGATTTCAGAAGAGAAGCACAGCCAGAATCAGAGACGTTCATTGCTTGAAACTGCTTCTGCAATTGCAGATCTTCGGCTGAGTCACAGCAGACGCTTCCATTGTAGGGACAGAAGGCCAGAGGGGTTTTGGGGGTAAAGGGTGCCCCTATGCCAATTAAAACAAAAAACATTTGAAATTTCAGAAATAATATTGCAAAATAACATAAAATCAGAAAATGAATAAAACATCTAAACAAAATTGAAATTGAATACTGAAAGAGAGACACCCACTTAAATCAGTGCATAAGGGATGTGAAGAGGAAGGATCGGGAAGCAGCAGCAAGTTAAGAAACAGTAGAATAATGGTAAGAAAACCACCCATCTCTCCAAACAGAACAGAAATAACAAGAGAATAACACCACCTCCCTCCCTTTTATCTTCTCCAAGAGAGACTTGAAAAGAGCAGAGACTCTTCCAATTTCATTGCTCTCCGATTGACTAAAAATTCAAAATAAGATAAACTAAAGCTGAAAAGCTTTCTGGGTATTGAAAAAATCTCTCTATTTCTCCCTTTCTAGAACTCCTATATCTCCATCTACCTCTCAATCTCTCTGCAACTCAGTTTTCACAAATAGTTTTTAAATTCTCTCTGTCTCTCTCAAACACATCTGACTTTTTTATTCAACTCCACGGATAGAAGGGAGTCTACAAATCACATTATTTTTCAAAAAATATTTTCCTTGGAACCCCAACTGGGCAGTCAAATAGTTGACTTTCCATGAATTTTAATTTGGGGTGGTTCAGAAGAGAACGTGAAGTTGACTAAAATAAACAGGTTGGATGGATCTTGGTTGGGTAAATGCCTCTGTAGTCTGTACCTACATTAATTCGTCTTGTTGTTGCGGTCTTGAAAGCTGGGAGCGAAGAAACAAAGTAAAATTCAAACAAAGCCGTTAGAATTTACTTTCAGAGAAATATGAAAACGGACATTCTTCCTATTTGAGCAAACAACTATAAACGGAAATATTTGAGGCTTTTAATACCCAACCGGCCAACGCCATCTTTTATTTTTATTTTATTTTATAAATAAATAAAAAAATTCCAGATAGAAACAGATCATCGCATCCATATCATTAAGATTGGATCCATCTCCTCCAACAAAAAAGAAAAATGTATTTTAAAAACAAAAAGTCCAAATTATCGGCAGATGAAGAGATGTCAAAAGGAATTCTTATTTCCCAAACAGATCTTCCTGCATCTAAATATAAAGGCTGGTTCATCAAAGTATTCAACAAAATCCTGTCGGATTTCCTGTCTGGGGGTGGCAATTGGCAATTGAAGTATTCAACTTCTTGGGTTCATGCTGGTTGCAGGTTTACTCATTAGCCCCCAAGTCCATTTTTGTTTCACTTGGGCTGCTTTTTCTTAGCCACCATTCCAATTGTTGGGTTCATCGATTCAACAAGCTGAACTGACCAAACAGGTCATTACTGATTTCAGTTTTTGGTCTAACTGGTTCAAGATCAAGTTCGGGTTAACACCAATACATCTAACTCTGCCCACATGCAAAACTGTCAATGGCTGTATCTTTTGGTACCTGTTCATCTTCCCCCAAGGTTGGAAACAAAGCAAGCAAACCAGGCCCTCGCATTCCTCAATAGATTACAAGCAGGTACAAAGTAGCCTAGCATTTGGTACCCAATTCAACCAAGAAAAAGCAACATATCCTTCTCGGGACCCCTCGAGTGTCTAGCCGATGGAAGGGAAGGACTGTGACCTGGTGCCCCAACAGCTGCAATATTTTCATTGGAACAATGTTGGATTGGAGAGTGAGGAGCACAAGTGAAAGAAATCTGGGCAGTAGAAGAGTTCTCACTGTTTTCCGGGCTTTCAGAACCTGCCCATATGGCACACACATATAAATTTGTATACAGGTACCTGGAATTCCATTCAAAAAAACAGGATAGTTAACAGGCTGGTTCATATTACAACATAAAGCAGTTGGTTAGCACCCCAGGTTTGCTCCCTGTGGTTGTGTGTTCAACTCCAACTCCTCAACAGACCCTGGTGTCCGTAGGGAAAATTCTGAGTGCATGGGTCGGTGCAGACACCCGAAGGGACTGTCCTTGCCTCGAAGGGTTTGGGACACCCTCTGTTACCAAAAAAAAATGTGATCAATCACTACAGTCCTACCTACCTACGACCAGATTGGACAGAAATCCACCCACCTTCAGTACATGCATGGATCAGTCATGGAATGATAGAAATAACCACCTGTAATTGATGCAGATCCTCAGTTCTTGCTTACATGAGTGGTTTGTATCCCATTACATGAGTAGTTCTCAATCACTAAATGCTGTCTCCTATACAATGTGGGGCTTACTTATCGGAAAATCTGTGAGTGGGGCGCAACCTGAGTCATCAAATAGAATGTAGGGAAATAGATAGTAGCAATATTCATGTGAGCCTTTTTGGACTTTGGAGAGCGTGTTGATTTCAAGTTTAAGACTAAATGTGTATGACATGTGTGCCATTTTAAGACACCACATGGTAACTTTGTAAACCTCCAGCCCAGTGAAAGCCAGCACTGTAATGACAAATATATTCTTTTTTACTTATAAATAAGTTCGTCTGTATTCTATAGAACATTACATAGAGACAATGCATTAAACTCCATTGGGAAAAAAAACTGTGGATGGAGTGTGTTATTTGCCGATAACTGAAACAGATGCATGAAAAATGTTGTTAAAAGCAAAATATATTCTTATTTATCCTGTGGGATATGATCTTTATCCACTCTATTATGACCAGAGCCCCAATCTTCATCCAGATCCCTGTTCAAGAACAGTTGCCAATCACATCTTACCATGTTGATTAGACAAGAAGACACGGTTGGACCCATCAGGATCATCAAGACATCAACCATATTAAGATGAGATCCATGTCCGATTTTCCCAATGCACAGACCCTTAGAGGGTTGCAGAGTTTCAGTATTATTTAATGAAACTGGTTCACCATTGAAACATACTGTTGCATCATCAGAAGGTCCACCAAATGCTTCACAGAAAGCACTTTTTACAGCCAGAGATCTTTCAGTCTGGAAGAAGTGTAAACAAATGATACGCCAGCTCTTCCTTGCAATGAAGGGACCATGGATACATTTCTGCATGCATTTTAGACTTGTGTATAAGTCATTTGAAGCACCCTTAGATTAATATGAGTTTACTGAAACAGTGGAATTGCACAGAACAGGAACTATTTGAAGACCTGATTGATTTTTAAATAGCTTGGTTGAAAGCTGATCAGTGATCACATCTGTGTAAACCACGGAAATCTGGAAATTAACAGGTGGAATATTGTTTGAATGGATAAAATGCAACTTACTAATAAAGACCTAATGGTTTGGGAGGGGCAATATTAGACATATTTGGGTACCTATTGGCCTCGCATTCATGTTGGCATCAAGTCATCTCAACCACTTGAAGAACCCGATTTCTCAACCATTCAAGCTACAATTCTACAACTTCTGGAGAAGAGATAAGAGTAATCAAACCTTGAATCTCATTCCCTAGATTGGCCAAGGAAGAGGGATGGAAACCTTAACACTCCCATACAACAACTATATTTATAATTAAATGGATAATATAATATATATATATATATATATATTGAAGGCTCGTGGAGCTGCAGTGCTGCACTATGTTCATGCAATAGAAAACGTCTCTTGTCTTTATACAGAGCGCTTTTTATCTATTTCTTGGTCACATATCAGTAGAGTCATTTTGATTCTATATCAAAACTTATGAATCATAGTACTAGTCTTGCTTGTGATTTCGTCTTTCTGGAATTTCTTGTACATGTAAGGATTTTCTTCTTTCTTGAATGATCAATGACGTAAAATTATTTGATTGTTGGTTCTTCATAAATTTGACAAATTATAGCTTCCAGCCATATATAACCTCATTTGTTTTGGTTGATACTTGGTCGGAAGAAAAGAATTGAAGTCCACCTCCTTAGGATTATTATAATTAGGCTGGAATGATTTCTAACTATCTCTGAGTCATTACTCCAACAACCTGAAAGAGAATCAATAATGATAACAGATAAGTCCATATTTTGGACATTGTCCATGACACTACATTTTAAAACGAAGACGGTGTTAGGATCCATGTGATACTTATTTGCAGTTTCGTGAAAGAACCAAGCATGAGGAAGGTACAAGACTGTAATTGGCAAAGCGTAAACAAACACTGCAATCAAGAGTCTTATACAATAGTAATGACCAAGTGTCTGACAGATTTCGATTTCAGTTTTTCGATTATCATCTACAAATGGTACATTTACAGCACTAGGATAAATATCAATCAATCAATCAATTCATGGTGAATCTAAAATTCAGAAATCAAGAGGTAACACTTTTCAGATAATTGGGTAGACGGGCTTACCGCACATGGGATCAAATTTAGGACAGAAGCACATGCAGGAACAGAGAAGTTCATTGCTTGAAATTGTTTCTGCAACCTCAAATCGTCAGCAGTCACAACAGGCACTCCCATTGTAAGGATGGAAGGCCAGAGAGGACTTCGGGATAAAGAGTGCCCCTAATCCATGAAAAAACAACAATCCCATTTGAGTAGGAAAAATAATTGGAAACAAGTCACACACAAAAAAAAAAAAATTGAAACGAATTAGAGAGACCCCCTTGAGGCAGAAGAAGAATGATCAGGAAGCAGCAGCCACTGATTAAACAGGAGGAGAATTCCAATGACACCACCCATCTCTCTCCTGGTTATTTGAAGAAAAACAGAACACCCACTCTTCTATTTTCTCTTCAAGTGAGTTTTCAGATAGACAGACACTCATCATTTCAAACTATCGAAGATCAAAAGAGACTGATAGCAAACCAAAAGATTATGGGTTTTGGGAATCTCTGCCAATTAACAACTGCCCCATCTCCCATTATCTATCTATGAATCTCTCTGTAATCCAGTTTTCGATTTTTGTAGAAAACAGTTTGTTGTACTCTCTAACACTCCACATTGACAAAATCGGGAAATAAAGGCTAGTAACGAACGACTCAAAACAAAGTAAAAACTTTCCGAAAAGAAACATTCTAGGCCACATCGAAAAATCTCATTTCTGTTTACATTTACTACTTGATTCAATCCCTAGGGACTCACCCCAAGATCAAACTATAGCTATTCTCTTTTTCTCCTTCTTGCAATAGAAATTTATGTCGCTTGGAAAGAGATGCAAATTGGAAATTTGCCACTCTTACTGAGTCCATTCATTGATGCATGTATTGGGTAAGTGCTTTCAATAGCCTGCTCATTGTATCATTTGAACAATCATAGATTGATTATATAGGCGCTACGATACTATTTGTTGCTGCATAACACGAAAAAACACGTTGATGATTATTGTGGTGGATAGCTGGTATCTTTCCACTCATCTTTTTCACTATTGTAATCTTGTTTTTTATGGATGGGCAAGAAAGCATGTCTTTGTAGTCGAGTTGAACAGGAGAAAAAATGCAAAATGCCCAAAAAGAAACAAGGCCCTGCACCAAGTTAGGTCATATAAGAAAGAGCAAAATGCATGTGAATCAAATCAAAGGAGGTGGTTAATTCAATCCCAAGAGTGTGAAAAATGAAGGAAAATAAAGCTCTATTTAGCTTCATTGAGTCATTCAATATTGAAGTTGCTCCAGTAACATTTCTTACATTCTTCAAGAGAAAGAGAAGGCCAAGTTACACCACTCTTTGCAAGCGAGAGTTTATATTGTAGGCAAAAGGAAAAATTGACAATACAAGAATGGAGATTCCAGGAAGAGAAAAATTGAGAGAGGAAAGCTAAGGCTACCTAAGACAATAATTAATTCTGCACCAAAAGCCCCAAATCCGTCAATCATTTTCCCTTCAACCACATGTTTGTCAGTCAGCCTAAGCTCTGCAATTCCTTACCAGCTACAGTTAGCTCAACTCTCAAGTGCACCAAGGGCCTTCATGTCCTCCAAAAAGGCTGTATAGGAGTCATCAATGCTCTGTGGCTTTGGCCCTGAAGAGGAGTTCAACGATTCTGACTTCCCAACCGTCACAGGAGCTGCTGGCCGGGAGGCTGTTGACAATGATGGCTTTGGTTTTGCTTTTTGTAAAACAGTCTCTCTCCTCACACGTACAGATGCGGGAACCTGAATCCACACCAACAAATACACTCAAATAGAGGAAAGAGTGCAAAGCGAGTAACTATTACATATTATTATAAAATTGTCGATATTATTATTAGATTAGGGTAGGCTATGAGATAATGACGCAGTATATAATTAGCAGATAAAATTTTGACTCACCATAGCTGTAAGTTCTGGAGTGTGCTGTGCTAGTGGCCTCCTCACAACGGTAGATGCTGCTGACTTGACATAGGATGGTTTCGGAGGGGCAGAAGGTCTAACTGCAACATAATCATCTTCTTGAAATGTAGGAGGGCCAGGTGGAAGTGGTGGTCTCATTATTGGGGGTTGTCCAGGCGGTGGACCAAAAGGTGGCCTTGGAATGGATGGGATGACCATTCCAGGGTGAACAGGTAGGTTAGGAAGGCCAGGCACAGCTAATGGAGGCCGCATATCTGGTGGGGGTGGAGGTGGGGGGAAGCGTGAAATTCCTGGGGGTAATACATCAGGCTGTAAAGTTGGGACCCTAGGCACAGAGGGTGGCTGCCTTGGAGGTGGTGGTGGAGGTAAATGCATCTTAGGAAGCTCCTTAGTCCCTGTAGAATTATTGACATCAGACTCAGAGGGTGCACCTTCAGACTGATTATTGACCAACTTCGGTGGCAACCCAGGAGGTGGCGGAGGTGGAGGGAGCATGGCTGGAACCTACAAGGGAGAGAGAGAGAGAGAGAGAGAGAGAGAGTTGTTACTACCATTTGCTTGGCATTGAATAGTTCTTCAAAACCATGTATGAAAGAAGGCTTCGGATTTGCTCTGGTGGACGCCCGAGCTGGGCGCCCAGGCATCCACACTTTATGGGACACCTGGTGATAAAAAAGGGGGAGATATCAAGTGGGGAGAAGTCAAAATCATGGGGAGAAAATGAAATGACTTCTCCCCCTTTTTATCGCCAGGTGTCCCATTAAGTGTGGATGCCCGAGCACCCAGCTCGGGCGTCCACCAGAGCAAATCCGAAGCCATTAAACAAAGCTTACCCGATCAGACTCCTTGGGGTTTGGGTCATCTGCTATTGCGGATTGATTTTTCTCCCTCTCAAGTCCGCCAGTGCCCGGTGGAAAGGGCTGAGTAGGCCGTTGGAGTGATGGAGGTAGAGGAAGCGGACGGAGAACTGCAATTTGTTCTTTAGGTGGGGGGCCTGGAGGTGGTGGCGGCAGTGGTGTACCTAAGTCTGCAGTAGCAGGCTTTGGGGGCATTGGAGGTGGAGGAGGTAGAGGCAAAGATGAAGGTATTGCAGAACCATCTCCAGAATCCAGTTCAGCAGAATCTGGCAAGGGTGGAGGTGGTGGAGGTGGAGGGAGTACTGCCAAAGCCATATCATCCTCCGACTCTGGCTTTGATGATGATGCCCCACTAGATGAAGTAGCTGACAATGGAATCCTGGGTCCTGCACTTCAAAAACAAAAATCAGAAAACTTCTTGAAAACTAGTAACAGTATCGTTAAGTGACAAAATATAACCAAAAATAATCGGACCTATTGAAGATTTGTACATAGGAGGCTTTCCAGGAGGCGGGGCCCCAGTAGGATTTAGTGTAGGATGATAGTAAACGGAGTCCTGCAACCAGAAATCTGTGAGTGTGGCTTTGTTAGAAAACATGAGGGTCTGAAATCATCATCTTTCATTAATTAAGTTAAATATACTTCTGGTTTTGGATGTTTTGCTCTCTCCTCTTCTTCTGCAGTTGTTCGCCTCCGAGGAGGTCCCAAGTGACTAAAAAAAGGTAACGCCATTTGTAAATGACACAATCAGAGGAAAAGAAAAGGCTTAATTCAGTACCTTATGCACAGAAGTAGATCAGAAACAAGAGATAGGTAAGGTTTCTTCACCTGAACATCACCGGTGCCTCACCCTTTTCCCGCAATTTCTCTTCATACTCCTGTTCAAAAGAAAAAAGGGTTGTTATTCACTGATCTCCCCACCCCACACACACACAAAATGTTTGCATTCATTTTATATAGTCTTTTTAAACACTAAAGGGATGCAGATGCAGGATAAGCTACACATGTAGAAATATACAGTACTGATGAAAAGGTTCACCAACTAGCAACACAGAGAGAAGCAAACTCCAGAATACTGTAAATTGTCTATTGAAGCAATGACATGTGAATTGTGATACAACAATTCCTCTCAATCCTTCCTGCTTAATTCTATAGTTGTATCTTTTCTTCACTATTTGAAACCTTACTTGTGATCAGGATCCTCCATAATCAAAGGACAACAAAGGGTCCTTGAAAATTCCATCTATATAACATAACTCCAAGAAGGAACTCAACAACCCTATTAAGTCCACCATCCAGTTCATTGTTTAGCAACAGATCTTATATCATGTTGTGAGAAAGCAAAAGAAAGAACTGATGCTGCAAATGGAACACAGAATGTTACCTTAATTTCATAAAAAAGAACACAACCAAGATTATATATAAAGTTGGCACCTAAGTAACCAAAGCGGTGAGCGGGAGCGGGAGCGGGAGCGGGAGCGGGAGCGGGAGCGGGAGCGGGAGCGGGAGCGGGAGCGGGAGCGAGAGCGAGAGCGTGAAAGCGTCAAATTTTAATTTAGGATAGGGTCGAGAGCGCCTCCGGAGCGTCACTATATATATAAATAATATTTTAATAATTTTTAAAAAAAATTAAAGTTATATTATTTAATCCTAAAAATTAGTGAATCTTAAATAGTCAAAGTGTTGACCTAGGTGCGATTGAACTCGGTGGAGAGTTCAATCGCAATTGGCTGTGGCTGGCCTATCATATGCGCATCTGACAATCTGATTACTATTTGGGAAGTGAGAAACACTATTGTGGGGGCCACCATTAAAGAAAGTGCAAATAGTGATAAGTTGAAAGACTTTAATTGATTGATTACTGACATTGTACAGAAATCGAAAAAAGAGTTGAAAGATTACCCAAAAAATAAAAAAGAGTTGAAAAGCCTCGTTTCCTTACGCGTTAACCCATTAAGGGTAAAACTGGAAATTGGTCGTCTTCCTCATTGCGCCAAGAACAGTTGCTCACTTACAGTAGCGAAAATCGCTGTCATTAGCTTAAAAGATCAGGTTTCATCCCACTCTATTGAGCACCGCACTTTACGAAATACAAAATCGCGGTCTACAAATTTAAAAACTGCGCTCTCGAGGCGAATCCGCTCTCAAACTGTGAGAGCGAGGTTTGAGAGCGGGAGCGGGTAGCAGGGAAGACGGTTTAGGTTACGAAGGTTAGCACATCTATGATCTACCACATAAGAAGTTGGTAATCACACTGATCTCCTCATAATGAAAACTATATGAAAAAATATTGTACTATGATCATTACCTTCCTCTTCTTCATAACAAGGTTCAGTGTGTCCTCAAGCTGTCTTTTCTTGTGCTTCCTTGCTTTATCCAAAGCGCCATCTGCCTCTGCACCAATTGATAATACATATTAGTAATATTATCAGTGAAGTCAAAACATCGCCTAGGCCACCGCCTCGTCTAGCCAGGACCCTTATCACCTAGACCATAATCTAGGCACACATCAGTAAATTTTATATAATATTTTAAATTAAAAAAAAAGTAATTTTGGTCGCATAGGCATCACCTCGCCTAGAGAACCCCATATCGTCGAGGCGTCACATGGACGCTCTGACTATAATGAATATTGTATGAAAAAACTCCCTACTCAATGTGTATTTGAATAACAAAATAACACCAAAAAACTTGACACTTGTAGCTGGTGAACAACATAACAATGTGTTGCTACTTCAAGCTAACAGCAAGAAATTAAAGGACAGAGCCAGCACAATAAGAGAACCTAATGTACATGTGATGCATTGGTTCAAGATTGAATTATAATTCCAGAATTTCCTTGTATCATTGCTTGCAATATGAAAGCAACACCCATACTTAAATATTACATGGAGACGTACACTACACATAAATACTTATTTACATATGTGTGTATCATAATCTAACATCTATCATTCTGTTGTTAACTCATGAGTAATTAGTAAATATGACAATCTTCGTAATTTTGTATGCCAATAAGATGGATCCAACTGATAGAAAAGTGAATCAAGCGCATTGGTACAAGCATATAGATGTGTTGGCGTGTTGCAACTTGCAACTTGCATAGTAAGGTAATAATAGCAGATTGAACATAAAACATCCAACTTTTTTTTTGATCGTAACATAAAACATCCAACTGCTCTCTCACTATTTCATGCTTGAAGTTATGATATTGAGGAACCCAGTGGGGGAGATTAAGAACCCTGGTCTGTATTCTGTTCAATGCAGGGTTTTTTTTTTCATCTTGACCGTCTCTTAATTTATGTTCGTCTTCTCCCAATAGATGGATAACTTTGCATTCCAGTGAGGATGGAAGTGTATATGTGTTTGGTTAGTCTCATCAATTCCTGTCTAATTTTCACTGTTAAAACTGACTATTCTATTTTTCATATTTCTAACGAGATCTGATTCTTTTTGGAGGATTATATAGCTCATGCACTGATTTATATCTGAACTTGTCATTTTGTGAAAATGAACTTTTTGTGTATGCTGGTTCTTCCTTATTATATGTTATTGTAAATTTGAGATTGCATGAAAAATCTCACAAGTTTACAAAATTCCAAGGTGTTTGTGAAGTCTGAACAAATCCGATTTTGGCGCTTCTTGGTTGAATAGTATAATAAGATATTGCCTATTCAGAAAATCAGGAACGACATCCAAAAATGAATCAAGTATCTGTAGGTGAAGCATATCCCCATTGCTATTTTTGCCCCAAAACATATACAATTCTTGCTTAATGTTTTTCAAGAAATCTCTGCAACAGCACCCCTTTTGTATGAAATTAGCACTATCTCTTCCATAATGAGCCCCTAGTTTAAGGTAAGAACCATTTGTGCTCATGCAAGTGCAAAGACCAAACTGAATAAACTAATAAAAAATTCTTTGGATAATAAAGGTAATTCTTTGCTAGAATATGAACGTTAGAGAAAATCTCTTACCCAAAATCGATCCAAAAAGGGAAAAACTCCTTCCTAAATAAGTGAAAAGAAAACCGTTTTTAATAAGGCAAAACTGCAGTGCATACATAATACATGGGATCACATAAACACAGATATATATACATATATAAGTTATTAGTAATAAACGTTATATATTATAAAAAAGCAAATAGAAGGAAACAGAGATTCACAAAAAGTGAACCGAACAAAATAGAAGAAAAAAAGACTACAAGATCTACGCAGAAGAGCTACATGCAAGGAAAAAAAGGCACAGAAGGCAGCGCCCTCTAGGAAGGGAAATCAAACCCCTCTCACCCTATGGCTGCCCCCCAATCGAAACCCAGGCCCCAAGGAGCTTAGCAGCCTGCTTGGTCACTCGCCCAACAGGTAAAGAGATATCATCAAAAATTCGCCCATCACGCTCTTTCCAAGTAGACTAGGCGATGGCTGGGAGAAGCGCCCAATAGTGATCCAAACGAGGACCCAATAAACCCGAATGCCAACAAGAAAGCCTTCTCTATGCATAATTATAAGAAAAACCTTTTATATGCATGATGTAAATAAATACTACGTTATAACCATCCACATGGTTGAATGGACAGGAAACCAAAATCAAAATGTTCCTGGAACCCTTTCTTATCTAAATTACCACAAGTTTCATTAATGTTGGTGAACCAGCCATGGTTGTTAAATCCTTGCGATTTCTTATTCAAATCCTACGATTCGATTCGAATCTCAAACAAAACGATTCAAATCGGTGGTGAAAATCTTAATTGGGTAAATCTCATTCGATTTGCAATTCAAATTACGATTTGCGATTTAAATAATACGATTCATGCGATTCGAGCACGAAACCTTTTTTACGGACCAATACTTAAAAAAATATTTTTTATTCTTTTGATTTTCTAAAGATACTTTATATCTTTTAAGAAGAGAAAAAAAAACAGGAAAACCCCTGTTACGGACATGCCAAAACCACTATTTAGGTTTTCTCTTTGTTGCTAAAATACTATGAAATGGGGGGAAAAAAAAAAGAAGAAGAAGAAGAAAGATGATGAAGTTAGATTTTAGAAAAACCTGATAGTTTATTTTATTAGTCTTTTTAATTATGCAAGTCTTTTGATACTTGATCTCATATAACATGATTATATGAGTACACTTTTGTTGATTTATCTTTAATGATATTGAGTTTTTTTTCATTTTATGGAATTCATTTGCATTTTTTGTAGTGTATGCAATAAAATGTTCATTACTTTCTTTTATCAATAGAAATAGATATGAATGAAAAATTTTTCATAAATTCTATTTTTCTGATTTATTAAGTAATTTTTTGTATTTTAAATTTTTTTTTAAAAATAGATTGAATCTTACGATTTACGATTTGAATCCCGATTTGAATCGAATCGGTTCTACAACGATTTTACGCTTCGATTACGATTTAACAACCTTGCATGGACCACTGAACAAATTATTTTTTACCATCCAAAAGAAATCTCTATGATGGACAAGAAAGCTCCAACATGGCATACATTCACATCAAGCATACAATATTTCTAGTGAATCAAGCATATGCCACCTGTTTCCCCCGACTCCCTGCACCACAAATATATGGTATATTAGACCAACATTTTAGTACGCTACATCCTAATACCAAATGCTTGTTTGTCAACAAAAATTAAACTTCCCTATGCATAGGGAAGATATTTACTATGTGGGAGGAGAGAGAGAGAGAGAGGATAACACATAAACTGCCCATCAGAAAAATACCAGTATAGGGGTGTCTAGTACCTGAAACCCCATTTGATGATATTTAAGGAGTCACTGTATTGGATGAGTTTATGTACTTGTAAACTCTTTCTTTCTTTTCCTGTGTGCCTTTGTAATGCTTCCTCTTTTTTAATATATGGTGCTTATCAAAAAAAAGACTCACCTTTGTTCCATGGACCATAACCTAACTAAGGAATCTAATCTCGGATCAAAGAACCAAAATATTTGCTCCAATACGATCTCTTATTGCATTCAATCCAACCTAGGCAAGATCATCTAGTGTTTCTTGCACAAGATCTATTCACGTTCAATGACATCTTTATCTTTCTTTCTTTATATTTTTACTAATTTATTCTTTTTTTTTAGGCTTCTATAAGTACTAAGTAGCATACTGAAGGATTGTCCTTGTTTATGCCACCCATTCCAAAAGTAACCCTTCTTATTGATCAACTAAAAAAAGGAAAGGGAGCCCTCCCTACCTGAATTCATAACAGACAAAACAGAATATGAGAACCTGCCACCATATCCACTTTACCCATTTGATATCAAGCCCATTCTCTTAGGATTGGCTCCAGCCTCCATGTAATCCTTCCATACCCATTTTATACCTCAACCCATGCCAGACCCTCAATCCAGTCTGTCTTTAAACAGTTTATAACCTTTACAACACTAGACGGCCTATTCAAACCAATACCAGCCAGAAATTCCATAACAACAGCAAAAAATGGTATGTATTGGCTCTCCAACAAATAGAATTGTAAAATGGTTCCATATTTCTGAGGACTCCAAATTAGTGTGAATCATAACCCTTGTCTAAACACTCCTGTGCCATTACTAAGCTTAAATATATTCGCCTTATCCTATTGAAAAGAAAGAAAAACAAAGTCCATATCCAAATATTCCAAGTTGAGTTTAGTATCGACTTTTCACATCTTCAAGCTACGGCAATCCTCCATTCAACTTCCTCTTATCCTTCTCATGAACCTTAAGTTCACTAAAGAATTTCTTTCAAAGAAACATGGGGCGGTCCCTTCCAAAAAATTGACCCATCAGCCAAATAGAACTTCTATAAGAAAGTGGGAGAGCAATGCCAACTCATAAAGAGAAAGTAGAGAATCAGACAACCAATGCAGAACATGTCTTATCCAATTGAAAGAAGAGTAAAGTCCTCTTTCCAAATTCCAAATTGGGTTGAGTGTTAACTTCTCCCATCTTGAGTTTAGAGCACTCCCCTGTTATACTTCAAATTATCCTTCTCAAGAACCTTAAGTTCGCTGAAGAAAGGAACATTGAGAAGGCCTTTGAGATGTTTTGGCCCCATCAGCCCAATATAGAAGACTAGAAGTTCTAGAATAAAAGCGGGAGAGCCACGTCAACTCAACATAGAAAGGAGAAAATCAGACCAGCAATGCAGACTACACAATTTACACCTAATCCTATGGGAAGAAAACCAAAGTCTTCTCTTTAAATTTTCCTGAGTTCTGTATAGTCACGATTTTTCTCATCTTGAGGTTACAACACTCTATTCTAATTTCTACTATCCTTCTTAAGAACGTTAGGTTCACTGAAGAAAGGAACACCTTTTACCAAAAATGTTGGCACATTGTGGAGCCAGAATTCATGAGTGGCTGAGGTTTTCTTTTCGACAACTTCTTTTGATCAGGTTCTAACAGCACTTTCATTGCTCTTGTCCCCAACATTAGAGGGCTTGAGAGCAATGTAGTTAAGGCGTCCAGGCGTTGCCTAGGCGATAGGGGGTTCCCTAGGCGAGGCGTTGCTTAGGCGACCAAAATTTATTTATTTTGTTTACATTATATAAGAATTAATGAGTGGCCGCCTAGATCATGAACTAGATGATAGGGGTCCTAGCTAGGCAAGGCGTTGCCTAGGCGGCATTTTGACTACACTGCCTGGGAGTCTAAGGATTATCACTCAAATAGTTGGTCGGCAGTGTTTATAAGATCCTCACTAAGGTGTTAGAACCTAGGCCCAAAGTAATAATGCATTTGGTTATTTCTCCACCGCAAGGTGACTTTGTGAGCAGCCAGAATATTCTAAATGGTATCCTTATTGCTACCCAAAAATAGTAGTCTGGATATTATTTGTAAATTGGATTTAGATTATGGCGTCAATATGGATTTCCTGTAATATGTGCTAAGCATGATGGGATTTGGTGTCAAATGTAGAAAATGGATGAGGATGTCCTATGTGACTGCCTCTTTTTCAGTCCTGCTTAATGGTTGGCCAACAATTTATTTTAGGAGTTCCCGGGGTCTCAAGCAAGGTGATTCCCCTTTCCCCTTATCTCTCCATAATGGAAATAGAGACGTTAAGCACAACAATTGGTAAAGTTGAAGAACGGGTTATTGAGGATTGTTTAGTGGGCAATGAGTGGGCCCTTCAAGAAATTTTGGCCCCACAGCACAAAAAAGTTCTTGAACATATGCGAGACAGCTAAGTCAAATCATTGCGAGAAAGAGGGCAACCAATGCAGATTACAACTAAACTGTAGTAATATAGAACAATTATCCAAAAAACTCTTAAAGAGATACCATTGTGCTTCGGAAAATCCAATTTCAACTATATACCAAAAAGATAGAATCAAAATACCAATGAGGAACTGACCTCTAAAGTAAACCTAATCCAACTATAAGGAGATACACCGTACACAAGCTCTATCTCTGTGATGTGTAACGAGAAACAAGACATACTAGACATGCGTTGAGTCCTATTACGTTTTCCCTCTAGTTAAAAAACCATCACGTAAAGGAGTCAATGAGATTACCTCTCAAGCGTTAAACTCAACTACCGTGCGTGATGCTTACATTTATTCTTTATTAGGAAGCCCCATTTTAGACCATGGGATTTCTTTCTCATATATTACCATCATGTAGTTTTTTCGATAAATTTTGGAATTTTTTATAGGAAGATCTTGGTTTTACTCCTGTCAAATCTTAAATTCCAAAATCCAAACATCATGAAAGAAAATGAAAAGGGTAGCAATTTTATTTTCAATTAAAATGAATGCAAAAGAATCTTCATAATAATTTAATTTTGAACAACAATAACAACTCAAGCAACTAATTGTGTTCACATCATCTAATCATACTATGATATTCCAACTCTTCCAAAAGTTCACAATTGTTTCAGAGAGGAATTTTTCAGTTTATAATGGATGACAGACAGTTACACGTAAATGAATAAAGATGGTCGAAGACTAACAACCACTCACTCATTGTTTCCAACTTGTCAATCTGTTCCTTGATTGTTTCAGGATCCTTCTTCAAAATTCCGACCTCCCTAACCTTCTTTCTCTCCTTTTTGTTCTGTAAATAGAATTAATTCGAATGAGGAACAAAAGTTAGATACAAATGCAAATTACAAGCAATTGACTAAGCCCATAAATAATGAATACATGTTGATGCCAAAAGAAACAAAGATAGAACTAGCATATTTTATAGAAGCATATCTATTTTTTATTGGTAACGAAACAATGATACAAACAAGTGCACTATGAACTTGCTAACATGGAAGAGCACTATGAACTCCCTTGCTAACTATTATTGTATATGTTTTTCCTCTTCTCCACTATGAACTCCCTTGCTTACTATTGTTGTATATGTTTTTCCTCTTCAGTTTATACCGCTATAAACGGTTGTTTTTTCCCTTTTCTATATGAATATACTTGATTTGGCGATTCAAAAAAACGTGGAAGAGCATAGCCTCAAAAAACTAAAGAGAATTATTTTATGGAAGTATAATAAAACAAGTTTGTCTCAATATCTGTATCAAAAAGATAGGTCGAACGGTCTCTCACTATTGAGTTTGATACAGTTAAAATGTCAGGTGAGTGATAATAAAAGCATGCACTGATCCCCCAAAACATATTGGTATACACACATGAGAGCTTGATAATTATAATTTTATGAAATAGCTAAAAAAAAATTATTGGCGACGTCCTAATTGTGCGAAATATTACCCTATTGTAATGGTATGGAAACAATAGCATGGAATATTATAGAAGTATATCAAGAGTAATTAGTTGATTGTAGTGATCCATTATTTGTAACAAAAATTTAACCATAACTAATAATGTGATGTGTTAAATCAAGAGATGGTTTGATATAATCTCCATCCGAGAGTCACGAGATAACCTATTGCCACCAACTCTCAAAGAGGGGTGCATTCTCGTTTATTCCGCTAAGTATTTCCAAAATCCTCAACCTCTAAGTGTGCAGATTAACATTATTATCAGTGCCTTATCCCAAATATTTAGGATCGGCAACATGAATTTTGTTTCGACTTTCGCGTTCCATTCTATTAAGCCGTAACCTGTATGAGTTTTCAAATCTTTCCTCACTATCTCCATCCACCTCAATTGTGGCCTTCCCCTTGCCCATTTACAGCTTTCAACTTGCACCAATTAACACCTCACTAGTGTCGTTACTGACTTACTGGTTTTCGTTGAAAGTGTCCGGACTATATAACCTTTAAATGTGAATTGAAAAAAAATATTCCTGTAAGTTCAATTATCAATTCTAGACAACAACGCAGACTATAACACACACATACACCCCCAAAAAAATGCATCGAAAACAGCCAATAAGTCTTTCGTCACAAAGTGTTTGACTTTGTAATGGCAGTGATTCAATAAATAAAAAAACCTAAGAAACATATATATATATGAGCTTTCAGGATCAGAAGAAAAAACAGAAAAGTCAATCCCAATTCACAAAATCTCTTAATTTGCTAATTATGAACACTGCGACACACACAGCAAACAAGGGTTTGTGAAGTAATTACAGCATTTCCAGAACAAATCACGAAATCCTTTGCAAGCAAATGATAAGAGTAATCATGGGGGAAAAAAAACCCTAAAACGATGTATTGCGAAGCATACCCTTTTCAATTCCTTCTTGCGAATCTCCTTCCGATAGGCATCGGTAGGATTCATGACTTTCCCACCCTTCGTTGTCTTCATCTTTGCCTCCAACGATCTCTTCTTCCTCGACGTCTACACACAGACAACAGCAACAACGGGATTAATATCTCTCTCTCTCTCTCTCCTGTCTTGGCCCCTTTGGCTGCTTTTTATTGCCCAATCCCCCCAATCGTTTCTCTTTTGAGTTCATGTCGTGTCAAGCACCGGCGTGGTAACAAAACATCAAACGGGTCCGGATCAGTTTATCAAAACGGGTCAAAAGGACAACACCCGCTAAATTTGACCCATGCCACTACAAGATAGTCCGTAGGGCTGCACAAAGCCCGATCGGCCGTTGGTGCGACTCGGCTCAGCCCGGCTTGGCCCGAGATCGGCCCGGCCAGAAAGCTAATTCAAGCCAAGCCTAAAAAAAAAAGGCCCGAAACATAATTCAAGCCGAGCTCAAGCCAACCCTTGTGTGGCTCGGCCCGGCTTGAAGCCCGGCTCGATTGAGGTTCAGCTCGGCTCGAATATTATTAAGATATATATAAATAATATAAAATTTTATTATTTAAAAAAAGAAAAAAACAGGATTCAAGCCGAGCTCGAGCCAAGCCAAGCCCGGCTTGAGCTTGAATTAATTTGGGCCAAGCCAGGCTTCAAGCCAAGTTTTTTTTTTCAGGCCGAGCTTCGGGCTGCACAATCAAACATGATTTCAGGTTGAGCCGGGCTTCAGGCCTCGATCAATCTTGGCCAAGCCCGGCCCGAATACAGCCCTAGTCCATAGTCCATGAATTTTGTGTAGGGCGTATTCGAGTCAGGCTTGGCCATGCTTAGCTTGAAAATTTTTCATCTGTACTCGAGCTTGGCTCGGTTTGAAATTTTTTCATATGTGTTCGAGCTCGACTCGGTTCGAATATGCTCGGTTAGGCTCGAACTGAGCTCAGTTTGGCTTGAGCTCGGATTAAATTATTATATGTATAATAATTATATTAGATATATATATATATATTATTTTTTATATAATATTCAAGCCGAGCTTGAGTCGAATCGAGCCTCAATCGGACCGAGCTTCAATCCGAGCCAAATCAAACAAGCCTTGGCTTGAGCTCGGATTGAATACATTTTCAAACTCAAAAAATAGCTTGTCTCGACTTCATCGAGCTTATTTTTCGAGCTCATACTAAGCTTTTTCGGGCCTAGCCGAGTCGAACTTCGAGCTAGCTCGATTCGAATAGACCCCTATGTGGGTTGGTCAACCCAATTAAGGCTGGCAATTAGCCAAATTGGGCTTAAATGTGTCGGGATTGGGCTGGGTATATTCAAAAATTCCAAAATTCAAGCCCTAAAACCTAGCTCATTGCCACCTATCCAGTTGTGATTATACTCACGAGTTCAATTGCACTCACAAAGCCATTTAATTGCCCTTTAACTCTGATTAAGGAATTTTTACCCTTACTATGTTTGGTTATCGAGAAAATAAGTGAAAACATAAAAAAGAAAAGAGAATTAGATAAAACACAAATTAAGAATTGTGTTAGAAATCTTTTTTTTTTTTTTTTTTCATGTTTTCACCTATTTTCTCAGCAACCAATCATCGTATGGTTAAAACCTTTTTTCTTCTAAAGTCAAAGTTAGTTTCTTTAATCCTAAGGGTTAGAGAATCTTAACCACAATTAAAGGGATTTAAAAGGGATACTTTGTTGACTTGTGGGTGCAATTGAACTCTCCCGAGTTCAATTGTGATTGCATATGATCCTAAGTCAAAATTGCAATATACTTTTTGCATATCTTGCATCTATTACCGTTTGAGATGTTTTATCACGTTGGAGTGCATGTGGGAGTAACTCTGCTATATGATAAGATAGATAAGGGAGAGTCAAGTGAAATAGGCTGGAATGAGTTAGTGTCGCTGAAAGCTTAGGACAGCTTGAGGAATGTAAAAACTGGCGTAAAAGTAAATAAGGATAAAATTAATTAACATTGCATGAGGTTTAGCGAAAAAACATAGACCCCTCAGTTGTTAGAACATTGCCTTTTAAAATAATGACACTTACACCTCTTTTGTGTGTTGACGACTGATGGTTAGGCCTCCTTAGGTGGCCACGTGTCATTTTTAAACCCTTTAATTGTGATTAAGATTCACCCACCTCCTTGGTTTTTAGAAAAAAATAATAATAAATTATTAACTTTGGTTAAAATTTTCTAACTCCTAAGGTTTAATTTTTTTAAATATTTTTTTCTAAAACTAAAAATATTTGAGTGAACCTAGGGGTGGGTGACCTTAACCATAGTTAAGGAGTGTAAAAAAGGACACGTGTCTCCTGAGGTGGCCACATGTAAAAAAACCGGTTAGGCCCCCTAAGGTGGCCTCGTGTAAAAAAAAACCAGTTAGGCCCCCTGAGGTGGCCACGTGTCCCTTTTTACACTCCTTAAGTTGGTTAAGGTCATCCACCCCTAGGTTCACTCAAATATCTTTAGTTTTAAAAAACAAAATTTAATCCTAGGAGTTAGAAAATTTTAACCAAGATTAATAATTTTTTATTATTTTTTTCTAAAAACCAATGAGGTTGGTGAATGGTGTAAAAAGGGACACGTGGCCACCTAAGGGGGCCTAACCGTTAGTTGACTAACAGTCAACACACATAAGGGGTGTAAGTGCCATTATTTTGAAATACAAGGGTATCTACATGTTAACATGCCAATATTAGCACTGATAGTTCGTAAATGTAACTCACTGTTGAAACAACTATTCAAAATTCCTAAAAGCCCTTGTAAGGTTTGTTGGAAAACTCGCTGTCGGACTTGATTAATAGCTCTTTGTTGTTCAAAATAAATTGTTTCATTTTTGTAATTTTCTAATTGTTTCAAATTCTTATAAGTTGAATTTATCAAATTCAATTTTTCTTGTTCTATCTCAAAGTATCCATTCACTCGAAATTCATCTGCTTCCATTTCTACTTTCCGTAAGTGGGTCCGGGCTTTTCGCCATACCTCAGGGTACCTAGACATAGTTTAGGAATGAGTTAGTGCTTGCTCAAAGCTCTAAGACGGTTTCAGGAATGTAAAAACTGACGTAGAAGTAAATAATGTAGAAAGATTTGATACCACATAATTTTACTGAATATCGTGCCTTTTAAATTTTAGGGTAAGTTACACTTACCTTCCCTAAGGTTTGGCGAAATTGTAGAGACATCCTGTTGTGTTTGAAATAACACTGCTCTCCTTATCAGACTTGTCAACTTAACACTGTTAATGGAGAATGCGTTTTTACAATTTTACCTCAGTCAGTTACGTGAGTTAAAAACTGTTTGTTTCTTTTTCACACAAGCAGTGTTCTCTCCTAATGGCAAATGAAACATAATTGAATTTCATAATGCTCACTTTTCTGGTAAAAAGATCATTTAACCAAAACAAAAAAAAAAACAAAAAAAAGGGAAGAGAAATTGGAGTGGAAGTTCTTGCTTCACAGTGAAATCTCTCGGGAAGTACTAATTCAAGTGAGAAAAAAAAAATTACAAAAAATTAAATGTAGTTCAGGGATAATTTGGGTATTTTAAAATATTTAAAGCATGGCATCATCCAAATCCTTCCATGTTAGTAACGGCATATTAACGGAATGGGGAATGTTACTGACAATTGAAACAAAAGGGAGGGCAGTGTTATTTCAAAAACATTAAAGGAGGTCTCTGCAATTTCGCCAAACCTCAAGGGTAATTGTAAGTTACCCTAAATTTTAATTGAGTGGAATGATAAACTGGGGTTCATATTGTGGACCGAACAAGCTATCAAGAGTTGAATGATACAAACTTCGAAGGCATTGGACACCCCATTGGCCAACAGTTCAAAGTAAAAGTATCTAAATCAGATAGCTGCAATTACAATCCCCTGGCTGGGAGTAGGACCCCCAACCACTTTGTTGCGTTATGTGCTAAGTTTTTACTGTTGTTATGCTTGTCATTGCGTTAAAAGTCCAAGTCCCCACATTTTTCGTTCTCTTCTGACTGCTTTGAAAAGTGTCTTAACAAGTTCCAAATACAAATGAGCTGGAAGACCAGTGGTCTAATGGTGGAATAGTATCCTGCCACACGGTACAGACCCGGGTTTGATCCCTGCTGGCACGACTAGTTTTCTTTCGAATGTCGGCGGCCTACGAGCAACGTGAGGCTTTTAGGGGAGTCCGTCAATGAGGAGGTCCTTCAGTAGAAATTCGGATCCAAAAGCCAGTCCTAACTTTTGTCCGTGAGAAATTGATGGAGTTGGCCAGAATGCTTCCATCCAAGTTCAAAACTCAAATCTCCCGACTATTAAGCAGAGTAATAATGGGCTTGTTATTTGATTAAAATATAGCTATGGTGCAATTCTCACACAAATTCCTAACAGTTTCTAAAAGATTCAATTGGAGAATCTATACATGTAGATATATATTCTTCATTTCTTCGTGTTCTAGGAATGCGAGCTAGCTAGCAGCAATTTTCAGGCTCTAGAACTGAAAAAAATATGAGAATCCCTCAAATTTTGACAATATTTCTTTTCACCTTCTCAGGAAGACAGACAAAGTAACCACTTATTAACACACACGCACACAAGTGCACGGTATATCACAATGAGAAGTCAACAAGAAGAGATGAGCATTGCTTCAGATATTACCTTCCGCTAATAAACCGCAATCAACTATTTCCTTCTTACTGTCTTGCAGAATGTTGTAGTCTTGCAAATATAACATGATTATAGAACCGTTTTGTCCGGAAGAACAATGCCAAGGCAATAAGAAAACCCAAAAGACTAACTGACGCCATAATCAGAAACGATAACATGAAGCACTGAGTGCCAGTGCATGTGTTCCCTTCGCCTGTTGCTTCTTTGTCATAAATATACCCAACTACCCACACAGAGAGGATATAAGATCCAACAGGGCTTGCGATAGAGATGGTGTTAAATATGGTGCCCAAGTGACCTACACCAAATATCTCGGAAGTGATGGTGGGCATTAATGACCACTGTGAACCATAACAAACACCCACCAATATCGAACCTGCATAGAGAGCCCCAGGCAAACCAGAAGCAATCACTGCATGACCAATGCTCATGGTTGCTAGAGTGATAGCCATAAATATTGGCCTTGCCCAACCTCTCAGGTGCAGGAAATAATCAGATACATACCCAGCTCCAAAACGGCCAAGAAAATTCCAGATGCTCCACAGAGAAACTAACGTAGCGGTCTCCACACTAGTGTAATCAAGAGATCCTCCTATTTGGCTGATATTATTCACTGTGGCCAGCCCTGAGCCCATTCCACATGCCATGGCAAGGAACAACAACCAGAAGTTAAATGTGCGCATGGCTTGCAAGAGATTCAGATCTTCTCCCCGTGGCATCATCTTCTTCTCATGGGGAATTGATTCTTGACCAGCATCGCTAGGCAACTCATGATACCGAATAGGATTCGGTCTTCCATACATCTTTTCAGCTTCTAGTTGTTCCTGGTCATCCATCAATTGGTTCCCCTCAATATACAAAGTTCGTGATAACCTCCGGGACTCCATCCACTGGGCTTTAATTGCGATGATAAGAGGAGATGCAAGCAACAGCAGAAGTACCACGAAGGTAAGTACGCGTGCCCATAATCGCAAACTAACGATATTTTCCAAGATTATAATGACCATAAGATAAGACGCAATAATCAGAGCTTCCAGAGAGAAACCATTCAGGTGCTTCTTGTCATCTCCTCCATTCGTGTCATGGATTCTCACAAACCACATGAGCAAGAGGGGAACGATGGTAGGCAACAGTGCAAGCATCAGAAGAAAAGAGCTTGGCTTGCCCTTGTATATTGTTTGATATACTTGAATTAGTATTGCTCCACTCAGTCCAAGAAATCCCTAGCCAAAAAGAAGGTAAATGCCCTTTATAAGACTCCAGGTCATTTCATAAGAATCCAACGAGACAGTAAACTTCAAGCTAGAACATTGATAAAGAGATAAATAAAAATTAACACTTCATGCACATCTAACAGAAACACATAGCATCCACCTTCTGCTCATCATCTAAAATTGATCAGATAAATATCATACAATGTCAGCTTACATAAAAAGATACGGTAGTAAAGAATTCTCACATAAGCTTTTGACAGCCTTGGATTAGTGACTGTTTATTATCACCAAACATGTTTGGTGGCATTGGGGACCCTCTAACTATATTGTCAGCATTAATTAAATCACAAAGTTCAACCATCTGGTATATTTGATTATATGCAATACTAGCCAAAATCAGGTATCATCATGAGGATATATATATACACGTTTCTTTAATTAATGAATTTTTACTCATAAAGAGAAAGTGAAAATACAAAAAGGAGTTGTGGAACAACTATCGTTCTCATATCTAAGGACCTGATCGAACCATATATTTAAACCACAACTTAACATACTCCAGAGCATTCTCCTACTCAAGTTCCCAAACTATTTGAACCTAACAAATTAGGTCCAAGATTTGCACTCAACATATAGGACCATGATTTTCAAAGCTTCAAACAACTATAATACCTTACACAGATTTTTATCAAATTCAATTTCTACAAATCTTAGTTATAATGCCTCCTCTTATTAACCCTGCTAGCCACTATATGGCTATCTAGAGAGCTTCCAAACAGAATGAGCTTTAACAGACTGCTGCTGAATATGTATGGGCCACTGGGAAGGCAAACAATACCTTTTAAAAACACTTGTCTGTCCTACTGATTGCCAATCCCTGCATGTCTTTGGTTCTATTTATGTTGGTAGTATACTCAACATACAATCAAGCAAGATGAGGATTTAAAAACTATATCAGGAACATATTATAATCAAAGACGAAACTGATTACAAGGAGCATTCTACCTAATGACGGGTAACAATGATCATAGACTATAATTTCACTAGTTAGCTGTTGGGAACAGAGCATGCTGGATCAACGGTTTCATTCTTTTACATAAAAGAGAAAAAATAAATACTCCTGACACAACTGCTTGATTATGGGACTGCCCAACAGTACATTTGAATGTTGCACAAGAAAGCCATTTATGGGTTGAAACATGCTCAAAACACGTATCAAATCCATATGACAGATCATTAGAAGAAATTCATAATGACAGAAGCCAAAAATGAATTGAATAAACAAGTGTCACATTAATAGGTAACAATGAGTGGCAATGGAACAAAAACTTTGACATGAAATCTCATGAAAAATTGCAGTCACCTGATCATACTAGACAGCTTACAATTCCCAGCTCCTAACTCATCTTGAGAATTCATCGGGCCCCTGTTTTGATGATCTACCAGTGTGGATCATTCAAAGGCTTGACAATCATTGTGTCTCTTCGATTGGGGATGTGGAGTGAGAGCATTTGGTAACACAAGCTACCAATAGTCTGGCGTGTTCCACCACTGTGTATACAAAATCCATCGTGTTTGAAGTCTAATAAGCATTCAAACAGTATATGGCTTATGTTACAGTTACACTCCTTAGACACTGTGAACAGTGTTACGGATAGCTTTTGAAGTTTAAACCACATCATAAGTTCTGGGTAATAGATGTTTTATATGTATGGATGAGGAGGAATCAGTAGAACACTTGTTGATCCATTGTCCTCTGATCTTTTTTGTCTCGATTAGGAGAGTGTTGTGGATCTTCCTTACTAGCTTTGATTTCTTAGTCTTCGGTTGGTTCTTGAGAGACATGGATGATATCTCCAGAGTAATAAGGAGGTCTCTCCTGGAGCCATTTGTTGGGGCATCTGGCAGGATAATTCTAGAATTTAGACATCTCTAATTTGTTTGCCTCTTGGTGCTTGTCTTGAAGTGACTATGATGAATTTGGGAGGGCCTTTTCTTTTAGCATGGACTCTGATCTTTTTCATTTTTGCTCGTTTTTGTATATGCATTTTGATAGGAATCTAACCAATACTCCAAAAGCCATAGGGTGATTAAGGAGTGGAAAACTAGGTTCATATTCATTTAGGGTTGTAACATACAACCATGCTTCCGCAGTTGATGTTCACTGCAGCTTTCACTCTGAGGTGGGGCACTTCTCAGGATTTTTTTTCTGTAGCCAAGGCACTTTATTCCGTAGCACTTCTCGAGATTTTTTTTCGTAGCTCTCACAAGTAGCCCTTTCCGTTAGGGCTGTCAATGGATCAGATCCGGTTTTAATCCGATTAGATGGATCCTAACCCAACTAATGATCCGTCGGATTGGATACGGATCGTTAATGTTAAATCTGATTATAATCGGATTGGATTCAGATATAGGGTAATCTGATTCGATTATCATATAGCTTTATATATATATATATATATATATATATATATATATATATATATATAATAGACTTAAAGGGAATACTTATGCAATATACTTGTTTTATCATTTTAAATATATTACATAAATTTTTATCTGCTTAAAGTATTAATTTTAAGGATATTAACATTAATTGGAGCAAAATAGGGTCAAATTACATTTTTAATATGATTAAATTACAGTCAACTCTTTCTGTACATTCCTTTATCTATTATATATTGATCGTATTTGCTAATTAAGAAAAAATATGATCGGTTGGAAGCTACAAGGCCATTTAATCCCACATTCATATGGTGGGCTAACTGGAATGGAACACACCGATCTCAATGGTTGTCATGTAGTTTTATCTAATTTGGTGAAACATATCTAATGAAATCATTTCTAGTTCATGCATGTGCTTTGATCGTCTCGAATTAAATCCGGGGCTGCATGTGCTTTGATAGTCTCGAATTAAATCCGGGGCGGAGCCGGGAATTTTTCCTAGAGGGGGCCAAAGTACATACATGAAGAAAATTAATGAGATTGGCATATGGACCTTGGGGTTCGGGGCGTAGCCCCTGGTGAAAAAAAATTAGTCCTTTATGGTCATAAAATTCATTAATTCAGTAAATGGCTTGCAGAAACGAACCCTAAAATTTGTGAACAAAAAAAAAAGAACAAAAGCGAGGTGGAGGAGATCAACAAACCTTCATGATGCCGATGATAGTTCCACTATAATAAGGGAAGTTTTGAACGGCGGTAACGACGTTAGCCGTGTTGAAGAAGGTCTGAGCATGAGCTGCAAGGAACATGTAGAAGCACATGAGCGGAACCGGTTGCCGAGGAAGGACTCCGGTAACGGAAAGCCACATAAGGAAGTAGCCTGTGAAGCACTGAATCGCCCCGGCCGCGTGAACAACCCATGGCCCACCACCTACGGCGATCCAAGAAGAAGAAGAACGGCGACGGACGGAGACGGCAGAGTAGAGGAGGCCGGAGAGAATTCCGACGTTTGCTCCGATATCTTTGAAGGCGGCAATTGAATCTAAGGTGGATTGATCGTAACCTTGGCTTGATTTAAGCACAGGTGAGTATATACCGAAGGCGTATGATGAGCCGCTGCTACACTGAATCCATATGCTTGCGACCGTTGCAAGCCATTTACTGCTTCCCATCTCCTCAAACTTCAACACCTCCTCTTCGAACTCATTGCGTCTTGGGTCTTTCTCTTCCTTTATTGCTGTTTGTGAGCTGTGTCTCTTAAACATTTAAACATACGTGTCTATGTTCATCCTCTCTGAAGTTTTGTTAACCGGGCCCACCGAAAGCAATCGTGGATTTAGATCTGGATCGTTCAATGATGAGTAGTGGCCATATGATGTGATCTAACGGATGTCATTTAATATTATTTCGATGTTCGTGTTCTTGGCCCACTATTATCTCCGAGGGCACCCCACATCACAGCGCATGCCTACCAAGCAATTATGGACGCAAATCAATGTTGTTGGCTGACTTAAGAAGTACGTGGCGTCTCCAGAGTGGTGGATACTGGCGGTCTCCTCGCCAGCACCAACTGGAGAAGATCCCAGGAGAGGTAATTCGGTTATTTGACAATTTTACATCAGCTAGGTTGGACCATATAAGTGTGGCCTGAGTTACTTTTCGTATATGACTTGACCTGCGGTTTGGTTGCAATCCCAAATTAATGGGGAAAGGATTACCTCTGGGAAACGCCCGAGGCACAGCCTCGGACGTACCTTCTCATCCGCTATGATTGGGATTTAGGAGGTATATCAACCTCCAACTCATTCACAGGAATCAAACGGTCAAACCCCCAAGAGTCTTCAGGACATGCTGGGCACACTTTCTATCACTTTTTAAGGGTTTTTGCACATCAGCTACTTAGATATATCCTAATTTGCAAATACTGGTATGTAAAAAATATTTGCAAATCATTTATCATCATTAGACAAAGAACCTCGATTCTTACTTTTATTAGGCTTCGTTTAAATCTGTTAGTAAAATAACTATTATACCCTTAATATATTTCATAACCTCATAATGGCCATTTAATTGTTCTTGAATTATGGTTAACAAGTTTTAACTAATGTGATTAATTTTTTTCTAAATGCCAAGACTAGATGTTTTAACCGTAAGGGTAGTGATAGGGCTGTCAATGAGTCAAGTCGGCTTAATTCGTCTCGAAATAAGCTGAGCTTGAGTAGGGTATTTGAGCCTATTGGCCTAACCGAGCTAAATAATTGATCTCGATTATTAATCAAGTTGAATACAAACAACAAATGGCTCGGCTCAGCTCAATTAATTTCACTATACTATTTATAATACCCTAATAAAATTAATATGCATTTAGAAGTTAAAAAGCATAAATATGAATTTGTTGTTAAGCTAAAACTTAAATGGTAACTTCATCCTATCATAATTTATAGATTATCTGTATCATGATCTCCCATTAGCCTTAAGAGAATAATTATGTCCAGTTCTTAATTTTTTTTGGGTGGTGCTACGCGTTATCCACGGTTTGATAATTGCACCCCATTAGTTTTTATGTTTTATACTTTTAATTTTCAACAGATTTTAGAGCCACACCCCAACACTTATCTTCCAAGATTTTTCCATTGGCTTGAGCAACTTTGATACTAAACCTACCTGCGAATGACAACCTATGTTTCTCGCATAGATCATGATCATTTTTTTTCCCATAAAAGTTAGTTGTATACATATTATGCGATAGAAGCTTGCTTTGTCAGCTTAGTTATGTTATCACTGCAGATCTTAGTTATGCAGACAATAATTTATCTCATACAATCAGGCCTACGAAATGTGTCCAGTAAGTTGCAAGTCTATTTTATTTGCATATGGGAATTCTACAGCACTCTCTCAAGTATGTAGCACATCATTTGTGTTATTGATATTTAGTTTTACAGAAATTCACCGATACCCAATTACTTGCACTAAAAAGAACTTGTCTCAATCAATTTTGGTAGGAGTGTGTTTTCCTCATTTGTTGGTGTGCTTCATTTCACTACTTTTCATATTTGGAAGATCACACCATTTGAAGCTAAATACGTAATAATTTGCATTATGCATTATCTTCGTGTGCAATTATAAAATTTATAGATCATTTTTATTTTTGGTGTGTACTAGTAATTTTATAAATTTAATAAGGTGTAGTCACCAACTTTTTATAATGGAGTGCAGTCATCAAATAATGAAGTGCGCCTAGCAGCACCCTTTTTTGTTGGGAGAATCTGATAGGCATGTTCAACTCTTAGAATTTTGATTTGAATTATTTTTATTAAAATTAGGAGTAGACAAGTCTAAAGTAACTGGGCAAGCTTGCAAGTCGGCTCGAGCTCGATTATTTATAGATGAGTCGAGCCTAAGCTAGCATTCGAGAGCTTGAATTGAGCTCTAGACAAACTTGACCCATCATATATATGTCACAAGCCGACCTTGAGCAGTGCCCAGCTTGGCTCAACTTGGTTCCCTTACACCCGAGTTAGTAAATCTTAACCACGGTTAAAGGGAGTTAAAAGGGGACACTCCTTTAACTACCCTTAAACTATGGTTTACAAGTTTTAATCCATGTAATTAATTTTTTCTAAAAACCAAAGTTAGATGCTATAACCATAATGGTCAATAAATCTTAACCACAGTTGAAAAGGGACACCCTTTAACTGCTATTGAACTATGGTTAACAAGTTTTAATCCTTATGATTACTTTTTTTTTTAAATCTAACAACCAAGGTTAGATGCTTAACCCTAAGGGGAATGAATGTTAACCATGGTTAAAGGGAGTTAAAAGGGACATCTCTTTAACTACCTTTGAAATATGGTTAACACATGTTAACTAGTGGTTAATATTTTCTAAAAACCAAGGTTAGATGCTTCAACCTAATGGTTAATGAATATCAATCACAATTAAAAGGGGACACCCCTTTATCTGCCCTTGGATTGTGGTTAATAAATGTTAACCCGTGCATGTGATTAATTTTTTTATTCTAAAAACCAAGGTTAGATGCTTTAACCTTAATGATTAGTGAATCTTAACCAAATTTAAAGAAAGTTAAAAGGAAATACGTGTCACAAGAGTATTATATCCACTAAATGTCACAAGGGTATTATAGTCATTTTTTAAACATTTTTTTAAATGTAATTCAACCGAAGTGAGAGAATGCGGTCCTTTGTCTAACAATTGAATAATGGTGACTTAATTTGCAAATAATGTTATGTATAACATTGTATTTGCAAACTATGATAAATCTAGCAGCTGATATGCAAAACACCCTACTTTTCTAATTCGGTCTCTTGATCAGCTGACCCTTCATTTTGTTATCTCGTCCGTTTTAACCCTTGTTAACTATAGTTCATTTTAATTGAATTATGATTAATATTTTTTAAACCAAGACTAGATGAATAAATCCTAAAAGTGAGTGAATCTTAGGAGTTAATACCCTAAAAACTAACTTAAAAGTTAAGCAGCTAATTTAAATTACCTACATCTAAAACATTTTAAATAGAATTTTAAAATACCTAATATACTTTTTATTTTCATCACTAATTTTACAACTCAATTAAAACTAAAATTTGATGTCTGAAACATTAAAATATTGAAAAACTTCGTAAAATAACTGTTCTAAATCTCAAAAAATAATTTTCAAGACATTGGACATATTATCGATCTGATGATTAAATAGAAAGTTATAAATTTTGAAAATTGACTATGAATCTGCATAATTTTAAAAATAACGACATTTTTCCTGGTACTCATTATGACTTTATTTTAAATTTATGTCCCACTTCACCTGGTGATTACAAAAAGAAATTCCGACTTAGTTCAAGGAACTGCACTCCCAACTCATCAACTTATAAAGATAATAAAATTTAACTCGATAATGCACCATGCAATGAAGAGCTGAGGGTGGTACCTCCGGTGAACATGTTTCACAGAAAGAAATATCATTAATTATATATTTATCATTCTACTAATAAAAGTACAATGAATATACTAAACTTTATGTGGATATAATTACTCCTAAACCTTTATTTAAATTCATTTTTTTTTTAATTATTATGCATGACCATGATTATTACGTATGACTCTATTTGGTTCTCGTTGAAAAGGACTCTCTCTTAGTAGAGTTTGAAAGGCTCTATTAATCATGTGATAGTCTCCAATAAAATGGGTTTAAGTATGATATTTTTAATTTATGCTTACAGTTTCAATAGAATAATTTCTTCTTCTTCTTAGTAGACGAGAATCATCAATGTCTATTTGTCAATCTTCATCGTCGGCGTTGTTCTTCACATTTCATTTAAAAAGTCTATCTTTGCAATCAAATTTAACCCTGATGCAGTGTTAAATACAATTGGTGTTGATAAATTACTGCACATCATACGGTAAAAAGAGTTTTTCTCGTTTTAGTTATTTCAAACTTTTGATGATTGTCATGCCACGATATGCAATCCAATTCTTGATTATGTAGTAAACGAAAGATATGCTCTTTGTTAAATGGAATATGAATGATATTAAAGAACTGGGTTAAGAGTTTTGCCAATATAAATATAAAACAGGCCTGCTTTTGTGTTTGTGGGTATCTGTAAGTGCATGACTCCATGCAAGTAGTGGTGGCAAGTGGGAGTCTTTCAAACCCCCCAAGTAAGGAACAACATTGTGATTAGTTTTTGTAGTTGTTTTTAGCTTCAATGCACCATGACTTTGATATATGGAACCATATATGACTTTGATATATGGAATGATAGCGGAATGATAACAGTATTGCATTTTTTTTAAAATCTTTTCGGTATGTAAGCTGGGTGTGATAGGATTAGTTCTGTAATGATTTGTCTTATTGACAGGTTAATGAGATTCACTACAGCATATACATTGAATCCACGAACATGAATCCAGGGAGACTCCTTGGTTGCCAATTTATTGGCAATGCTCTTGGTGCTCCTCAAAACATTAGAAGTGACAAAATTCGATTTTTAACCCTTATTACACTAGTCATCTCTAACTAGGCCATGTTACTAAGGAAGTGTGATTATATTATTTTAAGCTTAAATTGATTGGTACAATAATATTAGTTATGAATTACTAAAATATAAAATAATATTATTGGTAAAACTAATATTTAGAATTTGTATTTAAAACATTAATTAAATCATTAAATAGGTAAATACATATAATTAACTTTACTAAATATAATTAACTCTCCAATTTATTTTTAAAATACAAAATAATTTATTAATTTTATATTATAATGAATTAACTTAATAAATACATAAAATAAATTTGTAAAAATATTTAAATGAATTTCTTATTATCTAAAGTTACTTTTTAGTAAAATACTAAATAAGAATTCACTAAAACCTCAATAAACTATAGTGATTAGGAGTTAACTATTTTTACTAATTAATTTAATAACTTTTAAAAATCTAACAATGAAATAATTAAAGCCTCAGGTTTTGTCTAAAGATTTTCACTAATAAAAAGTTAACTCAAACTCGCTAAAGACTCCTTACTAAAATTTAAAGTTAATGTATCTTTTGCAAATTCATATTGAGTTTTTTTTTATAAAACTAATCATTGAATATTTCTATGCATTTTTACTGGTGTATATATATATTTTGGTTTAATCATTTAGTTTGTCCCCCCACTTTAAGCAGTCTCACACTCTCACCTACTAACCTTATCGAAGTCTCACCTTATTTCCGTTGTTGGAGAGACATAACTACCCCCACCCACGCACGTACACTTTAAGCAGGCTCACACTCTCCTCTGTTAACTTTATCATACTCTCACCCTATTTCCGTTGTTGAAGAGGTAGTTGAAAGCCCCCGCCCACACGTACACTTTAAGCAGACTCACACTCTCACCTACTAACCTTAGTTAAAGGATGCCTAACCTTTGGCGGATACACGATATCCACGGGCACCACTCTTAGCTTACGTGTGGAATAGTGTTCCACTAAAGAAGTCATCGAGATACATTCTTAGCTTGTCACGTGTGCTCTTTGACACCCATTAATTATGGTTAAAATTCATTCACCTTTAGGGTTAAATAATCTAACCTTAGTTTTTAGGAAAATATATTTAAAAAATAGATCAAATCATAACTAAGGTTAATATTTTTAATTATTTTTTTCTAACAACTAAGGTTAGACTATATAATTCTAGATACGAGTGAATCTTAACTAGGGTAAATTGGATGTCAAAGAGGACATATCAAGAGCTTGGGAGGTGTACGTGTACCACTCAACGGAATGTGCAATGCATGTTATCAATCCCCCGAATTAAATGCCTTCCCAGTGGTGCCCGATAGGGGTGTCAAAGGGCCGGGTTGGGGTAGGGCCGGGGTCAACCCTAGCCCTACCCTTCCTTATAAGAGTAGAGCCCTAGCCCGGCCCTAGCCCTTCAAGGGCCAGGGTTGATTGGGCCCTAGCCCGGCCCCTCAAGGGCCGGGGCCAAGCCAGGCCGGCCAAAGGGCCGGAAGAAAGAGCGGAATTTTTTTTTTTTCATCTAAGATAATAAATTTTTTTTTACTACACCGACTGTCAACCTTACATGGAAATGGATACCCTCCTCTTTTATTCGGGTTTGGGATCAACATTGCAACAAAAAGAGCAATGACAGAGTTAAAAAAAAAATTTCCTTATCAGTGATAGTCATGCATAATAAACCAAAACATAGTATAGGTAAACAAGTAGAATAATAAAACTATATAGAACAAAATTGAAAATATGTTTAAATATAAAACTGAAAGTAGAGAGTAAGATATGAGAGAGAGAGAGAGAGAGAGATGATCGATGAAGAGCCGAAGTGGTATGTGGCCTGTGCGATTGAAGTTGAAGAATGAAGAGGCAAAGTCTTAGAATGTGAATACAATTTAGGGTTTGGTCTGTGTTAGGTTGGTTTTTATAAGGTCTTTAGTTGGCGCAATTACAAACATAGCCCTACTTTCATAACGTTAATGAAAGGTTAAAGGGAGCATATTAGTAAAATTATTAAAAAATATTTATCTTAAGATAAAGTAGGGCCGGGCCGGGCCGGGAAGGGCCGGACAGGGGGAGCCCTAGCCCGGCCCTAGAGAACAAGGCCTTCCAATTTTTTGGCCCTGCCCGGCCCAAGGGTTGGGGTAGGGCTGGGCTTTGGAGGGCCGGGCCGGGCCGGGTACCTTTCTATATGGGCTTTTTTGACAGCCTTAGTGCCCGAGTGTGGATATCGGGCTGCTAGAGGTAATCCGTTGCCTTAAAATAAAATAAAATAAAAATTTTAAGTGGACTCTCGACTCTTGAGTGGGCAGACCATATCCGTTCCTCCTACGGACCTACCTCCACTCGAATTGGAAGGCTTATACCGGCCGTTCAGCCCGAATCATTGGGTTTAAACAAACTGGATCTGGGTAAGATCTCATTCGACCGGTTTGGGGGCTATAAACGGATTGGATTTGTGAAGATTCGGTTAGTCCGTAGATCCGGATTAGATTATGGTAGCCGAAGTTGTAGGAGCTTCATTGCCTGACAATGTCGTCGTCGGAGATTGAATCACAAGACAATCCTTAAGCTATGCCCTTGCAGAGGATGTGGTCAGTCCCCAAATCCGTTTTCTCCTCTTTCTTTTTATTTATTTTCATGTTGTTTAGGGTTTTATGTCAGTTTTTTCATTTTTGTGATTGTTTATGTTTAATTAGCAAAATTGAGATATAAAATACTGATTTCTGCTATTTTTGGGTTGGGAATTCCTGGCTGTACACGTTTTCTTCCTAGGGCGTAATCGATAATGGCTATAATAAGCTTTTGGTTATCAATTTGATCTATCGATTCGTTTTTAACACTTGATTCACTCAGCCAATTGTTTTTTTCAAAATACCAACCAGAGATAAGTGTCGCCGAATATATCCTTATTAAAACATTGTAGGTATCTTCTTGTTCTATGATGAATTGCTCTTTTTTTCCATCAGAATCCTTTAGAATAGGTTCAATTGACTGAGAGGTATGTCTGGTGGGCTGATTAACGAACTATCCTGCTCGTGAACAGCTTGATCGAGTTGTTTAATTATGAGCCTAGCTTGAATACACCACTACTTGACTAGTTAAAAGCTCGGCTCTATATATATATTAATGTTTTAAAACGTGAAGGCGTGAGACGAGGCGTAAGGACCTCAAGATGCGTGAGGCGCTTCATGCTCTCTGATTTTAACAAATAAAAACATAAAAAAATTGTAAAAAAATTCAAAAAGTTTATGAAAAATTATATCACATATATATATATATATAATAAAAGAGATACAATATGGTAGCAGGTTTCATAAGTGATTGAACCCAAGGCCAAAAAGAGCTAAAGCTAAAAGAGAACAATATCTGCAAGAGCAGTAAGAGATAAAATTACAATATGAAAAATAACCATGCTGGATCAAAATATAAGCTAGGACGAAGCAAGATGGGGTGCAGTTGGGATAATTTAAGATCCTCTTCAAATAGCTTTGAATTGAGATGATGGGCACTATGAGACTATCAAAGACAGAGATCTTCTGTAGCTCAGATCGACGGTTAACGTTGTTCAACTTAGCTACTCTCTCAAGTAGAGAAGAGAGGAACGAGATGACCTTGGGCACTCCATGAAGGTTCTGAAACTCAGCCATTAATGGATTTCTGGTGCTAATGTTTGTTGATAGTTTCTTTATTTTATATCTCTTGTAACTGTTCCTCGTTGTAATAGAATTGGATCTCCCGAATTATTTGGCACTTGGGATGATTTCCAATCCCTATTGAACTCGAAATCGCACCACAAAGCAACGTGTATCCCAACGGGAATTGGATTTGGTCTCGCCCTTGCCAGACCAAAATCAATCATCTAGCTTACTCGCAGAGCTCCTTAAACCTGCCCTTTTAACCTAGGTTGTATTTTTTTTTTTACTCTTGTGGTTAAAAAATTTTAAAAATTTTTTTTCTAAAAACCAAGGTTATAACGTATATGGTTGAATCTTAAGGGTCACTGAGTCTTAACCATGGGATCGAATTTGATCCGGCTATTGCTAGACTAAAATCATCCGGCCTAAGTGGGGCGTACGACATGTGGCAATAAAGAGGGGAGAAGATATCAAATGGAGAGAAGTAAAAAAACAGGAGGGAAAATGAAATGACTTCTCCCCTTTTTATGTAGGACGCCCACTTAGGCCGGATGATTGTGGTTAGGATCAACTCTGGTTAAGGGGATCGGATTTGATCCTGAACACAATCATCCGGCCTAAGTGGGCGTCCTACATAAAAAGGGGAGAGAAGTCATTTCATTTTCCCTCCTGTTTTTTGACTTCTCTCAATTTGATATCTTCTCCCCTTTTTATTGCCACATGTCAGACGCCCCACTTATGCCGGATAATTTTAGTCTAGCAATAGCCGGATCAAATCCGATCCCATGGTTAAGACTCACTGACCTTTAAGATTCAACCATATAAGTTATAACCTTGGTTTTTAGAAAAAAATATTAAAATTTTTTTTTAACCGCAGGAGTAAAAAAAATACAACCTAGGTTAAAAGGTCAGGTTTATGGGGCTCTGTGAGTAAGCCAGACGAGTGATTTTGGTCTGGCAAGGGCGAGACCAAATCCAATTCCCTTTGGGATACATGTTGCTTTGTGGTGCTAGATTCTGAGTTCAATCGGGATTGGAAATCATCCCAAGTGCCAAATAATTCAGGAGACCCAATTCCCTAACAACGAGGAACAGTTACATAAGAGATATAAAATAAAGGAACTATCAACAAACATTAGTACTAGAAATCCATCAATGATTGAGTTTCAGAACCTTCATGGAGTGCCCAAGGTCATCTCGTTCCTCTCTTCTCTGCATGAGAGAGTAGCTAAGTCGAACGACGTTAACCGTCGATTCAAGCTACAAAAGATCTCTGTCTTTGATAGTCTCACAGTGCCCACCATCTCAATTCAAAGCTATTTGAAGAGGATCTTAAATTATTCCAACTGCACCCCATCTTGCTTCTTCCTAGCTTATATTTTGATCCGGCATGGTTATTTTTCATATTGTAATTTTATCTCTTATTGCTATTGTAGATGTTCTCTTTTAGCTTTAGCTCTTTTTGGCCTTGGGTTCAATCACTGATGAACCCTACTACCATATTGTATCTCTTTTGTCGTATATATATATATCAATATATTCATATCTCTATTACCCATCAGAAAAAATTACAATATGAAAAATAACCATGCTATGGTAGGTTCTGGTGAAAGGTGAGAAGGAGTCCTCGAAGACTCTGGAGTCTGTTCTTTCCAAAGAGACCAAGCTACCGATGTGAGTAGCATTGGGCCTACTTCAAAACTGTCTTCCTCTAAGCACCGAGAACTTACGGGATAAGAAATCCCGGAAGGAAAAAGGGCAGACCCAGCTGAGTCCCAGTCGGGAGAGGAAATAGCTCCAAACCTTATGCGCGACCTTATGCGCAAAAGGGCAGTGTAACAAGAAGTGATCTATCGTTTTCTTAGCATCTATGCACATGAAACAACCATTGACCATCTGCCATCCTCTTCTTATAAGGTAATTGCATGTGAGTATCTTGTCCAGGGCTGTGGTCCAAAGGAAGAAGGAGAGCTTGGGAAGCAATCCCGCCTTCCAAACCGGTCTAAAAGGGAAGGGGTGGCCAGAGGATGGTAGGAGAGCTTGGTAAAGGGATTTCACTTAGAATTAACTTTTTGTTTCGCGAGACCATAGGTGAGTGTCCATGAGGGAGGGGTGGGTCAATACTTGTTAAAGTCTAGCTAGTAGGACTTGGAGGATGTCTATCTCTCAGTCAGTTGTTGAGGTTGCGCCTCAGGCGTGGGCAGCAAACTTTGTTGTTGGGAAGGTACTCAATGTAGGACTCCACTTAAGTGGCCCTATCTGAGGCTAGAGCCAGATTAGGCGGAAGTCAGAGCTCAAGATAGTGGGGCCACACCATTTGTCTGTCCAAAAATTAACTTCGCTATCTTGCCCCACACGAAATCTGATATTAGAGGCGGAAAAGTCCAACCCTGACATGATGCCTTTCCATAGGCTTGAGTTGTGAAGGTCTGGGATAGTTAATAATTCGGCATATGGTAAAAAGTCGATACGGAAATTATTCGAGTATAATTTGGAATAGTCATTCAATAGTTTGATTAAAAATTCGGCGAAAAAACTTAGAACGTCAAAAGTGCGGTACAAAAATAATTCGAGTATAATTTGAGCCAACACTCAATAATTCGTTGAAAAATTCTGCTAAATATATAAACTTGCATATATAAAATTTATAAATGATATTAAATCTTTAACTTTATATTGTAGAAAATGAAGAAAAAAGAAGTGTAGTCGGAGATTGAGAGAGAAAGAGAGGGAGAGAGTCGCGTTTGAATATGAGATTGAGATGTGATATTGTGATGATTGTTGGTGGTGAAAAGATTGTACAATCAGAGACTCAATACTCGACTATTGGCAGTCGCGGTGCTGTTGTGATAACTGACGACGGTGAATTAGTTAGGATTAGAGATTTAGGAAGAAAAAGAGGTCGAGAAAAAATGAAGAGATTTGAGTGGTGGCTGGTGTGTTCTTCAAGGTTGGTGGTTGGCGGCTTTCAATGACGATGTGGCCGATGAGATAGAGACTTTATGATTATGGATTGGGCGAGAAAAAGAATTCAAAAGAAAATGAGTTACGTGCAAATATGAGAAAGAAGAAAGATGGTTTAGGAACTTACCTTACGGGATAAGATTTTTTAAAAAAATCTTATAGGTATTATTCATGAATAAGTCGCGAACAATTCGTTTTACTTAAAAAATTCGGGAATGATTTTGTATCTTTGAAAAGTACGAGTGAATTATACGGATAATGAATTATATGTTTTATTTGTTTATAATGCACAAATTTACTATGTCTGGGACTGTCGGGGGGGTCCATATGGAGGGAGAACCATATTTGGACGTGATTACCTACCTCCAGAGACCATCCTGGTCAGTACATAACCTCCAAAGCTGCTTCCTCAGGAGTGCTTTGTTGAAGAGGGAAATAGGGCGAATGTTTAGACCACCCTTTTCAAGTGGGAGACAGACAGTTTGCCAGTCGACAAGGTGCTACTTGCGAATCACTTCTCTCTCATCCCAGAGGAATTCCTTTGGATGAATTCCAGTTTGTGCGCAACGGATGAAGGGATGAAGAAGAGGGAGAGGAAGTAGGTAGGAAGGTTGTTTAGGACACTTTTGAGAAGGGTGAGTCGATCAGCCAACCCCCTTTGGATAGGAGGTGAGCCTTCTAGCTTTCCAGGCGGCGATGAACTCTATCAAGGACCGGATCCCAAACTGACTTAGACTTGAATGAAGCGCCTAGGGGAAGACCCAAATATGTGGCAGTGAAGGATCCAGTTATGCAACCTAGAATGGAGGCCAACATCGGAAGGTTGGGGAAGTCACCAATCTTGAACAATTGACTTTTGGCAAGGTTAACCTTGAAGCCCGAGACCACCTCGAAACATCTAAACAGGCATCTGAGGCGTAGGATTTGAGTGTTGGAGGCATCACATACACGAGAGTGTCATTGGCGAATTGCAGATGGGAGGCAGAGAGGGGGTGGGATCCGCTACCAATGGTGAAGCCCGAGAGAGAGGATTCAGCCGCTCTCAAGATCATTCTGCTGAGAACTTCTGTCACTATAATGAAAAGGAAGGGCGATAGAGGGTCCCCTTGATGCAGGCCTCTAGAGCTGTTGAAAAACCTGTTAGGGGATCCATTCACTAGAACCGATAGGGAGGTTATGCGCCCTGAAGGGCGGATATAATGGAGCTCATGACAGATTGGAGACTGGATGCGAGGATCTTTGCTAGGATTTTGTAAGCACTGCATACCAAGCTGATGGGGATGAGGGCAATGAAAGAGTAGTTTTCGGAGTTTTGTCAAAGTATTCGGACTCGTGGAAGTCTTGAATCCAATTGACAAAATCAGGGCCCACAATGTCCCAACAGGATTTAAGAAAGGTTTTTCAAGAGCCTCTCTTTGGTCATCAGAGAAGCCAGAGAATGAAGGCAATCCAATTTCGGCCGAAAGGAGACGTCTTCCCAGTAGAGTGTTGATATGAGTCCACGATAACGTTTCAGATGTCGGCTTCATCCTCTATCCAAGAGTCATTGACTTTGAGCCTATTGATGAAGTTGAAATGTCGTCGAGAGGAGGCCATCTTATGAAAGAAACGAGTGTTTCTGCCACCATCCTTTAGCCAGTCCACACAGGATTTTTTCTTCTAGATAATTTCCTCTGATTTCAACAGCGAGGAATAGTTGATTTTTGAGGTCTCTAAGCTGAATGTCTTAGTCATTAAGGGGGGGGGGGGGGGGGGGGGGAAGCTCCTCACGTTGATCAAAGACTTGGATGTCCTCTAGGATCCTTTGCTTGTTGGTATTTAGAAGTCCGAAGACATCCTTGTTCCAAGCTTTAATTTTTTGTTTCAAGAGCTTTGAGTTTGATGGCCGAAAAATGTGCTTGATGGGCCCCAGTAGGGGGAGTTGTTCCAGACATCACGGACAAGGCTCTTGAAGTCAGGATGGCGTAGCCATATGTTCTCAAATTTGAAGGGCTTTGGGTGGCCCTCTAGAATGTTGGAATCAAGGAGCAGGGAAAGGTGATCTGAAATAGATATGGGGAGACTATTTAGAAGAACATTTGGAAAGTGATCCTCCTAGCTATCGAGCCTGCTCAAGGAGGGGACGAACTGGAGATTCGATCATGTAAAGTTTGCTCCCTTGAGGTGGTAGTCTATGAGTTGGTTGTGGGAGACAAAAGAGTTGAAAGCACGCATCTTGGAAGAGATGGAGCAACCACCGGATTTGTATTGGAGGTGATGGAGACAGTTGAAATCGCCCCCGAGGCACCATGGGTGATCACATCAGCCGGCTACATCATCTAATTCGCAATAAAAATCACTAGATTCGGCGTAGGACACGGGGACATAGACTTTGGAGAAGACCTAACAGAAATTGTCAGAAAAGGATCGACATAGGATGGAAAGGGAGTATGCCCCAACTCCGAATCAAGAACTTCAAGGCAGTCCTTATCCCACATGACAAGGATGCCACCAAAGGCTCCAATGGAAGGAATTGCACGAGCCAATCTAGATGAGGGATGCTCCAGATGTCTTTGACAATGGAGTTAGACATAGATTCTTGTTTTGTTTCCTGCATGCAGATGATGGACGGTTTCTTGGACTAAGCTAGATGTTTGATTGCCATCCTTTTGGACGAAGACCCTAGACTTCTAATATTCCAAGAGAGTATTCTTAATGACATTGGGAAACTGGGGGGTCCCTTTTCTTGGAGTGGGGTCGGTGAGTGGAGGCGCTAGCCGGGGCTTTGTCATAGCAGATAGTGGATTCCAGTCTTTTTAGTTCACTAGACAACCTTTGTTTAAGTTTTGGCATGCCAAGTCTGGAATTAGTGGTGCAGGGCTAGCTGGCAATGGTAACTCTATATTATCAGATTTTTTACTTGGAGTCACTGAAGAATGCGAAAGGAGGAGAAAAGTCAAGCTCAGGAGAATATATGTTGGAAATTAAACTTCTTTATGAAGACCACGATGAAACATTTTTACATGGAATAATGATGTGAGTATGACAACTTAGAATGTGCTACTTCAAATTCCACTATGGCGTAATGTAAGTATATAACTCTATGGTGTGGTCAATCCAGGCTTAAGGACGATTTTGGGAACATATTCCTTCTTGCCCTTAATAAAGATGCCTCGGTGGCTGACTGTTATGAAGAAGCGGGTAGCAAGTTAGATTGGTGTCCCATACTGAGGAGAGACCTTAAGATTGGGAGATCAAGGACTTACAAAACCTTTTGGTTCGATTGCACACCTCCCCCCTGCGCCCGCCCCAGACTGGAGATTGCAGGATTTGGTCTAGAAGCAACAATTGTTGATTTTCAGTGAGATCCTTTTTACAGACCTTTGTCTCGGTACCTTTGCCCTCCTTTCCATCAAAGGTTGTTTGGGCTCCTTGCGTGCCATCAAAGGTATCTTTCTTCCTATGGACCACAACTCTGAATAAGATTCTTACAATTAATCACTTAAAGAGTAGAGGGTGAAGTTTAGCAAATCGTTGTTTCATGTGTCTGATGGCAGAAGAAACAGTGGATTACTTGCTCTTGCATTGTCCAATTGTCTTTGGGATATGAGGTTTTTTCTTCTCTCGATTAGGGGTGGATTGTGTATTTCCATCCTCCTTCCTGAGTTTCCTATCTGGTTGGCAAGTGACAACACTAGTAGGGGCCAAGGAAGCTATCCGGACTACTGTGCCTGGCACCATTACGTGGTGTGTTTGGAAAAAGAGGAATAGTCTCGTTTTTGACAATTCTTTTCTTCCAATTTCCCGGTTATTAGATCGGATTCGTTGCTTGATTATGGACTCGGTGTCTCTTTGTCACATCGGGGCGGACGTGGGTGATATCTTGCTCTGAGGATTTGGAGACCGTCTCTGTTGCATGTTTTTGTTGTTTGCTTTTCTCCTTGCCATCACATCTTAGCTTCTCAATTTATTTTCCCGTGTAGTTTCTTCTGATTTTCTAATATACTCGATATTTACCGATCAAAAAAAATTCCACTACTACTCCACCAACCGGTAATGAGAATAGACAACTGGAAGAACAAAACGAGAATCTAAATGCTCGATGACTTGACATGAATGAGGAAATGAAAGGTTGAAAGTCAATGACAAATCTATCAATTTTGAAAGGGGGAGGCGTAGAAGCCATACTCCTAGTGCTGTCTCTATCAGAAATTCTGCCGACCAAATAGAATAACAAAAGAGGCTCTTAAGAGAAATTTCAATTGAGAGAATTGAACCAACTGAAGACATGATATGCATGATCACTTTTAATGCATAGAGGTTAAGTAGCACAACTTAAGAGTAAATGATAAGGCTTCTGCCCCATTGTTGAAGGCCAAAGTAAAGCATGCCATTATTTTTAGTTCACATAGGTCCAGTGTCATCAGCTTACTTTGAGAGCATTTGATGAGTGCAATCGAAGTGTTGTCCAGACTCAAGACTGTAATTTTGATGAGGTTAGTTGAATATGGAAACATTGGGAAGGAGGGAGGGTACTAGATTAGAGAAGAAGATCCTTTAATGGGTAGTGGACTGTTATTTACCCTCTCTTTAGAAGAAGAAGAAGAGGAAATTTGTGTCAAACAGACAAGAGTTCCTTCTTTTAAATTTCAAGTCAACTTTGGAGCAAACAGAGAGAATTCTGAAATGATTCTTCATAAATCATCCATACTAGTGGAACAAGGAGGATAATTTGATTGCTCTTTCAACCCTTTTGTTTACTTCAATTGAGACTTTTGTGACTGGTTTTGGCGAGAGGGATAGATCCTTCGCACTCCATAGTGCTGTCTAAATGAATCTTCCCATGTTGAGTGCACACTGCCGAGCCTAAACGAGGGTGGCTGGAGAGTTAAACCCTAATTACTAAATATCACTCTAATTCCTTGATCTCATGTGGCAGGCCTTTGGTGGTGATCATTGAAAATTGTCTTGCCAACACCTTTACGAAAGCACTTCCGAGAAAAACATTTAAGACAGAAGAAGGAAGGAGAGATGTGTTACTGAGTCGCTGAGAGAACGTGAAGAAGACAGTTTTTTTGTCATATATTATTTTTGGTGTTTATTTAAGTTTTTTATGCTCTTATTTTTTTAATTTAGGGTGTAATCATAAAATAACGGGGTGTGCGTAACACCACCGTAAAATAAATATCAATGAAATTTGAAGGTATCATTCACGATTGCGCAAGTTCGCAGTGGAGGCTAAATCATATGTGGTAGAGGGTGTAGAGCTACGTGAAGGCTTTGCTCTCAAGATCACTGAGCATTGCAGAAGGGGACACTTTGTGGATGCTGGAGGAGGCAATCCCATGGTTGGAAAATACGCTCGATATTTGTTCTGAAAGCTTCGTTGCAACAGAGACACCATAGTAGAAGAAAAACGCAGTAATGAAAGGGGAGAGTTCATTGTTTTTCAGACTTACCTAGGAACTGGGACTGGAGGCTGAATTTTCATTCCAAAAGGAAGTCGGTACTCTGGCTGGGATGCTTTTCTAAATGCTTTGGGGACTCTTCAACCACAATCAAAACCCAGCAGGGGACAGATAATAGACATGGCGTCTTCACGATTGGCAAGGTTAGAAACACTAAAATTGGAACCCAGGGTGGGCCTTGAGTGCCAAATAGAGCAGGAAGGGCATAACAGTAAGTTGGTGGTGTACCTGGATTCATGAGTCTTTCATAGGTGGGCTGAGGCCATGGTTTGCGCTATTGGAGGGACAGACCCGATGGATGATTGGGAGGAGGTATCAAGAATTATTGGTAAATTGCTACATGAGGAGTTGGCGATTACCTTGTTCCCTTTCGATGCTCTTCGTGCAATTTTCCACACAACGAGGGAATCTCAAGTTTCAACACTCTATTGCAGCCAGCAGATTCCGATGGGCAAGAACTTCGTGGGATTCCGGCGATGGTGGCCGGCAACAAATTCTCTTTCTTTCACTAGTTTTGCCAAACCTAGGTGGCTTGTTGTGAAAGGTATCCCATTTCATCTCTCCACCCCAACCGTTCTTGGTAAAATAGGTACCATTTGTGGAGGTTTGCTAGAGGTGCACCCATCAACGGTAGACATGTCCAACTTATCATTCACCAACATTAGAGTGGGCGGCGATCTCAAATTAGTACCTAGAGGCATCTCCATCGTCTTCCACTCCATCTCATACCCTATGGAAATTTCTGTTTGGGAGAAAGAGCTCTATGAAAATTGTCGAATGTGGTCGGATTCCATGGAAGTCCGGTATTATCGGAGTTGGGTCGAAGTATCAGGAGAATCTTTGGGGAAGGGAAAGCCACGTGTTCCAAACGGATTGGAGATCAACCAATCAATTCAAATTCAAATTCGAGCGTGGTGGAAGGACAAGTAGCTAAAACATCAGAGTATGAGTAGTACGGGGCCAATGAGAGTCGGGGAGGGGCAGAAAACATAGTCACGTTGAAGAGTAGGGGACGGCACATGTTAAAGGGGAGAAAGGTTTGGAGAAACAAGAGGAGAAACGTCAAGAGGAGAAAGCTTAAGGTAGAAAGGAGGGAGGGCTTTTGGTAGGCAAAACCTGCATTGGTATCCAACTCATTTGAGGCTAGAGCAAAAGGCCTGGTGAAGATGATGTCGACATTAGGTCAATTTCATCTACCCATATCCACCCTACTAGTGTCTCTAATCCGTTGATGGGAGAAGACCATAATATGGACGCCATTCTAAACTCGTCTATGGGCTGCCCTCAAAGCCCAGATGGTTATAACGGATCAAAATCTTGTGGGCTTTCTCCTGAGCCCGAGTTAAGTAAGCAAGATGGGAGAGACTAGGGTCCAGATTTGATCGGGTCTCTTCAGTCATTTAGGTCTGTGAACCGGGATGTTATAAGGGTACCTTTGGATCAGTTGGTAATGGATTCCGACCCACCTGTTTGGGTTCGACCTAATAATTCAGCAATCAGGGTTTAAACCCTACAAATTCAAGAAATCTTCCCCACAGAACTCCATAGAAGGTTCGAAGGTTGCCTCTAACCCTAAAATCTCTGATGACAGAGGAGCTTTTCTGCTCGTTGCTCGGCCTGGCCACGTCACACGTAATGCCAAAGATAGATCCTTGGGTGATGGAAGCTCCCCTGTGCATGAAAGAACCGCCTTGATAGGGAATCCATCTGGAAATGGGGTCATCTCTCCCCTTCTCTGTCAGGTTCAAAACATAATACAATGATGCCGGGTTCCATCTCTATCGACTAATACAAGCCATGATGTCGGAACTGTAAATGAAGCTCTATCGACAGATGGTAGGCCTTTCGGAACCCTATATTCAACAAATTCAAAGGGGGGTGAATCCATTGGTAATCTGGGGAGAGGTAGAGATATATCTTATACAAGGGGTTTGGATTCCTCTACAATGAGCAAAGAAGCAATAGAGGGATTCTTGGGGTCAACCCCAATTCTCGTCACACAAGTGTCCTTGTTGCAAGGTTATGCTTCGGTGGTAGGGAGGGCAGGATTGACAATACGGAAAATAGTTCAAATTCGTCCTCTTCCCAACAACAGCAGGCAATCAATCCGGCAAAGCTGCTGGAGGTGGAAGGTGCCAATCTCATAGACATTGTAATTGAGTTAGATCAAGGTGGCAAGGTAATATCAAAGTTGGATCCTCATATGCTTTCTGGGGGCTATCCCATGTGTCCAAGTCCAACTCATTTTGAGGAAGTAAAGCCGCGAAGGAATGCGAAGGACCAGTCCACTCCCAACTCGAGTTCAAATGCTTCCAAATTATTCTCCACACTCTGGTAAGAGTAATACGAATAGGCAACAACAGACAATTACTGAACTTATTCCTTTGAGAGGTATGCCTTCACCCTCTTCTCTTCCTACTTGCTCTATCCATCCTGGGTGGATAGGGTTGGTGGGGTGAGTTTAATGTGTTAATTTCATGAGGTTATTGAATCAAATATGCATATCCAGGGAACTGTGCTACCTCACTTAGATGAGATTAAAGGAAGTGTGGGTAGTTCTAACTTAAATGTTTGTGCTAGTAGTTCTATTGAAGATACTTTCAGACCATTGACAGTGCTACCAGAGCCGATTGCTAGTGTTATCCGAAGGGTTCCCAGGGGGAGAATTTGGTACCCTCCTAGGGATCAATTTGAGGCCTCGTCTTGGGTAGTTAGCCGGATGGAGGAAGTTAGTAAGTTTCTAGGAGTCCCATATGTGGATCATGAGAAGGAGGCTAGAGTTCTCTTTCAGAGTCTTGAGGGAAATAGGGAGCTAGAGGAGGACAACACTCTGATTTCCACCATAGGTTGGAAAGTAATCTCAGTTACGGAGCTGAGGAGATTGGAGTGCATTGTCAATTACGATAGAGGGTCACCTGGGTATCTGTCGGTTAGTCCGAGTTCATGGAGGGTTCGTAGAGTTCCTAGATGACAGACATCTCTATGATATCTTGGAACGTACGGGGGTTAGGGCTAGTAGAGAAAAGGATGGTGTTAAGGCATATGGTGTCTTCCAAGAGACCCATAATCATGTGCATTCAAGAAACCAAACTAGAAGCTATCTCAGATCACATTGTCTGGGATATTTAGGGCGACTTGACTCTAGGGTGATTGGCCTTACCATTATTAGGGGCTTCGAAGGGTATCCTGTAACTGTGGGCTAAGAATAAACTGGAAGTGCTGGAATCAGAGTTGGATGCCTATTCGATATCAATATTATGTAAATTGGTTGGGGATAGTTTTCAGTGGGTTTTCTCGGGGGTTACGGTTCTCTGGGGTTTGTGGATATCGATATTATGTAAATTGGTTGGGGATAGTTTTCAGTGGGTTTTCTCGGGGGTTACGGTTCTCTGGGGTTTGTGGATGACCCCGAATTCTGGGATGAATTGGACGATATCAATGTGCGCCGAGAGGCACCATGGTACCTGGGAGGGATTTCAACAGTACTAGATTTGCTAGGGAGCGAAAAGGGGCTTCTGTTGTTAGTACCAAAATGCTAAGGTTTGGAAATTTCATCTTCTGTCAGGGTCTAATTGATATACCACTTAAAGGAGCCCAATTCACTTGGTCCCAATTGATAAGAAGTGTGGAGCCTGCCTCAACTGAACATCCTACCTCTGTAAGTGGCCCAAATACTATTAAGAATAGGGGTGGGTGGCTATTGTCATTTAGATCACAACTCTGTAATTCTCTTTTGCTCCAGATCATAGTAAAATCTCGGCGACTCCGTGGACGTACCTCAACTTGAGGGAACCATGTAAATTTGTGTTTTCTATGTGTGTTTGTTATTATTTTTCTGTCCATATTTCGTGTCTCACATATCCTGTTTGGGGTTCATTCCCTAACATCAATCAACATCTAACCAAATTGTGAGCCGACTAGATCGATTCCTTATTCACCCGAGTTGGGAAAATCGGTTCCCAAACGTCATCTAATCGGCTCTACCTAGGCTTCTTTCGGACCATGTCTCAATCCTTTTTGACTTTGGGTGTCTTAAAGAGGGGCCAACCCCTTTCCGATTTGAGAATATGTGGTTAGAGGATGCTGGTTTTAAAGACTTAGTGAAGGAAGTTTAGCAAGCCACAGGTGGTTGTGGATCTGCTAACACTCGGTTTGGTCTCAAACTAAAGACCCTCAGGACCAAATTGAAGGAGTGGAATAGGGAAGTCTTCGGGAATGTTCAAGAACGCCTAGCATCCATTCTCAAGGAGATTGGGGACTTGGACATTATTAAGGAAATGGAAGATGTCTCCATGAACGACTTTCGATAGAAGGAGGATAAGAAATTGGAATATTTATGGAATTTGCGATTTGAAGAGATTAGTTGGAAACAGAAGGTGCGGGTTAGATGGTTGCAAGAGGGAGATCGGAACACAATTTTTTTTTCATAGAATGACCAACTCCCACAAAAAGTAGAACTTTATCTCTAAACTGCGGGTGAATGGAACTTGGAAGGAGGACCCTAGAGAGATTGAGGAGAGTGTCCTATCCTATTATAAGGATTTGTATCGGGAAAAGGAAAAGTGGCGCCCCAAATTGGATTATCTCCCTTTTGTGACCCTTTCACTGGAGCAACGAGAAGCTTTAGAGGAGTCGTTTGAAATGGAGGTACCTCAAGTGATGCGAGGTATGTCTGGAGATAAGGCTCCTGGGCCTGATGGATTCATCATCGAGTTTTATAGGACATGTTGGGACATAGTGGAAAGAGATATTTTAGAAGTCATGAAGGAACTATATACTCTAGGCAAATTTGACAGAGTGTTAAGTAGTACCTTTGTGGTCTTTCTCGAAAAAAGATGACACCTCAGAACTAAAAGATTTTAGCCCATCAGTCTGGTTGGAAGTGTATATAAAATTCTCTCAAAAGTTTTGGTTGTCCGACTAAAAAGAGTGTTGGGGCCTATCATATCTCTGGAAGAAGGAGCCTTTGTGGGGGATGGGAAGATTCTAGATGGTATCCTGATAGCCAATGAATGCCTTGATTAGCGTCTCAGGTTGAAGGTGTCGTATCGGGCCTTTTGTGTAAAGTTGATATAGAAAAAGCTTATGATCATGTGAATTGGGAGTTTCTGGATTATGTGCTGAGCAGGATGGGGTTCGGGTCAAAGTGGAGACAATGGATGAGGATATGTATCTCCTCTGTGTCATTTTTTGTTCTTATAAATGGCAGTAACATGGGATACTTCCAAAGTTCAAGGGGTCTGAGGCAAGGAATCCCCCTCTCTCCATTCCTTTTTGTCATCGTCTCGGAGACCTTAAGTAGGATGTTATCCCGAGCGAATGGTCCTATTTATGATGGTTTTTTGACAGGAAAGGATCACATGCGCATTTCCCATCCGGATGACACCTTAATCTTTTGTGGTGCATCGTATTACAATTTGATTTATCTCAAGAGGTTTACTCCGCTGTTTCGAAGCTGTCTCTGGATTAGGTGAACTTGGCGAAGTCGGAAATTTTGAGAGTAGGTGAGGTGTTGGATATTGAAGGACTATCGAATTGCCTAGGATGTCGGGTAGGTTCCCTCCCATCGGTGTATCTTGGAATGCCCCTTGGCTCTTTAAATCGACATCGGTTTGGGTGCCAGTCTAGAAACGATTCGTCAATCGATTGTCAGGATGGAAATCCCCTTTCTTATTGATGTCCCTTATAAAGCACACTCTTAGTAGTCTCTCGTCATATTTTTATGTCCTGGTTCACCATCCCGAGGTTGGTGGCTGCTTCTCTTGAGAAGCTTTAGAGGGAGTTTTTGTGGCATGGTCGGGGCGATAGCTTTAGATACCACTTAGTACCCTGGGGTAACATATGACGTTTTAAAAGAGTGAGCGGTCTCAATCCGAGGCCTTTGGGTTTAGTGAACAAGGCTTTGTTAGACAAGTGGGTTTGACGATTCGGGGAGGAGAGGGAGAGTCTATGACGGTCAGTTATTATCGCAAAGTATGGAGAAGTGTCTTGTTGGGTTCCGTGAGGTATTAGGAGGTCTTACGGGGTAGAACTGTGGAAGGGTATCATGGCGGTGGATCACCTAGTTGTGCTTAAGTTTAGATTCAAGTGGGTAGAGGGTCAGAGGTGAGATTCTGGAAAGATATTTGGTAGGATCATGAGCCATTAAAGGACATGTTTAGCACTATCTTTACCCTCTCTCTAGATCAGGATGCATTAATGGGAGATTGTTTTGAGATGAGCGATGGGAAAGCTGTGTGGTGTCTAAAATTGAGAAGAGATCTGAATGATTGGGAAATCGAGGTGCTGGGCCTCTTATTGTCAAACCTTGGGTCTGCTCATGTGAGCCTTAATGATCGGGATGGTCGAATCTGGTCTGGAAGCGACAATGGTCGATTTTCAGTAAAATCACTACTACTATCATTTGAGTTAGCATCTGGCGCACCCTTTCCTTATCGACAAGTGTGAAATCCAGGTATCCCATCCAAGGTCTCCTTCTCCTTCTTCCTCTGGAATGCTTCTTTGGATAAAATCCTTACGTGTGATCACTTAAAACATAGGGTGGAGTTTAGATAATCGTTGTTTTTATGCTTCCTAACGGAAGAGATGGTAGACCACCTATTGTTGCACTGTCCTATTGTAGGGATATTTTCTCTCCCGATTAGAAGTGGACTGAGTCTTCCTTTCGGAACTTCTTATCCTGCTGGTTTTTTGGCTAGTGCAGATGGTACCAAGAGGGCAATTTTGTTGGTGCTACCTGATGTCATTTCATGGTTGATTTAGAAACAGAGAAATATGAGAGTTTTCGAAAACTCTCCATCCTCCCTCTCTCATATCCAAGCGCGTATCCGTATCCGTATCCGTATCCGCCCACCGATATTGGAATGGGTCTCGAACCGGAATGGAAGGGTGGATCTAGGATCTGTGCCAGATTGACATTTATCATAGTTCAGGAGTTCTTCATTATCTTATTGTGTTCAGTTTACAACATTGTAAACTACTTCCTGTACTATACTTTTATCTTGTGTGTATTTATTTTCACCTATTAATATATTCCTCTGATTATCGATCAAAAAAGAAAAAGAAAAAAATGTATTTACTAATATGTTTTTACTTCTATATGGGACCAGCAAACTGTTTGGAAAAACAATTTCAAGCCTAATTTGATACAACTCTACACTATAACTTGAATAGAATATCAAAGAATATTTAAGTTTCTTAGAAAAAAATTGTTTACAAGTTCTTTAGCTAATATTTTCTTTGCTTTTTTTTTTAATACCCGTAATATATTAGTAAACAGAAACTGCAGAAGCAATACAGCAAGAGAGTTCACAAGCATGTAAACCCACATAAAAGAGAAACAAAATAATTAAAAAAACTTGTAACCCCACAGCTGAAGACCCTAGAGCCTAGCAGCGCAAGACAGAGGCCAGCACTTCTCCTTGATCTTGGACCCATTAACTATTAAATTAAGTACTAATTATTAGATTAAGATAATATCAAAGTAACATAATAACGAGGTACGTAATAGTTTCTTTTATAAATAAACTATATTAGTTAAGATGTTTAACCACTAATTTTTAGACTAAGATATCAAGGAAGATAACAATTGGTGGCTTCTTTTAAGCCAGCCCACCAAAGAATTCCACCTTGAACCCCCTCTACCAGAGAATCCATGAATTCCAGGCACCTGTTGTAGCAGCAGGGATGGGAAAGACAAATAACCTGCCATTGGACTGCCTTCATCTGCAATCAGTCTCCTCCTTAGAATTAGCTTCAGCTTTACTATAAGTAATTTTCTTGAATCAGTTGGGTCAGGATGTGAGAGACACCCTATCGCTATGAGGAGACAGTATAGCTGTTTGTTAGCTTGTTTGTTTATTTGTTCGTTCTTTCTTTCTTCCTCTCTTCCCTGTTTTGTTGTTGTTTGCATATGCTTGTACTTAGTTTACATCTCTGTAAACTGCTAGACTTTCTCTTTATAATATATATATATATATACATCCTTTACCGATTAAAAAAAAAGTAATTTTCTTGAAAATTACCTATTTAGGAATTCTATTAAGATATTTAAAATCTGATAATGTTATAAAGTATATCCTCATACTTACTACTATTAATGGTCTGAGTAAATTTTAAATGTTTAGTGCTTTAATGATTTTTTAATATATAGTAACAATAATAATTATAAGATATTAAAACTAAAATTCTATATGTTTTAGTAACTAAATATTTCACTAATCATTGCAAGTGGAACCCACATCTTAAGATATTAATATATTTACATATTTAATAGTTATATTACAAGTAAACTACGTAATTTATGAATACATCTTATGCCATGTAGAAATATGCATTTAAAAGTACTGTTATATATAAAATATTAAAAATTTCATTATTTTAGAAGTTATATTATAAATAAAGTATTTAAAATCTCCATTGTATCTTTTATGAACTTTTCTTATATTCATTATCTTATGTTTGGTTGCCGAGCAAATAGGTGAAAACAGAGCAAAGAAAATAAAATTTTGGTTTCCCTAAAGAAACTCTTAGCAGCGTTTTTTTTTTTTTCAATATTCTTTTCTCTATTTTCAACAATTTCTTGGAGAGTTAAAGATAAACAATGTCATGCTTTAACCATAATCCAATATTATATAGGGTGTATTACTCTATTAGTCACATACAACTCTAGTTTGGCTTGGAAAAATAAGTGCAAGTTAAATTCAGATGTTTTGCTTTAACTTATGTTAGATATGTGTATCAAGGAAAAAAAAACTGAAAATTGTTCATCCGGTAACCATTTATGTGAATGAGCAGTTCAATGGATCTGGAAACCGTGTCTTGCTTCTTGCTTTTCTAGGAAATAATGGAATCTCTTAGAAAAACACAGAAACTTGTCGTGCTCAAAAGTATAGAATATTATGGAGAAAATGAAAAGGGAAAGAAAGTTACTGCTACTCTTCACTTCACTTCTCTCCTGCTCTTTCATCACAGACTGAAGCACTCAGTGATGAAGACTGAAGCATGTATCAGCACTCCTGAGTTCGGCTAAAACTCGAATGACACTGCTACTCTTATCCTCACTTCTCATTCTCTTTGATCTCTCCTGCTCTTGGATCAATCAGGATCAATCAAATACTGGTGAGACTGAAGCATGCAGTGGCACTCCTGTCTTGAAAGACGATTTCGAGCTACGCGGAAATTGCAAAGTAAATCAACAAGCGACAAGACTAATACAATAGACTAGAACTATAGTATACCTCTTAGAGAATTTAATGCTGCTAGATGTAAAAGAATTGTCTGCTATTCATTTCAGTTTTGAGCCCAGGTCTAGGACAGTCTAATCCAAATTTGTGTCCCAGCCATGTGCAGAACAAAAATGTGTGAATCTATCTCCATTCAAGAATTACTATTTGTTAATGAGAAATAATAATAGACTCAATATAAGATTGCCCGTTAACAATGGTAATGCTGTCATCCATGAATAGTCTGGCGGCATAACTGTAATTGCTAAGAAGTGGTATCACTACAACAAAATACCCGAGCAGCAACGGAAATTTTCCGTGTCTAATATGAAATTTCCGTGTCTAATAGTATTAGACACGGAAATTTTAACTGTGCCTAAACCGTGACAGTTGCTCTCGTCATTGATGTTATTAGACACGGAAATTAATTTTCCGTTTCTAATAATATTATCAGATACATAATTATTTCCGTCTAATGATAATTACTGTGAATATGAAAATATATATCATGTCATAATTTTCCGTGTCTAAAGATATTATTAGACACGGAAATGTGTCTAATACATTTTTGACACGGAATTATTTCTGTCCCTAGTACTGTCATCTTCGTCACCTTTAACATTAGAGATATTTCCGTCTCTGATATGATTTTTTTTTTTTTTTACAACCAATACCCTGAATCCCATGCCATAACCTGTAACTTGTTTTCATACATTTCAATAATGTAACATGTTTTCATACATTTGAATAATATACCTGTTTTTATACATTTGAATAACGTAATCTGATTTCATACATTTCAATGATGTAACATGTTTTCATACATTTGAATAATGTAACCTGTTTTCATATATGGTACGAAATAGACAATGAGGTTTGACCATATTGTTGTCTACAAAAGGCGAGAAGGGCATGAACATCATAAAGCTCCTCTTCAGTTTGTTGTATCTGGACATGGAGTTGACACATAACTCCACAACATCCATGGACAGGGTATTTCTTGCACGTGTTAGCTTCGTCAACGACAGATCGCATGGCCGCCTCCTTCTCTTTCTGGTTCAACTTCGTTAGTACCCTTAAAGCGTTGCTTACACCAAAGAGCCTGTGGACGTTCTCGAACATGTTGGGCTGGTCAGCAGGAAAGTAAGGGGCAAGAGGACATTCCCCCGAGCACTTCCTCCTTTGGTACTTGCATGCGGCACAGGCCTTTCCCATCTTTGCAAAATAGAGGAAGAACCATTGTAGGAGAAGTGTGCTACGAATCGAAACTACTTCATTTGAGCTTCTAATAGAGAAGGTAGAGTTGGCTACGGTTTTAAAAGAGAGTCCATTTGGTGTATAAAAGAGTCGTGCAATACAGTAGACTCTCTTGTAATTTATAACCTTGGTGGAAAGAAATTATATTAATTATAAAAGAATATTATATATAAGAATCACTATATTGGTACATAAAAAAATTTCTTTACATATATATTTTTTTTGAATGTATTGTATTTTCCATATAAACTTCTTGTATTCTCGTAAATACAAATGCACAAGGCTAGTAATTTACAAAAAATAAATAAAATATTTTATGCTAGTTCATTGAACAAGCTAATGAGATCGATCTGGACCTATCAAAACTACAAAAAAGAAGGTTGTGTCACTTAATGCATAAAATTTTATGTGGGACTTTAACACATTTGGGTCTAAAACTTTATACCATATATGGTAATTTATTATACATAACCAAAAAAATCTAATATAATTTTATCACTTTCTCTTCCTATACCTAAACAATCATAAAATGTTTATAAGATTCATAAAATGTTTCTATTAATACAATATAAAAACCTCTCTTATAATTAATAATATACTAGAACTTTAAAAAAAAAATTATTAAATAGCAAGTATAAGAGATTATTAATTATGCACTATGGAACTAAGTTGGTTCCATACAAATGTATTAATTATTAGAGATTATTAAGTTATAAAATATTAATTATAAGAGGCACATCCCCCCCCCCCCCCCCCCCCCCCCCATTGATTAGAGTGCCCCATATACCAATTATGGATATGTTGGTAAAAGCACAGAAATGAATATGCTATTTAGCTTATAATCTACTAGTAAAGCCCCCGTGCGATGCACGAGAGTACAAAGAAATTGAAAGAGAATAATTTTTTTTTTAAATGTATATTTCTCAATTTGAAAATACACAACTCACACGCATACACCAACCACACACATGTATTATAAATATGAGATACTCAAAACTGAATAGTATATATTAAAAAAGATCCGGGAACACAGATCAAATATGAGCAACACAGCAATCCATCATCAAAATTTAGATTAAAATATACAAAGTTGAAGCAAGGAAAAACAAAATAATTAACACTGCAGCCGGTATTAAACCACAGATGCTATAAGAGATTCCTGTTGATTTTTCAATATAAATGTTTCCCTCACAAGATCGAGAGAGCAAGCATCAACTTTCTCCGGCAAAGTTCAAACCTCCACACCTATAGCTTTCTTTTCGACAGTCAACTTGTAAGTAGAGAAGGAGGTTTTTGAGAACTCTAGCAAAGAGTAGTGTGATTTGAGGGTTTTGAGAGAAAAAAACGTGATAGGGATAGGGATAAGGATATGGTGCCTAATCAACATGTCTCTATCTCTCTTAACACAATCTCTTAAAATATCTTAAATGTTTTTTTGAATTAAGAGATTAATACTAATCTATACGTTTAAGATAACTCTTCACAAGAGTTGTGTCGTTTGAGGATAGAGGAAAGAGGCGGGGAGAGGTGTGTTGTTTGAGAATGAGAAGAAATCAGTTTGACACGTGTCATAAGATTAGAACATTATAATCCTACGTGACGAAAGGAGGAGGGGAGAAAAAAGTCTGCCTTATATTTAGTTAATAGATTATAAGTCCATAATCTTTGTCAGATAATTACTAACAACATAATCTTTGAAAAAATAACAACCGCTTGAAATAGATATCACTATTTAACTTGCTTTAAAAAATTGATTATTTAGGTTGAATATGTGATAACTGATAAGAGAAAAGAAGAACCAAATAAAAGCATAAATTGATTACTAAATGAATTATTATATAGTATCTTTTAGAGATACATTTGGTGACATTGATTATGATTGCGTATAATTGACTATATCGGGTGGATAACCAAACATAATCACGTAAGATATAATTGGTTTTATCAATTATAATAGATATATAATTTAAGACAAACTTGTGAACTATATAGTCAATTTAGCTGTTACTTTACCTCCTCAACCAAAACAAACAAAAATAAGCTTAGAGGCTGGGTGTTATTGTCTCACTTAATTTAGTCCAACATCAATTGGGTATTTAGACTTTATAAGGGTGTATAAAGGTTCAGAAGTCTTCCATTAGTTAGACATCTTTTAGAGTGATTAAGTGGGTTTACCCTTATGACACCTTAGTGATAATCTTAGGTCTGAGTGTGTAGAAGGTATTACGTTACCTCCTAAATCAATATAGCTCAAATGAGTTGAAAAAGGTCCGAATGTGGGTTGAAAACCCTACATAATTATTAAAAAAACTGCGAAAAATACCACCTGAATCCGATCCACGAGTCCAAAAACTCAACAATAATCCGTAAAATTGTAAAAGTAAGGAAGGTTTGGGGTCCGATCAGACTCCCACATATGGGTCAGAATGTGCCCGCGGGTAAGGTTTGCTAGCTAATATGTGAACGACCTCGAAGATGACAGCCATAACGACCCTATAAGATCATGACGCGTAGGTGTCCTAGTTATATTTTATTGATAAGTATATAGGTTATCAAGAATTTTTTATTTTTTTTGTTAATGGTTATAAGAGTTCAAATCACTATAAATAATGGGTGGTGTTACCCGACCCCAGGATTTGATGATTACAACCCAAATTTTAAAAATTTTAATAAAATGCTAAAATAATAAAAAGACAAAAATATCTATTGCCTTCATCTTCTTCCTTCTTTCACATGGGCATCAAGCCCGCAACTCATTTGGTGGATTGATCTGAACCGTAAGAATCTCAGAACTTAAAAGTATCATTTCAAGCAGATAGATCCTTAAAAGAAAAGTGATTTAACATAAAATATTCATTCTTATGTGGAATTCCAGCAAGAAATGCCTTTTTACTCAATTTCCAGAACATTCAACCTTAAACCAGAACCAAAATTTTTAAAAAAGAGGACACTTTTCTACAAAGATAAGTCGAAATCCCCACTTACAATCAAATAAAAAACTATTAACAGAACAAATTGAAACAAAACTTGGTTTTGCATCAATTTCGTACGGACAGTAAGAAGTTAGAGAACTGAAATCTGAAATTCTTGCTGGAGAACTTTTCCTATAATTCTTATAGTTCGCAATCACCAGCCATGTATGCCGATCTCAACTCGCCACTCTACGGAAAGCTTCGTGAGGCCAAACACCAACCGCCGACGTTGCTCATCCTTAGAGCGCAAATGCACGGATTCATAAAAAGAAGATGATTATAGGGTATTTTTGTCATTATGTTTGGTGTTGGGTTACAAAATTATATTTAATTAATAAATTTTATGTTTTGGGGTGTAAGTATCAAATAGTGTGGTGCGGGTAACCCCACCCTAAATAAATTTAAAATTCATTTTAATTAAAAAAGGGTGTTATCCACAAAATTAATCACGATAAACTAACTTACTAGATATTTAAAACTCTTAAATAACTTATTGAATAGGTAGTGCTTTTTAAATCAATCAGGGGGCGTTTGTCATACAACAACGTAAACACTTCAAAATCATTTAAATATGAGAAACGTGTTTAAAACAAACAAGATAACTAGAAAAAGGACAAGATATACGGCATATAATAAGATTTTAAATATTATATGACATTTATAAATATATTGATAAATATAATCATATTTAGACAGTATTGATAAATATAATCATATTTAATGCCTAAAACCATCTTTGGAAAATAAACCCCTCCTTGTGGGATGCCCCTCTTTTTTCTTGTCATGTGTTTCTTTTTTTTTGTAACTCTCTTGGTTAGGATTTATTAACCCTTAGGGTTCTAAATATTAACCTTGATTTTTAGAAAAAAATCATGATCAAATATATTAATCACGGTCAAAGGATGTTAACCACAGGTAAAAGGATACTTGGAAAGAGAAAAGGGGGATAAACCGCCTCTGCCCTCTAGTAGTACCCATGAGAGGGGATTATTGTTGAACATCTGGTTAAGAATTTTTAACTCTTAGGATTAAATATATTTTCTAAAAATTAAGGTTATATTATTGAACCGGGTGAATCTTAACCACAATTAATAAATGTTAAAAATGAACACATGTTGACTTATGGCTGTGATTGAACTCTCCTGAGTTCAATCGTAATTGGCTGTGATCCGATCTCCCCTATCTTTAAGGAAAATTGAGGGAAAGAAAAAACTTCCTCCTTTGGTAAGGTTTGCTATCTAACATGGTACGTGTGTGAGTTATAATGTATATGTGTGTGAGTTAGTTACTGTCAAAAAAAAAAAAAAAAGGTTTGCTATCTAACACGTCACTCACAAAAGGTGCGAACGATGACAACCATAATGATCCTATGAAATCATGACACGTAAGAGTCCTAGCTGTATTTTGTTGATAACTAGTGTAGATTATCAAGAATTCTAATCAGAAAATAAATTTTAAATTCTACTAATTAATTATAAAAGATTAGGGTCTAAATGTCTAATCCACAAAATTATTAGTTTAATCCAGTGTTGTCATAACCAAACTGGGCATCGAACCGGTAGAGAGGCCGGTTTCCGGTTCGACCAGTCCGGTAAAAACCATTTTTTTTCCATTTTTTCTCGGGTCTGATCGGTTCCCAACTGATTCTACCAGTTTTGGCCAGTTTTGACCTTAATAACCCAAACCGTCAAGATCACTGTCCGCTCCCGCTCTCAAGGTTTGAGAGCGGAATCGTAATGGGAGCGTGATTGCATATTTCATAGAGCGCGGTTGCGATGGTATTAGAGTGCGGTTGCACCTCTAACAGCGTTAATGGTGATTTTCTGAAACCCCTTCTCGTCTGAAACCCTTTTGTGAAGAAGAAAGCCACGCTTTTTCTAAAGCTTTTGTGTGAAATCACTTTTCTGCCCCATGTTTTCAACTTAAAGTTGGGTCAACAACCAGTCAACACCTTTTTTTTTTTTAAGTGCTTAAAACTTTTTAAGTTTTTACTTTATTCGCTCCTGTCTTCAAGATTCAATTACAGCCAATTGCAATTGAACTTGGGCAGAGTTCAATCGCACCTACACTCAACATATTTTCCTTTTACCTTATTGACTGCAGTTAAGATTCATTAATCCAAGGTTCAATAATCTAACCTTTGTATTTTTTAAAATATTTAAATCTTGTTAAGAATTTTAACCTTTAGGGTTAATATTTTTTTTTAACAACTAAGGTTAGATTATTGAACCCCTTATATATATATATACACTGATGCTCCGGAGGTGTTCTGGACTAAAACTGAAATTGAAATTTAACGCTCTCACCCTCCCGCTCCCCGCTTTGGTTACTTAGGTTTTGACCAGTTCTTAAAAAAATATTGGTTTTGAGGGTTTTGGGAACCGGCAAGGGAGTGGTTTCTGGTTTCATTAGTTCGACTGTTCGGTCTGGTTCTAACAACTAACAACAATGGTTTAATCCAATGTTACCTGGTTCACCGGTTCGCTCGGTTCGAATTCGGGTTCGCAATTCGCGCCACTCTAGAATAAACCCGGTTCGCTAAGGATAGGATGAGATAGTTCGTTTCTTGGTTCGCTTAGTAGTTTGGTTCGCTTATATATATATATATATATATATATATATATAAATTGTGTGAATACATATATTATAAATATTTAATTAAAAAAAGTATTTAAAAACATGTTATTTTAGAAAAAAACATTAAAAAATAGGTTTTATGGCTAGTTCGCAAACCCAGAAAACAAATTCGCCGAACTCGAAGTATAAGTTCGCTCAACTTAAAGAACCAATTTGTTGAACTCAAACAAAAAGTTCGTCGAACCAAAGCTATTGGGTTCGGGTAGCGGGTTCGCTCAATTTCACGAACCCAAACGAACCAAATCGTGAACTGGTTCGATCGGAACCAATTCGCAGTTCGCACTAGTAGGCAGCGAATTAGGTAACCCTGGTTTAATCTCTACTATTATATTGACAGAAGGAAGGGTACTTAGCCTTTATTAAAATTCTCTTTTTAATCTTTATGTAACCTTAATGCCAAATATAATAAGTATGAACAGTTGGAGGCTTGGAGCAACTCAAAAATTGTCTTTGGAATGGATATTTATGAAAATATTTTAGTATTAAAAAGTAACTTTCTATGTGTACATTATTACCAAACTACCATTTCTCAAGACAATTTTTGAATTGCTCCGATTGACTAGTGAATCGAATAGAAGCTCTTGTTCATAGTTAATCTTAAAGCCAAATATTAGGAAACGGTTTAGTGGTAGAATAATGTTAGAAGATTATACTTCTTTATTCGGTAGGAGTGTATCCAAAGTTGAACCAATGCTTGACCCGACTCGATCAAGCTAAGTTCAAATATTTGGCTCGGTTAAGCCGAGCCGACCTATTTTTCCAGCTTGAAATGTGTTTAAGGAGAGCTCGAGCCAAGGTTTGTTTAATTTAGCTCACCTTGAAGTTCGGCTCGATGCAGCTCAAATATTATATATAAAATAATAAAAAATAATATATATTATTTATAATAACAATAATAATATATTTATTATTTAAAATAATTTTTAATAAGTTAAGTCAAGCTCGGCTCGAGTTGGAATCAATTCGAGCTCGATCCAACCTATTGTATTCGAGTCGAGCTTGGCTTGAAATAATTCAAGTCGAGCTCGAGCTTGGCCCAACTCATCTCGAATGCACCTCCTATTAGTCGATTACAATTGTTAGGATAGAGTAAAGGAGAGTTACAGTAACTAACTCTTTGGGACAATTAATATTTATAAGAGAAAAATATTTGAAAAAAGTCTTTCATTTTTTACCAATTTTTCAGTTATATCATAATCATTTAGATTAACACTTTTCAATTCTTAAAATTCCTATGATTATTTAATGTTTTTTTCAGAAAAAATAAATAAATATTGGATTGTTGGGCTAAGCTGAGTTAGGTCGGGTTCAAATAGGCTTGATATATAGGCTCAAGCCCTACCTTTTATTAGTTGTACGGGGTCAAATTGGGCACACCTATCTCTATTCAATAAATATATTATATTACGATGACTCCTCTTCGAGATTGAGCTTGGTTTTGGCTTGAAATAATTCAAGTTGAGTTCAAGCTTGGCCCAACTCGACTCGAATACTCCCTATTATTCGATTACAATTGTTAGGATAGAGTAAAGGAGAGTTACAGTAACTAACTCTTTAGGACAGTTAATACTTATAAGAGAAAAATATTTGAAAAAAGTCTTTCATTTTTTACCAAATTTTCACTTATATCGTAATCATTTAGATTAACACTTTCCAATTCTAAAAATACCTAAGATTATTCAATGTTTTTTTCAGAAAAAGTAAATAAATATTGGATTGTTGGGCTAAGCTAAGTTAGGTGGGGTTCAAATAGGCTTGATATATAGGCTCAAGCCCTACCTTTTTTTAGTTGTCCTGGGTCAAATTGGGCACACCTATCTCTATTTCTATTACGATGACTCATCTTCCCATTCTCTCATTTTCTTCTCTCACGTGCAACCCACTAGTATAAGAAATGACAACAAGAAATATTTATTTTTAATTATTTTAGTTTTTCTTATCTCAAATTAATTAATTAATGGGATAAGTACCGTTTAGTCATCCTAAATGAAAAATATTACCTAAAAGGGCATGGTTTAAAAAAATTTCCCAAATAGGGTATGTATTTCAATATTACCCTTATGTGTTTGGGTTTTATATGAATAGCTAAGGGGTAAATATGTCAAAAGTATACCCATTTTGATAATAAAAATGCAATGCATGCCTTTTCTTGATAAATATGTCGAAAGCATGCCCTTTTAGGTCATAAAAATGCAAAGTATACCTTTTTAGGTGAAGCGCCCTTAATTAATTTAGTAGATATTTAAAACTCTTAAACAACTATTTTAAATTATTATATTCGTGATGCTTATTATAGCGATTTCCAATATTTAATCAATTGCGTATTAATTCTATTAACTGGGATAAGTACCGTTTAGTCACCCTAAGTCAAAAATATCACCTAAAAGGGCATGGTTTGAAAAGTTCTACCAAATAGGGTATGTATCCCATTATTACACGTATTAGTTTTCGGGTTTTATATGTATAACTAAGGGATAAATATGTCAAAAGCATACCCTTTTAGGTAAAAAAAAAAAATTGCAGAGCATGCCTTTTTTTATAAATATGTCAAAATCATGTCATTCTAAGTCATAAAAATGAAAAACATGCCTTTTAGGTGAAGCGCCCTTAACTATTTGAAACAAATCACGTTTTTGTAATTGTGGGTCAGGTTAGGTTTCCTTCCTCAAAGGTTAGAATCTTCTTCTACTTGTTTAAGAAAAGATAATGGATGGGAAGTCTACTCTCGTGGAAACCGTGTGCAAATCATCTTGTAATGCACGTCCCATTAGAAAAATGTACAAGAAAAATATTACGCTGAATACGCGTGTTAAGGTAGAAGCACACGCACACGCACACGCACACGCACACGCACATAATGGAGTCTTGAGCTCATCACATAATCCAAATGAAATTAGTTAATAAGGAATTTCTTCTTTTCATCACGCCCGAATTACCAAAAAACAATTTGATTTTTTTAAATTTTTTATTTGAGTGTCAGATCTGAACATAACACCAATTTATATCATTATAGGACTTCAAGCAACTCCCTATTTTTAGAAACTTATTTTAAAGTTTTTGAAGTCGATCATGAAAAAAAAACACCTTAGGGTGCGTTTGTTTGGTGAGAAAGTAAGGGGAAGTAAAAGAAAACTGACTTTTCTTATGCTTTTCTTGTGCTTCAAAAAACACACTTTCATTTTCTTGCACTTTTTCAATAATGACAAATTTTTTTAAAAAAATTTCATCATCTTTTTTATGATTATTTAAAAGAAAATTTAAATTACTTTTCTTTTACTCAATTTCTCGCCAAACGAACACAACTTAAGGCTTCCAAAAAGAACAGATTCTAAGTGGAGTTGAATAGAGACAGTACATATGCCAAAATTTAAAATAAATGTAATTGGTTCAACATTTATCTTAAGATTTTAGAAAATTTGAAAATACCAATGCTTGGTTCCACCTAAAGAATTGCTATCTTTAATTGGTTCCACCAAAAAAATTATTTGGTCCTCGTGTATCACTCTCTAAACTTTGAATCGGAATTGTCAGCAATGAAAGTTACAGCCTGATGCTGCAAACCCGAATGGGTGCTGTCAGCCTGCCACATCAGTTTTTTTTTTTTATTAGGACTCTTTCAACCATTATAAAATCTGATGTGACAGCATCTCATTGAGCCTTTTTGCTGTCCATAACTGCAACGTCCAGTCTGATTCCATAAATTTCCCTCTATTAGGCGATGATGCCAATTTTGCGTTCCTGTCCAAGCTGTCCACTACTTTGTTAGCTTGCTGGAAAACGTGTGAATAATAATCCCTAAAAGCTTTAAATCCCCCCTCCAGAATTAAAAGGAGCAGTGATTAGCGGAACACACGGTCAGCTATTTATCTGCAGTTTTTTTTCTTTGTTTTTTTGTTGTTTTGGGTTCATTGGAGGCCACATGGACCCATGAGCTACACGGGTAGCCCTCCCCCCAACCCTAATGTAGGTGTCATGTCTTTGGTACAACATCAAGAGATTTTACCAATAAAACTAGCTGGCATCTACGATGGCCATGTCCTCATGTCCCTTTTAACACCCCTTTAATCCTGAGGATGAATGAATCTTAATCATAGTTGGTGAATGTTAAAAAATAGGACGTGAACAGACATTTCATTACATGTTGGAAATGCGTGTAAGTTAAGCATTTTCCAATCCTGAAATCGTATGGATTTCATAAAACAAATCAGTTTAGATTGTAAAGGAATTCCAAATGTTTTTTTTTCTACCGTTGGGATTTTTATTTGGAGAATACTTTCACACTTACATCATACCTATGATAATTCAGTTAATATAAACGCACGCCTAGACTTCACACCTTCATGCTCATGATAAAGAGATGTATTTAAATGGCATATCCTTTGATAACAGTTGAAAGTTGGTTGTTCTAGTGTTTAAGAAGAGAAAGTGATAGGATGACTCGGTCTTGTTTGTCCCTTGTGTTACAGTGTAGCAGAGTGACAGGAATTCCTATACAATTTAGGAGCATGCCCTTGGGGGAGGGAGGGGAATACATGTGTCAAGAAAAGAAAAGTAATGAGGATTTGGAGCGTAGTCCCCGATTGTATTAGTAATGAGTCCATTATAGTCATAAAATTTAGAGAAACGGATAATGGATCCTAGGGTTAGCTTAGAAGCTGACCCAGGATCTCATTGGTTCACGCCCCTTCTTATCACCAACCAACTGTGGTTAGGATTCACTCATACCTTAAGGTTAAGCAATCTAACCATGATTTTTAGAAAAACAAAAAAATCAAATTATTAATTTAGTTAAGCTTAACCATGGTTAAGGAGATCTTAAAAGGGACTGCGGTCAGCTTAGAAAAAGGACCTCTTCTCCTCTTCTCAGGACTCTGAAATTTATTATGTTAGTACCAATGGTTCCTGAGTCGTCTTGCCTTGCGGGAGGTCTTGAGTTCCATTCCTCACTCCTCCTTTGGTGGCAGCTCCTGCATGGTTTTCCGGACTTACCCAGTGTGGCGGGCTGCGGGCACTTGTCACAACCCCGAGGATTAGTCTTGACCCGAAGGGTTGGGGAACCTCGGGTTGCTAAAAAAAGAAAAAAAAGGTATAGGAACACTCCTTTTCATAGAGTTATTTGAAATTGATAGTGGAAGCTATGTAATTGAATGTCTATCCTCATTTGTCTACGTGGACCACGCCTCCTTAACACCTACTAGTTGTGGTTAAGATTTATTCACCCCTAGGGGCTAGGGTTCATTCATCCAACATTAATTTTTTTAGTTAAACTTAATCATAGTTAAAAGAGTGTTAAAAAGAACACGTGGATAGTCGAATGTGTAGTCAACTAATCACTGTTCTGAATAAAATTAATTACTAATTTACATAAAATTAATTATATTTTTAATTTTTTATATTATAATTATTGAAGGGACCAAACTTTCCTGGTCAATTAACTAAAATTATTTTGGGAGGCCCTATATATAGATAATAATTAAAATATATTTCTAAAATTTAGGATGCTACAAATAATTAAAATAAAAAAATTTATGGAGCCATTGGCTCCTCGCCCTGACTCTGCCCATGTGTGCCACGTAACCACCTGCCTAATCCAATGTTTACCTGGTTCATTGGTTCTCTCGGTTCGAATTTGGGTTTATGGTTCGTAGTTCGTCACTCTAAAGTGAATCCGATTCGTTAGGATTAGGATGAGATAATTCATTTCTCGATCGCTAAGTTCTTTAGCTTGGTTTGCTACTTAAGCATGTAAAACAATATTTATTTTTTAATATATTTATTAAGCATATAAATAATATATTATATATACTTAGTTGAAAAATCATTAAAAATTGTCTTTTTATGAACAGTCCTTGAATTCAAACCATAAATTTATAGCACCAAAAAAAAATTATCAATGAATTTAAATGAAAAAAATCGACAAACCAACATCATTTTAAAACCAATCTGATTCGTTCCATTTCACGAACTAATCTGAATCAAACCATGAACTAGTTCGAATTCGTTCCGATTCACGGTTCACTATAGCATACAGCAAATTTGGTAACCTGGTCTAACCCACTAAGGAATACCTTCATAGTTGGTTTTATTTCTAGTGCCCTGTACAAATGGATACGGGATGCTCTCTTGGATTTAAAAGGATCTCGTAGAGGCCTCTACCAAAGATGGGAACTCAACTCATAATTTAGGCTTTGGCCCACTGGTTGTGTATCCCCTGCTTTAGGGGGAGGTCCGGGGTTCAACTCCCGCGATGGTGAGAGTCGTTTATACTCTCCACCCGCCCACTAATTCGAACAGATACTAACACCTAACCCGGCGTTGCGGCCTAAACGTATATCTCCATAAAAAACTCATAATTTAGGCTAATTTTTTAATAAAAAATTTATTAAAGATCTTTATCTTTTCGGATAGAGTCAACACATAGTGAATGAGTAGATAAATAAGCATAGATTAAATTAAAAAAATAGGTTATTATACAATATACCAGATTAAAATAACTATGTCATAAGACAAAAAATAAAATTAGTCATGCTTTATACAATAAAATATTGAACAATAAAGAAACATGTTCATAAATTGAGACTAAATCAATAAAGATTCTGGTACATATATTCAAAAATTAAGAATATCAAAACTAGAAATGAACACATAAAGGGACAGAGCATATTGGTATTTCGCTCTTTCCAGTCGGGACAAGCAGTGACTCGGTGAGCGAAGCGAGAAAAATGCACTTGGCCCAGCGGAGATCAAACAATGTTTATTATGAAATATTGCCCCGTTACAAATGTTGCAATAAGGGAATGATATTCAAACAACTGACAAGAAGTCATTTTGATTTATTTAGAGTCTATATATCTATTGGTTGATGATCACTAATAAATGACAAAAATTTATATTAATCAATATTCTCTTATAAAACACTAGCGGGTGGCACGTGCGATGCATGCAAGAGCGAGGGGAAAGAGTTAACTGGGACACATGCTAACCCACAGGTGCGATTGAACTCTCCCCTAGTTCAGTCGCGATTGGCTGTGATTCTAATCGTTAAATAGGTAGATGAGCAGGGGTAGTTTGGGACATTAAATCAAGGTTTTATTTTATATGAGGGTAAATTGGAAATTTCGGAAAAATCAGGCTACGCCTGGCTCTCGCATTATAACAGTAAAGATAACAAATAAGGGACTATAAATTGACTCAAAGGCGAAGGCTCTTGGTCCTGTGCAATGAGGTCATGCCTAGAAATCGGATGGACCAGAATGATGAGTATGTGGGTCAGTGTACCAGCTCGGGTTGAGCTTCATCAATCACCATGGTGCCTTGTACAGAGGTACTCCTAACCAAAAATCTAAAAATTATCAAAAGGGTACAACTTGTCTATTGATATTTCGGTATTGCCCCTCAACTACAACCAGCACGATCCCAGTTTCCCTAGTCAAGATGTTTTCATTGCTTTTTTAAAATTAGTGGCTCCTGCGGTCTTCCTCACGTATATCTTTATCTTTATCATTATCATTGCTATTATAATAGGAGAGGCAGGGGTAGACGATTTTTCCCAAATTCTCATACTGCCCTTTTATAAAAACAAAATTTTGATTTAATGTTTTGCTTTAAAACCCAAACTATCCCTTGCCTTTGATTTAATTTCCAAACTACCCTTGCTCATCTATTTATTTAGAATCACAGCCAATCGCGGGAGAGTTCAATCGCACCCGTGGGTTAACATTGGTCCCTATTAACTCCTATTAATTGTGGTTAACTCTTTCCCCTCGCTCTCATGTGCATCGTATGTACCACTAGCGAGTTCAATTGCACCCATGGGTTAACACGTGTCCCTTTTAACTCTTATTAACTGTGGCTAACTCCTTCCCCTCGCTCTCACGTGCATCGCACGTGCCATCTGCTAGTTTTATATATATGACACAAGATCTTTTCCAATTGGTGTTGCTAAGGATTAATTAGCAGTGGTTAACAGTACTTAGTAAGTTAGAGTAGCGAGCGCTCGCTTAGAAGCAGGCTAAACAGGCCTATCAACTACCACACACTCACTTAGGATATACACACAATCACTTGCAGGGGCAGGGTCAAGATTTTCTAATAAGGGGCGTGTGATGGTTGATTGAAATAATCTGATTAGTTAAAAATTATTGAGTGAGTAGAATATTTTAGGTCTAGGGAGGCGGAGTATCTTTGATTTTTATTTATTTATTTCTATGATTAAGTTTTTAGGTGGTCATTTCGTACCTATCTTACAAGTATTGTTTTTCTTTATAATTTACAGGACAATTGTATTATAATTATATCGTGTCAAATGATTAAATAATATAGTATAACAAATATATTTTGATTTTGCTAGCCCCAGTCGCAAGTCTTCCATAGACGCAACTTGGTGGCCACAAATGTCAAACTTTTTTTGTCTTTTAATTTTTTTAATGTGTTCAAATATGAAATTTGTCCACGGATATGGCTAATCTTGCGTCTGATGAAACTTTTGGAGTAAATGTGAGGATAACCGTCAATATATTTTATTTTCAAAAGTTCAGAAATTGTTGCCCATTGTTTCATAACTATTAAATAATATGATATAATTTTTTGGAAACATTTTTTCCATCTTCATAATTATGCCCAATTAAATACTTAAACAAGAGGCCTAATATTTTTTTTCAACCCACACACCCCACTTGACTCCACGGTTGGCCTGGTGGCACACAGAAGGAAATCATCCCCGATATTCCCTGTGGCTTGAGGGTTGAAACCATTGTTATCAAAACCAGATCGGAGTGGCTGGTCAAATCGGAAAAATCGGGAACCAGTCCCCTCACCGGTTCTAAAAACCTCATAACCAGAACTCTTTAAGAACCAGCCAGATCTAGTTGGGAACCAGGCAGAATTGGAAAAGATTGGAAAAAAATGAAAAAAAATAATACTTTTTTTTTTACAATTTCACGTTCGAACCGAATTGTGGAATCGGAACTGGCCACTCTGCCTCGATGTCCGGTCTGGTTATAAAAACAGTGATCCGAACTCAGAAGGCCAAATCTCTTGGGAGTAGATTTTGTCCGGCCTTTGCCAGAGAAAAAAAGTCTTGTCCTCAATCCATAAGTTGACAGGTGTCCTTTTTTTTTAAATATTCTTGACTTGTGGCTAAGCTTCACTAACGCTTCAATTTCAATCGTCTAAATTGGTTTACAAAAAAAATAGTAAAAAAATAACCGTGGAGTTAGAATTTTTTAACGAGGGTTAAGGCAGTTAAAGGGATTTGTGAGTGAGGCAGACGTTTTTGGTCTGGCGAGGGCCAGGCCGATAAATCCGTACAAGTTCCAATTTCCAACACTCAAGCCCACACGGACGATTTGCTTCCCTACCACAAGCCAGCCAGCCGGTGTCCGCATCATTAGATATCCGGATTTGGCAGATCCGGTTATCACCTTTGAGGTGGCACGTGTCTCCTTTGACACCTCTTAACTGTGGTTCAGATTCACCTATCCTTAGGGTTCATCCACCCATTTTTTTTTTTTAAAATATTAATTCTATTTTTTAAAATTAAAAAACTGTTTTTAGGGTTTTTTTAATATTAAAATATTTAAAAAATAGAATTAATATTTAAAAATAAAACCAAGGATGGGTGGGTGAATCTGAACCACAGTTAAGGGGTGTCAAAGGGGACACGTGGCCACCTCAAAGGGTGAAAACCGGATTTGCCCAATCCGATTAGGATTTGATTCCTTCCATTACGGTACCACAAGTGCTCCCAGCCGTTGAAAATTGGGCCCACAATCTAAACCGTATAATTTAACGGCTATGTGGCGTCTACCTTGAAATTGTCACAAGTCCGACTCCTGGTCAATAAAAGATGCAACAAGGAAGCTTCCTCGTCAACTCATCCAAGTCGTTAATGGAGGTTTCATTTCCTGGTTTCTTCTTCTCCTTCTTTCCTCTATAGTCTCTTTAAAATTGAATTTTAAAAAGCAAAAGGAAGAAGAGAGCAACAAGAACAGACAACTCCTCTTTCCTTCTGAGGTAAGAAAGACAAACCCCATCTTTTTGTTTCAGCTATTTTTAATCTATCTTTTATTTTAATCTGTCTTCGATCTTCTGAATTCTGATACATAAATTCCAGAAAAAAAAAATGGAATTCTTTGAAAAAGCTAAGGCTGTTAGATTCCGAACCCACCTGGACAAGTACCTAGTCGCCAACGAAGACGAAGAAACAGTTCAACAGAGCCGTAACGGCTCCTCCCGGAAAGCTAGGTGGACGGTCGAGTACGTCGAAGGGAACACCCACTTGGTGCGTCTCAAGAGCATCCATGGCCGATATCTGACTGCCTCTGACGTGCCTTTTCTTTTTGGTATGACCGGAAAAATGGTACTTCAGACCATGCCGGCGGCGAAGTTGGATTCATCTGTTGAGTGGGAGCCCATAAGGGAGGGGTTTCAGGTGAAGCTTAGGACTCGGGGAGGAAAATTCTTGCGTGCAAATGGGGGTACACCACCATGGAGAAACTCCATAACTCATGACATGCCTTATAGGAGTGCTACACAAGATTGGATATTATGGGATGTTGATGTTGTTGATATACCAGAGTATGAATCTTTCGACGATAATCGATCGCCCTTGTCGAGTTTTTCTTCGATTTCAGATGATCTTCTGGGTTCTGAGCTTGCCTCGCCGATGTCGATCATCTCTTTCAAGTCCCCCAGAGTATCTAAACCACAGGTAATTCACTTCTTACTATATCTAGAATTTTAAGATTTTAATTATACCCCAAAAAAAATAATTTTAAGATTTAATGTTTTGGATGATTTTCATTTTCTTGTTTAGTATTTTGGTGAAGATTAGCTAAGTTGGAAGGTTAATTGGATAATAGTAAGTCAAACTTGCATTAGATTACTTGAAATTTTTAGCCAATTAGGTCATTTTGATCATCAAGTATGCCTCCAACATGCCATATTACAAGGAGAAAGTATATGGTGATGTGGGGTGCACCATAAAGGTTAGTGATGTCCAGGACTGTACTTTTATAGGCCGTAGTTGTGCATTAATCAAGACCTATAAGTTAGGTTTCAGGAGCTAACCCTAACCAACCCTAAACCCTAACCCTAGAAGCTGATTGGCATCCTGATAATCCTTCTAGTGGCTGCTATATTGGAGTGGAATCAAATTTTGATAAATAATAGTTGAGATTAGTACAATTAAAGTAAAATATAAAGAAGAAAAAGTAAGGCATCTTACCAACCACAAGCATAGTAGAGTCTGAGTTTGATCCAACTTAGATATCCCATCTTCACAAACTTTCCTATAAGTTGCAAATTAACCTACCCACTTTCCTAACTTTTTTATGCTTTCCATTACAGAAGCAAAAGCATCCACCTCAAGTGGACCGAACTTTCTGCACTTTTGGGTTCTCCCATATTCATCTGCATCTTCCTCAAAATTATATAGAATATTGTGAGAATTTTTAGGGTCAATAAATCAAAAGTCTGAGTCCATTCATCAATCTAGACTGTTAATTAGATGGGCCCACTTCTTTGTATTGATGTGGTATTCCTATCTCTTGACCATCCAAAAGTAGACCTCATTTGATCAGGCGATTGATATGGCCTATGGGTGGCAATGGGGTGGTTTTGGTTCTAGTATGAATGTCGCCCTCAAACTGACCCACCCCTCTAACTAAGACGGTGAAGGTGTGTCTTTATTAGGAGGTCTTACTTCAATCCATTCCCCAAAAATTCTCAATGGATTGTTAGAAGTTTTGGTAGCTAGGTTGACATTAGAGGCCCTGTCACCCTTCTTAATAAGATCAATAATCCCGTCGTCGGCCGAGGAGGGGACTATTCCTCCTCGCTCGCTGTCACATAGCCGACCTTTCAACTCCCATTTACTCGGGTTAGTTTTTTTTTAACCTTTAGTTAATTTTTTTAATTTATTTTTCTAAACCCCTAACATTAATTAACTCATCTAATTTGTAAACCCAACCCAGTGATCCTTCAAGTGAATCCTCACGCCCCATTTAGAACAAATTAATAATGAATATGAAATGTAGTATAATAAACAGAGTAAATGACCCAGCCGTATTAGTAGGTTAGAGAGCAGACCACCCCACTTAAAAGCGAGCTTAATATGGTGGATCTATAACCTATTAAAACTGTGTGTTTAGAGAGTTTGTGCGTGTGTTTTGTAGTTTGTATAATGCTAAGCTAAATATGATATCATTTCAACCCAGAAAAAAACACCAATTTAGCTTGTTACCGCTTGTGTTAGGGTCCAGGGCATCGATTGAGATGTGGACTTCGTAGGGGTGTATAAGGGGCCATCAACCCTCACCTTAAGACATGTCCTTTTGGATTGATTGCTTGGACTTACCTTTATGGAATCTTAGCGGCTATCTTAAGCATGGCTGTGTGTGTTTAGAGAGTTTGTGTGTTGTTAGTTACATGATATCATTTCAACCCAAAAAAACCTATTAAACCCCGGATTGGAGATATACAGACAGTGGCCAATTATAAATGGATGAGGCTTAAGCTACCCTAACCGTGAAACCAAACGGGCTGTTGTGCACTCGGGTGACGTGTCAGAAATTGCAAACCTGTACCGTCTCGTGTGCACAATGGACTTCACAAATCGGCAAAAGATTAGCACTGAGTTAAGCACTGGAGCATCAGCCATGTGGTACCTGGTTAGGGAAGAAGTCATTTCATTTTCTCCCCATGATTTTGACTTCTCTCCACTTGATGTCTCCCCTTTTATTATTGTCCCATAATTTGGAAGATAAGTCATTTCATTTTCCCCCATGATTTTGACTTCTCCCCACTTAATATCTCCCCCTTTTATTATTGCCCCATGACTTGTGGGTGGCGCCGGCGTCTGCCGGAGCTAATGTTTTGCCAAATCACTTGTAAAACAGATAGACAATACCACAGGAATAAGTAACTAAAAATAGATTAGAGGGCCCATAAAGCCTAACCGTGTGACACCCCGCCCTCTTGTGCCCCGTGGTTGGGGTGTGGCCTCCATATGTGGGAGGTTAGGGGATCGAATCCCCTCGGGTATGAGTTGCAAGAACTCCCCTGCCCATTGCTAACCCCTAATAGCCTAAGATGATAACTCCAGCGGCAAAAAAAAATAAAAAATTGGGGGGAATTGCATATCAGCAGCTGGACTTAGCCTTAGTTTGCAAATACACTTTTATGGAAATCAGTGTTAAAAGATGACAGCTTTAATCCTTAGAGTTAATGAATCTTAATCATGGTTAAAGGGTGTTAAAAGATGACACCCCTTTGACTATCCTTGAACTATGGTTAGCATTTTAACCTTTGTGATTAATTTTTAAATTTTTTTATCTGAAAACCAAGGTTAGATTTTTTAACCTTAAGGGTTAGTAAATTTTAACTATAGTTAAAAGGACTTAAAATGGACACTCCTTTAATTGTCTTTGAACTATGGTTGACAATTTAACCCTATGCTTAATTTTAAAAAAAACCTAAAAATTAAGGTTAGATGCTTTAATGCTAAGGGTTAGTGAATCTTAACCGTAGTTAAATGGTGTTACAAGATGACACTCTATTAACTACCCTTGAATTATGGTTAATGTTTAACCCTTGTGATTAATTTAATTTCTTTTTGAAAAATCAAGGTTAGATGCTTTAACCTTAAGGGTTAGTGAATCTTAACTATAGTTAAAGGGACTTTAAGGAAACACTCTTTTAACTATCCTTGAACTATGGTTAATAAGTTTTAACCCTCATAGTTTTTTTTTCTAAATTCATGCTAAGATGCTTCAATCCTAAGGGTTAGTAAATCTTAACCACAATTAAAATGAATTAAAAGGGGTCATTCATTTAACTGCTCTTGAACTGTGGTTAACAAATTTAAACCCTTATGGTTAAAACTAAGGTTGGAGATGCTTTTAACTTTTAACCTTAAGGGTTGGTATATGTTAACCACAAATAAAATGGTTAAAAGAAGACACGTATCATAAGTGTATTATAGTATATTAAATGTCACAGGGGATTATAGTTACCCTTTAAATAATTTTGAATGAAATTTAAGGGAATTGAAGAATGAGTTTGTATAATGTTGAGTTAATTTGTAAGACTGTTAATCATAATAATAATTAAAAAAAAATGTAACCTAACCGTGAGAGAGAGAGAGAGAGAGTAGGGGATGACACAAAGGTCAACATGTACCTGTTTTCTACTGTTCTATTTTATTTCATTATTATATTTGTAAATCCACCTGGGATTCGGGAAGGTTAGAGAGAGAGAGAGGGAGTGACTAGGGGAAAAGTAAAGCAATAAGCTTCGGTTTTTGAAGAATTACGAAAATCAGCTCCCTTTTCAGGGAGTTATTTTTTCCAGCCTCCACGCGTGTGTAGCGTTGAAGCATGCGGGAGGGCTTGTGAGAATGTCTAAAATGCCCCTGTAAACACTTAATAGTTTATGTCTGGCCATTTCATCGAATACCTTACTCATTTTGAAGGAAGAAGAAGAAGAAGAAGAAGAAAGAAATTCCGAATTTCGAAATCGTTAGATTAAGAGTTACGGATTGAAACCCAAATCAAAACAGAGTAAAATTTTGGTCAGGCTTTTGTTCATTTTTTTGCATTTCGAACTCATTATAGATTGAACTCGTTAGATTAAGAGGAAGATAAACCCTAAGGAAATAAAACTCTAACGAAGATAAACCCGAAACCCCTGTAAGAAAAATCCAAAAAATCCTTAAATAGCCTAAATAAGATTTACAGTCTCGAATTCGAGATAACAGTCTCGAATTCGAGATGGTTATCTCGAATTCAAGACAACAATCTCGAATTCAGGATGGTTATCTCGAATTCAAGACAACCATCTTGAATTCAGGATGGTTATCTCGAATTCAGGACAACCATATTGAATTCAGGATAGTTATCTTGAATTCAGGATGATTATCTTGAATTCAGGACAACCATCTTGAATTCAGGATGGTTATCTCGAATTCAAGACAACAATATCGAATTCAGGCTCTTTATTTTTGAATTAATTCTTAATATGTATTACTAATATTAAGGAAGCTAAACCCTAAACCCCTATAGGAAAAATCAAACGTTCCTTTAAACAGGCTGAATTCGAGATTACAGTCTCCGATTTGAGATGATTATCTCGAATTCAAGATAACCATCTCGAATTCAAGACTGTTATCTCGAATTCGAGACTGTAATATCGAATTCAGTCTGCTTAAAGGAACGTTTGATTTTTCCAATAGGGGTTTAGGGTTTAACTTCCTTAATATTAGTAATACATATTAAGAATTAATTCAAAAATAAAGAGCCTGAATTCGATATTGTTGTCTTGAATTTGAGATAATCATCCTGAATTCAAGATGGTTGTCTTGAATTCAAGATAATCATCCTGAATTCAAGATGGTTGTCCTGAATTCGAGATTACCATCCTGAATTCAAGATAGTTGTCCTGAATTCGAGATAACTATCCTGAATTCGAGATGGTTATCTCGAATTCGAGACTGTAATCTCGAATTCGAGATTGTAATCTCGAATTCAGCCTGTTTAAAGGAACGTTGGATTTTTCCTATAGGGGTTTAGGGTTTAGCTTCCTTAATATTAGTAATACATATTAAGAATTAATTCAAAAATAAAGAGCCTGAATTCGATATTGTTGTCTTGAATTTGAGATAACCATCCTGAATTCAAGATGGTTGTCCTGAATTCAAGATAATTATCCTGAATTCAAGATGGTTATCCTGAATTCAAGATAACTATCCTGAATTCGAGATAACCATCCTGAATTCAAGATGGTTGTCCTGAATTCGAGATTACAGTCTGTTTAAAGGAACGTTGGATTTTTCCTATAGGGGTTTAGGGTTTAGCTTCCTTAATATTAGTAATACATATTAAGAATTAATTCAAAAATAAAGAGTCTGAATTCGATATTGTTGTCTTGAATTCGAGATAACCATCCTGAATTCAAGATGGTTGTCCTGAATTCAAGATAACGATCCTGAATTCAAGATGGTTGTCCTGAATTTAAGATAATCATCCTGAATTCAAGATGGTTGTCCTGAATTCGAGATAACCATCCTGAATTCAAGATAACTATCCTGAATTCGAGATGGTTATCTCGAATTCAAGATAACCATCTCGAATTCGAGACTGTAATCTCGAATTCAGCCTGTTTAAAGGAACGTTGGATTTTTCCTATAGAGGTTTAGGGTTTAGCTTCCTTAATATTAGTAATACATATTAAAAATTAATTCAAAAATAAAAAGCCTGAATTCGATATTGTTGTTTTGAATTCGAGATAACCATCCTGAATTCAAGATGGTTGTCCTTAATTCAAGATAATCATCTTGAATTCAAAATAACTATCCTGAATTCAAGATGGTTGTCCTGAATTCAAGATAATCATCTTGAATTCAAGATAACTATCCTGAATTCAAGATGGTTGTCCTGAATTCGAGATAACCATCCTGAATTCGAGATAACTATCCTGAATTCAAGATGGTTGTCTTGAATTCGAGATAACCATCATGAATTCGAGATTGTTGTCTTGAATTCGAGATAACCATCTCGAATTCAAGATAACCATCTCGAATTCGAGACTGTAAATCTTATTTAGGCTATTTAAGGATTTTTTGGATTTTTCTTACAGGGGTTTCGGGTTTATCTTCGTTAGAGTTTTATTTCCTTAGGGTTTACTTCCTCTTAATCTAATGAGTTCAATCTATAATGAGTTCGAAATGCAAAAAAATGAACAAAAGCTTGACCAAAATTTTAATCTGTTTTGATTTGGGTTTCAATCCGTAACTCTTAATCTAACGATTTCGAAATTCGGAATTTCCTTCTTCTTCTTCTTCTTCCTTCTTCCTCTTCGTTCAAAATGGGTAAGGTATTCGATGAAATGGCCAGACATAAACTGTTAAGTGTTTACAGGGGCATTTTGGATATTTTTACAAGCCCTCCCGCATGCTTCAACGCTACACACGCGTGGAGGCTTGAAAAAATAACTCCCTGAAAAGGGAGCTGATTTTCGTAATTCTTCAAAAACCGAAACTTATTTCCGTACTTTTCCCAGTGACTAGTGAAGGTAGTGAGAAGGCAGCCTCAAGATGATCACAGCCTCGTCGACGTAACCGACTCAACCTCGTTGTTTCCTTTCTCTGCCGACGCGTTTAATGGCTCTTCCACTTCTAGATAATCATATATATATATACACATTCATTTCTCTCTTCTTATATATCTCATCTCTATTCTGTTAATCTATCTAATATCAGATTTCTCTTCTTAATTTATATTAATCAGCTTGGAATGGAACTCTTCCGCAATGCAAAAGCCGTTCGTCTTCGCAGTCATCACGGCAAGTACCTACTCGCCCAAGAAGACGACGAATCCGTCTCCCAAGACCGGAACGGTTCGTCCCGGAACGCCAGGTGGACCGTCGAGTTCGTCGAAGGGGGTACTCTTATCCGTCTCAAGAGCTGCCATGGGAGATACCTGACTGCGTCTAATGTCCCCTTCCTTCTCGGAATGACGGGTAAGAAGGTTCTTCATACTATACCCGCAAGGTTGGATTCCTCTGTGGAATGGGAGCCTGTAAGAGATGGGTTTCAGGTTAAGCTCAAGACTCGTTATGGGAAGTTCCTTCGTGCTAATGGGGGTCTACCCCCTTGGAGAAATTCGGTAACCCATGATATCCCTCATAGAACTGCTACTCAAGATTGGGTTCTTTGGGATGTTGATATTGTCGAGATTCAGATAGGGTCTCCCAGTAGTCAATCTTCATCTCAATCGATTTCCCCGTTTGATTCTATGGTTTCTGAACCAAACTCACCTTCATCGTTCTCGATCAAGTCTCCCAAATTGTCTAGATTTCAGGTTTGGTTTCCTCCTTCCAAGTTCCAAGTTTTGGATTTTATTGCAATAGAACTTAATTTTGTGATGGGGGGGTAATGGATTATGTAATGAAATCTTAGTAGCTTTTTTTCTGTGTGTGTTTTCTTTTTCTGCAGTCGATTGTTTCTTTTATCAGTTCACAATCGTCCAAGGTTGATGGGCATGGTCGAATTATTTACTATAATGTTGCTGATGAGAATGGTAATATTGACGATGCCGTGGAGGGGGCTTCCTTTACTTTCAGGAGAAATGGGGTAGATGAATTGACTCATAAGTTGGAAGAAGAAACAGGGCTTGAGGATATCATAGTGTGTTCTCACAATCCCTTGAATGGAGAGCTTTATCCCCTTCGCTTGCAACTTCCTCCCAACAACACAACTATGCATGTTGTTGTAGTTCAGTCATCATCAAGAGGTGAGATTCTGCCTTTCTTGAATCCTTTAATTCCTGGAGTTTCTTATGTCTTATATTTTCGATTTGTTCTGCTGTTCTCGAAGAATTATTTTGGGATGCTTAGATGTATGTTGTATGACCGATGGTCCGTTATACATTAATGCAAATTGATAAATCTAATGTGTTACCTAACCTCAGTAATAGTTAAGGACTGGATTACTTATCTAACAAGGCTCTAGTGTTCTAGATATTAGAAGACGAAACTTGAACCTACCTTGGAATTGTCTTTTACCTCCTATAATCTAATTTGTTGTCTAACCTCGATAGTAGTTGAGAACTGGATTACTTATCAAACAATGCTCTAGTGTTCTAGATATTAGAAGAGATAGCTTAAGGGGACCGAAACTGGACCTACTTTTGAATTGTCTTTTACCTCCGAGAAGGTTTTAGTTGAGAAGGCATTATCATTCTCTATTAAGTCTAGAGTCTGGACCAATGTTTTGGTTGCTATTGGCTCAAGCAGTCCCTGTATCCTAAACCCTTCACTGTTTAAATATTCAATACATATTGGGCAATCTCCCTGATAAATGTCTGGCAAAATTGCTTAGTTTCACATTGCCAATTTTTCTTAATGGTACTTGTGATACTAAACTACAACATTTTTCTACCTGTTAAGACATTTTGGAGATAATTCTTTCTATTGCTGTGGGTTTGACAATTCATTTTTTTTTTTTTCCTGTTATCCTCAACTTCAGACAAGTTGTTTTCTTCTAGTCTACAATTTAATTTCATGAGGATGGGCAATGCAAATTCATAAGAAAACTAATAATAGTTGTGAGTTGTGACTAAACCCACATTGAGAATGATGTCTTTTGTATGTGGCACACTGAAAAGCATAAACAAGAACCAAAGTGAAGATAGCCTATGATGCGATTCAAAATTTGGACTGAGAAAGCATAACATTAAGAAATTAATATTTGAAGTTTTGATGTTTCTTGTGATGAAGACTGTGATTATGTGTGTGTGTGTGATTGAGAGAGAGAGAGAGAGAGAGGGAAGTTATTCTCTCATTTGAAAGTTAATGTTTAAATTTAGCATCAGGAATATTCTTCCAAACCTATACACTTATACAGCTTTCATCAACTCCACTTTTACTTGGTTCCTATATTTGAAGCTCACATAATCTAATTATTTGTGTGGTGAGTTTACACTGAGGATCCGCCTTGAACTGGTACCTTTTTGCACTGGTTGTGGTTGATTTAATTGTTGACATTCAAGAAGAGGCCTCATTATGCATGTCATTTTCAGATGACATAATTGACAATATTAGAGAGGGGATAGATGCAAAGTATCGACTATATGCAGTGCAATTTTCAGAAAGGAGATGAGGGAACACCTCAAATTGACCATTTCCATTATTGTGTTCAGTTATGCATAAGTAGAGCTTGAGGAGAATGTTTCCCATAGAATCAGAGTTGGGTGACTGAAGTAGTGGTATACCACCGAAGTGCCAGTATGAACTATGCGTACTGATCAAACTAAAGGTCCAATTTTTGATATCGTAACAAGACCAGCCATGCTTACTGGAGCAGAAGATTGGGCAATCAAGAAACAAGGTATTCATAGATTGAGTACATCCATAATAAGGCTGAGTGGAGAATTACCGTTGGAATTTACAAAAAAAAAAATCAGTGGAAAACTAAGAGAATCAGAATTGAGCTCATCTGAGGAAGCATAGGAATAGATCCAATGGGCGATAACATAAAGGAGTCCCAAGGGTTAGGCCATGTACAACAAATACCAATGACTGCATTAGCAAGGCCTGCCCTGGTGCATGTTGACCCAAAACGACAGAAACTTCAAATGAGAATATGGCCCTAGATAGCATGGAATCGTGGAACAGGATTTTCTCAGCCAACACTAAATAGTTGCAATAAGGTCCGGATGATGATTATGATGATTTTAGAGTTTTTGATGTTATGTTGTGCATAGCTTCTTTCCCTCTCTGGCCTTAGATTTTATGAAGCTTAGGTTTGAATATTTGAGTAGTGTAGTAACAGCTTCTAGTCTGTCTTGCAATTGCTAGAGATCCATTAAATAGACATTGGGAGGAATCTCCCCCACAGTAGATACCTCCAAAATTATTTCTAGAATATATAACAAAGCATGTTTTACGTCATTGTACTAATAAAGTATAAAATAAATTTATTTAGTAATCGGCTAATTGCAGTATTGCATTCATAGAAACTTAAGATACCAAATTTAGAAGAAGAAAAAATATAATTTATTAACTAAAGCCAATTGTCTTGCTTCTCTATCTTGGAAAATATTGGTTGTTAGCAGGCTCTCTAATTGAAGATTATTTCATTATCTGTTTCGCGTGCTAGTTTGGATTTATGGATTTCATCTCGTTTTCGGTTTAACAGGCTTACTATGTGCTATTGTAACAGTGGCAAAAGATTTTGCAACACCAGGGAATCCCACAATGAAATGAGCCGAGTGGACATCACCACTGTGTACAATACAAATGCATACCCACTGCCCACATTTTCTGTATATTCTGCCTCAGGCCTGCTAATATGCTTGCAGAAGCATTTCGGAATCAGCTGTAATGGTTGTGGTTCATAGTTTACCTCTCTTACACTCTTGAATTAGTACTGCAAGGAAGTATTATCTCATGGACATTAGCTGAAGAACTCTCTTTAGTTACGGCAGAGGGTCCGTACACACGCCCTCAGTAATGCTCCAAAATCTTCTACTTGGCAGTTACATATGGTTGAGGCATTCGCTCTTTGGGACTTGAACAACTGTTTCTTGTTGCAAAATTTTTCGACATGTTTTTCATATATGAAAGATTTGTAGTTTGGTGCTGGCTAATATCTTTGGACTTCTAATCATTCTATCTGCAATAATTTCCAAATCCCAAACAAAATAGCATTAACAAGTCTCTTCGTGATTATATGGTTCCGTCTAGGAGATCTCTAGGCACATGGAATAGAATCATCGTAAAATGATCATAAACATCCAATCTCAAACTTTTTTGTCGATCAGGATTCATTTGACCATGCCAACATTGCTAATGGGACCAGCTGAATAGTTGCTGATTCACCCAGATGTTTTTTCAGCATTGCTCTGAGGGTGATTGATCCTTTGATTTTATTATACAGGGGTGGAATAGACATGAAGAATGAGAGAATTCTCAGAGAAACTCTAGACAATAACTTTTTAGTGTTTTTTTAAATTGGCATATATTCAATAAAAAAATTGTATTTAATAAGGGTTGCGAAATTTCTTTTATCAATTACATTTTGTATCTTTTGGAAGAACTCAATATATTAATTAGCACTCTAGGTATACCTTTTTCCAGCAAAAAAAAGAGGGTTTTTAGATCCAAATTTTGTTATTTCAAGAGAAGTGCCACTGCAAGCTGATTTAAACATTTTCTCAAAGTATACTGAGATCATTCAGGCGTATTGTTCTTTGACACCCCATATTTTTCAGCAATCAGCAATATTGCTACAAGGAACTCTGATGACATAATTTGCAAACTGTTGATGCACACTATTTGCCCAAGATAACCCCATATAGATTTATACAACAGACCAGTCGTGTTTGTACAGGTATACTGCAAAGAAAGAGAATATTATAAACAACTAATTGTAAATACCAGCCAAGATCATGGAGCTGTGGTAGAGAGGACAATCCTTTTAGCTTGGAAGATCATATTTCAATATAGTATTTCATGGTGAGCTTCAATCTTCCAAATATAAGTTCATATGTGAAGAACTCATTTTTAACACAAGTGATGACACCTCCGTGGGTTGCTCCAGTGGTTGGCCGTGTATCCCCATGGGGGTGGACTCGGTTTCAAGTCTTTGAGCTAGCAGTTGAAAGGCCCAACATGTACTAACCTAACTCCTAACCTACCAACCTTGGATAAATGATTACATGTATATAGAGTGATGACTTGGGCCTGGCAGCTCATTGAAAAGAGCATCTTTGACAATGAAAGGTACCAGATGGATCGTTAGAATCAATTATCTAAGGTTAGAGATACCCCTTATTCAAGAAGTCCCAGAAGTGATTGCAGCCTTTGCTTTGTACCTCTGGTGGGGCCTCCCACCTTGCCCGGGGACCCCAGCCTACATCTGAAACCTCCTAGTTTCAATGAATATCTCTTAACCAAAAAAAAAAAAAACCTTGATCTCCCTGCAATGCAAGCTGTTGAAATTAGCAAAATAAGCCAGGTATCAAGTCTACTGATCATTGTGAGCGCAGAATGTTGCAGTGATTCTACTACTAAAATTCAATTCCGAAAAGCTATTTAATTTAATATATAGCTGCTCATATGAACAGCCAAAGTGTAAATATACATTAACATAGGAGACTACACTCATTCCCAACAAAACTGCATTTTTGCCACAATGAGCAAATAAAGATCACCAACTACAATAGATGCATTCGCTCCACATACGAGTTAAGCAACCATCTGTTGAGAGGCTCCCCACGCCCCACAAAACACCCTGAGTTACCATTTTCAGTGAAGAATGGAAAACTAAAGATATGCAGCAGCTCCTGCACAGACTGCCTAACCAAAGAAGATCCTGTCACCCTACTACGTCGACCCCATCCAGTCACAATATCGATTCGGTTGGGGCCAATGCCCGACGAAAGCATCTGCCTGCGGAACCAGGCGAGTGTCCTTGACAGTGCTGTTACAGCAGTTCCATCTGACATAACATGAAGGTTGATAAGCCAATAGCATGAGCTCTTCTCCCTCACTGCATCCGGATAGACATTCTTCTGTGCAGCCACCTCCCAAACCGAGCATGCCTCCTCCTTAAGGCCCGACTTATGAAGGAAATCCACAACTGCATCAACAAGTCCTCTCTTGCTCTCTCTATCCTCGCTGTGCATCATGTCAAAGAAGTTGCTAGCATGGTCCCGCACATTCTGCCCATCTGGTCCTGCAGCTGGCATGGATGACAGGAAGGTGTGAGCAGGGTGGCCAGTGATTGCCATGAGCTCACAACAAAGGCCCCTGTCACATTGTGACTGTGTCTCCGTACAACAGCTGAGGAGCAAAGTATATGTCTGCAGAGAAGGGTGCAGACCCAATCTCAGCATGCTTTGCAGCACATCATAAGCATCACAGAGTCGATGCACCCTGAGGAATGCACTGAGCAGGGAGTTGCAAGTGGGGACATTAGGGCACAGATCCGCATCAAGCATCGCTTGATACCATCCACGAGCCTTGTCAACATTTCCAGCCTTTCCCCACAAGTCTACCAGGAGACCATACACAGGCTCATCGGGAACCCAGTCCTTACGTTTCATCTCCACAAACACACCTTCTGCTTCTTCGAGATACCCACAATGACCAAGGACCTCCATCACAATGCTGTATGTCACCTTGTCAGGTTCAAAACCTGCAGTATGCATGTCCCGGTACAGCTTTAGTGCACTAGGGTAGTTCCTTGCCTTGGCTTGCAAAGCAATCATGATGTTATAGGTGACCAGGTTAGGAACACAACCCTGAGAAACCATCTCGCAGAATAGCCTGTAAGCAGCAGTTAGATGGCCAGCTTTCCCAAGACAATTAATTATTACACTGTATGTAAATGTATCAGGAGAGAGGCCTGCCTCTTGCATTCTTTGGTACATGTCCATCGCAACATCAAGAAAGCCCGCTTTCGCATGGATGTCAATGAGCGTGCAGTAGGTGACCCTGTCAGGTTCACAACCCACTTCCTGCATTTGGTAGAAAACACTGACTGCTTCACCGAGGTAATTCGCACGGCCATAGCTGTGAATTAGACGGTTATATGTCACAACATTTGGCTGGCACCCATCCCTTACCATCTCATCAAGCAAATTGTTTATGGCATCAAACTGCCTCGCACGTCCAAGGATGCCAACCATGGTGGTGTAGGTATGCCCATCGTGCTTGAACCCAGAGCGGTGTTTCAACCAGTAGAAAAAGCGAAGGGCAACAGAATAATCTTGTAGCTGTTTGAGAATTTGGTTTGCTTGATAAGCATCCAAGGAACAGTTAAGATTACCAAGAGCCTCTTCCGCTGCAGGCCCCCACTTCTGCTGTCGCAAAATGTGAGAAGCACGTTCTACAACATGCCCGGCATTGACAAACTGCCTAGCCAATGGAGCAGTTACTGATGGCATTATCGTATTTCTCGGGGGCTTCTGAACCTTATCTGTAGATCTAAAGCCTTCTGCAATGCCTCCCACAACCTTCACTTCTGAAGACTGTTCATTTGACTTGGACTTTGACGTTATATAGTACGAATTGGCTTTTGACCTCTGTAGTGGTATGTACTTCCTCTCATCACGAGTATCTGAAGTTACACTGCGAGTCTCTACTGGATTCCCTGATGCTGTACTTGGAACACGGTTGGAACCTTTAACTGAACCAGACTTTTCAGGTTTACCCTTTGGACCATTATAGCGACTTGTAGTGCTTGATCCCCCTGAGATCTCAACTGACGGTTTTCCATGCACTTTGGAGAAGTTGTCTCTTTTATGGGATTTCCCATTTGATGATCTTATGTTGGGAAGGGGCCTCGAGGAATCAACCATACAATGTTGGGAAGAGAGAAGTACACTCTTCCCATCAGATATAGGAAGCTTGTAACTTACCAAGTCAGACAGGAAACTTACTGCAGCAATACCAGCCTTAACGAAGTGGTCGGCAACAAGAGGTGATGTATGAACCAAGTCTTTTTTGGCAGCATGGATAACACCACTGACATAACTGACACAATCCGATCTTAGCGAAGAGCTGGGAGCAGATAGAGCCTGTGGAATTGAGACTGGATAGCCAACACTCTCAGCTTTGTGATAACCCACCGATTTGACTGCATCTCCCGAAATTAGGGTTCCTGCTCTTGCTGAAGTCTTGGACACTAAGGTGGGAGTCTTTTGGGAGAGCAGAACTTCATTATTTATCTGTTGCTTTCTTGAAGCACAAGTTTCATCTTCATTGCAAGTGCATGAACTTCCATCTGCTACACTACATCGTGAACTGCTGAGAAAAAATGACCTAGCACAATGGGAGAGTGTACCGATCTGCTTTGTTCTCAACATTATCTGCAAATAATAGAAAGGTTCAGTTCTAACTTCCAAAGTGTACCAAGAATCATGAAATAGTCAATAGAGATGACAATATTATTACAAAATTGTCAGTCTTGAAAGGAAATAGACTCTTTTATTTGCGCATACGCTACTCAACAATAGAATACTGTTTTGCTTAAGATATCCACAGGTTAGCAGCTTATCTTAGATACAAAAGGAACATTAACAAAGTGAGTAGACATCCCGATGTAGCATAAAAATAGTTCATTGGCACATGAGCTATCCTTTGGGGGTTTACCATGGCCAGAAACCAAATGTACCAGCATTCAGTAACAACAAATTCTTAAAAACCAAACTAAAACATGCCAACCCAAGCAGAACAAGCACTTGGAACACATACCTTCCCACCAAAGAACCCAGAAATAAGCACTTGCAGATAAGCTACATTGTAAAATAAAAATGCAGTTGAAACAACAAATAAGCACTATGAAGTTGATTCTCAATTCCCATGGGCCTATGAACCGTATCCAGGTATCGTAGCCACCACATATCAGTGGCAGTAGTGTACAGCCAACTTGCTAATGTTTGCAACCACTGATTTATTAATCACTTTATGAGTTTGTTGTCTGTCTTCATGAACATGTTGTGTATGTGTGTTTGTTTTTTTTGAAATTAAACTCACTGACTTACCACGGGTTACAGTTGAAGTTTTCTACTGACGGGTCAGATTCTGGTTTGGGTTTCGGTTTTCCAACACTGCTAATTATTGTGTCAGGTCTCAGATGGGCTCATCAGACCCAACGAACCATAATACCTAGTTGATTTTGACAATTATTAATTTAAAATAAATATTAACTATTAGTTTAAAGTTTAAATGTTACAATAACGGCTGAGTGATTTCTTATTCAATTGGGTTTAGGTTTGCCTTTTCAACACATTTGGGAAACGGCTTGGTTTGAGTTGAAGGTCTGCTCACCATGCAGGTGCTCGAGCCAACGTAACATGTTGCCACCCCTAATGGAAGGAGCATGGGAACTTTACAAGCTATTTCCAAAAGTCTAGTATTAAAATCCTCAATGATTAAGATATTCATGCAGGTTGTCTTGTTTTATTGAGAAACCGAGTCGAGATTCCTAGAAGAGTTATGAATACGTATACATACATATCAGTCCCCATCCTAAGCAAGTCAAGGAAAAACCATATCAACATATGTGAATCAACTATATTTCTATGTGGGCGTGTGTGTGTTGGGGGGCAGGGGGGCACTTGAAATTTCTCCTCTGCATTGGCTAGTTAACCATAACTTAAAGTCACCAATCACCTTTTCCTTTGAGGTTTGTAAGCTGTTTTTGAAGAATGATCACCACAAAAAACTTACTCCATAATAAAAAAGATCATTTTCCACTTTCCAGAACAAACCATCTCTCTTGAAATACTATATTGTGTTGTTGTTCTTGATAGAGCACCTCACTTCATCTAATTGGCATGTGGTGTGTATAATTATATAAAGCTCACAAGAAAGAAAGAAAAAAAAACAAGGGGGAGAATGCCAAGTTCTCAAAGTACCACAAACATCATCCCCAGAAGTAGAACTGTGCATCCAGTACAAAGGTTAAATGACATAACAATTCAAAAAGGGGTTTTGGTGTCCTTCCAATGCAAAATTATAAAATCAAGTCCTTGCCTCCTCTTGGATATATTTGCCCTTTCACACTTTATATCCTTGACTGTTCCAGTAAGAGAATAAAAAATGCTCTGAACAGATGCCTGTGAAAGTTGATTGATTCCCTCACACTCTTTCCCTTAATCAACAAATTGTCTGAGTTGTCTTGATTCCAGAGGTTATCAACCCAAGTTGTATTTCAAGCAACTTGATTTGATTGTAGCGGATTTCACATATACTTCCCTGTATCTTTGATTGCAGCCCCCAACATAAAAGGGGCCTCAATTGATTGCTGATGCTTCTCAAATTCATGAAAACAAGCATTGATAGAACTCATGGAGATATTTCCATTGAATAGTGGAGCAACCAGAACCCATTCTCTTCCATCTATTGCAATTTGTAATATGATCCTACTAACTTCCTAAGCATTCTTGTAGTTCACTACCTATACCTTCTTTATATTCAGCAGGTGATGAGTGTGATAATCAATATTTCATATTCCCCTTTTAGCTTCAGCACATTGTTATATCATGCTCCTCCACCCCTCCCAACAAAAAAAAGATAAAGAAAAACACCCAACTCAACTATTCCACCCCAATAGTACTGTGTGGCTTGTGAATCCTTTCACCTTCACTACTGGCTCCCTCTCCCTCAGCCCTTTTAGAACCCTTAATTATCCATTCCCCTTGATTTTCCCAAAAAAAAAATCACTCTTTTAAACATGGGTATTCATACAACCATCCCAAATTCCATTCCTTGAAATATTCCTTTTATTTATAGCTATAATCACAGAAGTAGACGGAAATTTTCTTAATGAGTATACAGTATACAAAAGGTGACAAAAAGAAGAGGAAACGAAGCAGCTAAATTCATCAGAGAATATGATTCAATCAATCTATAGAGATAGATGGGTTACCTTAAATGGTTAAAAGGGTGAATGAATCTCCAGTTTGAAGATGACCTAGAAGGAGGGGGTGGGAGAAATGGAGATGCAGAAATGGGGCGTCTCCATCTCTCTCTCTCTCTCTCTCTCTCTCTACCGTCCACCTTGAGCCTTGAGTTTCCAAGCTGGTGGGGAGGCTTAAGGCTTTGACTACTTCTCCTTCTTTAACCTACTTTTCTTTTAAAAAGGCAGATTTTTTTTATATAAAATATCTACCGTGTTCGCCGTGTACACAGAGATCTTTCAAATGAAAGGTTCTGACTTCTGATCTGCGAAATTGACGGAATCTGATATGTAGAATCTCAAATATCAGATGAAGTCATCCTGTTGGGAATTAAGACGGAACAGATGGGCACCTGGTCTTTGTCCACGTCAACAAAATACAACTTTCATATGAAGACTTTTCACTGCCGCACCTTGCTTCGTGCTCAAGGCATCTCTTTTAGCTCAGCAAAACATAAACAATACCCGAAATAAAAGGGCAAAATATATATTTAATTTCCTTATAAGTTATATCCCAATTGTAAACGGATTACATTGGGTTCGATTTTGTTATAATGAGACGATTTGAAATTCGCCAAAAAAATAAAAAATTCGTCAACTTATAAATTATTTAAATTTGAGTCTGAATTTGATTATTTAGTTAAGATTCAAATTTGTTTAGAATATATATATTTTTTTGTTTGAAGATATTATTTACCTACCGTAGTTAATATTGAAGATTGAAGTTCTTGCTACTCTTTACCTGGAATGGATCCCCATACCTCTCTCTTTAGAGATGCCCCGCCCAATGAGCCCCATCATTAGGCAAGAGGCAGGGTAATTTGTTTGGGATTCAATTCGATTATTGCTTAATTTTAAAGTATATTCAAAATTTCACAAATGGTTAAAAGAGGAAGAAGCACGGTATTCTATACATTTATGTACCAAGCATATAACCGAATCACCGAATATTAAACTTTGATCTGATTACAACCAATTTCGAAAATCAAGAGTCCATATCCGACCTAATTGGTCTACAATCGTACCAATATATGTTTTAATAATGGCATCAAATCCTCTCCGGTGATAACCGGATTTTGCAAATCCGGTTATCACCCCTAGAGGTCACCACGTGTCTCCTTTGACACCCCTTAATCGTGGGTAAGGTTCACCCAACCCTAGGGTTCACCCACCTATTTTTGGTTTTTTTTTTAAATAATAATTCTTTTTTTGAAATTAAAAAACTGTTTTTAGAGTTTTTTTAATATTAAAAACAGTTGTTTAATTTTTAAAAAAGAATTATTATTTTAAAAAAAAAACCAAAAATAGGTGGGTGAACCCTAGGGTTGGGTGAACCTTACCCATGGTTAATGGGTGTCAAAGGAGACACGTGGTGACCTCTAGGGGTGATAACCGGATTTGCAAAATCCGGTTATCACCGGAGAGGATTTGCTGCCTTTAATAATCAGTTTTGAATTCAAATTATTCCCGATCTATTGTCAAACCTATGTCCAAGCCTAATTGGCATGAAATTTAGGGCCATGCCCTGGCCAAAGCCCGATTGGGTGTAGACGAGTGAAGCCATAGCCCTAGTTTGTAATGGGTGGACCAGGGTTAAGACTAAATTCTGGTGTGATAATAATGGAAAAGTATATGAAAATGTAATTGTGAACCTGACACTTTTTTTTTTAATGTGTCAAGAGGGTATTGATTATTTCTGACCCTAGGCTATAATGGAAAATTATATGAAAATGTAATTGTGAACGTACACTTTTTTTTAATGGGTCAAGAGGGTATTGATTATTTCTGACCTAGGCTACAACGACTATGGTGGTTGCTAGTCCTCCTCAGTTTGGGTTCTTATAAATATAATCAATTGTAATAGAATCTGATTGTACATGAATCAATTGTCTAATAAACGTTGCGACATTGAACAAAATTAATTTTCTATATATAAAAAAAGAAAGTGATTCTAGGTAAATAATCATGTTTGGTTCAAACATAAATACGAATTGTTTATTACAAAGTTACTCGTGATTATCTTTTGTTACAACTATATAATTGCATAAAACCTATATCACATGCATACATATGTTTATGATTCTTTATTGTCATAACGAGAATGAGAGTATTAGAATATTTACCGTGTTTAGTTGCTATTCAAATAGTATAATAATGTCATTTATATGAAATCATATGATTATTAAGTTTTTTTCAAATGACATTCAAGTAATATGATAGTTATCTCTTAGTAGGTAATTAAAGAAAAATCAAAATTTTCATCTCAAAATCTTCTTCATTCATGAATTGAAATAATATAATATTTGAAAATTTAATTATAATAAAATTGATTTTTTCAGCGAACCACACATGTAGGACTGCTGAAGGGCCAGGCCTGGGCGACACTCCATAGAGACCGGCCCAGACACTCATTATATATTTATTTTACTTTAAACTTAAAATAATTTATATAACAATCTTAACGAAATATTTATTGAGATATGGTAGCATTGGGTCATGCATGCCCGAAGCCTAACCTTGACCTTGAGTGTAGGGCACGGTCCTAGCATGCGAGGGCTTGGGCCGGGCTGAGTCATCTTCTTTTAAAGGCCCGGCCCAGTCCTTTTCTAGCCTTAGCGGGAGTGATGGCTACTTATCTACTAACCATGTTATCCGTTTTAGCTACCGATGAACTTCGCACTGTCGCGCTTCGTCCTCCATTTTGGGGGTTCTTTGAAGACTGCAAATAGCGGTAGAAACTATGGCGGATTTCTCTTCTTCCCCGGCAAGACCAGGAGATTTACTGCATCATCCATCTCGAAAGTTCAAACGGTACCAGTTTTGCTTTCCGATTTCTTTCTCCTTCAGCTCTCATCTTCTAATCTAGTAAATAAGTATCTTCTCCTTCTGTTCCTTTTTTTTTATGGGCAGACAAGTGAAGAGCTACTCGTGGTGGTTGGTGGTGGCGCAGCTGGAGTATACGGAGCAATTAGAGCTAAAATTGTAGCACCCCATCTGGGTGTGCTGGTTATTGAAAAAGCAAAGCCTTTGTCAAAGGTATGTTTACTTGCAATGTGTTTTTTTAAAATTTATTTGGATTATCCTAACATCCGCATCAAGCTTCTGATCATCCAAAACAATGGAATAAATCAATGATAACGATAATGGGTACTTTAAATTTCAAATTTTTATCGTGTAATTGAAGATTTTTTTTCTTTTTGGATGATGCGTTCAATATATGCATAATTGTTCAGTACAGTTACCTCCTTTTAAAATATTCACTGATAAATCCTATTATTTGCAGGTAAAAATTTCTGGGGGAGGCCGATGCAATGTGACAAATGGGCATAGTGCTGACAAAATGGTGAGGAATGTCTGATTTTGTAACGGACAAAAAAAGAATAGAAAAATGTATGATCTTCAAAATCAGATGAACTTAGAAAATGGGTGGTGCTTCGTATCTAAGCATTCACAGGATGCTTAATCAGATATTATCTAATATTTGCCTAAATCTGAAGATGGTGGCTGAATTATATCGGTATTCTTCTGGTTGTATGAAACTGTAAATGGTGGCTGAATCACTTAGCAATGCTGAATTTATCTACTAACTATTTGAAGGGGAAAAACACCGTCACGAACACGCGTCAGCTACAGCTCCACACACGCTCTGGTTTACCGGTAGAAGGTTGGAGTGGAGGGTGTGACACCCTGACCTGTACTCCGATGGTAAAGTAAGTAGATGTAGAAGATGATGAACAGTAAACTCTGAAATAGGCACTGAAAGTTATGTAAGATTCTGGGAAGCACTGAACAAGTATACTCTGAAGTACTGCCAAAAACGTGATTTTAAGTACTGAAAATCACGGGGTATTTATAGGGTAAGGTTGATATGGCCATCGATGACCATGGATGGCCATAGATGTCCATACCACGTGTCCTGCACTCATTGCCAAATATGTCAGACATATCTGCCACCTGTTGCATCACACGTGAGAGCCTACTATGAGTTCAGTATATGCTGAATCACACATGTTGTTAATCTCTTTACTACAGCCTTAGGATGTATACCAATTAGGTTTTATCAGATAACAAAATCATGGTATTTTTAACCATGTCTTTCTTTGGCAAGTCGAGTTATTGCTTCCTGTCCTGCCTTTCATTCAAAAGACAAGACATCCACCATATATGACTCATAAAAAAAACCACCCATTGTTCAAAAGATAGTTATGGTTTTCTAAGGTTTGATTACTGATGCCTAGCACACTCTTCAGCTCTGATGTGGTCCTGTTTCCCATATCCACAAACCATGATCACACATGGCTTGTTTTTGGGTGTCACCTAAGATCATTTAAGGGCATGAAAAGATGAGTGGTCTTACTGCATTGAGGATTATGCAGTAGCTCATTTGAGCATGCTTTTTTTTTTTAGGAAATATGATTAGCTAAAAGGGTAGGAGACTTGGCTTCAGAGGCCATATCAAAACCCTTGAATTTAGACACTGAGTTCGGTAGTTATATATTGGCTTGATATATTATGGATAGGAGGATTGGTTGGAATCATGGTACTGGTTGTTGGTGGCTGCCTAGGGGAATTTCTAAGTAACAACTGGAGATGTATTCTTTCCTATACTGGAATGAAAATTTGATAATGCTTTCTAGCGACCACCCCATTGACTCTACCAATAGTTCTACTGGGAAAAATAATGAGATTAGGATAAATACAAGAAGTGAACTCACTTGGCCACAATAGATTTTCTCAATGATTATTTGCTTGATGGGTACTCTGTTGTTTCCCTGCCACCACTTTACAAGCTAACAAGAGTAAAATGTAAATGAAATGAATCCAACCGAAGAACACTAAGTTCATTGATCTTTACCTTGAAGTGATGTGATTTGATACTACCTTTTCTTATCCGACTATGTAATTGGAAAAGATTTGACTATCCATTGATATAGTTGGAGACTTGGAGAGACTAATGTCTTGTATAAATATGTGTATGTCCAGCATGCTGATTTTGTTTTCTACATGCTGCCAACTAGTGTAGGTTTTGGCAGAGCATTACCCTAGGGGTAATAAGGAATTGAGAGGATCTTTCTTCAGTATACACGGCCCAGTGGATACCATGACTTGGTTTTCTGATCATGGGGTGGATCTTAAGGTTTTCTTCAACTCGTGTATTTGTTTTCTTCCTGTATTATGCACATGTAAATTATGCTTACAACCGTATATTGCCACTATCTCCTCAGACTGAGGATGATGGAAGGGTATTTCCTGTCAGTGACAGTTCGTCTTCTATAATTGACTGCCTCATGCTTGAAGCAAAGAGGAGTGGAGGTATGTCTATCACCCAAACTAACCATGCGGTGCTATTTGATTATTATGGTTATATGTTATTATTTGATTCATGTGATTTTATCCTTCCTTTTTTATTCCCCAAATCATGATGTCCATGTAAACTCAATAATTTCTTATTTGTCCATTATACTCTTGATAATATCATAATTGGTTTATTCCTCCATAAGAGATTAACTAAGTTACCTATTTTTTTATCGGTAACTAAGTTATGTACTTTAACAGGATTTAAGTAGTTACTAAGACTTAAAAGTTAGCTTTCGTACAACATACATGCTTTAAGGTTGCAACAACTGTCCAAAATGGCTCTCCTAGTTTCTGAGCTATGTGTGAAACTTGAACGTATTAACTTGGTGACAATCATCTCCGTACTTGGATCATTGTTACAAGCATTAGAAACGAGGCAGGAAAGAATGTGAGAAAGTGATCTGGGGGATGATCTTACGGCTTACCACATTTGTAGCATAGACCCCTCATTGTAGAAACCTGAAGAGGAATATATATATATATATATGTATATGTATATTTCTGAGGGTAACTAATTGCCTAGTAACTACTAGGGACTCCTCTTAATTGCATCTCAATATTCGGTGATTAGCTCATTCTGACAGCAGTTCAAGCAGGCAGTTGGACTCTTTATTCGGACCCTTCTTCCCGTTTTAGAGGTTAGAGCTTTCAATCGAACTGGTACCATGTTAGAGAACCGAGCAAGAGCGGTCGATTGGGTTGATGAGAAAGACCAACTAGTCTAACTCATGTGGGCGAACATGCGTTAAAGTCGTATGTCAACCAGATACTGGATTTATTGGAATGGTGCCTTGCTAATGTGTAAACATTCTGGTCGTGGCTTTTACATATTGGGGAAACATGTATGGTTGTGTGTGTGTGTATATATATCTAAAAAATTAGCCTAGTAGCACTTACATCCATTATTATCTTTCCATGAAGGAAATACATTTATAACAATCATGTTCTTGAGATCCATCCATGATTACTTCCAGTGAAAGAAATGCTCTTGCAATTGGAGGAGCATTGGGCATCTACATTCACGATTATGTATATGAGTAACACTTGAGAGAAGTTTCCTATTGAGTGTAGAACGCATTTTGTTGCAGTCCTCCCGTGTGAATGAGCACACACATCACAGAGTAATTTCTGCTGTGTTCGTTATCTTTTGAAGAGTAACATGGTTTTACAATGTTTTAGGGAGAGAAGGTACTAGTCCATTGGATGTGTATTCTTTGGCAGCCCTATAATTAGCCGGTGGACCTCTATTTCTTATCATCTATAAGGTGGTCTTTAGTACTGTTACACAGAGATACTCCATTTGCCTTGGAGTCGCTCTCCTGCAATTGTCTTTGGTGTTAATTTCACAAATAATGGATCCTGACTAAGTAAGAATTCTTCCTGCAGCTTTATGTAGTACTTTGTGATATGTATTCATATAGCCTTGAATATTCAGCCTTCTCGATGTCCTAACATGTTTATAAGCAAACTATGCTGAAATATAAGTTCTTCAATCAGTTTTACTGCAGACGGGCAAAGTTGTAACAAGTGCTACTATTACTGACAGTGGAAAATTCCTTCTCAAGATTGAGAAACGTACAATCGATTCTGTTGAATATGTTGAAGCTGATTATTTATTGATTGCCAGTGGGAGTAGCCGGCAGGTTGGAAGATGTTCTAGTTATTTATTATCTGGGTTCATCTACAATGTCAAGTACAGCTGGATTAAATTACTCAATTGAGTCAATCTTACTGTGGTCTTAGGGTTATGCTCTTGCCGTTCAACTTGGTCATTCAATCGTAGATCCAGTACCAAGCTTATTTACTTTCAAAATTGCGGATACACAATTGGCAGAATTGTCTGGGGTAATCATCTTTCTTAAGTGGTTGGAATCTTTTCCTTAATACTTTTCATTTACTTTGTCAAATCATGTTTCTTCTCTGCATCTTACTTATTTAAGAGAAGAACAGACTTAGTATGTCATTCTTTACCTTTATTTGAAGATTAGTTGTCATAATCTTGTCATTGATCAAATCACAAAAAGTCTATCAATAGAAGATAAGAATAAATATGCATAAAATATGAGATGCCATAAAAGATTGTAGTCTCACATAAAGAAATGGATTCCACACTAAAAGACACAATCAAGCCAATCCGCGATTACTCAAACTAGAGTCCTAGTATCATTGGGGATGGGATTGCATGTAGGTTTATATTTGGGTTGTTCATCATCATCAATGCCTTATCCCAAATGCTTGGGGTTAGCAACACGAACCCATTCCGCAATTGTCTTCAATGACATATTTTTTGTAAATTTTCCACGACTAACTGTTAATGTCTTAATGAGAAGATTCACTCAACTTTTATATTTTGTCAGTTGCTAGTCACCTCTATTTAGTCAACTTAATGACTCACAACTTAGATTCTTTTACTGTGGTATTTTGATGCAGCATTACCAGCTGATTTACTAATTAATAATAATCTATTATTTTGTAGTGATATCTGTGTGCAATACAGTTACAAGTTAATATTGCATGATATTACTAAACTTCAAATTTTCCACATCTATATTAGTTATAAAGTAATCTCTTGATCATTCTCTATTACTTTTCTAAAATGCTTCTAATTTTTTCCAAATGTTTTCTGTGCTTAGGTTACATTCACTAAAGTTAAAGCAAAACTGAAATTAGACAATGTCCGAAGGAATACACCAGAACTTGCGCAGGCATGCTTTTGTTACTGATATTGTTTGGAAACCTGAGAATGTATATGCAGTAACAAATACTTTTGGGGTTTTAGGTTGGGCCCATGTTAGTCACCCACTGGGGACTTAGTGGGCCAGTGATTCTCCGCCTATCTGCTTGGGGCGCTCGCGATCTATTCAGTTCAGGTTACAAAGGCAAGGAATTTTTTTTCCCGGGGGTGGGGTGCTATTTTCTTTGTTTTTTATATGTTGATTTTGTCATTTTTTAACCTGATAGCTTTTGGATGTAAATGCAGGAACACTCTTTGTAGATTTTATTCCAGATATTCATATTGAAGATGTGAAGTCCATCATTATTCGACACAAGAATCAGTGTGCGGTAAGCCTATTTGTGGATCTTCAAATTTTGCTTATTGAGCTTCCTAATTATTTTGGTGAATTTCTTGTTTGGCTATCAATGGAAATTAGTTTCTTTCATAAGTTTGTGTTTCCTACTGAGTTTTTTCCCCAAACGTATTGAATGGAAAACTAGTATAGGAAGTAGCTGATACTGCTGAGTCTTCCATGGATGATGCAACACTTTTGTGGGCCACATACTCAAAATGGAGTAGTATGAAATGAACAAAAACACCACAAATTGGCATCTTATTCTTGACATGCAACATACACACACGCACACCATATGTATATATATATATATATATATATTATAATTAGTTTTTTTTCTGTCGTACAACAGGTGCTTGATAACTTCTTTATCTTGTTACAAGCCTGATTTGAACTTGCTGGAAGAATCTAAAACATTGGCCCTTGTTTACTTTTCTAGACTGATCCTAAACATGTTGAAATTCATTTTTCCAAATGGAAACTAGTGGTTCTTGCCATTCCCATGATTCTGTTGTCAAATTTATTTATTTATTTTTCTGCACTCCCAATTGTCGTCATAAATTGATCCAGAATTGAATTTGGTATTTCCTGCGTTCTTGTTGATTTCTAACATCTCCACTTTCTTTAGAACCACAGTTGCAATTGCCTTACTGACCTTTTCTTTTAACTTCATGGGCTCTACTATTCCATATTACCTTCCCGATGCAATATGTGTGGACTAATAAATGCATAGCATTTTCTACAGAAGCAAAAGGTTCTCAATTCATTTCCTTCAGAATTTGGCCTGGTGAAGAGATTTTGGAAATATATATTAGACCGTGAGGTTGCATAGCTTGCTCATTTCAATTTTTTGTTCTCAACAAAGGTCAAAATTTTGTTGCTTATGGATGATATGATTCGGTACAGGGTATAGGTGGAGACATCTTGTGGGCTTCCATTCCTAAGAACTCCTTGATTTCTGTTGCTTCTCTGTTAAAGCAGTGTTCGTTTGGAGTGACAGGAAAGGTATGTAATCCATCTTCTCTTTTATATTTTTTAAAATCTGTCATGCTTCATGGAAATTTTGTGTTCTGATTTTCTTATGAAGGGCCAATTTAAGGATGAGTTTGTCACTGCTGGAGGTGTCCCACTATCAGAGGTTTTAACTTTCATAATTTCATATCTTTTTTTTTCTCTCTTTTTTTGTTTTGACCAGTTGCTGGGAATATAACTTTGTTGCTCTTGCTTTTTATGTAGATCTCATTGAAGACAATGGAAAGCAGGGTACAGCCACATCTATTTTTTGCTGGAGAGGTAGTAGTCTCTCTCTCTCTCTCTCTCTATATATATATATATATATATACCCCCTCTTATGGATGGATAGACTAGGAGGGAACCTTCATCCTTAGCTGTATTAGTCAAGTTTACAAGATAAAAGGACCATTAATGATGCTAAAACTTGAACCTCTCTGTAGGTGCTGAATATTGATGGGGTAACCGGTGGGTTCAATTTTCAGGTAAGTAATAAGATTAATTACAGGAAACAAGTGCTTACTTTTGATATAAAATTAATAATATAAACTGTTCAAAGTGCTGTGTTATCAGCTTTCTAATTCGCCTTCAAAAGCTCCTCGTTATTGGATTTTATTAAGTACAACCTTGAACTTCCAGATGGTTAATTCACATTTTAAGTCAAAACAAATTTTTATTCTCTGAGTGAGTATTTGATCATTTTGATGTTAAGTCAAATCTCAATGGGCTGTTCCTCTTGGAAGAGTTCTTAATGATCCTGCCTCTCTTAGGGCAGGTGACAGTTTCCATTCCCATGGGATGCATGTGGGTTGACTCTCCCTGCATTGGGTTCTGGTTGTGGTCCCGTTTGAAGACCCTACTTTGGGCTATTAAAAAAAATATATATCTTAATCGAGCTTTCAAATCTCATTTTCGCAGAATGCTTGGTCAGGTGGATACATTGCAGGAACAAATATAGGTAAACTAGCATTAGATGATTCTCTGAAGGAGGAAGCTGTATGATGGAATTACTTGGGCATACATTAATCGCATTCCGACCCGGAATTTTTGGTGGAAACAGTTTCTAGATATAATACTGTTTTATATATAGAGGTGGGTACTTATAAGGCATGATTTATTCGGGAAGGTTGGTGAGATCTGTATGTTTGAAGTTCTGGATTGAATTGTAAAGTGACAAAATTCTCTTCAATTTTGATATTTTATTTTCTTCCATCCTTTTTATTCTAGTTTTAAAGAATGGGATCTATACCCCCACCTTCTATCACCATTCTATCAAAACCAGTTCAGAGTGACATTTGACCAGGACTCTTTTTTTTTTTTAATGGTGGCCCACTAATGGGGGCAGCCATATCATTTATCTAGATCGCGTGTTTGTGTTAGTGAAAGGGGTGAGTAAGCTTTCTATCATTTATTTAGAACGGTTGTTGTGTTAGTGAGAGGGGTGAGTAAGCTTTTTGCATGTCACTCAAATGTTTATCAATCTATTATGAGTTTTAACTCAACTCCTCCTATTAAGGGTTGCACCTCTACCATCTTCACTGGAAAAGGGTGGATTGACAATGTCTCATCTAGTCATCCAAGTATAGACATGTTACTCTCAATGTGATGAGTTGAAACCTGATAATATCATATAAAAGTAGAGGTGTATCCAAGCCGAGCTGGCTCGTAACTTCAGCTGGGCTCGATTAAGCCAAATTCAAACTACGGTTTTTGGCTTAATGAAATCGAGCTGACCCTTTTTTTTAAGCTTAAAATTTTGTTCAAGTTGTTTACAAGCTAGGTCCTGTTTACTTCGGTTTGGCTCATTTGAGGTTCGGTTTGTCTGGAGCTCGACTCGGCTTGAATATCATAATCTATATTAATAAAATAATAATATTAGTAAATATTATTGTTATAGTATATTTTTAATGAATTAATTCAAGCTCAAAGCCGAACGAAGCCATTCTGTACGAGCCAAGCTTCAAGCCTTGTTTTTCGAGCTCGGATTGAATGCACCCCTAGTAATAACAATGGTGGTGTGGTGGGCACCAAAAACACACCCTCCATCATACCAAAAGCAAGGCGAGGCAGAAAAATTGGAGCACGCCCATAAAATTGTAGCACCGGATAAAGTCACTTTTTAAAAACTAAAAAGCTATGAATCTTTGTTGGAGGCGTGAGTAAGCTAAAAGCCCATCTAATGCAACTAGCCATAATCATATTGTCACGGATATTACAACATCACCATCTTTTCGCTCACATTTCCAGTCCCTGCCAGGCCATAAAGTTCTGTATCTGAAGGAGGCTTGCATCATTGCTTCCTCACATGGAGTTGTTCATATTCTATTCACCAAAAGAGCTGGGAGGATAGAGCAGCACCGTATAATTTTTTATTTAATGCCTTTGAAAATATATTGAAAATGTTAATTCCAAGTTTAGCCCCTCTATACATACCCCCCCCCCCCTCCTCCTACAATTTTTTTTTTTTTGGTAATCATACATATCCCTTCTTTTTTTTGGTTGGGTGAGAGATACGAGGTTAGGCCGCAAACCCGGTTAGTAGATTAATATATATTCTATCTCATGGACCGGTAGAGATGACAACACTCACCGTCTCGGGAATGGAACAAGGATCAATGGAGTGGTGACTAGCTCACACTACGGATGGGGCAAGCCCAGCTTCCCAATCATACATACCCCTTCAATAGTTCCTTTTATGAGTGTTTGTAATGTAAGTGTATTAGTTGGGTTTATAATAGTTCCTTTTATGAGTGTCTGTAATGTAAGTGTATTAGTTGGGTTTTTTAATAGGATATTGAGGTCAACTTAATTACTATGTGGTTAGCCTTTCTTTTGTCAGCTTAGTTGAACTTCTTCATACACAACTACCTAATCCCCCATGAGAAGTTCCCACTTATCTTAATGACGTCTCTTCAAATACAACCGATAAAATTGGAACGATGCAGAGAAGATTAGCATGACCCTGTGCAAGTATGACACACACAAATCGAGGAATAGTCTAAATTTTTTACCTTCCAAAAATAGAACTTATCTCAATGAGGTGAAGCTATAACAGTAGGATAAAGCTTCTGAGACCCCATTAGGGCAGAGACAATCGAGACCATGCTCTAAGAGCATGGGATTTTAGGTGGGGCCTACTATGTGAAATTGACCCCACCTGAAATCCAATACTCTTAGAGCATGGTCTCTGTGGTCTCGACCCTAATGGGGTCTCAATAGCAAAGTCCATTTTTTTTTCTCGAGTTTATGTGCTTATAAACTCTATATATGTTGTACTGTCTTTGAATTTTAATTTCATTTATTATATAATATAATCTTTGCTAAAAAAAAATACTGACTAGGTACAAGAACTTTAGGTAATTCAATCACTTCCCATCTGTAAACGGCACACATCATATATCGATGAATGGTCGAATAGTAGCTATGCATCTCAATCAAGTATCAACCAACTCTACCAAGTCACAATCTTAGATGAAGGTGTTTGATTATAGTTTACAATTAGGACACACTCCCCTAGCAAGCATAGTCTTTCGGGTGGGCGCATTAATGGGTCGGATCGGATAGTCTGTCGGGTACCGACCCGGTCTTGTCTAAACTCGATCTTAAGAAAAAAGGTGGGATTGGTAGGGTTACAATTAGGGTCGGCTCTGCTTTCACCCTGGTTCGAACGATCCCAGTCGAAGCCGACCTGAATAAACTGAGATGTGAGACCCCAACTCAAAACCAAGATTTGCCACCCCCTTGTGCATTACTGTTTACAAGAAAGGAAAGTTTATAATCTATTTGATATAGTCCATTTTCTAATCGCTCTTAAGTTTGATTAGGTTAAAATTATCAAAATAGACTAAAATGTCTGAAACAAGATTTATGCCACGAAGACAAGGCACTGACAAAGAACAAGAGACGATAGAAAATGCAACAAAAGTAGGATGAAAGAAAGAAATTGCAAATTAGCATTGAAATATGAGGAGTGTTAGGTGACGTTTGGAAACACTAGTCTAAAAAAAAGTGCTTATTTGAAAATTATGCTTAGTTGAATTTTAGATTGTCAAATTGAATGTTAATTGCATGTCTACATTTTAGAGATTTTATGGATGAAAATCTCTACTTTAAAAAGTAATTCCATATCTACTATTTAAAGTAAAAGCTTTTACCTTTAAAATCTTTTTAAAATGTAGAAAAGCAATTAACATTCAACTTGACAATTTAAAGTCCAACTAAGCATAATTTTCAAACAAGCATTTCTTTTAGACTAGTGTTTCCAAACGCCACCTTAGTCTAATTCATAATTTTGTACCAAACTCTCAAGGTGAATGAGACACATGAAATTACTATATGTTAAAACAGGTTAAAAATAAAGTTTCAAGAGAAATGCTAGCGTCAGTCAAAGACTTCGAAGCTCTCATTGTTGCATTTCTTATTACCTTCAAAAATTTATAAACCGTATTAAATTCCTCCTTTTGAAGGGATAGCAGCGTCAATTGCACCCACAGGCCACACAACCAGAGTTTCACGAAATTTTAAATTGTCCACTGCACATTTTTCTAAGGAAGAAGTTATGGCAACCAATTCTCATGAAATATCTCCCTAGTGGTGAAACAGTTCCAACATTTGTTGACTATAATAGGTAGTATTTAAATTTTCTGTTTAAGTGGGTGATGATATTAAGGAGGTTGGTAATAGATTCTTTTAAACAACTAGACTTTTCTTCTTGACCACGTCGCCCTCCCTTCTCTTTTGGAGATGGAATCACAGCCAATTGATTGAATTCTAGGAAAGTTCAATCACACCCACATACCAACACGTGCTCCTTTAAACAATTCACTAACACATGAGGTTGAACAATATAACCTTGGTTTTTTAAAAAAATATGCAACTCAAATAGTTAAGAATCTTTAATTTTTTAGGGTTAATATTTTTTAAAACGTATATTTTTAAAAAACTAAAGTTATATTATTAACCTTAAGGTTAGTGAATCTTAACCACGGCTAATATGGGTAAAAAGGGGCACATGCTGACATGTATGTGCGATTGAAATCTCCACGAGCTCAATTGCAATTGGTTGTGATTCGATCTATCTTTCTTAATCCGAAACTGGTACTGATGTAATCAAATCGGCATAGCCTAGAGGTGTTGAATGATCTTGACCTTTCATTATAATGCCAAAACTCAGGTATGCAAGATCAAGGGTGGGAGGAGGCCCATGCATCTAAAGTGGACCCACACATTGAGTGAGTTGTTAGGGCCCACCACGCCACCACACCAGAGCTTTGACCATCCTTTAGTTTTCTTGTAGTGAGGGGAATATGTTGGGTAGTTTTGATTAGGTTTCTAGTTGAATTATTTGGTTAGATTATAGATGAGAAACACCTTTAAAATAAATGCTTAAAATAGAATCAATTTTAGTAACCAAACAGGAACCCTTACTTCTCAATACACCCGAGCAGCACGCTAAATGATGTTCCGCGAAACACCTGATATTCCCCCCTTCAAGGAGAAATCAGGAAGGAAAGTCTCCTGACATGGAATTAAACAAATTGTAGAGGTTAAATTGGTACAACAATACCATGTTATTATATCATGTTATCCATTTCTCAGAAACTCCTTTTATTAAAGACTTTTCAAAAAACCTTCTTTTTGTCTTCTGAACCCGCGTCTTCTCTCCTCGCCGGAGAGCCACCGTGCCATGTCCGGCACCACCACCTCCACCACCGCCACTGCCGCCGACGCCACCACCAAGAAGAAGAGAAGAAGGAGAAACAAACATCTGAGAGAGATTTAGCCACTTCTCAGATATGGGAAACTGTAACGCCTGCGTAAGAGTAGTTAGTTCAGAAGACAAGAACACAGCAAAGAAGAAGGAAGAGAGAAAAAAGGGTCGGAAACACCGAAGACCCAACCCTTTTGCCGAAGACCCGATTCGGTCTCCGGCACCGATCCGAGTCCTCAAAGACGTGGTCCCACTCGGTCACCGCACCCGAATCGGCGACAAATACGTACTGGGTCGTGAACTCGGCCGAGGCGAGTTCGGCATCACCTACCTCTGCACCGATAGGGAGACCAAAGAAGCCCTAGCTTGTAAATCCATCTCCAAGAAAAAGCTCAGAACTGCTATCGACATTGAAGATGTTCGAAGAGAGGTCGCGATCATGTCGAGCCTTCCTGACCACTCGAACATCGTTAGGCTCAAAGCTACTTACGAAGACAACGAAGCGGTGCATCTTGTTATGGAGCTTTGCGAAGGAGGGGAGCTTTTTGATCGGATTGTTGCTCGTGGTCACTACAGCGAGCGTGCTGCAGCGAATGTTGCACGGACTATTGCAGAGGTTGTCAGGATGTGTCATGAACATGGTGTGATGCATAGGGATCTTAAGCCGGAGAATTTCCTGTTTGCAAATAAGCGGGAGCATTCGCCTCTTAAGGCGATCGATTTTGGGCTATCTGTGTTTTTTCGGCCTGGTTTGTTATCAATTTGTGTTAAATTTATGATTTTTTTTTTCGTTTGTTTGATGGGGTTCTTTGATGAAATTTGACATTTTGGGGGGTTTTTTCTTGATAGGGGAGCGATTTTCTGAGATTGTGGGGAGTCCTTATTACATGGCGCCTGAGGTATTGAAGCGGAATTATGGGCCGGAGGTTGATATATGGAGTGCAGGAGTGATTCTTTATATTTTGTTATGTGGGGTTCCTCCATTTTGGGCAGGTATTCTGGTTTTTTATCATGTTGTGAATTGCAGAATTTAGATGATCTGGTTATGGAGTTTCAGTTTTTTTAGGGGTTTTGGGTATTTTTTATTGTTTGTTGCAGAGACTGAACAGGGTGTTGCTCAGGCAATTTTGCGGAGTGTGATTGATTTTAAGAGGGATCCATGGCCGCGGATTTCTGATAGTGCTAAGAGTCTTGTTCGTCAGATGTTGGAGCCGGACCCTAGAAAGCGTTTGACTGCTCTACAGGTGCTTGGTAAGTCCATATGCAGTTTATGATACCAAGTCTTGACTTGGTGTCAATGGATCCATGGATGTTGTAATAGATGAAATTTACACATTTATGTTCATTTTAGACCGATTATTTAATGTGAATTCTTTAAACTCCATATTTACATTTGAGGATTTGTGCACATTATAGCCCATACTCTGCACTGTCTTCTAATTGGTGCAAAATATCCTATTTGTGGGCCATCGTGAATGAGGAGCAGCTGAAAGACCACACTGACTGGAGACTGACTGGAATAGGATAACTATTTGTCTGTTGTCAAGCTAAGCTTGGACTACTAAAGATATTAAGTTGGATGTATTTGGGTCTAGTTTTTTTTTGGCCTTGCCCAATTCAAGAAATGACACTGATTAAATGGTCAGTTGCATGTGCAGTATGGGATGCATCGTTGGCAGTGTATTTAGGGTGCATCAGACAATTTCTCATCTTGTATGATAAAGAACACAGATTTAGTTAGTCAATAGATTATTTTATGCAATAACTGCAGATTGTTATCGTAGTGGCAATTAGGATTACTTAAAAATGGTGCTCATATTGGTACTTTTGTCTCATAAATCTTTTTTTTTTTTTTGGGGTAGTCGATATCATTTACCTATGCCAGTAGAGTCAGCTGGTCAGAAGTTAGCTTGGGCAGTGGAGCCTCTTGCTGCTCGTACCCCGGGGGGATTAGATCCCCAGACCTTCCCCTTGGAAAGCGACACCCCTACCACTCACGCAAGAGGCGGGGTTTTGTCTCATAAATCTTTACTAGATGATTAAAAAAAAAAAAAATTCTTATAAAAAAACTTGCATTCTATGTTTTTATATATTTCCTAATGCTCCTCATTATTGATTATTGATCAAAAAAATTATTGAAAGTCCAAAGTTTCCCATCCCTTGCGCACTGAATTTGGTAAATAATCTCATGGATATAGATTGTCAAATCACTGGATCGCATTTTTAATAATCTATCATAGACTGAAAATGACATCCATTGGATAATGCTAGCGATTTGAAAAAAATGTTTTTTATTTTTTTGTGGTATCTAATAACACTAAACTGACAGAGTAAACATATGTGACGTACTGGCATTTCTTGAAGAATTTGCTGCCCGTATCAATTGGTTATGGTACCACTATCGTTGGATTCATTGGCTCAATGTGAAAGTGGGGCCTATTCATATTTTGAGAATTGTGAAAAATTTACTGCACTACCTGTAGCACTGTTATTAAAACCGGACCGGACCGGCTGGTAAATCCGGGAACCGGGCAGGTCGCCAGTTCCAAAAACCCTCAAAACCGGACAGTTTTAGAACAATGGTCAAATCCTACCCGTTCAACCGGGGTTAAAAACTGGTAAAAACCGGTAGAACCGGCCAGGAAAAAAGGAAAAAAAGGGAAAAAAAGGGGGGGGAGGATGATTTTTTTTGTGCAAAAAAGACACGGTTGAACCGGACCACTCTGCCGGGCGTCAACCCGGTCCGGTTCTGAAAACACTGCCCTGTAGTGCTATAACTTTCAACAGGTCTCTAATCTGTTTCATGCCATCATAGTCACCTGGTCCAATGACATGGACCGCTGGGTGAATTAGTACTGGGGCTTCTTAGCTCAGCTGTCAAACATTAGTTGTCATGGTCCCCTTTTCCTATCACAATGACAGCTTATTGTAGAAATCTGGAAAACATGGATAGGACATGTTATTTGCTGAAATTTTGATGAACATTTGAGATGTTCTTTGCTTATCTGCCTGGAATGGGATAGAATTTCATCATTTGTTCTGCCCACTTACATAACATTGTTAACTTTACACTGGTGGACATTTTACTGAGCTGACTACAAAGAAGGAAATGGGACCACATAATGGCATAGCAGTGAGCAGAAATACTATAGCAGCTAATTTCATGTATAACTTGTTTGATGAGTTTGCAACACATAACTCTGAGACATTTTCTTTTGGGACGGTTAGGGGACTGGATTTTGCTGCTACATATGATACCTTCTTGTAAAATAGTTGTACCAATATTTGCTTTTCATTTTTGCAGAACATTCTTGGTTGCAAAATGCGAAGAAAGCTCCAAATGTCCCATTAGGAGATATTGTGAGGACAAGGCTCAGACAGTTCTCCGTGATGAATAGATTCAAAAAGAAAGCCATGCGGGTAAGAATCTAATATTGGTAATAACTAACAAGTATAATTTTCAGCTCAGGTTCTGATTTTTATATGTATGGCCTGTGTAACTCGTGGAGACTCGTAAATGATTTGGATTTGTTCAATCAAATACTGTAGGTAATCGCCGAACACTTATCTCTTGAAGAGGTAGAAGTCATCAGAGATATGTTTAAATTGATGGACACGGACAACAATGGGAAAATAACATTTGAGGAATTGAAGGCTGGACTTCAGAAGGTTGGTTCACAATTGGCTGAACCAGAGATGAAAATGCTGATGGAAGTGGTAAATTTCTTCTCATTATTTAAGAAGTTTAGAGTGAAAAGTTGCTTCATTTACCTTATTCAATATGCTTCTTTGACCTTGTTTGCCTATGCTTAAAGTGTGATAGCATAATAGCTTGGAATTTATAGTTCCTAATCTAGTTTTTAATTGCTTATTTGCTTTAGATGAATGTTATGTTGTATGCTTCTTTGTAACTAGTATGTGCAGTATATGGGTTCTCCAATGATTTAAAGTCCTTCACGCGTTCATTTGTACATTTGCATATCTTTCACACTTGGGCTATATCCAAATACTTGGGGCATCAATATGTATCCTGTCAGCCATACCGTTCTGCTGGTGCTTTTGTTTTCCCCAAACATATGCAGTAAAATATTTGATGGTTATATGGATCTTCTGAACAAATACAAAGCTGACAATCGTCATAGAATTCCTTAATTTTTCTCTTACAATATAATCATCAGAATATACTATTATATTGCTTGATCTTGCTTTGTTGTAAACTTGTAACTACTACATGTCTGTTTATTTTCCATGGTTCTCTACCGTGTCCAAAAAGGTCTATTGAGCATTTTTAATACTGGTATCTTGTATTCTTTTCTATTATAGATGAAAATTAGCAGTTTCACATGGTATAAAAGTATAAAAAATTTCTTATCATTACCATTGTAAATTTGTAATGTATAGATACCTTTCATATTAATTTAGGCAAAATTATAAATGCTAATATTCGTCTATGTTTACTCTATATTTCTTGGATAACTCCCTGGTATTAAGACTGTTGAGTTTCTACAGATTGCAAAATCATGGTAGATAGCATGATATGTGTGGCAATGACATCTATTCTTTATTATAAAAGAGCCTTAAACAGTTAAATGCCCTTCGGAAAACTTTTCTCCTAACATTTATTACATTAATTGTGCTTATATCCTTTTCCTTTTTACTTCCCTGAAACACCCTTGTTGTATTTCATAACTGTTTTCACTTTATATATACTCTTAAAATATCCTTGTTAACTTCCATAGTTCCTTTCTACTTATCCTCTATAGAGGTAATTGAAGAAATACACATATAAAGAAGAGTATTTCCATATGCTAAGTTGTAGAATTTTCCAAAATTTTAACGTTATTAGGCGTATTTTGGAGGCTCCAGATTTTTTAAAGGGGAACACAGAACACTATTATAATTTATTATGTTTATTTATATTTTATACACATATAAAGAAGAGTGTTTCCATATACGAAGTTTTAGTAATGTCCAACATATTAATGCCATTAGCCCTATTTTGGGAGGCTGCAGAATTTTTAAAGGAGAACTCTATTATACTATATTATATATATATTTTTTCATATTATACAAATTAAACATTATTTCAATGCAAAGCACGTGCCTTGACGTGCACCTCAACTAATTTGAAAAAACCTTTGAATAGTTATATTAAGCCGAATTCTGATGGCTCCTCAACAGTGATTTCACAGCTGTTGGACACTGAGGTTATATAAAGATGAGCAAGTATGTTGAATTTTTGTTCTTGTGTCAAATGGGATTATAAAAGTGGAAGCGAGAGTTACGCTGAAGAATCATGTATCTCTTGTGATTACTGATTTGTTGAAGGTCCTCCAAGTGTGGGACATGATTCACGAACAGAAAATACCCAATTAGTTGGACTTTATAGGAAAGTCTAGGTCATGGTGGTTTAAACCCGCAATTGCATCATGGAGGACTATATGGTATTACTAACCAAATGAATTACCTTCTATTGAAACCAAAATTCTCTAGGTTTTTTTCTTTGTATGTTTTAGTATCTAACCTACATAGTTTAAGATCTTTGCGACATAGAGGGGGTCACGTGTACCGGTTTCGGGCACTGTTACAAAGTGTTATACTGATCCTGAGTCCTGACAAGCCTGAAATTCAGCCACCTCCATAGAGTTTATTTTACATATTTTGGAAATAGTTTAGTTAATGCAAGGAACATATTTTATGAATTGAAGATTACTATCATGTTAAAATAAGAGTAACATTTTATTTGGTGCAAGACGGTCTTCAGCATCTCTACTGGCATCTTGACCCTCCTTACATGCTGCGTATAAACGAGAGGTAATAAGATCTACCTATGGTGAATCAAACTCCATGAACTTGACGTGATTCACCATCCACCTTAAGAAATCTGAATTTCTACACCATTGAATTCTTTCCCTCATTTTTTGTGTATCAGTCAAAAAGTGCTTTAGGTTGCAGGTATTGAGAACTACTAAAGTGGACAGAAGTCCTGCTTTGGGTGGATGATTCTCAATCCACCTGTGGTGAATCTTAAGTATTTAATGATATGGATGCAGATTGTCTTGTGGAAAATAACATTCAGTATTCACATGCAAAATATAGGAGTCATTTCGATATAGTTAGGTGTCACAACTGTAGTAGTCTCTTTAAACATTAAAGACCCAATGGTATTTTGTTTTCATGATTATCCACGACATGTGAATTAACTAGAGTCTTGTGGAAAATAATATCCAGTATCCACATGCAAAATATAACAGTCATTTCAATTTAGTTCAAGCGTCACAATTATAGTAGTCTCTTTAAACATTAAAGACCCAACAGTATTTTGTTTTCATGATTATCCATGAGATGTGAATTAACTAGACTAGTTACAAAATTTCACTTGATATAGTTCTGCATTTCAAAATTAATCTTCTACATGTTAGTGATGGGTATCACCTTGTGGACATTTATTCAGGCTGATGTTGATGGGAACGGCGTATTGGACTATGGAGAGTTTGTTGCAGTGACAATTCACTTACAGAGGATGGAGAATGATGAGCACTTTCGCAGAGCATTTATGTTCTTCGACAGAGATGGAAATGGGTATATTGAAATGGATGAGCTGCGGGAAGCCTTGACAGATGAGTCTGGCCAAGCTGATGCTGAAGTTTTGAATGATATCCTACGTGAGGTCGACACGGACAAGGTTTGAGCCTCCCCATCTCTTCTTTACTGTCAGGCTCACGCCCTTTTGTTCATTTTTCTTCCCTTTTTTTGTTCTTCTTTTGCTTTCCCTTTTGGTGCTTTAGTGCTTATCACTTTTGGGATCTTCAGATCATAATTAACAGCTTCCCCTGTTATGTACAAATATCTTTCAGGATGGGCGTATCAGTTATGAGGAGTTTGTTGCAATGATGAAAACTGGAACTGACTGGAGAAAGGCATCTCGGCATTATTCAAGAGAGAGGTTCAAGAGCTTGAGCCTTAACCTAATGAAGGATGGTTCCCTGAAAATGGATGGTGAGATTGTGGGTCAAGGTACTGCCATCTGAGCTAAGGGTTAATGATCTTGTTTGTTTTGTGCTGATGAGGATTTCTTTACTGCCGAAGTCAAACTAGAGTCACTACATCTAATACGTGAAGACTATATGGCGTGGAGAAAATCATGGTAATGAGTCTACAAATGAACTGCAAAGGTTTTTGTTGACGGTATTAGGTTCTGTTGGTGGACTTTGGCTGCTTGAGCTATATAAGTTGAGGACCTCAAACTTGCTAGAGTTATCGAGTTGCAAGAGAAATGTGGGGACTTTGTGGCAATTCTTATCGAATTTGTGTTGCATTTACTTGTAAAGCTTCTCAATATTTGTGTTTGATTTCACTGTAGTATTTGTGATTTCCTAACTTGTGCAGACACCAATGAAAGCTGTTTACTGGCATTGTGAACATTGTGGAATTTTCAGAGGTTTTAGTTCTGCACTTATCAAAAAGCGCTCCTAAATTTCAAAATTATGTTAGTCCACCAGCACTTCCCATCTATTGTTTTCTTGTTTGGAACCGGCACACCTTGTTTCTCTACTTTAGCTTACACAGAATGACAAAATGCGCTAATTTGCTATTGTAAATTGAAGCAATTTAATCTTTATTCTGGTTGGCATTGCCGGAAAAAAATAAGGAAAAAGATGGTAAGTTGGGAACAATTAAAACACGACAAATGAAAATGACAAACAAAATCATCCAAGGTTAGGAATTTTATCGGAAATGACAAACAAAATCATCCAAATAGGGGTACAATCTGCGAGTTTGCAATTTGTGAAGATTATCGCTTTTCTTTTTTGAGCACGTCTCTAATTATATTAATACCCTAATCTCATGATAATAATAAAAAATGTTATATAATTGCTTGTATGGCACAACAACCACCAAGTAAAAGATTTCACAAATTAGATGGTTTAAGCTATCCAGTTCTTTCTATTCTTCGTTTATTGTGAGTTGTGATTCATTGGAAGGTGCTTGAGCTAATGGGGCGTTTAATAGAACTTATCTAATAGTACTTTATAATTAAGCTTTAAAAATTAAAAATTAAGAGCTATTTATGATGATAAAATGATCCGAAAATTGACATTGTCCGTATAAATAAAATAAGTTCTTTTTCAAAAAACAACTTTAGATTACTTATTGAATAAGCCCCATCCACAACATCTAGAATTGGGCCTCACAACTCACATTGAAAAGGATTATACAATTACCAAACAATCCCCACAATGAGATAAACTGTCCACAAATCATATCATTATTATCTTTAAAAAAAGAAAAGAAAAATCAATATCATATATCTATTACCACGAATAAGCATGATTCGATTGGGTCCTATGTTATAGACCAGGTCCAAGAATTAGGGCCACTAAAGCAAAGTCTTTAGTGAGACATTCGAGATGAAAACGACCCAACAGATACCATTGAGGTCCATTTGCCGTAATTTTCCAATCATGCTCAGTACTATATATTTCATATTTTATTTGAAAGCAACCCCACACATTAGATTCCGCCTAGCTATGAGGAATGCTTCATTTCAGAAGATTGCCTCAAGATTGCCGGTTTAAGAGGAATGCTCAGCTTACTCTCATTTCCATACTCTCACCCTTTTTAGATTATTAAAAAATTAGATTATCTACAAACATGAGCTCCGGTTGAATTGAAGAGATAATGGGAGCAAACCTAAAAATGTTTTGACAGGGATATTTTAGAAATTTTGAAAAAATTACTTGACGTAAATACCATTCTTTTTTTGTTTTTTTATCTCAAGGAATTAGTCTAGGGGTTTATCAAACCATCCCTATCACAAGGCATATTTTAAATTGTTCTAATTATTTCTTCAATTGGAGCTCTGTTCCTGGTCAATTAGTCTAGGGATTTATCAAACATCCCTATCACAAGGCATATTTTAAGTTGTTCTAGTTATTTCTTTAATTGGTGCTCTGTTCCTGGTTAATCTCTGGAAAAATGATTTTGTGTGGGCCTACTGGTCGGTTGTCACACACAAATATATATATATATATATATATATATATGTAAGTGGTGTAACCGAGCAATAGGGTATTCAAGCTTGGCTCGTTAAGTAATAACAATACTCGAGCTCAGCTCCTTGACAAAACTATTATCTCGATCTTGACTCAGCTCAGCTTATTTACCTAGACAAATTGAGCTCAAGCTTGTTTATCTTTTATACCTTTTAAATTACCAATCCAAATTCTTTATTTTACACCAAAAAATCAGATCCAAACATAAAATAAGTGTATTATATATTTTATAAACATACACTAATTTTATTTTTTTGATAACGTGGGTATCCCCTGTGAAGAGAGACTAGTCCCACATGCTGCATAGGGAATACCCACATCCCATACAACCGATATTGAAGGGAGCCCAGGAATCGACCTCGACACCTCTGGGTTTACGGGTTGTCCTTCGGCCATTGGGCTATACCCCCCAGGGTTAATTAACTTATAATACTTAAATACATATAATAAATGCTTAATTCTATACTATGAATCAGTCTATGGATGCTCTCAAGTATACTCTCAATTTCTAACACTTTAATTCAAATAATTAAAGGTCAAGATTAGATTTAACATTACTTATTTTATCATTTTTTAAAGTCATATCAGCTATAATCTTAACCCTTAAAATAGTTAAAGGGTTAGAGTTTGAGGGCATATTTGGGAGGTACTTGGGAGTAATGACTCATATATTATAATATAAAATGAGTCAAGCATTTAGTGAGTAAAGTACATACATGTTCCCCACGATGTGGGGTTAGCCCAGTGGTAGTGTATTTGATCTCGAGGGATGCATTGTCACGCTTTAACCAAGCTTCAAATGATAGGCATTATTAGAACATATACTAACTCCAATTAGCCCAAAGTTGAAATGTACAACCCAAAAAATACATATATCTTTGCGCTTGACTCATTAACCAAACGATCTCAAAAATCAAGTTCAAACTCGGTTCAACAAGTCAAACCCGAGAATTGTTTGGATCAGTCATTTACCAGCCCTACACGAGAAAATATGAAAACTTCTTGAATATGCTTAGCATTTCTCCATCGGTTAATTATGCAATTCATGAAACCAATGAGATTAGTTTTGAGCCGGAGCTCGGAGGAGCACCCCCTTTTACACTATGAGTTGACACCTTCATAATTATAGAGAAAAAGATAAAGACAATTTTATAAGACACTTTTTCTCCATAAATTACAAAAGTGCCACTTCATAGTATAAAAAGGAAGCTCCACTTAACACAATGAAGCAGAGCTCCGGTTTGTATTTAAAATGTAAACCAATACATTGGGTATGAGGTGTGCTAGCCTTACTCTCACTCACTAAGAGTGGACAAGTGGTTGGTGGAGACTTTGATTGAGAGTAGGGCTAGCATTCCTCATTCATATTGTGAATACGAATAGTTTGCTTTGATTACCCGAAAAACAACTCTCCATTTCTTTGGATAATGCCACATCAATTTCTTTTCAAATTTTCTTTTTAATTAGAGAGTTTCTTTTAAGACTAATTTTCTTTTTAATTAGAAAAATGTTAGTAAAAAACACTTGTCTTTCTCTTATGTTATGTTTGGTTGTCGAGAAAATAAGTAAAAACATGAAAAAGAAAAGAAAATTTTGGATTTTAATACAATTTTTAATTATGTTTTGTCTAATTTTTTATTTCTTTTCCATATTTTTACTTATTTTCTTGACAATCAAGCATAGGGATGAAAGACAATAGCAAATGTCTTACTTGTTCAGAGTGTAGCTGGAATTGCCTCTTTTTTTTTCTTTTTTTTTATGGTTGGAAAGAGAATATATATATATATATATATATATATTTTTTTTTTTTTTTTATTTTTTATTTTTTGGTGAAAAGAAGAGAATATATTAAAAAACTGGCAACACTCCTTAGTCCTTCCACAAATGTAACGCTTCCAAGTTGAAAGATATATTTCAGAATCTCCCAATACCACCTACAATAAGACTACCACGTTGTAAAGTGGTGCTTACGCGTAGTCCAGCGTAAAAGTCGCTCAGATCAGCAATCGGCAATCGCCCAGAGGAATGGATGTCCGTTAGAGCGCGCGAAAGAGAGACAGAGAGACCGAGGAAAACTCAAAGCGATTCGCGAACTTTCTCGACTCTTCCTAACATCCTTCGTCTTCTGCTCCCTGCAAAAACCAGCCTTATCATTCAATCAGAGTTTCAGAGAGAAAGAAAAAGATGGGTGTCGATTATTACAACATTCTGAAAGTGGGAAGAAATGCAAACGAGGATGACCTAAAAAAGGCGTACAAGAGACTAGCTATGAGATGGCATCCGGACAAGAACCCTAGCAACAAGAAAGAAGCCGAAGCCAAGTTCAAGCAGATCTCCGAAGCCTACGACGTTCTCAGCGACCCTCAAAAGCGTCAGATCTACGATCTCTACGGCGAAGAAGGTCTCAAATCCGGCCAATTTCCACCTTCCCCGTTCGATGCTGCTGCTGGTGGAGCTCACCCTAATCCCTCTTTCCGGTTCAATCCCCGGGATGCCGAAGACCTCTTTGACGAGTTCTTTGGTGGATCCGACGCCGGTGGTGGTCGTAATCGTGTATTTGGCGAGAGTTATTTCAGGAATGCTGGTAATCAACCGCATCGGAAAGCACCGGCTGTTGAGAATAAGTTGCCGTGTAGCCTGGAGGATCTTTACAAGGGTTCCAAAAAGAAAATGAAGATTTCTAGGACTGTTCCCGATGCTTCCGGGTATGCAATTTCACGTTCTTTCTCCGATTACTGCTTTTGGTATTCTAGGGTTTATGACGAATCATACCTGCGCTTTAAATAATCTTGGATGTAGACGGTTCTTTAGGTAACTTATGCTCGTTTTTTTGCGATTGGTGAACTTAATAAGCATGAATGCACTAAATTTGTAGCAAGATTCTGTGCACATTATCCGACTCCCAAGAATACGAGTAGTATCATCGACACAATTGCATATTTCAACCACTCTTAGACGATTTTATGTAGGAAAATGATTAACTTACCGGCGGTTTCCATTATGTAATGAATTGGCCCGTCCTCATTGGTCCATGCCCCACTTTCTATCACTCACCAACTACCAACTGTGGATAAGATTCACTCACCCCTATGTTTAAGCAATCCAACCTTTTAGGAAAACAAAAACAAAAACAAAAATCTTAAATTTAATTTAGTTAAGTTGAACCAGGGTCAAAAAGGTGTTAAAAGCAACACGGGGACACGGTACGGTCAAAAAGGTGTTAAAAGCGACACGGGGACACGGTACATTAAATGTCGTACGATAGATAACAGACTGAAGGGTACGCTAATCATTGCTCTTTTATGTAATAGTATGGCGGTGTGTTACATAATGGCTGAAAGTGCCCTGTTGGTGTAGCCGAGTGGGATAGAAATGAGGATTGTAGAGATAACTTGATTATTTCTTGAAGTGCTCACTTCAAGAAACTGTTCGGTGTTTGTTATATAAGAAGCAACTGGTATTCAGGGTATTCTCTCTCTCTCTCTCTCTCTAGTTTAGTTGGTAAAGTCTCTCTTGGTGTGGGATCGAATCCCACCTATGTCAGGGTTGGAGGGGTTTATGGTAGGGGGAGGGCTACCCTTCATTGTGTGGCCCATAAAAAAAACATTTCAAGATTTATATATATATATGTGTGTGTGTGATCAGTGAGATTCACTCTCCATGTGAAACTCATTTATTAAAGTAGAGATGTTTAGAAGTGCTAAAATTGCTGTTTACCATGAGTTTAATTAACTTTGTATGGTGGAGATTGGTTTATTTGGCCACATTAGATTTCGTAAGTGCAGCAACGAGAAGGTTTTGAGGGAAGGAAGATGCTGTTTCGAGTTGTACATTCCAAAAGATTGAGAAATTTGGTCCTTAAAAGAAAATTTAGTGGGTAATCTTCTTGATAATTTGTTCAACTTGACGATAGAAGACATTAAAGCCTTTACGAAACTAGAATAAAATGCCCCCAAGTGCTAATATGGAATAGCTAATTTGTACACCTTAAATGGCAAATGGAACTCTCTCCTAGTGTGGTGGGGACAAAAATCAGGCTTTTAACAACTTTGAGTTTCATGTTGAATTTAAAATCAAGACAGGCCTTTTAGCCCTACTTAGGAACATAAAACGGTTTTGAATAGGGCTGTATTCGGGCCGGGCTTGGCCAAGCCCGGCTCGGCTCGGCTTGGCTCGGCTCGGCTTGAATGGATTGATCGACGCCCGAAGCCCGGCTCGGCCCGAAATGGAGCTTGAAAGTGCGGCCCGAATTCAAAATCGTGGCTCGAAGCTCGGCTCGGCCCGAATTGATTCAAGCTCGAGCCGGGCTTGGCTTGGCTCGGGCCGAGCCGAGCCAAGCCGCACCAATGGGCCGATTGGGCCGAGCCGAGCCGCACCAACGGGCCGATCGGGCTTCGTGCAGACTTAGTTTTGAATGTTGTGAATTTAAAATACTAAAAAACATAGTTATGAACAACTAGATAAAAAATATACAATATGTCACAAAAAGTCGAGTACAAGACACGTATATGCATTTGGACGTAGAAGGTGCGACTTTGATGAAAGTGATGTTTAACAGCGAGATTCTTTTTGAGATGAAGTTTGGTGTGGGTAGGCTCCTTTGAAAAGTGACTTTGGTTACATTTATTCCTTAGCCCACGGCATGGAAGCTTTGGTAGTAGATTATGTTGACACAATGGGAGACAACTTTGTTTGGAGGCCCAACCTTATGAGGTAGGTTAATGATTTGGGAAGAGGAGTCATTTTGTCAGCTACTAAAGATGCTTAATGAATCTATCCAGGAGAGGAGCAGGAGGTTGTGTTAAAGGACTCCTATGACTGTTTTCAGTGAAGTCTTTCTACCTACCTTTGGCCTTTGGGGGAGAGGGTGAATATGTTTAGCCCTATGCAGCTGACATCCCAAGACCTTTTTCTTCCGGACAGTATTGTTTGATAGGATCCTAACTACTAATCACTTGATAAGTAGAGGTTGGAGATTTGCAAATAGGTGCTTCTGTGTATGGAAACAGGAGAGTCGGTTGATCACGTGTTCTTTTGCAGTGTCTTGAAGAGAGTTTGGTTTTCTTTCATGAACTTTGTTTTATGGCTTCGGTCTTTCTTCTTACAGTGTATTTAGAAACTCTACTCACATATAATAAGCTCTTAAAAATAAACTCTAAAGAATAAGTTCTAAAGCTTTTTAGATCCAAAAAATAAGTTACCCCCATACTACTTATTTGTTTAGAGATTTTTCTTCTACTTTTAAAGTTTCTAGAGGTCTAATAAGCATGTTATCAAACATTCTAAAACTCAAATAAGCTCTAAAACCCAAATAAGTTCTTATTATTTAGAGTTACCAAACGCCACCTTAGTCTCTTTGATTGTCTATCAAAATGGTACAAAACTGAGATGGAAAGTAGAAACCTTATTATGCAGTGCAGGGTTCCTGCTGCCATCTGCAAGGGGTAAAACCAGATTTTTAAAAAATTCTTTGTGGTTGGAAGCAAAAGTTCTCTTGGGCTAAAAATATTGTTGTATTTTGGTGCTCTTATTTGAGAGAATTTTCAGATAGGAAGCCGAAAGATTTTTGGCCTTAATTGGTGTTTGTTTTGGTTGTATGTGCTCTCTCCTTTATGCTGATTGTCTGTTAGTTAGCCCTTATATGTGTGTGTGTGTGTATATATATTGAACGGGCATCTTAGAAAATAAAATATAGGCTATGGTGAAAGATACTCCAGTTTCTAGTATTATTTTAGCGGGAGTGTAACCTCTGCTCCAGAGCCAAGGTGATATGGTCATTCATGGACTGAGTCAAAGAATTTCAAGACCATCCCTGAAATTTCTTGGAAATTGGAAAATCAAGAACACTTTTCTTTTCTTCCTTAGCAACACCTGGCAAGATGAAAGCGAGAAAAAGACGACGCAACCTTTTTTCTTTCTTTGTCTCCCAACTTGAAAGATGCTCTGAGTGTACCAAATATGACATTGTTCTGCATTGATTACTGTTTCTGAATAATGAAGCATATTTGTTAGCTTTTGTTCCTTGTCTTTTCTTTTGCTTATAGATAGCGACTCTGTTGCAGCAAGCCTAGAACTGTGGAGGAGATCTTGGCCATTGATATCAAACCCGGTTGGAAGAAGGGCACAAAAATCACTTTCCCCGAGAAGGGTAACCAAGAGCCTGGCATCATTCCAGCAGATCTTATTTTTGTGGTAGATGAGAAACCCCATGCAGTTTACAAGAGGGATGAGAATGATCTGGTGGTCAACCAGAGGATATCACTACTGGATGCACTCACAGGTAAGACCCTCAACTTGACGACTCTGGATGGAAGGAACCTCACAATTCCATTGACAGATATTGTCAAACCAGGCTATGAGGTGATTTTTCCGAATGAAGGAATGCCAATCTCAAAAGAACCCATGAAGAAGGGAAACCTGAGAATAAAGTTTGATATTAAGTTCCCGTCAAGGCTTACTGCAGAACAGAAATCTGATCTGAGGAGGGTGCTGGGGGGGAGCTGATGTTGACTTCATTATGGCTATCCTTGTAACACAGGTGGAGATAACAGATTGACAGTGCTGTGGGATGTAAATATTTTATCTGTTTGACTGTTACAGATCAAGAATGTGAATACTAGCAAGAGTGTTTGAGAGTTTGAGACAGCATGGGGGTAAAATGGGTAAGGTCCTCGTTCTACTGCATCCTATGCTAGGAAGAATTTTCGATAATGGTTGGGTGTCAGATTGGAATCAATAGACAGGACAAAGCTACCTCTGCCACTATCTGGACGGAAGGAATAGGTTGGACAAAACTACCTCTGCTACTTCCTTAGCTGTGCTGCCTTGTCTTTTGCCTTCAATTTGGATTCTGCATGCTAGATAATAATCCTCGGATTTGGACTGGTTGGGTAAATGACAAATTTAATGTATTGATATTCAACTTCTGGGCTTGCATTTTATTTTGGTAAAGAGCAAATTTACTGTACTGATATTCAACCTACAGGCTTGCCCTTTTCTTAATTCTACATTTGTGGAAATATCTGAGGATGTCTAGAATCACTAATTGTTCAATTGCATTAACACATCATTCTACCTTGCTGGACAATATATGGATTAGTAGTACTGTCCATTCTTTTACAAATAGATCTAAAGCTCATACTTATCAGCCTGTAGAACTCTCCGTTATCTGAAACAACATGGCAATACGAATCTTGTCCTTCAATTTCGTTCTAATTTCAATTAATTCACTCATTATCAAACATTTTCTCACTACTCTGTGAAAAGGTATAGCCCTAATATATTTATTTTTGGCTTAGTACATATCTAAGAGTGGAACACTGATTGAATGAGCTTTTGACTGATTTATAGTGAGTATCGGGATCCCAATATTTAACGGGCTTGAATGACTGTTTTTTGGTTACGCACTAATCATTTAAACACACGGCACACCAACACACGCCTTATGAGGCTGAAGCCCAATACATCCCTAAAAAATGGCCTATCTTTTGAAGGGAGAGAGGAGCCTTCTGATATGGGACTAAATTACTTTTTATCCAACCAATTTAACCTTGGGTTTTAGAAAAAAAATATTAACCCTAAAATATTTATGGATGACCCTTAATGCAAACCCCAAAAATGGAACGCACAGCATATAATTTTTTTTTTTTTTTTAAGGGACCAAAATCTGGACCTGTATACAAAAGGCCAGTTTTTTTGTGTGGTTCAAGATATGCAGCTAAGCTGCAACCCGGTTAGTATGGTTAGTATTTGTTTTAGGTTAGCAAACGGATGAATTTCTCAATCATCACACCGCTAGGAATTTGATTCCGAATCAAATGACTGGTAGACTACACACACCACTAATGGGGTAAGCTGCAAGGGTAAAAATTGATAAAGGCATGCGTAAAATTAGCTGATAGCACCACCGACCCTGGTCGAACCAAGACTTGTATACTGATTGATCCATTCGACCCCAGTTCTCACATCGGATCCGAGGCAGAGCTCAAGTCGGGGTGCATAGTCTCGATTTGACCCCCCAGCTCAAAGACTCCGAAGTAAAAGACACCTAAACCATCGTACCATCTAAACAACAACTTGGATCAATCCAACTTTGAGGATCCCTTATGAAAACAAGGCAGTCTCCTTCACGAAGATAAGACTCGATCTATAGCCTCACTGTGCGTGAATGGAAGGGCTTCTATTATGAGAGAAGACGGAAAATGATCCGTATTCTCTCAAACTGAAGCACAAATTAAGCTTCTACCCTTTTGAATACCCTAATTCCTTGCTTTCTTTTTTTTCTATCCTCATTCGTTATCCTGTTATTGGCTTGATTGTCAGAGTGTATTCGTAGGTTATTATGTTCATTCTTTCTAGAAGATTTGAGGTGCAGTAGTTGTTTAGAGGCATACACGTGATGTCTATTAGAGATAGGTTTAGAGAATATTGAGTAGTGTAATAAAGTGAGATGAGATACACTGTATCTCATCTCATATTTAGGTAGATTTGAATTTGAAATAAATTAGTATCAAATCTTAGATTTGATTAGTATTAGATTTGATTATGATGTGATACTGCTTCTATCTTGAGACTCATGTAATCTCCGTATAATCCTTAAGGAGAGTCATTATAATCATCCAAGTTATTCAATAGTGGGTCGATCAGACCTTATTTTCAACTTTTCTTTCTTTTAATCTTGTTTTTTCCAGCGGACGGCAGTGCCGCCCGTCTGGCCAATACTTTTTTTTTCCCTAAAGTTGTAGCTATTACCAATTCTAGTTGAAATCTCTCTATCATTAATAACTTCGAGTTTTTTTTTTTTTTTCATTCAAACGATTGGTCGGCTTATCTTTATGTGCTATTGGGAGAGATCATGACAGTTTGCTCTAGTGAACCACCGGCTCCGACAGATTCTAAGATGAGCGGGATGCAACAGTGATGGATTTCATAGACTGACGGTTATCACCAATATGTACAATTGGATTTTCTGGCAACTTTTCAACAAATCTTAATGATCTCGGACTACTTTTTTGTTTGTGACAATTGCAAGATCCATCTTCACATGATCATGCAATTGCGGGAGAGTATTTGTCGCAACCCAAAATACCCCCTAGGAGTTAGGATACTTTGGCGTCGTGAACTCATTACCAAAACATCCTATACAACATATAAGACATGCTATTGCGAAAGTTGGACAAAAAATTTCTTTTCTATATACACAATACTCCAAGTTTATACAAAAACTACAAGTACTAAGTGGGCATGCCCACTAATCAAAAAGCATACACTAGACTCCCCCTCATCACTCATTATAGGGCTACCTAGCAAAATCTCTCTGCTTCGCTTGAAGACTATCCCAAGCCTCCTCATCCTCACAACGGTGATCCATTGTCGGCTCGGGATCATAGTACTCCTCCTCTATTCAGGGCTTTGGAGCGTGCACATCAACAAAACCTGCCGAAGATAACAACTTCAGCTGAGTATTGAATACTCCGCGTATACAAACCACTAGATAATAATGTCATAAACATGAATAGTATGTATATTACAGTTAATTCTGAACACATGCAGTACTATTAATCATAGCGCGGGAACCTTTACATTTAAAAACATCATGTGCATATGTTATAGAAAATTATCTGTCACCGTCTTTTACATCTGTTACCATCTATTACCTCTGTTATCATTACTTGCCATTATGAGTATTATAAAATACCTTAGGATTTCAGGTATAAAATATCTTAGATCCACCTCCGGCGTAAACAACCAGTATCCATGACACCAGTCGTTGAAGCTGACTAGGCGGCCTGCTATTTGTTTCCCTCCATCGGCTTACCTTCAGAGTAGACAACCAGTAACCATGACCCTTCAGAGCAGCCTGCTATTCTTGTCTAACGACCAATATCCATGACACCCTTCCAGGCGGCCTGCCATTGTTCCTCCTCGTTGGCTATTTCCATTACTTTCCCTTTACTTTCCATTACTTCTCATGTACCTCTTTACTTCCTCTATTACTTTCTCATTACATCTTATACTTTACTTCTTCTTTTATTTCTTTGGATACCCATTAGTTATAAAATCTCGATCATGCAAACATATGTGTCCGTGCAGAAATTGTGAATAGCATGGTAGACAAAAAGGAAAACACTCTATCATATATCAATTACATCCCAATTTCATTTATGAAATTAGGCTAGATGCTCTTAAGTCACAAACATTTAATCATACATAGAACATATGCTTTTTCTCTTAGTTTTCCTCAAAACTTAATTCTTTTAACATGCTTTTCATCTTTGAATCATCACAATATCAAGAACATCAAAAATAGAATTCTCTACTCTCTTTATTCTTTGGTTTAAAGCATAGCATCATCACAATTTAACTAGTAAGATTTCCTACTAGTTCATAACACAAATATAGGATTTTATCTTGAATTTATAAGATGGTTTATGCCATTAAAAGCTAGTAGGAAGTATCTACCTGACAAAGACCAAATCCCTTTGGTTTGGCACTTTGGAACAATTGAGAAGTGAGAAGAACTCCTCTCTTGGAACCCATGAGAAATTCAAGAACACTCAAGCAAGATCCAAGCCTTTTGTAGATCGAGTCCCTTCGATCCAAGAACTTGAGAATCACTTCAGGAACGAAATTCAAGCTTGAGGACACCAAAGAAATGAAGCTTGGAAGCTTGAAGCAAGAATCAAGCTTCACTTGATCTTGGAATAACACTTCAGAGGCTCACAACTTTTTCCTCTTTCTTCCCTTTCAATTTCTCTCAAAAATCTAAGCATAGGGTTTGGTAAACCTATACCCACGAAATCCCTTCTATTTATATGCCAAGGGTTGTCAAAAACCCAAAATAACCTTTGAAAAATATCCCAAAAAGTATCTCTCAAGGTCGGTTGAAGTTCTGGGCATGATTCAGGACGTTTTTGGCCTTTTCTAGGCTGACTCGTCGACTAGTGATGCTCACTTGTCAATTAGTGATGCTATACTAGCCTGAGTTTTTTTCGCTTTAGTATTTTGAACATAACTTTTGACTCGCTTATCAAAGACGATTTAACTTGCGTTAGACTCATATTTCAAAGGGGAACAACTTTCATGTTTTACACAACTCCTAATTCTTATTTATTCATGGTTCAAAGTTGCCTTAAAGCTGACTGGTCAGGAATTTCAGCAGAAAAAAATGCCTAAAAACCCACATTTGATCTACCTTGACTTCAAATATGAAAAAGTGATAAACATGAACCTCGAAGAGGATTGCGATATCTTTCTAAAACTTCAAGAATCACTCGATTCCAATCAGCGGTGAGAATTCTAGAGCTCCTTAAAGTTGAGGGTATGTTAAGACATCCCTCTTCTTTGACACTTAGAGTATTTTATACTCTTGTTTTTTCATCCCAAACACTCAACAACAATACTTAAACTAATTTAAATCATTTTTATTATCGCTTATAAACTAAATCATATAAATTACCCTTGACCTCCACAAGACTTGCGTCAATGACACTATTCATAGCACTATTCACTACACTAGTAAACCCAAGTGCTGGGGTTCTAGAGTATTAGAGATAAGTTTAGAGAATATTGAGTGGTATAATAAAGTGAGATGAGATACCCTGTATCTCATCTCATATTTAGGTAGATTTGAATTTGAAATAGATTAATATCAAATCTTAGATTTGATTAGTATTAGATTTGATTATGATGTGATACTGCTTCTATCTTGATCCTCATGTAATCTCTATATAATCCTTAAGGAGAGCCATTGTAATCATTCAAGAATTCTTAATAAAATCATTTTCTATCAATATCAGGATCAACTTAGCAGGTATTTTCTCCCACACAAGCTTTGCTTTCCCACAAGAGGCTGTTGACACCCTGGTAATATAGATTTATTTTGCTTTGCTTCTATATATTTTAGAAGTTTGGATCAAAGTATCCATTTTATTGTGGTTAAGAACTTTAACCCTTAGTGTTAATATTTCTTGAACTTTATATTTAAAAACCAAGGTTACAAATATTAATCTTAAAAGACAGTTAAAAGAACACGCATTGAGTTGTGCATGGCCAAGACTTCGATTCTCTTCCCCTTATTGGCCACCCTTCGGGATTTATCCCGATTTTCTTTGTAGTATAAGGGATCTGCAGACCCTAGGGACTTATTAGTCGGGTACTCTAAGAGGGCCGGATATCCTTGTTAGTATATATATATATATATATATATATAGATATATATATATATATATAAGGGGGTTGCTAGAGATCACGTAGTGCGTGAAACTCTTAAAGTTCACGCATGTACAAATTCAATGACATTCCTGTAATTTTTAAATCAAGTGTTGGCAATTTTGCAAAAACAATAATCTGACATAATTACATAAATACCATTTTATTTGTTTGTAATTACAAAAAAACCGAAGGTCTTGTACTTGCGTGACTGTTAAGTGATTCACGCATTGGGTGAATCCTAGTTTTTCCCTATATATAAAGGATGTGATTAAACTCTCCCAAGTCCCATCGCAATTGATTGATCACAAGGCACCACCTCATTGATGGATGTCTTCTCTTAAATACTCATCAACTGTGGTGTGGTGAGTATTTAAGATGGGGTGTCTACCAATGAGGTGGTGCCTTAGGTTTGGAAATGAATTTAATGGATAAGTTAACTATTTCCCTTTATGGATTCGTCCTTTCCCGTCAATTTCATTACTCTTGATTTTCCCCGAGAAAAAGGTCTCCTGGCGGCGATGTGTCTTAAGTCGGGTGATTCGGTTAGTCAATATTAAAGTAACACGGCATTAGTAATTGACTGAGTCCTTTTAATGTGCACACTGACGATTGCAATGCCTTATGCAACTTTGACAATATAACTAAAATTTTCCTTACATTTCAATGTCTTGACAAATGACCTTTAGAAATTCATTAAAGGGTGAGTTACCTTCTTTGACAATTCAAAAGTAAAATATTTAGGAGGCGTGTTAATTGGTTTCAATCAACGTACAGGATACCAATTCCCAGACATTAAAATATCTAAGTATATACATGTGGAACGCCAGCCAATACTATAGCGTGAACAAAGAAGCATTTATGTAAAATCATTGCTTAAAAAATGGTTCCAAAACCCATAATTTTGAAAGCAAATTGTTTTGGGACCTACTCAACTAAAAAACAAAATCAAAAAAGTTATGTACGGATGATAAGACGAGTTGTTATTACTATTTTTCAATAATAATAATAATAATAATAGGATAACCAAGGATTCCAAATCCAATAAAAATAAAAAATAAAAATCTGGCCCTACTCTAAACCCTAATTAATTGAGTATATTAACCTTTAGACTGATGCCTAATCCAACCATGGAAATGGAGCTTCCATCGGGGTCAACCCTACCCCACCGACCACCGTAACCAGCAAACTTCACAGTAGCAAATGGTCTAAGCTCGTGTCAAAATAAAGAAAACGGGAAAAAGACAGCTTCGCATTTGTTTGTTTAAGCTCGCAATGTAGCCAAATGTAGACGCTTTCCACGTCCGCAAACCATGATACACTCTCCCCAATACTGCATATACTAGAATCTCTCCTTCTCCCTCTCCCTCTAAGCAGGGCTTTCTCTTCTTGGTAAGCACAAAAGACGGTGGTTTGATTTTTTCTTCTCCACCACTATTTCCCCGCGATTATTGCATCTCTGGTACCGATTTCCGGTGATTCCTCTTCTTCTAATTGCTTATCAGTTTTATTTTTTATTTTTTTGGAGAGTCTTTCTCTGGTCTTTAATGGCGGCAACCCTTTAATTCGTTTCCCATTTTGAGCTGTGAAGTGAGACTGAAATAGGACAGTTTGGATTCAGATTCTAGGTCTGTAAAGGATTAGAGAGAGATGGAGGAGGGAGATGTTTGTACGAAGATAACGATTGGTGTCTGCGTAATGGAAAAGAAGGTGAAATGCGGCTCAGAGGTTCTTTTCCCTTTTCCTATTCCACATATCCATGTGCTCCTCCTCATCTTCTTTGACTGGGATTTTTTTTTATGATCTTTATTTTGTTGTAATTTAGTCTCAGATCAGAGATGAAGCTATATTGCATTGTTTCCATTACGACAGACGGTTTGCTCAATTTTATTTATTTATCTGTTTCAGGTGTTTTCTGCTCCAATGGCGCAGATTCTGGATAGACTAGAATCATTTGGTGAATTTGAGGTACTACCCATCATTCATTGAGTAAACTTCGATACTGCTTTGATGGGTTAGACCAAACTAGATGTTTTTATTGTAAATTGAATTTGATAATTGGGAATCATGATCGCTAAATCCTACCGCCCCACTTGAGATCAATTTGTTTGTAATGTGTTCATTCAGTTGACCTGCTAAAAAACTCAAAGGCTGCATTTTTTGATGTTCTCTCATTCTTGTTGTTTTGTCCACCCTGAAGGGTGGACCAGTGGTTCCAGAGACTTACGCCTCATGAAGCGGAAGGTCCTGGGTTCGACTTCTCACTCCTCCTTTGGGGCCAGCCCACATGGATTTTCCCGGACTTACATGGTGTGGTGGGTTGCGGACCCCTGTCGCACCCTCGGGGATTAGTCTTGACCAATGTTATCAGAACCGGACCGGTCATCGAACCGGCTGAGTGGCCGGTTCCCGGTTTGACCGGTTCAACCGGTCCGACCGTGTCCTTTTTTATTAAAAAAATAAAAAAAAATCATTTTTATTCAGTTATCACCGGTTCTGAACGGTTCTCGACCGGTTCTGACCACCAATTCCCAGTTCAACCGGCTGGTTCTTCTGGTTTTGGCAAAAATGGCCGGTTTTTAAACATGTCCGGTTTTGAGGGGTTTGGGAACCGGTGAGGGGACTGGTTCCTGGTTTTTCTGGTTCGATTGGCCGGTCGGGTCCGGTCCGGTTCTAACAACAGTGGTCCTGACCCGAAGGGTTGGCGGCACCACGAGTTACAAAAAAAATAAAAATTGTTTTGTGCTGAAGTGATAAGGCGGGCTTGTTACCAGTTAGTGTATTTTCGCTTTTATTCCTCTTGGTTGATTTATTGTTCTCTATTTGTAGATCGTTTATTTTGGGGACAAGGTTATTCTTGAAGATCCAGTGGAGAGGTACGCTTTTACACAATTATCTGAACACTATGCTTTTGTGCTATTTGTCATTGGTATTTATCTGTTATTTGCTCATTATATGCGTTAACTGCCCTAATCTCATGGCAATTGAAGGTTATGCATGTTAAATTGGTTAAATTTTGATTATTTGGCATATGTGACTAGTGGGAGATTTTAAACAAGTTTGCTTATTGAACTAAAAGGCTGTTCATGATGTTGTCTACTTTGAACCATAGACTTAAGACCCCTCTGATTAATCATTAAAAAAGTAATGTAATTTATTTATTTGTTTTATTTATTTATTCATTGCAGTAGCATTCCAAAAATAATATGTTCTAATTAATGATGCCAATTTTATGGTAGTATACATTTTAATCTTTTGCAGCCTTTATGTTGGTGAGAACAATGGTTGTTTCAAGTAATATAATATCTAATATCTTGAAGACTGATGTTTCAGTGATTATATATATTTTTTTATTGTAGCTTTAGGTAGCGTTTGGCTTTGATTATTTTTTTATAAACCATTATAATATATTCATTGGATATTTAACAACTAAAAAAAAAATTACCAAATAAATAAATCTGTTTGAATAACATTAACAAAAATTATATAAATTAAAATATAAATCTGTAGTATATATTTTTCTTTCTTCTTCCCTATGTTTTTTTTCGTTTTTGTTGGTCTAATGGATGAGTCTCATGGATTCTCTTGAACATTCAAAAACAACGATTCAAATTACAACAACATTAACAATTTCCACATTACTGGTCCTCCAAAAAAAGAAAAACTATTTCTCACTTCCCTTCCTAAATGAGTTCCAGGACAGGCCGGAAATTCACCAGCCGATGATCCTCTACCAACAGCTGGAGATTTTCCTCTTTCTTCTCTCACTCATTGTCGTTTAACAACGGGAAAAAGGCGAACGTGCTACGAAAAAGGAAAAGCGAGCAATGAGATGGGAGATGGGAGATGGGAGATGGGAGATGGGAGATGGGAAATGGTGAATGGACTGTGATGCCATGTTTTGGCTTGAATTCGTTTCAAATTAAAATGTGTGTAAGCCAAACATGTTTATTGAGAAAATAATCGATTTAATCACCTTTTGGTGGAAAATATTCAAAACCAAACTGGCCCTTATTGTCCAAAGTATCTTTGGCTATGTCGGTTGTGTTTGTCATAGAAATGTTTTGGTTTAAATGTTTCTTAGGGCTCGTTTGGTAGATCTTGTCTATTTCGAACAGATCTAAACAAAATAGATCTGAGGCAAAAAGATCTGTAAAAAATAAATATTTAGACAATAAAACCATTTGGCAACAACATATCTTTTTTATAAAACTGTGTTTGGTAACATCATCTTATTGCATCTTATTATAGGGCCAATTAGTGTCATTAAAAAAAAACTGATTTCTATTTGGTGGGTAGTAGGTAGCTAATTCAAATATAAATACATTTGTTTGGGATAAAATCTATTGATACTCATAAACATTACTATAGTGAAATTATTATCATAAATACATGAGGATTAACTCAAATGATATGCATTAATTCCCTAAGCAAATGGGGTATTTCGAAACACATGGTTCATGCAACCAAGCACACCCTAGACATACTATAATGAGTGGATGATGTTGAAATGGCTAAGGTGGTCCAACTGTTGCATCCAAATGGGGTGTATCCATTCACATAGGTGGTATCCATTCAACTTAGTTACCATGATATTGTAAGATAAAAGCTCGTGAACAAGCATTGAATCAAACAATTACTATAAATTTCCAACTTCCAAGTAACCAAATCTTCCACAAACACTTTCTAAGCACCCTCAACTCAAATGCTGACAATACATTTAGCAGAGCAGTTTGGACAAAATCCTGGAGCGAGAAGTGTGTTTTTATAAGGGAAGAACCTTTCCTAGTGCATATCTACTCCAAAGACCGACCGGAATCTTCAGCAACCACTACCACCAGGTTGGAGAGAGAAAAAGCTTGAACTGAGAGCTCGCCCTTCATTGTTACAACAATAGCCACTAGCTTCACTCCACAACAAGAGCATGGATGATATCATCCAGGGTAAAGGGGTTGACTGCACTGCTTGATAAATCCTGAAGACTTGCTGATTCTACTCATCGCTTGGGTCCTGTACCCATTTTTGTTTGGTGACTTGTGCTTTGGGGATGTAGCCATGGAGATAAGCTACAATGACAATAGGAGAAAAGAGGAAGAAGAGGGGATTACTAGTGAGAGTAGGTGACAACAGCTGAACGTGGGAACAGGTGGCAGCAATGGAAGGATGAACTTAGGAGAAGAAAAGAATGGGTTGCTCTGTTGGGACGAAGCCTTTTTTTCGTTTGGGAGTGGGTTAGAATAACGCAACATGGAAAGGGCGATACGGTAAATAAAATGACGAAAAAAGGGTTCCATCTTCTACCCGCTAAATACATATAGATCTATTTCAAAAATCCTCATTAAATAGGATTTTTATTGTAGACAACTCTTGTCTTTTTATCTTTTTTCTCTAGCAAATAGATGCGCAACCAAACGGTCTAAAATGTGAAAATGTCTACCCGTAATAGACATATAGACAAATAGACCAGAAATTTAGAGATTCCAAACAGGGTCTTAGTGAGTCAATTTTTGAATTTTCAGAAAAATAAACTTTTTAGATGATACACAGAATTTTATGCTGTAATTTGTTTTTGTGAAAATAACTTCTTTGGTAGTAAATAAATTTTCTTCTCAGTCCATCACCATTTCACAACAAAATATATTTCTCAGTGCTCCACCATTTTTAGAAAATAAAAAACTCAGAGATAAAAAGATTTCCATGTTCAGAAGCATAATTAAAAAATTGTACAAACATAATGAAAAAGCAATTCAATGTTAACAACAAGAACATAGTCTCATTAAGTGTGGTCATGTCCTTGTACCATCTTATCTCTATGTTCCATGATTATGCTTCTTGTCACTGCATAACAACTCTTATAGTAGTCCATTCAACTGTCCTTAACCATTCATTACACAAGCATAAATTGAATAACTCTGATTGTAATCCATACAACTGTCTTTAGCCATTCATAACACAGTCCATACAGGTCAACACAACAAGTATCTACAATATCCATAAAATGCTAACAAAAATGTAAAAATCGTAAGTTGTGCTATCATCTTAACTTTATAACCATCCAGTTTATTTATTTTTATATGGATAACAATAATTTTTTATTTTACTAAAATGAGATGACCAGTTTAAGAGATTACATCCTACCGAAGAGTAAAGTTTAGGCAAGGGAGAGTCTTACCCTTGAAACAATACTATTTCTCTCTCACCAAAACCTCGAACATACCAATACTGGAAGCATATAGAGATTGTTGGTTTTGGTCAAAAATGCCTCCTAGCCAACCAAGAGGATTAGATCACTCACATCATTGAGGGAAGCCCATGCTATCACAAATAAATAGAAGTAAAAGCTCCAAATAGCTCACTCTCAAGGACAACGAATGAGGAGGTGGTGCACATCTTTCGTTTCTTTGCACATGCTGCATCTGTTAGGAATCATTATGATCCAATTTCTTAAATGATACACCATGAGAATCTCGTCCAAAAATGCTGCCTACATGAAAAATTGCACCTTCCTTAAATGATCCACCATGAAAATCTTGTCCAAAAATGCTGCCTACATGAAAGCTTGCACCTTCGAGTTAAACCGGTCCTTCAAATCTCCTCAAACTGGCTTCTAACCACCCAGAGGCCTCTTTCTCAATCAGAAAACTTTAGAAATTCAAGGTAGTGAATGTTCCCGTCCCATTGTCCATCTAGATCCACTTGTCTTAACATCTAGATTTATCTTTGCCAATCGCAGTTTGTCATGGAGAATGAGGCATTCCTTAGCTTCCACATCCCTTAGATTTCTCTTGAAAATGGGGCTTTAGAAAACCTCACCATTTCTGCGATTGAAAAGGTCATCAATTACGACTTATTTTTGAGGAATCAATGTATAAAGCCTTGGCCATTGATCACACAGTCTGCCCATACTACGCCAATCATCTTCTCAAAAGCGCACCCTAGTGCTACTTCCCACCGCAAATCTGGACTGTTCCAACACCTGGTCCTGCACCTTCATTATGTCTTTCCAAACCCTTAATCCATAGGAGGAAGAGACCTTGCTTGGGTCTTAGTCATTTCTGTCTGGCGTCCGCCCCAATTTTTGCTTTGATCAGTCTTCTCCAAATAGGCGTATTCTTTGAATTGGACCAGCACTTGTAAACATTCAGTCTTCAGGCCCCATCTTTATAAAAATCCTCCCTCCATCCAACTTATTGGGACATCTCAACTGTCTTGTATCTTTTAGGGATCATGCCTACAAGCGTCTGCAAGTACTTGATACAATCAGCTCCTAACGTGTTGGTGTGAAGCCTCGACTTAATATCTTCAACCAATGCAAACAACGTTTCATTAATTTATAAGGGCCTTGATTCTCTCCTACGATAGAGCTACTAGGTGTGTCAGGTCCGCGTTTGCCCCTTACATTACTAGTGTCTTTTTTATTGATAAATAGTGATGTAATATATAGAAGGAAGATACAAATGAGTTCACAAGCGTGTAAACTGTAAGACCACAAAAAATTGTGACAATAAGAAATAAAAGTACAATAGCAAAAGTATTGAAGCCCCTAGCTAGCCATAAAACTAAGGCCCGAATCAAGAGGATCACCAACCCCCAAATTCGATTGGATCTCGCCTAATAGAGCACCAAGCTAGCTATAAAACCAAGGCCCGAATCAAGAGGATCACCAACCCCCAAAGTTGATCGGATCTCACCTATCAAAGGGAATGAGGCCTTATAAAGAGTTCTCTAGTTTTTCTCCCTCTGAATCTCCTAAGAAACAGCCCCAGGAAGGAGGGACCACACCACATCTGACGAGGTCTCCAAAGTCCAAACTCACCGATGGTCAGCAACTTCTCTCAGAGTTTCACAAGCAGCCTTCAAATCCTCCTACGATGAGAGGTACTAGGTGTGTCAGGTCCGTGTTTGCCTCATACATTACTAGTAACTTCTCTTGGATTTTCAAAAGCAGCATCTTCAAGGAAGGATCAATTTGATTTGGTGTTTGAATCAACATAATATAATCATTCCTTTCCTCTCGTAACAAAGATCCATACTATGGGAGGAATAGATGGTTGACATTTTATTCAACCTTCATGCATACCACACATTTATTTGGGATTGGCATGCCTTGGTGGATTGGATGATCAACTAACAAGATTTTATTCGTGATTGTTGTCTACATGAGTGCTTCCATGCAAGGAGGCACCGGTTTCCCCAAAACAAAAGCAAGTGTTGGGGTACATTGGAATGTACGATAATCACATTAGAGAAAGAACAATAATGTGATAGGCAGGCCAATAAAAAAATCTGTTACCAATAATAAAAGATAGCTTATTTGTTGAGTAGTTGGGTCAATGTTTAATAGTTATAGGCGATTGTAAAATGATTAATCATCTTGGAAGAAGATGCAGGTTTTCTTTTTTATCGGTAATCAAGATATAGTATAAATAGAAGAGATCCAGTGCAAGAGGACCACAGGAAAAAAAAAAGAGTTTACAAGCACATAAACTCAAAATACAACAACACAACCACGCCTAGCATGCCTCCCAAGCCCTCCACCTCTAGAATATTGACAATCAATACAATATCGCCCTGATTTCCTCCCCATCAATTCGAAGCCCTGCACACTCTAAAATGACCAACCAGATGCGCTCACAAATGCGAGAGGGGGGCGAAGAATGTTCTCAAAAACTCTGAGGTTTCTCTTTTTCCATATCATCCATGATATTGCGCTTGGGAGAACCACCCAAAGGACCTCGTGAGCCCCCGCCACACTTACCTGAGGCCAACTAGGAAGTTGTGAAAGGAAGAGGGAAAAAATTAGTCCACCCCTATGCAGGAGAGGAAAAAATCCCATAAACCAAACACAACCGGATAGTGTAGGAGCAAATGGTCCACAGACTCTTCCGCTTGGAGGCACAAATAACACCGGTTGGCTAACCTCCACCCTCTATGTTGTAAGTTGGGATGGGGTGCATGAATCTCAAAAACGATGATAGTGCCCTAGATTGTCCAGATCCATTTCGCAGGGGTGACCTCGATTATAAAGATTAGATCCTCAAGACTTTTTGGCTTTTCTCTGCCTGTGGAGAGGGAGATTCAAATGAAGGGGAGATAAAGGCCATTTATTTTTCGAGGTTTCATAATTTTCCAGGATAACTTTTAGAGTTGGATTGTCATTTGGTGGTTGAAGCCTTGAAGGTTATTCTTTCAATGCCACTACATGGGTGAAGTTAGATGCATCCGACAAATGTGAATGTGATTGACCGCATTAGAGAACATGCTAAATGATGGAATATTACTTAAAAATTGGGCAAACTACTTATCAAACACCGGTGTGAATAGAAGAATTTTGTATACATGTAATTCTCTTCCTTGAAGCTTCTTATAGTTATCCTCTTTTGCTGTTAATACAATTTGTTCTCGTTTCTAAAAAAGGCTTTGAAGAGAGGAAACCATTTGCCTCAAGAGTCCAAACCCTTGCCTTTCTCAAAGGCTCTGCAAGAGAGACCGAATCCAAAATTTCAACATCCCAAAAATATCTACTAAATCTAAGACTCCACGATAGGTTGAAGAGGGATAAGTAGGTAATTATAGAGAAAATTTTGATTTTGTATGTATCTTGATTTACTAATACATGCATAGATGGAAGCCTAGTTGCTATCAACTTCAATATCCGTCTCTTCTTAGACTATTTAAATTCATGCTGTTAGTTTCAGTGATTTGTCTTTTATCTCAAAAAATCCTTAGAAATACAAGCTGGTTACTCATTATTAAATGATTCTATTATTTGTGGCTCATTCAGCTGGCCAATATGCGATTGCTTGATTTCCTTCCACTCCTCGGGTTATCCCCTCGAAAAGGCTGAGGCATATGCTGCTCTACGGAAGTGAGTTTGACTTGTCTTTTATTTATACACCAATTTATATTTTATTGAAAAATTATAATTATTTATATATTGTCAGATGAGTTTGTAATTTAATGCGGTTACACATATTTTGGTTTTGAGTTCATAATTTACATCTTTTAGAACTTCAGTATGAGTGTTATTGTTTTATATGGTTTGTAATGTTTACTTTATATCATTAATAAGTATACTGTATAATCTATTCTTTATATCGTTAATAAGTATAATTTGCACTGAAAGGATTAAGAAATGGACAATAATGGGGGAAATGCATTCTCTACCGAGCAAATAGAGGAGAAGAAAATTACAAATAAGCAACATCACCATTGGATAGGATTATACAAATGTGGACTGATGCTTCACTAATTCTTGAGGTCACTCATTTTTTTGGAATTACTGATCAAAAAAAAAAAAAAAAATTCGTTGCTTCTTGAATTGTGTTTATATAGGATTTATATTGTGTAATATTTTGTACCTGATTTAATCTTTTGAAACTTACTAGTGTTCATTTATTGTTTGGATATAAAGTAATGGTCTGTATATTTATCCAGTAGGAGTGCCAAATCCTTATTTCAACTACTTTCACAAGTTAAGCATATATTAACTGTATTTCACTTGGAGACGACATAGACATGCTCCCTTGACAAGAAAGACATGGAGAAACCCTTCTAATCAAAAACACGTTTTCCATCAACTTAATCACATATGTAACAAATGGGCTGATTCAATTAAGTTTGTTACACTTTAATCGAAAAATGTTTTCCATCAACTTAATCACATATGTAACAAATGGGCTGATTCAAGTAAGTTTGTTACACTTTTGAGGTCTTGGACCTTGCATTGAAGAAATAATGTAGTATGTCTGATTTGATTTGGTTATCAATTTGAGACCTCTTTATCTTTAGATTCGTTGTTGTTCCTTGTAAATAGAATCCTTCTAGGTTTGCATACTCTACATTTCCTTTGCACTATTTGGTTAAACATTGTTTATGCATAACACTGCATATGCTCTCTTTGTGCCTTTTTAGGCCTTTTCTAGTAAATGAATTGGAACAGCAACACCTACTTCATGACAGAAGAAAAGTATATGAGGTACACATTCTACTATTCATCTTCTTATCTTAGTACAAGACCCATACTTGTGTTGTCCAAGATTGTAGCTTGTTTTTGGGCTGCAGACCCAAAATTTTCTATTACACCATCTAACAGGTCCCATGGTTTTAGATACTTGTATTTGCATCAGCTTTACATTTTTCCACTTGAAGCATGTCATTGAGTATCATAAATCTTGAATCTTGATAAAGCTCTTGTCAGTGCTTTAGATTTGCTATTCAACTTTTGACCTCTCTCTCTAATGCAAAAGTTTGTTGTTCGAATTTTCTTAGTTGTCTCCATAAAATGAGTTTATATATTTTCAAATTAGGTGAAAAGTGTTGACCTCCAAGGAGGGAAAGAGTAGCGTTTTATCTTTGGAATAGAATTGTGGTTGAGCTAGTACTTCAACTGGACTAGTCTAGTTGTTGCAACTCACAGAGAAGGACTGAATCTCATTGATAGAAAATATGCTGACGTGAGAGTGATGTGTGTCTATAGCCGGCAGTCACCTCTTTCTCTCGGTTAGCCATATTATTTCTAATGGTAACAGACATATTTGAATTATGGTTGTCCGATGGCTCTTTGACTGGTGTGCCTGAAAATACTGCTTGAAGGCTATAAGAGAATGCTCTTTAAGGTTTCCAGAGAGGAATAACCTGGAAAGAGAACTCCTAAACAAAATATCCACAGAACCACTGAGGAGCATTCAAGGCAGTCATGTATATGGTTAACATCAATAGTCAAGGTAGTCGTGTAACTAAAACACTAAAGAAGCATAAATTTGATCTAAAATTATACAGTATTATGTTGATTTATTCCACTGATTGATTTCATCATCCTGACAATATTGCACACTGACGCATGTCTTTTTGAATCAAGCGTCTTGAAATGTATGCCATCCCTGTTCCAAGATATGCTCTTGTAAATAGGGAAGTCCCTTATCAAGAGCTGGATTATTTTGTTGAGCAAGAAGATTTTGTTGAGGTTCATGGTAATCGATTTTGGAAGCCGTTTGTGGAGAAACCTATCGATGGTGAGTTCACTTCTTTACTTTTACCAATAAGTTCTCATTTAGTTGATGCTCTTTTCTCTCATTAAGTGAAATGGGTAGTTGATATATTCCCTTATAGAAAGAGCCCTAGGTTGTTGATATATTTGCCTATAGAAAGAGTCTTACGTTTTAGCTTTCTCTGTTTTAACTCAAGTATTCCAACATTAATATACTGGCATTCTCTGTTAGTCATTAGCAGGTTGAGTTGCATCATGCATTTCATGAGCCACAATTGCAATTTTATTCCTTTACATGCAATGTCATAAAATGGTTGTTGTGCATTGAATACATTTCTTTTGTTGTAGGAGGTCATGATAAATTTTGTTGTTTAATTGTTTAGTATAACCACTCAGTAGCATGGATAGTAGAGGTTTTGATTGGAACACATTAATATACTGGCATTCTCTGTTAGTCATTAACATGTTGAGTTGCATTATGCATTTCATGAACCACAATTGCAATTTTATTCCTTTACATGCAATGTCATAAAGTGGTTGTTGTGCTTTGAATACATTTCTTTTGTTGTAGGGGGTCATGATGAATTTTGTTGTTTAATTGTTTAGTAGAACCACTCAGTAGCATGGATACTAGAGGTTTTGATTGGAACTCTCATTTAATTGAGCTTGTACGGTTGTACCTATTGAGGAGTAACAAAAGAGCGCCAAGCTTGCATTGTTGCAAAATGCTGTCACAAGATGGCCGTGTTCTCCCTCTAGTGCCTGGGAGTTTCCGGTTCTATAGGGTGCCATGATGAATTTTGTTGTGTAATTTTTTAGTAAAACCACTCAGTAGCATGGACAATATAGTTTTTAATTGGAACTCATTTAATTGAGAATTTACCTATTGATGAGTAACAAAATAGCTTCAAGCTTACATTGTTGCTAAAATGCTGTCACAGGATGATTGTTTTCTCCCTCTATTGCCTGGGAGTTTCTAGTTTCATATTTGTCTCTGGCCTCTATCATTGTGCATAACGTTTGTGGGCATTGGGATATCTGACCCCATAATTGTTTAGCTCTTTTTTTTTCATTGATTAATGAAAATGAAACAAAAATAAAAAATAAAATCTGCAACGCCTTTTACTTACTAACTTATGTGCAGCTTATGGGTTTCTTCCAAAGATTGTCGTCAGGAATATATTGTTATATTATCTTCTGGGCCATATTGTTGGGGATCTCTGACCCCCAGAAAAATTGTATAACTCTTTTATTCCATTCATTAATGCAAAATGAAAAAAAAAGTTAAAAAGTAAAATCACAGCTTTTACTTACTACTAGTTGGACCCTGCATGTGCAAGCATATTTTTCTTCAACTGAAAGCAAAATAATGTAAAACAGGGTCATGGTTGTGACGCCCCGAACCCGCGTCTAGGGAATCAAGTTCTGAGACGCGCGCCCGTTCGTCAAATCACGCAAGCGGAAGACTTTACCCACGAAAATGCGGGAAATTTAAACATTTATCAGATCCTTCCAAAAAGCAAATAACACTTGTCATCACAATAGCCATCATACAAACCATATACCTGTATTATTTATATTAAGTCTGTTTTACAAAAGTAGGCGTCTCTATCACGCCGGGTACAGTTTGTACAAGCTTCCAAAATGTCCAGTTGAACTTTTCACTTACTGGTCAGTAGCTCCGAAATCTGCTGACATAAAAAGTCAGTGAACTATGAAGCCCAATAAAACCACAGTCCTTCTAAACTATTTTTCACATAATAACACGCATCAATAATGATATAATAAATAGTTCAATTTGCATGTTACAATAAAATAGACAATATATTATAAACTATGACCCAAGGTCACTTAGGGTTACGTTACCCTAACCGAAGTTCCCGACCTCACATTACTTTCCAATTATGGGGTTCAGTTATGAATGTATTCATATTACCAAGTTATCATTTCAATTATCAATCATATTTCATTTCGAGTTCTGAGACTCTATTAACTGGCCACAGCCCACAAATGTTCAGCTTAAAGTCTCTAAATCATAATCATACATAGAGCCATTTAGACTCACACACACTGTTCTGGCTTTCACCCGAATACGACCAAATCTTGGGCATACTAACCCAACTCACCTGGAATCTGATGATTCCATACGAACCCTGAGTATACCAACTCAGACAATTACACCAACCCTGAGTATATCGACTTAGATAACTTCGTATACGAAACTTACTCACACAACATGAGCATTCACCCAATAAGGACATACTTTTCCATTTAATTGACTGGCCACATCTACCGTGTATTCGCTGCCATTGCCTTGGGTATTAGTCAAGAAGGAACCCCGACCAACTTGCCTACCGTCATCTTTTGGCTAGTCTACGGAGGAACCCCGACATCTTTACCAATGCCGTCATCTCCTGACGTTCCACCAAGAAGGGACCCCGATAGATACGGTGCCGACATTATCTGACCCACCCAGAGAGGAACCCCGGACCATACACTATCTGATGTTCAGCCACTTTAAACTTCCTAAGATTCCGACATCTCCCAACTATCAGTCACGGAGGAACCACGGGCCATGTAGGACACCACCACTCCTGACCTAGTCCAAGAGGCACCACAGACGACCTAAACAAAGAGACCGACATCTCCCGACTATCAGTCATGGAGGAACCCCGGGCCTTATTAGACACCGTCTCTCCTGACCTAGTCAAAGAGGAATCACGGACTATACTTAACCCTGGTTAGATTTTCTAACCACATGTTAACCGTAGTTAACCCAAGCCTCGCTTGATTAACTGAAATACTTGGGTCTCGCACCCGTGAACCAACTCCAGTAACACACCGTCCCGTTAGGGAACGTTTCCAGGCTAATGGATGTCTCCATAGTCTTACACGACATGCAAAATAACTTTTCGTCACCCTAGAGTGGCGATACAATTTACCCGGGACCCGATCTGGGCTCCCCGATGGACCACATAAAATCACAACATCACATAGGGGTATCCGACCCTTTTTCCATCCACACCATTCACACAGTGAGCCTAAATCTGGGGTTTTGACACCCGAGACCGAGGGCTACACTCCTCTACTTAATTTTCACGCACATCCAACCCTGCCACACATCATAGAGGGGTCTCTGACCCTTTTTCATTCACCCCAAAAGACATGCATATGCTCCACATAAAAGAATATAAGAAAATAAGGGAAAAAAGTGAGGAAAAGAAAGGGGTTTTACCTGCTTCACGCGTTTCGAGGTCTCGCAGGCAAAAAGGGATGTTGCCAACGCGCTCCCTACGACAATCAACCCCGGGGTAGAGTGCATGCAACTTTCTCTCTCTACCTTTTTTTTTCTCTCTACACGCAAATCGAGACGTCGGGAAAAGAAACTGACGTCACCAGCGCGTCAGGAACGTCGAAAAACCCCAAGGGGACCTCCCTTTCCCTTTCTCTTTCTTCCTTTCTCTCTCCTCTTTCTCTCTCTTCCTTTCTCTCCTCACTTTCTCTCTCTAAAATACTCTTTGGCAGAACCTCCCCCTGTTTACAGAACATGAGGAATGGGGGAGGCTGGCCTCCATTTTACAGATAAGGTCATGTGCTGTGTACATGACCATAATAAATGGTCCTGTTGACCAAGTCAACGGTTTGACCGTTTGACTATTTTTCCGCCTTCTCTCGTGTATATGGCCTCCGTAGTCCTACTTAATGACATCCGATTTTGACGAAACTTCAGGTGACCGAACTTGGGACAGTCCGACACCCGCTGTAAAATTTTCGGGAAGAAATAGTGAGTTCTGACAGCTGCACTTTAGTCTGAAAGAAAACTGCAAAATCCACTAATTTCCTGATTTCAGACACAAAACACAGTGTCGTTTCTTCATATGAGATAATTAACTGCTGAAACAACCAACGGTCGTCCTCACGACTGACCGGTACGTTCTGGTACCAGCCGCACGGATTTCTATTAGAATCCCCAATAATTATAGAGTCCTACTAAATTCCGGAAAAATCTGGAATTTCCTGGTTTTCTCGATTTTCTTACATTTAAGAGTTCCACGGTCTCGCGAATTGATACGCGACAGAACTGGAACGATAGGTGATCGTCCAGATGGTCAACCCGCACATTATGCATGATTTTCGAGGAAAAATAATGAAATTTTACCAGTACAATCCAATTATGTACAAAACCCACTTTTTACCAATTTAACAAATAATTAACTAATTAACCTCCATTAAGGACCCATAAACGCATAATTTTATTATATTAAAATTTCGGGTCGTTACAATGGTAAAGATGAAAGTTCAGCAAAATAGAAATAAGAGTAAATATATATTAGTAATAAGAGGCATTAAGCTGGAAATGATAGCAATGACATGGCCGATGTATACCGGACTGTCTCATACCAGCAAGCCATTTGGTAAGAAATGAGAAACAAAATAGAGTTTGCTAAATAATCATAGGAAACCATCAACAATGTCTTCTATGGAGCTAGTTTACCACGTGCCAAGTACAATATGACGAAAACCAATTGCTTAAATTGTTTGATATCAATAGTGCAAAATTACTAAAGAAAAGCCCTAAATTGGATGAACAATTATCACCGAAAGTAAGGATCATCCACCCACCCAAAACCAATAAACAAATTAGATGAGCATACTCAACAAAGGAAGAAAAGCAGTGTAGAAAGGCATGGAGACAACACAACAAGATGTAGAGAACATAGAATTCAAAAATCTATGCCAAAACTGTGGCACCTGAAAACCAAAAACCCCAAGAAATCAAATGAAATAATGGCAGACAATCAAATGAGAGAATAATAATTAAATAAGCACCCAAGTTGAAAGAGTGATATGGGTATTCCTCACCTTATTTTGACGATATATGGAATGGTTGTGATTGAACAATTCATGAGCAAAAAAGATAGAAGAAGAAAGAGGAGTTGAGTAATTACAAAGGAGGTTATAAATGAATGATATTGTAATTGCTGTTTTTGTATTCTAAGAGAGAACAAAAGAACCCAGTTGATAGAGAGCTCGCATTCAAGGTAACTAAGCCCATGCCTACGAATCAAGTGGCGACACAGATATTTAGAACGGTGAAAGTAAGAGGCTCTTGGACTCTTGGGGATGGTGGTGGTACGGAAATAAAAGACTCCTAAAATAGCTAATGTATAAGAAGAAGGGGTGGGTTTGGCAAAAAAATCAGGGACTTTTTACAAACAGTTGCAAAGAGTTCATGTACACAGCTAATGAATGGGTATAGCTGGAAGATCCACATGCTACTTGTGTTGATCAATAAATGCATTCATCAATAAAGGGCTTACTACGGAAATTCGCAAAGTGTTCATATTATCTACCAAGTGGAATAACTGGAAGATCCACATGCTACTCGTGTTTTTTTTTGGGTAACGGAAGGTGTCCCAAACCCTTCGAGACGAGGACTAGTCCCATCGGGCATCCGCACCGATTCACTCGGAATTTTCCCTATTAACACCAGGTAAGTCAAGGAGTGGGAGTTGAACACACCACAGGGAGCAAACCCGAGACGCTAGCCAAGTCGCCGACTGCCGCAATACATGCATTCATCAATAAAGGACAATAAATGAAAACCCATTAATAATTTAGTTCAATTTTTTAAAATAAAATGAAATAAGACAGTTCCCTATGCCTATTACAACCATCAGAGAATGCTTCTTCTTCTTTTTGTTCATCTTCATGTCCTACTAACAGCTATCCTTGCTTGATAATTTTCAAACTAAAGATGGAAAAGTGACAAAATCTAGTGATTTTTCACAATTAGCCCGACTTTACAACAACCCATCAAAACAAAACCAACCCTGTTCTACAAATGATGATTGGGTTCATAGTAGTAAAGGATATAAAAAATAGGTTAAAAAACATAAATTGAACAGAATCTAGTAATGGTTCACAAGAAGCATGCATTTATCTCTAACAATACATAAAAACAAAACCAACCTAATTCTTCTAGTGGTAAAATTAAGTTCATGAGTATCAAGTAGAATTAAGAAAAAAAATTAAAGATTAAATGTTAGAGGGGTTTCCTTGAAAAAGAGCCAATGTTCTTCATATAATTGAATTTTATCAGCAGATAAACAAGATAGTTTGCAATCACAGGCACTTTTTTTTTTTGGTACTGGCAATCACAGGCACTGAAGATCTAATAAAATAGAAGTATTTAAATAACCCAAATGAAAGGAGGGAAGGTAGGGAAAGAGAAGTGTATAATTACTGTTGAGAGACGATGAAGAGAGACAATTGAGGAGAAACAGAGAGACCCGCTTAAGAGTTCAGTAACATAAAGAGCTGGAATTCTAGAGTATCCGAGAGAGAGACTTGGAATAGGGTTTCTTCTCTGCCCGAAATAAGAACACAGAGGCGGTGGAAGCAGAAGGATAAGAACTGAGGGAAAAGGAATTGGTGGGACGGTGGGATAAGAGGCACGAGAGACGAAAAAGAGTAAGTTGCTGGAGAAACATGGAGGGGGGAGTCAAGTGACACAAAGGTGAGAAACAAAGAAGAAAAATCTCAAAGAAAGAGAGCGGGCTGTGTGGTGAATAAGAGTAAAATAGGAAAGACATCAGGGGCATTGTCGATATAAAAAATATGTCTACAGCTGCTCTTCGACAGCAGATAACTGTCTCTTTTTATATAGGTTATAGATAACATATGTGAAGCTACTCATAGGTTTCTACAAAGAACGGCGTTAGGAATACATTGTCAAATTATTTTCTAATATTGCAACTTTCAAATGATGTTGTATACTACATTAGACATGGGTATTCATCCACCAGTATGACTTGATCAATATGCATATGCAATGATGACTAACAACTTGTGGTGTTGTAAAGGAGACAATCACAGCATAATGATATACTATCCCAGTTCTGCAGGCGGGGGTATGAAGGAATTGTTTAGGAAGGTGAGATGTTTTTTTTTATTTCTATCTGTATCTGCTTAGTAGTTTTAATTTGGAATTGAATGCTCTTGTATGATTTTGTTTCTTTCTTTCAATGCAATGTCATTCTGGACATTCATGACAAATACTTAATAGTTAATTGTTTAAGTGTTGATAAAAAGCAAGCCAAACCTTCTACAAAAACATGGCAGTATCGTTGACTATTGTTGTAACCAATATGCATAATACTAGACCTTATGCATAAACTTTGTGGCTGCAAACTATGAGTAGAGGTAACTTGACCTTTGTCTTGACAATCACTCACTATTTTCATTCCAAGGAATTGTATTGTATAAACGTGGGCATACATATAATTTGTTTATGGGGGTATGAATTTGCAGTCCAAGAGTGGGTATTTTCCAGAAAGTTGATTCAGTGCTCATTTGGGTAGAAGGTTGTAGGTTTTGGCAAGAGACGATCCTTAACTTGGTGCCTGCATAGAGGAGTCCCGTTGGAGCTCATGGGAGGAAAGAAATTGGAATATTTGTAAGGACTTGATAGCTTATGGTGTCCATAAAAAAATTATTTTTGTTGGTGCTCTGCTCCCCTTGGAAGGAATTTGTCGGAGCCAACCCTTCAGAGATTTTCTGGCCAGGGGATGGGTGATTGTGCCTTCTGCCTTTTTGTTTGCTCTGGAGTGTATAGGATACTTTTTCTACGGCCTTCAGGCTTTTGTATCGGCTGATCATTTTATTTTGAGCCAGTTTATACTTCTCGATTGTGAACAAAATTGTACACTTCCCTATCCAAAAACAAAAAATAAAAGGCTTACATAAATTACAGGTCTAGTCCAGATGCAGAGTAAATGCCAAATGGAAAACAAATAGACTAATGAACTCTATTCTTATGTCCCGTTACATCAATAGCAGGAAAATGAATAAGTATCTCAAACTCGCAAGTTAGTACGTAAATTCCACAGCTCTCAGCTTGCCTTGGATTTCAGGTAAACTAACGCAGTTTGAAAGCATTTTCCTGACATTTGTAGGTTAACATCAGACCACATGAAAGTATGGACAAGCCCCATTATGTTTTTATGGCTGTCATTAGCTGCATTCCTCTGATTAGAGCTTTGATAGAATGGATAAAGGAGAGTTTTGATGCAATTAACGAGATATCATCAGCCACTCACGTGCCATGGTGCAAGTCAATAAAGGGAACAACTTGGGCAAATGGGAGTCTAATTATTTTTATTCTGTTACGGCCATGTCTAAGGTTTGTTCAAGTTTTGTAGCTGTGTTTAACCGGTTCCCATATCAATTTTTTGAGCTCTGTTCATGTCTTTGCTGGCACTCAAGGGTATAAACTATTGGGCATAATATTTCTCTTCTTATTAGGTGACTGTAGTGTTATGGGGTAGATGATTAAACTATTTTCTGTTTATTATTATTATCTACGTAAATTTTGCTTAATTGGTCTAGACATTCTTCTATTTCTGTCACTGGGATTCTATGGCATCCTGTTTGTTTGTGTTCTCTACGAAGGATTGCAACTCCAATCATTGACAGAAGGGTAAGGTTGCTTCATGTCATATTCTATCCTATTAATTGGAACATTTAATGGCAAAATTAACAAACATCAGGCATTTGGGGGCTTTTTGACTAAGGATGAAGTGACCAGCAAGCCCATTCATATTTGGTTAGAAGGCTGTATTTGGAATTTGAATAGGATATTACTCGCTATATTAGGGTTATTCAGACTTGATGCGTTGCTGGCAATACTTAGGAGGTTATATTCGTTTTTGTGGTGATTTAGATGATTACATTCATGATTCAACAGATATTAAGGCCAGGTCCCCTAGTGGTTCGATATTTTCCCATGTTTTCACCTCTATATTTATATTTGAAGAGGAGACCCTCTCAAAAGTCAAAGCCATTGTTTGTGTCAAGAGGGTGATTGAATATCTGGATACTTTGTAGACATATGCTAACTAGAATGGTGGAATAGGATTTGCGTTGCTGACTTGGAATAGTTCGGGTAAGGCACTGCCGCACTGATGAAGAAGAAGATGTGGGCATGTGCTGACATCGTAGGTATTCTGCAACTATGGGATGATTTATTTGGAGTTCCACATCCTTAAAATATTCTGCTATAAAACATCTCGTCTTGGATGAGTTCCATGACCTTAAAATGTTGGACATCATTTGTTCTTGATTGTGAATGGAAATTGAGAGAGGATGCTTATTCTCTTTGGGAAAGATGTAAAGTGTATTTTTTCCCTCACCCTTTTCTATTGCCCAGAGTTCCGTAGCGTTAAGATACTTTGCAATAAAGCATCTCGTTTTGGATGAGTTCCACAACCTTAAGATGTTGGACTTCATTTGTAATCGATTGTGAAGGGAATTTGAGAGGGGCCGGCCGATTATTCTGTTTTGGAAGATATAAAGTTGTACATTTTCTCACCTATTTTTATTGCCCATTCTTTGTGGTGGGGAAATGTCTTTCTCCTTTTTTCTATGTAAGTTTTTTTTTTTAAAGCTACAATTCCTAGTTACTTATAAAATTGGATGATATTATTTCGAGCTTTCATCCTCAAGGAGTTAAGTTTTTGTTTAATGGGCTTTTCAAGAGTACAATTATACATTTTTCTTTTCAGAATTAGACGTGAACCCAATTTCTTGCCAGTATCCTGTCCATGTCGTTTTCTTCTTTATTTTTAATACATTTGGTCCCTTAACTATTAGAAAAATTTATGATCTAAAAGTTGCTGGGGACAGGGTAGTGGATTAATTTCTTAAGACTATATGTAATGTTGTAATTCATCTGGGGCTTTTTTGCTGGTTAGTTATTTTCGTTTTAAAGATTTAATTTTTTCTCTCAATTGATTGCATGATGATTTTTGTATTCAATTTCATATTTCAGCTTTTCCACCAAACATGATCTTCCTTCTATGTCTTTGGTTGTTTGAACATGAGTGCATATGTATATCAGTATATGTACTTAAACATTTCAGAAATTTAGAATTTTAACTGAAGAAAATATTATGTTAGTTGCTACTCTTATTATGATTTCTAAATATTATCAAAATGCCTTTCTTTAGAATCATTATCCATGATTATTCCTATATGTGAGATTTTTTTATTGTATATAGGAGGAAGGCATAACTGGATGGCATTTTGTGATTCCAGGTTGGTAACCGTTCAAGCGAGTTTCATCCAGATGTTAGACGAGTGAGACGTGAAGGTTCTTATATATATGAAGAGTTCATGCCAACAGGAGGAACAGATGTCAAGGTTATCTAATGATTCTAATCTATGCATTTTAATTGCTTGGTGGAAGGGGTATTTATCTTTTTGGTCTTGCCAGGAAATAGAACAAAACACATTTTCTTGATCTGAAACTTTTTAAAAGCACTTGTGGTCTTAATATAGCTTTATACTATCAATTTAATTTTTGACCTCTTTTAATCAGGTCCCAATAATATAAAATAATTCTATAAGATCTTTTTTTGAAATCTTCTGGATCACATTAAATTAAAAACATTTTCTTTGTTAAGGGACATTATGGTGATTTATATGCACATGACAGTATGCCACCTTTTGATATTGGAAATATTTGTTAAAGGTTCTTTAATATATACTATACACAAATAAAATTTTAAATTCTAGAAATGGAATGAAATTAGTATATGGAGCTGATTATTTTTGGCAAGTTCTGTCCTGCCCATGCTTTTCTCTGGCAAGAATAGTGAGGTTTAATTCCAGCAAGTTGTGTTTCACTGGAAAATCCATTACGGTCGTTGCCCGTTGGAGAATCTCACGTACATTGATCCACGTAGTCTGACAATCTGATTTACAAAAGGAGATTCTCTGGATTGTATTCTCAATCACTGGGTCCTGTTTCTAATAAAAAATGGGTCATGAAAGATGGGAGCGGGGTGATCTGTGGGTTCTTTCATTTTAGTTTGGTTCCCATTTGCCAATATCCTGTTTTATGCAACCTTGGGTCTGCACTCGCAGTGGATCACTGTTTAATCTCTATTGAGTTGAAAACATTCGAGATATCTACATTGAGCTCTTGCTTTATCAGACTGGTCAAAAAAGGCCGTGGGTACTTAAATGAAATATGTATGGAGGAAATCAGAATACTCTGGTTGGTTAATAAAATGGAGGCGGCTCTTAAGAAGGCTAAGAAGTGGGGGTTTTGGGGTCCAAACCATAGGATGCTGGTGGTGTCCATACGGAAAAATTCAGACTTTTTATTGTTTTGTGTTTGTAGGAGAAGCTATAACTACTGTTTCCAGCTTTAAGTCGGTGAGTTTTATTGCTGTTTTCTTGCACTGTTAGTTCTGAATTTGGCCATAGTTACATTCTCACAGAGTGTCGTCAGTTTCTGTAAATTTTCAATCTATTGCTGCTTCTTTCTACTTTTCCGGCTATGTCATGACGGATATTCTAGGTCTTATTTTTAAGACATGAGAAATTTCGTATCTGATGAGGCATTTTGTTCGTTTACCTTCATTGCACAGAATTCTGATCTCCATATTCAAGCTTATATGCCAGCACTCATTAACAAATGCTTCATATTTGGTTCTAGCTATGTTCTTGGTATATGCCTTTAACGGGCATTTTCATGCCCCAAAAATATAATCTTAAATGCTATTTTGTTCAACATTCTCATACAGTTTGTTGTATTGCCTCCTATTATTATATTTTGCTCATGAAATTTCTTTATATAGCCATGGCCCTTGGGAATGCTGTTATATTTATCTTTATTCATTGTACTATGATCTATCAATACTACCTTTTTTCTTTGACAGTTCTCTTTGTATCTGCTTTTAGTGAGAGATTGATTGGACTTCTTCTCTTATAACCATAGGTGTATACAGTTGGTCCGGAATATGCACATGCTGAGGCAAGGAAGTCACCTGTTGTTGATGGTGTTGTTATGAGGAATCCTGATGGCAAAGAAGTAAGTAATATTTGTAACATAATGTGTTTAAAATAAAAGGTTATGTTTTAGTTTTTTAACTCTGTTTGATTTTTGATTTCTTACTTATGTAGTGTATGTACTGGTTGTTTGTTGTCTTGTTATCCTTCAGTTGGTATTGGATGTAGTATGGATGTTGCACCAGCTCATGCAGAGTGCTTAGCTTTTAGTCTCAGATATTTAGTCTGGGGTGACTTAAACCAATTGAATTAGGCATATTGAAAGTGTGTCAAAGATTCCTACCTATGTTAATGTCTCTATAGTCAATTTAATATATTGTTGCTATCTTCCAATCCCTAATTTGAATCCATTTCTCTATCGTAGGAAAAAAAAGGATCTTTGTTTAGTACTCATCTTCATTCAATTACTAGTGAGTATATTCATTTTCAATTAGTATGCAGGAATTTGTTTAAAATGGGCATTCTGGTGATTAACTTAATATGAAAAATATCTTCTGTTTCGTACTGTACTTTCAATTTTGAATCAGAGTAAAAATTATTTTTCCTGAAACATCTTTAATTGGAGTTAGAAGCCTGTGTCACAATATGTTCTACACCTACTTTATGGATCACATATTCATATTAGGCCATCAAGAAGTTATCCAGATTGGTTACGCCAGTATTGCATGACGCATCCCATCTTTAAGTAGAGGACATATGATAGGTATCAGAGTTCTCGGAACCGCCCACTACTTGATTGAGCATGGGTTCATGTTAGTGTGTAAGTCCTGATTGAAACTATCCTTATATATAGGTTCAAGAATGAAAAACTCATCCCTAGACACTAATAGAATGTCATCCACAACCTGGTCTCCCAATCCTCAGGCTGTTCTCATGAATAACTTTTCTTCTTTAAATGTAATTTGACCTACTAAGTCAATGGAACAATTCGTTTTACGTTTATTTCCTCTTCCTCTTTAAATGTAATTTGACCTAAGATCAACTGTATAGCTAAATAATACTGACTCGCTATATTTACAGCCATAGCATCCTCGTGAATAAGTAGATTTAGGTAGTAAAGGGAATCTATAGGAGATAGGGTCAAGGTTGTTAAATTGCAATCGAATCATAAAATCGTTTTAGGATTGATTCGATTCAAATCGTAAATCATAAGATTCAATCCATTTTTTAAAAATAAATGTTAGAAAATACTTATTAAATCAGAAAAACGGAATAATCCATTATCCAAAAGATTTCATTCACATCTATTGGTAAAAGAAAGTAATGAACTATACTATATACTGGAATTTTCCTCCCGGACTCAGGTGGACCTTCTGCTTTTCTATCCTGCTGATCGCCTTTAGAGACCCCCTTGTGTCGGGTAGATAAAGATTAATGTGGATGGAGCGGCCCTCACCAACGGGATTGCAGTTGGGGCAGGAGCCATTTCTCGTAATTCTCTGGACATACTATTTGTCGCCTCTCCTCAGTTTTGTTGGGTGGTTCAGCTAGAAAGGCCGAGGCTGAAGCAATCCGAGTGGTTGTTCAAATGGCTTCTTCACATCTTTGGCCTCAATCGGTGGTGGAGTCCGACTATAAAGAACTTATAGATTATCTAAATGGTGTCACTGAGGAATACCATTAAGAAGTTCACCCTATCTTGGAAGACATAAATCTCCTGCTGCGATCTAGAGGTCGACTTAAATTCAGATATGTCAACCGCTCTGCCAAGGCCCACGACTTGGCCCAACTAGCTCTGAACCTGAGTATCAGACGATCCCTGCTTCCTAGGGATTTTCCCCAAGCCCGAACAGGGCCCAACTCTTTTGTAAGTATCACTTAAGTTCAATGAAGTTATCCTATTACAAAAAAAAAAGAAACTACGATCTATAAAATGTGAATGAACTCAATTAAACGAAACATAACCTAATATCATTAAAGATAAATCAACAAAAGTAAACTCATGTAATCATGTTATATGAGATTTTTTTTTTTTTGAGAACACCTCTCAGAGGGAGAGGGGGGGTTTGGCGAACCCCAAACTGTTGATTAAAAAAGAAGAAACTACAAGGAGGGGACATAAACCAAACCCCTAAAACACCTACTGAATTACATTCTAATGCTAGGTAAACCAATTTTGTCCGTCCTGATAATTCCTTTCAACTTGGCAAGTAACTTTGAAAAGTCCCTGAAGACTAGGTTCCTAGAAGAGAGACAAGTTTCATTTGCCAAAAAATCAGCACATTGATTATCTTCCCAAAAGATATGCTCAAACATCATATTATACTTATCTTTAATGCGGCTAATTTCTGTCATCTAATACCAAGCTTTCCACGAAATTTTCCCTTTTTCTTTGAGCACATCAATCACCAGTTGAGATCAAGTATCAAAAGCTTGTACAATTAAAAAGACTAATAAAATAAACTATCAAGTTCTCCCAGGATCCAACTCTTCAACTACATCCTCTTTCTTCTTCCTCATTTTTTTTCTCATTTCACAGCAACAAAAAGAAAACCCAAATAGGGGTTTCGGCATGTCCGTAAAAGGGTTTTTCCGTATCTTTTCATCTTAAAAAACATAAAGTACTTTAAAGAATAAAAAACATCAAAAAATATTTGTTTAAGTATCGGTCCATAAAAAGAGTTTTGTGTCCAAATCGCATCAATCGTACGATTTGAATCGCAAATCGGTATCTGAATCCCAGATCGAATGTGATTCACCCAATTAAGATTTTCACTTGCGATTTAAATCGTTTTGTCTGGGATTCAACTCAAATCGTAGGTTTTGAATCACAAATCGGAATGATTTAATAACCATGGATAGAATAGCTTCATTAAGGTGGTGTTTGAATGCCGCTTTTGAATGCATATAATCACATCTAACACGTTAGGTACAAAATCAGGCTCAATTTATGCTTTTTGGAGTGACATTTGTGCTAAATGCGTTAAGCGTAAAAGCACAACTTAACACGTCAACAAAGAACCAACCTTTTTAATGGCCCTAATGTTGGCAATCAAGTCTCTCATACTCAATAAATACAACAAACTTTTTTTTTTCTTCTTTTCCAGCATATTATAAGACTTATTAGTAGTAGCTGAGCTTGAGCTAAAGAGAAAAAACAACTGTAACAACAAAGGAGAATCTTCCTTTTGTTTTACTGCTCGACATTCCTGAAAGGAATGAAGTAAGGGCAGACCAGCTATGAGTTGAGCTAGTCTCTTACTGAGTTCAGTAAGAGCTCTCATAAGCAGGCGAAGCTGAAGGGCTGCCATTCCTGAAAGGAAACCTTTGTTTCTATCACTCCCTGATGATCTTGCTTCTTGCTTTAAAATTCGTTGTCGATCGATTAGACATATCAACGTTATCGGATTCCATGACGATGATTCACCTTTGAAGAGGATCGCCTTTGGATTTCACCCAAGAGACTGTCTTGCCTTCGATCATGGTGGAGTCAAGAGCATGCATATGGTCTCTCTGATCTTGGCCCAAGCTGTTTAGATCTTCCTACAAGGCTTGATGGAAAATGCGATCGAGGATGGACAATGAGATGGCCATGGGAGGCTTGAGGAGAATGAGATGGTGTATTAGGTTGGAAACCCTAGAAAGGAGAGGAGAAGCTACAATCTTATGTTGCTCTGTTTCTCTCTCGTATAAACTATCACTACCCATATTGGTGAGATATGTTATTATTATGGGTGTGTAGATACATCGTATCATGTCATTAAGGGTATTATTATAAGCTTACTTTATAACTGCTATAAGTAACAGAAATGGGGATCAACCCCCTAAACTTCTCTCTAAATTTCTCCTTTTATTTTCTTCTCTTTTCTTCCTCTTCTCTAGGTTTTCACTTTCTACTTCGTATCAGAGAAAGGTCAATTATGATCATCGAAGGAGTCTAAAAAAAGGGGAGCAGTACGGCTGACGTCAGCTGCCGTACAAACAACCATCCTTCCTTTGGAAAAAATTTAGAAAGGAGGGAGGGAATATGAATATTGATTTATTATCAAATTTTTAAATGATGTTTAGAGGGTTTTTTTTTCTTGCCTGGAGTGTTTCGTGAGAAAAAAAATTTAAAATTTGAAAACCTGATCGGTATAGTCTGTCAGGGCTTTTTTCCTATGAAAAATTGGTATTGTTTGATGAGGGTAAATATTTTAGAATATCTGAAATCTTTTTAAAGAAGTTTCGTGGAGAATTGAAGTCAGAGTGATGGATTTTCTCCCCTATTTAGTACCCTATTTTGCTGTATTTTGTGATCATTAAAGTATCGAATCTCATAAGTTGAGATTTAGGGAATCTGTGGAGATTCGACAGAATTTTTAAAAGATATTATCACCAATGTCAACTGATGATAGGTCGGAAGCAATTTCGAGGGTGTCCGAGAATCCCAATTTGATGTCCATCACAAGTAACTATGGTGATACCCTAGTGTGCAAATGACAACTATAGAGTTGGATGACATTAATTTTTGGAGTGGTCTTAATCAGCTAAGATGTATATCGATGGGAGAGGGAAGCTGGAGTATTTGATTGGTAGGATGAAAGAAACCATTATTGATGATGTGTCGAATAGGAACAAGAGAACCTTATGGTAATGTCATTACTACTAATTCCATGTAATCACACATTAATTGAGGTTTCTTGTTTTTTTGGACAACGAAGGAAATTTGAGATAAAGTTATCAAAACTTATTCTAAATGCTAAAATATTGTTAGGGTTTATTAGTTGAGGCAAAAGATTGTTACTCTCCGATAGGGGGAGAAGACTTTGTCAACTTAATATTCTACTCTTCAGGGTTTTTAGGAAGAATTGGATCATTATTAGGTCATACAGTGGGACACTGATATAGATGGCGATAGACATCGACAACAGGTGGAGCAACACTAGATTTTTTTATTTCTTAGTTGGTTTGAACTCTAAGTTTGAGTTAACTAGAATGCAGATTTTGGAGAGATGGACTTCTTACTTCTGACCAAGTCTACTCTATGGTACAAAATGAGGAATGCTATTGTAATGACCCCAAATCCTACTTTGACCAAATAGGACCTTGGGTCGCCACATTTTTAATCCTGCTTAAATCCCATGACATACAAGGCATACAACACGAGTCTCCCAAAATGAGAGTAATAAGATTTTGATATATAAAATCAAATCATCTTGCTCAAATCTATGGTCAACATAAGCATAACCACCATAAACCAAATAGTATGATACAGAACTATAAAGTAATCTGCTAAGCAACATCATCTAAGAGTCTATTACAAAAACTTCTCATAGCTCAAAAGTAAAAGCCTAATGATAAGGCCACCTGTCCGACTCTCGCTCTCCCTTAATCAGAGGATCGTCTTCCTCCTCGATGCCGTAAGCCTCCTCCACCCAAGGCTCACCTACAAACTCGGGCTCCACACCTGCCAAGACAAAAGTTTGGCCGAGTACAAAAGTTCTCGGTGTATATAAAATCCAACCAACATAGTATCCTTGCACTTAGTTAGAACTATAACCAATAGCATAATAACATAATCAGAGTGCGGAAGAACACATGCTCATATACATCATATCATCACCTTGACTCGTGTACTTGTGAGAACCTTAGATTTAGGAGACAACATACTTATGAGATGCTTATGAGACCACGTGCTTGTGAGATGCTTATGTTTATGCACGTATTCAGATCATACACTTATTCAGATCCTTCATTGGGCTTATTCAGTCTATCAGACGTATGTAATGCTTATGAGTCTTGGAGCAGCTTATTCAGAATATACACTTATTCGGATCCCTCATTGGTCTTATTCAGTCTATCAGGCGTATGCAATGTTTATGCTTGTGGTTCACATGTGTGACTTGTGAGACTCTTATCTTAACATACACGTGAGTTTGTGCATAAGTGTCGCAATTAACATTCGAGTTGGTCATCCCTTAGAATCCGATCTCCGACTATGAAAACTCCACTATAGTGTCCCATACCATGTAATTAGAGAATTCCCGGTTTGAAAAATTTTCCTCTAAGTTCTTATTTTCCCGAATATCAATTACCATGCAAATAATTAGGCATAACTTAACAAACAATCACATATAAATACCTTATCATGATTTTTAGCATAATTCATAATCAATTTCACCAATATTCATTTATGAGTTATTCATTGTCCATTGCATATTATCATGACAGACAACAATATATCTTTGACTTAGTTCCCCAAAAATTCCATAGTGTCGTATTAATATTTATCATCTCAAGCATTTCAACAAACACCTTGGGTACGTAATTTATGAATACACTGCCCTTTCCCATTTCCAACATTTTACCACACCATAATCCATTCATACAACCCAAACACTATCCATATTCATACATTCATCCCATCCTCCATAGTATTTCCCATCCTCCATACATTTCATCTATAGTATTAAACCACATTTCCATCTCTAATAAACTTAATTCATACATGATTGGGGAAAAAACATATCTAATCTCTATTTTTATCATACTAATATTCAGAAAACATCATAATAGGGTTGAGTTGGATAGTATATCGACCTCAGGGATCGTTCCCTTCGAACCAAAACGCTCCCAAGAAGATTTAAGGTTGATTTCCAAGCTTTTTTTACAATCTCCAAACAATCTCCTTCCTCTCCAAGCAATTTCTTCCTTAGAACCCTAAGTTTTCTCTCTTCTCTTTGCCAAATTAGGTTTAGAAAGGTTAGAACCCTAAAATCTCGAAATATTGGGCGATTGATCGACTGCGATCGATCATCATATTGGGCGATTGATCATCATGTTTGCTGCGATTGATCGTCGAAGAAACATAAGCTTACTAAATTTTCTGGTTCAAGACGATCGATCGTCACGTTAGTGCAATCGATCGTCACACAAAACAAGGGCTTGCCCAGAATTCAGGTTCTGGACGATCGTTTGTCAGTTCACCTACGATCGATCGTCGGCTCTAATTTTCCACCTTACTAACACTTAAACGTTTAAACCACATTACACCACTTAGATAAAATTAAATATGCATAAAACATAACAAGAGACTATTATACTAATACCCATATTAATTGCATTAAAAGCATGAAAGAAGGTTCGGGTCTCTACAGCTATGAGAATTCTATGCAACCTACTCCGACCAACTATCATTCAGTCCTTGCTGGATTTTCTGGTGCTCAAAAGGGGAGAGGAGGGGGGGGGGGGATACGCAATCTAGAAGAACAAACCTTTTGATGACAAGGACAAATTGAAGTGTGATGTGAGAAGACTCTACGTACACGAGAGACTTGGTGGGATCTACATGGCAGACCTACAAGGTATAGCTATCCCGTGACAGTAGATGCGTGATTCGAAAACTCAACTTGAAAGTTAGCTGAGAGTATGGGATCTACATGGTAGGCCTAAGAGGTATAACTGTCCCGGGATAGCAGATGCATGATTCGAAAACTCAACTTGAAAGTTAGTTGAGTTGAGTAACTTGAAAAACTCAAAAAAAAATTCGATTTGATTGATTACAAATTAAAAACAGTCCTAAAGTAATTGTAATGCTAAAATCAATCCTAATTTTAGAAATTATGATGCTATTGTTAATTTCAGAAGTTAGAAGTAGATATAATCGTCAGTGGTCGCTGCTTTTGATAAGGTCTTATGGTCTAACTTTCTGTATCATTGGTCAAGTATCCTAGCTTGACCTTGTTTTGCTGGGTGTTGTCCTAGTCTCGCTTTGTATTTTCTTCCCTTTCTATTAATGCTATCGTTATTCATCAAAAAAAAAAATTATTAACCAATGCAATTCACTGTTGTTGGGTTTAGATGTTTACCTAGTTGATGCTGGGCAAGTAGATCACAAGGAGGCTGCCACAGTTCCACCAGATAGGTGCAAAGAGGATATTTGAATATTGAACCTGAAATTGGAAAAAAGAGGGGTTAAACTTAAAGAGACCAAGACGATGAGAGGAGGGAGAGAGATAAAGAAAAGGGGGAGGGAGGGAGAGTGATAGAGACAATGGAGGGGGGGGGGGGGGGGAATAAAGGGACTAGAGAGAGAGACCAGACCTGAGGGAGTGATAGAGAGAGATCTAATCTATTAAACTAATAGAGATGGGAGGGAATATCCCGAAAACGAATTGCAAAAATTGTTTTGATTGAAAAAGTTTAGCTTAGAAATGGGAGGTAAAAAAGACAACAATTACATTTTTGTAACTTCGATACATTTTTGTGTAATTAAGATAGTGGTTCAGGCAGGACCGCAACCTGTTATAGGAGAAATGACACAACAAAGGTGGATCTCGAGTTTGTCCTTTAATCAAGGTTTGAAATTTCGACAATATCGGCGATATATCGCCGATATTTTTCAGTATCGTCTACATGCTGTTAAACAAAATTTACATGGTGCAAGGAGATATCGCCGATATATCGGTGATATCAGAGACATCGGCAATAACTCACCGATATCGACCAAAACCTGTGAAATCCTTTTTTTTCCCCTTTGTTTTGCAGATGTGTAGGCATCCATTAAAAAACAATTGTGGGCTGAAATCAGTCCTCATCCCATTACAGACCCAAAGAAAGAAGAAAAGAAGAAGGAAGAAGAGGCAAAAGGACTGAAATCAGTCCTCTGTAATGACCATTACAGACCTAAGAAATGAGAAGGAAGAAGAAAAGAAGAAGGAAGAAGAGGGTACATACCTGTTGACGTCGCTGTCACCGTGGGTTGAGTAACCGTTGCCGTGGGTTGGAGGCTTGTAGCATTTGAACTTTGCGTCTCCTCTGCTGCTTTCTGGTTTTTTTTTTTGGTTTCCTTATGCTGTGATTGAATGAGTCTGATAGACTTTTAAGTATTAAACCTAATAAGGGTAATACTAAGGTCACTCTTATTCTCTTGACACTTCAAGTGTTAACCCTAATAAAGGTAATGCTAGGGTCACTCTTATTCTCTTCACTCTTAAGTGTTTTAACCCTAACAAGGGTAATGCTAGGGTCACTCTTAAGACTTTTATCATTGTTAGTAAAATGACTATTATACCCTTTAGATATTTCATAACCTCACAAAGCCCCCCTTTAACTAGCCTTGAACTGTGGTTCACAAGTTTTACCCTTGTAATTAATTTTTTTTCAAAAAACTAAGGTTAAATGTTTTAAGCCTTTAATCCTAAGGGTTAGTGGATCTTAACCAAAGTTAAAGGGGTGTCCCTTCTTAACTCCCTTTAACTGTGGTTAAGATTTCCTAACCTTGAAGGTTAAATCATCTAACTTTGATTTTTATAAAAAAATATTTAAACGTGTCACCTTGTAACCCCCTTTAACTGTGGTTAAGATTCATTAACCCTTAGGGTTAAAGCATCTAACCATGGTTTTTAGATTTTCTTAAATTAACATGTTCCCTTTTAACTCCCTTTAAATGTGACTAAGATTTACTAACCCTTAAATTAAAGCATCTAATCTTAACTTTTATAATTTTTTAAAATGCAGTGTCCCTTTTAACTCCCTATAACTAGGGTTAAAATTTACTTACCTTTAGGAATAACCAAATAAAGCATCTAACCTTGGTTTTCAGATTTTTAAAAATATTTTTAAAATGATGTGTCATTAATCAATCTTACATTATCATCACTCGTCAGTGCATATCTTTGCTGTCTTCTTATTGCATCTCTTATGTACATTGTTTTTTTTAAAAATATTTTTATTCTAAAAGGTGTATTAACATCTATTTTAACACTTCATGAAGTTTCACTACAAAATTCCATATTTTGCCCATTTTTTTGCCATTTTTTCAAAAATCATCAATAAACGATATATCTTGCGATATATCTCTGATATATCTTTTTTCCGCGGCTCAACATGTCGAACGATATCGACATTCAGAACCTTGCCTCTAATTAGGGATGCTCTTAGTCATTCATCCAACAAGACGTCATGAGAATAATGAATCAGACCTCCTTTGTGTTTTATGATCTAAACCTAACCAAAAATAAAATAAAAAAATCAAAGCTTGAGGCTAGGAGAGAGGGAGAGCTAAGAACCAACAATCAAGATAACATACCGTGCGCTGCGGGGTTTGGCGGTAGCAAAGGCGAGTGACAACAGAGGTGAATAATTTTTTTAAAAAGACATCCATATCCTCAAGTACTTGGTCGAGTAACTCGGGTAAATGGTGTTGTTAGAGTTTTTTAAGCTAGTCGACCCCGAAACTTAGTCGAGTCGAGTTGACTCAACCGAGTTTTGAGTCGACTCGCAATTTTTTTTTAATGAGCAAATGAATGCTCTTACTGGCCATATTGCAACGACCATGACTCCTTCCTTTGGTACCTCTTTATTAGCTCCTCTGACAGGAAGCTTCTCATCAGTCTCTGGCAACTTTTCTATAATTGAAATTGATTGTCTCCGATGTGTTCTAAACCAGTTGGAAGGGATTTTGCCTCCATCTCCTTTCCATAGTCATGTACTCATACATTTGTTAATTTTGTAAGTCATTCCTCATCTAGTCCAACCTGTATTATTGATTTAGTTGCATTTGATCATACAACTATTTTGTCCTCAATTTTTCTCTACCTATTAGCCTAGCTTCTGGAAGAGATAAGGTAAGGATTGCTAATGTATCCCTTTCCTCCGATCTTTGGAAGGGAGATGTCAAACTTTTAAATAACTTGTCTCTTTCGTCTGTTCTTTATGTTCCAAATTTATCAACAAACTTGTTATCCATTAGTAATATTATTAAAAATCTTAATTGTCATGTAACTTTTTTTTTCTATACATTGTGTTTTCTAAGACTTGACGACGATGGAAACAATTGCGAATGATCGTGAAGCGGATGGCCTCTACCTCCTGGATTTTGTTGGTGATTCTTCAGCATTACAGTCTAGTAGTAGTCTTAGTAGGAGTAAGAAAAATACCCAAATTAGATTGTGGCACATTCTTCTAGGTCATCAATCCTTTCAATCGCTAAACTTAGTTTTTCAAAACATGTTTGAGTCTCTCAGGTCACCATCTACACTGTGAAGTATATGAATTGTCCAAGCATGTAGAACTAATTTTTCTTAAAGTACGAATAAATGTTCTTTTTTATTTCAACTTGTTCATTATGATATCTGTATGCATAGCTATCATTATTTTATTACCTTTATGGATGACTTCTCACATTGTACTATGGTCTACTTGATGAAGACCCGTGATTAAGTCCCAAGTATTATCAAAAGGTTTCATAAGATATACTATCATAGTTTGAGAAGCAAATTAAGGTCTTCCAATTGGACAATGTAAGAGAGTACTTTGAAGGTGAACTACAAAATACCTAGCAAATTTTGGTATGATACATTGGAGTACATGTCTAAACTTCAGCAAAACGAGGTGGCCAAGAGAAAGAACCGTTACCTTATGGAAGTTGCTCGAAACCTACTCACAAAAACGAATGTCCTGGAGAAATTTCAGCAACGGCCTACCTTATCAATCATACTCTGTCCGAGTACTGAAGTTGAAATCTTCACATAACATTTTTTGTCTAAATCAGTTTCTCTTCCTTGTTCCTCGCATATTCGGTTGTGTGTGCTTTATTCATGTATTGGGTCAAAATAGGACTAAATTGGACCCCAAATCTATTTGGGATATTCTCTTAGGGTATTCCTCCACTCAAAAGAGATACACATATTTTGATTTAGAGTCACAAAAACAGTTTGTTACCATAGATGCCACATTTGTTTTGTGTTTGGACCCTTCTTACCTCATCATCAAACCTCTCTTTAGAAGGAGCATAGTGAGTTGGAACTTGGAAGGGATGTATTCCTCTTCAGTTCCTCTTCCTTATTTGGTCCTTAATGTTCCTTCTCATTCTGTTATCCAGGGGCAACACTTAGCTCCTACTAATACTATTACTGACAAAGAACTACAAGTTTACACCAGACACAAGAAAGGAAAGGGACCACTGTTGTAAGGCCATCTATCAATTCTGATTCATCTGAACTAGGCTCCAATTCAGATTCGAATAATCTTAATTCCGCTTTGGTCTGTTCCTACTAACGATGATAATCGCTCCAATTGCTTTACGCAAAGTGAAGCGTTAGTGTACTATGTGCATCTTATCTCTAATTATGTCTCCTATGCATCTCTGTCTCTTTGAGTTTTTTTTTGTCATTTGTTTCTTTTGTGTCTTTACCTTCCAGATTTCAGGAAGCAGTCTACATTCCTAAGTGACTTGAGGATATGATGAAAGAGATGAGAGCTTTAATCAAGAATGATATATGAGAAATGATTTAGTTACCCAAAGAAAAGCAGTCAGTTGATTGCAAGTGGGTGTTCATTGTGAAACACAAGGTCAATTGAAAGATATAAGGTGAGACTGGTTGCAAAGGGAAGCACACAGACATATGAGATAGATTTCATGAAAACATTTGCTCTAGTTACAAAGATGAACTTTATAAGAGTTCTGTTGTCTTTGATAGCGAATGTGAAGAATGCTTTCCTTTATGGAAATTTGCGGAGGAAGTGTATATGTCTCCTCTACTAGGGTTCAAGCATCCCAATAGTAAGAGAAAGATATGCAGATTGAAGAAGTCGATCTGTGGACTGAACCAGTCTCAATGGGGCTTCGAGGTTAAGTTAGGCCTTGATGAGGATATGTTACTCACAGAGTCATGCTAATCACATTCTCTTTGTGAGACGTCATGAATAGGGCTGTCAATCTGGCCCTTTGATGAGGGGGCCCGACCCTAAAATAGATGACCTTTTCTTCTCCCTTAAGGCCTTAGGGCCGAATCGGGTCTAATTTTGAAAGGCCCTCTTACTTGAGGGCTGGGCTCGGTAAGCACCCATCTGGGCCCAGCCCGGCCCGACTCGGCCCTCTATTTTATATGTTATACCATAGGGAGAGCTTGGTTAGGATAGGGAGAGTTTATGGAGGACTGTGATAGTGGCCAAGTACGGGGAGACTTCTCGTTGGATTTCCCGGGAGGTTAGGGGTCCACACGGTCTGGAGTTATGGAAGGGGATCATGGCTCATCCTGGTTTGATTGTGTCTTTCTTTACGTATTGGGCGGGTAGAGGAACGAAGATAAGGTTTTGGAAGGATATTTGGTCAGACTCCTCGCGGCTTAAGGATGATTTTGGAAACTTGTTTGTTCTTTCTACCGACATGAATGCTCTTGTGGCGGATTCTTACGAGGAAGGCTCGAAGGGAATCGTTTGGTGTCCAAGGATGCGTCGAGATCTTAATGATTGGGAAATCAGTGATTTTTCTCGCCTTTTGGAGCGTATTACTTCATCAGGGTTGAACCCAGAGCTTAGGGATTGTAGGCTATGGTCGAGGTGTAGTCATGGGCGCTTCTTGGTTAAGCTTTTGCATCAGTCGTTGTTTCCTTCTTCGGGGATCTCCTTTCCTAATAGAGTGGTGTGGAACCCAGGTATACCTTTTAAGGTTTCTTTCTTCCTTTGGACAGCTTTGCTGGGAAAAATCCTAACTGGCGATCAGATGCAACTTAGAGGATGGAGTATGACGAATAGATGTCTCATGTGCTTACAGGTGGAAGAAACAACGAAACATCTCCTATTGCATTGCCCAGTGGCGTCGGAGGTATGAGGTTTCTTTCTATCTCAAATGAGAGTGGCTTGGGTTCTCTTGTCATCTTTTCGTAATCTCCTTGATTGTTGCCATTGGGATAAAGGGTTGGGAGTTTGAGAGACGACTTGGGGAGTTCTTCCTGGGGCCATCTCTTGGTTACTTTGGAAAGAGAGAAATAGGAGAGTGTTCGAAGATAAAACGTCTTTAGTCCCCAGGATATGTGACCGCATCCGCTTGGTAATCTTGGAGTGGGTTGGCTTACAACACACTAGGGAGGAAATTCAGGATATAATGTAGAGATATGGGGGGAGGTGTAGTCTAGTAGGTTGGCTGGGGCTGAGTTTACTAGCTTGTAAACCGGTGGCCTTTTGTTTCTGTTTTTTTTTGTCGCTTCCCTCTTTCTTCTTAATAAAATGAGTTATTGATAAAAAAAAAAGACTTACTTGTATGTGTAATAGACTATCACTTGTAGTGTAGTAACGTTTTATTTTAAAATCTAATAAAAGCTACCATGTCTATGTGTAATAGAAGTATATTATCTTTTTAGAATCTTATTATAAGTTGTATTATTATTTTTAATTATTTTTAATCTAACCATAGTAATCTAACAATTTAACAATAACAATTGGGGTGTGTGATAATAATTTCACCAACCCCCTCAATATAAAGTAAACCTAACTTAATCTAATCCCCATTGTAATCGAAGTGTTTATCAAGCCCGAATAAAGGAGGAAGGTTGTATATTAGATTGACAGTCAATGTAGGAAAATTTATTGCTAAAACATGATAATTGTTTTTTGTTGATTTGGCCCCGGCCCGGCCATAGCCCAACCTTGACCCTGGCCCTGCCATAGCCCAGCCCTGACCCTTGAGGGTAGGGCTTGGGCTTAGCATGTCCAGGCCCTTTGAGGGCTAGGGCCTCACCCCGGTGAATAAGGGCCGGGCCCATTATGACCTAGGCCCTGCCCTGCCCTTTGACAACCCTAGTCATGGACAGTTAATTACAATTTTAATTGTCTATATTAATGACATTGTGATGATAAGAAATGATTCTCAAGAGATCAAAAAGTTGAAAAAGTTTCTCGCACATGAGTTTGAAATGAAGGACCTAGGAAGTCTCAAGTATTTTCTAGGTATAAAGGTAGCTCACTCTAAGAAGGACATCTTTATATCACAAAGAAAGTATACCTTAGACTTAATGATATTGGAAAACTAGGTGCTCGACCTGCAGATACTCCGATTGAGCCGAATCATAAATTAAACACCAATGATGGATAATTATTTGAAGATAAAGAGATATACCAAAGATTTGTTGGTCGCCTTCTTTATCTTTCTCTCAATAGGCCAGACATTACGTATGCTGTTAGTGTGGTGAGTTAGTTCAGGGACGAACATCAGATTCCTCATTATGAAGTCGTTGAGAGGATCTTGCTTTATTTGAAGACTACTCCAAGAAAAAGGCATACTATATCCTAATTATGGGCATTTCTGGCTAGAAGCTTACATTGATGTTGACTAGGCTAGAAAATGGTGATGATTGAAGGTCCACTACAAGGTACTGTACTTTTCTTGGAGGTAATCTCATAACTTGGAGGAGTAAGAAGCAAAATGTCTATTACATAAGTCGAGTATAGGGCGATGGCTCATGGTTTGCCTGAATTGTTGTGGTTAGAAATCTTATTGTGTGATTTGGGAATTAAGAGATGTTCCAATGAAGTTGTTCTATGACAACAAGACAACTATCAACATGGCTCCGATTCCGGTTTAGCATGATCGTACTAAACATAAAGATTGACGGGCACTTCATTTGAGAGTAGACTATTTCTCAGAATATGTGTTTGCTCTTTGTTACAACTTATAACAGAAAATCAGCTTGCTGATATACTTACTAAAGGTTTTGCCAAAGCAAACTTAAAATCTTTTCTTGACAAGCTAGGCACGATGGATATCAAAACTTAGCTTGTAGGGGAGTGTTGATATATGATATTATTGTGGGTGTAGATACATTGTATCATGTTATTAAAAATATTTTGTAATTTTTACTTTATAAGTCACATAAATAATAGAAAGGGAGATCAGTCCCCTAATCTTTTCTCTATTTTTCCTCTTCTTTTCTTTTCTTTTCTTCCTCTTTTCCTTATGGCTTCGCTTTCTACTCATAACAATTCCTAGCAAGTAGCAACAAAGAGCTGAAGTGATGAACTAATATCTTGCCACTGTCTGGATTCTCTTCATCTAAGTTCATTAAAACCTGGATAGGACCAGATGATTGAACTGGATGTCCCGAGAACTAGGAACCAAGTCAGTTTGGTTGATCCCTGACTCGGTGAAGGCTACAAAATTTGATGAAACCGGTGATTTAATCATGGAACCCAAGACCAGTCGACCCAGATGAGTCGGTGTATTAGGGATAAAACCAGAAAATCCTTAAATTGAGGGAGGGAGGGAGAGAATGTCTCTTCACCATATAGAGTTGCAAGGTAGAAAATCCTTTTAGAAGAACAAGTGTAGGTTTTTGTTTCCCCGTAAACTAAGATATTAGCACTTTAGCCTTCAAGGGGAGTCCCTCAAGTTCTGCTCCAAAGATTTTAATTTCTTAGATCCCTAAAATCCTCTTACAACCCTCTCTTTCCTTCAACATACTGATCTGAAATCAAAAATAGAAATGAGGGCTTTGCTTGGTTTAAAAAAAACATATAAGAAGGAAAGGTACAAGAGAAGCTTATAACAGTGTTTTAAAAGACGTGTGAGGCTTATGCCTTGAGGCTTAACCATGAGGCTTAAATCTCACAAGGCTCATGCCTCAAAGTGTGAAGCTCACATGAGGAACTCACCTCATGCAACCATGCTTTGCGGTTCGCTTTATGTCTATAACGTACTATACATTAACTAATATTAGGGTTCTAGCAACATTACTGAGACTTAAACATTGTTTTTTTATTTACACTTGGTATTTGTTTCAATTAATAACCAATAACATTTTATTAATTTTAGATAAGACATTGAAACTGATGATGATAATGGTTTCAACTAACACTTGATTGATTATGTTTAACGTATTTAGGTTTTTTAAACACTTTGAGTCTAATTCACACTAATTTTTATACTAGACATTTTAAAATTTTGGAGCCATTGGCCTACAATGTATTTCATGACTTCTTTGTAAACTTTTACTAAAATTCTAAATCCACCTCATGAATTGAAGATTAAACATCATTTTCAATATGTGTATGAATAAAAAATTAAATTTCAATTCCAGCATTTGCTTGCCCTTATATTTTTTTATAGTTAAATAATTAATATAGTATTTTCTATGTGCACGAGTGCTTTCACACGCACACACACGCACACGAATACAAACATATATATATATATATATATTTGTTAAAATATATATTTCAGAGACTTTTAATTTTTTTTTTTTGTAATTTCTCTTATATTTTATTTATTTGTTAAGATGAGAGAGAATTAGGTTTTTTTGTGAGGCTTAAGCCTCACGCCTAACGCCTCGCCTCACACATTCGCCTTTTAAAACATTGGGTTATAGATCATGAATCGTGAGTGCATTGGAGAGAGAATGATTGATCGAGCTCTACAACTCTACTTGAGAAGCTTGGCAGAGAGGATTTTGTGAGAAGAATATGGTTTGATAGGAATTTAAACATATTTTTTTGTTTATGACATTGAGTCAATTCTGGTTGACCCACGGCACAACCAGATTAACCCAACTCGTCCACCAGGCCGGTTCGGCCTGGGTCCTATAACGTTGCTTCATCTCTTAACAGGGTTGCAAAAACATGGCATTTGTCTGAAATGTAAAATTTGTTAATTTGTTTTTGCAGGTGAGATATCCTGTATTATTGACTCCAACTGAGAAGCAAATGTCAAGAGAAGTTTGCATTGCGTTTAGGCAAGCGGTAAAGTTATCTGAATCCTGTAATGAACTGACTGTTATTTATTGAGCTGCTATGTTTTCGTAGGCATTATTATTGTTACAATTACTAGTATTTTCTATTTATTGGTTGTGCCATCTCAGAAATACTTATTAAAGTTCCTTCTATTTTCAACTTTCTTTCTTGTCACATTAGATTTGTTTATCTTTTTGCATAGAGATATCATAGAATATCACAAACCTTGTAAACATTAGATGTGTAAACTGCATCTTTATTTCAACATCAACTAATAATTTGATCACTAGCTGAATTTCACATTGGATTTCTTTTTTTTACATCTTACTGTTCTTTATCTGTAATTTAGTGCGAGTTAATTTATGGTTTATGAAATCAAAAATATTGCACCATGGCAAGCTCATGCTTGAATTATTGATTGCTTCGGCAATTTCCTTCATATTTACTTCACCATTCCATTTATAATTCATATTGTCTATACTTTCTCTTTCTGCTACTATCTTAAAATATTTGAATTGTCTGCGATTCTTCTGCAGTCACGACGTACCACTATTTTCACAGAAGGAACAAGGAAATGTTTTCCACCTGTTGTTAAGCTTTTAAAATATTTCTTATCAATAAATTAATCATAAATAATTCACACATGATAATAATGCATAATATATGAAGTGATATGGTCATGCAGTGCCCTTCTATCTTTCCATATAGCATAATTTTTTTTTTTGGGAAGGTAGCGTAATTTTTTTTATTCGTTGTTATATGTAATTGTTACTTGCATTTTTACTACTCAATCTTGCAATGGAATGTGAGAATGCGTTTTGCAATTTATAGAAGCATTTATCAACTAATTAACTAATCAATTAATGTAGTCTGAGATTTTCTTTTCCACAGGTTCTATACAAGTGGAGTAGTTAATAAAAAGTTTGTATTCACATTGTTTTTCTTTTGTACTGTTGCATTATTTTATATAACATGAAATTCAGTACATTTTATTATTCATTTAGATAAAAATACCTGGTTACTAAGAATAATGTACCTCAAGTGATATTTCTCCCTTTTTTTTCATGACAAACCCAAACAACATATTTATGTTTCAGAGAAATAGATTATTTCTTAATCATCCATATTCTTTGTAAATGGTTTGCATATGGAGACAGTAAGTATAATTTATGTTATTTGCAGGTTTGCGGCTTCGATCTCTTACGTTGTGAGGGACGCTCATATGTCTGTGATGTGAATGGATGGAGTTTTGTGAAGAACTCCCACAAGTAATACTCTGATTTGATTGATTTTTTATCCAACCCTAATTTGGGATGGTATACATTCTGATATTGCACATATGGTCTCAAATTTCCACCAATGTGAAGTCTGTAGTGTGCATTGTTTCCTTTTCCAGGATATCTAACACCTCCTTGTAAATGTATGTATCAAACCCAATGGTGTTGAACATAGTATATCTAGCAGAAAATTATTTTACAGCATGGATCTGTGATGGGTCCATCATATCATGATCCATCAAATACAATAACTGTCAATTTCTATTTTGAAAAAAAAAGGAGAAGTATTTAAGTCGCTAGTTCTTTATCTTTCAGTAAATGGTAAACTAGCCATGCTTAACACACACACATACACAGACACATGCATATACAAATCCACAAGGAGTTTAATTTGTAGTTTCTTCCTTTCTTTTTTGGGGGAAATGCTTTCCCCTAGTATGTTGATTTTTGATATTATTAATACAATTGCTTTTATGACATATATATAATATATGCTTGTGTGCGTCCCGTGGTGTGCAAAGGTGTGCCGACATTTTGACCCTGCGTGACACTTCTTGTATGTGCCCATGGCGTGCCAAGGTGATGTGAACAAGAGGCCAACTCTTTTCACATTCTTGATTTTTCTTTTTCTTACTCAATAAGACATGAGTCACATGACAGAAGTGAGTTCTTTTTATATTTTGAAAGTTGATAAGACACATTTATCCATCCATGATTTATTCCTTCTTTCTACTTTTTCTCTCTTTTTTATAATTTTTTTATGTCTTATCATCAACATCTTTCTCTTCTAATCCTTTTTTTTTATCTCGTCATGTTCATGATGATGTTCGTAATCTTAGGACTTTTTTTTTTTTCAGATTTATCCTTTTTCCTATTTTCCAAGGTTTTTTTAATTATATTTTGAAGTCGCGTGTTCTTTAATATTTTATATGGTCATGTCTTGTGACACGCTTTTATAGGTTGATGTGTTGGACGCCTATGGACAACTGGCCACTTGGTCCATGTCACATACCTATGTGACACGGGATTAAGTTGAAACACATGCTTATCACTTTGTCAGTTGCTATCATGATCATCAATATGGGTGACTAGTACTACCATGTTTGCAGCATATAAAGTCTAATTTTCTGTTATCATTTTCTCAATTTGCTTATTTTATATATTGTGAAAATTAAAATTACTATGGTGCCACTTTCTCAAGTATAGATATTATGATGACGCTGCTTGCGTACTGAGGAAGATGTTTCTTGATGCGAAAGCTCCTCATCTGTCTTCAACAATTCCACCAATTCTGCCATGGAAGGTCAATGAACCGATCCAACCTTCTGAGGGACTAACACGTCAGGGAAGTGGAATTATTGACACGTTTGGGCAGTCAGAGGAGTTACGATGTGTAATTGCTGTAATTCGTCAGTAAGATTTATTTGCCCGTCTCTTTAGTTGGCTAAATGGAATTTGCTCATTATCTCTTCTTAGTAATGTTTTACCTGCAGTGGCGATCGAACCCCCAAACAGAAGGTGAAGTTGAAGGTTACGGAGGAAAAACTATTAAATTTAATGTTAAAATATAATGGTGGGAAGCCTAGGTCTGAGGTGCTTCTTTTCTCTCAATCCTTTACTTGTTTTCTTAGATTATATTGTTAAAATGTTTAGGATTATGATACCATACGCCGATACATTTTCGCCTCTTTTTTTTCCAGACAAAACTCAAAAGTGCGGTTCAGTTGCAAGATTTATTGGATGCAACACGGATGCTAGTACCACGTGCAAGGTATACACTCCAGACACAAAGATTATATGATTTATGTGTATATGGATTTTCTCTGCATCCATCATATACAAAACATTTTCCGGTCACCCTCATTACTCCATTTTTGGCGTGAGATATGCTATGCTCTATCTGAAAGATTGCTTGTTATTGCTGAGTGTTACATTATTAGTGGTGGAATGGGACATGGTCTTTGCTATTGGAGTCTTGTTCTCATTTTGTTGATCACAATAAGGTTAACAGCCATTTCTTGTAAGGAAAGAGGGTAATTAGCGGGTAATGGGTTCATAGGTGAGGAAGGGTTTTTGAAACAGGTTTGTGATGTCATATCAGCTTGCACAGTGGTACTATTCAAGCTGGTATTTTTCAGGTAAAGTGCTAATTGTTTGTCTTTTTTGATCTAGTTGATGGCTTGATGCTAGAGTTCTCTTTCTACATGTAACCCCGCACCCACTCAAGCTCTTCATTTTGGACTTTTGACTTTTAAGTCTGTCTTACTAATCTCCATCTCATTCCCTTAATTATTGGCTTTAATATCTTACTGAAGTGACCTACAGTAGACCAAATAAACAAATTTGTTGGGAAGTCACATCTGAAGTTAATGTTGCACACTATTTTCCAGATCTGTAGTGACTGGTGAGTGGTTATTATATCTCTCCCAAGAGTTGTCGGTTAAGGCCTCTGCTCCGGGGGAGCCCCTTCCATACTCTGTCTTTCTTTTTTCTGCTTTGAGTTTGTTCTCTTGTAAACTCTTCTTAGCTGCTTGTATCCTTTTTCATTTAATGCAAATTCTAGTTTATCGATCAAAAAAAGAGTTGTCGGTAAAGGCTACAACCTATGTCTTACACTAGAAAGAACTCTTAGCATGGATGATTCATTTTTTTCTGCCTTTTATTCCTCTACCCAAACTGTCAGAAAGGGATATTGAGGAGTCCATGTGATCATAATATGAAGTATTGGTAGAAAATTCCTATTTGGTGACACATAATATGAAGTATTGGTAGAAAATTCCTATTTGTTTGTCACACTCCTACTGATGTCGCCTACACAACTACACCACCACCACTACCATTGCCGCCACATTCTCTTCATGGCTTTTCTTTTTCTTTCTTGACAACCAAACAAGGGTGCATAATTTTTTTTTTCTTGGCAACCAAACAGAGGGTTAAGGTCTCCTTGGTTCCTATAGGAAGAGATTCAGATGGGAAAATAATGAAGATCGAAGCTCTTCTTCAAGGGAGGCAAGGTCTTACAGATCATTTTACAGGATCGTTAGTGGTTAAAAGAGACTACTTGTTAAATACTATTCAACAAGACGACAACTACCAAATGATTGGGAAATGGGAAGCACCATTGATTATAAAAGATAGTTGGTTAGATAATAGTCCCTTATCCCATACAAAATAAGTGTTTGATGCATGGTTCAAAGTATTGGTATGAGTATCGGTAAGGCAATTTTTTGATACAAATTGGAGTATCATTGGATATGCCGGAAAAAAATTAAGATACACTTGGTTACGCAATGAACACCTTGGATACCTTGCATAAAATTTCTTTTAATGCAAATATAAGTTATAAACAAACTAATGAAGTCCCTCAACTACATTTATAACCATACATATGAAAGTTAAGAATTTTATAAGTTAAAAAGGCGAGCATGTTGATAAACAGGTATGAAAAATACAAACAATAGTCACTTAGCCATGTATAGGCAATGCCTTTTAAATATGAAAATCTGACATTCAATGAAATACATAAGAAAATTAATTTTACAACTATAAAGTAAATGACATATATTATACAAGCTCAATAGCACATTGAACTACTTGCCGACTCAAACAATATGCACTTAGGAAATGAATAGAGTAATACATGATATGTGCCCATCTCCTGGTAGCTTGGACCAGTATCCTTTCACTCCGACCTTAACATGCCTGGAACATACCGATCAAATACCTCACGTATGCTCCGTGTCCTCTGTATCTCACCTCCCCCTTGCTTGAACTCCTTACCTCATATTGTGAACCACCAAACCCATGCTCGGTGGCCTGAAATCTCTGCATCTCCTCCCGCTCCCATGTGTCCTACCTAGAATGCTTCATGGATGTCTCCATTTGCTTCCTCTCGAGTGGGGTCGCATCATCATCATCAATGTCGCCACCATGTTCTCTAGACCAACCCATCGGATTAGCCATAAGATCTTTGTTCGCCGCAGCCGCTCGCTTCTTCTCAATCAGGTGTGTCCCATTGCTTGGCTAATCTCTTGAGGGCACTTAGGGCAAGGGTGGACATTTATCATTATATCTGTAAGTTGTGGTTTCAATCGAGTAATCCCACCACCTTTAGACTCAAATGCACATAAATTACATTTTGTTTTATACCTGGTCCCATCTAAAGACTCTTAATATGTCCACTCCATATCTGAAATACACTCTTTACCTTTCTTTATCGTCTTCTCAAACCTATATAGAAAGAAACAATGATCATTAATATATAGTATTTTAGTGTACACCATTAAGTTATATACACTTATTTTAATGTAATAAATACATGGAAATACATAATAATAATTGCTGAAACTGATACAAAATAGACGATATGTATAGGTTTCGGTAACCCCTTATAGGATATTTTTATTTTATACTAATACGAAACGAGCGATGTGTATTGTTTGTTAGTTATTTATGTTTGAATTTATTGTGGAATTGTAATTGTGTTTGCTACTTTGTCTTTGAGTCGCTTCCGATGACTTTATTTTTGGTAAATTTGGCTCCTATAATTCATTTGATTTTTAAAAAAAATTTAATTTAATTTTTTGATAAAAAAAAATAAAAATTTGTATCATCTGAAACCGATATACCATCGAATCAGTATTTTATAAGTGACATACCCATCATCATCATTATCAATCAGTATGCTCCAAACTTGATACGTATCGATTCTTTCGATGTAGGACTTTAGATATTCTCATTATACATAGGGAACACTTTCCCAAACTTTGTACTGAATTTTTTTCATAAGAAAATTTTATTTTATCAAAAAAAATTAATTGGACGTAAAGGCTCTTGCACTACCACATGAGCCTTTGCAGAGTGGCATTTGTGTCTTACCGTATGATTAATTTTGGAATTCTCAATTGCTAGTTGCTACTTGTTGGGATAGCTGGGTGCTTGAGCCCCAATTGGGCTTACAGACATAGTGTGGCTCAAAAAACCATTGACATACTTCCAATCAAAAAAAAAAAAAAAACATTGACGTACTGAGAATATTGGGAAACCTTTAGTTGGCTCTTCCAATAGGGACAAGGTACTGTTTGATACTTGTTCGGATTAATCAATCATTTTATAACCAAGGCTTCTTGCAGTATGTGGTCCAATGGAGTATGTCTGACGAGTCCTTGTTCACAAAGCTTCTCTTAATCTTTCTGTTGTGTCCTTGTTCACGAAGCTTCTCTTAATCTCCTTCTTAATATTCTATAAATGACATACCCAAAATGGAAAAGTCTTGGTAAAATGGATCCCTTTACTGGTCATTACTTTCTTATTTCTTAATTTGATTTTTGCGTTTAATTCTTGTGCACTTTCGTGATTTACTTTTATGATTATGCTTATACATGAACATGGACGATCGATCATATGTAACAATTGTAGTATCTAATTGAAGAAAACAATAATGACATTGAATTGATTAGGATATACTTATTCTACCATTTGTTTGCAAAGTGATACAAATGATATGATAACAATAATGATTTTGATGTTTAATTAGCTACATGTAATTCTATATCATTTAGGTCTGGTCGTGGAAGTGATAGTGAGGCAGAAGACATTGAGCATGCCGAAAAACTTCGCCAAGTTAAAGCAGTACTTGAGGAGGTTGTCTTATCTGCCCTATGCGTTCTCTAAATTCCATGCTTTAACACAAACTTTATGTTGCATTTCTTATGTGCATCTTGAGTGTGAATTTCCTTCCATAGATTTAGTCTTTTGTACCCTGTTTGTTTTATATGTGGCATTTTTCAAACTACAAATATCATACACAAAGGACAAGTGATGTTGGACTCTTTTTCTTTCTTTTTTCTTATTTCTACTAAGCAATGGCCCAAATTAAACTGTAACCAATGATATTAGTTTTTGGTGAACATGAGGGAAACATACTTAACACTGTTCGTCTTTTTTTTTTTCATCTACAACCATTTTTTTTGTTGGATATACAAATCCTAACATATTATATGGTAAAAGACATGAGAAACTAACAAAATAGCACGTTGTTGTTGACCAAACTATTATATTCAAATAAAATAGCATTTTAAAATCTTAAACAATAATAATATTATGTATATCATATTTTTAATAATGACTGCCTAGGCGGCTAGACACACCTTTGCCCAAGTCCAACAAAGCGTCTGGTTACCTAGGCGACGCCTTTAACAACCATGACTCCATTCAAGTAAACAAGTTTTCCCCTTCCGCCGGTATATATCTTCACAGATTGGGACCATTTCAGAAAATTAGTGTCATCCAACTTTATAGTTGTGATCAGCACACTAGGATTATCACCATAGTTGCTTGGGATAGAAATCGAATTTGGATTCCTTAATACCTTGGAAATTGCCAAGGACGCTTCTGCAGTCAACATTGGTGATAATATTCGTTCAAGAATTGTAGAATATTCATCCATAAATTTCCTTATCTCAAGTCTATGAGATTTAGAACCCCAAAAAACACACACACAAAAAAAAAAACTAAATGGACAGAAAAAACATCCCCCGACTTCATTCATTCACAGAACTTTCCTAAAGAAGTTTCTGAAATATTCAAACTCAATTAGTAGCAATTTTCCCCCGAAAAAATAGCCCGAACATCTTGCACCAATCAGATTTTCAAAAACTAAATTTTAAGTGAGAAAAACCCTCCAAACATTCTGAAAAAAAGTCAAAACATACTCAAAAATTTAGAATCACATACCTTTGAATCTGACCAACTATTCGCGCCTCGAAGAGCCAGGATATGGTTGTTTGGGTTTGATTTAATGCAAATATGAATATTATAGGGTCATTGCACTTCTCTACTGGAAGAACTTGTTTGGAATCATAAATGGGTGATTTTGCATGTGTCTTTGATTGGTCTTATAACTTCTTTCCTGTAAGGTCTTGTGCTTTTTCTGGTGATTCTAGGAGAAAATTGCTGTTCACTGTTCTATCTCTACTATGCTTTCTTTGGGAAGAGATTGTCTTCCAGATAAAGAGTTTTTAGTCAGTGCATTTACATAGATAAACTGCATTAGTTTTCAGATTTTGGTTTCTCTTGCTGGAATTATTCTGCTTATCTTATACATTAACATTTAGAATATTTCTGGTGTCTTTTTTAAACATCGTCAGACTACCTTCGATATATTATCATATGCTATGAGCTACGTTATAACTGTTTTGGCATCCAGGGTGGACATTTCTCTGGTATTTATAGGAAAGTTCAACTAAAGCCATTGAAGTGGGTTAAAGTTTCAAAAAGTAATGGTGAAGGTGAAGAAGAACGACCTGTTGAAGCTCTGATGGTTCTTAAATATGGAGGTGTTCTTACTCATGCTGGAAGAAAGCAGGTGATTATTAGTTAACTAGTTCATGCTTATGTTTTTTTAGTTTTAGTCTTAAGTGCATCTACTCAGATGATTGGAAATGTAGCTGAGAATTATTCTTTTGTAACCTTCACTGACTAATACTTTCATACAGTTTGGTTACAGCTTGTAGTCATATAGGCTTCACCTTTTCTTTTTGTTTTCCCTTTTATGCAGGCAGAAGAACTGGGCAGATACTTCAGAAACAATATGTATCCAGGTTATATTTCAACAGGATCTGTTCTTGTATCTTTAAAGGCAATTTTTATGTCCTTTGATGTGTTAGGACTTAGGACTCACACATCAGAGTTCCTAATGTTTGAAGATGTACTTGTTCCTTCTTCTGATATTAGCTTAAAATTAAAGAAGCATTGAGCTAATGGCAATGAAGAAGCTTTTTATTAGACCATCTGTAAGAGGCAGCAAGTTGTATTACAGCTTAACTTATTAAATGTTGCTTGATTTGCCATATAATAGTGGTTGTTAGTCAAATAGCAGTCTGCTTCTTGTATGTTTCATTGTGTTCCAAAATGCGAATGCAGCAGTGTCTATGTAACTTACCTCTTTTACAAATTTTGGCATGTAATTTGGCATTTTAGTCTTTTTTTATTGGATTTCTATTTTTCCATCGATTTTCCATAATAGGTGCTTAAGGGTCTTTTATGTAATTAGCCATGATTAGGTAATGGAGTTCTATTGGAATCGGGGATGAACTATTCCAATTTCTCTATTTGCTTCTAGTCTTTTTGCTGTAATCATATTGTTTATTGCAGGATAAATCATATGGTGGTTTTTCACATGTCTTATAGTTTGATCATTGATAATTAAACCCTAATATTAATTTGAGGACTGAAAGATTAATCTCAGTGTCCCATGGGTCAAAATATCGGTAATTATCGATATCAGTAAGTTTTAAATAGGATACTCATCAATAATTATTGATAACATGCATGAAAACAGTATAAAAAATTATAGAAACGTAGACAACTCTTGGAAATTTAAAGCCAAACTTATTTCAATGCAAAGATAACATAAAAATGATAGTTAAGAGCCCTGTAGATACTATTTGAACCATTTATTTGAGTTTCTACTATGCATTTCTTCCTAAAACTGCGAATACTGTACACGTACATGTGTGAATACATTTATTTATATATACAGGCTACATTAAAAACAAATTAAAGCATTGTCATTCAATAAAAGCATTCATTTATAAGTAATGTAGTACATAAAGTGATCTATTTTCCCAAAAAAAAAAACATAAAGAGGTGGGCTCCTTCTATAAACAAAAGTTTAACTACGCCTAGTCTTTGTCTCCTACAAGGTCGACTATGTGTTGTGGCTATAAGGAACCTCTAGTCTCAAACTGCCTCCCAGTATGCCGGTCTTCTTTCTCCTTCCGAAGAGTCTCCATGCCTTGTCTTACAGCAAGCTGGAAATCAAGGTCTTCCTCCTTTGAAGAGATGAACTCCACCTTCGTTGTCACGGTAATAACAGAGAAATTTTGTATTTTTTCCCTCTCAAAAGTCTCGATAGTATGTCTTATAACTATCTAGAAGTTGGCCTCCTTGTTAGCCTCTTCAAAAAACACGATTGCTATTATTTGAGGAGATGGGGTTCATCTGCATTGTCCCGTCAGAGCCAAATACTTTCTTTTGTTTATTTTTCTGTATGTTTGTCAGTAGATGCTTCATCATCATCTTCCTGACCTCCTTAGGGATGTGTAGGCATCAATTATCATTCATTCCGCTCCTTAAATTAGTTATGCCCCCAAAATTATCATAGATTAGTATTCAAACCTAATCTTGTGCCTACTCTTATGATCCGCCCTCTCTTCGTGCACCTAACCAATATTGGAGGATCTTCTAAGCATGATTAAGTACTGTAAGTTTGCATTACAACAATGAAACAAATATGATAATGTTAAAACACACAACACAAGATTCAGACTGAAAAAAAATTGAGAAATAAGAATCTGAGAAAAAATAATTTCTTAATAAAATAGATATTTTATTAGTTTTAATCCACATATCATAAGTATTAGTCTATAGGTTTATGCATCACCCATAGAATAATCTCATATAAATATTTTAAACTAAATACATAATAAATAGCTTAAAATCCTATTTTATTTTTAGAATATTATTTTCAAAATTTTAAATAAATAATATATTACCCAAAAAATAGGGTTAGTGTGGGTATCTAATAGACCACCCTTCGGATTAACATATAATATATTCAGCAATAAATGAAAAGTATATATCTATTAAAATGCAATTTTATATATTTTTGGAATTTAAAAAAAAAACCTAAAAGTCGAGATTAAATCTCATTGTTGGATGCCATAAAGATCTAAATATAATACCCAAAATTTTGAAAGAAAAGAGAGGATTTATCATACTCTGTTGAATTGGGGAAAACTATTTCAGTTCGATTTCAAGGAGTAAATCTTTTTTTCCATCATTTTACATCAATGGATTGTGTTTTTGTGGTAGAAATCTGTAATTTGGAACTTGGGTTCAAAGAAAAAGGAGAAAAGTGAGTTTTTGAACTCAAAAAAGGACTTTTGAGGTCTTAGGTTCAATACTTATGATACACTCAATATGTGTCATAACATATCAGTTGTATAGGTTCGATAGGATACTCTTCGATACTCATGTAAAAAAACATTTTTTTATCGGTAAATATGCATATATATATATATATATATATATATATATATTTATGTGTGTGTGTACGAATATAAAGGATTAAAGGTGCATTAGACAAAAGACCGGGGAGTTATTGAGTAGTAGCCACCTAGAATCAGGAAATCAAAACAAACAATAATAATTGCATAGTAAGCTCCCCAAAAGAACCAAGGAGTCAACGGGAAGATGAGGGTTCTGACCCAAGGATATCGCCTATGACTAAGGTGATACGCCACATAGAACACCATTTTAAGATAAGACGTCTAATACAAGTGCATAACCGATGAGATGAGGAAGGAGAGTCCTTAAACACTTTCGAGTTCCTCTCTTTCTAGATCATCCAGGAATAGCTCGAGACAAAATAGATCAGATCCCCCATGGCGTTGCCCATGCTCACTAGAGGGTAGTAATATAAAAAAAATTGAAAGGATGAAGGGAATACCCAATCCAGCCCCAAACCGGATAGAAAGTGACCCCAAACCCCGAAAGCAATATGGTTGTGCATTAGCAGATGATCTACTGATTCTTCCGCATTAAGGTGTAAGTTATGTATGCCCTCGAAAGCCATATCACATTAGCTTAATCAAGATTAAAGCCTTTTGCTTATGTTCCATGTCTCTCTGTCATGAATAATAACTGGGTATAATGTAATTATATCTCACTTGCTGAGATAGTGATTGTTTCTTAGGCAACATTGTAGAAGAACCTCGTCATGGTTAGGGAACCATGGACATGAGATGAGGATCTTCATTGACCTTGTAAACTGAGGGACATGAGATGAGGATCTCTTGACTTAGAGTGATGACTGGACATCCCACTCTCATAAGTCCATACATGTGGTGCTATCATATAGATGACATGATGAGGTATAGACTTTTGAGGTACACATGTAGGTGCATGTAACATGTACATGACACTGAGAGACCTAATGAATACTCAATGGTTTGATTACTGTCATAATTAAAATGAGTAATTCTTAGTGCAATACACAAATTAGTTTGATGTCTCACACATTCCTTAGACTTGAGAAATATACATCTCTTGATGAATTGTCTGTAAGTCGCACCCAAAATCCCACTTAGGTTAAAGTGAGACCCTGACACGTGACTTACACATCATACCATCCTGTTAGAAGCATTTAAGATAATCTAAAATACAAACCTGAAAGTTTTTCCTCAATTAATAACAATTGATACTTCAATAAGCATTCATTAAAATCCATAACTAAACTACATATGAAAATCATCCATCGTGATTCTCAATCATCAATTTAACTTAACCTTAAATCTATAATTAAATTCAATTACAAATCCTAGAACTCCATTGAATGCTAATCAATCAAAATCCATAGTAGGACCAACGATCAAGATTCCATTCCCCCTCGGGATGATCACCTGTTGGATCTTCCTCTACGTGCTCTTCCTCTTCCCACGGTCCAGGTGTGCAAATATCGAACCCCGAACCTGCCGAAAATAACAATTCGGCTGAGTATTGAAAATACTCAGCATATATGAACTTCGAACTAACAATATTATAAACATTTATGTAAGACTTATAACATGGATTGACAATACATGTACACATAAATAAATCAGAATGCGGAAGCATCTTTTCTTTTTAATTCTTACACGTGTTCTCTAGTACTTGTTTTTCTTACATATCTGACTTGTTTTTCTTGTCTTATTTTCTAACTTGTCTTTCTTATCTGTGAGTGACTTCAACAACATGCATTGTGCAATAATTTAAAATAATTTCACTCCATATACGGGTAGAGACTAATATATACTCTACTTACCGAGGTACCAAATCTTTAGCACATTATCCGGTGTGCACGTCTTGCTTTTGATTAACTTACTTGGCTTGACTTGTCTTACCTTGATCTTAGACTTATTGGTACTCGGGCAGTGCAAAACTCATTAATACGTTCATGCTTGTGTAAATACTTGTAATCGTGCTTTTCATCATGCTTGTGCATCTCCCTTTGCCATGAGTGTGAGTGAATGATGATAAACCCTTAGTTAAATCACACCCTAAATTATCAGTTAAGGCCTTCGAAGATTCATCATAATGACTAAAGCGACCATGATAATACTCCTAAGCCACACAACCAAAATTCAAGGTTTGTTTTAACCAAATATATATCATCCATACAACTGGTACATCATACATCAAAATAAAGCACATCATAAATCTCATGGTTGGTAAATTAAAATATGCTCGATAGGGTTTTGGCAATAAAATTATGAACTCAAATTAATCATTAGATATCAATTTCACAGATATAATTTCATACATTCAATTTTACTAAAAACCCTATTTTCACAACGAGTCCACATCCATCCTTCAAATATTCCATACATTCACTTCAATTCCAAAATCCATCCCTTCTTCCACATACATCCACATACCTCCATCATAATCCCAATCCCCTTGTTCAAGCATAGACAAAAATCCACATGGTTATTCACATCCTACTCATAGTTATTTACATCCTACTTAGGTTATTCACATCCTACTTTAATCATTCAGAAAAATCTTGTTTTAAGGGGATTCATACTTTTAAAACATGCTTTGATCGATTTCTTATCTTGAATTTTCATATTTTCCTCTTATTTACATAAATGAATATTTTATGGATAGAAGGGAATTCATATTCATCTCTCTTGATTGCTTCCCTACTATCTTACGCCTGCAAATGGGGCTCGATCTAGATCTTCACACCATTTTCCTTATACTTCGATTGAATCTTGTGATCTCTAGGTCTTCCCTCTTTGAATCCCTCAAAATACTCTTTTCTTTCTCTCTTTTAGGTTTAGGAAGCTTTGGGAACCCTAAACTCACGAAATACAAACTATATATAGGGTTTGGGACCCAAGGGAAGTTAAAAAGTCAGAAATTCACGCTTCTCGAAAAAATCACCGCCCGGGTGATCAATTGGCACCGATATATATATATATATAAGTCTTTTGCTGTTTTTTTCTTAACTTCATTTTCATGCAATTTATTCATAAAAAGTGGCTAAAAGGAGCAAGATAATTGGGTTATTACTTCTAAACATTTCATATTAATTTTCATAGAAATAATTGTATTAAAAATAACCACATTTTTCTAGAAATTAAATAAACAGTATGAATGCCGAGGAAATAAATTCGGGTCTCTTCACTGTATGACTTTGATGATACTAATCATTGATGTCCAATAAAGAGGCTATATATGGGTACATTGGGTCATGCACATAGTGCATTGAGGGAGTCGGATGCTCAACAAGGAATCCACTACTCTTATTCAGAGTTAAGATATTCCATTGACATGATCACAAAGTTGAACCAATAAGTTTGAGCTCGGCATTTGATAAAATGGTTTTATTGTATTGTTTTAAAATATTATTATAGAAATAATATCTATTTTCTAAAGCTTTTAGAAATCTGTTTTGGGGTTCAATATAGTGATCATGATCATGCTAACATAAGCCAGGGGTTTGACAGTAATAACTAAACCTATCCCTAGTGGTTTATGTGGGATATAGTGTAAGAGGAAGAACTGTACTACATAGGAAGTTGTAGGAATGGGTTACTTCATAATTTTCGTAAGTGTTGGGCTACTTCATAATATGTGAATGGACATTGTTATCATATGTAGTAGTCTAGGGACTTTTCTATAAAATTAGAAAGTCTATGGACCTAAAAGGAAAAGGGTTTTTTTAAAGGATTGTAATTGGATTACAATTACTTAACTACATCTAACACTTAAGGAACCCTAATTGGTTCCAAACACTAAGCTCTCTCTCTCTCTCTCTCGACAAGTGTCTTGACTAAGACTATAGTGTAACAAGTGTCTTGACATGTGTCATGTGATGACACACCTACTTGTAATGAGGCACCTACTTGTGGTGAGTCATAACAACATAATGTGACAAATATCTTTAACTTGACATGTGTCATGCGTAAACACATGAGATAAGCCTATATATATGTGTGGAGGTGTAGAAAATTGTTAGAAGAAATTTCACTCTAGTTTTTCTAAAAAACTTGAGACCTTCTACACATATTTCTCAGTGAGATTTTTGAAACTTTTAGTTGTTGAAGCTTAGTAGAGGCCATCATTCTACCATAAGGCTGTCAAAGAGAGATTCAAGAGGAACTGCTTGGACTTATAGGAGGCTTTACACTTGGAGAGCTCTTTGGGTAACCTTATTCTTTCCTCAAATCATTAACACTTGAGAGATCCTTGGTTGAGAAAAATTCTGATTTTGTCCTAAGCATGAAAAAATTTCATGCTACTTGTCTCTAACCTATAAGAGACTTTCATAAGGTACAAAAGGCAATAATTAGCTAACCGCAATCCTTTTTTTTCTTCTTCATATTGTTACAAGTTAGAACCTTGTTTAAAGCTGTAGTCCAAAGGATAAACGATACATTCAAAGGAATATTAGAATTCCACACATGTTTATGAGAAAATTGGTGAGAGGAGCCTATATCAAAAGATTGTAGGAGTGATCTCACTGAAAATTGACCATTGGGGCATCTAGACCAAATTCTCGTGTCCATACTTTGGGTCCGGGGAGGGAAAGGTTCAAGGCTTAGCAAAAGGTGAAGGAAATCTATGATCTCCCGATCGTTCAGATTTCGCCCAAATTTCAGACACCACACCACCTCGTTTTAATTGAATTCATAACACTTTGACACGGGTACGTTCTTATCTAGGGCCAGGAGGAAGATATTCCCAAAGTTGTTCTTTATAGGCTCCGACCTGCACCAAAGGTCCTTCCAATAACAGATTTTCGACACATTACTCACTCTAAATCTGATAAAAAGTGACAAGATATTTTCCGTTGCCATAATTCATCTCCATAAACCCACCCCATGAGAGCCTCTAACGGCTTTAGGGTCTGACTAGGATGATTGACCATATTTGGAAACCATCACTTTCCTCCAATGACTGCCCTTTCTTTCTTGAATTGCCACACTCATTTGCCTAACAATGCCTTGTTAACGTCTACCAAGGGTTTGAGATTGAGACCACCTCCCCTCATAGGACGACAAACTCGATCCCACTAAGGGTTTGTGAAAAAAATATTACATGGAAGTATCGTATCAATAAGGCTAAAAGCTAATACATGTTGCACAATATGTATCGATGCATATTGTGCAATATACATCGATACGCTCAATATTTCGAACCATGCGCTATCCATTTAAAAGATCCTGAAACTAACATCGACAATGATTTAACTGTTGATGTATGGGTATCCTACCCATTCATCCCCTTAGGGATTTTGCTTAGAAATTCAATTTTTTTTATTTTTTATAAACGTGGATATCCTGAGCCTTAAAGACTTAGACTAGTCTCCCATGTGCTGCATAGGGAATACCCCCACCCATACAACCGAAATTCAACTTTAATTGCCCGTAATATCGTCAACATTATTATAGATAGATTTTATGGACAAAACAAAAGATAGTATGGTCAACCTTTCGTCATCAATTTGATGCCCCAAGTTGATGAAACCTTGTGAAAGCATAGGGATTATTGATCTCAAGTTTATCTTAATAACAAGTTTTGAGTCATCTCAATCCAGTACCGAGTTATGAAGTAGTGCCATTCAGAAGGTAACCCTGCGTCTGGAGTTTTCTTGGCTCGGTTTCTTTGTTGAATGGCCTACTACTTCGGATTGGCTCTATTTTTCTTTCAAAAACCATTCTCATTGCCTTTACGGGAAAAAAATGTGTATGGGTATTTGTTTAGTTTGGCATACAGATTTTTAATGCTTGGGTGATGATCCTGGTTATCCTTGTTTCAATGTTAATAACAGAATTTCGGAGAATAAACATTTGAATGTCATTGCTTTTCTTTCCAAACAAGCATAACATTTTACTTGAGTAATCTCTACTTGATAACTGGAAGTTTAATTGCTTGGGATGGCTCCCAAGAAATCAACCAATTTTTTGATCTGCAAGGTTGATCAACTTATTGTCTGGCTAATGCCATGTTCATTGTCTTACTCTCTCAGTGAATTTTACAGGTGAAGGTACAGGCTTGCTTCGCCTCCATAGTACTTATCGTCATGATTTGAAAATATACAGCTCAGATGAAGGTCGTGTGCAGGTATGACCTAACTATAGTGCATGATATGTCTTTATTTTAATCGTTGAAATGTGTATCCATTCCCATGCTTCTTTTTCATGTTCTTATTATTTGGTTTCTTTCCTGTACGTTCTTCAAATTTTGTAAGCTTTGTTGCCAAAAATTGGCAATCATCTGCCTGTGGTTTTTGCACCTTTTGTGTGTGATAATTATTTAATAGGCAATTGGTAGCAGATGTCGGCAGCTGCGTTTGCCAAAGGCCTCCTTGACTTGGAAGGGCAATTAACCCCAATCCTGGTTTGTACTTTTTCACCCATAAAATAGTTTTGACTGCTTATTGATGCTGAATTTATATGATTTACTTGGGTCATCTTTTAAGGTTTCACTTGTGAGCAAAGATTCTTCTATGTTGGATGGACTTGACAATGCTAGCATTGAGATGGAAGAAGCTAAGGTTGGTATTGCTTCCTTATAAAGAAAATGGTATCATTGCATATGTTTTATGTCAAAATTGTAGGTTTTACAGGAACAGAATGCATGTGACTTGTGACTAGGATCATACACAAAAAATGTGGCTAGAGCCGCTAGACTAATATGGGAACTTGACATGAGCTTACAGGAATGTGCTGAAAAATTGTGTTATATTTTGACATTTAGCAATGATTGAGGTGTATCAGTTTGAAGTGTCTCAAATTCTATTCTGTCTGAACTTTTATTTTTGGTGGTTTTCCATTGTGGGAATATAATTGGAAATTCCTTTCTAGCTAGGGATTTGGTTTTGAGACTCTATAATAGGGTCCAGGGTATAGTTTCTTTTTATCGATCTTAGTAGATGGACCTTAGTGCATCTCTTCAGGTTATCTCTATGAGGCTCTTGGGGATAGTGAGTCTTGGGTATCTCAGTACCTATTGGGAGTGAGAAAGCTCTCTTTTTTGTAATCTTCACCTATAGTGGAAACTATTGCCTCATTTTTGCTAATGGTTGTACTCACGCGTGAGTCCGTGACGCAACGAACCATGTAATTCATGTATTGCGAGTGTGTTTTCTTTTATCTCTGTTCTTTTTCTTAATTTTTCTCATTATCATCGACCTTACATTCGCGTTTCCGCACAACAAACTGAAATCATAGCACTTTTTAAAGCTTGGTGAGAATATCTGCAACAGTATCACTTCAATTTTTTATGATTGCATATTTGGCACTCATGATGATGATGATATTTACTGAGGCACCTACAAGTTGGATCTGTAATTTTGTGCTCATTTGTAGTAAATATGAAGAATCCATAAGGAATCCTCATAAATTGTCCTCTTATTTCTATACTTAGACCATATGATTAACTAAAACTGTGAAAATATGCTATACTGGTCTGAAATGTGGAATTGATCCAGCACCTGCAATGTAGCTTCCTTTGCATGGAATCATGCATGTGACTATAAAATCTGTAATAGGATGATTGCTTGTTCTAACGTAATTCCTCACATATCAGTTACAATTTCCGACCAAAAGCAAAAATTCATTTTTTTCTTTTTTTGATTGCCTATTAAAACACTTATTGGTACTTGGTTTGTAAGTTCATTTGTAGAGCCAATAACATACTTGTGTACGGTAAAAGGGTTTTTTGTTTAGTAAGGATTTTGCTGTAATGTTTTTAATATACAATAAAAATGCCATAATCATGAGTATATAACTAAGTTCTCCCCACCTTTTGAAAGATCTATTTGACCACCCTAGAACTCTCGTCTCCTTATCCTGAAGCACTCATAATCGCTCTATATCCATTAAATGCCAAATAATTCCCTGGCATAAATCAAAACTAATTGCCATAAAGGGGAGGCACACGTGTGTGTGGGTTTTTTCTCACTTATAGAGCATGAACCTATGTTATGCAGAGTTCGTGCAATGCCCCCACCCCAGAAGGGTGCCCTCGCTCTCTTGGAAAAATGCTTCGAAAGAAGAATGACTCGCCAAGGCCCCGCCCGCCCCCCGCCTAGCTCGTTCATTCCAATCTCGGGGATTCGATTCGCGCCTAACTCACACTACTTTCAAGATGTTCCATACTAATGGATTCGGGTCCATAACCATGGGTTCCAATGCACGAGATCTTGTAGCACTTACCAATGAGGCCCTCGTGTTAGACACATTCCGGACTTTGATAGTATCGGGTTCTTGCTGGAAACTTCAATAAAATATTCTATTCGTTATTTACCCAATGTAAAATTGACATGCACCACAAATATGTGTTCTAGTTTATCCTTTAGAATGATTATAACTTATAGGTAATGAATACATCACTATCACATTAATTTATTTCCTTATTTATAAGTATAGGATGTTCATCATAAGACATCTTTATTAACAATTTCCTTAGAAACGTAATAAACCCCGAGTCCTTGAATCCTATTTTTTGGGAGTTGCTAAATTGGGCACATTGCATCCGTGTCGAACCTCGACACTTGTATCCATGTGTGTTCAACTTAGGCTTGAACCCATTGGACCCGAATATGATTGGAAGCAATAGAATGAGATTGGGCTCAACATTCAGCTTGCTATAGTTCTAACTTCTAAGTATCACATAAGTTGCAATATAGAACTCATAGTCCCTTGGAGTTCCCTGTTATTCTTCTTAGCATTTATTGAGACCAACATCAGCACAAAATGCTCTTTTCCCTTTTCTGTCAATTTACTTGATCTCAACCTCATTGAGTCATTGTGAACTTCATATAACCTAGATTATGGTGGGTCTTCGCTCTTTGGTGACTTTAGCAAAATCCGTCAATCAATGGTAGCCGATGGAATCTCTGTAGAGATTTTATTTGTTTTTTATGGTTCATTGGAGGCCACATGGACCTATGGGCTACACAATGAGGGGTAGCCCTCCCCCATCCATAAACCCCCCCAACCTTGATGTAGGTGGGATTCGATCCCAGGTCTCTGATACGATGCCAAGAAACTTTACCAACTAAACTAGCTGGCACCTACCTCTTTAGAGATTTTCGTTGTCTCTAATAAGAATGTTGGGAAAAAGCAGCTTCTCTTTGGACAGAGAAGTCGGAAATTTTCGAAAAGAGGAGAAGAAAAGATGCAATTTAAACAAGTTTTTAGTTTCTCTTAAATATTTTGAGTGAATTTTTAGGCAAATGAGCCATTAGATTTAATTCCAACAGGCTTTAGTCACCATCTAGGAAGCATGGGTACAGGGATACTTAGATACGGCGATATGATATGGGTACGGCGATACGGCAGAAATTATGAAAAACAACTAAGTTTTACCTTAGAGTGTCGTATCCGATACAGTGATATGGGTACGTTTCCATTTTCAAAGTATCCGTGCTTCCTAGGTCACCATTGATGTAGAAGGAAAAAGATCTTCCAATAATTTTCACCTGTTCGATATATGGATAGTTTGGTCAAGTATGCATTTTAAAAAGGGTAAGAACCAAGGGGGGATCTAGAAATACACAGGATTGTGGGACATAGCTATACCTTAAGTGCTATGTTGCATAGACACAGACGCAAGTGCCAGTGTTGGACTTGGATATGGGATGTCGGACACAGCGAACCCCAAAACAGATTCGGGGGTGGAAATTTTAATTTTTTGTTTTAAAATTTTTTATATTTGAAATGTTATAGGAATATTATTATATAAGATTAAAAAGAAAATAAATTAAACATGGAAGAAAATTTATTGTAAACTGTAGACACCCTATTTTGCATGGGCCTGAGAAAATCCAGCGGTGCCAAGTACTGAGAGAGAAGACGAGATCCGGACTCCCGAATATCGAGGATCAAAGCCAAAAAGCCCAAACCCAATCCAGCTCAAGCCCCAAGAGGGCAAGGTTTTTTTTTAAAGCTTGAAATTGATCCGCGCCCTTCATAAGGGCGCGCCCCTTATTTTTGCCTCAAAGCTGGCCCGCGGTCTTTAGAAAGGCGCGGCGTACAGTAAATCCTAATTGCGACCTCGTTTCGCGTGCCAACGGGTTTTGGGTTATTTTTTTAGTCCCACATCGGAAAAAAACGTGAAAATCCTATTGTTTCACCTTATAAAAGGAGCCTTACTCCAACCCATAACTCATCTTGGAAAATCCGGAAAGTCTTGAAGACTTGAAAAAAACTGTGAAAACTCTTGAGAATCGGAGGAGAATCCTTTAGGCTTTCAACTTGAAACCTAGGAGAACTCTGAAAAAGCCTAGCTTAGCCCTCGAATCCCAGAAATTCCAGCCATCAACCTAGGAGGGATCTTCACCAAATTTGGGGGGAAATCTTGGGAGTTCGGATCTCGTCAAAGCATTCTCTTCTCTTCAACCACTTGGAGCATCTATAAAGGGAAAAGGTATGCCACATCCTCATCCTCTGTTTCTACCCGTCCAAGTCTCTTCTTCCCTCACTTTCTCTGAGTAGCTCGGAGATTTCCCTCTTCACGGTTGTGCGGACGAGGAAATCCGGGTGAAGGAAAGGGCTGGAAGACCAGATCTTCGACTTCTTTTTAAGCTTTTCTTTATTATTGTTAGTAGTTTCGTCCCTTTTCCACCCAAAGGTAGGCGGGGCCCCTCTTAACTCGGTTGAGGAGGGATGTGTGGCCGTTCGCCGATTTAGGGAAAGGGGATTTTGCCGCGCAAGTAGAGAGAAACTCACCCTAACTCGGTCGAGCAGGGGTGGCTTTCCAATCTCGAAATAAAAGAAAACAAGTAGGGATGAAATCGCCTTAACTCGGTCGAGGAGAGGTGGTTTTTCTCGAAATAATAAAAAAAGAGAAAATAATTTTAAATTAATTTAATGGAGAAAGTTAAGAGGTAACCGTCGCTCGACGGATGAGGTGGGGTGCCTAACACCTTCCCCAACTCATAAAAGAATCCCCGGACCTGTTCTCGGTTTTTATTTAATCGAGGGTTCTTAATTGTGGGTGACCAATCACAACCGGAATCTTGATTGGTGGCGACTCTAATAGATCTCGGCTTCACATCGGTTGAAAGACGCGGATGTGGGGAGGGGATCGACTCGGGTCGGCTATCGCACAGCTGGCGACTCTGCTGGGGAAAATTTATTGTAAACAACACTAGATAATGTATTAGAGACTGTTGTTCATCAACAATATAAATGACATTAATTAAAGCATATGAAGTAATAAACATATATTAATTCTAGGGGTATCAATGGGCCGAGCTTGCATTTTTTTGTTAATTTTGAATATGCTCGGCTCGAGCCCAACCTGTTTACAAGAGGTGTTTTTGCCCATATTCAGCTCGTTGACACCCCTACTCTCTCTCTCCTCTCTCTCTCTCTCCTTTTTATGTTACATAGCTTGTTTATTCCTCCTATTCTTTATCTATTTTGTTATGTTGAAAACAATAGGTGTCACGACTCAAAATCCCACCAAGGGCAAAAGTGGAATATCGCATCGCGACATTCATATCACAAGCTTATAAGACATAACTAAAGAAATAAAAGCATAAATATTTAAAATAACATTTATCTCATGATGTCCAATAAAGCAATAAACAACTGAAATGTAAACATCCATCCAATGATGTCTTAATACAACCCATAAAATTCTTAACATAAACATCTCATAATCTATGAACTCAAAAATGAGGATAATCATCTCCGGCTCCAAGAAATCACTATTGGCTCTTTTGTAGTAATTGTTGCCTTCCCAATGTTCAGCAACGTACTCAGAATCTAAACCTGCCGACACAAAGTATCAGCTGAGCAACATGCGTCTCAGAAGATACAAAATCCTACCTAGCAATAGCATAGTCATCAAACATGCATATTCATACCATAACATATTTGACACCATAACTTATCTTAATATCAGAGTACGGAAGATCATGTAAGCCTCTTATGAACATATTCCTATTGTGAGGCCTATGTGCATCTTAACTTAAAGAATTTTCATACACTTATCAAATAACTTTAAACAACTCAATCACATAATTAGGTGATGAGTTTACATTATAAAAGTACCAACTTTAACACCTGTCAATGCCCTTATGACTCTTATGAGCCAGATGACTAGTACCATTGAAATTCTACTTGTGAGCCAAGTAATGTACCCTTGAGATCCTAACTTATGAGGTAGATACTAGCATCCTTGAGTAACTTGTGAGCCTGTCATCAGGTACGTTGTACCCTTGAGATCTTAGACATGTTGGTACAATCATGCAATTTCGTACTTATACCATACATACTTGTGAACTTGTCTTATGAGATTTGTGAGCTTATCATCTTGTGAGACTTGTGAGCTTATAAGTCATGCATTTCAATGTTTGTGTGAGTGAAGTGGAAGTTATGAACTTTCGGTTAAGTACACCCTAAATCAAATATCTCCATGCTATCGAAACCCCATTACAGTGTCCTATACCACCATAATTAAGCATCTAGGCAATAAGATTGTCATCCAAGGTGTTTGCCCATCTGAAATGTAAAACCACATCATACATAGCACACATCATGTTTTCTTAACTAAATCATGATGTATCAATTAAATTCATAGAATGAAATAAACATTGCCATAATTCATGAACAACATTCATAATTAATCATAAATACGACAATCATATTCTTTATTTTAGATCTATTCAATAACATAATCGACACAAAAATCACACACTTCAATACATGGATACGATTTTCTTACATATTAACTAACATCGAAATCATATAACATCAATGAGATGTACATTGTAAAATTGATACATTACTTACATACATGGGCTTCTTATTCTTAATTCAAATCTAATAGTCACACCATTATTGAAACAAGGAAACTATATCTACTTTAAACAATGATGATTCTCTGCGACAAAAATCTTTCTCACGCCTGAAAAGATGGAATCTACTGAGTGGCAACGTCCTCGATCAATGATCTCTCTTCTTCTAGCGCTTTCCTCCTTCTCAAACCCTAGATTTTTCTTCTCTCTTAAGTTCTAAGTTTTAAGTTGATTAGAAAACCCTAAACCCACGAAATAATGCTTAAGGAATATTTATAGGGCTTAAAAATGGTCCCACGACTTAAATCGCATTTAAAATTTTTGGATCTACGTGACTCGTTTGAATGACCTAGTGCTCGTTCGAACGGGTTGCATTCGAGATTTGATCAATTGCTTAGACTAAGATGCTCGTTCGAACGGGATGCATTCGAGACTATGTAAATATATATTGATTTATTGGATTTATTCGTTTCCCAAAACACTCTTAGCTCTCATATTTTGAGATTAGAATTGAGGGATTACCTCTCTTTCCCCCATGGATTGAATAAATTTATTTGAAATTAATTGGATCAAAGGGCACTGTTGTAGTAATTGGTATTTTTCCATATTTCAGCAATTTTTTTTTTGAAATTTTACCGTACCTTTCTAGTCTCTCCTCATATCAACTGTGAAGTCATCTTTTTACAGGCTAGGTTGAATGAGATAATAACTTCTAATGCGAAGACAGTGCACAACAATGGATCTTCCGAGTTTCCTTGGATGGCTGATGGTGCTGGACTGCCTTCTAATGCTGTTAAACTTCTACCAAAATTGGTAATTACATCATTTCATGAGACATTGATTGGGTTTATTTTATTCCTTGCACGATAAATACTTTGTCTTTTAAGCACCATTTATCTTAGCATGGAGCTATATGCAGTTTATCCCTCACAAATGACTGTTTTTTTCCTCATCATTGCTCAAGTTATTTCATTCATACTTTTGAAATTAAACTCTCTTAGCCTATTGGTTATGTAGTATTTTGTTACTTGGTCATTTACTTCCATGTAATGGTGTAAACTGGTGCAGCACACAGATGGTCACTTTAGATCTTATCGTGTCCTCATACCATATCTTTAGCTTGCAATGTTTTTTTCTCTCCCTCTGTATAGAAGTCCATGATTAAGCTCCTCTTCTGTTGGTATGTGAAAAAAAAAATCTTTTGGAGAACACACTGAACTGCCAAAACTGATACATATTGGTTGTATTGTATGTACCCAATCGTATGTGTTAAAATGTTATATATTTAGTTGACAATGTGGGCAGTGAAATCGCACTGCCCATTTATGCAAGTGCATCATGCACCTACATACACCAAATCACAACCCAATTAGGGCAGTGATGTTGTCCCACGTGCCCAGGACATAGTGTGGCTCCCATATATTACCTTAGTAGGATTATTTTGCCGACAGAACAACGATATTCAAAGATTGAGAAGGTGTGTTTGGCGTTAGTGTTTGGGAAGAGGTCATTCAGGACTCTGGGCTACTGAGAATCAGAGGCATGCCTGTCTTCTTCCTCTTCAGAAAGCTGCAATCCTTAAACAAAGACTAAGGGTGTGGAACAAAGAGGTCTTTGGAGACATCCGTCGCAGAAAATGGACTTCTTTGACTTGCGGAGCAGTAGAATGCTTTCCTCCATTGAAGGTAGAACGGTCCTCTTGGACAGGTACAGAGGCTGCTTAGTGATAACCACAAAATATTGGTGCAAGAAGAGATCTTATGGCGCCAAAAGTAGAGATCCCTTTGGTTGAAAGAGGGGGATAGAAAGACCTGTTCCTTCCATTTGACGGCCATGAAAAGAGGTGAAAATGCCATAAGAGAGCTGGTGACCGAGGATGGGAAGTTCTTTGTCTCCTGTGTTGATGTTGACAACAACTTGCTGTAACTAAAAGTATAGGCTATAAAGCCTCATGGTGAAAACAGCAGCAAGTTTGTGGCTAGCTGCCACTTGGCCGCAGCTAAAACAGTTGCAACCTTAGCCCTCATGGTGAAAATACACTGGAAGCCTATAGCTTGCTGCCACGTGTATGCAGCTAAAAAGATGCAATGTAACGTGCAGCTAAAACAGCCGCACAATACTGTCCGCGGCTAAAATAGTTGCAGGCATTATTTAGCAAGCAATAAAGGCCTGCCACGTGTCCGCAGCTAAAAATATGCAGACACTTATAGCCCAGACCCAGCATATCACAAATGGAACTAACCTCTACGATATATTGCCTATGCACACAAATGGGCCACTTGGCCACCCAAACAAGAGGCACCTCAACTCTTTGGGACAAATTGATGTTTATCTGCCCATGCAAACAGACAATGAATCAAAAGGTGATTGCAACTTTCTTCATCCTTACGGCACATAACACATCTATTCAAGATCATCATACCACAATTCCTAAGGTGATCAATCATAAACAAGTATAGAATTGCCGTCGAAATGAAAGGTTTTAATTTAGAACGAATATCCCTCTAAAGAATCAGATATTTAGATCATCTTTCTCTAACAAGATGTTATAGAAGGACTTAGCTGAAAGGCCTCCCCTAGTCTTCCCTTTCTAGATGCACCTGTTGTCACACCCCGAAACCCAAACTCTCGAATCTCAGGGTGTGAGTTCTCATTCAATCTCTTGGCTCATATTATAAAATATTTAATCATTCTTCATAACACATAATAAAGATTTGAACTTCCAAACTCACCTGTATAATATGATTCATCAGAGCAACTATTTACATATGTACAATCTACTTTATACACCAAAATTTTCATCACTTTCTACTAAAGTTTGTATTACAACATTAACCTCAAACCCAAAATATACCTCTGATGATATCTCCCTTTTCACTCTTTATACAAATATACAAAACTCCACACTTCAAAAAGAGACAACCGCTTCTATCTCCATTAGCTAGCTCCTACTCTGCAAGAGTAGTATAAATTTGGGTGAGCTAGAAAGCTCAATAAGTAATTCCCATATGTGTAGGATTCAATGAACTTAAAAAGAAATGCAGTGGAAATATATGCAATTTTCAAACTAATTATCATGCGTATTTTAAATTAGTATATGGTAATTTTCCAAATATATGCATGAGACCATATAAATAATTCTGCTACAAATCATGAATTTAAACTGATTGTAAATACAAACCTCCCGTTGAATCATAATTCCAAGTAATAACGAATCCCGAAATAAAATCTTCAAAACTCTAAGATATATAACTTACAACTATCCATGTTACTATATAAATCTATCAGCACCAAATACCAGAGTGCTATCCTATACTGACTCACGTATTTTTCACCGATCTTGTCAGCATAGTTGCCTATAAGAGATCACGGTAAAATGATACTCTTAAAGGCTCTCTCGAAATAGGACAAAACTAAATTGGTACATTCGATTCTCCCAATCATTCCAACGTAGCCGCCTGGGACCACCCTAATACGTCGGGGTTTACCGAACGTCCCGTACTAGGGTCAGATCCTTAGGCTTTCTTGGAATACAATGTGGGAATGTAACATCCACAAGGGTAACTCACCAGCTCGTTAATACAATCATAAACTGACTACCAAATCCATGGATCGTCAGGGTGGTATTCTTCCCTAGATATCAGTTGTCTACCAAATTCATGGATCATCAGTGATATATATCAAAATCAAAATCATATTTATAATACATAAATGAGATTCAAATTTCATAATCACGTCACTCGAAGGTTTTTCTTTTGAAATCTGATACGATTCGAAGATATATATTTCATTTTTTCACATAAACTCATCATTTACTTTCAAAATAGGTAAGTCCTGTATACTTATTCATAATTACTATAATCTGAAATTTTCCACTTAGTCAAAATTACTCCAATCTGAAAATTTCCACTTAATCAAAATTTCTACAATCTGAAATTTTCCACATACTATAATCTGAAATTGTTTCCAACATCTTTGCATATTCATATAACAATTTTCCTAAATTTAACAACAAATTCCTTTAATATAATTCAAAGAACCACGAATTAAATCAAACACATATGAATTTACTTACCCAATTGTAAACATAATCCAGGTGAAAGAAATATATTTTCTCTCATTTTCCTCCCTTTTCTTTCCTTTCTTTCCCTTTTCTTCTTTTCCTTTCCTTTTCTTATTTCTTCCCCTTTTCTCTCTCTTCCTTTATACGTAACCTACTGTTGTTGTTCTGTTCCTCTATTACTGTTGTGAGAAGTGAGAACAGAGTTACTGTTTACTGTACTTCAGTTGGGAGAAGTGAGAACTTGCTGTACTTCAAAACCGTACAAGAGAACCTCTCTGATCCTATCTATTACTTATATCACATACATATCAAAAGTAAACAGCTACATGTGAGTGGGTTTGTCACCACTCAACACATAATAGTAATTCTTTATTAATTATAAAGTAGTCCCTTTACTGTTTGTTTATTACACTTAAGTTCAAACTAGTTATAATGAGTCTCTTTAAACACTAATTAGTTACATAGTTACTTACTAATTGTAATTAAGAATAAAAAGTAACCTTATTATATTGTTTGTTAAGTTACCTTAATTATAATTTAACCCTCCTTCTTAACATTTATTATACTTAAGCCCTTAATTTCAAAATAGAGTATAAGTAACATCCTAATCACTAATTAATCAACTAATTACTTACTAATTATAATTAGTAATAAAAATAATATATATTTTTTTTATCTCTCCGAACCCTTCTCTACATTAGACGGGTCATTTATGTTAATGTCAGATTTTAGAAATTCTACCCCGATTGATCGATATTATGATCTGAAGTCTAAAGTCTTCGGGTCTCTTAGGGTCGCACCTTCCACTATATATATATATATATATATAGTCTTAACTCATACATTTTACAAATTTAGGTGCTAGCAACACAATATCTGGTAATCAGAAGTTGGGTCATTACACCTGTCCTCTCTATTTGACCTAGTTCTCTAGAGGATTTAGAAGCAATGCTACCTCCTCTATCTCCCTTCCTTTGAAATTCCTTCAATATGTTGGATGCCCGATGATCTCTCCTCTATTCCCAAAGCAATCACTAAGCGTAATGCTTTTGGGAAGGGGGGAAATCTTTACAAAGGTTTTACAGTTTCCTAGACCTGCCCCATTCATCCTTCCAAAAGCAGTTCCAAACTCCATTCTTGACCACGAATCTCGTATTCTCTGCAAATTCCTCTTGCTCAAGAGATATCCCTTTCCATACCCCGACTCTGTTGGAATCTTCCAAATATATGCGTGATGTGCCTAGTAGCGGAGGAATCAATGGATCATTTACTATTTTACTGCCCCCCCTTTGTGTTTAGATTGAACTTCTTTATTAGCTCATATCAACGTTGCATGGGTTTTCCCTATTCCTTCTAGAGTTTCTTATTTTGCTTGTAGCTAGGTATGTTGGGCCCTCGTTGGAACCTAGATTGGGCTCTTCTTCCAGGGGCCATCACCTGGTCCATCAAATATTCGCCAGTGAAACGCAAAACGCCGGTCAATCAAATATTTCGTATTTACAAAACTACGTATTACAATTTCCAACAGTTGGTTTTGTACGATGTTCTAAGGTGGAGTGCATGCTCAAGCGGATTTGCAAGCTTATAAGGGATTGTGCTGATATTTGATGTATCACCCCAAAATCCCACCTAGGAGAATGTGGAACTTTGGCACGTGACTTACTTATCATAATCTATTTTAAAGAGCATTAATAGCATACTAAAATCTGAACTTAAAAATTTCATCATTAAATAACATTTGATACCTCAATTAAACGTCAATTAAAATCCATAACTAAACTGAATGTAAATAATCTAAACCATCTATCATGGTTTTTAACCCCCAATTCAACCTAAACATAAATTCTCAATAAATTCAATTACAATCTCTTTGAACTTAAATAAAATGCTAATAAACCAAAGTCAATGGTGAGGCCATCGATTAATATCCCGTTCCTTTTCAGGATGATCACCTGTTGGATCTTCCTCTATGTAGGGCTGTCAATGGATCGGATTAGATCTTGATCCAGATCCGATCCGATTAGACGGGATCCTAATCCTGTTATAGATCCGTTGGATCCAATACGGATCCGAGATCTTGAATTCGATTATAATTGGATCGGGTTTGGATCTATAGTGTGATCTGATCCAATTAAAATCCGATCCGATTGGATTATATATAACAATAATAATATTTATATAATTTTACAAATATACTACAATACTAATGATAATTTTTTATTTTTTTTAATTAAAATGTTAGTGTTTAGATATATTAATGTTAATCGGATTGGATTCGGGTCGGATCTTGGATTAGTGATCGAATTTGGATTGGTTAATTCATGATCCGACAGATCTCGGATCGGATCTATTGGATTCTTTTTTTTTTATCGGTAAACAAGCAAATATATATATAAATAACAGGACAAAGATACAAGAGCCTAAGTAAAAGCGATACTAATGATAATTTTTTATTTTTTTTAATTAAAATGTTAGTTTTTAGATATATTAATGTTAATCGGATTGGATTCGGGTCGGATCTTGGATTAGTGATCGAATTCGGATTGGTTAATTCATGATCCGACAGATCTCGGATCGGATCTGTTGGATTCTTTTTTTTTTATCGGTAAACAAGAAAATATATATATAAATAACAGGACAAAGATACAAGAGCCTAAGTATAAGCGAAAGCATTATTTTTCAACCAAATGAACTCTAGTGCAAGCTGTATAAAAGAACAGTCCTGACACCTAGCCTAGGAATTCTCCCTAGGAGAAGATCAACCTAGTACCACCCGAAGCTCCTCCCCATCATAATTTATGACCGCTTATTCCAACGCCACCAACCGAATATGCGCACAAACACGAGATTGAGATGCCGAAGTATCCTCAAAAACTCTGAGGTTTCTCTCTTTCCATATCATCCACGATATGGCACCCGGAAGCACCGACCAAAGTGCCTCCCTGACACCATCCTCACTGACCCTCGGCCAACAAGACAAAAAGTTAAGAAAGGAAGAGGGAAAAACCCAGTCCACACCTATGTGGGAAAAGAAGTAACCCCAAATCCCAAACACAGTAAGACAATGCAAGAGCAAATGATCCATTGACTCTTCCGCTTTGAGGCACATGAAACACCTATTGGCCAACCTCCATCCTTTATGTTGTAAATGGTCACAAGTGAGGATTTTATTCAAGGCTGTATTCTAGGGAGAAAAAAGAGACCTTAGAGGGAATACTTGGATTCCACACTACCCGATGAGGAAACGAGCCCATAGAGATTGGATTCTTAATCAGATCGGATTCGGATCTAGGCAGATCAGGTCCAAATTCGATCTGTTGACAACCCTACTTCTATGTACTCCTCTTTAACTCAAGGTCCTGGAGCACTGATATCAAATCCTTCTGAACCATCGACAATAAAATTATCGGTTGAGTAACAAAGTCACTCTGCATATATAATACCTATAATAAATAATGTCATGAAAATCAACAAGCACACGGTTAACAGTTCAATTTAATTCACATACATAAATCTGAGTGCGGAAAGCATGTGTGTTCATTATGTCATTTACTTTCTTACTTTATTACTCTATCAAATATAACAACATGCAATGTGTATAACTTGAAATACACTTTACCAGTTACCTATTATGGAAAGGGGTTACTATACTTTACTTTCCGAGGTTACCATCATTCGCACATTATCCGGTACGGACGGCTTACTTAGTACTTATTTCTAGTGCAACGGCTTACTTTGTGCCCTTAGGTCATTCTGATGGTAGTCGGTCCGTGCAAAATTCATCATACATTAATGCTTCCGTGTACCCTTACTTTCTGACTTTGTTACTTTACTTTTATCTTACTTGTGAGGTGTGCCCTTAATGATGCTCTTAATTTTTTCTTTATGCTTGTGCGTGTTTTACAATCGTGCGTGCATGTATAAACAATAGCCTTTTTTATCAAGATCATAAATCATGCCTTTTTTTATCAAGATCATAAACAGTACCCTAGGTGCACTACCAATGGCAACTCATCAATGATGGAGGGAGCTTAGAGCAGTGTTTTAAAACTCAAAAACTCGACTTGACCCGACTCGGAAACTTGTCGAGTAGAGTCAACTTGGAAACTCGGGTAAAACTCGTCCGAGTAATGACACCTAAAAGTCGAACATATATAATATTTTTCTAATACTATATATATGGTATAAATTCAAAATTAATGATAAACTATACCTAAAATGAGATATATAATTCAATATAAACTAAACACCCTGCTTTTGTTTCGTATTTATACTTGAGAGTGGGTGGGGTTTGTTAAAAAAGAAAAAAAAAAAGCATAATTTGGTCACTTGGGTAGGCCGGTTTACTCATTTTTTGTTTAAGCAAAGAAAGTACAAAACTCCGGCGAGTCGGGGTGAGTTACTCAATTTTCAGTATCAAAGTTGAGTTTGGCCAAGTTTCGAGTCGACTCGCTGAGTTTTAATACTATGGCTGAGAGAATATTGTTGCTCAAGAAATGGTTAATAAGCTGAATTTGAAGACTGGGAGTCGTGCCTGGACTTACAAAATCTCTTGGTTTAGAAATTGCAACGAGACTGGAGATCATGAAAAGATATTGTAAAAAACCTAGATATTAGATGGCAACAATTGAGGAAAGCATACGCGATCCACAAGCTTTTATGGAAAGCCAGATTCTTTAAGCCATAACGAATGAGAAAGAAAGGTAATAACGAAATGGAATGAAACCAAGAGTGGTACCACTACCGCTGTTTTTGGAATCCTTCCAAGGCCATTCAGTTTCAAGAACCACAGAAACGCTTTATCCAAGATATAGTTGCGCTGTTGCACTTCTCATAACAGTTTACGGCAATAACCTTTGAAGGATATTGGCTGACTATATGAGTGCAGATAACATGTTTGCAGAATTGCGGAAGTCCTATGTAGCTACAAGTGTTCTTGAGAAGTATGAACAAAATGGAGAAGTAAACTCAGAGCACGCTCGTCACGCAACAGCAACTGCCCTCGGAGGATCAATATGTGGTGAGGATATAAGGCCTTGCGCTGAAAGTTTTAAAGGAAATGATCATAAGAAGCTGGTCTTGCCACACACCAACCGGAAAGATCCTACCTGGGTTCTTAAAGTATGCAGCTAATGTGATCAACCTACACATCTATCATTTACACAAAGACAACTGCAAATCGCGGACTTCAGGAGCAGTGTTAAAAAACTCGAAAATTCGACTCGACTCGGAAGTGAGCTGGGTCGAGTAACTCGGAAGACTTGAAAAAAACTCAACTCGGCCGACTCAGAAATATATATATATTATAATACTCTATATAAAAAATAAAAATCTAATATCTCAACAAGAGTATCATCAGACAAGCCCAAACTAAGGCACCACTACCACTAACAAAAAACATAAACGTTTTTGTGGCAATAATAATTTCAATTTTTTTTAGCCAGACAAACTAACAAACTAATTCTTCTGGAGCCTTTTTCTCCAAGACTATGTATTGCTGTGGATTTTTTCTTGTACAACAGAAAAGGATCCGTTATTGATATGTTAATAACGAATAGGGTAGGCCTACCCTATTCCAGCCTACCCATTTGGGGTTTGATGTAGACCATGCTATGATGGTTGTGGAAGGCAGTCATCATGCTGTGACGACTGTTAAAGAAGGAGTAATACAAGTCGTCGTGATTATTTTAATGAAGAAAATTCATCATGCATGCCCATGAAAATAGGGTCTTCACCATTTCAAATTCTCAAAAAAAAAAAAGTTGTAGCAGTGTTCCAAAAAAAATGGAGTACATTGGTGCTCTCAGCGAGTTTCGAAACCCTAAACCATTGAAATCGATGAAATGAGCTTATAAAAGGGGGTTTATAAAATTTTAAAAATTATATTTGTGTCTCGTTAAAGACTCGCCCAAGTCGAGTTGAGTCAATAAACCGACCCAACTCGGCTTGACTCGTACGAGTTTTCTCCGATTATTCAAATTTTGAGTTTTTCAGGCGAGTTGACTCGAAACCCAGCTGAGCCAAGTTGACTCGGCTGAGTTTTGAGTCAACTCGCCGGGTTTTAGTACAATGTTCAGGAGACCTTATTCTTCTTTTCGGTGGATTCCAAGTTTTTGAGACCAGGGTATACATGAAACTGGCTCATCCCTATATAAAACATAGATCATATCTCTAGATGGTGGGACTACGTAAGCTAATGGAGCTTTTTATATTTCATATTAGGAACCGAAAGTATGCTCTTCTGTCATCATGTTAAAAATTCAGATACATTTCTCTCCATACCGTGTGCAAATCCTATGCAGATTGTAGGAAAGTTGGAGTTAAGAGTGAAACTTGGAGAAGTAGCGAAAGAGATCAAGGCCCAAGGGGATGATATGCACCCATGACCTAACTTCCATCGCTCATCCCTTTTGGCTATACAATGCCCCTTCTAACTTCATTTGGCTGCTGTATTAGGTCGTGTGTCCATATGCGAAATTCATATTCTTTTCTTGCCTTGCGATTCTATTTCCTGTTGCTCCGTTTCCAATTTATTCATTTTGAATTTTGAGTTGTTGACAAGGTATGTTTTTGGCTAGAAAATAGGAAAATGATCCTAATTATTCATTATGTTCCTCTTTTTTTGTTGTTTCTCTTGAGTAGGTCAAATTCACCAAGAAGGTCACTGCACAAGTGAAACTTCTTGCTAAGGATGAAGATGAGGAACTTGTAGAGACAAGCTCATATGACGTGATTCTTCCATATGACCAAGCAAAGGCCCTTGGGAAGACGAATATTGATGTTGACCGTATTGCTGCTGGATTACCTTGTGGTAGCGAGGGATTCCTTTTGATGTTTGCTCGCTGGAAAAAGCTTGAGAGAGACTTGTATAATGAACGTAAGGAGTAAGTGTCTACCATTAAACTAGTTTATCCAAATGTATGTGCTTGGAGTGTCTTTTCCAGGGACTAGATCTTCTACTGACTGCTCTATTTTCTATGGCTTTCCTTTTAATATATGATGACTACTCATGATCGACCATCAACTCCACTGACATTACGAATTTATGTCAGGCGGTTTGATATAACTCAAATTCCAGATGTTTATGATTCATGCAAGTAAGTCATCTATACTTGAATTCTTTTTTGGCTGCATATTGTTTGAAAGTAACACGATGCTTATAATACATTTATGCAATTGAGAAAAAAATTTCAACAAACCAAAGAAATATGTCTCGGCTCCCACATGATTCAGTACTTGTTTATATCTGAATTGAAGTTCTGGTGTTATTTTGCATAACATATTTTAAATGTGCTCCTTCATGGCTGTTTACTGGTGATGAATCAGACATTATTGAGTCTTTAATTAATCCCTACTTATGATGTTAACCTTTTATCACTGCCAAGGTGATTTAATACATTTGAGAATGTGACCTATTCCAGGTATAATGGCTACTCTGATACAGAAGTTATTTCATAAAATTACTTGAACTTATTGTTGGATATAATTTATTAGAAATTGAGTTTCAGTTGTCAGCTCATGTGGCCTTGTAGTTCAAATTTCAATTGGAATGGTCTCTCTATCAAAACCATGTCATCTTGGGTTTTATCCCAACTAATCTACAAAGTGAGAACACAAATATGCACAAATGTGTACGAATATTAATGCCACTAGATGTGTTAACCGAGGTTTTAAACTTTGGTTCAGTATGGTTCTCTCTTTAAAAATGGAAATTTTGTGGGGGAAGTTTCAGTATGGGGTGGTATTTCGCAGTAGTACGGACAAATAGGAAAATGTGAAAATTTTCAACGAAACATTATAATATGTTAATTGCTACACACTTGCACACTCGAACTGACCAGATGTGGGGTTTATTTGGCGTTCAACGTCTCTTGTGAGGCTGAATCAGAATATGTTCACTCTTCTCATCTTCAGAAGCCGTTGAACCCTTCTGATACTCGAGGTATATTCAAAGCAATGTCACCTGCGAGGTTTGAGATAAATCAGCACAAGAAATTGATCTGGCCAATCTGAGTATCTATATTCCCAATCTTGTGTCTATTGGCTTGCATGTCTCATGTCCTTTTCAATCTTTGGGTCCAGTCTGTAGTATTTTGTTTCCAGAAATCCAATAAAAAGGGCTCATGGGGGAAGCTTAGGTAGTAGAAAGGAAGGGGAAATAGAAGGAATGAAAGCATTTTGGGTGACAGTATGCCGGAGGATCATGAAGGGGATGGTAAGAAGGTGGATGCTCTTATTTCTGAAGAAAACTCTAGAATCAACTTGTCCTATCAGAGGTAAATGAAGACATTTTGGGTTATAGTAGTTTGGAGAGCCATGAAATGGATGGTAGAAAGGAAGATGTTCCCAACCTTGTGAAAAAGTCTCAGGTCGAATTGTCCATCAGAAGAAACATGAATGGAATGAGCAACAGTCAGAATCTCATGCAGATGAGTGGTTGACAGATTAGGGATTAAGATGGTTGAAATGGATGGAAAGACATTCAGGCTTTCTGAATGTATCAGGGAGGAGGGAAGGATCTCCAGATTTTAAATAAAAGGGAAGAGAGGGGTCTAGAGAACTTTAGAATTTTTCAAGTTAGGTGAACTACGGAGTACGGAGGACAAGCGAATGCCAGACAGAAGGAAAAGAAACCACAGGATGGTGGTGTAGGGGAGAGTGGGTTTGTCAATTAATATTCTGAGCTAGAATGTGCACAGAATGGGTTGTTGTACACATGGATAACTGTAAAAGAAGCTATTTGTAAAGCATATCCAAATATATATATATATATATATTTTTTTTTTTTTTGGGGTAACGGAAGGTGTCCCAAACTTAGAGGCAAGGACTAATCCCTTCGGATGTCTGCACCGACCCACTCGGAAATTTCCCTACGGACACCAGGGTAAGTCGAGGAGTGGGAGTTGAACACACAACCACAGGGAGCAAACCTGGGATGCTAGCCAACTGCACCAACCCCTGGTGGTTTTTTTTTTTTTACCAGATAAGCCCATTATGTTACAAGAAACCGTACTAGGGGATTTTGATAAACTTGCTGTTACAAGTGTTTGAAGACACAAGAATAAGGGATGGTATTCGATACCGGTAATCAGGTCCTCTGGTAGTTGAGATTATCTAGGACATTGGAGAGGTGGAATGCATTGGTAGGATGTGGTGTCTTATTCAATTTCAATCAAGCTTAAGTCGGTTTCGGATTGTTGTATTTGAGACATAACCAATGTTTATGGTCCAAATGATCCCTGTGGAAAGATATGTGGGTGGAGTTAGCTAGTACATTATTTTTATGGGATATTCCTTAGTGTGTAGGAGGGAGATTTCACTGTGGTAAGGTTCTCTTATGAGAAGAAAGTGGGGCAGCTATATAACAAAGAGCATGAGAGGGTTTAAAGAATTTGTCAACATGTAATATTAGAGACCTGAATGGAAGGACAATCTGGTGTGTCTCCCCTGGATGGAAGGAAAAGTTTGGAAACCTTTCTCAGAAGCATTAGCTAGACCAACAACCCTTCTTCAAAGCATTAAAGATCTTTATGTTTTCCTGCTATTCATGATTCTAGAGTCTGGTCCCTTAATCCAAAAGGTAAGCTCTCTTCGAGTTCATTTTCAGCAAATTGGCCAAACATAATGTGGAGCTTAATTTGTTTCCTTACAAAAGAAGTTGGAATCTTGTGGCTTCCCTTAAGGTGAATTTGTTTACTTAGACTCTAGCTCACAAGAAGGTGAATGCCTGTGATGTTCTCCAAGAAGATGAAAACATAGGACTCTATCCCCTTATATTTGCTTGATGTGCATGAAAGATGGTGAGTCAGCTGATCATCTCATCATCCATTGTTGAGTAGCAAAATTGTATTTGGAACTACTTCATTTTATTGGTTGGTTTGGATTGGGGTTCCCTCGGGATATTTTAGACCCTATACTCTAATCAAATCGATTGGCTATGAAGGTAGAGGTAGGGTAATGTAGATGAGATCTTTTCTTGCAGTTCTTTGATCGATATGGGAAGAGAGAAACAACAAATTTTTCAATAACAAGATTTCCAACATTTCATCTATGATCCATAGGAACAAATTCAGGCGGCCTTGTGGATTATCATTTCTCCATGTTTAAAGGAGTGGAGCATCGGCATTATTAGAAATTGGATCTCAATTGCCCGTCCTCCCTTTACAGGTGTATGAGTGTATCTATAGGCAGTGGTACTGGTACTGGTACCGGTACCCCTCCCCCGACATCTACTCTCAAGCTTGATTTCGATGGTAGTTTCCTGGGTAATCCTGTTCGGTTGGGATTGTGGAGGTGATTAGTGACAGAGAAGGGGGAATACTACTGCTTGTTTTCTTTTGGGTCCAACAGGAGTAGTTAGCTCTAATCATGCTGAGCTCCTTATGATTAGGCAAGGGATTATCCTTTTTAGATCTGTGGTCTGCCCTTCTCTCATTGTCAAAGACAGTTCTGAAAATCGCTAGACGGTGTACTAAGGTTAGAAATGGGGTCCCTAGAGATAAGGTAATACCATAAATGAGATTCCTTACTTGGTGGCCAATAAGAAAATTGCTTTTCTTGGGTTCAAGAGATGAATACAATCGCAAATCATCTTGCTAAGGAAGGGACTGGTAGGGTGGAGCTCTTTAGTGAGTTGCCTCAAGTGATGGAATTTTCTTTCCTTTTTTGGCCCTTTTTGGGCTTTGTTGTATTTCTCTATTTTTTATGCTTTGTAAATTTCCATTGTTGCCAATAAAAAAGAACATATGGTTTTTTCCAAACATATAACGTTTCAAGCAGGAAAGGGTACTGTGATAAGATTTTTGGATGATTTTTTGTGTGGCCAAACTCCATTAGAATTTGACTTCAGGGAGATCTATGAGTTGGCTAGAGATAGGAAGGCAAAAGTTGATATTTATTATTCCAGAAGCTTTGATAGGGTTGTATATGGACCTTTTTAAGAAGAAATTTGAATATTTGGAGATTGCTTTTGTTCTGGGCCTTCTTCATCGTCTTGAAAGTGATCCTGATGTGAATGAGGTAAACAAAAGAATATGGGCAAGGGAGAGCAAGGGTTTTTTTCACCGTTCAAATTTTTTTTGATGTCCGTATTGGTAGTCCGACTCCCTCTTTCCCATATAAAGCTATCTGGAAGTCATTCATTCCCTTAAAGGTGTCATTTTCCTATGGACTATGGTTGTTGACAAATTCTAACCTTAAGACCACTTGATGAGTCGAGGTTGGACATTGGCAAACGATGAACATATTCTATTGCATTGTAGTCTCTCAAGAAGGATTTAGGCTGACAAGCTATCGTCCTTTAGGTCCACTGGGTTTTTCTTAAGTCTTTGTTTGAGTATGCAAAGGGATGGAAGAGATGCCCCATAACCATCAAAAGTTATCTTTATGGCATATGATTATGAGTGCCATTTGTTGGAGCATCTGGAGAGAGAAACAAAAGAGTTTTGAAGATGAAGAGGCCATGAAGATAAGATGTCAGATTCTATAAAAAAAATTGGTTGGTTTTCTGGTGTTTGACTCTCATGTACTTTAATCTAGCTTGTTGGGCTTAGTTGTTTCCTCTTGAAGAGATTGGCTAATACCACGATTGTGTTTTTGGCATGTTTACAAATCGACATATTTTCTAATGTTTCCTGCGAAACACTTCTGTTTCCTTGGGTATTGCCATGAAACCTACTTGTGACATCAAAATTACTGTATTTTCTGACACACATCCTAATATTTCCTACGAAACACTTCTGTTTCCATGGGTACGAACATGAAACCTATCTGCATAGTTTAAAAAATTGACACATTTTGGCTAACCTCGATGGAACAGTGTTGGTTTCGTTAGCCGATGAAATGATATCTATTTGAAGTGTAAATGGTATAGGGTTTCAGCAGCATATTTCAGGAAGCTTTTTTAGTTTCGATAACGTTTGGTAACATTGACCAAAACGCTACAAACCTTTATAAAAATTACATGACTTAGGTCGACATGAAGCAATGCCGACTAAATCATTTATTTTTGTTAAGAAAACTCTCTTTTTTGCTGAAAAAATCTCTCCCTCTCCGTGGATCAATTCCTACATTATAGGGTTCTAAACTACTTTGACTGATCCAGCTCTAACACTTTGCATAAAAATACTCATTTTGGATGGGTTTTAAAGATCAATGAGGACTTCCATAAAGCTAAATCTCTTTGAGTGCACTCTAATCACATTTTTCATACATATAGGTTTTAAGTGAACTAATCGTGTAAAGATGAATTCCTACATCTCCAACGATTTTAAAGATTTAAACTGGATTTAGAGATGAAATTTGAGGAAAACCAGAATTTCCTTAACTTGCACCTCAAACTTTAATGTTTTCATTTGAGTATTTTAAATGTTAAGTAGATGCCCAATCCACAACTTAGTCGTATTATTCCTTTTTTAGAATAAAATTATTTTTTATTTAAAAGATTAATTAGAAAATATATTTTTACTATGCTAATTACACTAATCTGGGAAATATATAGGTAATATTTGTATGTTTGTGCATTAGTTAATTTTTGTCAATACTTTTGACCCGATATATAATTTGGGTGGGTAATTTCTTAAAAGAAATTAAACTGTTTAATTATTTTTATGAAAAAGATATTTAATGGTTATTTTATTTTAAAATATTATAGCTAGGGGGAAGGCTAGCCCCAATTATTTCAACCACTAATTGCCTCATAAAGGGGAATAGTCCAACACTTTGGACGTGAGCCCTACTAAAAAGTATTTTGACTATTCCCCTTAATGGGCGATTAATGTTTGGTGTGACGAGGGCTAACATTTCCCTATAATTAGTTATAAATCATACAATAATTAGGCAAATGGTCTTTACTCATTTATGATGATAATGAATTGGGCCCTATGATTTTAACTATGGGTGACACTACCAATGGTCTTGGTTATGAACAAAGGCCATGAGTCCTTTTACATGATTACAGGTATATTTCAGCACCCAGACTACCCACAATTCAGGGTGCTTGTGGATATTGATGCTCGACAATGATAGTAAACTCAGGAGCAGAGTTTCATGTCATAGGCTCAATAGTACCTGTCTACCATTACCTAGAGGGCGATTCGTGAAGTGTGAACCTCTTTGTCGAAACACAGATGATGACTTCAAGCCATATCAAAGTTCTATGTGGTTATGGGTTATGAGTTCTGACTCATAAATTAAGAGTTTTTGGAGTGTTATAATGTGATATATCTCTTTTTATAGATGTATTATTATATAAAATACTCATTTATGTGCTCATTTGGCTTTACAGTTTTAAAGAGAGTATGCTACTTTGCATGATTACTATATTTGATACTATACATGCTTCTATTTTGTTATGGATATGTATTTATGCCCAGTTGTTCATTCCCTATAGTTTCATCTTAGATTTTTAATGTGTACTTAATATTTCCTGCATTCTTTAAATTGTATAGTGTTTCCTTGAACCTCCATAAGCTTTCTCGAAATTTTCAACTTCCCTAGTGACCGAAGTTTACACTGACATCGAAGTTTAAAACCTTGTTTTTTGGGTGTTTTTGTGTAGTTAGTCTCCTTGTTTAATTTGTTTCTCTTTAATTTTTGGTTGGTGTGATTTTTTATTTCCTTTCTCTTGTACATTCATGCTTTTTTTAATACTTTTTGTTTCCTTATTAAATATATTCTATATATGTAGTATTTATTTTTACCAGTAACAAGAGACTATATATTGCATAAGAGGAGTTATGTACAAGAAAGCGGGATAAACCACAAAGAATGAAGAAAAGACAACAATAGAAGAAGCAAAACAAGATTACAACTTACAAGGGATTTACTTCATAAAATAAAGTTCAAAGATAGCAGAATATTTGTCACTCATGAGATTGTGGGTTGGCCCGAAATAGTCATCCCTATTTTTGTAAATTGAACCATGAATTAGACTAGATAAAGAGAGATCTGGTTCAAATCACTTATTTCTTTAATAGACATTTTAAAACATAAAATATTTATTTAATATCCGATTTGATTCGCTGGTTTGATGTTTGTCTCGTATATATGTGATCTGAAGAGTTGATACATTTAGATCTATGATTTGAAATATTGCTATAGGCTAGATTTATGCAAACATGGACTGTAGATCTACAATTTGATAACCTGATCTAACTTAAAATTGTGATATGAACTATAAAACTAAACTAGGCAAAGGTAGATCTAGCTAATACAGTTGATATCTTCCGTGGATATACAATTTGAAACATGAAATATATATTAATTCTATGCTTGGAATTGTCTATTTACAATTTGAAGCATAGATCTGTGGTTTAAGCCATTGGTTTGTCTTATGTCTATGGTATGAACCGTTGTAATAGAGAATGTGAGCAAGAATCTTCCCTTCTTTATGGTTAATCAAAATCACTTTCTTAAATACTAGATTTATGCAAATCAAGGCAGTTTGCTTTCCTTACAATATATAATGGATTTACTATTTGAACTGTTGATCTGCAATTTGAAATGTAGATATGTGATTTGAACCATTAATTTGTCTTAAATGTATCATTGAACTGTTACATAAGCTAGATCCATCTTAGTTTGACAATATTCACCATGTATCTATGAATTTAAAGGTAGATCTAAACTTGAGAAAGGTAATTTATGATAGATGGAAATTTATGATTTAAACCTTTGATCTACAATTTGTAGAATATATCTGTGTTTTGAGTCATAGGTTTATGATTTCAATTGCAAATCTATACAAGACCTAGCTAGATCCATCCACACCATAATTATTCAATTAATGAATAAGCAATGACAAATATTTATTTTTCTATCGTTTATTTATTGTTGGTAAAATTGTACATATTTTTTAATCATTGTAATTATCCAATTTATCCTTAATAATCTACTTTTCTTTCGCCATCCCAATTGCGAGATATGGTCAGATGGTTAATATTGTCCAAGCAAGGTCATTATCATGCACCCACCAGGGGCAGGGGTTGGTGCAGTTGTCTAGCGTCCCGGGTTTGCTTCCTATGGTCGTGTATTCAACTCCCACTCCTCGACTTACCTGGTATCTGTAGAGAAAATTCCGAGTGGGTCGGTGCGGATACCCGAAGGGACTAGTCCTTGGCTCGAAGGCTTTGGGACACTCTCTGTTACCCAAAAAAAAGGTCATTCTCGCGGTATGACCCATTCAATGAAAATCCTAATAGCCGATTGGTGTGTGGATCAACATAAATGCAGCTCGTGTACGGCAAACTATTTCATAATACAGTTGAGCCATGAGCGGTCTTCGAAATGAATGCCTAATACACACTTGTCAATAAGTACCTAAGGTTTAAAGGAACCCTAAACATGAGCATTTCTCTCTCTTCTTTACCTCCTTTGTTCATCACATGAAGCGAGACTATCAAAGATAAGTTTCTCAGTTAATACTACAAAGTACAAACTCTCCTACAAGATACCTGGAAAAACTTGAGATCATGACAACTAGAAATTGAGTCTCTGTGTGCGCACGTGAAAATTTCACCAAAAAATAGAGATTGATTCAATCAAAAAATTGTAAAAGGGATTTTAGGGGATTGTTTTTTTTTGGAATTCTCTCAGTACATGAGATTTCGGTCGAAATTTCATAATTTTCAACTAGAAGACAGATCAAAAATCTCAGGAAATTTTTTTTTTTGGATTGGTAATCAAAGTATTATATTAAGAGTTAGTAAAGAAAAAGATACAAAGGGTTCACAGATAATGAACTAGACAGTTACAAAGGAAAAGACCAACAAGCAAGAAGAAAGCATAAAAGATAACAATAAAACTCAACTAAAAAAAACTCTTAGGATTCATGTCCTTGAACATGTGCATGTTTCTCTCCTTCGAGATAGACCACGAAATCGCTCCAGGGAGAAGAGGGCACACCATTGAGCCTGGGGTGGTTGACTCCCCTAAGAACCAGCCAAATAGGAAACTGTAAAAGGAACGGGGAAAGATCTAGGCCACTCTGGTCTGGGAGAGAATAAAAGACCAAATGCCCCTCGCCATAAGGCAGCGCAATAAACGTTGATGCTGATGCTGTTGGGGCATTTTGCAATAAGTAATATTGGCTGATGCTGTTGGGATTGTATATTTACATTGGAACATCATGAAATACATAGGTTTTTATGTAATATAAACACATTCAGAAATGTATACATGTATGTACAAAATTTAACTTTGCAATTAATACAGAAGGACAAGAATAAAGATGGTACCGTAACATGGTGAAAGTTTCTACCAGTTCAGTTATTATCATATGCAGTTTCAGGAAGCCTGTTTGATTCCTCCGTTGTTCATTTATTCTCTGTCCGTCACTTGCATTTATTTTGATGTCCAAGTTAATTGGCTGTCGTTTTAAAATCTCTATTAGCATGCAACTGGAAAGGGAATTAGGTTAACTGAGGACATTCTTGGTCTTCTTTTTATGAATGTTTTGACTTGTTCTACCTTGCGCTTACATTTGCTATGTTTGGGTTCCCACTTGATAGATATGATCTCTTGCACAATGCACATCTTAATCTAGAAGGGTTGGATGAGCTCTTCAAAATTGCACAGGTATAAACAGAATCAACTCCTTATTATTTTATCAAGACTTAGTATTCTAGGAACGCTGTATCATTCCCTTCTGAAATCCTTCATGCAATAGGATCATGTAATGCTGGTATTCATTTAGGGTGCATATGCATGCATTCAAGCACCTAACTTGAATCTATTTAGATGATGTCAACCTTTGTGATTGCAATCGTGCTAAAGATGTAGGTCGTTGAATCATCATTTAAAGTAGTGTGAGTGCCCTATATTTTGTTATTTCAGTTACTTGCAGATGGTGTTATCCCGAATGAGTATGGGAAAAATCCAAAGCAGAAACTCAAAATTGGCTCAAAGGTAAACTCTTCATTGTAACTTTCTATCTCGTTTCACTTTTTGCAATGCAGTATAAATAATCAATCTGCTATCTTTTATCTGGTCTTGAAGAATGCTAGTGGAAAAGGTTTCATCTAAATAAAAAGATTGAGATGTAAATAAATACTTTGCACCATAGTAACTAAGTTCTCTGATTTTCTTCAAGAAGTCGCGAACTATTTAGGACTTCTTTGTCGACCGATTAATTCACAAAGTATTTGTGGCTTTTTGGAAAAATCGTGACTTTTTAAAAACTTAAACATGAATTATTGCCGACTTTTTACAAAAGTCCCAACTAAGTAACTACTATAAGAATTATACTTTTTATCATTTTCATAATTAGTAATCTTATTATTATTATTTTCATATCTTGCCTGACATTTTCCTTATTTTTTTTATTTTGCCGATTTTTTCTGAATTTTTCCGTAGCATAATAATTCCTAAATCTACTACTTGGTGACTATGCTTCGCACTCCTAAAAAATGATATAGTTGTTTAGCATTAGAACGCTTAGCTAGGTTCATCATGAGGGATTAAGGAACTGATAATAGGGGTGGTAATCGGGCTGGGTTGGGGTTGCCCAAGCTCAGCCCTAAGTTCAAAACTTAGCCCAAGCTCAGCCCGAGCACCCTCATCCCAAGCTCAGCTCACAACTAACATCAGGCTTTGGTCCAAGTTCGGGCCTGTCCAAATTAAGTAGATTGTGGGCCGAGTTTAGCTCACCCTTTCCCTTCTCTAGGTTACCGACTTTTTTTTAGTATAATAGGTAACGATTTTATAGAATGAGAAATTGAGAATGTGTGGGGTTAGGGACTATTATCAACTGTCAGATGCAATCTAAGGGTCAATTTTATTTGCTAGGGTAAGGGTTACTATTATTTATATATTAGTGTTTAGGCTGAGCTGAATTCGGGCTGAGCTAAGGGCAGCCCAAACTCAGCCCAAAATTTACTTTGGCCCTAAATTTCAGCCCTAACTCTTCCCAATCCAAGTAAGGAAGGCTTAGCCCACCCAAACTTCAGGCCGAACAATCAAGCTTCAGTCCATCCCAACATGATTGCCACCCCTAACAGATAACAATTGAATATGATATGATATAGCATAATTTATCATAGTAAGCATCAATAAAATTATTTAACAATATGGCAACAAGTTCATATGATGTTAAATTATAATATTTAAGAACTTAATATGTATGCTATCTCAAAGGACTTAACTATTTTGATTATTCATGCATTCCCCAAGCAAATATAGTAGTTACCAAAGCGAGAAGCGAAAACGAGAAGCAAAGGCCAAAGCGAGAAGCGGGAAGAGAGGCTCAAAAAATTCTTAGGAAACAAGAAGTGAGATATGAGATATAGGCGCCTCATTCCCATTATATTAGTATGGGCAGTCATACCTTACATTTTATTTTACATGAGATATTTGTGGAGAAGTAGGTGCGTTAAGTTTCAATTCAACAATACTTTCTGTGGGTTTATCCTGGGCTGTAACTCGGGTCTATCCTATCAGATACTATATAAATATCCCTCTTTGAACACTAGAAGGCAAGGTTTAAAAACGCGGTTTTGGATAAGGCCAAAACCGTAATGTAACGCCGTTAAATAACAGGGTGTTACGTAATGGTTTCGGCCGTTTTTTATTTTTTGCTTAAAAAAATTCCAATAAATGAAAATAAATAATAAACATCTAATAAATGAGTAACAAGATACTTCTAAAGCCAATATGAAGCTCAAAATTTAAAAATAAGGAAATTAGATGGGTTGAGAGTTGAAACATACCCGAAATGAAGAACTTGCCTTGGATTCCTTCAAATCTATGAATCAAACCCCAAATCAAGTTGTTAATCAACAAAAAACAAAATGATTTTAGGAAAAAATGGTAAGAATAGGTAGAGAAGAAGAGATGAAGCAAAGATGAGGTTTTATGAATTTAGGGATTTTCGGAACCCTTTATAACTTAAAATCGCGAACGAGTCCTACGACCAAAACCTTTACGCATCGGGTATCGTCCGATACGTAATGGTTTCGGGCGATACATATTTTTTTCGGAAAAACAATGTAAAGGTACGGTATCAGGTAATGGGGGCAATCGAAACCGTTACGTATCAGGCAATACGTAACAGTTTCGGCGATTTTTTAAACCATGCGTAGATGGGATGTGATAGAAGTGAGCTTCCTAGGAAGCAAGCATCTCTCCCTGTGCTTAGCTTCCCTCTATCTTTGGAATATATAATCTCCATCGGACCAAACATTGGACAATTAGGGATGAAGTGGGGTATCATAAATGAATGTGGACATGACTGTTGACACGCAGAATTGAGGATAAATTTACATTCTACGTTCATGACACAACCATTTGCAACACTGTATCCCTTCCGTTCATTAACATTTATAATTAGTGTACTTACTGCAATATGCATTTATGTACTTTCTTGAAACAGTGTTATCACCTGCCACAATTTTCACTATGTAATGCTAAGCACATGTTATATTATGCTACTCTTGAATCAAGTTAAGTATTGCTGCATTAATCCTTCAACGGAATGGCTTAAATTTATAGCCCCCAATTAAATGAAAAGTCAACTTGTAAATGTATTTACCCAAGCCTTTTTGTTTTTTTGATGACTCAGATTGCCCGTCGCTTGTTGGGTAAGATTTTGATTGATCTACGGAACACTCGTGAAGAAGCCATCACTGTTGCTGAACTAAAAAGTAACCATGACAAAAGTTCGTCCACTAAGTCTGGAAAGGAAGATACTGATTATCAATCGAAGCTTCAGAATAAGAATGAAGACACAAGAAGATCTAGTTTCACAAGTGAAAAGTCATTGGACCAAGATGATGATGAGGATAAAGAGACCAAATACCGTTTGGATCCAAAGTGGCTATGCAAACCTTCAATTATTTATCATTTGTTCTGTATTATGTAATTTTATTGAAGTATTCTTGTTATTTTTTGTCAGATATGCAAATGTCAAATCACCTGAACGACATGTACGGACACGCCTTTATTTTACATCTGTAAGTATAATGTAATTAGTGCTTCTCATATCACAGAAGTTTTATTCTTTCAAACTTTATTTTGTCTTTCATGACTTTATCTTGTGTGTGTGTGTGAGAGAGAGAGATGTAATTCCACCATATGAAGTGTATTAAAACATACAACCTTTAGCTGTTAAAAGATCAACTCTCCTTGTTTATTAATTCTGTGGTAAATCATACAACTGTGTGAGGGTTAATTCCAACCTGACTTTGAGTATCTGAGCCTTTTGTCTTTTCTATCATTGCTAAGCATCATTGCACAAAGAAATGACAATGTTACTACTTACATATAATGCAGTTTAATTTTGTATTCTTAGAGTTTCAGAGATACTCTATTTTTTGCTTCCTTCTATTGCTTTTGCTTCGTAGTTTTCTACTAATGGTCTAATCAAGTGATTGAGAACAAGACCGGAGGTGGACTGTTAATCTTTTAAAAATATGAAACAGGAACCGACTTCAGGTTTTCATTCAAAAAGTGTAAATGCATCTCATTTTGGGTAAAGAATTTTCAAGTTTCTTAGGTACAAACGTTATCTCCTCCGGGGCTTCTAGCATCTGCTTGTCCTCTTTCTCGTTTGTCGGTTCCCCTTCATTGCTTGAAGATATGAATAATTGTACTTGTCATCATAGTTACACATTTCGCTTTGTTACTTATCTAATCACTGAAATTATGTGTCTTTTGCTGAAGTTTACGATGTGGAATATATGAAGAAGTGAATTGAAGTTTCTTCAAATCCTTACAGTTGCTTGGATCCTTTGAAATATTTTATTTAATATGAGAAGATGAAATGTGTGGAAAGCTTGTTCGTTACTTATTGCATGTAAAATTTTGTTGATTTTACTAGGTTATTTATTATTTGAATTGCAAATAGCTTTCCTTGTTTGGATTATATTGAGATACAAAGGGAGTGAGCTTAGGATTAGGTCTATCTAGACAGACCTTACCCGGTACAGATTCTTTAACTTCTTGTTTGCGGGCAGCAGATCCCACTAATTTCACATTCATTTTTTTTAGTCCATTTTAGCTTCCTTAAAAGACGGTTTGTTTTCAAAAGGTTTAGGTTTTGACACTGAACCAATGTTTTAATTACTGGACTGCCCATTGAAACGGTTGCGTGACCAGTTCCTAATTCAACTGGTTTGACCAGACGGTTCAACCGGTTCAACAGTGAACCCTCAAAATCTGCTCCTTTAGGCTTCCAAATTCAAATACCTGTCACTTGAGTAGCTTTTTGCACTAAAAATACCTGTAAAAACCATAGTTTCCGGGAAGCTATGTACAAGGTGGGAAGCTCGCTTCCCAGAAATCTCGTTTCCCAGACTCGTTTCTCATTTAGTGGTCAAGGGGGTTATGAATTTCCTATTTAGGAAGTAATGGGATAGACCTAAGTCTAAAGCCTACGACATATATCCTAGGCAAGTATCGTTGAATTGAAACCTAAGACTTTAAGGCACCTACTTCTCCACAAATATCTCATATAAAATAAAATTTAAGGTATAATTGGTCATCCTAACATAATGAGAATGATGCACCTATATCTATTTCTCGCTTCCCGTTTCCTAAGGATTTTTTGGGCTTCGCTTTCCACTTCTCACTTTCGCTTCGCTTCTCATTTTCGCTTCACGACTTGGTAACTATGGTAAAAACTACTAGTAGTAGTTTGTGCACTTAAAACTATTACACTTACAGGATTTAAGAACTGAAAAATACATGTAAACAAATTAAAAAAGTATAAAACTTGAAGTTTAGTAACAAACAAACCATACACATAAAAATATCATTTGGCAACCACCATCATCAAGCCATTAACCATCATGAAAAAAAAAACGCAATCATCAACTTTACCATTCAAGTTTTTAATGTTTAATCATCAACACAATCATTAACTCCCAACTAATGGTATGTTCATCATCACCACCATTGTCCCCATCATCACCATCATTTTCATTATTCTCATGACTCCCTTTAATTGGGATGCCAAACATCCCTAAATCTATAGGTGTTTCATCGAGATCATTGGGTTGACTGTCTTTACATACATTGCACAAAATCAAAAGGTGAGTAAGGACCCTTTTTATGGCCGGAAAGAAAACCTGAAAACGTAACTCGAGTGCTGTCACGGAACCAGCCGGTTATTAGAAAGTCACCGGTTCCCGGTTTAACCGGCCGCTTATTCCGGTTTCGTTAATTTCGATCGGTGGCCGGTTCTGGAGGCTTTGGGGACCGTAGTCGTGACCAGTTCCTGGTTTTATTGACTCAACCAGCTGGTCCGGTTCTTAAAACACTGCACTCAACCAAGCTGTTGCATGAAAATTCTGCATCCAAACATGGTAAAAAATCACAATTGTTTTTTCATGGTATTGAAGCAGATGTTAATTCTATCTGCAACTTACTGTAATGGTTTAGTTATCATCTCCAGCCTTTCAATAAAGAAGCCTTCAAATTAGAATGTATGATATTAATTTTGTTTGCACAATTCTTTTGTGATAAGTAACAAATTTATATTGACTTAGAAAGAAGAATTACATAATCAGCAAAGAGAGTGCCACATATACAAAACTTTGCATTTGCACTATGTTTGGCTAAAGAGTGCAATATCGTTTGCCTCCCTTAATGGTGCGAGATAATTATGGACTGTGCTCTATCCAACTCTGTAGTTTAATCTTTCACCCTATTCAATATCCAAGGGCTGCTTCCTTCCCATTATGCCAAAGATCCTGTGTATTTCTCCTTTAAGACCTTGAACAAGGGGATTTGGTCATTGGTAACTAGATTCTGCTGCTTTAGTTGAACTTGAACCAAACCTTGAGTATCACACTAACAGATCGCTCCTACAGGCACCTCCAACACTATGCGAAACTGCATAACCTAATGCACTCTTATCAGAGATCAACTTCAAAAGAACCCTTTTCATTGCCAAGTAGCCTCAACCTTATTTTTTCTAGTTATTAAAAATATTCCCCCAACCACTTGGGAAATTCACGATCTTCCAGAAGTGGAATGCTTTAAGTGCAAAACCACTCAACCATCAACCACTATATAGATTGTGAATCTTCAGATTGAGTGTACATGGTCTCAAACAGTCTCCTATTTATTTTCTTTTTTCCACAAAACCCCAAAAAAAACATTTATTATGCATTGGATCAACAAAATACATCTCCTGTTTGTCCTTAAAATTTACCTATTTGATATGTTTTTATGTGTCATATGATTTTGTTTTTCCTCATTGATCTAGTTCTCTAAACAAGTTTTTGTTTATCACTAGTTCAACAGAGTTGTCAAATAATCTATTGTTACTTTGATCTTTATAGCTATCACCTGTTTTGTTATTCCATGTAATAGTTCTAAATACATTAATTTTGCAAAATTTGTGAATGACAGGAATCACATATACACTCTTTAATGAATGTCCTCCGCTACTGTAACTTGGATGAATCTCTACAAGGAGAAACTAGCCTTGTTTGCCATAATGCTTTGGAGCGTTTATTTAAAACGAAGGAACTTGACTACATGAGTTATATTGTTTTGAGGATGTTTGAGAATACAGAGGTAGGTGCATTTCCTTGGTTACTATAAGATTTTTCTTTTCAGTAGTATATAATGAATACTTAAAAGTCGTAACTACAAAACTCAACGTCTTTTCATCTTATGTTGCATCCTTCAAAAGCCAATTTGAATTATCCTTGTTCATGTTTCAGTATACTCCATACTTCGAAGTTTTTGAAATTCCTTGTTATGAAGAGGAAGTTGAGAAAAAGAAACCAAAAGCACATGCAGAATGGCATATGAATGTTGATTCACAATGTCAGTTATTCTTATATTAGTGATAAGTTTACAAGATTAAATTATTCATCATGTAAAAAGGTATAGGGGAAATAGGTATAGGGGAAATAAGAAAAGAAGTCGACTATGCTACCATATTACAAACATATATTGTAGTATAGCTCCTCAAGTTGATGCATAAATGTCAATGATTGCCACCTCGCGCTAAGAAGATGTTGTGTGGTTAACCCACTTTACCAAAATCTTTAGTGAAAACATCAGTGAAGTGATATTTAGATTTGACAAATCATCATCGGTATTAGTGCCTATTCAAGGTGTTTGGGGTAGTAACCCCATTCCATCTAGAGCCGTATCTTCATTTCGAATCATAGTTACCAAACACCCGTATTATACCTGTATAATATCCGTATAATACTTTTAGGGGGGTAGCCGTTTAAAACTCCATACTTTTGCTGTGTTACGTGTTATAGCCGTATCACCGTATTATACCCGTTTAACACGCGAATTACGTATTAAACGCGTACAATACGCATATTTTTACCGTATTAAACACATATTCCATATTAAATAATTGTTATTAGTTAACATCATGATTTTTATTTATATATAATTATTAATTATTTTTTAATTTTTCCGTACTTTTGTCGTGTTATTGTCGTATAACACCCGTACTTCCCAAACGGATCATTGTCGTATTATACCCATCCCCGTACTTGGTAACTATGTTTAGAACATATAATTCAACTCGTTTCCTACCAACTTTAACTATGTCCTTTCAGGCCTTTCCATCACCCTTTTAGATCCTTCAACCCAGTGTTACAAATCTCACTCAGGTTTTTATCGGTTAAAGTTTTTCTCGGGAGATTTTTAAATCTGAATATTTTTCAGGTATTTCTCGCCTAAATCTCGACAATGGTTAAAGAAATATATAAAAAATAAATAAAATAGTAAGAAATATTACCAATTTAAAAATTCATAAAACCAACAACATTGTGTATTTCTCACCATATTTTTAAAATCTCAGCTAAATCTTGCGATATTTACATGATAAAAAGAGAAAATTATATTTCTCGCAAGATTTTAAAATATCGCAATAAAAATGGAGTTTTAAACTTTAGATGTTTTTCTTCTCGGGAGAAATTTGATATTTCTCGGGAGATTTGTAACAGTACTTCAACCTACACTATAACACCTCTCACTACAGTTGTCATTGATCTTCATTGAACATGTTCAAGCCATCTTTATTGGATGTGCTTCCTTTTATTACCTATTTGGGCTACTCCTAAGATCTCTCGAAAGCCCTCATTTTAATTTTGCATTTGCAAATCTCTCCATTCATCCTTCTCAGCATTGTCATCCTCCTGGCTAGCTCTCATATTTTGGACATTTTGCCTCTAGATTGCCCAACATTTTGTTTCGTTCATCATTGTTGGTCTTATACTCTTTTTTTGTTTGATCGGTATGCATCTGTCACATAGCACTCCATAAGCACATATTTGTTGTAAGTGTTAACCTCCTAAAACTTCGTGGGCAAAATCATCCTCTCTCTCTGTGCATGAATAATAAACTGAGATACTAGGAATCATCACTTTGAGGAATCTCTCAGCGATCAATATTAACTAGAAACCTTTTCAATTCATGCCAAAATTAAGAACGATCCAAGGATAAAAGCTCATTAAAAATAGTTTGTTTGGTCGATCAGGGTAGTTGTTGAAAGTAGATTCCAGCCTTCTTCTTTTTCCATGGAAGGCTTTTTCTAACTCCTAACGAAGGGACTTTTTCTTTCATTTTTCATGAAAGATGAGTTTTGGCTCACTTCCCTACCAAAAAAAAGAAGCAAAATGACTTATACTTTTCAAACTACATCTCTATCCGAAGATCGCCAAGATTTTTGAACGAGTGGGGGCTTTCAAAGCGACTCCCCATTCATTAGATAGGGAAGATCACCAAGATTTCGTGATTTGTTGATATAGTTATTGCCTTATTGGACCAATCCCATTCTCCATCCGAACGGGTACTTACAAATTGGATTCCATCCAACCCAATGCCGCTTGTGGGAATCTTTGTGATCATTCCAAAAATAATTGGCTTGAATCTTTTGAAGTTGATCAAGAACACCCTTAAGAATTGGAATCCCAGCAAGAGTAGACGAAGTGGAAGGAGATTTTCGAACGAGGAAAGGGATCCAACGACTTCCCACAATTACATGCACTAATACTTGGATAACTAGTCTGTGAACAACCAACCATTGCACTGTAAAATTTGGATTGGTTCGATCCATGGTCATTGGGACCACCTAAATGAATCTACTAAATTCTCCGAGTTGTGCAAAAGGATCAACCAGGCAGGCAAAGAAGCTAGCTCAAAACAAGAGGGATCCACCAAAGATCTCTTCCCTTAGATCCATATTGTATGCATGCTACCCATGATTCGTTTTGGTCTGTTTTTTCAACCTGTAAAGTGTCACTTCTTTAGCAAGCTATGTTCTTTAAGTAGTTATTTTCCTTACCGAGTTTTTGTTAATTCCTCTCTATTTTGTGCTGATGCTACAAACCTAAAGTAGTTCTGAGTGCTGACTCTACTCTACTATATAACAAGAAGTTTCTCTTTTGTGTCGAGTCTTGAGGAGGTTTCTATGAACTTGTAAGTGTTGAATGGTTGATTCTTTCAGGCTTATATTATATTGTTCTCTTTATTTTTTATATTTTCTTCTAGTTCTGTTTAGCCCAGTATCTTGCCAATGTCTTAACTTCTCTTTACTTTGGACCCTCCAGCACCACTCCTAAATCCTTCCATTTCAGTAGATTTTCTCTTATATGTTAACTCTAACCAACTATTCCTTAAATCTCAAAACCTAGTTTTTTTTTTCCCTCAATTATGGGACAATTTTGGGAGTCTCCTAAATCAGATGGTAGTGTGATTCTACGGAAAATTCGATGCAAATCACCCATGAAAACCCCAAGAAGTTGCAATTACATCTTTTTTATTTTACTCTAGTGCAATTGTGGTCACATTTGCAGATGCCTACTAAATTAGCCTACTATATTAACCTGGATCACATATGAACAAGCAAAGAAGGGTTGCAGATTCACCGAAAAGAATTCCTCCACTTGAATAAACATAGGAAGGAGAGAATTGGGCAACCCATGGGTGTCTTGATTTCATTTGGTGGTAGATTATGGAGACTGTAAGACATAGCTGAACTAATCAGTGTTACCCTTTAAAATTAGCACAAGGAACAGTTCATAATTCTGTACGAGTTATACAACAAACTCACCCAGTCACAAGTACAGGTAACAAATAAGGAACAGTAATAATGAATAATGCTCAGCAATGCTCACCGTGTCCGTGTGAGCAATAGTAGAACTGTGGAAGTAATGGTACAGACTGCAGAGAGAGAGAGAGAGAGAGAGAGAGAGAGAGGCCAGAACTTACCCTTTTTAATAATCCCTTGCACAACACTTCATTTGGATTCGCATTGATTCAGTCTATCAGATTTAACAATCTTAGATTGACATTGACTCAGTCTATCAGACTTCACAAGCTTTACTCTTATCAACAATGATCTCCTTCAAACATTGTCACTCCTGTTAATAGTTAGGTATTAAAATACGAGTAATACTTGGACTCGAATAGGAGGATAGGAAGAACCCATCCTCTCCTTGTCTTCCCATACAAGTGGCATGCATCCAGGGGTTGGTACCCGTCCTTGAATTATAACAGGGAAATCTCTTTGGAAGAAGGAACAAAAAATTTGAGCAGGTTGCATAATCCTGACCATCTGGTGTATTCGATTTTTAACACTGTCGAGAAAAATATTAAAAAATATGCAGAAAAATGTCCATAAATTAGATGGTTACATTCATGTAATTAGTTCAACTTGCAAATGCAATCTATGGAATGGTGTGTCCTGAGCAAGGTATTAAACTTTGGTCGCTAAGGAAGTTGACACTTTTCGAGGAATTTAAGGGTCAAAAGAAATTATGTAAAAATGAAAGAAGTTTAAAAAACTTTAAGGAAACATTGGAAATCTAAGATGAAACTTTAGAAATGCATACTTGAGCATAAATACACATCTAGAATTCATTATATTACTGATGCAAGCATGTAGTACTTAAATTCTAATGTGAGAATCATGTTAAGTGACATGCGTTGTTTGCTTGTCTGGACTGTAATTTCTTCTTGATATTTCTTTATATTGTCCATTTTTTTTAAACTATATTTTATCCTCTTTGTCAAGTGAAGGAGATATGTATTCTCTTCATGTTTCAATGATTATCCATGTTAATTGTTTTAGAAACCTGAGAAACTTATAAATGCACATTAAAGTTAATGAATAATTGAAATTCAATTTAGTTTTTAAACTTATTTCAATTTGCAAATGATGAGCTCAATGCTTTTACAGGATTGAATCAATATGTGAAGAGCAGGAGATGAGCAGTTATATAATTTTTAATTTATGAAATACTATTAGGAAATTTTTAATTTTTAATATTACTAAAACTCCCTTATGGGCATAATATACTAATAACAAAATTATTAGAATAAAATTATAATAAGGTTAATGCTAACCACACTCTAATAATAAAATTATAATTTATAATAAGGTTAATGCTAGCAACACTCTCTTTTAAAGATAATTATATTTATAATAATGTTAATGTTGGAGACAAATGTCTTTCTTTATGAAGAAAGTAAGTTTAAAGAGAGTGAAACTAGCATTACGCTTTCAAGTTAAAACTTAAAAGTCATTCAATTTACCGACTTTTTCTGTATACTTCGGTTAATTTCCATTGAAGTTTTGTATTTTCTCAACACTTATTTTCCTGTTTTGGTCGAAGTTCATTGAAGTTTACCAGGAAGTCTAGTATTTTTAAAATATAGGTGCATTTCGCTTCAGACACCACAAAAGTCGAATCAATTCGGTCAATTTTGGCAGAATTGAGTCGATTTTTGATACCATGGTCCTGAGAGCCATGTCTATATGCCATATGTATGGAAGAGGCATAAACTTGGGCTTCATCTCATCCTCCAACCCCCTGATAGCCAGTCTTTCTCATAAAATAAAATAAAAACGAAGAATATGCCCATTTAGGCTTTGAAGTTAAGCCCCCCCCCCCAACTGCCAACCAACCTTGTTTCAGAGCTCCAATCCAGTTTCAATGGTGAAACTACTAAGTTAAAGTTTATTTAGATTGGTATGGTAACGTTCTCACTTCTATGAACTCTGGTGTTCTTTCATTAGAAATTAAAATTTCAGAAAGTTGTTTTCAGAGCTGAATGGGTTTCTGAAATGGAATTGCAGGTATCTCTAGAAGATCCAAAGAGGTTCCGCATAGAGATGACGTTCAGCCGTGGTGCAGATTTAAGCCCTTTAGAGGTAATACTTCTTCAAATTGAGGGGAAAGAGATGTTAATGAAAAAATACCTGGTCCGTAAAACCTACCTGGTGATGCACACTGACCCACTGACTCAACCACCGCCTCTTTGGTATGGCATAGTTCATCAGTCAACTGTCTGGAACCACCCAGTATCTGAACTTTTCCCGTTACCATTAAGCTTATTCCTTTCGCCATTCAAGTTTTACCTCTAGATTTGAATATTAAAATCTTTTAAACAAACAAGTTGAGATGGGTTGTGCCCCTCCAATCAAATAGTTCAGATCGGCAAATTGGGGTTCAACGTGTATGGTATGAGGGTGGGATACATTGAGAATGATGGACCTCGTGTTCGTCATTTATATGTTAGTACAGAAAATTAGTAAGTATGAAAACATAATAATTGAATTTAAGCAAGTCATAGAACAACATGTAGAGGTGATGTTTGGTTGTTCAAATGAACTCTGTTTTCGTTTTGCATGGCAGAACAACGATGGTGAGGCTGCTTCATTGCATCAGGAGCACACGCTGCCAATAATGGGCCCAGAAAGGCTGCAAGAAGCGGGCTCATGTCTTACACTAGAGAAGATGGAGAAAATGATTCGCCCATTTGCCATGCCAGCAGAGGATTTCCCACCCCCATCAACTCCTCAGGGATTCTCAGGCTACTTCTCCAAAAGTGCAGGAGTGCTGGAGCGCCTGGCGAATCTGTGGCCTTTTCATAAGCATGCTAATACTAATGGGAAGTAACTAATAATACATTCTCTCTCTCTCTATCTTTGTTCTTCCTTTTAACGTACTTTTGTTTGTTCTCGCGTTCTATCATGTATAGAACTGCGATAGCTGAGTTACTATATCAATTCGGAGGTCCTTCGGTTAAAATTTTAAAGGAAATTTTGAAACTACTAACAAATTTCAATAACAAAAGAATGTTGTTGATGGAGGTAAGCATGGTTGTTGGAGATAACTGTTACCTTTATTTTTTTTGCTGTTATACATTACAGTGGTAGCCAAGCAACAATGTCAAACTGCGAGTTTCTTTGGTTGGAATTTTGATATGACAATTTCTTCTTGTTTATCATATAGGAGAGGTTCCATTTGTGAGTCATTTAAATGAGAATGCGATAAGGGGCACTTTTTTTTTTTTTTTTTTAATTGAAGGCTAGTTTTTCTTTTATCACCATGATTTTATTCTATTTTTAACCCCATTACCCCCATCCAAGGAGGACCAGTTTCCATCTCCACTATCATTGATTTATAGTTCCCTAGAGGCTCGTTTGGAAATTAACCTTAGGTTGATTAAGCTTGCCACAGTTGAAAGGGGCTCTACAAGCCGTCACATGTCCCTTTTAACACCCTCTAATTATGGTTAAGATTCATTCACCCCTTAGGGTTCATCTATCTAACCTTTGATTTTTAGAAAGTACAAGAGTAAATATTAACCTTGGGTTGATAATGCTTAATCACAGTTAAAGGGGTTCTACAAGCCGTCATGTTTCCCTTTTAACATCCACTAATTGTGGTTAAGATTCACTCACCTTAGGGTTCATCCATCTAACCCTGATTTTTAGAAAAAAATAATAATAATATTAATTCATTATGCTTACTCATAATTAAGAGAGATGAATGAGACACATGGCAGTCCGCAGAGGTGTGCGCAATCCGATTCCACTAGGAAAAGAATCAGGACCCTTTGTTTATTAAATTTCTAAAAATAATGCCGAATTAGTTACTGAGCAATAGTCACCTCCTCGGGCTGAGGAGGGGACTATTCCTCCCAAACACTTGGAACTATAGTTAAAAAATTAACCACCTCTTGTAGTTAATTTTTTCTAAAAACCAAGGGTAAATCTGTGAACCTGAGGGGTGACTGAATCTCAACCAGTTAATAAGAGAAAAAAGGGAGGTCCTGAGTTCGATTCCCTGCTCTCGTTGGCCACCCTCCGGATTTATCCTGACTTTCCTGGTGCGTGTGAAGAGAGGGCTCTGCACGTGCCCGGGGGAACTAGTCGGGTGCTCTAAGAGGCCCGGATACCCTCGTCACCAAAAAAAAAAAAAAATAAGAGAAAAAAAGGGAATACGTGACCTCAAAAAGAGGGAACGAGACGGTAAGTCACCTCCGAGGAGGTGACTATTTTCCTTACTTAAAATGGTTTACTTTAGCATGAGTAGCATGGTAGATTAAACTTTAAAGGAGGCGAGAACGTGGAAGACGAAACGTTTGGTGATGTGATGTTAAAGCATTTGGAGGTCTTTCTAATTTAATAACTAATTTAATAAAGTATAGGGGCTATTAATAAAATAAAATAAAAGGTGTTGCAAACCGGTTAAACGTGGGAGTACTAGTCTTCGAATTTGGTAAGTAGGAGTAGTAGGATATGAATTTGAAAAAATATTCAAATGCTAATACTGGACTGGAGGTAGACAGGTAGCATTCCTCTTTGTTAAAAGGACAAAACGAAATTAGTTCCATCATTCAAAGTGGCTTTAAAGGGTCTATCCCAAGAAAAAATATATGTCAAAGGAAGTCAGGTAACCCAACATCTGTCAACCTATTTTTCTTTACCCGGAAGAATTAAGAATATATATATATATATATATATATATATGAGGAAATAGGTGGATAAGGAAAATGAACTCCTAGCTGGCGGAGCAAATGAAGGCCTTTGGTCCCTTATCTCACCATGTGTCCCCTTTTTAACCGGGAATAGAATTCATTAATCTGTAGACTTAAAACATCTAACTTTGATTTTTTGAAAGAAAGAAAAATTTAATCACATAAAACTTATTAAATAGTTAAAAAGGCTTTGTAAGGGCGAGGAGCAATTCCTCTCGCCCTATCATAAAGGTAGGTGACAAGAACAGTTACAGTCGGAGCTTTTGTTTTATGTTATTATTTTTCGAACTTTTTTTTACCTTTCTTGGACCCTTTTTATATTTGAATACAAAAAGAAGTCAGTAATGTAATGGGATTTCCTAACTAAGGATGGGCCAGGGGCTAGGACCACCCTCCTGAGAGAGGGGCACACATCACCCTGCAACGCTCTAAACTCTTCAAGGAAAAAAAGAAGGAAAAAACAATACAAATACCAATTTCTTTTATATTGTTTTTATTAATAAAATATAGAAAAAATCAAATTTGAGGAATTAAATAAAGACGATGCTACAAGCACCCAACATTTTCTTTCCATATGCTGAAAATGAAAACAAAAACATTTTTTTTATTAAGAGTTTTCCTTTTATAAGTGTACCCACCCGGCTAAGCCCTAACCCATTCTTCTCCAAATAGGGTAGCAATCAGTCTCAACTCACTCTTAAGTCTTAATTGAGATAAAATTCTGATTTTCTTCTACAAATAATTCCTAATTGTCGTTACTAAAAACAGATAATCATTCATTTTCCTTTTTTTTTTTAATTGTGTTAAGGTTTTTAGAGATTTTGTCGCTATAGCCAGTCCTCTACACTTATCATCATTTATTTCCCATCTAATACTAGGTTCGGGTGCTCTTATTTATTATTTTCTAAATGTATGTCCCCTTAGGTTCAAATGTTCTTATTCTTGTCATTTTCTAAATTCATGTCATGCCAATGGCGATTATTGTTTATATTTTAAACCCTAACAATACATAGATATGGATCTTCCGAGTCGACTTCCTGTATTCAGGCTTGGGTGCGGCATCTAGTCTCAGTCTGGGATTCAGCAAGGGTCACTGAGGGGGCCGTGGGAGGGTACCTTCGCACTATGATTTTTCGTTTTAGCTATTGTATCGCTCTACCTACCTTGGTTTGTATTTTGTTTGCTCTTCATCTTGGTTCACTATTTGTTACCCTTGCACTGTGCACATCTCTCTTTTGATATATTATACTTTCATTTACCGATAAAAAAAACAATACATAGGTATGGATTAAGCTAAACTCTCAATCTTTCACTTGCTTCTAATTAGAATGTTGTTCATCAAGAGTTTTATGATGTCCAGTTAGTAGGTCTTCAGTTTGGTGTATAATTAAAATATTTATAAATAAGTTTTTTACAAAATATATAATGCAATTGGTGATGTATTGTCTGTAAGTAGTAAGGCTTGGGGACACCCCGAATTACCAAAACAAAAGTAGTAAGGTGTAGAGTAAGAAAATGTCGATGAACGTACCTTTACACCTTTAAATAATGGGGTTTATTGAGGGAGATTTTCCTTGATCACCCCTCAAGTTTGGGGTTGTTCCCCAAATACTTAAGTTTTAAAAATCCTTCTCTTATTGCCCCCCACACATACACATACAAAGGTGTTCGCACATATAAACTTTTTTTATTTTGACCATTTTATCCAAACTATTTGACCAAAAGATATATGTGTCATCTACATTACTAAAATAAGCCATGGAGCACCCTTCCTTTCTTATCAACAATCCCTTTTGATCGAAAAGAGACCCCCAACATTTCATTACCTACAATTTCGATCGAAATTTCCATAAGAGAACTTCATTATGCTAAACTAGTAATTACGATCGTGAGAGAATGCCATTAACCAAAGAATAACACTCATTTTCGAGTTTCTTGTGCCTTTTTAAACATTAATTAGTTAAGATCATTGCATATATGATTAATCTAAATAAAAAAGTTTATAATCATTGCATTTGTAATTTTAAACCTTAAATTATATGTTAGATGATTTTACATGTGTTTTCTTTTCATTTTTTTTAATGATTTATATTGTGCGGTCAATACTCAACAAATTGGGTTGACACGTCATATCGATACTGCTTGTGTTCCAAGGTTGAAAACGATATGTAACAATATATATCAAGTGTATCGACCAAGTGTATTGATACTTGGTGTATCGATACCTATCAAGTGTATTGAAAACGATATGTAACAATATATATGAATTATGAAAGATGCCCATAAGCCTCATTAGGGAATAATAGTTAGTTGCAAGGGACACTTTGCAGCCAGAAACACAAAGGATCCCTCATGATGCCAAAAAATAAAAGAGAGTTAGGGTTAGCATTTAGTGTTGTCATAAAAGTATAAAGTAAAAGCCATTACCGTCTCTTGAAAAATTAAATAAAGCTAGGCTTAACCAATTTTCATGCGTGGCCTTTTGAGGGATCTTTTGCAGTTGCTGCAAAAGGCCCATTGTAGCTAACTATTGTTTCTCTTTAGGGAAGAGTTTTTAAAACTTGGGTATTTGAAGAACAATCTCAAACTTCAGGGGGGCAATAAGTGAAAAACATTTTTATTGAGAGTTTCAAAATTAGATTGCGTATGCAATCACATACTGCCATGTGTAAGGTTAAATATTTTTTTAAAAATAATTTCTAAAACCCTAGAAAAGCATTAACTCTAGGCTAATATTGTTACATTAAGGATTAATAATCTTAATTAAGATTAGAATAATTAATCAAAGAGCAACTCGCGAAAAGACAAAGAGTGTACCCGCCAAATACTTTTGAAGCTGTTTATGCGGGTGAATGGGATGTTCATATAAAGACAAGAAGCATCTTTGCCATTTTACTTCTCCAGATTTCGTGGTGGTGGTGGTGGTGGTCGTTTTTGTCTTCTTTTTGGTCTTCAAACACTCTTTTGTCTGAAATTAATTCTCTGTTACTGGTTCGTCTTCTGATTCCTCTGTGTTCTCCTCCTAGTCTCTGTTGCTTTCATGGGGGATTTTGACATTTCTGCTATGTTCTTGGTTCTGTAGAGATAGAGAGAGTGAGAAATGGAGGAGAAGCCTGAAGTTTTGGAGGCTGTTCTGAAGGAGGCTGTGGATTTGGTACTGATTCTGAACTGGAGATATCTAGCTTTTGTTTTGCTTGTGTTTTTTTTTTTTCTTCTTTGTGTGGGTTTTGGTGATGGTTTTGGATTTGTGAGTGAAGGAGAACATACCCATCGAGGAGGTTTTTAAGAATCTGAGATGTAGCAGAGAAGGTCTAACAACTGAGGCTGCTCAGGAGAGATTGGCCATTTTTGGACATAACAAGCTTGAGGAGAAGAAAGTACTGTTGTATTTCCATGTTATATATTCGGTTGTTTGTTTGTAGGTGTAATTCCAGTATGTTATGGGGTTGTCTTCTCGGATTTTGGTGTTTCAGGAGAGTAAGTTCTTGAAGTTCTTAGGGTTCATGTGGAACCCTTTGTTATGGGTCATGGAAGTCGCTGCTATCATGGCCATTGCCCTCGCCAATGGAGGAGTGAGAACTTGATTTTCGCTTTATGTTCTCTTTTTAGATTAATTCTTCGAGAATTTAGCTGTGTTGGGAATTTCACATTACTTTCTTATTTTGCAGGGAAAACCTCCTGACTGGCAGGATTTTGTTGGAATTATCACTCTGCTTCTTATCAATTCGATCATCAGTTTCATGGAGGAGAACAACGCCGGTAATGCTGCTGCTGCTCTCATGGCTGGTCTTGCTCCCAAAGCCAAGGTATGGAGTAGAAGCCACATTTTCCTTTACTTTATGTTGATCTTTGGAAATTTTGGCTATGGATTGTTTGGGGTTTCTATAATCATGCTTTCATGTATTGATGGACGACTGAGTGATATTCATCCAAAAATAAAAGAAAATAAAAATGGACGATTGGGGTGATTGGTTACATTTTATGGCTGAATTTGATATATACTTGAATTCCTTAGTTGGTTTTCTTACTAGTGAAAAAATTACAGATCCTTCGGGATGGAAGGTGGAATGAGGAAGATGCGTCTGTTCTTGTTCCAGGTGACATAATTAGTGTTAAGCTTGGGGATATAATTCCTGCAGATGCTCGTCTCTTTGAAGGAGATCCATTGAAAATTGATCGGGTGATTCTGCAACTATTTTTCTGCCCAATTTATTCAAGTTGAGCTTCTTACTGAAGTTGTCCTGTCTGGGTTTTGAAGTCTGCACTTACAGGTGAGTCCCTCCCTGTAACAAAAGGCCCCAGAGACGGTGTTTACTCTGGTTCTACGTGCAAACAGGGAGAGATTGAAGCAGTAGTCATTGCCACCGGTGTTCATACCTTCTTTGGAAAGGCTGCTCATCTTGTGGAAACCACGAACCAAGTGGGACACTTCCAAAAGGTACGGATATAGCTAATGCAAAACTCTCTGTTGGGGTTCAGCACACTGTTTCTTTCCCATTATTGGTTTTTGTTTTCATTCTGTTATTATCTTACTGCTTCACAGTCTTGAGTAAAATCGGGGATTTCTGTATGTCTTCCATTGTTGTTGGGATAGTACTAGAGATAATTGTCATGTTCCCAATTCAACACCAGCAATATCATCCAGGAATCGACAATCTGCTGGTGCTTCTCATTGGAGGAATTCCCATTGCCATGCCCACGGTTCTATCAGTGACAATGGCATGGTTCCCATCGCTTATCTCGGCAGGTTGGTTAGAGTGTGACTTTCCAATGACGTTATTTACTTGATTGTGGCTTGAGGAGTGCTGATATATGAGGCAATCTGTTATTAATTATTGCAGGGGACTATCGTGAAGAGAATGACAGCAATAGAAGAAATGGCGGGCATGAACGTGCTATGTAGCGACAAGACTGGAACACTGACATTGAACAAGCTTACAGTTGACCTAAATCTTATTGAGGTCAGTTAGGGGATGCTGCAGGTTGTGGGTGCATTCTAACTGTAGGAAATATGTAATATGTTGATTTTTTTCTAACCCATTGCACGATTTTATATACTCAGGTTTTCTCTAAAGGAGTACACCCAGATACTGTTGTTCTGATGGCAGCTCGAGCCTCCCTAGTGGAAAAACAAGACGCAATAGACACTGCTATAGTTGGGATGCTGGCTGATCCAAAGGAGGTAAGTTAATTGATCATAGGAATTTTCTTCTGTTTATCCATCTGATTATCGATTTTCCATTTACAATGTTTCTTTTTATATGTTTTTAACCATGAAAAGGCACGGGCTGACATTCAAGAGGTTCATTTCCTTCCATTTAACCCAACTGATAAGGGAACAGCTCTGACATATATTGACAGTGAAGGTAAGATGCATCGGGTCAGCAAAGGTGCACCAGAGCAGGTATTGTCATTGCTACCTTTGTATATTTTGATGGCTCCTGGTCTGTTGGTTGTTTATCCTGATTAGTGCATGCGATATGGTTCTTAGATTCTGAATCTTGTACTCAATAAGTCTGACATAGAGCATAGAGTTCACTCTGTGATCGATAAGTTTGCAGAGCAAGGATTACGGTCACTTGGAGTAGCATGCCAGGTAGTAATAACCCTTATATCTCTTTTTACTGTTCCTGTTATCTTCTTATTTCAATCGTATATTACTGACTCTTTTATTATTATTATATTAATTGGGTGTCTTTCATTATTAATTATTATTCAGGAAGTTCAAAATGGAAGGAAAGAAAGTCTGGGAGGTCCTTGGCAATTCATTGGTCTCATGCCTCTCTTTGACCCACCTCGACATGACAGTGCTGAGACAATAAGGAGGGCTTTGAATCTTGGGGTAAATGTTAAAATGATCACAGGTGGGTTCTGTTTTATTAGGTCATCCTATATTATTTTGCAGTCAGAACCCGTAGTTTGTCTTATAGTGCACTATTGGATATATTTTTCATTTTTTCTGGGTTTTTTATGTTTAGTAATAGGAGGGATGAGAAAAAGTTTTTATTGGCTATGTATGGATATGTGCGTTGAGTACTTGAGTACAACATAGATACCGATGCTCAACATTCCGATCGTAGAAAAGAAAGGGCAAATGGCTACAATGTGTTTCTTCATTTTCTTTAACATTTATTTTAAGAAAAAGGGTTCAGTGACTTACCTAATGGTAAGTAACAAAAATGATATTTTGAAATCTTGAAAATAATATTTTGAAAAAATGATATAAAAATATAATTTTTTGTCTAAAGGGTAAATGGCCACAATATGTTTATTCATTTTCTTTAACATTTTATATTTAAAAAAGAAGTGTTCAGTGACTTACCTAATGGAAAGTAACAACAATGATTTTTTGAATGGTAATCTTGAAAGTAATATTTTGAAAAAATGATATAAAAATACATTTTTTTTGTCTGAAGGTTATAAGGCCCTTGAAGAGAACTTTTAACAAATGTCAATGATGGAAAAAATATTGGCAAAAATCCATCTTCATTAAGGAAGGATGATAATCCCTTATCTTTGCTTTATATATGGAGCAATTAAAGATTACTTAACATTTAGCCGTCCATTGGGAAGTAATTTGGTTTTCCAAGAAATTTTGTTCATCCTAAGATTCATCTTGGTGATTGTTGTTAGAAATTATTAAAAAAAGATAATGCTAGGCCCACTTTCCTTCTCGTCCACTTTCCTTCTCATCCATTTTCCCTTTCTTGAACAAGAAGACAAAAATAAAGTGATGGACCCCTCAAAAAACTCACCTTTTTTGTCTTCTTGTCCAAAAAAAGGAAAATTGGATGAGAAGGAAAGTGGACATAGCATGTTACATGGCTCGTGTTACATGCTCTACAACAAAATAAAAAAGAGTTAGATGGAGTGGCACATAACAGTAAGTGTTTACATACATTATATTATATTAAACTTGATTTTTACATTCCTTGTTTAGTACTTGATAGATTAATCATTATAGTTATTGTTAAAAACTTAGTCTATATTCTATTTGAATATGATATATTGGATTACCTATTTTTTTCATTTAGTCTTGCTTGTAATAATTTATACTTTTATATTTAATTTATTCTCTTTGTAGCATTCTTCATAAATTAGAAATATAGTATTTGAAAAAATAAAATTTAAAAGATCCCTAGTGTCCTCGAATCTTATAATTTGGGGTTTGCGGAATCCGATACCTCGCATCTGAGTCGAGCTCTAAGGCATGTTTCTGTGTCCCATGCAATGTACATGAAAACTACTTCTATTTTCTAGATAATTTTCTTCTTGAGCAATTTTAAGAGCTCTGACGTTTTGGCGAGGAGGAAGGGGTCTATGGAGGGCAGTCATAAAAGCTAGGCATGGTTTGTCTAATAGATGGTGTCCTAAGTTAGGGCGTGGCCCTATGGGGGTCAGGGTGTGGAAAGTTGTGTGGCAAGGTTGGGGGGAATTCTCTAATCTTACCTGCTTCAAAGTGGAGAATGGGGAGCAGATAAGAATCTGGAATGATCATTGGTGTGGCCAGTCTACCCTTAGACAGGATTTTGGCAACCTTTTTCTCCTTGCATCCAATAAAGAGGCTTCAGTTGCGGAGTACTTAGGTTGGCAGGATGGGGTATCTGTTTGGACGCCCAAACTAAGATGCAACTTATTATATTGGGAGGTTCAGGACCTCCGTAGGCTATTATCCCAGGTCTGGTCCCCAGACAACAAGGGACGGTTCTCAGTTTGATCTTTTTTACAAACCTTGCATCTTTCTTTTCCTCATCAGGCTGTGTAGTTCCCACCCGTTCTTTTAAGATATCATTCTTCTTGTGGACTGTGGTATTGGATAAAATTCTAACTAACTATAATCTTATGCATTGAGGGTAGTGCCTGACTAATTGGTATTTCATATGCCTTTTAGCAGAGGAGTCTTTCTATCACCTACTATTGCTTTGCCTTGTTGCGAGAGAGGTTTGGTCTTATTTCCTCTTTCACCTCCACATCTCTTGGATCTTCCTCAGAACCTTGTAGAGCTTTTTATCTGGTTGGCTTTCAGCATCATTGTCAGGTCTGCTGGGAGTAGTTTGACCTTTCCTCCGGGGGGCAAGAGCACGGGCCTTGTGGTAGGAGAGGAGTAGGAGGGTGTTCGAGAACACATCCTTGAACATTCAAAGGATCCAGGTGGGGATTCGATATTGTCACTGTTTGGTATTCCGTAGGGGTGAGGGTGGAGACCCATGGGGGACCACTTTTGCCCCATAGCCATTTTTTGGTTTTATCTACTGTTATCTTGTGTTATCTCTTTTTATTGTGCTTTTCTCTTTGGTTTCTCGGTTTACCTTTGGTGAATATTGTGATGTATGGATCTGCTTTCTATAGTAAATTAGTAATACATAATGTATTTACAGATTTAAAAAAAGAGCTCCAACATTTATCTTGATAATTGGTGGGGAAAATGTTTTTGCTAGAATATATCTTAGACTCACTTTTAGAAAGTTTTGGAAGAAAATTAACTTCATTGGAGCACAACAACCTTCCCGCATAGCTGATCCACTTGTAAAGAGTGGTATCTTCATCCTTTAAAACTATTTTCTTCACCCTTTGAGGTCCCTTGCTTATTGCAGATAAGAAAATCGAGAGAAAGTTCCTTTGTAATATTAAGGGGATGTCTAGAAGTTATCCCTTGGCTTATTGGAAGATCTTTGTTGTCCTAAAAGTTTGGGGGCAAGTAAGATCTAGAGAGATGGTTAGGCATCCTTTGAGAAATTGAATTTGAGATAGGGTAGACATCAGCTGTGGTGTGTGAGAGGAGAGGAATCAGAGGGTGTTTGAGAACCTCATTGTTTTGTTCGAGAAGTTATGCTTCGATATCACGAACTTGATCCATTTTTGGGTGGCAATCATGAATGACTTTGACCACTTTCGGAATCTTCCTTTCTTTGAGCATGGCTAGTGTATTAGTTTCCCGTTCTTGCTTTTTTGTCTTCTTGGTTCTGGTAGTGCTTTGTTCACTTCTCGGTGAACCTCTTTTTGTACCTTTGCTTTTGATCCATTATATTTCTATTCACCATATAAAAAAAAAGATTTAGGTTGGAAAAGAGATTTATAAATGGTAATCTTTTACATGACATTTCACACAATTAGGGTGCTTGTTGCATATTGTTGTGAGAGTTTTATTAGTGAGTTGGTGATGTGGTCTAAGGATTACTTTTCAGAAGAAATTTGGAGAGAGAGAGAGAGGAGGCTATTGAATATCATCAAGCAATTATTGGAGTTGGTTTCGAATATGAGTCTCTTGTTTGGCTTAGGATAGGGTAGACATTATTGCAAAAGGAGGTTATTCTGATGTAACCTTCACGGTGTAGCATCTAGAAGTTATCACTTGACATATCAGAAAGATGTTATCCAAAAAGTTTGGAGGCAAGTGATATTAAGGTTGAATGTTGGGGAAATTGAAATTTAGGTTTGTAAAAGAAAGCCTTATGAATGGCAATTTTTTCAACACATTTCCCACAGCAAGGATATTTAATAATTATTGTGTATTGTTATTAGAGTTTTGATAATGAGGTAGTGATGTGATCTAGGGTGTCACGATTTAGAAGAAAATTGGAGGGGCAGGAGGATATCAAACATTGATAAAGCAAAAATGGGAGTTGGTCCGGAATATGATCTCATTCTTACGAGTCCCAAGGTCAGCTAATGATAGGGTAGATGTTATTGGGAAAGGAGATATTTCTGATGTAACCTTAACAGGTAGCATCAAAGTTCTTTATCCCTCTTTCTTTTCTTTCCTCTATAATTTGTAAATTTTAATAGATCTTTAACAATAAAAAAACTGTATGCTCCCTTTCATTTGAATGCTGATTATGGGTTGAGTTTTATAATGTTTACAGTGTATGTATTTTGTAGAATGTTTTGTATTTTTTTTCCTATAATATTGTAGTATTATTTAAAATATCTGATTCCTTGCTTTTTAACTGTTTAAAGATGTCAAGGGGTCCTTTTCTTGTTTGTGAAAATAGTCAGCTGAGTTTAAGCCTTGTTTCCATCCCTTAGGCTCAGTCCACCCTAAAGGGATGTAATATAAGGTTTAGGCTTCGCATGGAATATTGTTAATTTCTGAAAGCCCGAATACAACTGCAAAAAATATAGTGGCTGTTTGGGGACATGGGTTAAGCAACAAACTTACTCGGAGTTCAGAAATTGCAGCCCAAACTGCTTTAAATAATTTTGTGGTCCTCTCCACCCACCCACACACACAACACCTTCTCCTCCCAAAGATCAGACCAGGTTTCAACTTCAATTTATTTGCATTGGCTAGTGGTGAGTTTGAAAGTTAAGTGTGTTCACCTCCAATCCTGTCACAATTAGCCTTCTAATGAAGACTTGGTTTCCACAATTGCCAGTTGAAAGGGTTAAGATATTCAATCTTCCTAGTACCAGATGTTCTTGTTCATCATTCATTACTATACCGTAGAAAGCCTGATGACAAGAATGACTTTATGCCCAGATGAGGGAAGGGACAAAAATCACAAATATTTGAAGCATGGTTGCCTGGAACACTGCGCTTCACCATTGTTAGTGTGGTGTTTTATGTGAAAACAGTGCTTCTTAGGTTTGCGTTATCATATGTCATGTGGTTTCCTTTTACCTTTGACCATGTAATTGTTAAAGGAATTAACCCTTAGTTGGTTGCAACTTTGGAAGCTATTTGGACTTTCCTAATCCATAGGCTGCACTCTCTTGTATCTGGCTTTAGTTTTCTACAAGATTTAATAATGTCAATATGGGCATTAGAGAGTTCTAAATGAAGATAATAAAATGGGGGTTGGATAATGTTGTTAGTAGAGCTGGGCCAGCTGACTGCCTCTGCTGTTTTTATCCCTTAGATCTTATAGGCGATGCCATTGAAATGAAAATGTCCATCAAGCTCAAGATTGAGGACTTTTACATCGTTTCATTTTCTTATTGCAAGTCCTCTATTTCCTAAATCCTGTCTGAAAATGTGTCCTCTTTTCTCGTCATTTTTCTTGTGATTCACTTTGTAATGAAGAAAGTTTTTTCTCACACTTCCCATATAATTCAGTGTGCATTATCTGTAGCCAGTTATGTGTGCCAATTGCTTGATCTTTCGACTTCTATCAGGTGATCAATTGGCAATAGCAAAGGAAACAGGACGCTGCCGGGAACAGGCACCAACATGAATCCGGCATCTGCTTTTCTAGGACAGAACATGGATGAGTCAATTGTTGCTTTGCCAATTGACGAGTTGATAGATATGGCTGATGGTTTCGCTGGTAATTTCCCCGGTATTTTCTTACATGCAGCCCTTTGCTTCTATTTGATGTATATTTGAGACTGGAAACTGTCAGTTGTTTTCATTGGTAATCAAAACTTGTTGGGTTCTTTGAATATCTAATTTTGACTGACCACGTTCTGTTTGTTGGCTCAGTGCACAAATATGAGATTGTAAAACGCCTGCACGTTAGGAAACATATGTGTGGAATGACTGGTGATGGAGTTAATGATGCTCCTGCTCTTAAGAAGGCTGACATTGGGATAGCTGTTGCTGATGCAGCTCGTAGTGCTTCTGACATTGTCCTGACAGAACCTGGCCTTAGTGTTATCATTAGTGCCGTATTGACCAGTCGTGCAATCTTCCGGAGGATGAAAAATTATACAGTAAGCCTTGGCTCAGATCATGGCCAATATAATTCAGCCCTTATTTCTTTTTTTAAAACAAAATTTAAATTTTGCATCAACAATTCAATAATATAATTATGGTTCTTGTTATTGGTATGATAAAAAATTAGACCTTGTTTCATATATGATATCTTCTTGATAGTTTGGCACATTTTTATTAATTTATTTATTTTGTCTATTTTTTATTTTTGCAGATTTATGCTGTTTCTATTACAATCAGAATTGTGGTAAAGTTATCTGATAGTGGTTTTGGGGTTCCATAACATATACGACCCTTATTACCACTTGCACATCTGGTGTAGGATTAATACCCTGATCTAGAATGACTTCCTGAGGCTTCACTTTTTAGTTTACTTTATCCACTTCCACTTGATTTCCATGGTGACAGCTTGGTTTCATGCTGCTGGCCCTTTTATGGAGGTTTGACTTCCCGCCTTTCATGGTCCTCGTCATTGCTATCCTTAATGACGGCTTGTTCTTTTTCTTTTCACACTGAATATTCATTTTTTTCCTAGTTTAGCAGGCATCTATATGGCTGTTTATAGTTTCTGTTAAATACTGATTAACTAATTTGGTAACACTTTACTGTTGCTCCTTGTTTCATTGGTTAACCGTGTATTCGTGTTCTACTGTTTATGACATCATATACTTGTAATGTTATTTTTTCTAATGTTTTTTAACTTACTGGCTCTCTATGATATGTCAGGTACCATAATGACTATATCAAAGGATAGAGTAAAACCTTCTCCTCTTCCTGACAGATGGAAGCTGACCGAGATCTTGACGACTGGCATAATTCTCAGTAGTTACTTGGCAATGATGACGGTTATTTTCTTTTGGGTGGCATACAAGACGGACTTCTTCCCGGTGAGAAGACTAGCCTTTATTAAATTAAAGTCACCAAGTTTGTATTGAGTATTGCAGACACTTCTGATTGTCTAAAAACAGGATGAAATCTATTCTTTTTCCATGCTTAAAATTTTTGTCTGTTAGTTCTTATCAAATCCATATCTTTTCTTTAATACGTTAAAAAAAGTATCATGCAACCCAATTTGGTTTCAACTTTCAACTGAAGGAGTCTGTGTAAAAACCTATACTTGATAATGTTTCTTATGCATATATTCAAATTATTTATCATAAAGTAAGAATATTCAATGTATTCGACGAGTCAAAAAGATTATGAATATTATATGTTTACATGTGGATGCATGTTTCAATATGTGTCTGAATGTATGTCTTTCCTTTTTCTTACGTAGATATCTTTTCTGTCTGCTTTTTATTCTCTAATAAGTTTACTTCTAGTAAACTTATGAGGACTTAACACTTGGTACTTAGTTTCTTGGATTTACACATGTATTTGGTAATATGCCAGCGGATATTTGGGGTTTCAAGTCTTTCAAAAAACTGCTCACGATGACTTCAAAAAGCTTGCCTCAGCAATATACCTTCAAGTGAGCACCATCAGTCAGGCCCTCATATTTGTGACAACTGACACGATCTCGGAGTTGGTCTTATGTTGAGTTCCCTGGCCTTATGCTTGTAGTTCCCCCCCCCCCCCTTTTTTTTTTTCGAACAAGTTCTTTTTGGTTAATAGGAAACACCTTTATTTTTCATATGTCGTCGGCAGATTGCTACACTAATTGCAGTCTATGCGAACTGGGGCTTCGCTGTAATTGAAGGAATCGGATGGGGTTGGGCCGGTGTTGTTTGGCTATACAACATCATCTTCTACATTCCACTTGATTTTATTAAGTTTTTTAATCGATATGCTCTGAGCAGGAGGGCATGGGATCTTGTTATCAAGCAAAGGGTATGAATGGGCACTGGTTCGCTACAGTATCTCATGGGGTTTCTCGCTGACTGTTTTTAATGGGATTTCACTATTTGCAGGTTGCCTTCACAAGGAAAAAGGATTTTAGGAAGGAAGCACATGAGCTTAAGTGGGCACATGCTCAGAGGACTCTTCAAGGGCTTCAGCCACCTGACACCAAGATGTTTGGTGAACGCACCAGTTTCACGGATCTCAATCAGATGGTTGAAGAGGCTAAAAGACGAGCTGAGATTGCAAGGTGCGCATTGATCTTAAGAACCAGTTTTTGTCTTGACAATGGAAGTAGCTTACACTACTCCATTTATTCCATTACAATGATATCTTTCTGTCATTCATATTTACCTTTAAAAGTTATTCTGGTGACTGAGGATCCGAAGTACAAGTATTTTGGTGGAATTTGTTCTGTTCTGCTACAATAATTAGCCTGTCACATTGGTGAATGGTTGGCTAATTCTAATTGAGTAGTTATCTATGTACAAGACCAAGGGGACATCCCATCTATGCTATCACAGACCAGGTATTTGTTTGATAGACGAGGAAGCTGTACATGGTGCTTATGCAGGGGAGTAGGCCCACCATTCATTGGGTCCCACTTAGGATATACAGTTGATCCACCATCTAATTTTTCATTGAACTCTTTTAGACAATTTATTATCTTGAATGGCCAAGATGAATGTGGTGCTCAAATAGTTATGATTCTATGTTTGATCATGGTGGGTTCTATTGTCCTGTGTGCCATATGTCTTGTGCAATTTTCAAGTTCTATTACCACCCTATTATTCTTATCAAGGATATAGTTTCCTGTTCCGATGTAGATGATTGGATATACCATTGGAGATTAAGATAGTTTAGTTGACCAAAAATGCACACTGATTTGTTTTCTGTTCCTGCCTCTTGCTGGCTGAGAGAACTCCATACACTGAAAGCTCATGTTGAATCGGTAGTGAGATTGAAGGGCCTTGACATAGACATAATTCAGCAAGCATACACTGTCTGAGATCATCTATGTGCTTCCATTGCTAGTGCAGCGAGTAAAGAGGTATTCTGTGACCTGTTCATATCCACATCATTGTTCACCTCCAGAAATTTTATTTATTTGTGCACTATGCTTTCATTTACAGCTCTGTGGGTGCTGATCACGTCTGGGGCACAACTATCAATGATTAATGGCGCTGGATCAAGAGAGGAGCGTTCGGTAAAACTAGGGAACTTCCCTGAAGGTTCATCACTCTGGTTTCAATTTATGTGCTAAAAAAACTCATAATAAATTTAGCATGGGATGATTTAATCCCTGTAACCATTCAACAGGTCCAAAGAAAAAAAAATACAATCTTATACAGGTCCTTTTGAATTACAAGACTCATTGCTATAGTGTAAAATTGATGACCAAGGGAATCAATGGGCCGGGCTTGGGCTTTTATTTTAGTGATTTTTGAATAGGCCCAGCTCAAGTCCAACCCATTTACAAGAGGTTCTTGTTACCCAAATTTAGCCCATTGACACCCCGGATTCTTTACGCCAAGTGCTTTAGGATAATGCTCTAGCACTGTGTTTTTTGTCAAAATTTTCCAACTTTTTTTCTAAAATCCTGATTAATTAATACTGGGGGAAAAAAAAAGGCTCTACACTTGTCGGGAGTAAGTAATCCAACGAATAATGGCAGTAAAGCTATCACTTCATTGAACCATGGTAAAATTCACACACACAACAAAACGAAAGAGGAAACCCGAAACAAAGCACACGACGAGCGTGTCTAAAATTTCAAGTACAACTATAAGCTTATTTTGGCTAAGTGGTGGTTGGTTCCTTCTCATGGCGCTTTTGAGTTCTGATTAGACCTTATGCTCCTTAATCTTTTTCTTGAGCTCTTTCTTATCGGCCCCTACGATTTTATAAACTTCTTTCCCGTGTTTCATCAATATGAACGTTGGCATTGCCGTCACTTCAAATTGCTGAGCCACCTCCTATTATATCAACATATATATATATATCAATCAAACAACAAAACACCCCCTATACTTACCAGAGATCCTTTTTTTTTTTTGGGGTGTGGAGATATATGTTTATATCTGTTCGATTAGTGGGTGGGTGGAGAGTATAAACGACTCCCACCCTCGCGGGAATTGAACCCCGGACCTCCCCCCCTAAAGCAGGGGATACACTACCCTTGGGCCAAAGCCCTGGCGTGTTTACCAGAGATCAAAGAAATAAAAAGAAAAGGCGGAAGTAGATAGAGGTAGAGAGTCCGAGTGGATTGCCGATACGGACATCCGAAAGTACTTAGTCCTTGTCTCATTGATTTGGGACATTCTCCGTTACCAAAAACAAAAAAATAGAGGTAGATAGAGAAAGCAGCCACCATACCGTCAACTCATCGACATCAATCGTGACGAACTCAACGTCCTTGAATTTAACAGCATACTTCTTAAGGATCGGCTCCATGTATCGACAGGGTCCACACCATGAGGCCGAGAAATCAATCACCAGCTTCATCCATAAACATCACATCAATAATAATCACTACAAAAAATTATATGGTATATTATATGATATTATATATATATATGGTTCATTGGAGGTCACATAGCCCTCCTTCTCCCGTAAACCCCCTAATCCTGATATAGGTGGGATTTGATCCTAAATCTCTGGTACGACTCCAAGGAATTTTAATAACTAAACTAGCTAGCACTTGCATTATATTATATTATACCAGTTGGTTGGATTCTTTGAAAGCGTCGAAGTGTTCTTTCCATTGGGCCGCAGAGTGGATTGTGATCACGCCAGACGATTTATTATGCTTCTGAGAGTTCCCACACAATCTAGAGAGAAACAATCCCATATTTTTCAAGTTTTTTGCTTTTACAATGCAAGCGCCTTACCTATGTCTATATTTATGGGGCATGAGGAGTATTGCGTTTATCTAAAGCTGTATTTTTTGTTTTTCATAATAAAGCTTTATTAGCTTTTGCGTCTATCCAAAGCTTTATTAGAGCATCTCCAACACTATTTTTAAAAACTCCCTATTTATTTCTCTGAACTGACAGCGTTTTCAAGTAGGGAGTCACTTTTTATTCTTCCAACTCCAACACTATCCCAATTTATTATCTATTTATATTAAATATTCATTTTTTATTTCATTTATTCTAACATCATTGCAACCATTGAGAGTTCAATTGCACCAATCAGCCAACACGTGTCTTTTTTTTTCTAAAATCTAAGATTATATTGTTAACCCCCAATAGTTAGTGAATCTTAACGATGGTTAGTAGAAGTTAAAAAGGACACGTGTTAGCCTGTGGATGCGATTGAACTCTCCTTTATTAGTTCAATTGCAATTGGTGTGGTTGAGGGTTCAAAGGGTTTCAATGTTTGGAGAGTTGAAAATCTCGCCACCGTTGACGAGTTGGCTTGCCAACCCTATTCTGGCGAGGTCCTTTGAGGAGCCTGTTGGAACACTTTTTCCCTATACAGACGAAGGGAGCTGGTATAGGATAGTGTTGGAGATACTCTTAATTAGCTGACTGTTCAATGGCCAGAATTTAAGAAAAGAAAAGGTGCCTCCCTCTAACCCGACACCTCTTCCCTTAGGATTAATATTTTTAACCTTAGTTTTTAGAAAAAACCAAGATTAAATATATTAACCTCAATTAAAAGGGACATCAACGTTCCAATTTTTATTCACCCATCTCCAGTCTCACATCAACATGTCATACCCCATTAGTCACCGTTTCCTCATTCATGTCTTCAATGATGTTCTTATATTTGATATCTGAGTACTCTTGTTTTTCTGATATCAATAAAGATTACATGATGAACATGTGGTGATTTTGGCTCGAATCTGGAGAGGGGAATCGATCGCCGATCAACAAGTTTGGACGGGCTGAATTTTTTGAATAGTTTTGGAAACTCTTATTTCGTTGTGAAGTTGTCTTGTGTTGGAATTCCAATATTAGGAAAATTCTAAAAGGGTTAGAACTCATTCCTTGCCTATAAATAAGTCTAGGGTGAAGAATTATAAAGATAACCTAGAAAGGAAGAACCTTAAAAGGAAGAGAGAAAGTCACGGATATATGAGGTGTGGATTGGGCTTCCATGAAGAACGAATCTCTCATGGAAAGCCCTTGTTAGCTCTTAAGAGATGAGAGTGTTCTCACGGCTTTATCTCGGTATGCTCTCATAGTGGAGAATATTGGTTCGATTTTAAAGGGTTCGGGTTTTGTGTTTCCTTTGTCCTAAAAAGATTCGGGTTTAGATCATATTTGAGTTGAGAGGGTGAACAAAGAATTGTGGGTTGTGTGAGAGTCTTTCAAGGGTTCTGATAGAGTCCTTGAGTGTGTGTATTTTTATTTATCTTCTAATCTTCTCTTTAATTAGTGGAAATATATTTTAACCATTTGTAGTGTGGACGTAGCCCTAGAAGGCTGAACCACGATATATCTTGTGTATTGTTTGCTTGCCGTATTTTCTTGTGAATACCCCTTGATAGCAATCGCTTCCTCGCACTTTTCCCCAACAGAACATTCATCCTTAACTTCGGCATTAAGCCTAAGTTGTCGTAATTATCATCAGTACCTTATCTAGCTAAACGATGTAGAGTCGGCAACACGGATCTTCAGGATTCATACCAATTGCATAGGATTTTACAAAACATTCACACCACGGCTGCAAACTTGATTCCCATAATTTTGCAGTGTCATTGATCAGTTTATATTCTTTGGGACTCCATGACCCAAAGCTAAGAACACCTATGATTACCCTGACTATATCCATCTCAATGGTGAAATAAAAATAACAAGAGGAATTTAAGAGAATGAGAAGTTAGTAGGCCTCGTTAATTCAGTCAAGGTTCTCTGGGGAATCAACATACACCATTTCAGAGTCGAGGATCTCTGGGGAATCATATCAACAAATACAGAATCATCCCTTTGGATAACGAATCAAAAATAGTACACCGTCATATTGCCTGGTCTGTTGAAGATAGATATAGAGAACATGGAGATTAGTATTATTAATTATGGTTGTTGTTATTGGTATGATAAAAGATTAGATCTTATTTCATATAGGATCTCTTTTTGAAAGTTTGGGCATTTTTATTAATTTATTAATTTTGTCTACTTTTTTCATTTTGCAGATTTATTTCTATTACAATCAGAATTGTGGTAAGTTATCTGATAGTGCATGGTTTTGGTTTTGGGGTTCCATAACATAGACGACCCTTATTACCATTCTTGCACCTGATCTAGTGTAGGATTAATACCCTGATCTAGAATGACTTCCTGGGGCTTCACGTTTTTGTTTACCCGACCCAATTCCACTTGATTTCCATGGTGACAGCTTGGTTTCATGCTGCTGGCCCTTTTATGGAGGTTTGACTTCCCGCCTTTCATGGTCCTCGATCGTCATTGCTATCCTTGATGTAGAACCCCGGATCTCACTTTCATCACTTGTGAATAGTGCTATGAATAGTGATCATGTATTGTAATTTGGAGATAATAAGTCCTGATAATAGTTGTTTATAGGTTAACTAAGCTTATGTAATTTTATGGGATTTTATTCATATGTTTAGAATGGTTTCCCGGGCTATTGAAAAATTTATGACAAACCGGATTTATCGGGTTTTGCCTAAAACTGGAAAATCAGATTTTTAGTTATAAGGAATTGAATTTTCTAAGTATTTTTAATAAATTCAAATGTGGGATTACTTTCTTATTTTAATTTAAAACTTAAAGTTAATGAACATTAACTTAAATGTTTTAAAGTAAAATAAGTATAATAGTAAGTAGAAGAAGGGGAAAAAGAACAAATCATAGTCCAAAACAGAAAAACAGGAGAAAAATCAGGCAAAAACCCAGAATAACCGATTGAGCGGTTTCGTGACCGATCGATCCGTCCCCCACTGATCAACTGGTGCCCATGACCGATCGATCAGTCAGACTAAATTTAGTATGGTGTTTTTAGACAAAGAGGAGTTTTTCACCCGATCGATTGGTGGTGCCTGTTTTGCCTTGTAGCCTACCTCTTAGGATATTTTAAGGGTCTTTGGCCAAACCCCTTTTTGCCTATATAAAGGCCATTTCGTGGCCTTTGATGTATGGTAGGTAGTGAAACATGGTTTTTGTGAAAAGTTAAGGCATATAGCCTTATATGTGTTCATTTTTTGAAAGAAGAAACAAAATTGAGGTTTATAGCCTTGTACAAATAGATATTTTAAACCTAGTCAATCATGTTATAATTAATTAATGAAAAGGAAGCTAAGAGTGATGAGTTTGATAACTTGAGCGTATATACACTCTCTTAAATGGAATTGTTAGGATTCCTTAAGGATAAATAAAGGAATGGGTTTGATGGAAAGAGTGTAGATACATTCTTCTAATTAGTCATGGTATAATCCATGGATGGATTGTAAACTTTGATATATAATATTTGAGGAGAATTAAGGCGTATAACCTTGTATTGGTCTTAGTGAAATGAATGACATGAAATAAGGCTAAGTAGCTCAGGTATGCGCATGTTCATGCAATGAATGCAATTTCATGCGTATGTCTCCATGTTTTAAATGTTTTCTAAGAAATTCATGATGCTCACAATTACTCTATACATGTGATGATGTTTTAAAGCTTTATATGATTCCCATGATGCTCACATGTATTCGATGATGCTCACAAGTACTCTATGCATATGACTAAATGTTTAAAAGCTTTCCATGATCTTTATGATGCTCACATGTACTCTATGCACATGTATGACGTATATGACCAAGGTTTCTCATAAGAATAAGAAACTAAAGGCTCATAAAACTCACAAAAAAGTTCATAAGAAAGGAAAAAGAAAGGCTCATAAGACTCACAAGAAAAAGCTCAAAAGTTCACAAGAATAAGAAATGATGTTAGTGTACTATTACCAGGTACGTGCACTAACATCTGTTTCCAAATAAGTATGAGAGGATACTGATATACTATGACCAAATAAGGGTACTAATATCTGTCTCCAAGTAAAATAAAGAATATGAGAGGATCTAGTGTACTATGACCAGGTACGGGCATTAATATCTGTTTCCAAGAATTAAGGAAGGATGTTTTAGTGTACTATGACTAAGTTCGGGCACTATCATCTGTTTCCATGAAAGTAAAAGAGGATGCTAGTATACTATAACCAGGTATGAGTACTAGCATCTGTCTCAAAGTAAGTATAAGATAAGTGAAAAGTATGATGTCATAAGAACTCACAAGATGCTAATAAGCTCATAAGACTCTCATAAGCAACACATAAGAAACTCTTAAGACTCATAAGGAACTCTCAATAACTCATAAGGATCTAATAAGGAAAAACAAAGGAAATTCATAAGGAACTCACAAGATTAAAGAACTCACAAGATTAAAGAACTCATAAGTTAAATGCTCATAAGAGACTCGTAAGACTCATAAGATATTGAAATATGGTTTGTGAAAGTACAAACTCAAAGTATGATTTAAAGTATGCTTGTCGAGAATATGCAATTGTTAAATTGTTTTAAACTTCCGCATTCTGATTATGCATATGTTCTTATTAACTGTATTTTGTATGATATGTTAATGTTTTATAACATTGTCCGTTAGTATTTTGTATACACTGAGTATTCAATACGTAGCCAAACTGTTATTTCAGTAGGTTCCAGGTTGGATGATCGTGCTCTGGAACCAAGGGTCGAGTAGGAGCTTGATTGGGATCATCATGCTGATGATAGGGGCCTGGACACGTGGCCTTATGGTTGAGGGAGAGCGACATGTATTTGGGGTTTCATTTTGTGTGTGGGGGGGGGGGGGGGGGGGTTTGCATCAGATTTGAGTTGGTAACTCAAGTGATGGATTTTGTTTACAGGGTTAGTTTCTATTCATGTACAAGTTTAGTTTGGGTTCTAGTGGACATTATTATATATAAAAGAAGTTTTCAGGTTCACTATTTACTAGGCCTTGTATGCTCTCTCACAGGATGGTTTGAATATAAGTCATGGGGCCAAAGTCTCATAACTCTTAGGGGGATTTTGGGTTGCGACATTAATAATGGTTTGTTCTTTTTCTTTTCACACACTGGATATTCTTTTTTTTTCCCTAGTTTAGTAGGCATCTATATGGGTATGGCTTTTATAGTTTCTATTAATTACTGATTAACTAATTCGGTAACACTTCACCGTTGCTTCTTGTCTCACTAGTTAACCATGTAGTCGTGTTCTACTGTTTATGATATATGCTTTTCTTCAACACGTTAAAAAAGGGGTCATGCAACCCAATTTGGTTCATTTGCATATATATATTCAATGTGTTTTATTTTATTTATCATAAAATATGAATATTCAATGTATTCGACGAGTCAAAAAGATTATGCATATTATATGTTGAGGAGTGCTAGCCCCAACCGCGTTTACTCCAAATTTTTCCATAGACGCGAGAATTGCCTAACACGTGGATTTCTTTCATATTCTAACAGTTTAAAAAGGTAGAATTCAGAGCATCTTTGACATTTGTAGCCACCTACTTGTGTCTTTGGAAAATTTTTGACTGGGACAAAATCCATATACGTTTACATGTGGATGCATGTTTCAGTATCTCATGGGGTTCCTCACTGACTTTGTTTTTTATGGGATTTCACTTTTTGCAGGTTGCCTTCACAAGGCAAAAGGATTTTGGGAAGGAAGCATGTGAGCTTAAGTGAGCACATGCTCAGATGACTCTTCACGGGCTGCAGCCACCTGACACAGTATGTTTGGTGAACGCACCAGTTTCACAGATCTCAATTAGATGGCTGAAGAGGCTAGAAGACGAGTTGAGATTGCAAGGTGCTTATTGATCTTAACAATCAGTTTTTGTCTTAACAATGGAAGTAGCTTACCCTACTCCATTTATTCTAGGGTTTTTACCGAAATAGCTAGGCTCTAGGTTTTCCTAAACCCTCAAAATAGGCTTTGACTTTTCAAAATAACTTTTTTAGACTTAAACATGTGTAAGTGTCACACATGCGTGAGACTTATCGTGAAATGGATTAAAATGTCCTTCTTTCCACTCTCTCTCCCATAGTTCACAGTACAAATGAAGAAAATCATTTTTTGGGGAGAAAAAAATCTTGTCTTCATGTTTATTTGGAAATCCGATCACTCCCTTCCTCATTTAACTCGATTCATCTGTTACAGAGGTAAGAGTTCATTCTCATTTTTCTTAGTAACATATTCTCAATGTTCATTAGGGTTTTCTCGAACTCATTCCAAATTTATTCTTTCATTTTTCTGTTTAAAGAGTTTTTATCATCTACATTTTAAATATTCATTCTATTCATAAGTTTTTTCATTGTTTTAGTGTTTGATCCGTTCTAATTCCTTCCATTTTTTTTTTCATTCAAGGAATTTCCCTTCATTTTTATCATTTTCTTCATTTTTTTTTCATATACTGCATTCATATCTATAGTATTGATTGATCTTTATCACAGATCAATCGACTGATATCTTAGAGCGATCGATCGATATTAGATATGAATCGATCGTTCTAAGATATCGATCGATTGATTACTGATTTACATCAACTAAAATTTTATTTTTGTTATACAATGTCTCATACAAATTCTCATTTCTAAAAATCTACAAACGAATATACATCAACTTCTTATACAATTTCTTATTTTTAAAATCTACAGATAATCGAAGTAACTTGCTATTTACAATTACTTTCTCTCTTGGGGGCCTCAAAATTATCCATCAAAATTGTCCATAAGTTGAGTAATATCTTCTGAGAGTACTTCAATGATGGATGTCCATAATCTACTTCACATCTCCTTTGCTTGTAAAATTCTCCTCCATTGAGGTTGGATGTGTCATCATCTTTTGTGGACCCTTGATTGTTGACTTAAAAGTCATTTTTAGCTACAAAAAATAATTAAAATAATAAACGTTAGATAATATAACAAAACTAAATTTTCAATTGATGCAAATCTGTAATCAATCAATTGATATCTTAGAGCGATCGATCGATATCTAATATCGATCGATCGACATTAGATATCGATTGATTGAAGCTATATTATTCCATAGATTACAAAAGTTCTAAAAATATGGGACTTTCAAGTTCGACCAAAATTTTTGGATTTTTTAAGTTCCACGGATGTGGAAGTTATAATCAAATTGAACTCGATAAATTCGAGATACAACTGAGTAAAAGGGTTAGAAACCCTCTCCCCTCTCTTCTTAGACTCTTGCCTTTTGTTGCAAAACATTAATGTTCCATACTTTTAAAAGTTCCATCAAAAGAACGAAACCTAAATAAAAGAAAAATGAAGGAATTGGAATGGGTCGTCAAACACTAAAACGATGAAGAAACCTATGAATAGAGTGAATATTACAAATGAATATGATAAAACTCTAATGAACATTGAGAATATATTATTTAAAAAAATGAGAAAGAACTCTTACCTTTGTAACAGATGAATTGAATCAAACAATGAAGGGAGTGAATGAATTTCCGAATGAATATGAATACGAGTTTTTTTTCTCCCCAAAAAATAGTTTTCTTCTTTCGTACAATGAACAATGGGAGAGAATGGAAATAAAGACATTTTGATCCATCTCACGATAAGTCTCACGTGTGACACTTATACATGTTTAAACTTAAAAATTTATTTTGAATAATCAGAACCTATTTTGAGAGTTTAGCAAAACCTGAAACTTATTTAGATAAAAATCTCATTTATTCCCTTACAATGATGGCTTCGGATTGCCGTTGTCCATCTTCTACATGTATAACTACTCAATTAGAATTAGTCCCTGTGGGGCCCACCAAAAAAAATAAATTAGAATCAGTCTTGACCAATGTGACAGGCTAATTATTCTGGCAGAAGAGAACAAATTCCACCAAAATACTTGTACTTCGGATCCTCAGACACCATAATAACTTTTAAAGGTGAATATGAATGACAGAAAGATATCATTGTAGGCCTTGGATAGCCTCTGGCGAAGCCAGAAACTCCTCTCGGGGTTCCATTCATTGTGCGACAGTTGGCAAAAAAAATTTGGAAAGAAGTCATTTCATTTTCTCCCTATGATTTTGACTTCTCCCCATTTGATCTCTTCCCCATTATTATCACACTTAGCGCCACATGTCTTAATATGTGGAGAAGTCAAATCATGGGCTCCATGATTTTGACTTCTCCACCACTTGTCACCTATTCTATGAATCCCGAGACAAGCCCTTTCTGTTTTGGCCAGAGACAATCTGAGGCCTTTCTGGTCTGACGTATAGTCCATAGATGCCATGTGGGCCTCAAATTGTCTCGGGCAAAGCCAGAAAGGGTTTGTCTCGGGGTTCCATAGAATAGGTGACAAGTGGTGAAGTCAAAATCATGGGGCCCATGATTTTGACTTTTCCACACATATCATGTGGCGATAAGTGTGTGATAATAAAGAAGAGATATATCGAATAAGAAGTCAAAATCATAGGGAGAAAATGAAATGACTTCTCCCCATTTTTTTGCCAACTATCGCACAATGTATGGAATCCCGAGAGGAGTTTCTGGCTTCGCCAGAGACAATCCAAGGCCGACCAGAAATTTGTTTGATACACGACGAAGGTGTACATGGCGCTTATATAGGGGAGCAAACCCACCATTAATTGGGTCCCACTTATGTGTGCCATATGTCCTATACAAATTTTTTCTAGTTCTATTGCCGCCCTATCAAGGATATAATTTCCTGTTCCGACGTAGATGATTGGATATGCCATTGGAGGTTAAAATAGTTTAGTTGACCAAAAATGCACACTGATTTGTTTTCTGTTCCTGCCTCGATCTTGCAGGCTGAGAGATTTTTTTTTAATAGACCACACAAACACACACACCCTGAGAGATTGAAGGGACTTGACATAGACACAATTCAGCAAGCATACACTGTCTGAGATCATCTGTGTGTTTCCATTGCTAATGCTGAGAGAACTTCCCTCAAGGTTCATCGCTCTGGTTTCAAGTTATGTCCTATGATTTAATTAACTACCTGAGTTGATTTTAAATCCATGTCATACAGATATACAATGCTGTCACTGTAACCATTCACCAGATGGAAGAAATAGCATTACTATGAATCTATGATATACCTTATGGATTTGAGCTCAAGGACCTGCAATGGTCATTGTGAATCTTGCAATCTTATACAGGCCCTTTTGAATTACAAAACTCATTGCTCTAGTGTACAATTGATGACCAGTGGTATCAATGGGCCAGGCTTGGGCTTTATTTTTGTGATTTTTGAATAGGCCCATCTCAAGCCCAACCCATTTAATAGATGTTCTTGTTGTCCGAATTCAAACCATTGACACCGAGGTTGATCACGGATCCTTTATGCCAAGTGCCGTAGGATAATGCTCTAGAACTGTCCTACCAGTGCAGAACAACCTATCCACTTTATTGAAATTAAAGCACTTTTTCACAAAAAAGTGGACAGGTAGTAGGTGGATAGTGAAAGTAGAGGTTGACCGAGAGTAGGGCTAGCATTCCTCTATGTTCTTTGTCAATTTTTTCAGTTTTTTTTTTCTGAAATCCTGATTAATTAACACTAGAAAAAAAAATGCTCTAGCAATTTGCCAGGAGTAAGAAATCCAAGGAATAATGGCAGTAAAATTTTCACTTCATTGAACCATATGGTAAAGTTCACACACGACACAACAAAAGAGGGAACCCGAAACAAAGCACACCATGAGCTTCTCTAAGTACAACTATAAGCTTATTTCGGCTAAGTAGGGGATCGTTCATTTTTATTTTATTTTATTTGTAAATGGTAAAAACACACACATGGGTTTATGAGACTTGGGTCCAACACAACTTTACAAAAGGGCCTATCTCTTGCAAAGAGGGAGGAGCCTTATAAGCCACAAGGGGATCGTTCCTTCTCCCGGTGCTTTTTAGTTCTTATTAGACATCATGCTCCTTTATCTTTTTCTTGAGCTCTTTCTTATCGGCTCCCACAAGTTTATCAACTTCTTTCCCATCTTTTATCAATACGAACGTTGGCATTGCCGTCACTTCAAATTGCTGAGCCACCTCCTATTATATCAATATATATATATCAATCAAACAACAAAACACTACAATCACTACCAGAGATCAATTAAAGAAAAAAATTAAAAAAATAAATAGATAGATAGAGAAGGCAACCATACCGTCAACTCATCGACATCGATTGTGACGAACTTGACGTCATTGAATTTAGCAGCATACTTCTTAAGGATCGGCTCCATGTATCGACAGGGTCCACACCATGCGGCCGAGAAATCGATCACCATCTTCATCCAAAAACATCATATTCATAATAATAAAATCAATTTAAAAAACTATATATTATATTATATTGTAGAATAGAATACCAGTTTCTTGGATACTATGGAAGAGTTGAACTGATCTTTCCATTGAGCCACGGAGTGGCATACAATTACTTTAGACGGTTCATTATTGTTTTCAGAGCCCTCGAGCAATTCAGAGATAATCAATCCCATTTTATTTTATTTTTGAAGTATTTGGTTATACCATAGAAGCAGCTAACGAAGTCAATATATATGGGCGGCATTAGGCATAATTTCCTGTATAAAGCTTTCTTAGCGCTATTGCGTTTATCTAAAGCTGTATTTATTTCTTTATTTTTTTAATTTTATAGATAGTAAAGGTTTTATTTGATACCTGCTTGATTGGTTCTTCAACGGCTAAGCTATAAGAGGTTATCGGTAGCTATCTCCTTTTTTAAAGGAATTCTCTTCTTTGGTGGTCTATTAAGGAATTATCCTTTCTTTAAGGAGGACTGTTTTGGAACAAGTGGCCGGCAAGATTTTGGAAAGAGAGGGGAGAGGGTGTCCAAGCCTTTCACTTGGTGGAATCTTAGATTTATCGAGTTCAATTCAATTAGAAGTTTCACCTATGGAACTTGAGAAATCCAAAAATTTTGGAGGAACTTGAAAGATCGATAATTATAGAACTATTACACTCTATGGAATAATATAATGCTAGACATTAAGTGAAATTAGGCATGAAACAAGGAAAGTTCTAGACTTTAAAAGTTCCACCAAAAGAACGGAGCCTAAGGAATTATCTCTCTTTAAGGGATTCTCGTTTCTTATGGGTCATTTCTTAATTGTCAAGTATTCGTGGAGTGAACTAGGGTGTCAACCAATATGGATATTATCCATATTCGATTTGTATCCGAATTCGTTTACTTGGATAATTATCCAAATAGGTATCCGGGGAAGTGAATTCAAATAGTAATTTTATTATCCGTTTATGATTAATCAAATATGAATACAAATATTGATATATCCGATCAATTAAATAATATATTATTATATATGTAATTAATATATTAAAGTTTATAAAACTAAAATAACCTTATAAATATATTTTTAGTATTTTTTTTGTCTTTCTATTAAAAGTTTTAAAAGAAATCGGATAATTCGGATATTATCCGAATTCAAATATTTTAATCGGAATCGGATACAAATACTATATTTCACTATTTGTCGGATATTTATTTGAATTTGGATAGTCGGATATGAATTCGGATATACTTCTATCCACTCCGAATTCATTCATTCAGTTGACAACCCTAGAGTGAACCGGTCTCTTATGTAAAAAATTTCTATGTGCCCTAAAAATTATTTTTTTTTTTTGGGGGGGGGGGGGGAAGTTACATTTCATATATTACATCATAACACTTAATTGACACTAACGTATTTTTAAGTATTGATTTACATTCCTCTTTTTGCATTAAACCCTCTCCAGTCTCGTATATCTAACATTTTTTTTGGGTCAGAGGTATCATTTAAAACACTCTAAACACACACTGAGCCAAACCTATGGTGTTAATAAGATTTAACCCCGGTGATTAAATTTTTTATATTTATTTTTCTAAAAACCAAGGAGATTCCTTAACCCTTTAGGGTAGTCAATCTTTACGACACTTAAAAAGAGTTAAAACGCACGTGGCAGGTTGGAGAGGCTGGGCTAGTGTAAATCCGTTGCCACTAAACTGTCTATCTGAGTACTCTTTTTCTTTTTTTTGGGTGCTAAGGGTGTCCGGGGCCTCTTGTAGCACCCGACTAATCCCACGGGCACATTCAGACCCCCCAACTACATGCATCAAATAAGTAGGGATAAATCCCAAAGGGTGGCTAACAGGGGAAGGGAATCAAACTCAAGACCTCCGTTTCCTATGGCGTGGTCTTGGCCCTTGGCCAGCAACACCGATGTTAATAAAGATTACACGAAAGTGTGTCCTTGACCTCTCGGCATTAAGCCAAACTTGTCTTAAATTATGTGACATCACTCGTAATTATCATGATCAGACCCTTTTCTAACCGATTTAGTGGGCAACACGTACGGATCTTCAGGATTCATGCCACAGGATTTTACAAAAAATTCACACCAGCATCAAACTTGCTTCATCGCTCGCTAGCTCCCATAATTTTAGAGTCTCTCGAAAGTTTATCTCTCATGACCCAAAGCTAACAACTCCTACTTTTATCGGCTTGTCATCCACCTCAATCGTGAAATAAAAATAACAAAATAAATTTAAGAGAATGAGAAGTTAGTGGGCCATTGCTTAGACCTTAACCATTCAATTATGAGCTAAAGTTTGGATAACGGAGTTAATTGTTTGGTACTTCTATAATCCTTTTTAATATGTGAGTTGTGAGGCCCAATTCTAGAAGTTGTGGACGGGAGGGCCTCTTGACCCCTCTGCATGCCAATTGGTGGAAGACGCGTTTGCAAATCCGCTCCATCTATTAGTTTTTTTTTTTGAATTTGATATGTCATTTAAGAAAATTACACAAATACAAAATGGTTCCTATGGAGGCCTGGGACCCCTTTCAGCAATGAGACGGCAACACTATGGCGGATAAATGTCTTACATTAAACCAGTCCTAGCGACTCAATTCTAAAGCCCTGGCCGAAAGATTATGTCCAAAACCATTTTGCCGCTGGGGAATATAGAGCATAATGCTACGACTAAGAAGCGATAATTTTTTTAATATCCTTCACTATTGGACCAATCTCAGCTGACCTAGGACTGAAAGATGATGAAACCTGATCCACTAAAGTGCTCGCATCAGAAAGAAAGCAAACCAGGGACCAATTCTAGTGCAAAGCCAACTCTATGGCTAACCGAAGAGCAAGAGCTTCGGCCACCAGTGGAGAACCCTCCAAAAGGCCTTGAACTTGGCCACATAAAATAGTGCCACTATGAGCCCAAGCCACCACTCCAACCCCAACTACAGTCCAATTTGAAATCGATGCTCCGTCAGAGGCGATGATAGTCCAAGGCTTAAGCCCATCCACCCAAGCTGAAGATCCCACACCCGTGGCCGAATAGCGCCCAACAGGGCCCATGATCTTGCCAACAGTTGAAACCGCACTTTCTTCCACTAAGCTAACAGCTTTATACACTATGCTAGCAAGATTTGGTAATAAAAGACCAAATTTGAGCTCATTTCGAGCCAGATGTACCAAACCAGACTGGCAACCATAGAAAGAGCCCTCACCTTTGCCGGTTTATCTAAGAGGGCCGTTACCCAGAAATCCTACCATTCATTGAAAGAAAGGAAGTCATTGACATCTGATCTGGTCACTAGAGGAGAGCACCACCACACTGCGTGAGCAATGTTACACTCCACTAACAAATGCACCACTTATTCCTCCCAAAGACTACAAAATATACAATAGGGATCCATGGGGATTCGCTTCCTAGCAATATTTGCATTAACCGCCATTACATTATGCAGGTACCTCCATAAGAACCAAGAGACTTTTGGAGGAATGGGAAGCCGCCAAAGTATCCTCCAACAATCTGAGTGAACCACAGAAGAAGAGCTAGGCCTCTCGCTCTCCTCATGTGATTAAGAGTAATGAAATGATGATACGCCGATCTAACCGTGAATTGCCATGTAGAAGTATGGTGTCATAAAAGATGATCCTCATGGAAGTGACGTGGTATGAGAATTTGGCGGTGAGCAATTGAGATAAACAGGAAAGATCCCATATCTTCGAATTAGGGTCAATAAAATCCATCACCCGAGTCAAAGACAATCCACTGGCATGGAGGAGTATAGCTTAAAACCGGGCAAGGAGGGTATCTACCTATCCTTCCAAGCATGGATGAGCTGTCCCACGCCAACTCCCCATCTCAAACTTGAATGGAGAACTTGCCTACCAGCCAGTATACTTCGCCAAGCCTAGGAAGGTCGGTGCCCCAACTTTGCCTTGAGAAAATCTGTTTCACAGAAGTATATACTCTTTGCCAATTGGGCCCAAACTGAATTTGTATTTTAAAGCAAATTTCAACCTTGTTTAGCAAGAAGCGTCAATTATTAATAAAACACCTTACTATGAAACCAACAGGGGGTTGGTGTCAGGATGCGAAGGTCCTGAGTTCGATTCTCACATTCTCACTTCCCCCTGTTGGCCATCCTTAGGGATTTATGCCTACTTACCTAGTGCGTGTTTGGTGCAAGTGCGCTTGGGGATTAGTCTGGTAGCCCCCACCACCCCTGCTGCATTGCATAACCCTTCATCCCCCAACATATATATATATTCAATTTCTAAAATCCTAATTAATTTATACTAAAAAAAAAGCTCTGCCATAGTTAAAAAAATCCAGGAATAATGGCAGTAAAGTTATTACTCAGTTGAACAATGGTAAAGTTCACTCATGACACAACAAACAAAAGAGGAAACCCGAAACTAGGCATCCCATGACCTTATCTATACTTTCAAGTACAACTATAAAAGCTAAACCAAACAATAAGAAAAAGAAAAGTAGAACTATAAGCTTATTTTGGCTAAGTAGTGGTTGGTTCCTTCTCATGGCGCTATTTAGTTCTGATCAGACCTTGCTCCTTTATCTTTTCTTTTCCCCCCCAGGTTTATCAACTTCTTTCCCATGTACTTTCAAATTGCTGAGCCAACTTTAGGGGTGATATCGAGCCGAGCTTCAAGCTTGTTCGTTTATTAAACAAGCTTGGAAATCATGTTCAAGCTTGACTCGTTTATTAAATAAACAAGCTCGAGCTTTATTAGTCGAACCCGAGCCGAGCTCGAGTAGTTCACGAGCAGCTTGTTTTATTGGATATAGCTATTTATATTAGGTAAAAAATTCACTTTATTATCCTAGGCAAAGAAATCACAGTGTTAACTAAAATTTTAGTATGAGATTATAATGATATAAAAGGTATACTTATCATATAAAATACAATATATAGTAATATTCTTGACTTAGTATATAATACATATACTTAATTCTAATATTTAAATGAAATAAGTATATTTTAAATATTTTAGTAGGTTAATATGTATATATAATCGAACCAAGCTTTTATCGAGCTGAGCAGGGGTGTGTACAAGCTCGGCTCGTTTACTAAATAAACGAACGATACTCGAGCTTTTAACGAGCCGAACCAATTCGCAAACATTTTGTTCAATAACCACCCCTACTTGAACATGATTTCCAAGCTCCTTTAATAAATGAACAATCTTGAACTCACCACTACTCGGCTCGGCTCAATATTACCCCTACACATTAGTCACTATTCCCTCTCTTTTTTTGCAGTCTAGGGTTAGGGGGTTGTATCTGTTGTAGCAAAGTGTGGGGAAATCACTGATCCCTCATTCATTTCTTCAATGATTATATATTTGCCATGGCCCATGACTCATCTCTTTCGGCACCTACTAACTATCTATCTGAGTAGTCATGTTTATCTGATGTCAATAAAGATTACATGAAAATTCATCCTTAACTTCAGCATTAAGCCTAAGTTGTCGTAATTACCATAAGTCCCTTATCTAAAAGATGAGCAATGCTAGGAGAGTGGACGACCGGAAAGTGGACCTAGCATTGCTCCTAAAAGATTTAGAGTGGACAACACAGATCTTCAGGATTCATGCCATAGGATTTTACAAAATATTTAAACCAGCTGCAAACTTGATTCCCATTATTTTACAGTGAAGCTCAGTTTTATCTCCTTTGTAAACTATCGTGTTAATCCATGACCCAAAGCTAAGAACACCTATGATTACCCTGGCATCCATCTCAATGGTGAAATAGAAATAACAGAGAAATTTAAGAGAATGAGATAGTAGTAGGCCTCGTTAATTCAGTAAAGATTCTCTGGGAATCAACATGCACCATTTCAGAGTGGCGGGATCTCTGGGGAATCAACAAATACAGAATCATCCCTTTGGGTAACTGATTAAAAATGGTACACCATCATACTGCCTGGTCTGTTGAAGATAGATATAGAGAACATGGAGATTAGTAGATCAGAGTCATCAGAGACCTGACCAGAACATAGGCTCATCGATACATCCCAACTGTTCATTTAGCAGGCCTTAGCTTAGAAATAATAGATATCAACATACTTATTAACCATCCAATTATGAGCTAAAATTTGGAGACCCCAGTTAACTGTAAATCATAGATAAAAAACATACTTCTCTTTTTGTCAGGTCACAAAAAGAGAACCAAACTGTGTTAGTTCATTAAACAGTAAAAACTCACAGCTGCAGCCAACCCAAGGGATAGGCCACCAAATGTTTGGTCTTGGTCTGATCTCTCTGCCGGTGGGCAACGTCTTCGGCCCGGATTCCACAAACTCTACCATCTATGCCAGACTCCAAATCTCAGCTGTACTATAAAAAGAAATGCAGCATTAGCCAGAAATGCATATAAATATTTGAAAAACCACTTTCCAGTCAATGCAATTCCATATAAAGACAACAAAAGATGTTCAGGATTTCGTATTTTAAATTAAAAGGTGCTGCTAAATCTTTTATGGGTTCTCCCTCGTTTCAACTACAAAAGCAACAGGGAGGGCTCCATTTACATTCCAACAATGATTCTTTCATATGCAATACCTTTTTGCCCCACCTAGAAAACTAGTAATCAGACATCATATAAAAGCCTCAAATCAAATCATGATCCCAGCTCAACTTCCGCCCGGGCATGGCTACCTTCAGCTGCTGATCCATGGTTGTTGTAATTGTGCCCGCCAGCACTCCTACCACCCCTTCCCCTGGTGTTATAATAGTTCCTAGGAAAAAAATTTCCAGGCTGGTCATAATATTGGTTGCGGCCTTTCTGGTAGCCCCCACCACCCCTGCTGCTTTGACCACCACGGCCATCGGCATAACCCCTGCGGCCACCGCCACTGATACCACGACCACCTCCTCTCTGGTTCTGGTTGGTCCTTCGTGGAATGTACTGTTGCTCCTTCAACTCTAGATCTCTCTGACTCTGCTCCTCCACTTCTGCCTGTGTTTTGTATTGTTCTTGCTGAACTGAAGTGATATCGGCAGGATTTGGCATCTCCGACTCATCCTGAATAGCAAACATTTCTCATATTCACCAAAGAAACAGAAGAAAATGATATAGAATTACACCACTCTGTCAAGGCAACTAAAAGACTACCTTGGGAACTTCCTCAACAGGACTAGATTGATCATCACCAGTTTCCTGTCCTTTAGAAATTGGTATTTCTTCATCCTGACAGAACATTAACCAGTTGGAAACATTGAAAAGATGTAACATGAAGAGAAAAAAACCTCATTTATGGAAAATCGCCATATTAAAAAAAACACACACACTCACATACACAAAGTTGATCATTATTAAGAACTTTTTTTTTAATGAAAAAATTTTATTTTCCTTGTTTGCCGCTATAACCCAAAATTTTCATTATTTGGATAGAAAACAAAGTATAGAAGGATCTTTTAATATAACAGAATTTGTTCCTTGCTACCATAACCCAAAATTCTTATTATCTTGATTCAACATTTTCTTGATAATTATTAGGTCACAATATTTCCGTACAGAGAGATACTGCCGTGAGAGATTGATTGGTTAAATAAGGACCACCTCCCAGTGAAAGGTGTAGTAATTCTTCTCTGATCTCAACTCTCAAGCTATACAATTAGTAGGTTTATGCATATAACACCATTCTGTTTGTTAATAATTCATCAATCAAGTGATATATTATATCTCATATTCATCGGTTCATCCAAAAATTATATCTATAAAAATTAAAAACTGACTAAAGTGATGCCAGAGTTAATGACACTCATCACTCCTAAAATTAGTTGGTAGTTGCAATTATTAATCCATGCAACTGTTGCTCCTATTTAGTCACTGCCATAATTTGTGTAAACTAAGGATTTAAATGAACTCAACCAGATAAACTAGATCTGGTGAACATGGTTCTTTCTGTAGACTGAGAACATATCCAAGTAAACTTAATCTGGTGGAGACTGGAGATAGGATTTTACTGAACTCAACCAGGTAAACTAGATCTGGTGTGCATGGTTCTTTTTGTAGTATTTTCAATTTTGACTTCCGAGTTTGTAATATGTCTCTTTTAACATTTCCTAAATCCAATTGAAAAAAAATTCCCACTGTTCCTATTTTTTTCATAATTTTCCATATCAAAGAGAAATTTCCCACGAAAGCAAAATTTAATACCTTGTTGCTGAGGAACCTAGAGGGAAAAAAGGGTATCTAGATGAAGCAATGGACAGTAGGAAACTGGAAAGTAGGTATATCTCAGTCTAACAAGCAACTGATGACATAATATATCATTCCAACAGGTGAACCTTAAAGCTAGGCTTCGGATTACCTCTGGTGGACGCCCGAGCTGGGCGCTCGGGCATCCACACATCAAAGGACACTTGGCGATAAAAGGGGGAGAGATATCAAGTGGGGAGAATTCAAAATCATCGGGAGAAATTGAAATGAATTCTCCCCCTTTTTATCGTTTGGCTAGGTTTTGTAACTTTTATGTGGTATTATATTTTCCAGGAATGAGTGGATGCTTCATAATTCCAACACTTTGTATATACCGAATGAGCTCATGTTAAGAGATGCAAAATCAGGGACAACAAACTGTATTAAAAGGTTAGAACGAGAAAAAATCATGCCAGAGCTTATCCTAATTATTAACTGTAGAACATTTCTTTTAAAATTTCAAAATTTTATTGAAGAAAAAAAGTGAGAGTACATAATCTATGGAAGAGAATTTCTTTATATACACGCAATTTCCATTTACAAAACTATTAGCTAGCGAGTGCACTAACTCATCGAGTCATTGGCTCTTCTAAGGATGTGAAGGAACACTAACACACTCTCAAGTTAGTTCCTGGATCTGAACAATGACGTTCATCAATTTCCTTGGACCTGCTCCCTCTCCCTTTGCCCAACAAATAGCATTTTACGAGTCTCCTTCACTTATCAGGGGCTCCAAAGAATTGTAAGAACACCTCGAAGAAGATTTTTATTTCACATCTCATTCGAGTCTTCATACAGATTTTGAAGCAAGGATGGGTGACGAATACCCCACAATCTCTAAAGACAGCCACTTAAACTTAGGACAATTCTGCCAGAGTTCAGTAACCAAACTCGCCAACCTTCTCCAACCAGAAAGGATGCCCTCCAAGTAGGAACTGTATTCTTAGATCAAATGTCATTTTAGTTCATTTCAGTTGTAAGTTACTAACTCTGGTTATGAATTGTAAAATCATCAACTTTGATGTGATACATAGTTTTACTGTTTAGGATGCTATTGGAAAACTAGGATATCCTATTGAGAAGTTATGCCTCCAGGCCAGGATGCAAGTAGTAAATATTTGAATATCAAGAATCCAATTCCATTTGAATGTACTAATTCATTTAATAACCAATATATCATCATGATTATTGATGAGTTAAACTGAATGGGAAAAACACAACGGGAAGAGGAACCATTTAAATTGATGATTTTTTTTTTGTTAAGTGTTTAGCTAGATGTGAATGTCCTCTTTACTGTGGAAGGAACTCGATTCCCCGTTAACTTCCACATAAAGACAAGGAGCAATAGGCATAAAACACAAGGAAGAATGATGATGCTGATCACTGTATGTTTGCTGAGTAATGACACAGTAGAAAAGCTGGATAACAGGGAGCCTCCCTACTAAATGACAGACCCCCAACCAATGGTCGAGAGCAGCCAGTTTAAGAGATTTTAGTGCATGACTATGAATTACGCCCCAAAAAATAAGTTGAAATGAATAACTGGCACCCGACTCCAAATTCTCTTTCTTTACTTCTTTCTCTCTTCCTTAATTTCTTTTCTTTACTAAGGGAGATCTGAAATCAATCCCATAAACTCAAGGCTGTAGCGCAAAGCACAATTTAACAAAATAATCAACTACGAAAATCCTCAAACTTCATAAGGAACGACTAGCATCCATAAGACCCATCATCCATAAGTACTTGTTGATCATCAACTATATGCTCATGAAAACAAAGTAATACAAAGAAAAAATCTCAATCTTAAGGAACTAACATCTACAAGATATATACATATATATATATATATATATATATATATCACACCTCATATTGCACCCAAAGACTAGTAATTAACATCTACAGAATCCAAAACAGTCACATCCTTACTGTACCCATAAATTGTCGACTTCACTCTCCTAGAACGAACAAGAAGAAAGTTTTAAAATTCAGGCTTGATATGAATAAGAACATTGTATATTATTATAGAAACTGTGGAAACATTATGGACTTGTTAGAAATCTAGGATGGAATTTTAAGAAATACAAAACTAAGCATCGCTACACACTCAAAACATATTATATAACAAAAAATAATTACGAAAAATGAGATCAATAGCAAGTGGCATAAGCTGTAATGCATGCCTGAAACTCTAAAGTAGAAGTTCAATCATTATCGTCAAAATGCCACCTAGGTAATGCATATGCCACCGTCTCACCTAGCCAGAACCTCAGTGTTATCTCTTCCATGTAAAATGACTTTCAGCCAAATCGTAACTCTATACGTTTTTTTTTTTAATCAATAACAAGATGCAATCATTGATCAAGAAAATATGGAGTTAAACGAAACGAATGACGAAAAAAGACAAAAGAGGCCTATCACAGGGATCTGCCTCACACCAAAAAAAAAAAAAACATTGGGAACACTTAGTAAGCACGAGCACCCTTAGAGATACATTCATTGGTTATGGAGTCTGCCATTTCATTATTCTCTCTAGGAATCCAAGAACACGAGATATTCCTTTGGATCATCAAAATACGAATTACTTTGATGGCATTTTCATATCTCCATAGACCCCGAGCTGAACTAGCAGCCCACCAAATACAATTCCTAGAATCTCCAGAATGATAAGCAGAGGATGATGAAGAAGGAGAGGAATAGAATGGTATTTGACAACTCTTCGTGTACAGTTACGAATCTCATTCACAAGTAGCTCCTCTCTTGGTGTTCCATTCGGAGTGATTTTGATAATTGCGAGTGATCATTCTTTTTGTATCATGGATAGCACTTGTATCGTGTTTCTTTTAGATTCTAGTTTTTTTTTTAAAACCTAGTTCACCTATTCGATGAACATTCCTCCCTGTAAATATTCCTTTTCTCTAAGAGCATTCTGATCTTTATCGATCAAAAACAAAAAAAAAGATGTAGAAGGGTGAAGAAGATAAGGCACTGTCTAATGGATAGGATCTTAACTTGATTACATTTTGCAGCCCTCGCCAGAGCCACAAAACGAAGAACGATGCAAGCCATTGCTATCTATAAAAATACCACTGATCTAAGTTGGGCCCGGGTTGTCCGTTGTCTAATGAGCTTCCATCAAAATTAATCTTGCAAAAAACAGTCCAGGGGAGGGGGGCTTCCAAATGGCCACCTTGTAGTTATGAGCTTGTGGTGTGTTATTATGTAATGTATCCTTCTTTCGAGAATGTATTACTTTGTGACCATCACTATATATTATGTAGAACTTTGACTTTAGAGTCTTCCAAATGGTCAACCTGCAGTTATGAGTTTGATATGTGTTATTATATAACTTAACTTTCTTTCAGGCATGAATTACTTTGTGACCATCACTATTTATTATGTATAACTTTGACTTTAGACTTCTAGACATGGACACCAACTAGTTTCACTTTTCCAATTCAAAATGGTTGTTTTGGTTATATAATGAATTATAATGCAAATTTTTGTCATTTCTTAAAATTTTCATTCTAGATTTTTAACATTTATGTAGATTTCTGTAATTTTTTGCAATGATTTTTTTAATTTCCTTGATAAGTTTCTACATTCAAGGGACCAAAGTTTATACCGAAACCAAATTTTAAAGAGTCACTAACCAATCAAATGGATATGAAAATCTGAATGGCCAAAATAATTTTTTTGATCAATAAAGCAATGCATTAAAATAAAAGGAAATAAGGGATACAGGAAGAACCCCGGCAACAAGAGCTTACAAGCTTGTAAACTCAAGAAACCGGGGGAAAGCGAGCATGGTCCTAACCCCCTAGGATAAAATCATATTAGTACAATACCCCCCCGCAGTTCCTCCCTAATACAATGCAACCCCGCCCACTCCAAGACTCTCAACCTGATACGATCGCAGATCCTGGGAATGGTTAAAACAACGTCCTCAATACCCCCCCGCCCCACTCTCCCAGGGCCAACAAGATAAGAAATCGTGGATGGATGATGGAAACACCCATGCAACCCCCATACAAGAAAGGAAAAAGCCTCATACCTCTTGTGCAACTAGGCAATGCAGAAGGAGATGGTCCACCGTTTCTTCTATTTGGAGACACATGTAACATTGATTTGTCGTACTCCAACCTCTACGTTGCAAGCAAGGTTATTAAATCGTAATCAAATCGTTTTAGGACCGATTCAATTCAAATCGAGATTCAAACCATAAATCGTAAGATTCAATTGAAGTGATGAGTTCAATGGAAGAACCCTAGCTGATTACAAGATTTGTAGGTATTAGATATTTGTTGTTCCCTTCATACCAAAAAAAAAAATATATATATATATATATATTTGTTGTTCCCAAAAATTTCTGAATATATATTGGTGAATGTATAGATTAGTTTAAGTTTGTCCTGACTTGGATTTTAGCCCTTTAATTAACTATCCTACATACACCAGCTGGTACATGTAAAATGTGAAATCTCACCATTGATATGTGATCTGCATTTCAAATGATATTGTTCACATTTTTTTATGAGCAATGCTATGTCCACTTTCCGGCCATCCACTCTCCCCTACTTTTGTACAAGAAAATAAAATAGTGTGACACTTTTGTGTGGGTCCTACCAATAATCATGTTTTCCAATTCGAACCTTTAATTTTCGGAAGAGCAAATATCTAATGTACCCACAAATCTCAAACTTCAATACCACATATATAAAAAAAAAAAAGAGCAATGCTATGTCCACTTTCCGGCCATCCACTCTCCCCTACTTTTGTACAAGAAAACAAAATAGTGTACAAAAGTAGTGTGACACTTTTGTGTGGGTCCCACCACTTTTGTTTTGTCCTTTCATTTTAAATTAGTAAAAACCGTTGGAGAGTGGATGGTCGGAAAGTGGACGTAGCATTGCTCTTTTTTTATATATGTGGTATTGAAGTTTGGGGTTTGTGGGCACATTAGACATTTGTTGTTCCCAAAATTAAAGGTTCGAATTGGAAAACATGATTGTTGGTGGGAGCCACACAAAAGTGTCACATTATTTTGTTTTCTTGTACAAAAGTAGGGGAGAGTGGATGGCCGGAAAGTGGACATAGCATTGCTCATAAAAAAATGTGAACAGTATCATTTGAAATGCAGATCGCATATCAATGGTGAGATTTCACATTTTATATGTACCAACTAGTGTATGTAGGATAGTTAATTAAATGGCTAAAATCCAAGTCAGGACAAACTTAAACTAATCTATACATTCACCAATATATATTCAAAAATTTTTGGGAACAGCAAATATATATATATATTTTTGGTATGAAGGGATCAACATATATCTAATACCTACAAATCTTGTAATCAGCTAGGGTTCTTCCATCGAACTCATCATTTCAATAGCTCAACTAACGGAACTTCTGTAGCCATTTGCCCTTTCGCCTTCTTCTTGCGATACAGCCGGTAGAGAAAATATATTCCAGTGGTAACCACCACCACAACTCCTCCAATGTACCGTATATAAGCTCCCTTCGAAGCTTATGAAGATGTTGTTTCTACAATCTTCAGAACTGATCTTATGATCAGTTTCACTGGTAAAGTCCTTGGTCGCCATTGTTGATCACTCTATGCTTCTCAAAGCCAAGCCCCATGTTATAAGCAAGGAAAAAAGGAACTCGGGTGGATGAAAGCTTTAATCCTAAATCCTAATAATAGAATAAGAGAAGCTCAAGGGTGGTGCAAGGTGCACCCAAACTTTTTATGATGACACCCTAAACTTAAAAAGAAACCTTTTAAAAGTAATCAAATGACAATATTATCCCTGCCTGCTTCTTCTTCCTTTAGTCTACCGGTACTTTTTGTTTCCGGGTAATAAAAGACATCAACAAGATGCAAGATGCTGGGACAATATTTGCTTATGTGTTCTGTAACTACATATCTCATGAAAATTTTGTGGAGGCTCTTATTTCTGAACAGAGATTCTAACGTTGGATTTGTGGAGGCTCCCATTTCTGAACAGAGATTCTAACGTTTAATCCTTCCAGTGATCATGTATTTTGCTCATAAAAATTAGGAAATATAAAAAGAACCAATGATTTTAAACCAAACAAATAGATATTATTTTCACCTAGATTGACTAAAAGAAGAGTTTAGATTTAACAAAGAACAACCAATTCAAGCAAACCCTCTATAAAAAAAAAACATGCATTGTTTTAAAACTGAAAGTAAATCCACGGATGGTTGACTACTTGACTCAAATGAAACCTTATTGTAGCGGGATGAGAAATAGAGAGGTGGTATTCGGGATCCTCCATGGGAGGACAAGGCTCGCTGAGATCTTTGATCAAATAGAGAGAGTTTGCAGTATATTTTTTTATGCGAGATGATACAGGAAAAAGGGGCAAAATTGTTATTTTAAAATTTTTGAGCGTTTTTTTAAATTTGGGGTGTAGTAATAAAAAAACGGGGGTGTGCCTAACACCACCCAAACTCAATCAGATCAGGATTATCCTGGCCATTAACTACGTGTGGTGGGCGGTGGCCCTAACCCGTGCTGAGGGGATTAGTCGGCCAAAGGCTAGACACCCCTGACCAAAAAAAAAAAGTGATTTTAAATACTTAAAATCGATTCCAATAATCCAAACCATACAACCCGTTGGGCTTGCTACAAATCAAATGGCTTAACTCGTTGTGTTGTAATACAGGAGTAGGAATAGCAATGGGGCGAGGCGGGGCAGTTTTCTACCACCTTGGCCTCGACCCGATTATAAATCATCTGTGCCCCCGCCCCGCCCCGCCCCGGGGCTTATATATGATGAAACCAACCCCGCCTCACTTATAAAATCCCCACCCTGGCCTCGCCCCGTCCCTACTGCCTTTATATATATATATATATATATATATATTATTAAAGTGGTTCCGGGGCGGGGCACTGGAGCGGGGTATAAAACCGCCCCCGCTCCGAAACCGAGCCGGGTCTTCTTTTTTTTTTACCGACCCCGCCCCTAAACCAATTAAATTGAAAAAAAAACCACCCCTATAGGGACGGGGCAGGGCTGGGCGGGGCCCCTATGGGGCGAGTCAAAATTGCCATCCCTAGGAGTAGATGAGAGGTTAACACCGTTAAGGGTTCTTATAGGGTGAGCATGTGGAAATGCATTATGAAAGGTGGAGAGGATTTCTTAGAACATATCGCTATATCAGATGCTCGGTGGGAAATGGGGAGGAGGTAAGTTTTCGGTCGGATCTTTGGTGTGGACAGAATAGGTTGAAACAAGACTTTGGGAACTTACACTTACTAACAGTCAATCAAAGTGCACTAGTACTGTCAGTTTTTGAGTGGATTGGGGCTCAGTAATTTGGACCCCTAGGTGTAGACGGGACCTTAATGACTGGGAAATGGATGACGTGCTTCGTCTCCTTAATCGCCTTTCATATGTATCCTAGGCCCGCTTAGCGAGCGATAATCAAGACTAGTCTAAGGACAAGAAGGGCAAGTTTATAGTGAGCTCATTCCTTAAGGATTTATGTCCTCCTCCTAGTTACCTATTCCCTCATCGGTTTGTAAGGTACCCTATATAACTTCAAAGGCATCTTTCTTTCTATGGACATCATATCAGGATAAGATATTGACATTTGATCACTGTAAGCATAGAGGTTGGATCATAGTTACCAAAGTGAGAAATGAAAGCAAGAAGAGAAAGAAAAATGAGAAACGGGAAGTGAGACTTAAAAAATCCTTAGAAAATGGGATGGGAAAATAGATAGTGTCTCATTCCCATTCTATTAGAATGACCAATTATACCTTAAATTTTATCTTACACGAAATATTTGTGGAGAAGTAGGTGTCTTATAGTCTTAGGTTTCAATCCAACGATACTTGCTTAGAATCTATGTTGTATGCTTTTGACTCAAGTCTATCCCATCACTTCCTAGATACATAGCCCCCTTTGACCACTAATGGGATATGATGGAAGCAAGTGGAAGCAAGTCTGGAAATGAGCATCATGGGAAGCGAGCTTCCCACCTTGTACATAACTTCCTTGCAACTATGAGTTGGATGTTAGCAAATTATTCTATGGCGCCTAGCAGTAGAGGAATTCGTGCATCATTTACTAATCCATCGCCCTTTTGCGTCTGGTATCTAAAAGCATTTTTTGTCCCTACTTTGAGGGCTTCTTCTCTTATGGGCTGTCGGCCTCACTGGGTGTGTCAGACGCTGAGTTTGTAGCTTTCCTTCTACAGACTATCTCATGGTAAGTAACAGGCGTAATTTTTACGATATATTGCTTCCCCAATCTAAGGTCCAGATGTGGGTTCATCATTTATTATCAGTTGGGTGCTCCGTTAAGGGTAATGTGGACGTGTTCAGGCTACCTAGTCTCCAGACTAATAAGGGGGATTCCTGATGCCTTTTACTTTTTGATTTGTTGTTTTTATCTCCTGTTTACTGTAGTTTCTTTTTTGGCTTCTTTTAGTTAACTTTTTGTGAACTTTTGACCTTTGTTGTATCTTTTTTTAAAAATTTTAATAATAGAAATTGCATTACCAATCAAAAAGACCACATGTGGGAGTATCACATCAGGTTGTTAATGGTTGTAAGCCTTTGTCAAATCCTTTCAAAAATTCTCATTCATTGTCTCAAACCTTATGCTCAGGCATGGGAATTTTAAAGGAGGATAAGACACCGGATAATACAGATAGACAAAGAGGAATTGCGCAGCCAACGCCAATTAGCTGGGCTAAGGTTTTTTTTTATCGATAAAGATGATATATATTGAAAAACGAAAAGAAGCATGCATAGTAAAGAGAAAAAAAAAACAGTTCACTAAGGATATGAACCGAAATAAAACAACAGAAAAAACTAAAACAACAAAATAATGATGAAGTAATGAACTAATTAGTCACACCCATCTCATGGATTCTTGCTGTCATTTATGGACTTACCTAGTAAGGGAATATGTGATAACTTTAGTATATGGTCATGCTTTGGCCATCACTGTTTATAATAAGCCGCATACTTACTCTGCATTTCAGTGTCCATATCTATATCTAGATAATAAGGTGGGATCAAACCCTCAACCTCAAGGTTGCAAGTCTTGTGACAGAGAGTACCCCTCAACTGAGCTATGAGCCCGCTCCCATTGCTCATGAAACAGGCATAATAATAGTGGTTCCCTAAACAGAAAATTATCTTAAGTGCAGTTTGAACAGCAGAGGTTCCTCAAACTAAGAACCCATGGCAGATGAACAAAGTTGTCAACAAGTTAATCAAATAGTTTCCTGAAAACAGAGATCATTGTCTAAAAATGGGTACAACTACAAGTCTACGACCGTGAGTCTTTTCTTTTTCTCTCAAATTGAAGTTTCTCACAATTAGCCAATTAGGTTAAAGCTTACCAAATCAAAGCCAAAAAACTCAAAACCAATCTACTTTAAAACTGCTCAGATATAATGGACCACCACAAGTGATAACCCCCACATTGCAGGGAAAATCACATCTTAGAACCTCTATACACTCCAGATGTAATTCAAACAAGGTGAATATTCCCCTGAAATCTTGCTATTCTGAGAATGAATGCATTCTTCAACTTGATCAAACAAATTCTCTAGCAAACGGAATAGCTACCACATAAAATAAAATAACGCAAAAGAATGAAACCGAAGTAAACTTGAACCAATTATTTTTCTTTTGGTTATGTAGATACCCAATGCTAAAAGCTACTAAAATTATCATATCTGAGATCACATTTTGCACATTACCATATGATAATAAGAAAAAACATCATATGATAATATAGTAACCGTAGACAAATACAAGAGCGGAGAAGAAGAGACATATATATATATATATCGAAGCACATTCAGGGAATCAAACATATATCTAACGGAATATTATCAGTGGTACATTCAAGAAACCAAACATATATCTAAAGGAACATAATCAGTAGCAAATTCAAGGAATCAAACATATATCTAACGGAACCTAATCAAGGATCATACATGGTTGATAACTGGATTCCCCAAATAAAATGTCATATTGAAGATAACAAGACCCATATCTTAAAGAGAGGTAAAGGAGATTGCTACCTCCTGCTGGTAATGTGCAAATGCACCTTCCACCGGAACAGGCACCGAGGATGGTAATGTGGATTCATGCACCGGCGCGAACTTTCCTGCAGCCGCAGCCACGTCAACTGGAGCTTTCATCTCAGGCGTGGTGGTGAAGTAGTCTGATGCCAGAATCTTTTTGAGCCGCTCTCTCAACCCCTTATCTAGAAACTTTCATTAAGAATTACAAAACACACACAAACATGTCGAATAGATTCAGATAACAAAAAAAATCAATGAATGAACAACTGCAACAGTGTGGGATACAAGTAACAGCGGATTCCGAGTCGATGGGCTGGTCGGAATTGGTGAGCCAGAGCTTGGCGTGCTGGACACAGCTCCGCAACGCATTCTTGTGCGAGAGACTCGAATGCACAGGGCGGGAAATCACAAGACCCCCCAGCATAGAAATCATATCCAAATCCCTCTCCCCAAGGAGATCAGTAGCATCGTCTGTCACATAATCGTAGGTCAAGCAGCATCCACGCTCGTGAGTCCTAGTAAGCATGGTGGAAGTGAAATCACACTGGGGTTTCACATCGAACAAGCACCCAAAGTAGAGGAGATTGAGAAGATCCTCCACAGCATCATCGTCTGGATCAAGATGTGGCCGATCACTCTTCTCCTCCTTATCACCGCCATCGACATCTTCATCGACGGTGGGGACAGAGGAAGGAGTAGCGGAGACTTGGTGGCGTTGGAGGGCAAGATTGAGCTCCTCTTCAAGAGCACCGGAGAGGGGTTGCCGGAGCTTCTCATACTCGTCGATGAGAGTGAGGACGGAGGATTTGGAGCGAAGGACGTCTTCCTGTTCCTTAACGATGGATTTGCCCTGGGAAATGGCTTCTTCCAATTGAAGGATTCGGTTGTATTTCTTTTTGAGGGCTCGAAGACGCTTGTTCATAAGGCTCAGCACTGGTCCGTCTGTGACTTCAGATGCCGCCATTGTTGATTGGAGTAGACCACCTGGTTCTTCTTCTTCTTAGTAGTGGTGGTGGTGGTTGTCGTTGACGGGATTGAGATAAAAAGGAAGGGTTTTGGGGAGTGGGGGGGGTGATGGTAAGAGCACACCAACAGTTGATGATTACACCCCTAGAATTAAAACCCCACACCGTTTTAACTTCTAACTACACCCTTATTAAAGACCCAAAATGACTATAATGACCATTTTCTACAATCCCCTTTCTTCACGTGACCATGGATCCAGGCAACTGACGATTTTTTTCTTTTTTATTTGGTTAAGATTAGAAGTTATAACTTGAGGGGGAAGAATACCGGAAAGGACACACGTCACCTCCAAATGTTCACCTCTAGTTTACTGGTAGAAGGTAGAAGTTGGAGGGTGTGATACCCTAACCTGTACTCCGATGATAAAGTAAGTAGATGAAGAAGATGATGAACAGTAAAGCAAATAGGAGTACTGAAAAAATATGTCTATCCTTCGATCCCCTTAACACTGAAATTATCGGGGTATTTATAGGTTAATCTTTGGTATGGCCATAGATGCCCATACCACGTGTCCAACACTCATTACCAAATATGTCAGTAAAATCTACCACATGTTGCATCACACGTGAAAGCCTACCATTAGTTCAGTCGGTTGAGCCTGACAGCACACAGAAGTGACCTGCATTAAATACCGAGGCAGTGCTTTCGGCCCACTTGTCAGAACAATCGATCGCCTCCTGATTATCTCCTCCTGCGAGTCGGTCTCGTTGTTGACTCGAGTTCGAATACGTTGTATATGTCTTAAAATATGACATGGACATCCTTATCTGAATTACGGCGAGTTCGTTATTCAATTAACACCGGAAACGTTGTCGAGAATACAACGTCTACGTTGTGCACAAGACAACAGATACATTGTCGAAAACCACAACAAGAACGTTGTTTCGCAAGACCACGGATACGTCTTAATGTGTACAACGTGAACGCTATGCATCAGATACTGCGTATCCTTCTATTTTAAGCACGTGACTCAAACATACGTCCACGTGTCACCTTCGTGCACAAAACAACAAAAGCCAGCTCGTTCCCCAACGTTACACAGTTTTACGAATTTTATCCCTTACATAACTTATGGTGGTTTTCAACGTCACACCCTTGATGTTGTCCAAGATATAAGGCCTACATTGTGAGAAGTATAATATCATGAGTCATGATCCATTTATTCAACTCATTATCCAATCCATATGTTAATTTAGCAAGTTAATGACATTTCACATCTTCATTAATGCTACCCAATGTTTAGTAGTAAAAAATAGTATTTCCTCCATATGTTAGTTGTAGTGAATAAGTATAATTAATGAGTTTGTTGTTTTCCTTTGATAGTGGGTTTGTAATAGTTGTGGGATCAGTATTTTCTATAAAGGTTATTACATATCAACTCCTATGTTTTAAATGTTTTGCAAATACATTGTTATGTGTAACAGTTTTGTAAATGAGTTATACACTTTTATGTGTAACAGTTTTGTAAATTAACTCATGGTTTTGCAACCGTTAGACAAACAACCTCAACCCTTAGTTTTGATAGACTTTCGTTTGTTATGGTTAGAAAAATGGCTATTATGCCCTTAGGATAGTTTATAACCTCACAAAGTCTTGCCCTTGAACCATGGTTAACAAGTTTTAACTCTTATGGTTAATTTGTCCCATTTTAACTATCTTTAACTATGATTAAGATTTACACTCTTAGGGATAAAGCATCTAACTTTGGTTTTAAAAAAATTTAATCCCTTTTAACTCCCTTTAACTGTACTTAAGATACACTAACCCTTAGTGTTAAAGCATCTAACCTTGGTTTTAAAAAGAAAAAAAATTATATAACTTGTCCCCTTTTAACTCCCTTTAATTGTAGTTAAGATTCAATAACATTAGGGTTAAAGCATCTAACATTGATTTTGAGAAAAAAAATAAGAAAAATTAATGCATCCCTTTTTAACTCCCTTTAACTGTGGTTAAGATTCACTCATCCTTAAGGTTAAAATATCTAACCTTTGGTTTTTAGAAAAAAAATCAATGTGTCTTTTAACTCCTTTTAACTATGCTTAACGTTCACTAACCCTTAGGATTAAAGCATCTAACCTTGGTTTTTAAGAAAATTAATATTTTAATGTGTCCCCTTTTAACTCCCTTTAAGAGTGGTTAAGATCAACTAACCTTTAGGATTAAAACATCTAACCTTAGTTTTTAGAAAAAAAAGTAAACATGCATTTTAAGGGTTCACTAACCCTTTGGGTTAAAGAATCTAACCTTGGTATTAAAAAAAAAATAAGTGACCTATCTTTATCTTTGGTTAAGATTCACTAACTCTTAGGGTTAAAGGATCTAACCTTGGATTTTTAGAAATTTTTTAAAAAATTAACGTGTCCCTTTAACTCCCTTTACCTATGATTAAGATTCACTAACCCTTAGGGTTAAAGCATCTAACATTAATTTTTAGAAAAAAAAATCGTGTCCCCTTTTAACTCCATTTAATTGTGGTTAAGAGTTACTAATCCGTAGGGTTAAAACATCTAAAGTTGGCTTTTAAAAAATAATTTTAAAAAAAATTATCGTGTCCCCTTTTAACTCCTTTTAACTATGGTTAAGATTCAATAACTCTTGAGGTTAAAGCATCTAACCTTGAGTTTTAAGAAAAGATAAAAAAAACATTAATCATAAGGCCTAAAATTTATTAACCATAGTTCAGAATAGTTAAAAGAGATTTGTAAGGTTATGAAATCACTTAAGGGCATAATAGTTATTTGATTAACAGTTACAAACGAAAGTTTTAACAGAACTATGGATTGAGGTCCTTTGTCTAACGGTTGGAAAACAATGAGTTAATTTGCAAAACTGTTATTGATAACAGTGTATTTGCAAAGTAGCAAGAATATAGCAGCTGATATGCAATAACCCATTTTCTGTATATACTTATGAAATGAAATGAGAAGTAACTCTTTATGATTGTTTATGATTGAATATATGATTTTATAACCTTGTTAACTTATTTCTACTTAGTTATTTTCTTATGAGATTACTTGTTAAATTTTGGTGTTAAGAAGTCCACCTTACTGAGTTTGTGTTATTTTTATACTCTAAAACAAGGTTTTCTTTCAAATTAAATCACCCCTAAATTGCCTTACATCAACACCCCTCAACTTGAACTCGAGTCATGTCACGAATGAGAGATACGACCTACCATTGGGCCAAAGCAAGGAATGACGAGCTTCTTGACTTGGTATAATTTTGATTGGTCCCATAAATAAAGATAAACTAAAGATAAACACCCTCCTGCTTGCTCCAATGGTAGGGTGTGGCCTCTCTATGAGAAAAGTCGTCGGATCCCATTTCCAAGTGACGACTTACAAGAGCTCCACTCCCCGTTGCTAAACCACCAATTGATGCTACTTACTAATGGTTTGTAAATGATATCCCAGGGAAAAAAAAAGGAAGGACTACTGAATAAAAGAGAACAAATATTTTTTGCAGTCTAAGGTTAGGGGTTAGTATCTGCTCAAATCAAAGTGTGGGGAAATCACAACACCCACCTTGCGAGACTCGATCCCAGATTCACCCTCATAAGGAGGGGATAAATGAAGTTAATGTTTCAAAAGCAGCCTTTTTTAAGATCACAAGATGTCGGTGTATGTTGAAAGTTCCATCTTTGTAGTTTGCTTCATCCCTGAAATATCTAATGCAGTTTGGTTCTTCTGTTGCTCTTAGATCGTTTGCACACGTGTTTGCTTGTGAATGAAAGAAAGAAAATGGTTTCATAAGGAGCGGGGAATTCGAAGTCAAGAAGTCTCCTAACCCTATGTTTGGTAGCCGAGAAAATAAGTAAAAAGAGAGGGAAGAAAAAGAAAATTAGACAAAACACAACCATGAACTGTATTATTAATCTAAAATTTTCTTTTATTTTTCATATTTTCACTAACTTTCTCGGCAACCAAACAAAGCGAGGGGTTGGACTTTGGAGACAACAGGGTATTATTGATATTTTTCTTCTTTTTTCTTTTTTATTCAAAACTTGATTTTTTTAAGTTTGGTGTGTAATGATCAGATGTTAGTGTACGTGCGTGTAGTACCACCCTTTGGGAGGTTTTGATGTCTTAAATAGCAGTGGAGAGGGGAAGAGGACACGTACATTAGTAATGCACTGCTTTGAATACGAGTGCGATGGGTCGGGGTCGGGGTCGGGCGGGTTAAGCTCTTGTCTGGGTCCCTTACTACAAAATAAAAGAAAAGTCAGTCCAAGTCTAGCCACTCTAGGCTAAGATGGTAAAGGTGTGCCCCTGTGGAAGAGATGGATAATGATTGTAGAGGAATTTTTTAATGAATTTGTAACGGATAAAATTCGTAAAACCAACTCAGCGTTGAGGGACGAGCTCGTTTTTGTCGTTTTGTTCACGAAAGTGACACGTGGACACAAGTTGGGGTCACGTGCTTAAAATATCGGGGTCACGCGTTGTCCGATGCACAACGATCCCGTTGTGCGCATTACGACGTCTTTGTTCTCTTGCAGAACAACGTTTCCGTTGTGACTTTGACGACGTGCTCGTTGTCTAAAGCACAACGTGAACGTTGTGCTCTTGACAACGTCGTTGTCGTTGCGCGAACAACGAGACCGTTGTCTCACCGACAACGAGGTCGTGCTGTGTTTTGAGACATCTACGCCGTAACCGAGCTTGGGTCAACAACGAGACCGACTCGTAGGAGGAAGTGATCAGGAGGCGATCCATAATTCCGACAAGTGTGCCGAACTCGCCGTTTCGTGCCGAAAGCACTGTCTTGGCATTTAATGCTGGTCACTTCTGCGTACCGTCCGATCCCGTCCGATTGGACTTTTAGGAGGCTCTCGCGTGTAGTGCAACCAGCGGCAGATATGTCTAGAGATATTTGGCGATGAGTGCACAGACACGTGGTATGGACACCTATGGCCATCTATGGTCATCGATGGCCATACCAGCCTTGCCCTATAAAAACCCCGTGATTTTTAGTGCACAGGACACTTGATGATGAACCCAGATCCGAGAATACGTGTTCAGTGCTCCTAGTGCCTTGAGCATTTTTTCAGTGTTTGTTCTTGTGCTTACTGTTCACCATCTTCTACCCCTGCTGACTTTACCATCGGAGTACAGGTCAGGGTGCCACATCCTCCGCTCCAGCCTTCTACCAGTAAACCAGGACGTGGAAGTAGCTGCTGCTGACGCGTGTCCGTCCGGTATTTTTTCCCCTCACAAAATTGGCGCCGTCTGTGGGAAATAATAAACGGACCCCCCTTTGCTCTCTGCGATCATGGCAGACCAGTCAGAAGTGTTCGGGCATGAGGATCAAACCCCTCATGCCACTTCTTTCATACCTTCTGTCGTGCACATTCCTGGAGCCAGTCCTTCGTCTGGGCAACCAGAGAGGACCGTGCCTCCCCCTGCTGAGCTCTCTGTTTCAGATCGCGTCTTGGCGATGCTGCAACTGCAGCAGTCTGTTCTGGATCAGATCACCAGGCAGCAACAGTTGATGCAAGCAAGGCTAGAGGCGTTCGAGCATAGCAGGCTCGAGGTGGAGGAGGTGCCACAGCAGAGGCCTTCCTTGAGACGCCAGTTTGACTTCTCTTCTTCTCCTTCTGCCCCGGAGAACCGTGAGACCAGGTTTGTGCTTCTTCCTACTGAAGGGGATGTAAGGCAGCCTCCGGTTCGGGCAGAGCAGAGCATCCCTTCGGATCGTGTGGATTTCAGAGAAGGAGCAGGAAGAGAGGACCTGAGAGTGGGTATCGGAGGAGCAGACACCCAGAAGACTTGGGTAACAGCCAAGGAGGTGGAGGCTTTAATCGGTGCTCGCGTTAAGAGCATGAAGGGAGGGATTCCTGACCACTTTGCTCAGTCAGCAAAGGAGAACGTCGAGAACTCTCCTTTCACGGATGCCATCAACCAGTCCTATACTTCTTCCAAGTTCATAACTCCGATCTTCTCCATGTACACTGGAAAGACGGACCCGGAGGAGCATTTGTTTGACTTCAAGCATGCGATGGCTGTTCGCAACCCAGATGATGATCTTTATTGTAAGGCTTTTCCCAACAGCCTGTCGGGAGCAGCATCGAAGTGGTTTCGGAACTTGCCTCCTGGCTCCATCAGCAACTTCTCAGAGCTCAGGTCGGCCTTTATTGATCGCTTCATCATCAATAAGAAGAAGAAGGCAGGTGCAGATACTCTCTTCTCCTTGAGGATGAAGCCGGCCGAATCCTTGAAGGAATTCATTTCGCGTTTCACCCGATGAAGCCCACGATATTGACAAGGTTGACGAAGCAAGCTGCATCGCCGCTTTCAAGAATGCTATCCCCAAGCATTCCGAGCTCTACAAGTCCTTAGCTCTTGACTATCCTGTCAAGATGGACGAGTTGATGGTACGTGCCACCAAGTACGGGAGGTACGAGGAGGACGTATCCGTCGTGTCAGTACCAAAGCCCAGAGCGAGAGCGGTGGATGTCGTGGAGAAGGCACACCGATCATCAAAGAGGAAGGAGAAGAAGCAGCAACACGAGTCTTCATCATCTGAGGACTCGCCACCGAGGAAGCGGAAAGAGAAAGTTGTGTATGTGACCCAGCGGGATCAGTCGGATCGGCGCCCGCTGGAGAGAAATTTTAACCAACATCAGAGCAGGACGGAGAGGTGTCCTAACGACCAGCAGGCGAGGCAGCAGTATCAGCCACGCCAAGTGCAGCCTCAAGTACAGCACGAGAGAGGCGTACAGCCTAGTGAGAGGCGATCTTTTGCAGATCAGGCACCGCGCACCAATTTCACAGTCAGCCCGGCGACCATTATGAGGTCAATGGAGGATCAGCCATACTTTGAGTGGCCGGCGAGGGCGGTGCCGGATATTACATCGGGACCACGGGTGCATGAGTACTGTCACTATCACAAGTGCCGTGGTCATCTCACCAACCGATGTCGTATTCTGAGGGAATACTTAGAGAGGCTTGTTCAGGAGGGGTACTTGGGAGAGTATCTCGCTCCTGACAACGGCGGTGCGGAGCGTACCAGGGAGCCGGTGTCCCAATCTCGTGGAAGAGAACCCGCCAATAATCCCAGTACCAGTGGAAGAGTTTCCTTGGGCACGATCAATGTCATTTGCCGCGAGTACACGCTGGAAACTGATGTGGAGAGGAACTTCAGGGCGAAGGCCAGGAAGCTGTCTCATGAGGCTGCAGTGTGCCAGGTGCAAGTGCCTAGTAGAAGCGTTGAGCAGGCACTCACCTTCACTGATCGTGATCTGGCAGGAGTGATCCGACCTCACTATGATGCTCTTGTTCTCACCATGAGAATAGGAGACTTTGACATCAAGAGAGTGCTCGTGGATTCGGGGAGTGGAGCGGACATCTTGTACCTTCATGCTTTCACTCAGATGAAGCTGGATCCCTCCGTCCTCATCCCTGCTCAGACGCCCTTGTATGGATTTGATGGCAGCTCGATGAAGCCTGTAGGCGACGTTGTCTTGCCCGTTGTGGCTGGACCCGTTGTCCTCCAGACCAGGTTTTCTGTCCTGGACGCGCCATCACCGTACAATGCCATCTTGGGTCGCTGGTGGACCCATGAGATGAAGGCTGTTCCGTCCTCGTACTACCAGGTGTTGAAGTACCCAACACAGGACGGGCCTCGGGAGATCCGAGGTGATCAGTTGGCTTCGCAGAAGTGCGATTTTCCAGCTTCCGTTGTGCCTTCGTAGCAGTCATAGGTCGTTCCCGTTGTGGAAGAGAGCTCGGAGACATCGTTGTGCAAATCTTCCGTCGAGCCCACGAAAGCCGTCAATTTGGGAACAGAGGAAGAACCAAAGGTGTTGCAGGTCGGGACGAGCTTGACAACGGAGGAGGAGCTCGAGTTACTGAACTTCCTTAAGCAGAATCTTGATGTCTTTGCATGGTCTCACAAAGACATGACCGGCATCGATCCGAGTGTTATCTGCCATCACCTCAATGCTGATCCTGCCATCCCTCCAGTGAAGCAGAAACCTCGGAGGCTTGCTCCAGCTTATTATGATGCAGTAAATGAGGAGATTGACAAGCTGATCCAGTTCGGGTTCATTCAGGAGGTGCAGTATCCTGACTGGATAGCCAATGTTGTGGCTGTGCCTAAGAAGAACGGGAAGGTGAGAGTTTGCATCGACTTCACCGGTGTCAACAAGGCGTGCCCCAAGGACTTTTTTCCCATGCCAAGGATAGACAGGCTCATCAACGCCACTGCTGGCCACGAGATGTTATCCTTCATGGATGGTTATTCGGGCTATAACCAGATCCTCCTGGCAGAAGCAGATCGTGAGAAGACCACCTTCATAACAGAGCGAGGTTTGTTCTGTTATCGAGTGATGCCTTTTGGCTTGAAGAATGCGGGTGCCACTTATCAACGTCTGATGAATCTCATGTTCGGGTCACTCCTTGGCAAGGCGGTTGAAGTGTACATCAACGACATCGTTGTGAAGAGTCGAGTACGAGGTACTCTGGTGGCAGACCTTGCTGAACCTTTCTCTGTGCTGCGATCTTTCAATCTGAAGATCAACCCAGAGAAGTGCACCTTCGGAGTCGCCTCGGGGAAATTTTTGGGTTATCTTGTGAGTCAGCGGGGGATTGAGGCTAATCCAGCTCAGATCCGTACTTTGCTGGACATGCCAGAGCCTAAGTCGAAGAAGGAGATCCAGAAGCTGACAGGCCGGATTGCTGCGCTCAACCGATTTATCTCCAAGTCATCCGATCGTTGCAAACCTCTGTTTGAGCTGTTGAGGAAGGACTCCATTTTTGCGTGGACCCCAGAGTGTTCCCGAGCTTTCCTTGCCTTGAAGGAGTATTTAGGCTCAGCTCCTATCCTTTCGGTGCCAGAGCCAGGTGAAGTCTTATATCTCTATTTGTCTGTTTCAGAGCAAGCCCTTGGTTCCGTCCTGGTAAGGAGCTGTGATGGCGTGGAGAAGCCTGTCTACTTCATCAGCAAGACCTTTCTCAAAGCAGAGTGCAACTATAGCAAGCTCGAGAAGGTGTGTCTGGCTCTTGTCTTTTCTGCAGAGAAGCTTCGTCCGTACTTCCATGCTCATTCTATCGTTGTCATCACAACGTATCCTTTGAAAGTCGTGCTGGGACGACCCGAGCTGGCGGGGAGGATGTCAAAGTGGGCTGTAGCTCTGAGCGAGTTCGATATCCAGTATCGGGCCAGGAGTTCAGAGAAGGGGCAAGCGATGGCGGGTTTTCTTTCTGATTTCCCTGTGGAAGAGGAGGCAGAGGACATGGTTGTTGATCTACGGGGGCTCCCAATTGAAGTTGACAACGGAGATGCCGTTGTGGAAGGGGCCGAGTCGTCAGAATGGAGCGGTTGGCTATTGTACGTAGACGGGTCTTCCAATTTCAGTGGTTCAGGACTGGGCGTTGTGTTTGTAAGTCCGGACAACATCAAGGTGCAGAAAATGTCGCGTCTTGGGTTCACTGCCTCCAACAACGAAGCTGAGTACGAAACCTTACTCCTTGGGTTGGGGAGTGCACGAGAGCTGCAGATCTCCACGTTGAGAGTGTTTTGTGATTCACAGCTCGTGGTGAATCAGGTGAATGGTGTTTATGAATGCAAGGACGATCGAATGAAGCAGTATGCTACTCTCGTTCGTTCGTTGTGCGAAACATTCACCGTTGTGGAGATTAGGCACACCCGGAGGGATGAGAACAGGCATGCTGATGCTTTGGCGTATCTAGCTTCCATGGTGCAGGCTGATGAGCCCAGGGCTATTCTGATGGAGTTTCAAGAGTATCCTTCGATAACTCTTCAGATGCAGCGAGAAGTGTTCTTTGTCAATCCAGTCCCGAGCTGGATGACAGGGTTGGTGGCTTATCTGAAGGACGGAGTTCTCCCTGTCAGTGTGAAGGAGTCAAGACGCATTCAGTTCAAGGCATCTCGTTATACCTTGGTGCAAGGAGAATTGTTCAGGAAATCTTTTGGTGGTCCCTTGCTGAAGTGCGTTCATCCTGTAGACGTGGAGAGAATACTTGCTGAGCTACATGAAGGTATATGTGGCATTCATTCGGGCGGGAGAACCATTGCCCATCGAGCTCTGGGGCAAGGTTACTTCTGGCCTTATATGCAGGCCGATGCTCAGAAGTACGTAAAGAGGTGCAGCCAGTGCCAGCGGTTTGCTCGCTTGATTCATGCTCCAGCTCAAGAGCTCAGCACTGTATCACAACCTTGGCCATTTGCGCGGTGGGGACTTGACATTGTGGGACCTTTCCCGAGGGCTCCAGGGAATCTAATCTTTCTTCTAGTGGCAACTGACTACTTCTCACGGTGGATTGAAGCCGTTCCCCTTGCACGTAAGAGAGATGTAGAGGTGAAGAAGTTCTTGTGGGAGCATATCATCTGTAGGTTTGGCATACCGCAGTCCATCATTACTGACAACGGGAAACAGTTCTCAGGACGTATAATTGCCGACTTTTGCAGCGAGCTGAAGATCAAGCACGTCTTCTCTTCCCCTTATTATCCTCAGGGGAATGGATTGGCCGAGGCAGCCAACAAGAATATTCTCAATGCCTTGAAGAGAAGATTGGAAGATTCGAAGGGGAAGTGGGCCACCGAACTGCACAACGTTTTGTGGGGGTACAGAACGACTCCAAGAAGCCCTACCAATGAAACTCCCTTCTCTCTAGCGTATGGCATGGAGGCAGTCATTCCTACAGAGATCAGTTTGCCTACAGTGCGCTCTTGGCACAGCAAGAAGAAGGATGGAGAGAAAGATCAGAACACAATACTCATGGCTATTCATCTTGACCTGCTAGAAGAGAAGCGAGAAGATGCCAGCATTCAGATGAGGAGGTACCAGCAGCGGTTGAGGAAAACCTACAACAAGAAAGTACAACGGAGAGTGCTACAGGTCGGTGATCTCGTCCTCCGAAGAGTGTTCCAGAATACGAGAGAGCTTAACAGTGGCAAGTTGGGACCAAACTGGGAAGGGCCCTATATCGTAGAACGATTGGGAAGTCCTGGAGTCTGCTACTTGAAAGACTTGCAAGGTAACCTCATCTCAAAATCTTGGAACATCATGAATCTGAGGCAATTCTTTCAATAGAATCTGAGACATGCTGTTTACATGCATCGTTGTGCTTACAAGTTTTTCAGTGATCTTACACCATCTTAATGCTCATATTTCAACATGTGACTTGCTATATTATGTGCCTACTCGTTGTGTGCCCGTTCATTGTCTACACTGTTCTCTGTCTGGTTCATCAGTGTAATATTGTGAATGTTTTGCAAGTAATTCAAATAAAGTTTTGACCGAACAACGTACTCATGACGAACACGAGTGGCTTATATAAGGATGTCATCTGAGCAGATCGAGTGGCTTAACCTAATGACATCCTCTGAGCATGTGCTTCGGAACTGAGTTACATTGCGTTCGTCCTATGAATTTTATTTGTCAGATTGCATTCACAGTGAATTACGCGAATGATGTGTCTGGATCAGTGCTTGCTCGCAATGCTTGTTCATAAGTAATTTTTCGTAGTGCTTTGCTCATGGTGAACGATCGTAGTGCTTTGCTCATGGTGAACGATCGTAGTGCTTGGCTCATGGTGAACGATCGTAGTGCTTTGCTCATGGTGAACGATCGTAGTGCATTGCTCATGGTGAACGATCGTAGTGCTTTGCTCATGGTGAACGATCGTAGTGTTTTGCTCATAGTGAACGATCGTAGTGTTTTGCTCATAGTGAACGATCGTAGTGCTTTACCCGTAGTGGTAACTCGTGGTGCTTTGATCGTAGTACTTAATCGTAGTGCTCTACTAGTAGTGCTTGTTCGATGTGCTTTAATCATAGCGCTCTACTCATAGTGTTTTGATCGTAGTGTTTTGGTCAAAATAGTTTATTTGGTATACAACAGTTATAATTTCGCGAATATCCGAACGTTCACATAGCGAAGTACCGCCTTAACATCGGTACAGTGGACTGTGAAAAATCATTCAGCTACTCACATTGTGTTTTTTTTTCTTATTCTGTGTGCATGCGTCGTACTATACTACGAGGTGAAAAGAAGTGCAAACACAAATGAAAAAGAGAAGAGCAATCTATTCATGTCAAAAGCCCATTTCTGGGCAGTTATAGTGATAACCTCCCATAGGAGAAAAAAAAGGAGAATTTACATCAACAAAAGAGAGAAGCAGAAACATAGGAAGGGGCAAGGGATCAGAAGAGCAGGAGATCGGAGGGACAGCAGGTCAGACGAGCTCAAGGTCAGCCTCTGTTGCCGTTGTAGCAGGGGCAGGAGTAGAGGCTTCAGCAATAGGGGCTTCCACCGGGGTAACTTCATCGGCAGCAGGAGGAAGCTCTGGAGCAGCAGGCTCGGAGTACGGCTCGGCAGGGAGGGGTGCAGGACCTTCAAGAAAGTGAGGCAACTCGACGCCTTGCACCTCGGGCTCGTTGTCGAGCTCGATCAGTTCTTTGCTCTGAAGCTCGGAGAACGTGGTGACGTCCTCTTCATTGTCTTCCTTCAGGCGGCCTTGCTGGCGGAGCGAGTCGAGAACCTCTTTCTCGGTCTCAGCACGATCTTCATCCAAGAGCGTGTCCAGCTGAGACTGATAGTACTGCTGCAGTCTCAGGGTCACGGACCTCTCGGTGTCCTCCTAAATTTTCTTGGCCTCCTCGAGCTCCTCTGCCAGTGCCGACCTGGCTGCCTCAATTTCCTCCAACTGTCTACCCAAAACTTGGGAGACATGCTCCAGCTCGCTGATGCGTACAACAGCGTTCTCTATCTCTTGCTTGGCCTTCTTTTCGGCCTCCTTTGCTGCTCGTGCCTCAGCTTCGGCCTTTTCCCGTACCTTGGTGGCAGTGCCTAGCCTTACCTCAGCACGAGTCGTGTCAGCCTTGGCTTGAGACAGATCAAAGTCGGCCTTGAGTCTCTCTTCGACAAGAGTCCTCTCCAGCATCTCCGTCCTGTCTTTCCAGTAGTTGATCCCGTCTCGCAGCTGAGTGTACTTTTCCTGGCTGCGATCACAGAGCTCTTGCACGAGCATGTTCATCTGCAAGGAAATGTCTGGGCGTTAGCACAACGAAAAGTAATGTTTCAAACAATTAAGGTAGGAGACGAGGGAGGGAGAAGCTTACTGTTGCCACGGACTGGCAGGCGGCGTAGGACAGGTCGGCTAAGTGGAGTTGGCCGACCTCAGCGATGTCCCGAGGGAGCCTCATCGCATGAGTCAGAGCTCGGGCAACCGTCCCCGAGCTCTTCGCCGATTCATTCACGGTCGGCACCCCGAACCGAGTGAAGTCGGGAGACCAATCCTTAGCGGAGGTCTGCAGCATGCTGGCCGGGAGACTCGTTGTGCCGGCCTCCGTTGCGGCCAAGGCAACCACAGCGGAGCTCGAGCTGGCGAGGGCAGTGGCAGCTTGAGAAGGGCCAGGCTCCGAGCTGACCTCGAGCACTGCTGTTGTCACCGCTACTCTTGGGCTTGTTGGAGGAGCGGCAGAGGTGGAAGGAGGAGCGATAATGACTGCGCTCTCTTTCTCCAGGCGTTTGTCCGCCTTAGCCTTCTTCCTGGCCTCATACTCGGCCTGGGTGGGCATCTTTCTCTTCGGGTCAGCAGTCGCTGTACCCTTGGAAGAATGACCCCTCTTCTTCGTTGGCGGTGGTGGCAATGGTGGCGGCTGAACTGCAGGGCGAGCAGACCTCGGCTTCCTGCTTAGCGGTGGTGGGTTTGAGTCGGCCATGGCTTCTTCTTCTTCTTCGGTCAGATGAAGGAACGGTGAAGGTGCGGAGGTAGAGGCGCCCTGCTGCTGTTGTTGTGGTTGTTGTTGAGTAGTTGCTGGAATGCTGGCCGAGACCCGCGTGTCGGGGTTGAGTGGTTTCCACCTGATGTATTCCCCACCTCGAGCACGGCGGATACCGGTAAGAAGTTCTTCTTCTTCGGGGGCCAACTTCTTGTATGAGAATTTCTTTGGGTCCACTGCACACAAGAAAAAGCAAAAATGAGCACAACGAGGGAGTTAGCAGGACGAGAAGACACAGCGTACAACAAGAACGTAGTCAGGACGATGGTGCACAACGGACAACGGATGACTAGTGGTATACCTGCTTCCACTCGGAAGACGTTGGGGACCGAGGAATTCTCTGCCTTCCAGCCGCCAGAGACAACGAATGGAGTGGCTTTCCATTTTCTTTCTCTGTCGAGAATGCCTGAGACGAGCTCTGGATAGTGGGGTTTCTTGTTCCACGAATAGTAGGAGTACAGACCATCGTCATTGTTTCGGCATCTGACGGCATGGCAGAAGTGGAATAGGTGCCTAGCCTCTATTGGGTAGCCGTCCTTGATGAATTTGATCATCATGGACATGTACTTGTGGAAGCTCGGGTGCATCTGCCCCGGAGCAAGTTGTAGGGTGGACAGAACTTCATCCAAGACAGGATGAAGAGGGAAGCGAAGGCCAGCCTCAAGCTGGGAGAGATAGACAACGGTACAGGCAGAGCGCCTATCTATGATAACATCATCTCGCTTGAAGTGGAGATTGACGTTGGAAGGGAAGTCGAAACGTTCCCTGTAACGGTTCAGATGCGCCAACTGGTACTGGCGCAGAACTGAGGATTTTTCAATATAGGCACCGTGAGGTGCGCTACCTGTGCAACTGGCCTCATCATCGGAGGGGCCTCTAACTTCCTCTAACCTAGCGGGTTCTACGGGAACGATGGCGGCCATGGAGATTGGAAGAAACAGCTAAGAAGGGCAAAAACAATAAACAGAGCAACAGAGTAGACAGAGCAGAATCACTCTGAGAACCCGAGAAGGGAGAAATGGGGAAACAGTAAAGAAATAATAAGAGATAGGGGTGAAGGGCGTACCGAACCAAAGAACTCAGAGATTGTTGAAGAGCTTGAGGAAGGTGAACTTTCAGATGAGAAGAGAATTCGGCAGAGTAACAGTGCTTGATGAAACAGGGTGAAAGAGAAGGAGGATTCGGTGGGATTTTATAAGCATCTCTGGTTTGCGAAAGTACACCACTACCCTTCATCTGAGGCGTACACCTGTATCAACGGAATTAAGAGCAGTGGCAAGATCGTCTTTTCAACAAGTATTATAACCGTCAGGGTCATTAAAGCGTTCTCGAAACTTAAATCGACAATGATGACAGCCTGTCCGCATTAAAGAGACGCGACGGTTCGCACGCGTGACCAGCTGGCGTGAACGGTCGACCTTCTCAATAAGCGTTTAAAGCACGCAACGTTTCGTCTTCCGGAGCAGTGCCAGGTATGATCTTTTTGTCCGTTTATGACGCTTCGAACTACGTTCCAAGCATCATAAAGGGGCAAATTGTAACGGATAAAATTCGTAAAACCAACTCAGCGTTGAGGGACGAGCTCGTTTTTGTCGTTTTGTTCACGAAAGTGACACGTGGACACAAGTTGGGGTCACGTGCTTAAAATATCGGGGTCACGCGTTGTCCGATGCACAACGATCCCGTTGTGCGCATTACGACGTCTTTGTTCTCTTGCAGAACAACGTTTCCGTTGTGACTTTGACGACGTGCTCGTTGTCTAAAGCACAACGTGAACGTTGTGCTCTTGACAACGTCGTTGTCGTTGCGCGAACAACGAGACCGTTGTCTCACCGACAACGAGGTCGTGCTGTGTTTTGAGACATCTACGCCGTAACCGAGCTTGGGTCAACAACGAGACCGACTCGTAGGAGGAAGTGATCAGGAGGCGATCCATAATTCCGACAAGTGTGCCGAACTCGCCGTTTCGTGCCGAAAGCACTGTCTTGGCATTTAATGCTGGTCACTTCTGCGTACCGTCCGATCCCGTCCGATTGGACTTTTAGGAGGCTCTCGCGTGTAGTGCAACCAGCGGCAGATATGTCTAGAGATATTTGGCGATGAGTGCACAGACACGTGGTATGGACACCTATGGCCATATATGGTCATCGATGGCCATACCAGCCTTGCCCTATAAAAACCCCGTGATTTTTAGTGCACAGGACACTTGATGATGAACCCAGATCCGAGAATACGTGTTCAGTGCTCCTAATGCCTTGAGCATTTTTTCAGTGTTTGTTCTTGTGCTTACTGTTCACCATCTTCTACCCCTGCTGACTTTACCATCGGAGTACAGGTCAGGGTGCCACACCCTCCGCTCCAGCCTTCTACCAGTAAACCAGGACGTGGAAGTAGCTGCTGCTGACGCGTGTCCGTCCGGTATTTTTTCCCCTCACAGAATTGGTAGCAATTTTCTACAGAAACATGATGTTAATCAGTAAGCCGCCCAGTAAAAAAGAAATTCTTGGAGCATAAATGCATAATGCAATCTTGAGTGCTTGACGGTGACACAAATGGTCAGGAGTTGTGTATAGCAACTTCTTGGATGGGTCACGGGCCCCAGAAAATGTACAACCTATTCATTCAAATTATCCATTCAAGAGCATTCACTTGGAATGTCAGGATATAAATTGGACCCATCCCGTTCAGATTTGTCCCTTCTGACAAGTCATTTTCCAATACAAGTCACACAATTGCTGATTATTAATCTAAATGATGAATGTTAGCCACAGACGCAATAACCAGACGCACAACACGTGATATTGCCACCGAAAAGAGGGAGAAGATTTTAAACTTGTTGCCACCACCTTGTGTCCGGGGAAAACTGCAACTGCAGCTAGCATTTCTGAACCTAAATTAATCGTACCCATCCAGACTATTAAGACCATCTAGGAAGCAAGACATACCACGCCAGGCCATAGTAAATAATTTTCTATGCTTCGAGATTAGAATCCTATTTTCGGTTAACATATGAAATGCAGTAAAAAGCGAGCAACAAGGGGTGGTGGGCATGCACCTTATTTGAACTTCACACTTTAAGTCGCACATTTCAAAAAATTTAAGCCTCAAGTTTGAGCCTCGAGGAAAGCTTCAAGAAGCCTCGTGCCTTCTAAAACACTAATATAAATAACTTTCATACATACAATTTAACCTAAATTAAACATGCAGAATTGCGGTTAAAAGAAGTAATATAAATAATTTAATCAGGTATGTAGAACTACGAGACATTCCAAAATTGGGGCCCTTTCGATACTTCTCATTGGCATTGTTATTTCTCATCCTTCTTGCAGATTGTGAGCTTGCCATGCTCTAACACTATATTAAAGCTGGTATTATAACAGAGACCAACAACCATGGCATAGGGGTCTCCGCATGTGGAACCCAATTAGAAAACCATAATGAGGATCATCCCAAATTCAGCAGCAGTATTCTACTGCAAAATAATAACATAAGAAATGGAACACTTTGCTTCTTCTGACAAGGTTCAGGGATCTATTTCTTCAGGAAACCTGGCTTTTCCCGAGTACAAGTACTGCATCTCCTCCTTCCAAGTCTGCAAAAATTCTATATCATCAAACAGGGACGCAAGGACATTTACTATACATCTCAAAAATGGGTTACTAGAAGATGTAAGTTACCGCATGTCGAAAGGCAACCCTCATATGGGGTACATTTGTCTTATGAATATCATTCCCTTCAGGACCTGTCATGAAATATTTGCTCCCAAGCCAATGCACCTACAGCGATAACAAGAAAATGGATCAACCAAAATGTTGGCTATAGCCCAAAATTGAACTTTTCAATGCCTTAATGAAGGAAATTAGGAAACTTGTATGCGTGTGTGTGAGTTTGCATGCTGGGTGTGTGTGTGTGGGGGGGGGGGGGGGGTTTGCATGGGTGGTGTGAGTACTTCCATGTATTTGCCTTCAGTCATTGTCTTGTGGTATGATTGAGTTTACCAAAGAAAAAGGAAATTAGGAAACTTGTATAATTAGAAGTAGTTCCACATCCATGGAGAAATAATAAACACATTAAAAGAAAACTCAGTTTCATGAGCAACTTGTAGAAACTCCACAGTGGTCCAGGAATGCCCAGGCCTCTTATATAAATTTGTACTGTCCTTTCGCTTTAGGTGTGCTTTAGGTGTGAAAAAGCCAGCCACTTGAACTCAAGCCTAAGATTGGGTATTAAGCTCCACAACACTATTTCTCAAATTCCCATATTCAATATACATTAACATTTACTATAGCAGGCCAAGAAATCCAGCTCTAGACAAACTGAAATCTGAAATCTGCAGATGATCATAATTCATTAAGTAGGAGTCGATCTATTATATATGCCAGGGTTTTGCTTTACTCAGAAATAGAAAAAACAGAAATGTGTCCTTAATAATGGCTGAAAATAACAATAAATGTCTTCTCTTCAAGTTTCTGACCTTTGCTGAATGTGAAAATCCAGATTGATAAACAGAATTTCTTGCTATCTCACAAAGGTCACAAGCACTGAGCTTCCATACCTGAAAATCAATGGTTCTGTAAGAGATATGACCTTGGCCAATAACAGGAACTGGGAATTAACAAACCTTTGCCGCAACACTATATTCTTCCACGAGTGGCTCTTTGGTCAAATGAATTTGCAGAGGATCATCAGTTGAGAGTGAAACATTTAGGCCACGTTGGAAAAACATGGGGAATGGATTGCGATGAAAGTCCAGGAAAAGGGAATTGTTGCTCAATGGTGACATGGCCAATCCAATCTGAAAAACATCAAAAGTTTCTAACAATGATGGAGAAAGGCATGGTAATAAAAGTAAAGATCATCATCATCATCAATTCCTTATCCAATAAAATTGGCAACACAAATAATTTTCTGCCGTTCTATTCTATTAAAAGCCCGATAAACATAATGAGCGATGGATCAAATTAAGGTAACTGCTGGGTACTATATACATCCCTCATTATGTTTAAGGTGCCACTCCCCTCCATATGCACCATGTTGTACTATATACCGTTGGAAGAACAATGGTGTACTATATGCCGTTGGTAGGCCATCCATACTGAAGGCTCACATATTTCCTCTAGAATCATATATTAAAGGATATTCATGTGGAGCTAACCTGAGCGAGGTAATACAAATACTGCAAGACGGGGGATTTCCTCAAATTAATCCCATGCGAAATATTATGGCATAAAAGGAATGCAGCAGCCAAGTGGTCAATGTCACCTGCCTGCAAAGATAATAAATATTATGAACATGATTCGAGAACTGTGGACAGTAAAATTGAAACCGGAGGTAAAGTAGAAGAGAACCTCCCCACAGTGAGGCCGGAATTTAATTGTTGGCATTCCTTTGGATTCACGAAGCTGTGAAAAAAGGACATTGTCATCACCAATATAAACAAGCAGAATAGGATAACCTTGAGGGTCCGAATAGAGAAAAATAAAGTGAGGGCAACCCAACATGAGTAATAGAATGGATAACTGCATTGCGTGGGATGCATCATAATATTATATAACGTAGCTGTTCTGTGACTTCTGTCTATAGATCCTGGGGATGATTTATCATTTTCTACTACTGTTAGACTATGTTTGAAGTTTGAACTGATATGCTTCACTTGAAGCACAATTCCTCATATGCGACATAGACAGTGAAAGGGATACTGTACTCAGGTAGGGTATATAGCAACCCTACATATGCTATTATTGTCCCCCTGTTCAAGGAAATCGAGCTACTGATAGACAAGCCAGGAAAAAGGACCTTATAATCACCAGTGTTTTAAAAAAAGCGTGTGAGGCTTACACCTCAAGGCTCGCCTCGAGGCAAGGCTTAAGGAAAACACCTTGAGGCTTAACCTAAAGGCTTAAATCTCATGAGGCTAACGCCTCAAACTGTGAAGCTCGCTTTATGTTTGAGGAATGTGCCCCAAACATTAATAATAATAAAATAGGGTTTTAGCCACATAATTGAGACTTGAACATTAAATATTTTTTTAAAGGTGTGTGCCTCAACTTTATAAAAATAGGATTCTAGCCACATAACTAAGAAATTATAAGGTGTTTGCTTCATTATTTCTTTTATCGATAAATTTTTTTTTTTAAAAAAATTCCTATTTTGTTATTAGTCTAACTTATCACTTAATTAATTATGTCTAATGTATTTAGGCTTTTTGAAACCTTGTTGAGTATAATTCACTCTAATTTTCATAGTAGACATTGCAATGATATGGAGTTATTGTCTAACATGTGTAGTTGGTGACATAGTTACCAAGTACGGGTACGAGTATAATATGACAATGATTTGTTCAGGAAGTACGGATGTAAAACGGCAAAAACACGACAAAAGTACAGGAAAATTAAAAAAAAATTATTAATTATAAATAAATAAAAATCATGATATTAACTAATAACAATCATTTAATGTGGAATAAGCGTTTAACACGATAAAAGAACGGTAAAAATATGCGTATTGTACGCGTTTAATACGTAATTCCTATATTAAACGAGTATTAAATGGCGATACAGGTATAACACGTAACACGGCAAAAGTACGGAGTTTTAAACGGCAACCCACCCTAAAAGTATTATACGAGTGCTAAACGGGTATAATACAGGTGTTTGGTAACTATGGTTGGTGACTACTTTGTAATTGTTTGATGGAACCCAAAATCAATCACATGATGATTAAACACTATCCGTCATTTAATATACATATATATATATATGAACAAAAAAATATTAATATAAATTCTAGCTTTTTTGTCTATTAATCTTTTTTAGGATTGAATAATTTATATAGTATTACATTTGTGTTTGTGTGTGTGTGTGTGTAATTTTATATATGTATGTATTACCCTTAATTAATTTTTATAAATCCTTTTATAATATTCTTATTTATTTGTTTGTTAAAATGAGGTAGCGTAAGGCTTTCTTGTGAGGCTTAAGCCTCACGCCTCGAGGCTTACGCCTCACACATCTTGAGTTCCAACACTCGCCCCACGCCTTCGTGTTTTAAAACATTGATTGTCACTTATCATGAACCTATCAACATGACATATGCCCGGATATCCTTGTTTAAGGTGCACCCATTAGGGACGGTCGCTTGGTAATAGAAAAAATGGGCGCTTTAAGGCCAAATGGAGATGTTTAAAATGGATATTCACAAAATATTTATGGTAAATTTTCATTCACAAGCCACTTTTAGGTAACTTTTTGTTCATGATCACTCGAGTGTATATGTTATTGTATTTGTAATATGCATAAATCCTTATTCTACTGAGGTTAAATACAAGACACATGGTGAATCAATAGTCAAGTTTCTTGCAGTTGCTGCATGAGGTTATGGGGTCACAACTCACAAAACAACTAAAAAGGTATGGTGTTGACATGGTTGAATAGCTCCATATTGCATGACTCGTATGTGACCGGCTGCCTGTAAAATTTAATTGACTCACAAGTCAAGACTCAACTTGGGGAATCAAGTCACTTGTTTTTGACTGCTGAGACAATTAAAATATTGGAAAGAATCAAGAAGCATCACAATTAATAGGTAGTATGGGACAAGGTAGAAAACATAGTTTGTTGAGAAACTTGAGTTTCTCATTCATCATTCATCCAATCAAAACAAAAGATCCACAACTCACAAACCACAATGCAAGTACTATTATAGTATTATTTACTGCATTGCTAAAGTAATAAGCAAACATGCTCATGTTGGAATTAGATAAAATCTGTTAAAACTTTATTACTATAATAAGTTTACTTATATGTGTAGCTATCGAAAATAATAATGGAAAGTTTTTTCTCAAATAGATAATTTTTGTACCAAATAAGTCTCAATTATTTTGAAAATTTGTACTAGAGATTTGATGAATAGTCTAAGCAGGCTAGACTTGTGGTAGGCAACAAAACTAGGATCCAGTTCTAGAAGGATGATTGGAGTGGAGTGGGGAGATTATGTGATGTGTGTTCCCGTTTGTACGTCGCACAGCTGTTTGAGAGGAGGAACGGGCATATAACGTGGTGTACCGGGCATATAACATGGTGTACCTTATTCTGCAAAAGCAAAAAGAGATAGAGATTGAGGATTGCACCAATCTCTTTGATAGGCGGAATTGCGATTAGCCCATATATTGAAGACCACAGGTCTTGGAAGGGCAATTCCAAGTGTACTCCACAACCAGAGATTTTCTGAATATACTCTTGACAAAGGTCCGTGCATTCATCTAGACATCCGCTTTAGACAAGATCCCTACAATCAACCATCTCAGAAACAGGGGGATGCAAATTCGAAATAGATGTTCCATGTATCTAGAGGCGGTCGAAGACGTAACCCACCTACTTTTCCCTTGACCAACATTGGAATATTGGATAATCTGGAGCTTCTCTATCACTATTTGGACTGGAGTGTCTGGCCATTCCCAAGGGATGCTGTAGAAATAAAATTAGGGTTGGCCTGATAGAGACTTTTCTGGTAGGGGGATCTGATTTGAAAAGCACGCTGTCGTAATCGATTTGGTAAGGTATTGGGATGGAAAGAAATAGTTGGATCGTTGATGAGTCCAAGTCTTCCTTGTCTAACATGGACATAAAAATCATAGGAACCGATACGAAGCAGGCAATACATACAGGTTTTGGTAGTCCCTATACGATATTTATACTGATACGAAAGGTGTGTTACATATCGTTTATTAGTTATTTATGTTTTCATTCATTGTGTAATTATAATTGTGTTTGCTACTTTGTCTTTTAGTCACTTCCCAAGACTAATTGTTAATTTTTCATTGACTATTTAGACTATCCAACTGATTTCTTTAACTAAATTAAATTTGATTTTTTCAAAAGACATATATACATGGATCGTCCGAAATCAATGCGTATAGATTACAGTAGGGACCGATACATCCCTCAAAACCATAATTTTAATCCTTGTTGCCTAAGCTTGGTCTTCCATTGGGTGGACCCTATGTAATGGGCAACTTCTCTCATAGAACTCTCGGGTCTACACTTCTCTGATTTTGTAAACTCAAATTTTTTTGTGATCCTTGATCCTATCACAGGGCTCTTTTCTTGGAAATCTTCTCATTTCCCTATCAAATGTACATCTCTTTGCTTTCTGAATATAAATCTTGTTCAGTGTTTTAAAAGGCAAAAGCATGAAGCGTGGCATTGGGACCTCAAGACGTGTGAGGCTTACCTACCTCATTTTAACAAATAAATACGAATATTGCAAATAGATTCAAAAAAATTAATTAAAGTTCATAATGCACACACACACACACACATATATGTGTGTGTGTGTGTGTGCGCGCGGTTGTACGCACACATATGTAATATACATTATTCCACCATAAAAAAATAAATTTAAAAGGCAAGAAAAGAAAAAAAATTCATTTACTTTCTTATTCATATGCGTATTAAAAGACGGATGATGTTCTATCACCATGTAGTAGACTTTGAATTCCAACAAACAATTGCAAAATAGTCAACAAGAGAACAACTAAATATGTCAAGGCAATGGCTCCAAATCTATGCAAAGTCTACTATGAATATTAGAGTGAAATATATTGAACAAGGTTTAAAAGCCCAAAATACATTAGACAATAAATTAAGGGTTAATTTAAATTTTAAAAAAAACTAATAATAATAATAATAATAATAATAATTTTTATCGATAAAAGAAAGTATGAGGCACGCACCTCATAAGTTTTTTTTTTGATCAATAAACTAGAATTTCATTCATAAAGGAAAAGTACAAAGAAGAGTTTACAAGATAGTAAACTCAGAGCAAAAGGAAGACTGGCTCCCTCAAAAAACAAGGCAGAAAACAAACCAAAACACTCTCATACCAACATAGTACTCAAATCCACCCTATCTCGGCGAATAGAAATCTATTCTTCCACTAGCCTGCGGATACGATGACAAATGCGAGGCAGGGAAGAGGGAGAATCATCAAAGACTCTCCTATTACGCTCTCTCCAAATCGACTAAGAAATGACACCAGGGAGAACCGACCAGACAACTTCCCGCACACTAGCCAAAGACCAACAGGATAAGAAGCTCATAAAGGAAAAAGGCAAGACCCCATCCACCCCTACTCGGGAGAGAAAGACACCCCAAATCTCTCCCACAATGGGGCAATGCAGTAGCAGATGATCCACCATCTCATCCGCTTGGAGGCAAAGGAAACAACGGTTAGCCAAACTCCACCCTCTATTTTGCAAGTGGTCACAAGTAAGAATCTTATTCAACGCCGTAGTCCATAAGAAAAAAGATACCTTAGAGGGAATACCTAGGTTCCACACAGTGTATAAAGGAAGGGAGCACAAGGTACTGACCCAAAGGATTGCAACAAAGATCTCACTGAGAATCTACCAGTGTTGCCTCTAGACCAAATCCTAATATCTCTACCTTGGAGACTTACAGGGGAACACCGAAGAAATATCAAAAACCTACCAAACTCCTCTATTTCTCAATCATTCAGATCTCGCCTCAAAATCGGACACCACACCACCCCCTCATGACTCAACTCGGCATAGCTCCCCACTAATGTGTTTGGATTAACCACAAACAGGAAAAGGTTATGGAAGTCATCTGCTAACCTTGCGGGGCCGCACCATAAGTCTGTCCAAAACCGAACATCTAACCCTGCACCCACCTCAAACCTAACATTGGGGAATACAAAGTTGGCTACTGACATAATACCTTTCCAAATCCCAACTCCATGAGAGCACCTGACTTTCCGCGGGATCCAACAAGAAACCTCCCCATATTTGGCCACAATTATTGACCGCCAAAGGTTCTCTCTTTCCTCACCGAACCTCCAAACCCATTTACCTAAGAGAGCTCTATTCATCTGGACCATTGACTTGAGATTGAGGCCTCCCCCACATTTGGGGCAACAAATGTTATCTCATGAGACTAGATGATACTTAAAGCTATCATCCTTGCCCTTCCAAAGGAACTCCCTCTGCAGCTTCTCATGAGAAGCAGCAATTGATTTAGGGATGATAAAGTTAGACATAAAATATGTGAGGAGGCTATTGAGGATACTTTTGATGAGGGTGAGTTTCCCACCTTTGGACAGACTAGACGATTTCCACCCTGAGAGACGTGAGGCAAATCTCTCCTGAACCGGAACCCAGACCGACTTATCTTTGAAACCCGCCCCTAAGGGCATACCCAAGTACACTGAAGGGAGAGACCCCACTTTGCAACCTAGATAGACTGCTAGCCGATCGACCTCCTCCACTTCCCCCACCGGCACAATCTCGGACTTCCCCAATTTACCCGAAGTCCAGAAACAGCTTCAAAGCATCTAAGAAGACATCTGAGAGCTACCAAGTTTAGACCTGATGCGCCACAGAAAAGTAGTGTATCGTCCGCAAACTGGAGATGAGAAATGCAAAGATCATCTCTCCCTATCAAGAAACCATCAAAAATAGGGCCATTAGCACGACTAAACATCCGACTAAGGGCCTCAGATACAATGACAAAGAGAAAAGGAGAGAGAGGATCTCCTTGCCTCAACCCCCTAGAGCTTTGAAAATAGCCCACCGAGGATCCATTGATGAGAATGGAGAAGGAAACAGAGGAGATACACACCTTCATCCAATGTCGCCATTTATAACCAAATCTCATTCTCCAAAGAACATAATCCAGAAACTCCCAATTCACATGATCATAGGCTTTTTCCAGGTCAATTTTGCATAAGATTCTTGGATCCTTCGACCTGATGCGCGCATCCAGACATTCATTAGCTATCAAAATTCCATCTAGGATCTGCCGACCTACAACAAATGCACCTTGCTCCGGGGAGATTATGGAACTCATAACAGCCTTAAGTCGAACTGCCAAAACTTTAGATATGATTTTGTGCACACTCCCCAGAAGGCTAATAGGGCGGAAATCCTTTAGCTCCATGGCACCCTCTTATTTTGGAATCAGCACCAAAAAAGTACTATTGAGCACTTTGTCAAAGTGCCCCAAAGTAAAAAATTCTTTCAGCACTTCTAACACATCATTTCCCACAATGTCCCAACATGCTCTATAGAACTCAATGGTGAAACCATCCAGTCCTGGAGCCTTGTCCCCAACCATGCCTCAGATGACTTCCGAGAGTTCCTCCAATTCAAAGGGAGCTTCCAAGGACAATCTTTGCTCAGGGGATAGGGTAACAAATAGAAGGTTGTCCAGCTTACGACGCCACACTTCCTTCTCCTTATATAACTCTTTGTAGAAGGAGATCACGCTATCTGCAATCTCCTTTTGCCCCTCTCACCAAATCCCATCAACTCATAACCAATGTTTTAAAACGTGAAGGCGTGAGGCAAGGCGTTAGGACCTCAAGATGCGTGAGGCATGAGGCTTAAGTCTCACAAGAAAGTTTCATGCTCTCTCATTTTAACAAATAAATAAAGTACAAGAAAAATTAGAAAAAGATTCAAAAAGTTAATGAAAGATTATAGTATATATATATTTGTATTTGTGTACATTGTGTGTGTGCGTGTGGGTTCACGAGTACACATAGGAAATACTATATAAATTATTTAACGATAAAAAAAATAAAGATAAGAAATTCAAGCAAATGCTTAAATTTATATTTTCTTTTTTGTTCATATACATATTGAAGATGATTTCAATCATCAATTCATGTGGTAGATTTAGAATTTTAGTAAAAAATTGCAAATAAGTCATGAACTACATTGTAGGCCAGTGACTCCAAATTTTTGCAATCTCTACTAGGATAATAGTGTGAATTAGACTCAAATGGTTACAACATTTAAGTATCAGTTGTGGCTACAACCCTAATTTTAGTTAATGTATGAAGCGTACACCATAAACATATAGCAAGTTTCAAGGCGTGAGACGTGTTCCTCATGTGAGCCTCACACTTTGAGATGTAAGCCTCGTGGGGTTTAAGCCTTATGGTTAAGCCTCAAGGCGTTTTCTTTAAGCCTTGTCCCGAGGCGTCAGCCTCACATGCCTTTTAAAACCCTACTCGTAACTGAGATATGAAGTTCCTCTTCTTATGCGAGTTTGCCGATCTATGGAAGAACTTTGTGTTTCGATCCCCTTCTTTAAGCCAGCGCACTCGCGCTTTCTGCTTCCAACTTATCTCTTCCGTCCTCAAAACCCACAAATATTATGCTTTCTTCTCCTTGACCCCGATTTCTTCATTGGATAGGACGCCCCATTCCTCAAAATTATCAACATCTTCAATGTCCTTAAGAAGGGAAGCGAGTCTCGTCTGGACATTCCCGAATATCTCTCTGTTCCACTCCTTAAGCTTGATTTTGAGGGCTTTGAGCTTTAGACCGAACCGAGTACTGACAGATCCCCACCCCTCTACGGCATGCCACACTCTCGCAACTACCTCCTTTAAACGATCATCCTCAAGCCACATATTTTTGAATCTAAAGGAGATGCCCCCCCCCCCTTAAAGGTGCCCGACTCCAGCATAATGGGAACATGGTTCGAGGTAGGCCTTGGGAGTGCAATTTGGATGATGTTTGGGAAGTGATTTTCCCAATCCGGACTGAGGAGGAATCTATCTAGTCTACTTGCTCGCGAGTTAGAAGTTGATTGAGACCAAGTAAATCGAGCACCTCGCAAAGGAATATCTATTAGTTCCTGGCGGAATATAAATTCCCCAAAGTGACGCATTTTGGCACTGATCACACACCCTCCTTTTCTTTCCCTCGGAAACCTAATACTATTGAAATCTCCACCCAGGCACCATGGAACCTCCCATCTCACGCTCACATCATCAAGCTCAGACCAAAACACAGTCATCTAATCCCCCCAATGGGCCATACACTCCAAAGAAGAGCCACTTAAAGTTGTCCCCCATCAGATGACACAAGATTGAAATCGAATAGCCCTTGACTTATCCCAAAGAAGAAGAATCCCCCCTGATGCCCCAAGGGAGGGGATGGCAAGCCACTCCGGTGTTGGACCAGGCCAAATATCCCTGATAATGTATTCCAAGACCTCTTCTAGTTGTCTCCTGGATGCACGCAATCATAGGTTTCTTAGTTTTCACAAAGATTTTCAGAGCGACCTTCTTTTCTTGGAGACCCAGCTCCCTAACATTCCAAAACAAGATAGACGGACCTAACATCGAGGAACTCAGCGACCCCTACCTACACTCGGGCTAGAAGACACAACTCTGGCCAAAGGTCTATCATAATTGACATGCCACTCCAATCTTCTCCTCTCCGAAGCTGAGATAACCCCTTGACCTATACTGGAAATTGGGCTACTAGGATTTTCCCCCCTTTCACGAAATTTTTCAAGTCTGTGGAATAAATCCCTCGCCTCTCCCTAATGACCCTCATAGGACTAACCTCGAAACTTACCCATCTGATCCATGTGGCTAATAACCCAATCAGAGGCTTCATAAGGATCTGGAATCAAAACAGACTTAGGGCTTCCCCTGCGAGGCCCCAGGCAACCACGAGGAGGAACACACACCTTATAAGTTAATGTTTAAGTCTTATAGCTATGTGGCTAGAACCCCATTTTTTATTAATGCATGAGACACGCCTTAGAAAAATTAATGTTCAAGTCTCTATTACGTGGCTAATATATATATATATATATATATATATATATATATATATATATATATATATATATATATCACCGTATGAGGCACAAGAATCGAACATAAAGCAAGCTTCATGGCGTGAGGGGTGTGCTTCACAATTTGAGGCGTTAGCCTCATGTGATTTAAGTCTCAAGGTTGAGCCTCAAGGCATTTTTCTTGAGCCTTGCCTCGAGGTGACCTTGGAGGTGTAAGCCTCACATGCCTTTTAAAACACTATACTATACTCGTTAACCATTAAAAAAAGGTATGGAGAAAATCAAGATAAATAGAAACACAACAAATAATGTTCTGTAATCTGGATTGGGGATAAAATCGTATGTTTTAGAATAAGAAAACACGGTAATATTTAATGGGAACCTATTTCCCTCACTTCAAAGAAGTTTAAAACGTTTTCTTTGCAGTTTTATAACTGATTCCAAACAATTTTCCCCTTTGAACAAAAGGATACTAAAAAAACGATATCATCCCAACCCTAAAACTATTTCTTCACATCGTAGAAATGAATATTGAATAGCATTTGTTTAGGTTGGAATTGTAGAAATACCATTATATTAGGTTAGATGACACCCTCATCCATAGGGATGGCAACGGGTCGGGTTTGGGCCGAGGCGCCCCCAACCCTACCCCACCCCTAATGGCAAGACTCCTACCCCCTTCTCGTCCCAAACCTAGGGCAGGGTGGTTCCGATTTTTCAAAACCCTTCTTAACCCCATCCCCGACCCATCCCGTTAAGCACTAGTCGGGGTGGGAAGGAACAACATGATAATTATATTATAAGCAAATATATTGAAGTAATTTTAGGATTAATTTAAGGGTAAAATAGTAATTTTATATTATAAACGGGGCAGGGCAGGGCATTCTCAGCTCAAAACCAAATTGGGTTTAAACCCTCATTCCCAAACCCATCCCTACGCCATTTAAGAACTCCCCAAACCCGTCCCAATAGGGGCCAGTTGGGGGGAATTACCTGATTAACCCGGCCCGTTGCCATCCCTACTCATCCAGTTCATTTTCCATGTACACCACTCCAGCAGCATTGTGGATACTTCATTTGGTTTCAACTGTCCCCTGAACATGATATAAATGATTTCCATAGACAAATTACCCAAATTCCAAAGGAAGAAATCTCTAGGTAAGGCCAATCTACTTAATTTATGTGCATTTAACTATGGTATGGTTAATAGTTGGATTCCAATACGTTTTAAGTCTCCAATCATCAATACTTTAACACCGCTTGACCTTCAATTTGAATAATCAACGTTTAGGCACAACTTAACAGCATATACCAGAAATTAAGATGAACTCAGTGACATTAGTTTCTGAAGATGAGAAGAAATAATGCAGACCTTGTTGAGGGTACACAAATTTGCATAGATGTAATATGCATAATAAGAGTACGCAGGATTGAATTCATTGGTCCATTCAGTCGGCTTGGGCATGTGCTTAGTTGGACGTCTTTCAGGCTTACTTTCGTCATCTACAATGTCAAAACCTACAACCTGGATTGACAAAACCATATTAGGCACTTCTTCAAATAAAACTAAAGATAAGTTGCAAGCAGAACAGTTCATGGTGTATAAAGTATATAAACTAGTAAGCATTGGCACTATAGTGAGTGCTTCTCAGTTCTTCCGCATAACATCTATGGAGAAGAATCCAAATAATTGAAAAACTACATGTAAAATTAAAACAATGCACTATGATCTAGATAATTTATCATAGACATTGTTCTTACAATTGCACAACTTAGATGTATTCCCCAAGGTAGATGATAGAATATATTCTAAATATGTGACCGATCCACATAAGATCTGCTTGGAATAGAAGGGAGAAAGAACCATTAAGAGACTGATCTCGAATAATTGCAATCCACATGTCCATGATCCATTACCAAAAAAGTGGTTACCTTAGAGGATGAATCCGGCATGGTCATAATATCCTATAATTTTTTTCTTTTAAATATTATATTCCCCCAGGTAGATGATAGAATATATTCTAAATATGTGACCGATCTACATAAGATCTGCTTGGAATAGAAGGGAGAAAGAATCAGGTTAGCATAAGAGACTGATATCAAATGATTGCAATCCACGAGCCCATTATCCATTACCAAAAAAATGGTAATCTTAGAGGGTGAATCCAGCATAGTCATAATGTCCTATAATTTTTGTTTTTCTTTTGAATATTCTTTCCAAAGTCAATGATAAAATATATTCCAAGTGTGATGAACCTACATAAGAGCTACTTTGCAATAGAAGGGAGAATGAACTGACCTAGCTTAAATCATTTTCGGACTGATACGATTCAGAAGTCAGAACGGGATTCAAATCTCAAATCGTAGGATTCATTCCTGGTTTTTAAACACTACTACAGAAAAATACATAAAAAGTAATGGAATAACCAATAATACAAAATCTTTCATTCATTTCTATTAGTAAAACCAATTAACTAGCATTTCATTCTATACATCTAGTGAAATGCGAATGATTTCCATGTAAACATTGAACATAACCCCAAAACATTACCAAATAGTCAAAACTAAATCAACTGAAGTGAATTCATACAATCATTCATAACGTCATAGGCGCTAGGAAACAAAATAAAAAGTAAGAAAGAAAGACCAATATCAATTTGAGTCATCATCCACATCAAGACTAATAATATCATTATCCCCTTCATCCAAATCTTCAGATTCCGATTTAGAAACATAGTCTTCACCCTCTTCTTCTTGAACCTTTTCCTTTCCTCTCAGGTCTCGTTTCCCTACCGTCTTCTTATAAAGCATTCTCCTTGGACTTATAGAGGAGTAATAATATGTTTTAACATTATAATATTTCAATTATTACATTCTTTCCTTAAATGCTTATCGAAATTTAAATGTACAATAATACATACCTCGCCATCTTACTCTGGCTCTACTAATAAATTAATGTCTAACTACTGTTGCTATCAAGAAGAGCTGGATCCTCCTCCTCAGTAATCCACTTGTCATCAGATTCCATATCTGAAAGGCATATTGGATCATAAGTTCTATCTACCCACCTCTTGTGAAGCTTTAATTGCATATTGTATTCCAAAATACAAGTGCATTGAATCTTTTCTGTTCTAGTCTGTTCCTTCTCGTCGAGTGTATCCACATACAATGCTTAAGGAGTAATGACATAAAAACATGGTACAATCCCCCATGTAATATCTTTATATCCCACCATTTTCAACCCAAACAATCAAAACCCAACCAAGAAGAGAAAAATAATCCAAAAGATATGGGTTTTTGACTTGCTTGAGATTGTGATCAAAACCCTAGCTTTCCAAAAGTATGGTTTCTTACACCATTTTGCTCCTTCGATGTAGAATTACTCTGCAAAAGACTGAATTGAATTCCATAGGGTATAGAAGTGGTAAACTCAAAATATCCACACTACAGTTTTTGGTTGGAAAACACTCCAAACCACAAATCTTATTAAATCTCTCCGCAAACTATTAAAAAAAGCTTAAGGAGAGTACAAATACCTTAAGAGAACTTCAAGAAGCAATATAAAACAAAAGATTAAAAAAAGGGTTTTAAGCCATTTTATCGATTTCGGGCCACAGCAGTACTGTGGTGTTACTATTCGAAACGTATGAATCGTACAATTCGAATCATATGATGCTCATGATTTGCCTCTAAAACGATTCACATGGGCAATTTTGATTACGAAGGATCTACAATAATTACAATACATGTACCCATGATCCATCATGCTAAGTGGTGATCTAATCTGAAATCTCAGAATAAACTACCACAAACATGTCAGAGTATATAAATAAACAACATCGAATAAGCTCCAAGTTATATGAATGCAGCACAACCTATGTAAAAAATACAAAGATATGGATATGCTACAAAATTTAAGTTGGCGCACCATCCAAAGCAATGAGAAATTGAATGCATACTTTAGTAAGATTTGAGATTGTCATATAAACAATATTAGCAGATGAACAAACCTGCATTAGGAATACATGTAGCTGAGGATGAGAATTCGGGTCAACTGTGACTTCAAAAAGTGGAATGAACACATTATCTAAAATGTTCTGGAAGGATGTAACAATTCCCATTTTTCGGTACACGTTGTATAGCCGTGGTAGCTGAAACGCAGTAGTAAAAAGATGAAAAATGAGTGAGCTCATAAAAATGATTGAAAAAAATAAAAGTTTGCAGAAAATCTCAAAGCAAATAATTAAAATACAAAGGGAAAGGGCATTGGTAAAAAAACAAAGTGGAAAAGAAACTCTTAACCCTAAGTGAAAAAAATTTCATGCAGACCAACTCATGCTAAACAGGCAAGTTGTATTATAACTCTAAGAGATTCTGAAAATGGTTGATAGGAATATGCATGCTCCAGATCCTATTAATTTAATATAAATTATTTTCTTATTGTTCTAGATAATTATGTATTTAACAATATGTCATTAAATCATTCACAAATGTTTTTTGTTCTACATAATATGGATGCTCCAGATTTCTCTGAGTGTAGTGTGGAGGCTTCCCCCTGGTGCCATCTATTGGGGCCTTTGGAAGGAGAGAAGGCTGAGAAGCATAAGGGGTTTTTAAAAACACTACCATTAAAGTTGAGAAAATTGGCCGAGGCATATTGAATCCTTTGTATGCATAGCATTCAGCAAGTGACGATTTTGACTAGTTATGGTTTTCCAATTTTATATTTTTGGTCATGAGTAGTGTGCTTTATTGCTATGCTACATGCTTTTTCTTCTTTTGGTTCACCGATCAGTGAACTAGCCTCTTGTACGGTTGTACCTATCCACATCTTTAATACTATTTCTACATTGCAAATAAAAATCATTCAAAAATGCAAATATGAAACTGGAGAAAAGCCATAAGATATCAAGACTCCTCCAATCAAGAGCTTACTATGTATAATTAACTTAACTATTACAAGTTTACAAACTCCGACATAAATTAAAGTAAAAAAGGGGACAATGTGAAAGGGCAGGTGGTCATGTAAATATCACATGATTACTAGGAATGTGGATGCTCTAGACCTCAATCAAGAGTTAATAATTTCTAAATAGCTGAACTATTGATAGTTTACGGATTTGGATAAAATAAATCGCTATAAGATACTAACAATGTGAAAGGACAGGTAACCATGTAAATATTGCATAAGGATGGATACACTACCAACCTGAATTAACCAAACAGCGTTTTCACTATAAATTGCATTGTTAACAAACCAATTTGCCAATTGGTCCCATTCACTTTGTTTCCTTCCATAGATGGACACCCTGTACTCAGCCATCTGAAAATTATAGATTGGCTAAAATTAGACAAACAACCCCACAAATAATAAAGTTTTCAGAACAGTTAGTGAATATAAATCTAAAAATGTATCTGAATTTGGAAAACTTTCTAGCGATTTTGGATTTTGACATAACCAAGTTTTTAGGAACTCTTTGATTGGTAGAGTTTATGAAATTCGTTTGAACAGCATGACGAGTGTTATGATCAAATTATGTGTATGGGATGAGAAAGTTCGTGGCCCTTGTGGGTAGGATGGCTATGAAAGGTGCGCCAATACAAATACCAACACCAACACCAAGAAACAACAATGATGCATTTTCTTCCCTGACAAGGTGACTAGTTAATTAAAAGTAAGAAGCGATAAACTAAAGTGACCCTTCAAGGAAACAAATTCAGTCAATTTTTGGCTGTTTTCAGTTGGCAAGGTTTGAACTTGCCTTACCTATAGGCCCAGAGAAAACTAATGCAATGTTATCATCATTGTCTCTAATAACTCTGCCAATCCCGGCTGGTCCCGGTTTCCCAGGTGAAAATCAATAAAAGTTGATTCTAAAAGCCCCCTAGGGGAGGACTCCAAGCCACCTGCATAAGAGTATGTCCAGGAGGAGACATGGCCACCGGAAACCAGTCCTTATTGATGTTGTTTCCTTTGATATCTTTAAAAGTGTGCGATTAAGGAACTCAAGTGAAACCCGAGAGTTCACATTATCACTGATGTTGAGGGTACTTAGAAATTCGTCACTAAAAAACCTATTATTCCTCTCTTCCTAAATAGACCAAAGAATTAAACGCAAAAAAACTCTACCTGGGCTCCACTGCAATAAAACCGCCATAATATAATAAGGAAATACCCCCTCCACTCCAAGAGCAAACCAGAACTAGTTCCATATTGCAATTAACAAAGAGATGGTTAATGGATTTTCCGTCTTTCCTACCATCATAATATCATACATTCCTTATGCGAAAAATAAATGTGCTTCTTTCTCCTTTCAAGAACATTACAGGTGTTCACACTTTTGTTAGCAAGAGTCCACACAATCACTTTTACTTTTCGTGGGGTAATTGGATTCCAAATTGTTTTTCTGTGGGGATAAATGCCCGACTTTCTTTGCTGATTCAAAAATAATAATTTGTAACATCCCAAGCCACCAAATAACACTGAAAAAAATTTGGAAGAAAGTATACCACTTGATTTTGGATACCATACTCTAGCATCAGACTCCAAAAAAAAAAAAAATTATAATAATAATAAGAACAACAATAACAATAACAATAAAAATAACAATAATAATATTAATATTAATAGTAAAGACTTCTTTGGAAGGATAGTGAGCTCATTAATTTCTACAAACCCCAGGAGATCTACAGAAATTAAAATTCCAAGTCAGGGAGAAAAATAGCCAAATCAGAAATAAGGGTAGAATACCATAACATATTTCCTATGGCAGTGCATGTTGACATGAGTTGCTGGTTGAGAGTTCCAGCCAATAGCCATTGGTTTCAAGACAATATTTTATTTCTATAATCATGACCCAAAGATTATTTGGCTCAAGGAAAAATCTCCACAAACATTTTCTAAAAGGGGCCATGTTCCTCTCCTTAAGCTTACCAATGCTTAAACCCCCTTCCTTTTCCCACACGGGCCATATTTGCTTTTTACACTCCAAAGCAATGATCCCACAAAAAAAGAAAAATACTTCATAATTTTCTACTCCTGCACTTGATATTGTTCAATGAAGACCTTGTCTAAGTTGTTAACATCCTTTCTTAGAATTGGTAATTTTCATCTTTCAGCAACATGGTTTAAAAAATCGCTGAAACTTTTACGTAACACCCGTTACGTAAAGGTTTCGGTGGCCTCCAATACCCGATACCGTACCTTGACCTGTTTATCTCGAAACAAAACCGTAACGCCCGAAACCGTTACGTAACGGGCGTTACGCCCGATACGTAAAGGTTTCGGTAGTAGGACTGGGTTCCGAAAATCACTAAACTCATTCTAAAACCTCATCTTAACTTCCTCTCTTCTTCTCTACCTATTCTTAGTACCTTTTTTTTTCAAAATCCTTTTGTTTTTTGTTGATTAACAACTTGATTTGGGTTTTAATTCATAGATTTGAAGGAATCCAAGACAGGTTCTTTATTTCGGGTATGTTTCAACCATCGACCCATCTAATTTCCTTATTTCTAAATTTTGAGCTTCATATTGGCTTTAAAAGTACATGTTACTCATTTATTATATATATTTTTATTTTTTTTATTTATTGGATTTTTTTAAAGCAAAAAAAAAAAATAATAAGAAAAGGCCGAAACCATTACGTAACGGCGTTACGTAAAGGTTTCGGCCGTATCCGTTACAGTATCCGAAACTGTTTTTTTAAACCTTGTTCAGCAACCAAACAAGTGGATTTTGTTGATAAGACCAAGAGATAGGAGCTCTAAATGCTACAGTATTGTGTTAATATTTTTGTATGTTATGATTTTGTAGCATATTATATAAATTGTTGATAAATGTAATATTGGGGGTATACTTGTAAAAGGGCATATATGTAATATTCTCTCTTTATATAATATGCTAGTAGGGTTCTCTAATCCCTAACTAAGCAATTTACCCTAACCTCTCTTTTTCCTTTCTTCTATTTTTTCTCTTCTCTAAACCCTAAATCCTCCAAACCCTTTCTCCAACTTGGTATCAAAGCTACATCAAAGAAAGAAAATCGTCGTTTAAAGCTGTAACAACAACAAAAGGAAGAATGAGCTGGCTGCCACGTTTTTAGCCATACGGCTATCTCTAGCCGGATGGCCTAGGCTTTAGTTTTTAGGTTTTTGGGTTCTTCAAATGTATATTTTCAAAGATCTTGATTTTAGAATATTTTTGAATCCTATTTCAGGAGATTTGGTTAAATATTGATGAAGTTATGATGATTTGAAGAAAAAATACATAAAAATTCGAAGAAAAATACTGTTTTGGTTCAGATTTTTTACCACTTGAATGGGTTGTTGCTTCCGCTATTTATTGATCATGGTTGGACCTTTTTTTTATCAGAACATCTCGAACCTGTTTTTTCTTCGTTTAGATGAGATTTGAAGAAGTTGTGATGATTTTACAGCCCCACTTCACTACCTTTTTTTGCTGAAAAATGGTTTTTTACACCATATTTGCTTATAACAGCAACTTAAGTCATTTCTTTAGTAATCTTAATACCATTAGATCTTTTGTTGTTGATATTTTTGATTGATTGGTTGTTTGCTCTTTGAGTTTTTTCTATGGATGCTAAAGTTCTTGCTCCGCCGGCTCTTTCTAAGTCTGTTGTCCACTCTATCACCAATATTAAATTCAATTGTGATAATTTTCTTACGTGGTGATACTCGGTTGAGCTTTATATTAGAGGTCGCTCTAAGATAGGGTATCTTGATGGTAAGACCCCACAGCCGGAGACAGGTATTGCTGAAATTGCTAAGTGGAAGGCAGAAAATTGCATTATTTTGGGCTGGTTGTTCAATTCCATGGAGCCTCAAATTGTTGGGATTATATTTTTTATAAAGATTGTCATTAACTTTGGAAGGCTCTTATTCAAATTTATGCTCTAGTAGAGACTGATGCTCGGATTTATCAACTAACTCGTGAGATTGCTCACTTTCAGTAAGGGGATATATCTATTTCAGATTATTTTGGGGCTCTTCAGCATCGTTGGGAACAATTGAGTCATTATGAGCCTCTTTCTGAATTATCTGTTGCTTCTACCAAGATTATGATGCAGCGAATTGACCGTCACCGCATTTATGATTTCTTGGGAGGTCTTCGGGCCGAATTCAAGCAGTTGTGTACTCAGATTTTTGTCACTTCTCCTTTGCCATCTCTTCGATCTATGTACTCCACTGTGTTTGGTGAGTAACGTCGTCGGGCTGTTATGTCTTCGAGCACCACTCCTATGCCTCTTCTAGATCGTACCGCCTTTACTACTAATTTTCGTCATGCTGCTAACCGTGGTAGGGAACTGATAAGGGCCATCGTGGTCGTGGTGGTTATGGTCGTGGTAGACCTACTAATCCTTGTAGTCACTGTGGTATAGTGGGACATGATCGTGATTATTATTACCGTTTGCATGGCTATCCCGAGGGTTACCAGCCTCGTCCTTCTGCTCATTTTACTATGACTCCTATTGTTGATCCTCAGTCCTCAATTGTTGTCAGTGATCCTCTGGAGTCCATGAGAGCCCATGTTGCTGAGATGATCCGAGCTGAATTCTATTTGCATAGTGATTCTCCTTATACTGTTGTTTCATCTGCCACAGGTATCCATGCTCCCTCGGCCTATGCCGCCACTACATCGTCTTCTTCTCCTAGCTGGGTTATTGATACTGGAACTACTGATCATATACTGGTGAGTCACAGGGTTATTCCATTTATTCACCTTCATTGCCTACTGCCAAGATTCGCTTAGCTGATGGTTCTTTTACTCCGGTCTCAGGAGTAGGACACATTCCTGTGTCTCCATCTCTCTTTATCTCATATGTTACATGTTCCTCATTTATCTTCTAACCTTCTTTCAGTGAGTAGTCTTACTACCAAACTTAATTGTTGTGCTATGTTTTATCCTTCTCATTGTCTCTTTCAGGACCTGACTATGAAGAAGATTGTTGGTAGAGGAGTGGAAAGAGGCGGACTTTACTACCTTGACATTAATTATGCTCCTGATCGAGTTTCCTCTACTGCTGCTACTATTTCTGTTTTTCCTTTTTTTGTTGATGCTACTCTTGATACTTATCGTTTATAGCATGTCAAGCTTGGGCACATTGGATCTAAGACTTTATATTCTTTGATTCCTGCTTTTAGTAAACTTTGTTCTTCATCTACTTTTTAATGTGATACTTGTGAGCTTACTAAACATGTTCGTGTTGTTTATCCTTCTTGGAATCATAGATGTCATTCTATTTTTCAGTTAGTTCACTCGGATGTTTGGGGACCATCTATTGTTCCCTCAAGTGATGGCTTTCGTTATTATGTTACTTTTATTGATTACACTCGATCTAATTGGGTGTACCTTCTTAAGTCTAAGGATGAGGTGTGCTCTAAATTTCAGGAATTTCATACAATGATTGTTACCCAGTTTAGTGGTCTTATTAAAGCCCTTCGTTCTGACAAGGGCGGTGAGTATCTCTCTGCACATTTTGTCCAGTTTCTTCAAACTCATGGGATTGCCCATCAGCTTACCTGTCCTTACGCGCCTCAACAAAATGGCGTTGTTGAGCGCAAGAATCGTCATTTAGTTGGTGTCACTCATTCTTTGTTGCGAGGCATACAGGTGCCTAAGCCTTATTGATCCATGGCTCTTCTCACTGCATGTTTTCTCATCAATCAAGCTCCTTCTCGCATTCTTGATGGCCTTTCACTATATCAACTTCTTTGCCCTCTGGTTCCTATTTTTCCTATTGAGCCATGGGTGTTTGGTTGTACTTGCTTTGTCCAGGATCTTTGCCCCAGCTGTCAGAAATTGGATGATAAGGTTATTCGATGTGTCATTGTTGGTTACTCTAGTACCTCTAAAGGCTATTGATGTTATGACCCTCAGTCTCGACGTTTCTTTGTCTCTTTGGATGTTACTTTTTTTGAGACAGTCCCTTATTTCTCTCCTATTCCTAAGGTGCCACCTGTCTTTATGCCTTCACCTACTGTTTCTCCTCTCTCTATGCCTTTACCTATTGCAGGGGACCTCCCACAGCAAAAGGAGTTTCTCACGTACTCTCGCCGCCAGCCACCTGGTTCCTCTTCCGATGCGCCTCTACCATAGTCTTCCTCGTAGGTCACTCCTCGAGGTATTTCTTTACCCTTTGTTATTCTTATTCATTCTTCTGCTATTGTTACTCCTGCTGCTTCTGATCTTGAGATACCTATTGCTCATCGCAAGGGTGTTCACTCTTGTGTTACTCATTATCCCCTTGCCAAGTATGTTTGTTATCAGGTTGTATCTCCCTCATACCAAGCTTTACTTTCGGCAATTGACTTTGTGACTATTCTTCGGACCGTTCGTGATGCTCTTCTTCATCCTGAGTGGAAGAGTGCTATGGTTGATGAAATGAATGCTCTTCAGTCTAATCAGACTTAGGATATAGTTCCCCTTCCAGCTGGGAAGAAACATGTGGGTTGTTGTTGGGTCTTCACCACCAAACATAACTCTGATGGCAGTGTCGCTCGGTATAAGGCTCATTTTGTCGCCCGAGGCTTTACTCAGACTTATGGGCTTGAATATAATACTACTTTTGCGTATGTGGCCAAACTGACTTCTATTCGTGTTCTCCTCTCTCTTGCAGCAAATCAGAGTTGGCCTCTCTATCGGTTAGACATCAAGAATGCTTTTCTTAATAGGCATCTCACCGAAGAGGTGTATATGGATCCCCCTCCAGGTTTCCTGCTTCAAGGGGAGTCTGGAAAGGTTTGTAGACTCGGAAGTCTATACATGGTTTGAAGCAATCACCCCGTGCTTGGTTTCATCGCTTTAGTGAAGTGGTCCTTAGCATGGGCTTCCAGCAAGCAGCGATGTCACTCTGATCATGCTGTTTTCATCCATTCTGACACCTCAGGCCGCACTATTCTCCTAATAATGTTGATGATATCATCTTGACTGGGAATGACTCCTCATTCATCTCTCATGCTAAGCATGAGCTAGGGCTGTACCTCTGATGTTAAAGATCTAAGGCATCTGAAGTACTTTCTTGATCTAGAGATTGCTCAATCTAAGAAGGGATTTTTTTGTCACAACGGAAGTATGCTCTTGACCTACTCATCGATACTAGTATGAGTGGATGTAAACCCGCTACTTCTCCCATGGATTTGAAGTTCTCTTTGCATGATAGTGAGGGTGATTTTCTTTCTAATCCTCATGCCTCTCAGCATCTTGTGGGTTGCTTGATATATCTCACTACATTTACTGTCAGCATAGTTAGCCAGTTCATGAATGTTCCCTGTGCTTCACACCTTGTTGCTATTCATCATATTCTCCGATATATCAAGGCTAAACCCAGTTGTGGACTTGTATATCGCTCACATGGTCACCTTGATATCTCCGGCTACACAGATGCTGATTGGGCCAGATCTACTACTAACCGTCGTTTCACCTCGGGCATTGTGCTTTCCTTGGAGGCAACTTGGTTGCATGGAAGAGCAAAAAGCAACCAGTGGTTTCTCGGTCTAGTGCCGAAGTAGAATATCGTGCACTTGCTCATGGCACTTGTGAACTCTTATGGCTTCGTTCTCCCCTCTCTGAGTTAGAGTTTCCTGTTAAAGGCCCTATGTCCTTATATTGTGATAACGAGACTATTGCAAAGATTGTCTCAAATTTTGTGCTTTATGAGCGAAAAAAGCATATTGAGGTTGATATTCACTTTCTCCGTGAGAAAGTTCGGGATTGTTCTTTATCTCTTCAACATGTTTCGTCTTCTCAACAACTTGCTGATATCTTCACCAAGTCGGTTGGCCCTGCTATTCTTCAGGATATTACTGTCAAACTGGGAATTCTTAATGTTTATGCTCCAGCTTGAGGGGGAGTGTTGATATATGTAATATCGGGGGTATACTTGTAAAAGGGCATATATGTAATGTTCTTTCTTTATATAATATGCTAGTAGGATTCTCTAATCTCTAACTAAATAATTTACCCTAACCTCTCTTTTTCCTCTCTTCTCTCTTTTCTCTTCTCTAAACCCTAAATCCTTCAAACCCTTTCTCCAACTTATATATTATGCAAATATCACTAACAGATTAGTAAGAAGTGAATTTGTGCAAGTTGAATGTAGATAAGGGGGAGGGGAAGGCCAAAAATGTCGTGGATGGAGTTGGTGAGGAATGGCTAACACACGAGAATGGAATGACAAAACATGATTTGTGCTGACGACACTAAATATATGTGGATAAGGCATTGATGATGGTGATGATAATGATGATCCGCTCGGTCATTTTTATCTGTGAAAATGGGAAACCCAAGCAACAACAAAAAAATAATAACAATGACTTCACTTCCTGGAAAAGGGAAAGGGATTTACATGAAGGGGGAGAGTACTTATATCATTCAATTAACTTCAATCCTAAGTGAGTAGGGAGAAGCTTTCACACAAGGGTTTCATTCCAAAGTGACATCCGTTCAGTGACCAAAACATGAGAAGAGGGAACTGGAGAAGCATAGTACTAAAAATCAACGTGTCCATTGCAATCAAACCACCATATCCAACAACTCACCTTTTGCCTATATGACTTACTTCCACCTCCCATCAAAATTGAACTTCAGCCACCATCTAGTGAAGGAGTTACATATCTTTAGATCTAGATCAAGGGGTGTAATCCCTGCTCACACTATTCCTAACATGGAAATAAAACTCGCCGAAACCAATACAAAACGGGTGATACGTATAGGTTTCGGTAACCCCCTGTACGATATTTAAATTGATACGATACGTATCGTTTATTAGTTATTGATATTTTAATTCATTATGTAATTGTAATTGTAATTGCATTTACTATTTTGTCTTTGAGTTGCCTCTCATGACTTTATATAGGGTAAATTTTGTTCCTATAACTCATTTGATTTTTATTTTTATTTTATTTTAAATGTTACATGTATCGTCCGAAACCAATAAGTATAGGTTTCGGTTGGGACAGATACATCCCTTAAAACCGTATTTTTAATCCTTGATTTCTAACAATAATGATGTTAGGCAACTTAACCACAAAAGTGGTACACTATTCCCTGCATGAGCACTAACATAGATACATTTGAAACAATACATAATGCAATTCAGTAGGAGGTTGTTGTGGATTGGAACCAGATGCTACTCATATTACAATCATCAGGAAGATGGATGATACGAAGTCCAATGGCCTAACTCATCAGGACACCCTCAAGAGTAAATCTACACGAGAAGATGTATAAAGAAGAGGAGAAAGGATGTTCCTTCCTCAGGTTATCAAGGGAATGCATTTTCCATGGTGACAATATCTTGGCGCATTTTTTAAAGGTGGTGACTGGTGAAGGTCCCATTTCACCACAGAAGTGAGGGTGCGGTCAGAGAAATATTTTTGCCCAATTGTCTACACCGAAATGCTAATAATGATTAATGAGATAAGTTTCAAGATTGTTTAGTTGTTGCAGAATTTTCAAATAGACTCAAAGATAAGCATACCATAAAGGGGAGATAATTAACTAAAGCATGAGAATGGAAAATTTATTGTGGAACAGCACAATCGTAGAAAAGAATGGACGACACATGGGAATAAGTCCAAACACAATAAATGACCAAACCTGATATTTGCTTGCTTCAAGATCAGACAAAACTTGATTTGTCACTTCAGCCAGAAAACGTCCTGAAATGTCATTCGACCAATAAAAGTGGATAACTGCTTCAGTGCATATTCAAGTCAATAAAATCCCAGTTTAACCTTAATAAATTATATTTATCACACTGGAAATCAGTTTAACTGTTTAAATTTGACCTCAATAATATGTATCACAATGGAAATGAGTTTAACTGTTAAATCAGAGTCTTGAAGATGTATAAAATAATACGAGTAAAATTTTAAAAAGATAAAGAGTATCTTAAGTTAAAGCTTAAGAGATGTTTTGAAGGGCTTAAAAATAAAGAGAAGTGCTAGCCCTACTCTCATGCATTCACTACTCTCAGCCTAAAACAAACACCTGTTAAAGCAAGGACATGTGTTGGTTTTTGGTCGAAAGCAAGGACAGGTATTGGTTTTTGGCTGAGAGTAGGATATGCCTCAGAGTGGGGCTAGCACTGCTCAAAATAAAAGGATGGCGGTCCATAAGAGATGAAAAGATGAATTATTCAAAAGACAAAAAAATTTTTAAAAAATCAAGATGCTTTATAAATAGAAGATTAACTGAATCCTCAAGGTGTAATCAGGTCCATGGTTTTTCACACTCAAACAATGGGCAAAGTAAAACCCCTCCTGCAAGGTCTGAAAGTTAATAAGGGTTAATTCACAAATCCCTGGGTGGTTAAAGGTGACTCTCGAAAAGTCACTAGATGAATGAGAAAAGTTAAAAGAAATTCCCACAAGATTAAACCAATATGGTAGATTATCACACTAGGAGTTGGCTACATGCCTAGAATCTGATTTTAGTCAAATGCTAAGTGATGCAAGCATGCAAATGGTATAAGTATTCCTTAGCAAAGAGTACTGTATGTAGAAACTTATTGTAAATAGTTTTATACTCTCTCCAGATAAAAGACAAGAAAGTAGACCTTCCTACAGTGACATGATCAGAGACAAGAGATGAAAATAACAAAACACAAAATTCACTAAACTTTTCGAACTAACCCCTCATTGATGTATTGTTTCATCAAATTTCATTAAATAGAAGCAAAAGATTATATAAAATAAAACCAACTTATAAAAATTTCAGATGTTGCTATTAATAATGTTGTCCATTGTTAATGCAGTTTTCCCAACCATCAAATTTATTAAGGTAAGCAACATACAGAAGCTACAAAAAGTCCAAATCCATATTTTTATATGCCAAACCTTGGATAAGATTGTCTTGCTTTAAGAAGATTTCTCTGAGTCTGCTCTGTCCACAAGGATTATACTTAAGATTGAATTTGTCAAAGCGATGAAACGTATTCTTATCAGCATGCACATCCAACAAATCAACATTGAGGTCATATCTGCCAATGTCATTCCAAAGATTTAGAAAAACAGAGGTTATTCCTATTCTTGGTTTTTTTTAAATTGCTTAATGGAGCAACTGAAATGTATGTACCCTGTCAGGTCCAAACTCTCAAAAACTTCCTTAAGAGTAAGATATTTTCCATCCCGGAATATGACAACCTGCATGATAAAATCAGTAGGGGTAGGGGGTAAAATAGCATATGCTAAATGAAATGGGCCAAAAGGTTTTGGAAACTAGTCCCATAGAAGGATGCCTTTATATTGATTTATCCTCGGAAACAGGTTGATTGAAGTGTCACCAAAGAAATAAATACTCTACCTCATCAGGTTCTTCTCTTAGTTTTGACTTTATAAAGCGCAGAAGCTGCTTCTGATTCATGCACGCAGAATGATGTACATGTGTATCAACCTTTCGAACGTTGTAGAAATCTCGGTGAGGTGCACTTTTTTGAGCTAAAAACTCCCGATCTGCATTTATTAACAGATGAAGACGGAACTTCTGCATGGCATTCAAATAAAAAATTACAGTTATTGAACACTAACAAAAACCATTTTTCACAGAAAGTTTAAATGCAAATCGAAGTCTGGAAAAGATTACCTCCTCAAGAAAGCGCAGTCGATGATAACATGCAGAGCGAACATTTCCAATAGATATGATTCTTAGAAGGTGATGCATATCAGTGAAGAATGATGTTGAACTTGCAACTGGGTAAAGATCTTCAGTTGCTGAAACAAAATTCACAGATTGCCTCGCAATTTTCATAACTCAGTAAAAATACACAGATGTCATCTGTGTGATAGAGTTATACAGCATCGGACTATAGTTGACAGTTACACTGCATTATGTATTATCATATTATGTAATTGCTAAAAGAAAGATACTGCAGTTCTCACCATCTTTGCTTGCATAAACATGTATAACTCCATCCTCCATCTTAAAGTAATGCTGCTTTCAAAATGAAAAGAAGAATTAATTTCACCAGTAAATGGATGGTTTGATTTGTACTTGTAAATTCACATGGTTTCATACACAGCAAGAATTCAAGCTTCATACCAGATCACAATTATTAGTAAGAGAATGATAACTCACCCCAGTAGCCTCAACAGGGTAGAAATTATATGGATCTCTGGTCGTCTCTGGTAAACTAGATTCTGTAACTGTCAGATTCGTCCACGTATCGATATTTTCTCTATAAACATACCTCTTCCGCAGTGCTAAACATTCACGAATCATCAGTCGTACTTCTTCCTCTTCTATATTTGGCACCTCTAATTTCAGATATTTTGACATGGAGAGAAAATTGCTTCAGGATTATGACAGTAAAAAATCAAATGTAACAAACTGGTAAGTAAGAAAAGACCAATCATTAGAAGTTCTAAATATTCTCCAAAATGTGCTCTGCTGAACATAGAAGCTTTCCAAATGATTTCATATTTTCTTTGCAGGTCTATCAAATTGATATGTGAGGGATCTTTGTCCTCTCAAGGTTTATCAAACAAAATTGCCAAAGGATCCCCCTACGCGTGTTAGGGTAAGCCTAGCATTTTCTTGGCAGGGCTGGGCTTGGACAACACATGGCCCGGCCAGAGCCCGGCCCATTGGCACCCTGGTTTTCCATTACAGGTATTGTGGACAGCATATATGGATAAGATCCTGACTCTGGATGATCTCCCAAAATAGAGGGAGTACTAAACCATTGTGTTGTGCCTAGTAGCGGAGAGTAGTGGAGGAATTGGTTGATCATATGCTCTTACATAGCACATCTGCAAAAGGCCTCTAGAATTATTTTCTAACCCAAATTAGAATTGCCTAAACTTCTCCATGCCCCTTCCAATACTTCTTATCTTGTTGGCATTCGGTATCGTTAGGAGCACAGTTGGACCCGCTATGGGCCATCCTTCTTGGAGCGATATCTTGGACTACATGAAATGAGAGGAACAAGCACATTTTTTAGGATAATTCACTATCGCTAGACAAAATTTGTCTCCAATCGTGAATCCTATTGTTAGATTGGATCTCAATCAAGGATGATGTGGAGAATTCAGAGATTGCTAATCTCATTTCATAGTTTGGGATGTGCTATTGGAAAAGTGGAGTTTGCGTTAGGAATTTAGATTTCCATAGCTCCTGTCTTTATTGTATCTTTTCTTTTGGTTCACCATTTGTGAATCTGTAATTTGTATGCTTTTTTCAGTTTTAGTTAATGAAATCCTGATTACTGATCAAAAAAATGTACAAAGCAAGAAAAAAGCATAATCATAACCCACATATGAAACTGACAAGAGGACAACAATGTACAGAATCCAACATAGAAGAACGTGTAATTTTCCGCTAGAAAGCCTCATAACTTTTTTCCAGTGGGTAAGCTGGATTGGGCCACACAACCTCGTGGCTTAGCTAGACATGGCCATGTAGGTCATGTGACAGTCAGATGCAAAAAGGTGCAAAATGCTGATGTTTTGAAGAACTAATCAATCAAAGATGCAATTGCCATTTTAATGTATTCAGTTAAACAAATAACATCTTTAAATGCTTAAACAGTTAATAAAATTTAAAACATTATATTTTTCATTTTCTTTTGGTAGGCTTGTTTCGTTTGAGACCTTGGCAGATATAGTCCAAGAATGTCATATTTATGCTAATATTAAATACAAGCATTGATTAAGCCCTTTATTCAAATACCATGTGTGACTAAAACAAACTTAGCAGCTGTACGAAATCTCACTCGGCTTTTAATATTTGGATGACATCAATAACCCAAAAGGCACATGAAAACACATCACCCCAGCAATTTGCCACTCAACATATAAAGGAACCTGAAAACTTAAGTGAAGATAGAACATGAAGCAAAAAAAGGACCAGACAAATACATGTGCTGTAGTTCTGAGAATACCATGTGTTGTAGTTTTCAGAGGTATAAGGGTGTAGGCATGATCATTCCTCACAGTGTGCACTGCAGCGGTGTCTACCTTTTCATTGCTATGCAGATTTGCATTAGCATGTGATTCACTTAAAATTGCTCCACATTTCTGATCTTGAGCAGAACTAACACTCTCCACTTCAAATGAAACAACTGATGAATCTTGAATGTGAGAACTTACATCCTGTTACAACATCAATGACTAATAAAAATTATTCTTCGACAGATTCTTTTCCTTTACTTTAGAAGAGAAGTGACAAAAAAAAAGTGTAAGAACAACAAAGGATATATAAATAGCTAGGAAAGAGAGCTACTTATATACTAGAAAGTATCTCTTTACACATCTTGGCTGGCAATTGCATCACTTATTCTTCTTCTTTTTTGAAAAGGGTTGCAACCTATCAAAAGGTCTCCCTGAGAATAGGTCGTCTCCCAAGCTAGGGTCTAGGGGCTGTCCACGGCTTTCCGTGATTAGTGGGCATGGGGTGACTGCAGAGGGGGTAAATGGAAGGGTCCGTGAGGACGTGTTGGAGTGGGTTATCGGCAAGATGGCCAGTTTTGGGGAATTTTTGGGTTTGTCCTATGAGGGTCGAGAGCCAGAGGTGCTGGCTCTTTTCTGATCTTTGGAGGCCTTAAGGGGCCCCTCGTCAGCATTCACTTTTTCGGGTGAATCGCAGAAACATAACAAGCGGTACATGAACTTCGACGTTTATCTTCCTCAGTGCTTTTCCCTCAGTCTGTGGGAAAGGCTCGTAGTGTGGTCAGAAAGGCTAGGGGAAATTTGTTTCCCCAATGATGCATAACCGTATTGTATCTTGGAATATTTGCGGGCCCCGTGAATAAGAGAAGAGCGGTTAGAGAGATCATGCGTACCTCGAAACCCTACATTCTATGTCTCCAGGAAACCAAAATGCAAACCATGTCTGATAAGGTGGTCGAAGAAGTGTGGGGGGCTGGAAGGCTATCCCTACATATGGGGCTGCGGGAGGGATTCTCATGGTGTGGGATCTCGATTATCTTGAGGTACTAGAGTCTGAGGAGGGAGTGTTCTCCCTTTCTCTTTGCTGCAACTCTAGATTGGATGGATTTCAATGGGTGCTCACAGGTGTGTATGGGCCATCTTCTTATGTCGATCAGTTGCTCTTTTGGGACGAAGCTTGATAATGTAGTTGGCCGTTGGGATCTACCTTGGTACCTTGGTGGAGATTTTAATTGTATCAGATCCCCTGGGGATAGGTCCAATGGGGGGCGTTTCACTCGCCACATGCGGGGTTTCGAGTCCTTCATATCTCGTAACACTCTCCTAGAATGTCCCTTGCTTGGCTCACGTTTCACTTGGTCAAACTTCCAGAGGCCAACCATTTGTTCTAAGTTGGATATGTTCTTGGTTTGCACTCGATGGGAAGAGAAATACCCGGATGTTCAATCCCATGTCCTCGCTAGACCCACGTCGGATCATGCCCCAATTATGCTAGACCCTTCAGAGATCTAGGGTGGACCCCTTCCTTTAAAATTTGAACTTATGTGGATGGATCACCCTAAGTTTCTTACCCTAGTTGCTGAATCATGGTCCCGAACCGCCTTTTGGGGCCCAGCCAGTACCCATTTCAGTCTAAAGTTGAAAGCCCTTAAAGCAAGCCTAAAGGTGTGGAACAGAGAGAATTTTGGCTCGATTCCAATCAAGAAAAAAAGACTTCTTGAGGAGATTCATCGATTTGATCTCCGAGAGGAAGAAGCTCCCCTTTCAGCCTATGAGGTCCAAGTTAGAACAGCCCTGAAAAGAGATTTCCAGCAAACTCTATCCTCTAAGGAAATTTTCTAGAAACAGAAAGCTAGATTGCTTTGGCTCAAAGAGGGGGATCGGAACACAAAATTCTTTCATCGGGTTGCAAACTCTAGGAGGAAAAGGAACCTCATTTCCAGTCTCTTTATTGGTCATCAGCTTCTCGTTTCCGAACAAGACATAAGCAAAGAAGCAGTTTCTTTCTTCGACCAACTTTATTCCGAGGACCGACCATACTGGCCAAAACTAGATGGCCTTGACTTTTCAATCCTCTCTGATACTCTGAGAGATCTACTGGAAGGCCCTTTTTCGAATGAGGAGGTTTTTGCGGTGGTCAGGAGCATGGTCGGTGACAACTGACAAGGCTCCAGGTCTGGACGGGTTCTGTATAGAGTTCTATAGAAAATGTTGGCACATTATGGGGAAGGATTTGTTAGAGGTTTTCCATGAACTATATCGATTTACTTCCTTTGATGTGGTCCTTAATAGTACTTTTTGATCCTAATCCCAAAATTTGTTGGTGCTCAACAAATGATCGACTTCAAACCAATCAGTCTAGTGGGAAGTATGTACAAAATTCTCGCTAAAGTGCTTGAACTTCGTTTGAAAGTGGTCATGAACTCGATTATGTTCCATTTCCAATGTGCTTTTGTGGGTGGAAGACAAATTTTGGATGGGCCTCTGATTGCCAATGAGTGTATTGAGGATCGATTGCGTAAGAGGGAGTCGGGCCTCCTCTACAAGGTTGATATGGCAAAGGCCTATGACCACATGAGCTGGGATTTTTTGGATTACATCCTTGGGAGGATGGGTTTCGGTATTAAATGGAGAGCGTGGATGAGATCGTGTTACGGGTTCGTTAGGTTCTTAGTGCTCATCAATGGTTCACCTCACAGATACTTCAAGAGCTCTCAAGGCCTACGACAAGGGGAACCTCTCGCTCCCTTAGCAGAATGATCCAGAAAGTCTCGCCCACGGTATGGGATGGATTCCATATAAGCCGAGGAAACCTTCACATCTCTCATATGCAATTTCTGAATAACACCCTCTTATTCTGTGAACCTTCCTGTACGAAGTTGACCCTTGTTAGGTGCCTTTTTCGGTGTTTCGAAGCTGTCTCTAGGTTGAGAATAAATTTTGGAAAGAGTGTCTTGTTTGGAGTGGGGGACATTCCTAATATGAACGAATTGGTAGCTTGTCTTGGGTGTAGAACGGGGTATCTACCAACTACTTACCTAGGGTTACCATTGGGTACGCCGTTCAAAGCCAAATCGGCTTGGAGTTCGGTCATTGATAGGTTCTCTAAGCACCTCCAAGGTTGGAAATCTAGTTACCTATCCAAGGGAGGGAAGCTGACTCTAATCAAAAGCACCTTGTGTAATCTTCCGACCTATTTCCTTTCCTTATTTAAGATTCCCGCTTCTATTGCAGCGTCTCTCGAGCGAATTCAAAGGGAGTTCTTATGAAACGAGAAAATTGATACTCGGAAATACCACTTGGTTGACTGGAAAACCATAAACCTACCAAAGAGAAATGGTGGTTTAGATATTTCTCCCGTTAGGCAGGTGAATAAGGCTCTTCTGGGTAAGTGACTTTGGAGGTTTAGGGAAGAGGATGGTAGCTTATAGAGGGAAGCGATCGTGGCTCGGCACGGGTTGTCGAGTCGGTGGTGCCCTAAGGCAGGGGCGTGGCCCTATAGGAGTAGGGGTGTGGAAGGCGATTATGCAGGTCTAGGAGGATTTTTCCAAGTTTACCCGCCTTAAGGTGGGTAATGGGGAGCAGATCCACTTTTGGTCTGATCTTTGGTGTGGGCAAGCTTCTCTTAAACAGTCTTGGCCAACAGGTGTTATATGCGCCTTCTAGCAGCGGAATCAGTTGATCACTTATTGTTGCATTGTCTGGTAGCCAGAGAGGTGTCCTTTTTCCTATCTCACCTCTGTATTCCTTGGATCTTTTCCCGATCCATTCGGAGTTTCTTATCTGGTTGGCTTCCAGCATCATTTCTAGGTCCAACAAGCAGTGTTTGGCCTTTCCTCCAAGGTGCGATAGCATGGATCCTTTGGAAGGAAAGGAATAGGAGGGTGTTTGAGGATACATCATTGACCATCCCTCAAATACAAGAGCGAATTCGACATTTGATGACATCCTGGGCATCTGCACGGGGTGACAGTGGGGACCCATGGGGGGGAATCTTTTCTGTGTAGTTTCTTGACAACCGGTGGGGATTGTTTACTCCCCGTTCCTTTTCTCCTTATCTCCTGATTTACTTTTGGTGAACTCCGAGTTATTCTGCTTGTTCCTTCTCATTTTCTTATTATATATATCTGATTTTTACTGATAAAAAAAAACCTATCAAAAGGCTACAATTCCACTTACTAATGTATCACCAATAACTGAGGTGGACAAATGTTTTTACTTATATTATTCATGAAATCTTCATATTTGATACTTTCAAAGTATAATTAACTTTTTCACAAGAATGTCACTCAACATTGTCACTAAACTTTCCAGATATTTATTATGTTTTTCGAGGTCCCAATATCGAAAAACCTCATGCCACTATCTGAAACCAGTAGCACGCCTGTCTCGTAGTTATATAACTTTGGCCAATTTTGAACATCAGAAATTTAAAAAAGACAAGAAAAAAAAAAACGGACATCTAAACATAAGCCTCTTGAATATGAAATAAGGTACCAGACTTAACATACATGCACGTTTTTAAAGTCAACTTGAGCAGAATCCATATCATCATAGCTGAAAAGGTTCTCCTCTCCATTTGCAAGTTCAGTGCCTTCCTCATCAGACTCCTCTAAACTTTCAAATTCATAACCACCAGGAGATTTTGGAGTCATTTGCCTGCCAACAGATCCGAACCTCGTCTTAGAACCAGAATGGTTAAGAGATTGGTTGCTTCCTATACACAGCAAAAAATGAAAAAATAATAATGGATGTCAAATGCAAAGAATGTAGAACAAAACCTCTGCATGCAAACTCGTGTTGGTAAAAGGTATGGAGCATGTGATGTAAATAATGTTTTTCTACAGTTCTAATATTAACATACAGGGTGTATTACTCTGGAACCAAAAGCATATCCTATAAAAACATCTGCAGTTGAACAGTGAACCTCAGCAGCCAAGTTCCTCAACGAAGTTGCTGCTCCCAACATTGGCTTCAAGTCCAGTATTCTTTCCCATTTTATAACTGTTAGCATTTTGGAATCTAGATGTTATCAAAAATCTATCTTTTTAAATACCTAGTATCATTTTCAAGATAAGTTTCTTGCATTTTTAATACAAATAATACTAAATTAACTTCAATTATGTTCTGTTGACACTTTTTAAGCTTCCAAGGATTGCAACTTCCCTGATGCCTCGTTCCCACCACTCCTCAACACAACGGCATGTATCAATTAATGGCACAATCCTAAGATTGTAAAGGGTAAAAATAATTCTCTTCCTAAAGTAAAATTGTAAGTTTTCAACAATTAAACAAATCATTACCGTTTCTACTACAATAATTCAAATTATTCTTATCCAATAACATTACTATCTCTCATTCTTCTTTTGTTTTCCTTAAACGGATTTCACAAGCACCTTGAAAATGATATCTTGTGGTTCCAACTTCCAACCTAACAAAAACTTAAGTATTTGAAAACATATATGGAACATAAGAGAAAAACTCTCAATAACATTAGCTGATTATTAATGGATTCAAACAAGAATCTATACCATCTCTTTGAGTTGTCTGAAGCCATGGCAGCCCGGAAGGAATCAAATTGAGTTTATCCAAAGAAGAAGCTTGAGTGAATCGTAATGGCCGATCAAAATTCGCCCCCTCATCCAACCAATGATTAGCTAAAGCAACATTGGGCATAGAAGATGAAACTCTCTGTTTATACAGTCTCCGATCAATTTCCCCATCAGAACCGATATCTACACCATCTTGTTCTTCCCGATCTTCCTCTCTGTCTTCGTCCTCTTCCGTATCGAACTGTTCTCTGACAGTGGGAGGGAACTTGCGGAGTTCCATTAGGCGGTCGAGAATCTGATCGACGCTGCGCTTGTGGATGAAGAAGGCGGAAACGGCCATTAGCGAGGCTCCGACTAAGGCAGCCATGGCGAGTTGAAGAGATGATGCTGAAGGTGAAGACGACGAAGAAGAGGAATCCATGGTTTCTGCAAGTTCTTGAATGTAAAAGAAGTAAGAAACCCTTTTTCCTGTTACAAAGCTACGTTTGGCGGTCGAAAGTTGTTTGCTTCTCTAGGTTCGAAAATGAGAGCCTCAGGAGTTGACGACTGAGGGCTCTCGGAAGAAGTTCTTTATTACCTGAATGATATTTATGGGCATGGGGAAATGCGGGACGGTACCGATACTATCGTGCTTATAAAAGACTTAGTGGCCCGCACGGCGATGCACGTGATATCACAGCCGATCGCGAGCTCGGGGATCACCCACAGGTAGAACTGCACAAAGCCCAATCGGCCCATTGGTACGGCTTGGCCCGGTTCAGCCCGAGATCGGCTCGAACAGGCCAGGCCAAGCCAAGCCTCAAAAAAAGCCCAAAAACTCAATCAAGCCGAGCTCAAGCCAACCCTTGCACGGCTCGGCTCGACCCAGCTCGAAGCCCGGCTAGATTGAGGTTCGGTTCGATCCGAACTCGGCTCGGCTCGAATATTATTACAAAAATAATTAAAATATATATATCATTATTATATATAAATAATATAAAATATTATTATCAAAAAAAAAATTCAAGCCGAGCTCGAGCAGAGCCAAGGGCTTGAGCTTGAATCAATTCGAGCCGAGCTTTGGGCCGATTTTTCGAGCTTGATTTCGGGCCAAGCCAGGCTTCAAGCCTAGAAAAATTATTTCAAGCCAAGCCGGGCTTGGCCAAGCCCGGCCCAAGTACAGCCCTACCCACAAGTCAACACTCGTCCTGTCAAGTGTAAACTCCTACTAACGTAGTGGCTAAGATTCATTAACCCTTAGGTAACCTTGGTTTTTAGGAAAAAAAATATTAATTCTAAGGGATAAAATTCCTAACCAAAGTTAAATATTTTTTTAATATTTTTTTCTTCTAAAAACTAAGGTTAGATTATTAAACTCTAAGGGTTAAGTGAATCTTAACCACAGTGAAGAGGAGTTAATAGGGACACATGTTAACCCGTGGGTATGATTGAACTCTCCCAAGTTCAATCGCGGGTGGTTGTGATTCGAACTCAAGAGAAGAGGGAGATGTTAACCGGTGGGTGCGATTGAACTTTCCTCAAGTTCAATCCCAATTGGTTGTGATTCTAACTCAAGAAAAGAGGGAGAGAGAATGGAAAGAGGGACCTAGTAAGACTCATGTAGTGCACATATGTTAGAGAGGATACGTAGAAGAGAGAAAATATGTTAGGCACGGTGAGTTGTGCAGCAGCGGTTGAAAATGCATAGAGTGAGAGAGTGAATTTAATAGATTTTAATTGATTTTATTTTATTTTATTATTTAAGAGAAACTTAAAATAAACAACTGACAAAAAAAAAAAGTAACCATACAACCAAGACCAACCTACATAACATCTTCTCCATCTGAGGTGTCCGGATCAAAAGGAAAGCCGTCCCCCCCGAGATCTAGCATGACCTGGGGGAGGTTGGAGGGGAGCTCCCATCCTAGTAACGGATGCTCGGAGCGCACGCTTGGCTGGGCTATGGGCCTCACTATTGCCTTCTCGGTGAACGTGAGTGAATTTGCTATCTTCAAAAGTAGATAGTATGAGTTGGACATCCTTCATGACAGGGAGAGTGTTGGAAGGGATAAAATTGCTCCTTCCTTGGAGGAAATTGATCAAGATCAGGGAGTCTGATTCCAACCAAATCTTGTTCCAACATTTCCCTTTGACAAGCACAATACCCAACCGTAGAGCAATTGCTTCAATAGAATCAGCATTGCACCCATGAATGATCTTTGAAGCTCTCTCGATCTTCTTGCCCCAACAGTCTCGAGCCACTACAGCATCACAAACCTTGTTAAGGGCCTCATTTGTTGCTCCATCACAATTTATTTTTAGCCAACCAGGGGCAGGAGGAATCCACTCGAAGGGCCAATAGGGAAAGTCTGAGGGTGGGATGATGATTCAGTCAGGAGGGCAGCAGAGATATCTGTACGTAGCTCATACTGAGGCTTTACGAATGATGGTAATAGGGTCTGCTCTTTTCCTATTAAAATGAGATTATTCCGGGCAAGCCATATGTGCTAAAGGATTGATGAAACTAAGAGATTGGAGTCTGATTCTTCATGAGTAGATAATGTCTTGCTAAGCCAACTAATGAAAGAATGGGTATGAGTTAAATCAATGTAAAGAGAGATAGGGCTTCCAAATCAAACAACCCGAGCCAGGGGACACTCTAAATATAGATGGAACACACTTTATGGGGCTGAAAGGGAGAGAGGGCAAGTAGGATCAATTGAGATCTTCTTCTGAACAAGATTTGTATGAACTGTAATAGCTTCCTAGGCACATCTACACAAAAAATTTTGAACTGACTTTAATATCATTAAATATATTCACTAAATAATAATGAGATAACATATTGTTTGATTTTTTTTATCATAATAGAAAAAAGTCCAAGCTATCCACCCTTCTTTCTCTCACTATAATAGTAGAGATAATGGTAAGGGTCATTATGATGCAAGTAGTGATCATAATCGTTGTATGGTCAATCAGTCCCCGCTATAAGTTTTCATTTATTACTATTCAAGGAAACTTTATATTTTAATGAATTTTCCAATGAATGAGCCATCTCATCCATCTAGTTTATTGGGTCAATGGCCCACATTAGGTGACCTTAAGAAGTAATTCTCCTGTAATTCTAATTGAAAATGAAGTTTTTCCCTAAGTGCCCATCAAGTTTGGGATTGTTCCTCAAATATTAAAGTTTTAAAAACACTTCCCTAAAGAGGCTTATGAGTATCTTTCATAATTCACCCATTTATGAAAAGTCTTAAATATTCATTCACTATCACCTACACTTTAAAGAAGTGTTTTTTTTTTTTATATAGTTTTAAAAAAATGAAAATAGAGATTTACGTACGTGCATGAGAGGGGAGAAGCTCCCCACTCCCCTCATCTTTCCATCTCAAGAAGTTTTTCATTTCTTTTTCATTTGATGAGTGTTTTAATTATAACAAATTTAATAGGAATGTTATTGAAAAAATATGAAAAATTCAAAATAAAATTGAGTTTTAATAAAGTTTTTACATGCAGGATCGATACCAGCCTATACACGTGGTTGATACACTTGTTTGATTCACTAGATCGATATATGTTGATACATCAGGTCAATATGGTTGATACAAATCGATAATATTGTTTGTACATTTATCAATATATCGTCTTCAACCTTGGAACACAACCAGTATCGATCCGATTTATTATCGACCGCATGTTGTAAACAATAAAAATGAAAAGAAAAACACAAGTAAAACCATGTAACATGAACTTAATGTTTAAAATCATAAATACAATGCTTATAAATTTTGTTCTTTAGGTTAATCATACATGTAATAATTTTAACTAATTCATTTTTAAAAATGCCCAAGAAACTCGAAGATGAGTGTTTTCCTTTGGTTAATAGTGTTTTATCACGATCGTGATTACTAGTTTATCGGGATGAAGCTCTTTTGTGGAAATCTTAGTCATGATGGTAGGTAATGGAATGTTGGGAGACTCTTCTTGATCAACAAATGGGGATCCATTGTTGATAAGGAACGAATGTGACTCCATGATTGTTAAGGAATAGAGGGGACATAAATATATTTTTGTTAAATGGTTTGGATAAAATGGTTTAAAATGGAAAAAATTGGCATGTGAATGGGGACATTAAGAGAAGTGTTCTAAACTTGTGTATTTGAGGAACAACCTTAAACTTGAGAAGTAATTAGGGAAAAACCCCTTGAAGAAAAGCTATTGAGGTCTTTCTGGAGAGCAGATCACAGTCAATCATGATTGAACGCAGGGGAGAGTTCAACCTCATCCATAGGTCAACACATGTCCCTTTTTACCCTTATTAATTGTGGTCAAGATTCAATAATCTTGGGGTCCAACAATCTAACCTTGGTTAAATTTTTTTAAAAAAAAATTAATCTTAGGGTTAAAATTTCTTAATCATGGTTAATTGGGATTAAGAGGGACACGTGTTGACATGTGGGTGCGATTGAACTCTTTTGGCATCACTCCATCACAGAATCAATTGTTCTGATTTTAAAATAATTTTATTTTTGAAAAAAAAAAGTAGTCAAATGTTGTGCTAACACATGAGAGAAGTCCCCCTAATGATGGAAATTTCCAAACTACCCCCTTAACAAACCGTAGCCTGATTTTTTTTCCCATTCCCAAACTACCCTTATATACAAACCTTACAAATCTTTTATTTCATGTTTTACTTAATTTCCAAATAACCCCTTTCTCATCTACAATCTACTAAACTACCCCTTTCTCAAACCATGCCTACTTTTGATAAATTCCCAAATTACCCTTAAGACAAAACCTTGATTTAATATTTTACTTAATTCCCAAACTACCATTTTCTCATCTACACCTTTTGACACTCCTTAACTGTGGTTAAAATTTACCCACCTCAAACTACCCCTTTCTCCTCAATTGCACCCACAAGTTATGACACTCCTTAATTGTGGTTAAAATTTACTCACCTCTAGGGTTCACCTCAATCGCTCTCCCCCACCCCTCTCTCACGTGCATCGGACTGTACGCACACGCGCAAAGCGCGAGCCTTCCGCTAGTTTATTTTAAAAGAAAGATGTACAATGCTTTTCATCAATTACCATAGGACTAATGCAGCAAAATGAATGATTGAATGATTACAAATGTCATAAAAAAAAACTATAAGATTTGAAAACTCATGGTAAGAATTAATTTTGTTAGAGACCTCACATTTCCAAACAACTAAAATGACAAAGTACAAAGTGCCAAGCTTTGTAAGTCTTCCGCTAAGCAAAAGGACAGACCGAAAGGGAAAAGACTCTTGCTCATTATCTCCGGAGGGGAGGGACTCGCATTCCTCTATTAGAAATCCCGTAAAATGCGAAAAATTTTCAGAACAATTTCAGGAGTGCTGCCATAACAAAATCGCCTTTATGGACAAATTGCAGTGAGTAAATTGACGAGAAAGAAAGAGCGGAAGCCCAATAGAGCCTCCAGCCTTTGTATTATGTAACTTACTATGTTATAAACCCATCTATTGAGGAAATGTCGTCGTTCATAATTTAAATATGAACAATTGCAAAATGTGCAGCAATCAGGATGATTTCAAAGGATATGTCGAAAATCCATCACAACATCCTAAACCTTAAACTTGATGGAGCCATACATTGCCAGATTGTACTTTCTCCTCGAAACATCTGAGGAGCTTTTGGATATGTTTAATAACTTGTTTTCACATAAGAAGAACATGACTTGAATCAAACATATTGCAGCAGGAGGTTGCCCATCACAAGCAGGGTGATGTGCTCTTCTGTATTAAATTGTTGAGATATGTTCAAAACAATTGATGAACAGGAAATTTTCGAGTTAGTATTCTGGTTTTGAATTCCAAGTACAAAAGAGTTGAAATTCTTGGTATGAGAGCTTCCGCTCTCTTAACTTAAACTAATAACTCTTTCTTCCAAGATCGGTGAGTATTTAGTTATGACTACATAGGAATTTGCCTCAGTATCTGATGCAGTGTACCAAAAGTTATAGATAATGGCTAAAAGTGTACCCATGCCCAAAAGTTGCTGCGGCCTGTAAAATACTTCTAACATGGAAATTTGTAGGGATCCCATGTTCAGGTATCACAAATTTGTGCCGTGTTTTTCACAACTTTGTGTTTAAAAAGAGGAGAGGGTATGATCTAATGAGTCGACAAGGTAGTCGAACTTGTATTGGCTATGACATTTTTCGCCCATAAGTTGTCTTAGGAGATCGCTCTATAAAAGAACAAAAAAATATAGACATGTTCACCACCAGCATGACTCACTAATATCCTGAATTCTGAAACCTGCAAACAGCATAGATTCCATGATTCCGGATAAGTTCCATATTCAGGGCATGTGAGCTCAATTAAGCTAACCTCTATTTCTCGAGAGGTAATTGATATGATGAGCAGCTGTGGCAGTGCCATGGATCTATCGGTGGTCGATGTACATATAGTCTGAAACCTGCAAAAAATGCAAAAATTGAAGAGTTGCATTGATCCTCGATCATTCAATAATCAGACCACTGCTGGGTAGGGGTGTCCATGGATACGGATACTATCTCTCACAATCCTAAAATTACACAGCATGCGTGAAGACTCATATACCAATTGTTTATACTATATTTCTACAAAAAATTCACACCCTCACTGCTTTGTAAGAGGCTACATTGGAGGCAGCTTAGTTCTCTTGGCTTGCTGTTGGATCACCCTTCCTATGTGCTAACGTGAACCAGGGGTACAGAAGGTTGTCAATGCGATTACATAGTCCATACAAATTTATGATCCACACAATGGTGGTGTCACTCTGCCCTTTTACCTGCCCTTGTTAGGATCCTCCAATAACGAGTTTCTGTTCACTGATAGGGCTGAAAACAGATGGGATTTAAACCAATCTAGCTATATTCAAATTCAATCCAATTAAAAATTTGACATAATCAAATTTGATTCGAGATTTGTTGGATACTGAATTGCCTAATTCGAATTCAATTATTTATTCAAGTTATAAATTTGATCTGAATCTGATCCTATTATTATTATTATTATTATTATTATTATTATTATTATTATTATTATTATTATTATTATTATTATTATTATGTAATTGAATCGGAACAGATAGTAATGGGTTCAAGTTTGATTCAATTATAATAGGATTCAAGATCTCATATCTGTATCCAATCCATCGACCCGACAATGCATCTCATTTTCCATGGAAACTGCTTGTCATAGAATTAGATTTTTGGCCACGGGGAGTTAAACGCCTCAGCTCAGAGACGCCTGGGACTGTGACTTGAGGAATCAACCACATACCTGATATTAATGAATGGGGGCCTCTTTGGGTGCAATGACTAGTGTTGGCTAGGTAAGAGAAGAAAATCCTCCTAATCTTTTTTTGACAAGGCGGATACAAACATCATAAACAGGAATGAAACCACGACTCACAGTCGCTAAGTAAAGCATGATTAAATTGATGGGGCGCAGATCCAATGAGATGTCAAATTTCACATTGTTTGTAATCACGATATTTGATTTAATGGCTTGTTGGTAGGGTAAGTGGTATGATATTGAGCGAGGCAGGCGATGGAAGCGAATGAAAACTAAGACCGAGAATAAATACACTAGCAAGGGAGCCAAATTTGGTAGTACCAATGAAGGGGCATTTATTAAGCATTGCAGCCGTAACACTCTTTCATGTTGAAGACAGTGGTGATATAGAACACCCTGGCATGGGAGCTAGATTGCTAGTACTAATGAATACTTTGATAAGCGTCACAGCTGTGACACTCTTAATGTTAAAGACAGTGGTGATATAGAACGTGAAGTTGTTTGAGGTGCCGATGGTCCTGAGCTTCTTGAAGGTCTCATCCCCTACATTTTTTTCTTCTTTTTCAGAGGAGTAGCTGAGAAGTAAAACAAGAAGGGTTAAATCAAATAGCTAGCAACTCTGTAATTGATCTTAGGCCTATTGCTAATTCGTAAAAGAGAAAAGTCAAAATACTTTTTGATGTGATTACGTGCTTGGGCTAGCAGTTTCTTGATGGTAAAAGCTTCTCATTGTTCTCCATAATTGTTCAAGGAATTGCCCATCTTCTCTTTTGTTGTGTTCTATTTGATACACAGGAAAAAGAGAAGATATAAATCAGCATGGGAAATTTATTGGAGCATTTTCTAACTTCTAAGGTATTGCTAATAATATATTTGTTGGGGATGAAGGCTATTCGTGATGGGTGTGCATTACGTATTGAGCTGGGCGTTCAGAAAGTCAGAGTGCTTCCCACATAGCTATCGATGCTTTAAATGGTGTTGTGAACCGTCCTTGCATGATTTGGTATGAGTAGAGAAGACTATTCTGGAGTTTAAAGAGAAGTGTAGTTTTTATTCATCCATACTTTTAGAGAAAATAATCAGATAGACATATATTCTTTCTAAGGAAGCATGCTCTACTCATAATAACAAAATCTATTGGATTGAAATCTTCTTCTTAAATCTTGTTGACTGTTTGGGAGTTTCAAATTTAAGATGTTAATGCTTGTGTTTGAGGTAAGGTTTATGTCCTTTGATTGTATCATTTTCTTCTTTTAATAAATAGATGGGGGTCCTTGCCAAGCCCCTGTTGCCAAACCCCACTACCCTATTGGGAGGCTTATTAAAAAAAAGATATCTATTAACCTTCCTGTAAGGGATAAAATTCGTAAAACTGTGTAACGTTGGGGAACGAGCTGGCTTTTGTTGTTTTGTGCACGAAGGTGACATGTGGACGTATGTTTGAGTCACGTGCTTAAAATAGAAGGATACGCAGTATCTGATGTATAGTGTTCACGTTGTACACATTAAGACGTATCCATGGTCTTGCGAAACAACGTTCTCGTTGTGGTTTTCGACAACGTATCCGTTGTCTTGTGCACAACGTAGACGTTGTATTCTCGACAACGTTTCCGGTGTTAATTGAACAACGAACTCGCCGTAATTCAGATAAGGATGTCAAGGTCATATTTTAAGACATATACAACGTATTCGAGCTCGAGTCAACAACGAGACCGACTCGCAGGAGGAGATAATCAGGAGGCGATCGACTGTTCTGACAAGTGGGCCGAAAGCACTGCCTCGGTATTTAATGCAGGTCACTTCTGTGTACTGTCAGACTCAACCGACTGAACTAATGGTAGGCTTTCACATGTGATGCAACAGGTGGTAGATTTTACTGACATATTTGGTAATGAGTGCAAGACACGTGGTATGGGCATCTATGGTCATACCAAAGGTTAACCTATAAATACCCTGAGAATTTCAGTGTTAAGGGGATCGAATGATAGACATATTTTTTCAGTACTCCTATTTGCTTTACTGTTCATCATCTTCTTCATCTACTTACTTTATCATCGGAGTATAGGTCAGGGTATCACATCCTCTAATTTCTACCTTCTACCAGTAAACCAAAGGTGACCATTTGTAACTGACGTGTGTCATTTCCGGTATTTTTCCCCCTCACTTCCCACATTTTTGATTCTTTGTGTTCTCTGAGATCTTACAAGTTCGAATGAGCAACAACACTTGCTGTTGCGCTATTATTTGTTTGTGCCTTAGAAAATGAGTAAGCCACACACTATTCACATGGGACCACTTGTGTTTGAATGTGAGACCTGTTTTTTAAGACACAGAGGAGCAACAACAGCTAGCACTGTTTTCCATCCGAACTCCATTCTTATGGACACGAGACCCTTGTCATAACTCTCCATCCTCTCGAGTAGTTTTTTTTTTTTTTTTACAGAATTTGCTTTGGACAAACATTTCAATTTTAGTAATAAAAATGCTTTTCATGCTGTTCCTGTCTTGTCAGAGGATTTGCCTCTTCTATCGAATATAGTTCACTTAGTCATCAATGAGTTTCCTTTTTTGTCTGTCTTCTTCATTGACAACTAAGGGCCTTTTTCTTGGACCTTTGTGAGTCACTTTTCCAATGATGCCAACCGCGGTGCGGCCACATGACTCAGACAATTAGAAAGAGCTGGAATTGACGAATTGGGTCATCAAATTATTCTATGCTGAGACTTCTTTTTCTTTTTTCGATCAAACTAACGATAAGACTCAAGCCTACTCCCATTTGCTGGATGGACCACCTTTCAAAACGACCACCCCTCGGATAGGCAACATCACTACGTCTTAAAAAAAGGGCCCAACATTGGTGGTCTCACATCAACAGTTGGTGAGCCCCCATTTTTTAAGACACTGACAGACAACAACGAGCATTGTTGCATGCCCATCCCAACTCTCCCACTTGGGCCATTCAAGAGCTTCCTTTTGTCTTGTTTGGATCTCGAGAATCTTGCTAGCCTTTGTGATGATCTTGAAAATTCAAGAAGAAAAAGAAAAAATGGAGACTTTAGCTACTTGAAAACCCCTTAATTGATAATTATATAAATCCAAAAGTTGATTACAATGGAAACAAAAGTAGGAAGGAAGGCACTCTCTCAAACAAAAGGGTCATACTCAATTCTCCATAAGATTCACTCAATTATTGAAATCTAAGCACTTTGTTAAAAAAATTAAGTTAATGATAGATCAACAGGGCAAGCCTCTCCTTAATTATATAGGGCCTAGATAATTAATTGGTCAACAAATATAGGAAAAAAAACACACACACACATCTTTCTCGTACAATTATGATCACCTCTATTATCCAAAGAACAGTAATACCAAAATTAACAGCTCACTTAATTATGTGATTCTATACAACTCACATCTTTCACTACATTTTGGGCTGTATCACATTGGGATGTTCGATTCGTGTGGATGCCAATTTGCTACATGTAAGGCATAAGATGGAATATGGAGTGTGTGCATGAAGTAGACCGGCCAGTTTAATTACTCCTCTAATTGGTGAATAAAAACTTGTTAATTATGATAATAAGATATTCAACACACAAAAGGTCACTTTTTTTTTTGGATTTATTAAACCTACAAAAAAAAGGAAAAAAAAATCAATTTTCATTTTCTTCTAAAAAATTAAAGCATAAAGTATCAACTTTATGAAACTTGATCATCATTTTAAGTAAAAAACTTATGGTCTTTATAAAAAGATCATTTATTAAATTATACTTCTAAATGCAAAAAAAGATCATGTGTAATTTTCAATGTCGATTTGGCATTTAATTGTCTTTTATTTACTAAAAAATCTTTAAATAGCTTATTGATATTTGTAGTCCTTTCTTTTTGGTGGCGGCCACAGGGGCTCTTATAAGACGGTTAGGCATGAACCACAACCTGCTAACAGGGAACAATATCGTTCCAACAATAGCATACTTAATTATCACATGTAGTGATTTGTAAAACCCTGCAGGTCTTGTTCAAGGAAACGGGTCCATTGCTCTAAGCATTCAGTACCATCACAGATACAACAAAAACAAAGAAAGAGGACCACACCCTTGTCTCTACTTTTTTCTTTTTGTCTGAAACTATATCATATCTCATGCATATTGCATATGAACCACGAAGTCACGAAAGGGCATCACATTATTGTCTCCAGTACATTGTAAACTCAAACCGATTTCCATTCTTTTGAACACTATTATTACCCACCCCTCGATCAAGTTTCAAAGAGGAAAGCTCCTAATTGGACACGTATAAAATTTTCTTGATAACGTGGTAGGAAGGCGCATTCAGCCAGCCCAGCCCACTGCGACAGGCGCACACGGGCTGACTCATTAATTTTCTAAACAACAAACTAGCTATCATGAAAGTAGCATGAGGGCACTGGTAAAGGACTATAACACCATAAAAGGCTTTCACTTTCGGAGAATATAGATATGAGTGTCCTACAACATCAAGGTTCATGGTGCCTTCACATGGCTCACCCACTTCTTGATCCAAAGGGTTCGCGAGAGTCCGAAAAATCATACCAGTCAGGCAATCTTAGCTGCCTGAGTGTCATATGTTTACTTTACCCATCTGTCGATATGGGCAGTTTAGTATAATCCGAATATCATGCCTACCAAACCATCCTGATAGCCTATATAATGTATTATGTTACAAACTTTTTTACTTTATTAATTTTGTTATTTAAGTGGGTGCTTGGCTTAGCTGAAGTTATCAAATATATCCCCTAAAACCGATTATAATTGATTATGAGCCAAATTATAGTGTTTGGATATATATGACACTAAATAATCCATGATTTCAAATTGGTAATCAGTTCAGACTATTTTCATTGGAAAAACACGATTTCCTGAGATTATCACTGGCCGGAGCTTCATTTGTGGAGGGAGCTAGTATTTGGGTTAGATTACTTTACTAGTTTATAATCTGCATGCGAAATTGGTATAATTGATTATGACCTAAATAATAGTGTTTAGTTATAGAATAAAATAATCGATTATAATAGGGCAATGCATCAATTTTTTTAGATCTATCATGCTAGTAGACAATTTTGACAGCTTATGGGCTTCTCCAACTTTAAACTTTTCTAGATCAAATGGATAAAATCAGCTGATCACTAAACTTAAAGCATTTGGCAAGTCGAAAGGAAAGAGCTTATTTGACTTTTTCTGAAAAATAAGAGCTAAAATTGAAATAAGACCTTCCATAAACGTTCATTTTGGAAGCTTTAATTACTTTTTGGATATTAGAGTAAAAGTTTCCAAAAAATGAAGAAAGTTTACTCTTTTAAAAAAGAGTTTTTTTACGTATATATTTTAGAGGAATGCTACCTTACTCTCAGTCAACACATACTCTCACACTCTATCAACTACTTGTCCATTTTTTCTATGAAATAATGTTCTAATCATTGCAAAATGGACAAATGGTTGGTGGAGGGTGAAAGTAAAGGTTGACTAAAATTAGGGCTAGCAGTATGTACTCCTCTATATTTTATTGTTATTTAGGTCAATTTCTTTAACAGTTTTGTCCATTAAAATTTATTATTTTCTATTGTACTTCTATTTCTAGCTTTTGTATTATATTAACTGCATTTTTTTTAAAGAAGAAAATACAAATGCCCTTTAAAGAAGTGTATATTTGTATCAATCACCTAAAAAATTATTAAAAATAGGACCTTATTTTTAAAGTTTTATCAAACACATTTAATGAATGAAGGATAAGACCTTAAAAAGTATAATAGCTCTTATTAAATTATCTCTTGTTGGGTCATATAAGATTTGCCAAAGACCCATCATTGTCACTGTTAAAATACTCTCCAAGGCTTGTTTGTTTTCACTTTGTCACAACTATGCATGGCAACACTAATTGAACCTTTTTAACAGGGGAAGAGGTGATCTCTAACAACAGATCATGCACTAGAGACACCCTACCTTTACAAATTACAAGATGACCGCCTCTTTATCTTTTACATTAATAGTGATCTAGCTGAGACCCATGCCGGCCTTGTCCACTTTCACATTGATTGTTCTCACAACACAAGTGAGATATAAACTGAAATAAAACTACATAGATTAAGATCATCAATTAACTTCAGTTTTTAGTCGAGTTTAATTCGATATCAGCGGGGTCTTCACCTTCGATTTGGTCACTTCCCTTGTAGCGATTTCGTCGAGCACATACTAGAAAGTAGAAAAAATTCAGGATCCCCATGGCAGCTATAACATAGTAGTAGTAGTCAATTCTACCCTCATTAATATTATTCCCTAACCAGCCAGGGCGGCCATGTTTTCCAGTGCTGTTGTGCACAATGGTCACGAGTAAGCTGCTTAAGTAGCTAGCCCCGGCTATAGTGCAAGAGAGTAGGGCATTGGCAACGCTTTTCATATATTCAGGGAACTGCTTATAGAAGAACTCGATCTGGCCGATGATATTGAAGGCTTCGATGAAGCACATCAGAATGAGTTGTGGAGCAAGCCACATGACTGATAGAGGTGCAATCCCATCGAGCCCACCGTGCAAAATAGCGGAAGCCCTCCTCTTCTCTTCGACCAATCCAGCCACTACCATAGATAGTATCGAGAAAATTAGTCCAATTCCCATCCTCTGGAGAAGGGTGATGCCGCCTTCGTGTTTAGTGATTCTTCGAAGGGCAGGGACAAGGACTCGGTCATAGATTGGGATCCATAGCCCCAGCGTGAGCATAGTTATGATCACTAGTGATCCAGCGGGGATCTGAAATTTGGGTCCTAGGTGTCTGTTCATTTTCAGGGCTTGTCACACTGTAAATGTCCCTTGTTGAGATATTGCAGTGAAGCATATGATACCAGAAGCCCATATTCAGAATTCTTATAAGGCATTTAACCCCTTCAACCTGTTGGATGCTGCAGAGCCTCCATTTTGGCGAACGAGAACCATCGGGGTTTAATTCACCGTCAACAATAATCGCAGCTTTGTTTAGGATTCTGAATAAACAATCCAATAACAAGATTCAGGAACATATGTATAGGTAAGCATGTTAATAAAGTAAGCTAATTACAAACATGAAATTCTCCAACTGTTGTTGAATTATGTAGGCTCCTCCACTTTATTAATTGGTCAAACTCTCACTTTCATTGTTTGTCTACTTTCATTGTTTGTCTACTTTGGTTGCTAAATACTAATGAGAAAAAGGGCATAGATATAAAAATAAGGCCTTCGATTGTCTCAGGCGAAGCTAGAAAGGGCTTGTCTTGGGGTTACATAGAATAGGTGACAAGTGGTGGAGAAGTCAAAATCATGGGGCCCATGATTTTGACTTCTTCACACATATTAAGACTTGTGGCGATAAGTATGTGATAATAAAGGAGAGAGATATCAAATGAGGGAGAAGTCAAAATCATGGGGAGAAAATGGAATGACTTCTCTCCATTTTTTTGCCAACTGTCGCACAATGTACGGAACCAGAGAGGAGTTTCTAGCTTCGCCGAGACAATACGAGGCCTAAAAATAAAGAACAAGGAACAAAAAAACAGAAGATGCATTAATATAGTAAACTGCTAAAATATAAAATTAAGAGAAGACAGGACATTAATAGTTTTCAGATTTTTCTTTTGATTTGAACCCATTTGGATCAACTGTTTGAACACGGTGTTACGACATAAGGGCTTGATCGACTACATGCAACAAGAGATTGAAATAAAGAAAACTATGATAATCTATGCAAACATGAGATGGATATAAAGGGATGGCTCCAAATGTGTATTGATGAATTATATACAATATAACATGTTCCTACGAAATTACCGATAGTGACAATTCCACCACCATAGTTGCTCCGGCATCCAGTGGTGGACACCGGAGCATGCCCAATTATGAGAAACAAATTGAGTGATTAGTAAAACTTCACATGGAATTTAGGTCTAATGATTGAGTATATACTTAATTTAGCAACTTGCACTGTGATATAGATGTGTCACCTGAACTGGTGGGTGAGAGGGAGCTTTAAGACAAAACTAGTCCCTTTCAATGGGGGATCATAGAGGATTCTTGGCAGCTCTTCTGTAGTAGGAAGTTTAAGGTGGCGCTTCTTGTATGTTGCGACAAGAACTTGGGCGATGCCGGAGAAGATACTCCCCTCAGGTTGGATATACACGTAAACTCTCATGCCGAGATAAAATAGCACGATTGATCCGAACATGAGCATGGTCGGGATGCCGAGACTGACAGAGTCTTGGATTTAAACGACGAGAGTAAGATCGATCATAATTATTATCGTAAAACTGAAGTAGTACCAGTTGAAGAAGCTGTTGATCCCTTTCCTTCCTTCTTCAGTGATTGGATCAAACTGGTCTATACCGAAGGGGAGCATGCATGGCCTGATTCCACCCGAACCTATTGATAAAAACCCTAAGGCCAAATACAGGACCCCTAGCTGACTCTTGGTGGAACCTATGCATTGTTCGTGTTGTAGCTGTTGCGCGGTGCATGGCGGCGGAAGCAACGCCGGAACAGCAGCCGTTAAATTAAGTTAGAGTTATCATTCCCTGTGAAGATACCAAGACCATATCTCTGGAAAAAAATGTTCAGAGCTCGATCCACCTCCACGAGCCATGTTTGGGTGTCCTTTCAGTAGCACATGCTCCTTACACATAGACCATTGGATGCAGGGTACGCCCCGGAAATTTTTTTTTTTTTTTTTTTTTGATGACTAAGTTAGGGGTTATTTCATCATAGATTTTGCACATAGAGGAATGCTAGCCCTACTCTCATTGAACCTATACTTTCATCCTTAACCAACAGCCTGTCCTCCTTTTTGATGAAAACTGCAAAGTAGACAAGTAATTGGCTGTGAGTGAGAGTAAGGTTTGACTGAGGGTAGAGCTAGCACTCCTCTTTGCATATATCCTATAGGTATTGATTTCCTTGTTTATTAGAGTAGTTGTGCCCTTGTCCTATGACTTCGCCCTACTAAATAATATAATATAATATAATATATTTTTTATAGTTCAAGGTGAATTCAATCACGTCCACAAGTCAACACATGTCTCCATTAACTCTGTTTAACTGTGGTTAAGATTCTGTAACCCATAGTGTTCAACAATCTAACTTTTGTATTTTTTATAAAAAAAAAATATTACCTCAAGAGTTAAATTTTTCTAACTAGAGTTAAATATCTTTAATATTTTTTTTCTCTAAAAATCTAATGTTAGAATATTAAAGACTAAAAGTTAGAGAATCTTAATTACAATTAATAGGATTTAAAGGGGATACCTGCTGACTTGTGGGCGTGATTGAATTCTCCCTAAATTCAATCGTGATTGGGTGTCTTCAATCTTTGCCCTATATGCTATGCTATGCTTTATATATATATATAAAGTTTTTTCCAAAAGTTTAGGGATACGTGCCCATACTGGCCTTGGTCTCTGGCAAAGCCAGAAAAGGCTCTCGGGCAACCATAGAATAAGGGACATATGGCGTTAGAAAAGAGAGAAGTCATTTCATTTTCTCCTCATGATTTTGACGTCTCCCCACTTGATATTTCTTCTCCTTTATCTCAAAACCTTATCACCATGTGCCATAGTCTCCCCACTTGATATCTCTTCTCCTTTATCTCAAAACCTTATCACCATGTGCCATAGTGTGTGCCCATGATTTTGACTTTTCTACCGCTTATCCCTATTTCATGGTTACCCAAGATAAGCCCCTTCGCCATAGACAATCCGAGGCCGCGCATGCCTCCGCCCCTGATTGGTTGGGCCCCGTGATTTGGAGTACGTAGTCAGTAACATATTATTTGTACGCATAGAGCTTTAAATGTATGCCATAAGTGACGCCTCCAAGTGTTGCTAGGGGTCTCATCTGCATCAACTATTAGATCCCAAATATTCCCTTGTACCTATTTGTGATGATGGGCAAGAGCAAGCGCTGTTGCCCCTTATCTCTGAAAAGCATGAAGGCCCACTGTTCATGTAGGGGCTACCATTTATTGACTGCGGGACCCATTTTTCAGACAAAGGGGCAACAGCCCAAGCAAGGGCTGTTGCCCATCCGAACTCCGTGAGAAGGTGTGCTAACCCTACTCTCAGCTTGAGCTAATCACATGTTGCACCACTTACAACATTGCACCCAGTTAAAAAGTGTACATTTAACGGAATGAATGGACAAATAGTTAGAAAAGGCTGGAGAGTAGAGCTAGCATTCCTCACGTGGTAATGGCTGAAAGGAAATAGTAATAAAGCAGACAAGGGTAGCAAATCGTCTATGGCTAGGCCAGTGGCTTTCCCTATGTTAAGGGCAAGGAAGGCCGCCATAGATGATTTGGTTCCGCGACAAGAGATGCAGAGCTAATTAAAGAAGAGGGAGATCTAGTCATATACCAAAAAGGAAGCTATGGAAGCGAAGGCAATGGTTAGAAATTTGCCAAAATATGCATCAGAGAGGAAAGCTCCGAGCAACGGTAAAAAAGTTGTTGTACCAGACCAGATGTTGGATACGTTTGTAGCGAAGACCTGATCCATGTGAAACTGAGTAAGCAAGTAGACCATGAAGTTGGCTAGTAAGCCAATCGTTGCTAGTCTCTCGAACGTTTCGTTCCCTGCATTGTAATACATCATCGTATTTGTCAGCTCAACACACGAGAGAGGGAGAGACTTAAAATATAGGGTGTAAGGAATAAAAATTCGTAAAAGTGATTAAGTGTTGGAACGAGCTAGCTTGTATTGTTACGTTCACTGAATTGTGACACGTGGATCACGTGCTTAGAATAGAGGGTTATTTCGTTGTCTGATGTACGATGTTTCCATTGTGGACTCCAAAAACGTACTCGTACTCTTGTAAACAATAGGTGCGTTGTGCTTTTGACAATGTTTTCGTTGTCTGGTGTACAACGTATCCGCAACCACTCGCGACAACATTTCAGTTGTCTTACACAGTGAATCCGTCATCTTCTGATAACTAAGTCCAGACTTCATCTTAAGATATACACAACGGACTCAAGCTCGAATCAACAATGAGATCGACTCGCAGGAGGAAGTGATCAGGAGGCGATCGTTTTACTCTGACAAATAGATGAAAAGCACTGTCATGACATTTGATGCTGGTCACTTCTGCGTGCTATTAGAAACAAACTGACTGAAATCATAGTAGGCACCCACGTGAGATACGTTAGGTGGCAGATCTATTTGACATATTTGATAATGAGTGCTGGACACGTGGTATGAGCATCTATGGCCATCCACTGACATTCTGAGCTAAATCTATAAATACCCCCGAGAAATTCAGTGCAAGGGACCGAGATTTTTCTGCTCTCTTCTCTCATTTGCTTTTGTGCTTGTTACTATTCATCATCCTCTACCTTTACTTACTTTGGCATCGGAGTACAGGGCAGGGTATCACACCCTTCAACTCCTACCTTCTACCAGTAAACCAGAGTTTGAGTAGCAGCTGTTGACGCGTGTCCTTCCCGAAAATTTCCTCTTCATAGGGCATAGACTTACATCCTCCAGGTTTCCTCTGGGTTGTTTTTGGTTCACAAAGAACGCCGGATTCTTCATGGGGTTTCTTTATCGGGGACGATGAAGAAGAAGAGATGGGAAAGCATTTCATGGAGCAGAAGAACCATGAAGGGCTTGATTGCTTCATGCTCTCCACTGTCTCCATTTTCTTCTTAGATGGAGTCCATTAAATTATCATGGGCACACGTATTAATAAGAAAAAAGATAGATAGACAGGGACAAGATGATCAAGTGGCTGAAGGAAGTAAGAGGTTAAAACAATCTTCCAAAAGTACAAGGACATGAAGCAAAAAAAAAGGCTCCAAACATGTGGTGCGGGTTTTTTCCGGATTGCCCCTCTAGAATGTGGTTCTTCTCATAATACACAGGTTTTGAAAACCCTTCTTTAAATGCTCTTATGATCTATTCTTCATAATTCAGTATTTATGAAAAGTCTTAAATACCACTCTACTGGTTTTGAAAGAAGAAGAAAAAGAAGAAGAGGGATTTACCTACGTACGTGGATGAGATAAAAGAAGTTCCCCCACTTCCCTCATCTTCCAAATACCCCTCCATTACCATCTATACTGGTTTTGAAAGAAGTAGAAGAAAAAATGAAAAAATCGTAAAAATTTGAGTTTTTCTGAAGTTTTTTGTTCGCAGGGTCGATACAATGTATCGACCTAGTACATTTTATGTATCAACTGTAGCGACCTAATACAAAATGCACTAGGTTGATACATGAATTGACCTAGTGCATATTATTTATCGACTTAGTGCATTTCATGTATCGATTGTAGCGACCTAATACAAAATGCACTAGATTGATACATGTATCGACTTAGGGCATTTCATGTAGCGACCTAGTGCATTTCATGTATCGAATGTTGCAACCTAATACAAAATGCACTAGATTGATACATGTATCGACCTAGTACATTTCATGTAATGACGTAATACAAAATGTATCGAGCATATCGATACAGTCGTCTTTAACCTTGAAAACACGATTGAAAGTCATAGAAAACGAAAAAAAAACACATATACACACATATATATCATGAAATTTAAGGTTTTGAACCATAAATACAATGATTATAAATATTTTTCATGGATTAATCAGACATGCATTGATTTTTTTGAATTAATTTTTTTTAAAACACAAGAAACCGAAAATGAGGGTTGTTCTTCGGTTAATGGCGTTCTTTCACGAAAAGAATACAAAAAGAATACTCTTGGAACGAAGATCTCTCGCTGGAAATGGGGTGGAAACAAAGTTCTCTCGTCTGAAATGGGGTGGGAACGAAGAACTCGTCGGAAATGGGGTGGGGATACCCAAAGTCTTTTCTTCAAATGATTTGGATAAAATGGGAAAAGTTCACATGTGCGAATGGATTCACATGTGTGTAGGGGGCATTTAGAGAAAGGTTTTTAAAACGTGAGTATTTTGGGAAGAACACCATACTAGAGGGACAATCTGGGAAAAAACCCTACTTTGAAAGTGGGTAGGTTCCATTTTTTCTGATTAGATTACTTTAACCATCTGATCAGATGATCAATTTTACAGTTTACCTCTTTCTTTTGGATTTTTTCTCCAACCAGAATCATATCAATCTCGATGGGACCCACGCTTGAGAGCAAGTAAACCTGTCTAGTGGCGTTCGGTTCAGTCGGCTATCAAAACTAATACAGTGATACTGGAATTGACGAGTACTCGAAGCAAAAAAAAAAAGGGCCCCTGTTGGGGGGCTGAAATTTTGAAAAAAGAAACAACATTAATAGGTGGTAGCCATTGGAGAGGGGCGACGTTGGACTCTAGCCTCTAAAGTAAGTAAAAAATATATTCATTACAAAGGAACACATGCAGATATGATGACCTATGAACTTGACCCACAATTTTTTTTCACAAGGCTATGCCCCGGAACTCTCATTGTTAGCCCCTTCAAGGGAATCCTGGCTCTGCCCTTGCATTTTAGTTACCAATTAAGTACCGTGAAGATCGGATCGCAGTCAATCGCGACTAAACTCAGGGAGTGATCAATCCCACCCATAGGTTAACACTTTTCCCTTTTAATATCTATTAACCGTGATTAAAATTGACTAACCTGGTGAAACAATCTAACATTGGTTTTTTAAAAAAAAATATTAAAAAAAAGTTTAACCCTAGGGTTAAGAAATTTTAACCCTATGATTATTTTTTAAAATATAACCTAAAATCCAAGGTTAGATTTTTTTTAAGGGTGCATGCTTTCGTTTGACGAGAAAGTGGGTGACAGAAAAGAAAAGAAAAAGCAAAGAAAAGAAAAGAAAAGAAAGGAAAATTAAATTAAATTAAATTAAAATTTCTCTCAAATTAACCATCAAAAGATGGAGGGAGTTTTTGGGAGAAAATTTATCACTATTAAGGGAGTGGAATAAAATGACAGTGAGTTTCTTGCACATTATAAAACCTTAAATTTTCATTTGCTTTCCATATTAGAATAAACATTAATTTGTTTAATCATTTGGGTGAAACCCACTATAAAAAAGAGAGAAAACATTCCTAATACATGAAAAATGAGCTGAGGCTGAATGTTGAACGGAGCAAATGTCGAAAGTTGAATGACACCTTTGACGGAGAGTATTAGTTGCAGTAAGACTCTACGAAAATTAGAGATTATGTTAAAAATCTATGAGCGAAGAGAAAACAAGTGAAATTTTGAGGTTTTATAATGCTAATTTATCATCACGGTTATAAAAGAAAACCTTGATCATATAAAAAATTATCATTTAGTCACTGAAATGAAATGAATCCATTTTTTTTTAAAATACGAATAATCAGAGAAAATGGAAAATCAGAAAATGATAAGGATCCATTAGACGATGGTATTATCAATTAATGTAATAAAGATGATTAAATTTATATTTCAGGACAATCCTTTGATGACTACGGTTATAACCGTGATTGTAACTCTAAAAAAATTCAATTTGATTTGTTATCGAAAAATCTACAAGATATTGTCGTCAATAAAAATTAAATTACTATGACCAGTCAATGAAAGTGGTCAATCAATTACATCACGTATAAACTTAGATCATATTAGTTACAATCACGATTTATAGATAACTGTGATTGTTTATTGAGCAAATGATCACAATTATTTTAATACCCGTGATTGTTTCTTACTATAAGATCACAGTTACGTAAATAATTGAGTTCGTTGGTTGTAAGGATCACAAATATTTCTAATCGTGATCGTCTTTAAATTAACAAAATCTTTAAAATTCTCATCACTCTGATATAAAGTGAAATGTTCTACTAGCTTGGTTGAAGAACAATTACAAAGGTAAAAGAATAAACTCTTTATTTGAATTTTTTTCACTGTGAAATATTTACACGATTAGTCACTATGTGTAGAAACCTAAATATTTTCTTCGTTTTCAGTCTTTTTCATGGCCTGAATGAACAATATTGAAGTTTACATAAAAAGTCGAGCAATTTTTTTATTTTTTTTAAAGTTGGGCTTTCGAACGGACCCCTAAAGCGTTCAAACGACCACCTCTCGGCATTTGAACCTTTTATAGCCTAAATAATAGTGTTTAGTATAGAATAAAATAATCTATTATCTTAGGACGATGCGTTGAATTTTTTTATATCTATCAGACAATTCAACAGCCTATGGACTTCTCCTCCAACTTTAATCTTTTCTAGATCAAATGGATAAAATCAGCTGATCCACAAAACTTAAAACATTTGGCAAGTCCAAAACAAAGAGCTTATTTGACTTGCTCTTAAAAAATAAGAGCTAAAATCGAAATAAGACTATAAATGTTTATTTGGAAGCTTTACTTTTTAGATATTAGAGATTTAGTCTCTGTTTTCAAAAAGTGAAGAAAGTTTACTTTTTGAAACGAAGCTTATTTTGCTAAAGCGGGTATATATTTTATTGTCATTTAGTCAATTTTTTAAAACAGTTTTGCCCATTAAAATTTTATTATTTTCTATTAGACTTCTATTTTTATTTCTAGCTTTAGTTTCATATTAGTTGCATTCTTAAAAAAAAAGAAGATACAAATGCCCTTCAAAGAAGTGCTTATTTGTATCTATTATCAAACAAACTATTAAAAATAAGAACTTATTTTTTCATTTTTTTACCAAACACATTTAATGTATGAATAGACCAGTGTTACCTAGTTCGCTACCTACTAGAATGAACCGTGAACTGGTTCAAAGTGAACCAGTTCGTGATTTGGTTCATTTGAGTTAGTAAAAATGAGAGAACCCTTTACCCGATATCCAATAGTTTTGTTCGGCGAATTTGTCTTATATGGGTTCACAAATCAGCCATAAAACCTATTTTTAATGCTTTTTTAAAAATAAGTATTTATACTATATTTATTTCCAAGGTTGAAATATATATGTATTAATATTATATAAGCGAACCAAGCTAGCGAACCATACTGAAGAATATAAGCGAATTGAGAAACGAATTGCCTCGTCCTAGCTACACCTAGCGAATCGAGTTCACTCTAGAGTGACGAAATGCGAACCCGAATTCAAACCAAGTGAACCAGCGAAGCTTGCTTGTTTTTACTTTGTCACAACCATGGCAACACTAATTGAACCTTTTTAATGGGGGGCACATCTCATTCACTTAAGAACAGCTTAACAGGGGAAGAGCTCTCTAACAGCAGATCATGCACTAGAGACACCCGACCTTTACAAATTACAAGATGACCGCCTCTTTATCATTTACAATAGTGACCTGAGACCCATGCCCGTCTTGTCCTCTTTCTAATTGACTGTTCACGCAACACAAGTGAGATAGAAACTGAAATAAAACTATATAGATTAAGATAATTAATTAACTTCAGTTTTTAGTCGAGTTTAATTCGATATCAGCGGGTTCTTCACCTTCGATTTGGTCACTTCCCTTGTAGCGATATCCTTGAGCACATACTAGAAAGTAGAAAAAATTCAGGCCCCCCATGGCAGCTATAACATAGTAGTAGTAGTCAACTCTACCCTCATTAATATTATTCCCTAACCAGCCGGGGTGGCCATGTTTTCCAGTGCTGTGGTGCACAATGGTCACGAGTAAGCTGCTAAAGTAGCTAGCCCCGGCTATAGTGCAAGAGAGTAGGGCATTGGCAACGCTTTTCATATTTTCAGGGAACTGTTTGTAGAAGAACTCGATCTGACCGATGATATTGAAGGCTTCAGCGAAGCCCATCAGAATGAGTTGTGGAGCAAGCCACATGACTGATAGAGGTGCAATCCCATCGAGCCCACCGTGCAAAATAGCGGAAGCCCTCCTCTTCTCCTCGACCAATCCAGCTACTACCATTGATAGTATCGAGAAAACTAGTCCAATTCCCATCCTCTGGAGAAGGGTGATGCCGCCTTCGTGTTTAGTGATTCTTCGAAGGGCAGGGACAAGGACTCGGTCATAAATTGGGACCCATAGCCCCAGAGTGATCATCGATATGATCCCTAGTGATCCGGCGGGGATCTGAAACTTGGGTCCTAAGTGCCTGTCCATTTTCAGGGCTTGTGACACAGTAAATGTCCCTTGCTGAGATATTGCAGTGAAGCATAAGATACCAGAAGCCCATATGGGCACAATTCTTATAAGGGATTTAACCTCTTCAACCTGTTGGATGCTACAGAGCCTCCATTTTTGCGAACGAGAACCATCGGGGTTTAATTCGCCGTCAACAATTATCGCAGCTTTGTTTAAGATTCTGAACAAACAATCCAATAACAAGATTTAGGAACACAAGTATAGGTATATAAGCATGTTAATAAGTTAAGCTAATTACAAACATAATATTCTCCAACTGTTGTTGAATTATGTAGGTCCTTCCACTTTATTAATTGGGCAAACTCTCAGTTCCATTTTTTGTCTACTTTAGTTGCTAAATACTAATGAGAACAAGGGCATCGATATAAAAATAAAGAACAAAAACAAACAAAGAAAGCAAACGATAGTTTAATATTGTAAACTGCTAAATTTAAAATTGAAAGAAGACACGAGATTAACATATTTCAGATTTTTCTTTTGATTTGAACCCATTTGGATCCATTACCCTAGACTGTTTGAAGGCTTGAAGGCGGTTTTATGACTTAGGAGATTGATCGACTGAGTGCAACAAGAGATCGAAATAAAGAAAACTATGATAATCTATATAAACATGAGATGGATATAACAAGGGAATATTGCTGATATATGGCTCCAAATGTGTATTGATGAATTACATATTATGTAACATGTTCCTACGAAATTGCAGATATATAGTGACAATTACAGCACCGTAGTTGCTTCGGCATCCAGCGGTGGACACCGGAGCATGCACCGATGCCCAATATGAGAAACAAGTGAAGTGATTAGTAGAACTTCACATTGAATTTAGGTCTAATGATTGAGTATATACTGAATTTAGCAACTTGCACTGTGATATAGATGTGTCACCTGAACTGTTGGGTGAGAGGGAGCTTTAAGACAAAACTAGTCCCTTTCAATGGCGGATCATAGAGGATTCTTGGCAGCTCTTCTGTAGTAGGAAGTTTAAGGTGGCGCTTCTTGTAAGTTGCGACAAGAACTTGCGCGATGCCGGAGAAGATACTCCCCTCGGGTTGGATATAAACGTAAACCCTCATGCCGAGATAAAATAGCACGATTGATCCAAACATGAGCATGGTGGGGATGCCGAGACCCCATGCCCAACTGATGGAGTCTTGGATATAAACGACGAGAGTGAGAGCGATCATCACAATTACAGTAAAAGTGAAGTAGTACCAGTTAAAGAAGCTGTTGATCCCTTTCCTGCCTTCTTCAGTGGTTGGATCAAACTGGTCTACACCGAAGGGGAGGCTGCATGGCCTGATTCCACCCGAACCTATTGATAACAATCCTAAGGCCAAATACAGGACCCCCAGCTGACTCTTTGTGGGACCTATGCATTGATTGTGTTGTAGCTGTTGCGCGGTGCATGGGGGAGGATGCAGCTCCGGGACCGACGCGGTTAAAGTTAGTGTTATCATTCCCTGTGAAGATACCAATACCAATACATATCAGAAAAAAGAGTACAGAGCTCAATTCACTTCCATGGGCCATGTTGGTGTCCTTTCATGAGCATATACCCCCGGCTTTGGATTCTCTCTGGCCCGTGCCAGAGAGCATCTCTCGGGCCATCACAAATGAAGCGACAAGTGAAGGGAGAATTCATTTCATGGGGCCATGATTTTGACTTCTTCCCCCCTCTATTTGACACATGGTGAGAAAATGGTGAGATAAAGGAAGGGATATATCAAATGGAGAGAAGTCAAAAATGAGTGGAGAAATAAAATGACATCTCCCTCCACTTGACACTTCAATGTGGTGGCCCGAGAGATGCTCTTTGGCACAGGCAGAGAGAATCCGAAGCCTACCCCCCTACATTTAGAATGAGAGGATGCTAGTCAACCTATACTTTCATCCTTACCGAACCACTTGTCCATGTTTTTTTTTTTTTTTGGTAAAAAAATCTTTAATCACTACAAAGTGGATAATGATTAGTTGTGGATGAGAGAATCTAGGTTGACTAAGAGTGGGGCTAGCACCCCTCTTAGAAAAATAATCAGCTCCAAGGGCTCTTTTGCAGTTGCAAATGGTTCGTCACATTTGCCGCATAAGGATAATAAGTGTGGTTTATCATTTGGCCCAGGATTCTCTCAAGTTTGAACCCCTAGAGGTTGTCACGTGTCTCTTTTGACACCCCTTAACCATGGGTAAGGTTCACCCACCCCTAGGGTTCACTCATCCATCCTTGGTTTTTTTTTTTAATATTAATCATTATTTTTTAAATTAAAAAACTGTTTTTAATATTAAAAAACTATAAAAACAGTTTTTTTTATTTAAAAAATAATAATTAATATAAAAAAAATACCAAGGATGGGTGAGTGAACCCTAGGGGTGGGTGAACCTTACCCATGGTTAAGGGGTGTCAGAGGAGATACGTGGCAACCTCTAGGGGTTCAAACTTGAGAGATTCTCTCAAGTTGAACTTGAGAGAATCCTGAGCCCATTTATTTATTCCTCTCGGAAAAGTACGAGTAAAAGACATCTCCTTAGTGTTGCTAGCTAGCAGGCCCTTTGTGTTTATCCCTGTGGCCTTCGGTGTGACTAGGGGTGTTTAAGGACCAGGATTAATTTTTCAATTGATCTTGGCCTTTAAACACCGCTCACCCACAGGGAAGGGCACAAGGATAACCACAGAGGATTTGCTTCAGTCTCATGCAACTCTGGGAGAAGATCTCAAATCTTTACTGTACCTATTGTGATAAAAAGGAGTGCTAGCCTTACTCTTAGCCTGACAAACTTCCATTTTCCACCATTAAAGCATTGCAACCCGTTAAAAAGTACGTTGAGTAGGAAAGGTCTGAGAGTGGGGCTAGCATTCCTCATGTGGTAATGGCAGAAACGAAATTGTTACGTACAAAGCAGATTAAGGGAAGCAAATCTTCATTGGCTTTCCTATGTTAAGGGCTAAGATCTCTTGTACAGCCGTTAAATCCATACAAAGACCATGCCTTAAAGAGATCATGACCTTTTAACGTAGGAAGGCCACAGGAATGGGCCATAGACGATTTGGTTCTGCTGAGAAGAGGTGCAGAGCTAATTAAAGAAGAGCAGGATGATCCAGTGATGCTATGTATATAGTCATTTACCAGAAAAGAAGCTATGGAAGCGAAGGCAATGGTTAGAAATCTGCCAAGATATGCATCCGAGAGGAAAGCTCCGAGCAAAGGAAAAAAACTTGTTGTACCAGACCAGATGTTGGTGACGTTTGTAGCGAAGACCTGATCCATGTGAAACTGAGTAAGCAAGTAGACCATGAAGTTCGCCAGCAAACCAATCGTTGCTAGTCTCTCGAACGTTTCGTTCCCTGCATAATAATCATCATCTTTGTCAGCTCATGAAGTACTCTCAGAGAGAGAGAGAGAGAGAGACCTAAAACGTAGGGCATAGACTTCCATCCTCCAGGCTTCCTCTGGGCTGTTTTTGGTTCTAAAAGAACGCCAGATTCTTCCTGCGGTTTCTTTATCGGCGACGATGAAGATGAGGAAGAAGAAGAAGAGATGTGAAAGCATTTCATGGAGCAGAAGAACCATGAAGGGCTTGATTTCCTCATGTTCTTCACTGTCGCCATATTCTTCTTAGATGGAGTCCATTAAATTCATAATGGGCACACGTATTAATAAGAAGAAAGAGAGATAGCTAGGGACAAGATGATGATTGAGTGGCTGACGAAAGTAAGAGGTTATAACAATTGTAAGGACCTGCGGGAAGCAAAAAAGGATCCAAAACATGTGGTGCCTTGAAAGTGGGTTGGTCCCAGTTTTTCTGATGGGATTCCTTTAACCGTCTGATCAATTCTACAGTTTACCTCTTCTTTTGGATTCTTTCTCCGACCAGAATCGTGTCGATCTCGATGGGACCCACGTTTGAAAGGAAGGTAAACCTGTCTAGTGGCGTTCGGTTCAGTCCGGCTATCATAAACACTGATATTGGAAATTCGGAATTGACGAGTACCCGAAGCAAAAAATAATAATTTTAATTGATGAGTACCATATGAGTTCTGGATAGGCAGTTTATGCTTCACACATTTTGGCAGGGGCGGGTCCAAGGAAAAAGAAAATCTATGGCCTTAACATGAGAGAGGGGCGGAGCTAGAGGACTCTAGGTAGCCCTCCTAAATTGAGAAAAAATAAACATATTCTTTACAAATGGATCCAAACATATGTGACCCGTGAACTTGGCCCTCAAATTTTTTTTTTTTTTTTGTAGGGTTATGCCTTCAAACCCTTATTATTAGCCCCTGCAAGAGAATCCTGGCTCCGCCCCCTTTGCATTTTGGCTACCAAGTGCTATGTAGATTGGATTACAGCTAATCACGGTTGAATTGGGGAGAGTTGAATCCCACTCATAGGTAAACATAGTGTCCCTTTTAATCTTTACTAATTCTAGTTAAAATGCACTAACCTGGCCCAACAATCTAATAGTGGTTTTTTTTTTAATAAAAAAATTAAAAATATTTTAACCCAGGAATTATTTTTTACAAAATAATCTAAAACACAAGGTTAGATTGTTGGATACTAAGGGTTAGTGAATCATAACCACTCTTAACAAAAGTTAAAAGGGACACGTATTAACCAGTGGGTTCGACGATTGAACTCGGGGAACTCTCCTCGAGTTCATCTACAGAACTCTCTTGTAATTAATAACTTTGGTGGAAAAAAAATTGTATTAATTATAAGAGAATATTATGTATAAGAATCCCTATATTGATCCATCAAAAATTTTCTTTTCATAATTTTTTTGAATGTACTGTATTTTCCATATAAGCTATATAAGCTTATTGTAGATACAAATGTATAAGGACTAATATGGTAGTTTTAGTTTGGTAAAGTTAACCCTTTTTTCAAAGAGATGAATAAATATCTTTTATTTTGGGAAGAGACAAAATTTCTTTTGAACTCTACTTTTTCTGAGATTCTCCCTTCAACTTTTGTTAATTATTTTGAAGTCCTCCGATCCTGTAATGATTTTTTCAGTTTTTTCTTTCTACAATATCTAAAACTTTATACTATGCATATGATAACTTATTATACATTACCAAAATATCTAAAATAATTTTATTCATTTCTCTTCCAGATTCCTAGACCATCATAAAATGTTTATAAGATTCATATAACTATGTATTAATCAAGTATAAGAACCTCTCTTATAATTAATAATATATTAGAATTTTTTTAAAAAATTATTGAATAACAAGCATAAGAGATTATTAATTATTCATTATAGAACCAAGTTGGTTCCTTACAAATTTATTAATTATTAAAGATTATTAAGTTATAAAATATTAATTATAAGAGCGCCTACCGTACATGCCATGTGTTTTGGTCCAGAAAATATTCTATAAGAGCAGATGAGCAGCTTGTTGTAGCCAATGACTATAGTAAGCACCCTATTGGTTTTTTTCAATTAAAAAAAAAGTTTTAATTAGTGTTTGAAATGAGACGAAAATTTTGATGTGTAGGCAGAAATTGTTTCCGCAGGTCAGTGGTTTGTTCCATGGCAAAAATATCAGCCTCATCAGAAATTTTGGGCCATTTGATCAAATTGGTTTTTAAAATGAGGCACGGCACGGCCCGGCACCATGCTAGCACCACATGAGCATAATGAGCTAGTGTGGTAGTCCATTTTGAAAATCAATATGATCAGCTCCTTTCTAACGTAGCGGAAGACTAAGGAAAAAAAATTCAGAAGCTTCTGCGTCTCCTAAAAAGAAAAAAAAACAAGTCCACAGACTTTTAATAACAGAACTCCACAAAGAGAGTTGAGAAAATTCTTGGATTGATAATGATTTCAGTCCCGTTTTCATTACAAACTCCCATACTTATATTAAAGAAAACAATTACTAATTCTAAGTAGAGAAAGAAAATCTATTCCTAGTAAGGAAAGGAAAACAATTACTAATTCTAGATTTAGAAAGCAAATCTAATCCTAGTAAGGAAATGAAATAAAGTCTTAATTTGAATTTGAAAGAAAATCAGCAGCTGGCTCGGAAGTCATTCCCGGTTGGATGTAGCGTCCTACATCAGTCTCCCCTTCTTGAGAAGAACTCGTCCTCGAGTTAAATTCTGTCTCCTCAGGTGGAAAATACTCAAAAATGTCCGCAACATTGAACGTCGAGGATATAGCCAGATCCTTGGGAAGATCAACGATATATGCATTATCGTTAATCTTTTGAAGTATTTTGCATGGACCATACTTCTTGTTCTGCAGTTTTCCAGCAATACCGGTCGGTAGACGTCCCTTGCGTAAATACACCATCACCAGATCTCCCTCCTGAAAAACCTTCGATCTTCGACCCTTATCTGCTGATGTTTTGTACTTGGCATAAGCTTCTTCTAAATGCTGACGAACTTCTTCTTGAATGGTTTTCACCCGCTCTGCTAAGTGTTCTGCTGCGACACTAGTTCCAGGTAACTTAGGGAAAGTCACGAGATCTACTGCTTGTTTCGGGGATCTCCCATAGACTATCTCAAATGGTGTTTTCCTAGTGGACCGATTCATCATGCTGTTGTAGGCAAACTCGGCCTGAGCTAAAGCCATGTCCCACTGCTTTGGCCTATCTCCTGCAATACATCGAAGTAAATTGCCTAAGGTGCGGTTCACAACCTCGGTTTGTCCATCCGTTTGGGGATGACTTGTGCTACTGAAATTCAAGGTTGTCTCAAACCGTCGCCACAATGTGCGCCAAAAGTGTGATAAGAATTTAGTGTCCTGATCAGAAGTGATAGAGCTTGGGACACCATGTAAGCGGACCACTTCGCGGAAGAACAGATTGGCAACTTGAACAACATCTGAAGTTTTCTTTCAAGCAACAAAGTGAGACATTTTGGAAAATCTATCCACAATTACCATTATTGAATCAGCTCCTCGTTGGGTTCTCGGGAGACCTAACACGAAATCCATGGACAGATCTTCCCATGGTCCTCCTGGGATCGGTAATGGCATATATAGACCCGTGTTTTGGGTTTGTCCCTTAGCTACTTGACAAATCGGGCATCGTCGGACATAGTTACCCACTTCTTTCTTCAATTATGGCCAGTAAAACCGGTCCTCCACCAAGGTGATGGTCTTGTCTCTACCGAGATGTCCACCGAGACCTCCCCCATGTAGCTCTCGAACTACCTGCTCCCGTAAAGAACTCCTCGAGATACAGAGTTAATTCCCTCGAAAAAGGTATCCCTCCTGAATATGCATCTCGGGACTCAGTTGATTTGTATTACAACGCTTCCATGCTTCTCCAAAATCCTCATCTTCCTCGTATAGCTCTTTTAGGCACTCAAAGCCTGTCACCTCCGCATGCATGGTGATCAGCAATGTAGCTCGGTGGCTTAAGGCATCAGCTACTTAATTCAACTTTCCCGACTTGTGTTTCAAGGAGAATGTGAACCGTTGGATATAAGAAACCCATCGGGCATGCATCCGATTCAAATTGCGTTGATTATTGATGAACTTCAAGGCTTGATGGTCGGTGTATAGGATAAACTCTCGCTGGATCAAATAGTGTTCCCACACCTTGAGTGCTCTTAGGACAGCATAGAGCTCCAGTTCATACGTGGACCACTTCTGTCTTGCTTCTCCCAGCTTTTCGCTAAAGAACTCCACTGGTTTTCCTTATTGAGATAGTACAGCCCCGATCCCTACGATCGATGCATCACACTCAACTTCAAACAATTTGTCAAAGTCGGGTAGAGTAAGTACAGGTGTTGTACATAGTTTTTCCTTGATAATCGAGAAGCTCCGATTGGCTTCATCACCCCAATTGAACTTTCCTTTCTTCATACACTCGGTGATTGGTGCCACTATGCTACTGAAATTCCGAACGAACCTCCTGTAGAAGGTTGCCAACCCGTGGAAACTCCTAATGTCACTCACGGTCTTGGGCGTTGGCCATTCTCGGATCGCTCTCACCTTCTCTTCATCTACTCGAATTCCATCTGCACTGACCACAAAACCGAGGAAGAGCAGCTGGCTCATCATGAAGCTGCATTTTTTTAAGTTGATATATAACTTCTTGTCGCGGAGAGTCTCCAATATTTTCCTAACGTGATCCACATGCTCTGTGGGGCTGCGACTATAGATAAGAATGTCGTCAAAATAGACAACAACAAATTTGCCGATGAAAGGCTTCAATACTTGGTTCATCAGGCGCATGAACGCGCTTGGTGCATTTGATAGGCCGAAAGGCATCACCATCCACTCATAGAGCCCCTCCTTAGTCTTGAATGACGTCTTCCATTCATCTCCCGGCCGGATGCGGATTTGATGATAACCGCTCCTCAAATCAATCTTTGAAAAGATTCTAGCCCCAACCAACATGTCAAACATATCGCCTATCCGGAGAATAGGAAACTGATACTTGATTGTGATCTTGTTGATCGCTCGGCTATCGACACACATCCGCCAACTACCATCCTTCTTCGGTACTAGCAAGGCGGGCACGGCACATGGACTCATACTTTCCCGCAAGTGTCCCTTCCGAAGTAGCCCCTCTACTTGTTCTTGCAAAATAGCATTCTCCTTTGGGTTCATCCTATAGTGTGGAAGGTTCGGGAGGCTTGCTCCTAGCACTAAGTCAATATGGTGTTGTACATCCCTCATGGGTGGAAGATCATCGGGCATCTCATCAGGCATGATGTCCCGAAATTCTTCTAACATTGGTCGCAATGTCTCGGGAACTTCCTGTGATCTTGGAACTGTTGTTCCCTCGGTTACTAGTGCAATGATCTCTTGGGTGCCTTTGATTTCCTTCATGAACTCCGATCCCGTGGTCAAAAGGACCTGTCTCCTTTCGGAACGGGTAGGAGTGTTGAACGTCTCTCCTTGTAAAGGCCGAAATATTATTTTCTGACCACCTCGGAAGATAATGTAGACGTTGTCTCTTCCTTTGTGTTGAGCGTCCACATCAAACTGCCAGGGTCTTCCCAAGATTATATGACATGCATCCATCTCCACCACATCACACAACACCGAATCCGAGTAGTGTTTACTGATCGAGAACATGAAACGACATCGCTCGGAAACTTGTGTTTCGGTGCCCTTCTTGATCCATTCGATCTTGTATGGGGACGGGTGCTTCTCGGTCTTTAGACCCAACTTTCTCACCATTGTCTCGGAGACGACGTATTCCCCACTGCCACCATCGATGATGACATCACACACCCGTTCGTTGACTGTGCAACATGTACGAAAAATGTTGTTTCTCTGAGGGTGCTCCTCTTGTCTTGGCGTCAAAAGTAAACGTTGGATGACCAAGGATCGAGAGAGAAATATCCCTTCATCAGCGTCAGTCGGGATTCCTTCGTAATCGGGTTGCTCGTCCTCGATTACTTCATTTTCTCCATCCTTTTCTCCTCCTGTCTCAGTTTCGATCAAGTTCACCATTTGCCTCCGAGGACATTGATGTGATCTATGTCCCGGTTGATTACACTTGAAACATTTATCTGGGACAGGTCGAACATACAGATTGTTGGATGGGGGTATGGTCATCGGTTGTCTCGTGATATTAGTACTGCTATTGACTCCTTTGCTCCCTGAAGTCATGGGTTGAGTTGGAGTCACAATCGGAACCATAGGTTGTTTGCCACGACTTTGCACAGGTCGCGTTGAGTCACTCGGGCTGTGCTCCCAGGTTGGTGCTCTAGGCCGATCTAATTGTTTCTCGGCTCGAGTGGCTATGCTAACAGCTTCGGTTAAAGTAAAGACATGTTGCATAGATACCCGATCTTGGATTGCAAAGCGCAAGCCCCCAATAAACCTAGCCACTTGCTGTGCCTCGATCTCCATGAGATCGTTTCGGTCCGACAATCGATAAAAATCATCAGTATAGGCCTGGACCGTTCGAGCTCCTTGTCGGCATTCTTGGTATTGCTGGAACAAACACTGCTCAAAGTCCGGTGGCAGGAACCGAGCTTTGAGGAGCCTCTTCATCTTCAGCCAAGAAGTCACAGGCCCCTTCCCTCGTCGGCCACGCGAGATTTGTAGTTGTTCCCACCAAGCGGATGCTCCTCCCTTGAATTTTTATGCTACTAACATCACCTTTCGTTCCTCGGGAATACTCATATAATTGAAGAACCGTTCTACTTCCATCACCCAATCTAGGAAATCTTCAATGTGAAGATGCCCGTTGAATGAGGGAAGATCGATCTTCATGCAGTACTCTCAGGATTCCTCCCTATCATAATCCTGACACATAGGTTGCTCTCCATAAGCTCTCCTATAGTCAGCACCTCAGTAGACATTCCCCATGAATCTAGTGTCACCACGCTCGGGACCTCCAAATCATGTGCCTCCACGGCCAACACCTCCCTATCCTCCACCTCGTCGGGCTGATCCAACGTTCCGACTGAAAACATCTTCAGCATAGTCTTCGTCTTCGCTGAGGTCGTCATAGATCGGTGGACGATTATTTGGTGCAAGGCGTGGCTGATGAACGGGCTTCTCTCGGATCCCATCGTCTTCTCAGCCATCATTGTTCCTGGGATTCCGATTAGATCCTCTCAACAATTGCTCCACCATATCTTGCAGTCGTTGTATGGACTGCTATGTGGTTTGTTGGAACTCCTGGAATTCGGTTCTCGAAGGAGCCTCCCTCTCATGATCAGCGTCGGTAAAGGGATTGTCACCGTTGTGCGTGTTGGCCATGATCAGGATAAAAACCGGCTCTAATACCAACTGACGTAGCGGAAGACTAAGGAAAAAAAATTCAGAAGCTTCTGCGTCTCCTGAAAAGAAAAAAACACAAGTCCACAGACTTTTAATAACAGAGCTCCACAAAGAGAGTTGAGAAAATTCTTGGATTGATCCCGTTTTCATTACAAAATCCCATACTTATACTAAAGAAAACAATTACTAATTCTAAGTAGAGAAAGCAAATCTATTCCTAGTAAGGAAAGGAAAACAATTACTAATTCTAGATTTAGAAAGCAAATCTAATCCTAGTAAGGAAAGGAAATAAAGTCTTAATTTGAATTTGAAAGAAAATCAGCAGCTGGCTTGGAAGTCATTCCCGGTTGGATGTAGCGTCCTACATCACTTTCAGCTTAAGAATCTTTAACTTGTCAACTTTCAATTACTTGAATAATTGAAATTGGTTGTCAGTTTCTCCTATCAAAAATGGATTTTACTAGTCTCAGTTGCAAATCTTCCAAAGACACAACTGGATGGCTACAAATGTCAAGCATTCTCTTATTTTTATTTTTTAAAACTGTTAAAGTATGAAACATCTCCACATGTTAGCCGTAATCTTGGGTTTGTGGAAAAAATTGGAGTAAATGCGACAAGCTTTAGCACTCCTCAACAAAAATAGGATTTCCTCCAAATTTGTAACATTGCACATGATTTTCATTAAATCTATATAGAATGAGCAATTTTGTCTTTGTTAGTCTTTCTATTCCTCCCTCTTAACATTAACCTCAACATCTAAATAAAAATTACTCACTTTATAAACATGCTTCTTGGTTGGCCAAAATTTATCTCTGGAAATATATTAATTTCTTATAAAAATTTTACTTTAATTAAAATGTATTAGTTAAAATTGTTAAGTAGAGTTAAAAGAACATTAAAAAAAAAGCTTTTGTGTTGTAACTGTAGAAGATTTCGAGTGTGAGTTCATGAATCATGAGTTCCCATTATCTAGACCGCACAACTACCAAGATAGGAGTTTGAGGAGGCTAGAAATTGAAAAGGACTTGGTGTTTTTTCCACTTGAATTCCCATTTATAAGATGGAGACGGAACAGGTGACTATTCTACCAGAAAAAAAAACACAGACTATTAGTTTGCATCGGACAAACGTGTTAAACTCCCAATGCTTTCATATTAGGGCCCACCATTTAGTTCAACCTCTATTCTACACGTGTCTACATAGACCAAATCTTTGTCAAACGTAGTGCAGCGAAAATCATCTCTTGGGGACCAATGTTTTCCGAATCTAATTTTTTGACACTGTCCTGGTTTGATCACTGTAACAAGTCATTTTTTTCTTTAAATCTTATTTTGGTTCAAATGTCTTCATCTTTCTTAGAGCATCTCCAACCGTCCTCTATAACTCTAAATATAGAGGATCGGTTGGAAAAGAGCATTTCAACCTTCCTCTATATTTAGAGTTAGGCCTCTATATTGCAACACCATCTATATTTAGAGGATGGGAGAGAAAATAGAGGAGGGCTTCTATAACACTATTTGTAGGAAACGTTAGGGCCATAAAGTTAAAATAACGTTTTACTTGAATTAGTCTTCTTATTGATTCCAAAATGAGGAGGGACATCCGGCCGTTTGGGATGAGTGTATAAAAGATTGAATCTATACTGTTTCAGAGTATGGGTATACAATAACCCTAACAAGGCCGTGGACAAAACCCCTCATCCGGGGATCACTGGCCTCACGGCATTCCCCTCCATCCCAACAGTGGCATCAGAGCAAACCACGATCAGCCATGGCTTATTCAAGGAAATACCTTGGTCGTGGTAGATCCAGCAAGTCTTGCCGCCTCCAGTGATATGACCAGCCATCATACGGAGCACCGGGGATTTTCTTTTTCACACCGAAAGTGGATGGCTGGTGAAGAACCAATCCGACCACGATTCTACTTGCAGGGGTGTTGTGGTGTTGGAAAAATACACTTCAAGAAGAAGAGAAATCGAGAGAAGCCCATAGATTGTGGTCATTGGTCTAGGTGGAGTACTCGCCATGATTTGAAAGGAGAGAGAACTGAACTGGCCTGGGATTGTCTCTGGCGAAGCCAGAAAGGGCTTATCTCGGGGTTCCATTGAATAGGTGACAAGTGGTGAGGAAGTCAAAATCATGGGGCCCAGTATTTTGACTTCTCCACCTATATTAAGACATGTGGCGATAAGTGTGTGAGAATAAAGGGAAGAGATATCATATGGGGAGAAGTCCAAAAAATGGGGAGAAAATAAAATGGCTTCTCCTCATATTTTTGCCAACTGTCACACAATGTATGGAACCCCGAGAGGAGTTTCTGGCTTCGCCAGAGACAAGCCAAGGCCGAACTGTAATAAGGAAGAAGACGACTTCCTTTACCTTTTGGGATTGTTAAGGTTTTGATATCATACTTCGCGTACTATCTTATAATAGCGCAATATGGAGTAATATAAAGAACATCTAAATGGGCCAGAACCGAGTACAGGCCCACTACACCTTATTTCAGTGATATTATGCTCGGTTGGACACTGATTCATCCGCCGCAATAACCTGTGTTGATGGGCAATAAGTAGGGCTCATACATATAAAGGATCAAAAGGAGAATTCTATATGCTACAGTATTAAAAAGTAAGTGCAATACTTATTTTCATAGCAAGAATATCATAGTAAGATAAATTAGTGATATTGATTTGCTAGCTAAACTGCTAAATGATTACATGATGAAACGATTAGTGATCATCTAGTTATGGACCCATTTGTTGATTAAGATATAATTGCGAAATTATTATTTATTATGGTGTCCTATAGCACATAAATTGCATGATTATATTAATCCATGCTTATTGGTCAAATTTATGGAAAATCTCCCTATGTTGGGAAGTATAAATCATTAATGATTTGCATAAGAACTTTGCATTAGCTTAGCAAATAATATTTTCACATTATTAATAAGAAATGAAATAAAAATAATTTATTTAGAAGTGCTATGTAATTATAGGAGGAAAGGAATGATCATGTATCAGACGATGGTTATTATCAATTAATGTAATAAAGATGATTAAATTTACATTTCAAGAAATCCTTTGATGACTACGGTTATAACTGTGATTGTAACTCTAAAAAAATTCAATTTGATTTTTTATTGAAAAATCTACAAGATATTGTCGTCAGTAAAAATTAAATTACTATAACCAGTCAATGAAAGCGATCAATCAATTACATCACGTATAAACTTAGATCATATTAGTTACAATCACGATTTATAGATACCTGTGATTGTTTATTGAGCAAATGATCACAATTATTTTAATACCCGTGATTGTTTCTTACTATAAGATCACATTTACTTAAATATTCGTTGGTTGTAAGGACCACAAATGTTTCTAATCGTGATTGTCTTTAAATTAACAAAATCTTTAAAATTCTCATCACTCTGATGTAAAGTGAAATGTTCCCTGCTAGCTTGATTGAAAAACAATTACAAAGGAAAAATAATAAACTCTTTATTTGAACTTTTTTCGCCGTGAAATATTTGCACGATTAGTCACCGTGTGTAGAAACCTAAATATTTTCTTCATTTTCAGTCTTTTTCATGGTCTGAATGCTCAATACTGAAGTTTACATAAAAAGTAGAGCAATTTTTTTTAAAAAAAATTCGGCTTTCGAACGGACCCCTAAAGCGTTCAAACGACCACCTCTTGTCATTTGAACCTTTTATAGCCTAAATAATAGTGTTTAGTAATAGAATAAAATAATCGATTATCTTAGGGCGATGCGTCGAATTCTTTTATATCTATCATACTAATCAGACAATTCAACAGCTTATGGACTTCTCCTCCAACTTTAATCTTTTCTAGATCAAATGGATAAAATCAGCTGAGCCACAAAACTTAAAGCATTTGGCAAGTCCAAAACAAAGAGCTTATTTGACTTGTTCTTCAAAAATAAGAGCTAAAATCGAAATACGATTGTAAACTTTTATTTGGAAGCTTTACTTTTTAGATGTTAGAGATTTAGTCTCTGTTTTCAAAAAGTGAAGAAAGTTTACTTTTTGAAACGGAGCTTATTTTGCTAAAGCGGGTATATATTTTATTGTCATTCAGTCAATTTTTTAAAACAGTTTTGCCCATTAAAATTTTATTATTTTCTATTAGACTTCTATTTTTATTTCTAGCTTTAGTTTCATATTAGTTGCATTCTTTAAAAAAAAAGAAAAGAAGATACAAATGCCCTTCAAAGAATTGCTTATTTGTATCTATTATCAAACAAACTATTAAAAATAAGAACTTATTTTTTTCTTTTTTTTACCAAACACATTTAATGTATGAATAGACCAGTGTTACCTAGTTCGCTACCTAATAGAACGAACCGTGAACTGGTTCGAAGTGAACCAGTTCGTGGTTCGGTTCGTTTGAGTTCGTAAAAATGAGTGAACCCTATACCCGAATCCAATAGTTTTTGTTCCACGAATTTTCCTTCTATGGGTTCGCAAATCGGTCATAAAACCTATTTTTAATGTTTTTTTTTTAAATAAGTATTTATAATATATTTATTTCTATGGTTGAAATATGTGTTAATATTATATAAGCGAACCATACTGAAGAATATAACCGAACTCAGAAACAAATTGTCTTGTCTTACCCCTAGCGAATCGAGTTCACTCTAGAGTGACGAATTGCGAACCTGAATTCGAACCGAGCGAGCCAGCGAAGCTTGCTTATTTTTACTTTGTCACAACCATGGCAACACTAATTGAACCTTTTTAATGGGGGGAACATCTCATTTACTTAAGAACAGCTTAACAGGGGAAGAGCTCTCTAACAGCAGATCATGCACTAGAGACACCCGACCTTTACAAATTACAAGATGACCGCCTCTTTATCATTTACAATAGTGACCTGAGACCCATGCCCGTCTTGTCCTCTTTCTAATTGACTGTTCTCGCAACACGAGTGAGATAGAAGCTGAAATAAAACTATATAGATTAAGATAATTAATTTACTTCAGTTTTTAGTCGAGTTTAATTCGATATCAGCGGGGTCTTCACCTTCGATTTGGTCACTTCCCTTGTAGCGATATCCTTGAGCACATACTAGAAAGTAGAAAAAATTCAGGGCCCCCATGGCAGCTATAACATAGTAGTAGTAGTCAACTCTACCCTCATTAATATTATTCCCTAACCAGCCGGGGTGGCCATGTTTTCCAGTGCTGTGGTGCACAATGGTCACGAGTAAGCTGCTAAAGTAGCTAGCCCCTGCTATAGTGCAAGAGAGTAGGGCATTGGCGACGCTTTTCATATTTTCAGGGAACTGTTTGTAGTAGAACTCGATCTGACCGATGATATTGAAGGCTTCAGCGAAGCCCATCAGAATGAGTTGTGGAGCAAGCCACATGACTGATAGAGGTGCAACCCCATCGAGCCCACCGTGCAAAATAGCGGAAGCTCTCCTCTTCTCCTCGACCAATCCAGCTACTACCATCGATAGTATCGAGAAAACTAGCCCAATTCCCATCCTCTGGAGAAGGGTGATGCCGCCTTCGTGTTTAGTGATTCTTCGAAGGGCAGGGACAAGGACTCGGTCATAAATTGGGACCCATAGCCCCAGAGTGATCATTGATATGATCCCTAGTGATCCGGCGGGGATCTGAAACTTGGGTCCTAAGTGCCTGTCCATTTTCAGGGCTTGTGACACAGTAAATGTCCCTTGCTGAGATATTGCAGTGAAGCATATGATACCAGAAGCCCATATGGGCACAATTCTTATAAGGCATTTAACCTCTTCAACCTGTTGGATGCTACAGAGCCTCCATTTTTGCGAACGCGAACCATCGGGGTTTAATTCGCCGTCAACAATTATCGCAGCTTTGTTTAAGATTCTGAACAAACAATCCAATAACAAGATTTAGGAACACAAGTATAGGTATATAAGCATGTTAATAAGTTAAGCTAATTACAAACATAATATTCTCCAACTGTTGTTGAATTATGTAGGTCCTTCCACTTTATGTGTGTTGATGATATATGGCTCCAAATGTGTATTGATGAGTTACATATCATGTTACATGTTCCTACGAAATTGCAGATATATAGTGACAATTCCAGCACCGTAGTTGCTTTGGCATCCAGGGGTGGACACTGGAGCATGCACCGATGCCCAATATGAGAAACAAGTTGAGTGATTAGTAAAACTTCACATTGTATTTAGGTCTAATGATTGAGTATGTACTGAATTTAGCAACTTGCACTGTGATATAGATGTGTCACCTGAACTGTTGGGTGAGAGGGAGCTTTAAGACAAAACTAGTCCCATTCAATGGCGGATCATAGAGGATTCTTGGCAGCTCTTCTGTCGTAGGAAGTTTAAGGTGGCGCTTCTTGTAAGTTGCGACAATAACTTGCGCGATGCCGGAGAAGATACTCCCCTCAGGTTGGATATAAACGTAAACCCTCATGCCGAGATAAAATAGCACGATTGATCCAAACATGAGCATGGTGAGGATGCCGAGACCCCATGCCCAACTGATGGAGTCTTGGATATAAACGACGAGAGTGAGAGCGATCATCACAATTACAGTAAAAGTGAAGTAGTACCAGTTAAAGAAGCTGTTGATCCCTTTCCTGCCTTCTTCAGTGGTTGGATCAAACTGGTCTACACCGAAGGGGAGGCTGCATGGCCTGATTCCACCCGAACCTATTGATAACAATCCTAAGGCCAAATACAGGACCCCCAGCTGACTCTTTGTGGGACCTATGCATTGATTGTGTTGTAGCTGTTGCGCGGTGCATGGGGGAGGATGCAGCTCCGGGACCGACGCGGTTAAAGTTAGTGTTATCAGTCCCTGTGAAGATACCAATACCAAATACATATCAGAAAAGAAAGAGTACAGAGCTCAATTCACTTACATGGGCCATGTTGGTGTCCTTTCATGAGCACAAACTGTTCAACCTATACTTTCACCCTTAACTAACCATCTGTTCATTTCTTTTGGTGAAAAAATATTTAATCACTTCAAAGTGAACAATGATTAGTTCTGGGTGAGAGAGTATGTGTTGACTAAGAGTAGGGTAGCACTCCTCTTAGAAAAATAATCAGCTCGAAGCCCCTTTTGCAGTTGCAAATGGTTCGTCACATTTGCTGCATAAGGATAATAACTGTGGTTTATCATTTATTCCTCTCGGGAAAAGTACAAGTAAAAGACATCTCCTTAGTGTTGCTAGCTAGCAGTGTCATAGGAACCAAATCCTTTGTGTTTATCCCTATGGCCTTCGGTGTGACCAGGGGTGGTTAAGGACCATGATTAATTTCTGAATTGATCCTGGTCTTTAAACACCGCTGACCCACAGGAAAGGGCACAAGGATAACCACAGAGGATTTGCTTCAGTTCAATTGCAACCCGTTAAAAAGTACGTTGAGTAGGAAAGGTCTGAGAGTAGGGCTAGTATTCCTCATGTGGTAATGGCTGAAACGAAATTGTTACGTACAAAGCAGATTAAGGGAAGCAAATCTTCATTGGCTTTCCTATGTTAAGGGCTAAGATCTCTTGTACAGCCGTTAAATCCATACAAAGACCATGCCTGCAAGAGATCTTGACCTTTTAACGTAGCGTAGGAAGGCCACACAGGAATGGGCCATAGACGCTTGGGTTCTGCCGACAAGAGGTGCAGAGCTAATTAAAGAACAGCAGGATGATCCAATGATGCTATATAGTCATATACCAGAAAAGAAGCTATGGAAGCGATGGCAATGGTTAGAAATCTGCCAAGATACGCATCCGAGAGGAAAGCTCCGAGCAAAGGAAAAAAATTTGTTGTACCAGACCAGATGTTGGTGACGTTTGTAGCGAAGACCTGATCCATGTGAAACTGAGTAAGCAAGTAGACCATGAAGTTCGCCAGCAAACCAAACGTTGCTAGTCTCTCGAACGTTTCGTTCCCTGCATAATAATCATCATCTTTGTCAGCTCATGAAGTACTCTCAGAGAGAGAGAGAGAGAAAGAGAGAGAGAGAGACCTAAAACGTAGGGCATAGACTTCCATCCTCCAGGCTTCCTCTGGGCTGTTTTTGGTTCTAAAAGAACGCCGGATTCTTCCTGGGGTTTCTTTATCGGCGACGATGAAGATGAGGAAGAAGAAGAAGAGATGTGAAAGCATTTCATGGAGCAGAAGAACCATGAAGGGCTTGATTTCTTCATGTTCTTCACTGTCGCCATATTCTTCTTAGATGGAGTCCATTAAATCCATAATGGGCACACGTATTAATAAGAAGAAAGAGAGATAGCTAGGGACAAGATGATGATCGAGTGGCTGACGAAAGTAAGAGGTTATAACAATTGTAAGGACCTGCAGGAAGCAAAAAAGGATCCAAAACATGTGGTGCCTTGAAAGTGGGTTGGTCCCAGTTTTTCTGATTGGATTACTTTAACCGTCTGATCAATTCTACATATTACCTCTTTCTTTTGGATTCTTTCTCCGCCCAGAATCGTGTCGATCTCGATGGGACCCACCTTTGAGGGGAAGGTAAACCTGTCTAGTGGCGTTCGGTTAAACACTGATATTGGAAATTTGGAATTGACGAGTACCCGAAGCCAAAATAGTAATTATAATTGATGAGTACTATATGAGTTCTGCATAGGCAGTCTATGCTTCACACATTTTGGCCGGGGCGGTTCCAAGGAAAAAGAAAATCTATAGCATTAACAAGGTGTTGCCATGGGAGAGGGGGCGGAGCTAGTGGACTCTAGCTAGCCCTCCTAAATTGAGAAAAAATATACATTTTCTTTACAAATTGATACAAATTACAAACAGATGTGACCCTTAAACTTGGCCCTCTATTGTTTTTTTTCAGGATTATGCCTTCAAACCCTCGTTATTAGCCCCTGCAATAAAATCCTGGTTCCACCGCTCTTGCATTTTGGCTCCCAAGTGCTATGGATCACAGCTAATCACGATTGAACTCAGGCAGAGTTGAATCCCACTCATAGGTAAACATCGTGTCCCTTTTCATCTTTACTAATTATAGTTAAAATGCACTAACCCGGCTCAACAATCTAACCGTTGTTTTTCTTATAAAAAAAAGTTAAAAATATTTTAACCCAAGAATTATGTTTTACAAAATAATCTAAAACACAAGGATAGATTGTTGGATCCTAAAGTTAGTAAATCATAACCACTGTTAATAAAAGTTAAAAGAGACACGTATTAACCTATAGGTGCGACGATTGAACTCGGAGAACTCTCCCTGAGTTCAATCGCAATTGGCTATGATGCCTAATTAATAACTTTGGTGGGAAAAAAAATATTAATTATAAAAAAATATTATATATAAGAATCACGATATTGATCCATAAAAAAAAAAAAATTCATAATTTTTTTGAATGTACTGTATTTTCCATATAAGCTATATAAGCTTATTGGAGATACAAATGTATAAGAACTAATATGGTAGTTTTAGTTTGGTAAAGTTAACCCCTTTTTTAAAGAGAATAAGAAATATTTTTTATTTTGGGAAGAGACAAAATTTCTTTTGAACTCTGTTTTTCTAGGATTCTCCCTTTAACTTTTGTTAATTATTTTGAAATCCTCGTACAATGATTTTTTTAGTTTTTTCTTTCTACAATATATAAAACTTTATACCATGCATATGATAACTTATTATACATAGCCAAAATATCTAAAATAATTTTATCCATTTATCTTCATGATTACTAAACCATCATAAAAAGTTTCTAAGATTGATATAACTATGTATTAATCAAGTATAAGAACCTCTCTTATAATTAATAATATATTACAATTTTTTTTAAAAATTATTAAATAACAAGTATAAGAGATTATTAATTATACATTATAGGATCAAGTTGGTTCCTTCCAAATTTATTAATTATTAGAGATTATTAAGTTATAAAATATTAATTATAAGTGCGCCTACTGTACGTGCCATGTGTTTGGGTCTAGAAAATATTCTGGAAGAGCAGATTGGCAGCTTGTTGTAGCCAATGAACTACAGTAAGCACCCCATTGGTTTATTTCAATTAAAAAAAAAATTTTAATTAGTTTTTGAAATGAGACAAAAATTTTGATGTGTAGGCAGAAATTGTTTCCACACTAAAATGGACCAGTAGGGTGCCTGCTGTAGCGCAATGGGCTATCAGTGGCTGTTGCCCATCCGCTATAAATATCAGCCTCATCAGAAATTTTGGGCCATTTGATCAAATTGGTTTTTAAAATGAGGCACGGCACGGCACGGCACCATGCTAGCACCACATGAGCATAATGAGCTAGTGTGGTAGTCAATTTTGAAAATCAATATGATCATTTCCTTTCAGCTTAAGAATCTTTAGCTTGGTCAACTTTTAATTTCGGTTGTCAGTTTTTCCTATCAAAAATGGATTTTGCTAGTCCCGGACGAAATCTTCCAAAAACACAAGTAGATGGCTACAAATGCCAAACATTCTCCAGTTTTTATTTTTTAAAACTGTTAAAATATGAAACATTTCCACAAGTTAGCCCCAATCTTGGGCTTGTGGAAATATTTGGAGTTAATTGCGACAAGGGCTAGCACTCCTCATCAAAAATAGGATTTCCTCCAAATTTGCAACATAGCACATGAATTTCATTAAATCTGTATAGATTGAGCAATTTTGTCTTTGTTAGCCTTTCTATTCCTCCCTCTTAACATTAACCTCAACATCTTAATAAAAATTACTCACTTTATAAACATGCTTCTTGGTTGGCCAAAATTGATCTCTGGAAATATATTAATTTCTTATAAAAATATTACTTTAATTAAAATGTATTAGTTAAAATTGTTAAGTAGAGTTAAAAGAACATTAAAAAGCTTGTGTATTGTAACTGTAGAAGATTCCCAGTGTGAGTTCATGAATCATGACTTCCCATTATCTAGACCGCACAACTAGGAAGATAGGAGTTTGAGGAGGCTAGAAATTGAAAAGGACTTGGTGTTTTTTCCACTTGAATTCCAATTTATAAGTTGGAGACGGAACAGCAGACTATTCTACCAGAAAAAAAAAACAAAAACAGACTATTAGTTTGCATTGGCCAAACGTCTTAAACTTCCAACGCTTTCATATTAGGGCCCACCATTTAGTTCAACCACTATTCTACACGTGTCGACATCAGCCAAATCTTTGTCAAACGTATTTGTAGCGAAAATCATCTCTTGGGGACCAATGTTTTCCGAATCTAATCTTTTGGACGCAAACGGTTGTGCTACTCCTTCGTAAGTTCCATCTCGACTCAAACGATTGGTACCCAATTTGAGTAGAGCTTGGGTGAAGCTTATCTGGGTTGGGAGTGTGTGTGTGACGTGTGTGTGAATGAGTGTGTGGGGTCTTCTTTCCAATTGCCTTCAGCTTCGCCTCGTGGTGTTGACCTAAAAAAAAAAAAAAACTTTTAGACACTGTCCTGGTTTGATCAGTGTAAGGAATCAAGTTATTTTTTTTCTTTAAATCTTATTTTGGTCCGCGGAATGAAAAAGAAATAGGTAGAAAGTCAAGAAAGGCTGCCAGGAAGGTGAGTGGCCCTCAAGGAAAAGCTCGCCACCTGGAAAGGAAGGGGAAACTGCTATCAGGGGGAGGACCCCCCGAAACCACCCCGCTCTCTTAGCTCTCCAAGCCAAAGCAAGAAAGCCGCTCCGCTCCCTCGCTCCAAAGTGGTCTAAATCTTTCTTAGAGCATCTCCAATCCTCCTCTATAACTCAAAATATAGAGGATCGGTTCGAACCGTCCTCTATATTTAGAGTTGGGCCTCTATATTGCTAAAGTGCTCCTTTATATTTAGAGGGTGGGAGAGAAAATAGAGGAGGGCTTCTATAACACTATCCATCCCTTAAAAAGTCATTTGTATCCTTTTTTTTTATTTTTTTCTCTCAATCTTTTTCGAAATACCAATTGTATCCTTATAATTTATTGTAATAGTTATAATTTTATATTGATTTTTTTAATAATTGTTTAATTTTTAAATTTAATTCATCAATAAAAGATTAAAAAAAAAAAACCAAATCCTCTACGGCATCACCCCTTGAGGTCCTCACGTGTCCCTTTTTACACCTCTTAACCGTGGTTAAGATTCATCCACCCATCCTTGGTTTTTTTATAAAAAACATTAATTCTTTTTTTTTAATTAAAAACGTATTTTTGATATTAAAAAAACTCTAATAACAAACTTTAATAATTTGTAGTAATTTTGTAGGCCAATTATTTAGTATTGAATGCAAAAGTGGTGAATTATTGAGTTTTAGAGAAAAAATGGAAAAGAAAACGTATGAAAACTATTTTTTAAAATAATAAATGAATAGTGTTATAGAATAGGAATAGTGATTTAGAGTTCCACACCATTGGAGCAAATAACTTTAAAGTGGGGTCCATCTCCTCTAATAGAGAAGATGCGGAAATAGAGGTGAGATATAGAGTATTATTGCGTTGGAGATGCTCTTAGTGCCTTCAGTATAAAATGGCTATGAAATAATTTGTTGTGCCTTATTTTAGTTCCAACTAACCTAATATTTAATTACGTTGGCTCCTTTTTACAACCTTTTTTGCGTATATAATTCTCCACCCATCCTATTATGGTATTAAAAACCTAATTCTTTTTAATAAAAAATTGACTTCGTTTAAAAATTAACGGTTGAGTAACTTGAAATTCGAAATTTAGGCCATTACTTGTTTAAGGCAAAAGGTATTATTAGTTTAGAAAAAAATGGATAAAACGATCAAAGTACACTATTTTATCAGCTAAAACTAAAAAGTAGATTATAGAATAGGAATATGATTTAGAGTGCACCCATATTGATGCAAATACAAAGTGGGCCATTCCTTTAGGTTTAAGATGGAAATAGTACGTTTATGAGTCACTTAGCGTTGGAGAGTCGAAAGTCCTTAGACTAAAATGGCTATAAATAACTTGTCCATTAGTGTCTTATTCGAATTTTAGTATACTCGAAATTCAGTCGAGTCGAGTAACTCGGCCGAGTTACTTGGGTGACTCGACGAGTTTTCGAACTATGGTTATACCTCCTAAAATGGCGTTAAAAAACACACGGTGGATGAGGTATCGCCTTAACTAAAACTTAATAAGTCCATTCAATCTACCTTCATCATGTATGATGGTTCTGGTTCAATGTACAGTCAGTATCAGAGTATACTCATCAATGGTAGCTAATAGGTATCAGGATCTTCTCTGTCGATGTACTCTATGATTTAATGAATAATACATTTATAATCCTCTTTTCCCTTTACTCTTCGTGGTTGGTGGTATGATCTTCACATAAATTTGTAGCTTGTTCTCATTCCTCTTCTATCTTATTACTGCCTTGCTCTTGGGCTCCTTACTGCCAGCTAGGGTGTCAATGGGCCGGGCATGAACTTGCATTTTTTTTTAATAAGCCTGCCCCATTTGCAAGAGATGTCGCTTTAATAGTTTGCTTCACATCCCGGGTGGTCACATAATGCCATGCCTGCTAACATGACTTTTTCAGCATTTTTTGGATAATGGATTGAGAATATGGAAGGAGTTGTTTAAAATTGGTTTGATGTTTCTAACTATTGATGACTTAGATAGACAAGAATGGTAGATCACCATTCATGTTGCAAGGCATTGCATATCAAGCTGGCATTCCTCCCAAGCGAGGAATGTTAACCCCATTCGGAAAGTTAAAAAAACAAAAAAATCCAAACTCTCATGGTAGAAATGATACGAGTTGTTGCTGTAACCGATTACTTCAACAATTAGTTAAAGCAACAAATTTTTTAATAACTCATTTTGCTTCTATATTGAGAGTTGATTGTGTTGGGATTTGCCTAAAATTCTAATTTGATTAAATACTTATTTTTATGGAATTATCTTTTAGGATTAGAATATAGTTAGTTTAAGGTTTGATTTTATGTTTATAAATAGAGGCATAGGGTATAGGCTTATTAGGTAAACTAAGAATGTGAGTGTTTAAGACTTCTAAGGAGAGCCATGGTATTTCTCATGAAGAGTGGTGACTCTAGGAAAAAGAGTGATGACTTTCGGGAGATCAAGAAAATCTTGGGAAGAAGTGCGTGCTCATGACTAATTTTGGTGGACTTTCAATAGTGGACTTTCAATAGTTGAGAGGGTATCCTGCATATTAGAAATTCTTAATTGTCTTCACCCGTGGATGTAATTCTATTGGGGTGAACAACATATATCTTGTGTTGTGTTTTGAATTATTTTCAAATTTGTTTGTCATATTATCTTAGAACCCAAAGATCGCAGGTTGACTCCATTAAGGATACCACCCAACATTACTCACGGATTATACTGGTTTTATTCAGGTCTTTTTTATCCGATTAGATTAACAGAGTCTAGTCTGCATAGCCCTGATATACAACTTTCTGTTCACTAGCCCTCATGATACTCAATGCCTGAACACCCCGATCAGTAATGGGGTCTGGCCTGTATAAACTTACATCTGATCCGAGTGATCGTATTAACATTTCTAAGGAGTTCCCGGAGCCACATTTGCTGCTAGGATGATTATAGACGACATTTAAAAAATTCTAAATGAACTGGTGCATATGTCTAGAGCACTAATTCTAATAGACAAAGCCTTGTGAGCTCTATTGCTATCACCTACAAAATACATGGAACTGGATCATCTCAATGTGGAGACTCCTCCCCCCAAAAAAATGCATTTGGATCATCTCACTTTTACAAGAAAGAAAAATAGATGCATCCCACACATGAGAGAATGATCAAGGAGAAAGTTTATCAGTTCTGAAATCATTTTTCCAAAACTTGGAAGGGTAAAGAACTTGCATGCCTTTCAAGTGTTTTCATATGGTTGAAACTTGAAACAACTTGTTCAAGTAATAATATGGAAGTGATGTTTCTATTTGATAGCTTTTGAGAAAACAAGGCTAAAGCTGATAAAATGGCACTGCCAAACTCGAAATTGTCCATCAAGCAAGCTCATGTGAAAGTCCAACAAAGAGGGTTGTCGACCTTTGTTTGATCAGGCTCTGTGCTCACCTGGCATCTCAGAGAATACAAGCAGAAAAATCCGAATCTGGATCATTCAAGGATAACCCTTCTTCATTGGCCATTACCCAAAAACAGTCAGATGATTCTAACCATTCAACCGAGCAGACATTAATCATATAAAAGAAGGATGAATCTGTGATCCTAACAATCCTTTGGAATCAAATTCATCATCATATCCATAACCACTAGCTTAAAAGCCTTCTTCCCATTAAAAAAACTGTAGTATTCTATCCAGCACAGATGTTCCATTCCAATTAAAATAGTTGGAAAACACCAGACCCAATTTATTCATAGATTATGCCCTCCTCTATCTTCCAAAAAAAAAAAAAAACTTAATAAGTAGAGAATTTTCTAATTTAAGATGATTACAGACCCAGACCCCAAACATCAAGGCCTCAGACTCTTAACTGTATAGCTATTACACTCATGGACGTCAGGAAAACGAAAACCCAGATTTCTGCCATGGTCTTGGCATTATAGCATCAGACCCACACATATTTCTGGCTTCTGTCTTTAACTTAAGAGAAGGGACCCGAAATCAGAGAAGATCATCATAGGCAACGATTTCTCTGCCTTTGAAAGGCAAATCTAACCCTAATCCATTTCTAGGGCTAACTGTACTTGAACCAAGCTTATTACCTCTGCCATGTCTACTTAGAGGTACTTCCGCCCGAAGCAGCTTCGACGAGGAAAGATGATCCCAGTTCGAAGAAACCCTAATTCCTTCCCTCCAGTGAGGAAGAGGATCGTTTGCCCAACATACTTGTACCTGCAATTTCACCCTAATCAAAGTAAGAACCATAAAAAATTCCTCAAAAAGATGGGATTGAGACTGAGACAAAGACAGAGAGAGCCTACCCTTATGGAATCGACGGTGATGCCAAAGGAAGGATCTTGGGAAGCGGCGATGGCGGCCTCAGCAGAGTCGTTTGAGCGGAAGGTGATGTAGCCTATACCAGCACGGTCAATGCGGAGGCGGGAAATAGAGCCGTAGATCTCGAATCGAGATTTGAGGTCGAGCACAGAGCAGCTTGGAGAGAGAGAGCTGACGACGACGGTGGGTTTGTTGGGCTGATCTCCATTGCTGTCTGGTTTCGAGGTGGGCATTGGGCGTGGCCTTTTGGGGAGAGAAGATGAGACATTCCTGGAGGGGTAGGGTTTCTCTCTCTTGCGGCTCATGTTGAAGGAGATGTCTCTGCGAGTGGGAGACTGAGATATTGCTACCATTACTAAGTTAGTAGGGCTATCAATGCTCCGGGAGGACCGGGCTTTAAGGGTCAAGCCCTAGGGTTAGGGCTGCCAACGGGCCGGGCCGGGCCTAGGTCTTACTGGGCCCGACCCTCATTCACCATGGGCAAGGCCTTAGCCCAGCCCTAGCCGTCAAAGGGCCTGAACTAGCTACACCCAAACCCCACTCTCAAGGGCTAAAGCTGGGCTAGGGCTGAAATAACCAAAAAAAAAAGAAGTTGTTTTGGTGTTTTTTTCTACATTGATTGTTCATATAACGTACAATTCTCCTCTTTTATTCGGACTTATGACCAACAATGTAATTCAAAGATCAATACCACGGAGTTTTAGTGTAGTTAGATTATTAGTGTTAGTGCACCCCCCACCCCAATTGTTAGTACTAATATTATTATACTTATTTTAAGAAAAGTTACAACTAACAAGCAATAACATTAAAAAGATGATAGAAAGAGAACACCATTAGTTTGTTACACATACGCAATGTAAGTCTTAGCATTAGATTTTTTTTCATTAAAAAAAAAGGAAAAACATTATAACTTATCGTATTAGAAAGATATCACATTATAATGCTAGTTTTTTTTTTTTTTAAGGACCCCACAAAAACCAGATATCATTTACTTACGTCAGTAGAGCCAGCTGGTCAGAAGTTAGCTAGGGCGGTGGAGCTTTTGCAACTCCCCTTGGGAGGGATTAGATCCCAGACCTCCACCCTTGGAAGGCCACACCCCTACCACTCATGCAAGAGGCTGCGGTTATAATGTTAGTATGTTACACACACAAAGTAAGACTTAGTCTCTTATGTTATTATAAGTATTAAATTATTATATTACATATGTAATATATTAAATATAATATTACATAATATAACAAAAAGAATGGAGGGTCGGGCTAGGCCGGACCGAGTACTTACAAGACTAGGGCATTGAGACAGCCTGATCCGTTTACACCTCTAATTACAAGTAAGTTGACTGTTACTTAAATAAGTAGAATTGTATGGTTCTTGAAGTATAATAACCTAATTCAAGTGAAATAATTTGAAAAAGCTATGCAAGATGAATTAGTAATAGAGACTCTAAGGTTTCACAAAATTTTGAACTCCTTACAATTGCATCTTTTTCGAAATGGTCTTAGGTTGTCTTATGACCATACGGCCTCAGTAGCATTAGTGATATGAAAGATAACTTTGGTAGCGGGATTGCACGCTCTTAAAGCATCCTAAATTTAACCATGATATTGCCTTAGGATATTTTTCAAATAACTTGAAGCAAGCTATATTTTATAGAATTGATATAACTTTATATGCAGTGGATATAAGTTATTGTTTTAATATTTTATATGCAACATATAAAATTATATGTTATATATAATTTCAAAACCCCAGTTTAAATTTTGCATGCCCTAACTTAACATGTTCTAAGACAATGTATGGAGTAACCCTGGCCATACGGTATCAAAAACTTTATCCAATGGAAAAATGTTTATGGTTCAATTCTAACACAAAATCTAACACTAGTTGTCAAAACAAATCTAACATGACTCATTTTGGCTATGAAAGAAAATTACGATACGACCCGATCCGGATATGCATACAAAGAATTGTTATGGAACCAACTTGAAAGGAGATCGCAATCCTCTGCTCAACTTATCGGTCTTCTATGGGTTTTGTGACTACTAATATTTATTAGAGATAGTTTATAGAATACCATAAAGTGGTGTAATAAAGTGAGATGAGATAGACTTTAATCCTAATTTTTTTCAAATTTCAAATTTAAATCTACTTAGTCATAATCTTCTCAAATTTCAAATTCAAATCTATTTTAAGATGAGATACTGTATATCTCATTTCATCCTATTACACTACTATATGATATTTTCTAAACTATCTCTATTAATATTTAAACAATCAAACAAAACTATCACAATGCATCAAGTTTTCAAGTTTCTGGTTGAGCACAAGATGATCCGGGTATGTATTTAAAACAACTCATTGCAATTTTTAAAAAATTGGTGCATATGTAAGGATTTTGAATGAAATATGAAATGGGTCACACAACATATCCGGGTCCAAAGTCGTAACAATTCAATCCCATCAGGCCAACACGGCTACACTTCTTTGCATACCAATAGTGTCGACCCCATTCCCCATTGGCCCCAATACATCCCAAGAGTCTCAAAACAATACATCCAAACCCACTCTTGGTTACTCCGCTTGCCTTGTTGGCTTCTATATATATATAAAACAAATACGGGACATGGAAGACTAAAGTAAGTGACCATGCGCTGTCACTTTCCTTCTTAAGCACTCTCCCTTGCAGGCTTGTGCAAAGAAACTCTTTTTTAGCTATCCTACATTACTATAAGCATATTTCTAAACTATCATAGCTACTTTCCGTATTACCTTGACTACATGGTAGAACCATAACTCCATCCTTTGAAAATTTTGTTTTCTTGACTTGGAGTTTTACATATGGGTTGAGTTTGAAGGATTAAAACAATTTTTTAAGAGTGTTAGTCCAGTGACATAATTCCATTTTTTTTTCCAAACTCTTACTGTTTCTTAGTATAAAAAAACATTAAAAAAAAAAGAGTTAGATGATTTATACATTTCTCAATCAGGTAATGCTAACATCACTATCTTTTTAAAGTCAAGTCATTTTTTTTAGAGGATGATATGTGTCATTGCAAAACAAATTTATTTTTCTCTTAAAGTTATCTTCTTTTCACATAATAGGAACTTCAAAGTTCCTGGAACATCAAAGATCTGGTTTTTAAAATTCTTGAAATATTTACAATTGTGTTCTTTTCTACTTGAGTTTTTATAATCAAATTCTTAAGAATTTGCTAGTCCACTGATCTTTTGACATGAAACTTTGATATTAGAAATTTAACATTAAAAACTCATTAATATTTAATTTCTTAATTATACTTGTAATACAATATAATATAATATTCCTTATTTTCTTAATATAGAATGTCAATATAATTGGTTTCCCCTCTTTTTTTTTTGTGACTCGGTGTATTCATATCATCATTCTACAATGTTTTAGGTGTCATTTGAAATTATGATAAATTTAAAATCCGAATAAAAGCACAATATCATCATCAAGTAAGCGGTATCATAAACAAAACAATCATAGTAAAAATATATAAAAACACCATACAACATCCCATAGATCACAACAAAAAGCTTGGAAATCTTTTTTTTTTTTGTAAACTCAATAACACCACAAGGTGATTACTGAAAGCAATTGAAGGAAACACTCACACTACCCATGCAAACACACACATAACATGCAAACACATACCACACATTCAACCCTAATAAGTTTCACTGTAGAGCTCCTCAAAACGGGTACCTGAGGCGTCAAGGCACTTATAAGGGGAAGCATGCTCGGATAGGCTAGTATTTCACGAAGTGAACTTAGCATTGCTCTTTGTTTCTTAAGGTCACTATAAGGTCGATCACAAAATCATTGCCTCCCTTTTCGAATAAGGAGAGTATAAAAAGGGGAGAGTGTGGCTGGCCAAAATATGCTGTACAGTAGGCCACTCTCTCCACCCGAGATCGAATCGTGAGACTTCTTGTACTGTGAAGAGGAGATGAAGTTGAACGCAAATACCTGAAATTGAAATTCACAATCTCTCATTTCATTATATTCCATGGCTTCCATTGCAGTAGTAGCAAGAACCTTCAATCCTCACAGAACCCATCTTAAGATCTCACCTAAATACTCCCGTTATTCCATTTCTCCCAAACAACCTCCCTACAAAGCCAAACCCTATTCAGCATTCCAATCTTCCAACTCACTCCCTCGTTTCTTAGACCTGGTTCCTCCACTTGCAACTTCTCCTTTTGATTTCTCTGCAACAACAACAACAACTTCTAATGGGGTTCTTGATGCAGTTGGGGATATGGAGGTTCTGATGTCCTCTGAGGCCGATCAACAACGACCCACTCGGCTTCTTTTATGGGTTTTGGTTTGGACTTCTCTCTCTCTTGTTTTGTTTGCTGCTTGTGGGGATGCTCGTGCTGCTTCTGATTCCATTAGGGCCTCGAGCTTTGGTCTGAAGATCGCGAATGCGCTGCGGGGCTCCGGATGGCCCGATGAAGCTGTGGTCTTTGCCCTTGCTACGCTTCCCGTGCTCGAGCTTCGTGGGGCTATTCCGGTCGGTTATTGGATGCAGATGAAGCCTGTGCTCCTAACGGTCTTATCCATTATTGGGTCAGTTTATTTTCTTATCCTCTCTTTAACCCATTTCTTAGATTTTATATTATGTTCTGGGATTATGTCTATGAATTTGGACAGATGGCTACTTCGGTTGTTGAGGAATGTTCTTTGATTAGTTTTAGTTTGCCACTTATTCTTTAACCCAATTGAGAGAATTCGGTAGGTTGTGTTTTCCCAAATTAGTTCCTGGGGTATCTAAATGAATTCGAAGGAAAGTTTTTTTTTTTTTTCTTCCCGAAATTGTTTGGTAGGTTGGCTTGAATTATTCCCTTTGTGTTTTTCACTGCAGAAACATGGTTCCTGTGCCCATCATTGTACTCTACTTGAAAAAGTTTGCATCTTTCCTGGCTCAGAGAAGTCCCTCTGCCTCGCGGTTCCTTGAACTACTGTTTGAGAAGGCCAGAGAGAAGGCCGGACCTGTGGAAGAGTTCCAATGGCTTGGTCTGATGCTGTTTGTGGCTGTTCCCTTTCCTGGAACCGGGGCGTGGACAGGAGCTTTTATCGCTTCCATACTCGATATGCCCTTCTGGTCTGCCATCTCTGCAAATTTCTGCGGGGTTGTGTTGGCTGGTCTTCTGGTAAACTTGCTAGTGAACGTTGGTCTCAAGTATGCCATTGTAACTGGTATAATTCTCTTCTTTATATCTACATTCATGTGGGGTGTCTTGAGAAACATTAGGAAGTCTCTGAGCTTATCAAACTGATGTGCCACTTTAAATAGATGGAGGTATGCAATTTTTTCTTCAGAGTAACAATCATGCAATCTTTAAATTTATAGACTGTGGTGTGTGAATTTAGGAGGCTATGAGCTCATCTGTAATACTTGCACGCTTTGTTCTATCTAAAACTATAGTTCTCTCCCACAATCTTGAACAAGAACTAGGGATTCTCCTACCACAGTTGTACTGGAGCCTTATCACCCTTCTCTTACTGCGAGACAGGATAATTAATCATTATCTACGTAGATGTTCGACCTTCTGAACTTCTGAGTTGGGTAAATAAGAAATGATCCCCTTTCTTGTATTAGCGAATGTATTTATAAGTTCTAACACAATCTTTACAGAGGCCTAATGAGGCTGTGAGGAAATTCCTGTAATTCATGACTCTTCATATCCATACTGATCCAAAAAAAAAAAGCTTATATCCATCATTGTTTTAAATATGTTATCTAATCATGTTCAAGTGTAACATTAGAAGCAAGGTTATCCTATTTTACTATTTCAAGCTTGAATATTAAACCTAAGATTGCAACATCTACCACATCAACAGTCAATTGTGACAAGTCATTTCTCAATTTCCTTGTCTTTATTTGGTGATCTATTCAATGCTACATGTCTATTTGATTTTTTTTTCTAGTTATCTAAATTAGTTTTTTTAAGGGACTGCTTTTAGAGGAGTGAGGCCTGCAAATTTTCCTCTATTGATCTAGAAAAAGGAGGAAAATATTGAAAATGCTTTAAAAATTAGAAAGCTCGGTGGCTTCTCCATTTTGAAACCCTCACTTTGAAGTTTGAATTGGTTAAGTTCTAACGGGAAGAGTGCATCTATAGGGTTAAGGAATTATGGGGTTTTCTATGCTCAAAATGGGTAGATGTTCCATCTATAGGGGCTTTGGGAGGCATCCTAATAGTGTGTGATGGGAACTAGTGGAAGTCCTAAATTCTGAAGTGGGGGCATTCTCACTCTCTAGTCTTTGTCAATCTTTAGTGGAGGATTTTACTTCGGGTATTCATAGGTGTCTAGGGACCATCCAGGAACTCAGATCATTGTGACTTTTGCCAGGAGTTAAACGATGTTAGTGTTAAGTGGGACAAGCCATAGTGTTTGGGTGGGGATTTTAATTGTATGCGATTTTTCCATGAGAATTTTGGGAGGTTGCCCCATCTCCAACAAGATGAGAGAATATGAGGACTTCCATTTTCCATCATTATCTCATTGATCAGCCCCTGAAAGGAGCACATTTTACTTGGGTCAAATTTTCAAGAACGGCTAGTCTTAAACAAATTGGATAGATTCCTGGTATGTGATTGGTGGGAAGAAAAATTCTCTAATGTCACTCTAGCAGCCATACCTTGACCAACATCGAACCATTTTGGAAACTTCTAAAAGAGGCGGTGGCCTCAATCTTTCAAATTTGAAAATATGTGGTTGGAACATCATGGTTTCAAGGAGATTGTGGAAGAGGTTTGAAGAAACTCGTATATTTGGGGCTAGCAAGTACCATTTTTTTTAATCTTAAGATGAAAGCCCAAATGATTAAATTTTGAAATAAAGAGGTGTTTGCCATTCTTTTAGAGAATAAAAAAGAGGATTGTGGGTGTAATAGAGTTGATAGATGTCAAAGATGAGTTGGGGTTGAACCTAGAGGAAGATGTTAAGAAAAGATAGAAACTAAAAGAAGATTTTCAACAGCTTTTAAGGAGTGAAAAGATAAGTTGGAAGTAAAAATCACGAGTTAAATGGTTAAACTTCAAAGGAGGGTGATCAAAATACAAGATTCTTTCATAAGGTATCAAATTTGTGTAGGAAGACCTACTTGATCTCTAAATTGTTTGTTGGAGGCTCCTAGAAGGAATCCGAGGGGGAAATTAGGGAAGTAACGATATCTTTCTATGAGAAATTCTATTAAGAAGAGCAGACTTTTCAGCTAAAACTGAATTGGAATTATTTTGACTTGTTATTAGAGGAGTAGAAAGAGAAAGCTTAGAGAGGCTGTTTGTGGAGAAAAGTTTTGGAATAATTCGAGGAATGGAAGGAGATAAGGCTCGAGGGTTGGACGGTTTCTCTATCAAGTTCTATAAGCGCTGTTTGGATATTGTGAGTTCAAATTTTGTCAAGGTGGCCAAGGAGTTTCATGAGAACGATAAGCTAGATCGAGTCTTAAATAGTACTTTCATTACGTTAATCCCCAAAAGGGAAGGGACCCAAGAGCCGAGATTTTCATCGAATCAATTTGTTGCAAAGTGTTATAAGATTCTGGCAAAAAGATTGGCAATGGCATCCGGCCTTAGGTGTGATGGGCTATCATCTCCTCAAGGTTTAGGAAGTAGAGTTTCTTTACTTTAAGAGTTCATTCTTTTGCTGAGACTTATAAGATCCGGCACTTACAAGTTTTGTCATTTGACACTATGCATTTTCTTTTGAGAACTTGATGTATCGTGCTTCTCATCTCTTGGGTTGCAATTCTTGTAAGACTTCAAATGCAGCAAAAAGAATGATTTCAAATCTCATAAAAATGATAAGAATTGAAATCTCTTAAGAATTAATTTTGTTTGAAACCTTGACAAAGTGACTCAAATTTCCTAACAACTACTATGACAGTGTAAAGTGCCAAGCTTAATGTGTCTCAACAAAAGAACAGACCCTAATGGTTCATTTAGTTCCTTGGTAAAAATAGTTGGGCAATAGGAATGACATGAGATAAATGATGAGATATTTCCGAGAAATGAGAAAAATGTTATGCATTGGCGAAGAGATAGGAGATGCTGGTATGAAGCAGTGTTACAAATCTCGTTCTCAGGTTTTTATCGGTCGGAGTTTTCTCGGGAGATTACAAATCTGAATTTTTTTCTAGGTATTTCTCGCCAAAATCTCAGCAATGATTAAAGAAATATATTAAAATTATAGAAAATAGTTATAAATATCACCTAGTTAAAAATTCATAAAACCAATAACATTGTGTATTTCTCCCGATATTTTTAAAATCTCGGCTAAATCTCATGATATTTATGGGATAAAATTATATTTCTCGCATAATTTTAAAAATATCACGATAAAAACGGAGTTTTAAACTTTAGATTTTTTTATCGGTTTTTCTCGAGAGAAATTAGGTATTTCTTGGGAGAATTGTAACAATGGTATGGGGAATGATTTTTTTGTATATAAATTATTTTGGTTCAACTTTAAGCTCTTTCCCTCTTCTGTTTTTCACCACCTCCAGATGCTTCACTGGCATGGTTGATGCAGAGGGAATCAAAATGTCTGGAAATGGCATGTGACTTAGGGTGGAATATAAAAGTGGAGAGCTTGGTTCCATTATTGGGTAAGGTAGTCTGTCAAGAGCAGAGCTTTGAGCAAGCATGGAGAAGTTAAAATGCCCATTCATTTTTTAAATGAATTGGACAAATTTTTACTCTGAAAGCTTATTGCATATACTCCCATGGAATATTAGGAAAAATTATTTCAGATGGATGAGATGAACACATGAAACCAGGGCATTGAAAACCTCAGATTTAGATAAGGTTTCTTGATTCTTCTCCATCAAAATCAAGTAAATCCTTCGAGTTGCCTTCATTTTGTTATGAGAAAATGACAGCGGAGGTTCATTGCTGCAGACGTTTGGATTCATGGTGTCCGAGGTGGAGGATGTTGGTTTGGTCCAAATTGGAGTATTTTGATGATTGGTAAGATGGTAAATATTTATACGCAATCATCATTCATCTCATGTCCAAACCAGCAGTTTCGATTTTCATGATATTTGTACTCATTGGAGTGACTTGCTGTAGTGAGATCTTAGAAGAATGTAATAATCTTGCAAATCTGGCTGATAGAGTTTGAAATGTTGTTAGAATCTAAGTAGAAAAGTGGTTCTACCTTGTAGTGTTCTTCTTTATGGTTTATTTCCATATGTTGATAGCCCAAAGACCACAATGAGAACATGGTCGAACTGGTAAAAACAAATGAAAGACAATGGTGTTAAATGGGTGGTTCATTCTAGTCATTGAGGGACGTTTTTTCTTATTTGGACAACAAACCAAACCACATGCTTGTGACACAGAGGACCAGATCAAATTGAGCACCAGTAACACACTAAACATTTCAACATCCTCTGGCTTCTCGGCAGGGTGGGATTCATAACAAACACAGGTGACCATTGGTGGTGGCAACAACTAGGGGTGCCCTGTAATTCGGCTAGCTCAAAGGAGACGATTGAGGAAGGCCTTGATTTCCTCCCATTACTGGGGTTAAGCCAGAGTTCAATAGGTTCATCATTCTGCAACGCAACCTTATGGAACAAGAGGTCGTCGCATGTTTGACCCAAGGTAACCTTGCAAATTACTATCATAATAATAATAATAAGAGGAATGTTATCCCCACTTGGAATTTCATATCCTCGCTAGGGAAGCTGAGCTTCTCTCGACCCTTTTTTGCAATTATAATTAATTAAAGCAAGAACAACGTGAAAGAAAAAAATTGTTGAGTTGCGCAAAAAAGCCAGAGGACGATCCTAAATCTACAATAAAACCCACCCTTTCAAATGGTAAAACTGGTTCAAAACTGATTGTCTACTTGCTTTTAATTTTATCCTAGTAGGAAAGAGAGCAACTAGATAGTCTAAAACACATAAATTGTGAATGGGTCTACAATAACCACTGCGAATAGGAATTAGCTCTCCATTTTATTGGTGAACGTGGAATAGCTGCAGCCCCTTGGCATTCTATATTTCTATTGGTCTACGTCAAGGAAAGTGATTGAAAATCCAACGGTGTCAAAGCTCATATGCATTAAATGGTGGACCCACTTGATGTTTTGGTGCTGTTGGATTCTCAACCGGTCGGCCTAGCTCTTGACAGTATCTACTACTATCGAGAGTTTGTAATCACTTTCCAAAAAAATATAAAAATAAATAATCACCTCCTCAGTCCTTGACGCGATGAGGGGCGTCCCAGATCCCATTATCTTGCCTTTTGTCCCCTTTCTAATCACATCACATTTAATTGTGGTTAAAATTCATCCACTCTTAAGGTTCACCCATTGTTTCTAGACTAGGAAGCACGGGTATGGCGATACTTAGATACGGCGATACCATAGAAGTTATGAAAAATAGTTAAGGTTTACCTTAGAGTGTGGTATCCGATACGGGTACGGTTATATGGATACGTTTCTATTTTCAAAGTATCCGTGCTTCCTAGTTTCTAGAAAAATAAAAAATAAAAAACAAAAAATTTAAATATAGGGTTAAAGAAAAACTAACTCAAGTTAACGAGAGTCGAAGGGTCAGCTATTTGAGAGCGAGGGGAATAGTCCCCTCCTCGGCGACTATTACTCTGAAAAACAAAAATCAAAAGTAATGGCTTCAAAATCATTTGAATGTGATTACCAAAAAAAAAAAATCATTTAAATGTTCTTCTTTTGAATTTTTTTTTTACTGGGAGGGGGCGGGGGGGTAGATCGGCTGTTGTAGCCCTTTGGGTTACGTAAGGGGCTGCTGCTAATCCATCCTACCTTTACCCTTCCACGAAAGAAGATATGGGTGGGTTGTGTACCTAACTCAGGAAAAACAAAAAGGGAATGGGGGTCTATAATAATAATAATTTATTTAATGTGTATTGGAAGCAGAATCCTCCGTTCATAGGATCCTCTAGGTCTGGACTGGGCCATGCCAGATCTCCAACTAAAAGCATTACCTGGTTACGGTTACGGTGGGAAGTCGCATCCTCTTATCCTTTTATTTATAGAATCTCCGCCGTCAATATATGAATAATCGAAGGTGGGCCCCTGATGATCGTCGGTATGAGTACATTACAGGGGTTTGGAGGACGCTAATTCCGGTCTTCCCTTGAAATACGATAGCAATACCCTTTCTTTGATCTTTGAACAAATCGAACCGTGTGGATGGATGGGACCGCCCTGATGCTCTGCCCCTTCGACACCACTAAAAGGCCACAATCTTTCTCTCTCTCTCTCTCTCTCTCTCTTATAGTTATAGAGGAGGAGCAACTGTGCAGGGAGAGAGAGAAGTGGTGGGCAATTTGGAGAAATGGGGATGAAACTGCGATGTAGCGTTCACCATCATCTTCTGGTGATACCACCACCACCACCATCATCATCATCATTGTTTTCCTTCTCTTCCTATTCTCCATTATTGCTACCTCGCAAGAACATCAGAGATAAGCAAAACCAGGCAATTCTATTCGAGAGAAATCTTCGAAGTAGAAGATGTGTGATCGTCGCTTCCACGAACGTAGCTGCCCCACTTTCGGAAGGATGGATGCCCGACAAGGGCGCTTCTGCCCCTAGCCTCAGCGACATCCTCTGGCCTTCTGCAGGTAACACAGAGATCTGCCAGAAATATTTGGGATGAATAATAATAATATTATAGTATTTGTGAAGTTACTAAAATAGCCTGGTTTGTGCTAATAACAGGGGCGTTTGCGGCAATGGCACTACTGGGGAAGATGGATCAAATGCTGGCATCAAAGGGAATCTCAATGACCATTGCTCCCCTGGGCGCCGTTTGCGCCGTCCTCTTCGCCACCCCCTCCTCCCCTGCTGCTCGGGTACCCTCTCTCTCTCCCTCCCCCTCTCTTAACGGCTATTATAACTGTTAATTAACGTTAAGCCATAAAACAGTGCATTATGCCTTTTTGGGCCCAAGGCCCATCCAAGAGGCGGCCCGCAGAAAATGTGAAATCCTCCAAGACTCATTGCTCAATGTGGCTATCTCATGGGCACAGAGCCGGGTCATTGTCAGCTTTGAAAATTGGTGCATAGATGAGCCATGTGACTTAGGACTGATTGAGGAACTTGAAATTGAAGAGAAAGATCACCTACTTTGAAATTTTCATTTCCACATATTTGTTGAGGGTAAATTTCCATTTGTGGTCCATTTTTTTGGTCGAGACTTATTAAGTTCGGCACTCTGCAAATTTTGTCATTTGATGATATGGATTTTCTTTTACGAATTAGATGTACTGTGCTTTTCATCTTTTGGGTTGCAATTCCCTTAAGACTTCAATGCAATAAAATGAATGATTCCAAAATGATGAGATTTAAAATCTCATGATGGTAAAAATGAATTTTGTTAGAAAACTTGACAAAGCGACTAAAATTTTCTAACAATTATCATGCCAAAGTATGAAGTGCCAAGCTTTATAAGTCTCAACAAAAGAAAGGATTCTCGGTATACTTGATTAATGCACCGCCCAAGACCGAGTAATGATAAAGATAGCACAATAAATCTTGTAGTTATAGGGAACCAAATCGTTTGTGCATCTTCTTCCTTGTGGCCTGGGTGTTCAAAGGTCAGGATCCCTTGTATAGTTGTTTACTGTTGTTAAATCCATACAAGGCAAGAGATCCTAACCTTTAAACACTCAAGGCCACAGGGAAGGACACAAACGATTTGGTTCCTAGTTTGAGGCGTCACATGACCTGACTGCGGAAACCTTCCATTGTGTTTTATTTTCATTATTATTTTACTTCGCTTGGGCCTTGAAAATCCACTACATAGCATGTTGATTGTGTGCGGAAAATGTGATTTTAGAATTTGAAGATAATATGACAAATAAATATGAAACTAATACAAAAACACAATACAATACCTGGTTTACCCACAGTAGGATTACATCCACGAAAGAAAGCGGTTAAGAATTTTCATTACACAATGATTACATGGTATAATGATATCTACATACAAATACATGGAGTTTGCTCTCTACGAGTGCCACTAGGGTTAACCATGAGCCCACCCGTCTTTTCAAGAGCTAGGGCTCTTCCTGTAAATCTTATTCACTCACATATCATCAGCTTATATATTATAAGCCTGTCCCTAAGCTTATTTATAAACATATGAAAATCAAATCTTGAACCGACTATTTTTTTTCCAAATTATAATCTTAAAGATAACTCCATAATAATAGATTTTAATGAAAGTGTAATTCTAAGCAAATTCTGTAGTTAAAAAGTCAGTGTCTGAGTTCTGTGTAAGCCTGTTTGGAACATACTAATGATCTAGCCCACCTTTCTCTCTGCGATGATGCAGAAGTACAATATGTTCATGGCTCAAATCGGTTGTGCGGCTATCGGTGTGCTAGCATTCTCATTTTTTGGCCCAGGCTGGCTCGCTAGGAGCACTGCTCTTGCTTCATCCATAGCCTTCATGATTTACACACGTTCCAACCATCCACCCGGTAATACCTATTCAGTCTATTTTTATTTTTTTTTATAAGTGGTAGTAGTCTTTGCAGGGTAGTATTCCATTTTTCTTTAAAAAAATATTTCCATCTAAATATAACTCTTGGTATGTAGCTGCAAGCTTGCCGATTCTGTTTATTGATGGAGCGAAGTTGCATCGCTTGCAATTTTGGTATGCTTTGTTCCCCGGTGCCGCCGGATGCTTACTCCTCTGCTTGATTGTAAGTGATAATGTGTGCTTTATATCAATGAAATCAGCTGGATCTCATGGACTGTCATTAATGGGTGTTCATTTCTTCTACTTAAATGGTTGCAGCAAGAGATGGTGTGCTACTTGAAGGACAACTTCAAATTTTGATATTTCCATTACTCAGACCTGTCAAAAGGATCAACACAAATGGGGAAAATGTACATTCAATCTCTTTGTAGAAAGGGAGCTTTTGAAAACTCTTCATACATAGCGTGCGTCCTCAGTCTCACATGCCAGGTATTTTCCTTTTAATCTACTGGTGATGCTGTGACAAGATTGATCTCCGTTCCCGCTTTGACGCTAGGAGTTGGTGACGTACGCGACTCTAGCGAGATTGATGATGAGCATAGATAGTTTATCTGTGATTGTAATGATGTTTCGTATATGGTTGTTTGAAAGATAAGAGAGTATTGTAGTTACAAAAATTGAGACGGGATATCTCTGGTCACTAGAAAGCAAATGTTCTTAATCATGAATTTCAGGTTCTTCATGTGGCAAAAAAATTGCTGATGAAATGAAGAAATGATCAAACATATGAATAGTTGATCATGAAGCTTTATGTTTGATCTTCTTTTGCTCTCAAAGAGCAAGCGGACGGACACAGGTGCTTGCATTAGGTAGTTGTTTGGCAATATGTTTGAAGTTGTGCTGCTTATCGGCTTTTCAGGATAGTAAAGCTTCTCATGTTCACTGTGAGGGCAACAGTGAGGCGCACTGCCTAGCCAAGCACACACTCCGTGTCACAACCCAAAATCCCCCTTAGGAGTTAGGAGACTTTTGGCTCGTGACCGCTATGTCATACCATCCTGTCATGACACATAAGGCGAACTTGAAAATTTCTTAATAACTTACTGTATTATTTTCCACGTGCTAATATAAACAAAATACTGAAATATAAGCTAAACCTGTACACAAGGTCCATCACTTGAGTTACCAACTCAATTCAATACAAAAACTCTCACAAGATCAACCCAAATACATGTCTCTCCCTCTCATCACTCAACCATCACTGATGACTGTCTATCGGCTTCTCGACATACTCCTCCTTGACCCCTGGTTCAGGAGCACAACCATCCAATCTGTGACCTGCTGAAAATAACAACTTCGGCTGAGCATTGAATACTCAGCGTATACAAACTACTAACGGACAATGTTATAAAACATTCACATGTCATACGAAGTACAGTTCATCAAACATTTGCATAATCAGAGTACGGAAGTTTAAAACAATATAACAATTTCATATTCGCGAAAAGCATACTGTAAATCATACTTTGAGTTCGTTCACAAACCATATTTAAATAACTTATGAGTCTTACGAGTCTCTTATGAGCCTTTAACTTATGAGATTCAAAACCATATGCGTCTTATGAGCGTATGAGAATCAAGTCTTATGAGTTCTTAGAGTTCCATAGAGTTCTTATGAGCGTATGAGAATCGAGTCTTGTGAGTTCTTTGCGTTCCTTAGAGTTCTTATGAATTCTTGTGAGCCGTGAAGTCTTAGAGCACTTATGAGCTTGTAAGCATTCACTTATGAGATTTATGAGATCTTATGAGCTTGTGAGGTTCTTATGAGTTCTTGTGAGCCAGAGGTTAGTACCCGCACAACCCTGGGCTATCAATCTCCTTGATTTCTTGTGAGACTTATGAGATTTTCTTGTGAGCCAGACCTTAGCACCCGTAAAAAGACTTAGAGCTGGGTATATAAATACCCTTCATTGAAAACATCGAAGTGAGCTGCTAAGATCCTTGATTTCTTATGAGATTACTTAGAGTCGGGTATGATATATCCTTCGATATACCCTACCCTTGACCAACCCGATATTTGGCTTTATCAATGCTTATGAGCTTGGTAGCTTATGAGTTCTTAGAAATCCTTATGAATGTTTTGATATACTGTTCTTATGAGAAATCATAGTGACATACGAGACTTATTAGCCGTAGAGTACTTAGAAAACCATAGAGTGCTTAGAGTGCTTGTGAACATAATAGTATTCGTGGAAACTTGTAAACATTGAGTCACCTTATGAGCATCATTCTTCATAGTGAGTATTGAAAACATCGACATAGATTATGGGATTTCATTCATGGAGTGATCATAACATTTACATGGGCTACTTAGTCTATTTTGTAAAAATCATAATTCTAAGCTTATTTTACGGTAAAACCATTCTTTTAATATTTATGCTTAATCCAAAACTCATCATAAAAGTATGGTGATAATATACATCATTTGTGATCAATAGGGCAAGTAAGGTTGACTCATTAAGTATAGTAAAATTCTCAATTTCATTTCATTCCTTCAATAGTATACGCATATAAGACTACATGCCTTAGTCTTCTTAAAAACATGCGTCAATACCTACTATTTCCTTTCAATCATGCTAATAGTATATACATACAAAGTTAAAGCTTAGCTTTCTACAAATTTATATCCAAAATCATAGTTTACTAATACTAAGCATGAATGAATAATAATAAGGTAGTTAGTAGCTTGTTCTACCTTACAAAACCGATTCCCTACGGTTTAATCGCTTGAGAATACTCCGTAGAAGTGGGGGAAAGCTTTTGGCAAGCTTATGGAATCAATTCCAACTTGGGAAAGGTTGAGAAAGTGAAGATCGTACTTCAAGAAGCTAAACAAGCTTCACTTTAAGCCTTGACAACCACCTTTTGCAAAACCTCCTTCACAAACCCTAACTTCTCTCTCCTTTCTCTCAAAACCTTCTCCAAGGGTTGTGTAAACCCTTACCCACAAAAATGGGTGCTTAAATAAGCCAAGGGGGTTGGCCAATGACTTAAAACCCCTTAAAATATCTTCTCAAGGTCGGTTTCAGCACAAAAAAGCATGGAGGGGTCGACCGGAGGTGTGACTGGTCGACCAGTGGTGTTTGGGGCCTTCTGGAATAATCCCCCATACAAAAAAAGAGCGAGAGCGGTCGAGTCCTGGTCTGACCGGTCGACCCTTAGTGGAGGGGTCTACCGCTAGTCTCCCGCTCATGTTGCTCGGTTTGTCTGCCTTGGCGTTTTGGCCATAAATTTTGACTCAGTGATTGGATTTTGACTATTCAACTTGTGTTGGATTCTACATTCAAATGGGAACAACTTTCATGTTTTGCACAAAGCCCAATTCTGAGTTTTAAATGGTCGAAATGAGCCTACAAGTGGACTGGTCCAAACTGTTCCAGGAAAACTCAGCAGACCAATTCCCAGAAATCCCACATTTGACTTAACTTCTAGTCCTAATATCGAAAAGTAATAAACATGAACTTTAAAGAGGGGTTCAATATCTTTCTAATGGTTCAAGAATTATTCGATTCCGACAAGATATGACCCAACTAGAGCTCCCTCAAGTTGAGGTTATGGTAAGACATCCACCCTCTTTGACACTTAGAGTATTTTATACTCTTGTGTTTGGTTCCCAAACACACATACGGCATACCTTATGTTTCACACGCCAAAAATCAGTATCATAACACTCATTTAAAATGAAATGCCTCATTCTCATTCAACCAACACCAAGTTTACGGGGACGACCTTGGCCTTACATATACCATCCATTGGCACTATTCACATACTATTCATTGCACTATTCACAAGCTATGAAAGCAAGATCCAGGGTTCTACACTCTGAGCATCCTATTCTAGGATGAGAGCCCCTCTGCTTCCCCCCTCGGGGTGTTAGTAGATCCTATGGGGAGGTACCGTTCGATCCAGGCACCTCTCTCTCAGTTGGGAGTTCTTAAGTGTCACACCCCGAAACCTATACATAATATTACTAATATTTGTATAAATATCAAGGCGTGAACCGGAAACAAAATTCCAATATTAATGAAAATTAAAATCATTTAATACTTCATTAAACAGATTTAAATAACCAGCATAACTAAAAGACTCAATAACATGAGTTCTCCCAAAAACTAAATCATCCAAAAATTTCATATAGTTTACCTTACTATAGTTCTCTCACACTCTAACGGGAAAGAAAATTTTAAGGTTGATCTCATTTGCTCAAACGAGATCAATTCCTATTCTTTTTAATCACCACCTGAAAAAGAAGAATCAATAAGGGTGAGCTCACAATTCAACAAGAGAATACAACTATAATTTAGATGCATTAACAATTCATATGATAAAATGACTAACAAATTCTGCATATTATTCAATTAAGTCTTTACTTATGGTTCAATCCGGTCAAGAGGCGTCTTACACAACTCACCCTATTGACCAAGGGAATCCTTGAGGTCTCACACAGCTTACCCTATCACTTGGGTCTCACACAGTTCACTCATCTGAGAATTGAGTGTCTTACACAACACAACTCAACTCAATACTCTATTTCTGGATAGGTACTCTACTCCAGATATAACATACTTTATTTGAAAAGGAGTTTCAGCTGTGCTCCTACAACTGAAACTTTAGTTATAAATATCATATATTTATAACCCTACAAATTCTCAATCTCCTATGATAATGGGGTTGAGGGTTTCACAAGCCCCTAAGGACTTGGAAAAAACTATTTTTATGCTAGTGAGTTTTGTAAAACCCTTATACTAGCATAAATGAGCTCAGTTACTAACTAATTGGTTACTAACTAATTAGTTAAGTTGTTATGGGTGTCTTTCAACCACCCAACAAATTAACTAATAAAATATAAGCCAAATTACTAACAAATTATTTTGTAACTAATTATTTAAATTTGTTACAGGTATCTTTCAACTATCTAACAAACTAACTAATTAGTTATAAAGGAATCCCAACAAAACAATGTTCTCACACTTAAATAATATATACATTTAATTAAAGTATCTTGGGAAAACTAATGTTGAAAAATCTATTTTCCCGTTTTTAATTTTCAACTAAGGTTTTGACCCACAAAACTATTGATTTTGGGAAAATTTTCTTCACAAAAGTTGTAGATCTTTTCGAGCTCTTCGAAACAATATACTATCGGACCAAAATCAGATTTAATGTTATAAAGTTATGACCCATATACTGAAACTGAGTAAATCTCATTTAAATTAACTCAATTCCGAATATCACTAATTTTAATCTCCTAGATCTCTTATATTTTCTTCCATAAAATCTAATATGTTATTCTATCATTTGTTAAAATCACTCATAACATGTTTAATAAATCAGAATAATGTCTGTATAAAATATTTATCTGATCTATCATATTTTCATACACAGAATCATTAACACAAGAAGAAAAACACATTAAAATTATTGTGTGATCACAACACACCCGACATCTAAACAATAGAAATATTAATTTGTTTCTAGATCTGATTTCGAGAAGAATGCAAGAGGGTGATTGCTTAGGAGAGCTTCGATGCTAACTTGGATGATCCAATTCCCCTCACCAAGTTCTCCATGGGATCCGGTAGAATTCCAAACTCTACATCCTCTTTCCTCCTCTCCTCCCAACACGATCATATCCCACTTCTTTTAATTCAGGTTTAGCAAAAATATGGCTATTTGATTAAACAATTCTATTTATACTAAATTCCATATAGAGAATTACTAATATATCTCTACTAAGGCCTATTTGCTTATAACCTAGATTTAACCAATTTAACTCATTAAATTAAATCTTGGGTTAGCCCTACCCCACCAAAGTTAGCCATACGAACAAACACCAAAATATCAATTAATAAATTACCCTCAGGGTATAATTTACCAATTTACCTTGAGTGTATTTAATTTAAATTAGGGTCACTACATTAAGTCTTTGTTTTGTAGTGTTTAGTTGATTTATGTGTAGTTCTGTTGCGTTTGTATTTTGTTTCTCATCAACCAAAAAAAAAAAAGTTGTGCTGCTCTAACATATTGTAATTCAGGCCACTTTAGTCGGGATATGGGCCAACTCAAGCCCAACCCAAATAACAGAAGAGTACTGGGGTTCAGCCTAATTTGACAACCAATCTAAGGTGCCAAGCATTAGGACTCACTTCTCAATCCTAGGCTCATCTCAGGTTGATCGAAGTTGGGTCATGATCACAGTTCCTAAAAGGGGAGAATATCTCCTGAAACAACTCAAAAACAAAATATTTTGAGAGCCTTGTAGTATTGGTTTCTAGTAGACCTTACTTTGAGTTGGAAGCCAACCAATACAAGGTCAGGTAGGGGAATACAATTCCAGTCGACATAGGAGCTACCCCATTCCCTGTCCTAGAATAGATCTAATGACTGAATTTGCAATTAACACATCAAATTCTACTAGTCGTTCATGAATCTCATAATTCTTCTTAAGAGACAATCAAACTAAATATGCCCAATTAGTAAAAAGGATGAAAAAATGAAATTGAATCTTCCCAACAAGCAGTGATAAATATAGAAATTAAATATTTTCCAACAAATATTTGATGGCTTGTAATTACTAATTAGGATGTCAACGGTTAACCGTTTCCATGATAATCTGACTTGCCCTACCCGACTTAGGAGGGTAAGGGGAGATTTCTTATCCAATTGATAAATCGTACAGGGTTGCTAATACTAATAGTATCTTTACACATTTACAAATAGATAAGGTATGGGTAAAGAGTCATATGCCCTACCATTTTATCCATTACTTGAGGATAATTGACAATTTCATATATGTTTCTAAATCCTTGTGGTTTTGGATGAATCAATGGCGATAGGATAATTTTAATGAAATTATATTGTTTCTTTATAAACGTGTAAAGTTGTATGAGATCAGTGTTCTTTATAAATGTATAAATGTCTATTGAGATTTTATTTATTTATTTTGTAGTTTGATGATTTCGTTATTATGCATAAATAAAAATAGTTTGTGATATGAGATACGTAATTTAATATTAATTTAACATGAATTTATTAGGTTTTCCTAATAACCCATTATTTACTTGATTACTCAATTATCCAATAATAAATTGTCTTAAAACCAGTAAAGTGAGGTGATTACTTAACCCAACTACCTGATTACTCATTACTCGATAAGTAACTTGAAAATCTTTACCTTACCCCAGATGATCGATCATATGGGTGAGTGAAAATTTTACTCTACTTATCCTATGTTTGATTGCCGAGCAAACATGAAAAAGAAAAGAAAATTAAACAAAACACAACTAAGATTATATTAGGAATTCAAAAATTTTCTTCTCTTTTCATGTTTTTGCCTATTTTCTCGACAACCAAACGTAACAAATTAAGATAAGAGTAATTCATAGATCTATAGAAGAAATCTTAAATAGGTCAAGAAAAGGTCGTACCGATCTATACTATACTAATTGACAACCCTCCTGGTAATCATCTCTCATCGAGTCACAAGATTGACATTAAAACAAAAAAAAAAACCTGTAGTTTATAGAGAGATTCCTTAATCCGCCGCATTGTTAGACTGTAGTTTAAGGAGCAGGACCCATTTGCCATCCAACCAATGAACCATTTCATTACTTAGGAGGCTTTGGATTGTCTCTGGCAAAGCCAGAAACCAGTCTCGGGGTTCCATACATTGTGCGACAGTTGGCAAAAGAATGGGAAGAAGTCATTCCATTTTCTCCCCATGATTTTGACTTCTCCCCATTTGATATCTCTCCCTCTTATTCTCATACACTTATCGCCGCATGTCTTAAGATGTGTGGAGAAGTCAAAATCATTGGCCCCATGATTTTGACTTCTCCACCATTTGTCACCTATTCTATGGAACCCCGAGACAAGCCCTTTCTGGCTTCGCCAGAGACAATCCGAGGCCTAATTAGGAACATTCACCCATCCAAATGCCCATCACCCTGACCCCAAAATTGTCCCCATTACATTATCAAATCTTCCAATCAATCAAATTAGCTTAAAATGTTTGTGATGCTGGTGATCTGGATTGGCACTTCCTGGTCCTTGCCGAGTCACGAAATCGCTCAAACTCGGCCAATTTTGAAGAGTCCGCCTAGCATTCCCCATGAACATATGGATGGGTTGGTAGGCTGCATGTACTGTCCCTACTTTGGAATGTAAACGGATGGGAGGACACGCTGTTGTTGTATGATATCAGATCATAGCCAATTGCAATTGAACTCAGGAGAGTTCAACTGCATATGTGGCACTTGCCTTTTGGGAGAGGAAAATTTTGAATTTTTATTTCCCGCTTTTGTTTTCTTCTTTCAATAAGCAAGCCCCACATATGAACTCTCTCAATTGGCTATGATATGATCTCTTGTTGAATGTAGAGTACAAATTTTTCATACGATTCGGATTTTGTTATATTTGAATTCTATTCGATTAAATAATCTATAGATCCGAATTTGAGTAAAGATCCACCCGATTATAAATTGGTCAATTTGATTTAGACTTCAATTATTTACTTAAGATTCGAATTCAATCACAGTAATATTAAATTGTTCAAATTAATTTTTAAGTATATACAAAATGTAGCAAATTGTTTAAATAAAAAATCATATAATATTCTATGCATTAAAAAATCTTAAATGATAATAATAATAATTATTATTATTATTATTATTGTTATATATTTATATATAAAATCTTATTACGTTGATATTTTTAATATATATATATATATATATATATATTTGAAAACTAAGGTTAAATTGTTGAACACTAAGAATTAATGGTATGTGTGGTGTTTGCATGCTCTGTGTGTGTTTACATGGGTGGTTTGAGTATTTTCTTCAATTGCCTTTGGTAATCACCTTGTGAAATTATTGAGTTTACCAAAAAAAAAAAAAAAAGGAACAGGAATTGGCTGGGTGCGATTGAACTCTCCCCGAGCTCAATCGCCTGTGATTCGATCTCCTCGTCGCAGGTTGCAACCCCTTAGATGTAACCGTAGGGTGTGCAAATGGAATTGGAAGTTCGAAGTGATAGTAGATCTTAGACCGTTGAAGTTGTGTAACCAAATACCTGGAAGGCACGTGGTAGGTAGGCCTTGTGAAAACGACTGTACACGTGTCACATCAGCTAAAATGGACCGTTGTTTTGCTGTCATTGCGAACAGGCTCGCTATCCGAGGCAGGAGGGGTCCGCTCGGGTACATCGCTCCCATCAAATTCTTATCTACATCTCGTGCAAGAAAAGAAATGAAAAAGATGTTTTACCTCTCCCGTGGGCCCTACCTCATATACCCCTAGCTATCAACGCGCCAAGATAACCACCACGTCTTAGCTGCCACGTTGCTTTTTAAATGGTCCCCACTCCATTTAGGTTCCGTGGACGCTGTCTCGATTGCGTGGCGTGTCTGAGAAGACCGCTGTAATCCGACACGTAGATCTACCTGTCCTGATCGCTGCCGAACACGTGGCCCCACTGTAATTTTAGATCTTCTGTCAGATATCAGGTGGTCGGGAGAAAATTATCGTCATCATTGTACACTTGGCAGTATATAGGTGGCTACCTAGCTGGGGTTTTTTAATCATACCAATAGAAACTGGATTGTTCCGTTAAAGTTGGTTAAGAACGAGTTGACTCGGGCGAGTTTATCTTTTAAAGGCATAAGAAAATTTTCACCCAAAAATATGCATAAGAAAAAAAAACTTTTATTTATTTATTCATTTATTTATAATGAGAGATAATAAATAAAGAAAACAAAAGAAGCAATTGTGCATAAAAATAATTTGTTTAAATACAAAGAGGAGTTCAGTAATGTAAAAAAGAAAAGGCAGAGCTATGGCTCAAATTAATCTCTAAAATAATGAATATTGTAGAACAATTAAGAGCAATAGAGAAATGGAATAAATAGAATGATATGAGTAAACCAAATGGCTTTGAATTGGATATAAGGCCAGATTTCGACATCGATCTACATTGTTCTCAGGTCGCATTCAACATGTGCAGACCGAAGCATTCCCAATCCGTAAGCATGCGATCGATGGTATCGCATAATCTCAAGTGAGAGATGTGATATATATGCCCTAACCTCATTAATTAACAACCCTGAAAACCCCAAGTTCCCTTTCCATTTGGATCATCCATTTTATGGGGCCATCTTCTTTTCGTGCACTCCACCAATAAATCATGTTGGTTCTCTATATGATGATTCTAACCATCCGTTGGGAATATTCTTTTGTGTACCTTTGGCCATGACTTCCTCCTCCACTCCAACGTCAACGCTAGTTAATTTGTACGTATTTACAAATGAGTCAAGTAGTTTTTTTTAGTCTATAGCTTGCAAGAACAATTTACGGCGCATTTACTTATATCAAACAATGATGGTATTTATCTGCTTTGGATTGTCATCGCTTTATCGCGTAGCGGGGACCCAGACCCCCTTAGGGGTCTGTTTTGTTCTTCTTTGTAGTTTGGTTTAAATGATATCTCAAATTCCAAAAAAAAAACAGTGATGGTCTACATGTCTTTACATAAATATTAGAAAACTAAATAGGTTTAATCGATAAAACCTAATCTAATAGAAAGCAGAAGATATAAGCATTTTGTTTAACTTATCAAGATGTTGACTATTTGTTTTAAAGCTGGAAAGCGATCTTAGACAGCTAAGTATGCTTGAATTATTTGTCCAAACTCTGATGGAAGTGATTAGAACCTGTAAGCTGCAAGTCGTTGTGACGTTAATTTGAATTCATTCAAATGAAATTTTACAGGAATTTTTATTTTTGCATGTTAATGGGGGTGTGATGACTTTCGCATTTCAAGTGATACAATTTAGGAGAAATTCAGTTGATCTTGTGAATGACATATACAAATCCGAAGATCAAGTCGTAACGTCTTCCCGACGCCACTGAAACTAGAAGTCATTACCAGTTGAGGAGCATGTTGAGGATGAAACATTACAAACTTGACTTTAATGATATTTATTCATTTGTTTTCCTTTCTTTTCTTTGCTAGGATTCAAAAATCACATTGTGATGTTCTTTAACAAATACACACAGAAGTCAATGTTTAGAAAGGGAACCCAAAGTTCAAATTATGAAGAGTAATTAAATATTCAAAAGCTTCTTTCACCATGTTTCTGCATCTGAGTCCCATTTGCAGAAGCCTTTGGTTCCCACAGTTTTCTGAAGCATGGCTATGACCATCTTCTCAATTTGGACATGTTTTTGATCCAGCTAATTCTCATGTGCTTTTGATCTGCTTATATAGTTCAATTTCTAGGAATAATTTAGGGCCTCTTAGATTTTTTTCTTTCTTTCTTATAATGTTTTAAAAAACAATATTAAATCCAGACTAGCATTTGCAATAAAAAGATCTTATTTACATTCCAAACAAACTTTCAATAAGCTCACACAGCGCCCGACAAAAGAAAATTACAGAAGGGGCAAAAGCCACCATTTCTTATCGGACATTATTACTGTAATATACCTGGAAAAACAGAAGACAAGTGCAAAACATATACACAAATGATAACTATTAAGACCAGAACCAAAAGGCCTGATCTTCACCCGTGAATCCAAAGTTACAAGAATTTTCAGGTGGGTTGGAGTAATCGGCATCTTCGAAATTTGGATAGTTATATGACGGAGGCAGCAGGCTCTTGCTCAAGTTATCTTCTTCATCTTGCGAGAGATCCGACTGGTCAGGTTCAAAAACATGAGAAGAATTGGCAGGCTCTAACATAGAAGAATTGCCCACCTCAGTGTACTGTGGGCCATCAGAATCAAAGATGTCGCTTTTGGCTGAACTAATGTCTTCCTGTTTACATATCATAATTGGCAAATTGGATACTTTCTGCTCAGAATCAGAATTGGATGCAGGTTTCTGTGGCTGCGAATGAGGTGGTTTATTGTGATCGGACAGTTCCGAATTTCCCCTTTCTTTCTCGTTGAGGAGCAGCTTGTCCGTGAGCGAAAGAACCTGTTAAGAACAATTGTTCAATCACTAAGGAGGAATGTCCAAAGCTTACTATAGCTAATGGGGAAAGAAACCGTGAATATTTTGCACAAAGGGAATTACCTCAGTTTTCAGTTTTTCCTTCTCCTTGAGGAGGCTATCACAATCAGCCTTAAGGCTGTCATAGCTAGCTTTCAAAGTCTCATAATCCTTCTCCAGCTGTTTTGTCTTCCACCGGGCCCGACGGTTTTGAAACCATATTGCGACCTGCCGAGGCTGCAAGCCAAGGTCCTTTGCAAGCTGGATCTTCCTTTCTGGTTCAAGCTTATTCTCTACCTCGAAATTTCTCTCGAGAAACTGGACTTGATTGGCTCTAAGCCGTCTCTTCTTTTCAGGTTGATGAAAGCAGTCATCCAATACCTCATCCTCTTTTTCTTCTTGATCAAGGGGTCTTAAGAACGAATCCAGTGTGTTTTCTCCATTAACATTTTCAAAGCTAACCATGGATCCTGAACCTGAACCATAATCCACCAGACATCAGATAACCACCATGTAAAGAATCGACAAAACAAGAATACTAACTTTTCAAGAAAAATTTACTAACAGTACTATCTGAATATTTTATCTGTATAATTCACACAAATGGGTATATTGAAGGAGGTGGGTTTGGCAGGTCTTGTTACTCTTATTAAATGCTTTTATCACAATTGAGGGCCTTGACGGGTTTTGCTTCATTTTTCATTGTTATTCGTTTACATCTAAATTACAGAACAACGAGACATTAGAGCAGAACGACCCAAGAAGGTGGCACCAGCACATTGAATGCACTACAAAGCTCAATTCAACAATAAAATCAGATCGGATCAACTGCCCCGACAGCAAAATTCGTAAAACAAATAAAGACTAATTGGTTGATTGTGGAGTACACCCAATAAACACAAGAACCTCAGCCTCATCGCTTCAAAGATTAACTAATGGTTATTCTGTTCTGCAACTTAAAATAGTCTACATGTTGAAGAACTAAACTAGCCAAACGTTTCATCAGGGAAAAAAAACTTCATATTTCTCCTTAAAAACCAGGTAAATTAGACATTCGGAAAGTACAATAAGAAAACCCATCTCCCAATAAAACAAACAAGATTAAGCATTTAGCCAGAAAATATATATAGCTAAGGAAATACATGAAAACATAATAATAGCACTTAGAAAAATAATTAGTCAAATGAAAATTGGTCAGTGGAAATATCTCAAGACATCTAAATGCAAACAACTAGCAAATTCCCACCAAAGGAAAACCCGCAACTCACAAAAATAAGATTTTTTTTTTCTTAAAGAAAAGTCGATTATAAGCAGAAACCCAACTGAAATAAGTGGATCTTCAAGCAAACAGATGGACACCCAAATATCAAAATATTCTGTACCATGTGAAATCAACATAATCCATAAGGCAAAACTGCAATTCAGAAGTTACTATCTAAAAAAAAATCAAAATTCGACAACAAAAATACACTAAGAACATTTAAACTATCAAGCATAGAGATTTAAAGTAATAATTTCAACAAAAAAAATTAAATCATCCCAAAATACAAAGCAATAAAATACTAGACTTAAAAAAAAAAACAACTAAGGTTACCATAGAAAGAAGGACAAGAACTGGAACTCAGAAGAGCTTCAAGAGCCCCAGCAGAACAAGGAATCCCTTCGTTTTGAAGTATAGCAGTCATATTTGAACCGCCATAAACCCTCCTACCCGCCATAATTTTCACTATTTTGAATTCCCGGACAATTCAAACGGTCATATCTTCACGCGAAGATCCAAAGGTCATGATTTCACCTTATCTATGGCTTATGACGGAAGAAGCTCGTGATGAGGATCACTGTCATGTGAGAAGTATGAGAGCAGGGGTAGCTCACACCCATCACTCAGAAGAAGAAGAAATGGTCAAAGCCGACGGAGTTAAAGGGAAACGTACTGAGCAGATACGAAATCTCCGTCCTCTCTAACGGAAAACATTAGCCGGAGAGAGGCTTCTTTCTCTGGTTAGAATTTTGAAGACCTGGGCTTTAATAAGATTCGCCAAGGGCTTTTTATCTCTGGCCACAGATTTACTCTGGATGAAGCCCGAGTAAGTTACTCGGCCCTAAGTCCACTTTTTTCCTTACACGTGTCCCTTTTATCCTTAAGATTTACTATCTCTTATGTTTAAAAGAATCTAACCTTGTTCATTGGAAAAAAAATAAAAATTTGTTTAAAAATTTATTTAAAAAATTAAATCTAAGATGGGATTCGATAACACTAATATAAAAAGTAGAATTTATTTAAAAATTATGAAACTATTTTTTAAACTAGAGGTTTTTACTTCTAAAACCTTTAAGATGTAGTCATGCAATTAACTTTCAACTTAACAATCTAAAGTCTAATTAAGCATAATTTTTAAATAAGCTCTACTTTTTAGATTAGTGTTACTAAACATCACCTAAACTTGAATTTTTATTTAAAACCTCGGTTAGATTCTTTGACAAATTCTTAATCACAGTTAAATAGGACATTGGGGCAAAGAGGCAAAGAGGTTAGGCTCGAGTAACTTACACAAATCGGTTGTCTTTGTCTCGTGGTAGGCGGACCTGAGAATATAGATTTAATAACTACCCCTGCTATTTAAGAAAGGGAAATTTGGAGGACCGTGCATTTCTACTATGTAGGTAATGTCAGTCCTCATTAGTCCATGCCCCTTTTTAACACTCACTAATTATGATTGGTCCACGCCCCTTTTTGTGTTCTTTCATTTTGGAAATGATTAGGAGTTTCAGTTGAAGATAAAATTGGAGTAACAAACAATAAGTCCAATGGCATGGGTAGTTAAAAATTATAAATATAAAAGAAATGTATTTATGTTACCTAATTTTAAATTATTTTTTTCGTAATTCTCAAAATGCCCCCAATCAAGACATACAACCCTGTTCTTAGTTAATCTCTTCCGTATATAGAAGAAAAATAAAAGGAGATATAATACAATAAGCAAATCGAGCAGAGAAAAATGAAAGGAAATAATTATCTTGCAAGTGTGAAGTTTAATTTATTGATATAGTAAACTATTATTCAAGAATCAAAAGAAATCATGCATACTTACATCTCGGTCAATGCCTATGCAAATTGAGTAGAGAAAAATGAAAGGAAATAATTATCTTGCAAGTGTGAACTTGAATTTATTGATATAGTAAATTATTATTCAAGAATCAAAAGAAATCATGCGTACTTATATCTCGATCAATGCCTATGCAAATTTTGGAGATGATAAACACAATGATTTAGTTTTTTACGACACAAAATTTCACGAACGAAATAATGGAGGATCAAATAACAATTTAATATTAAAAATGGTGCACTTTTAAATAACTATCTTATTAACAGTCAGAGTATCAAAGATCAATGAAATTTTGATGACAAGAACAAGGAGCCGATGGACGTGTTCCTCGCTTTTGAAGAAGTTGTGTGACTCACTCCTCTTTGCTAATGACCAGGCTTTGGCTTTGGCTTGATCTTCTTTGGAAATTGTAGCAGCTTTCTCCTTTCTTCTGTGCTTAGCACGTTACCGGCTAAGGAGGTGTTATTCTCTTTTGAAGACTTGCTTTAACTTTGACTTGATTCCTCTTTGGAGAGTTTTGAATCACTTCGTTGATTTCTCTCTTGAGGTCTTGTTTTGATAATTATTTATGAATGAATTTCTTGGCTTAAGAGTCTTATTTATAAACTCTTGATATGGAGATTGTGTAGATCTCAATCATTTTAGTGGTTTTAAACTCATAAAGGATTTAATGTTGACGGGTCGAACCATTTGGTGGGTTTATGGTTTTTTTATGAACGAACCTATTTTGGTGGATGTTAAACACATTTTAACTTTGACTTCAAATTGTGGGTTTTCTCCTTCGTACACAAAACCTGGATTGTCGAAAGCTTATTTGGTCTTGATCTTGGGTTTGGGCTTTCTACTTCGTGCTCAAACCAGGTTGCGGGATGTTTATTTCTTGTCATTGGATCCAATTTAATTGTGTAGAGCCCTTTTTATGGTCTTAGGGATTTTTTTTCAACTTTACGAGCATGTAAGATTCTTTGTTTTTTTGTTTCTTGTAAAAAAAGGCATTTTTTGTAAAGTTGACAATTTTTTAAGGTCTTACAATTTAGTCTTTAGTTTTAAAGCTCCAAAACTCTTGATGAAAGAAATAATTTTTGCACGCTTTTTCTAGAGATTAGTTATGATTAGTTGTTTAATATTGTTTTATATATGGTAATAGTGTTGGATAAATTGCATTAGATGTTACTGTATGTTATACTGAAAACATGCTAATTACAGAATGCCAAATACAATCACAGAACACAATCTAAGATAGAACAGAAATAAAGGACAGTGCACTTTACTGTTTGAGGGGACTGAGGCTTGAATTGAATTCAATGTCCTTAAGACAATATTACCCCGCACAGGTGGTCACGGCCTACGGCAAGTTGTCTCCCAAGATACAACAGTCACGTCCTGGGTACTACCACTAGAAACCCAAGGACACAGCGAACCTTGGATGTTTAGTACTCTCTCTCTGAAAATGCAAATGACTGAATGCAGAAAAAGATTAAAACTAGGGAGTAGAAGATCTGAAAATTTCGTACTTCAGAAAATGCAATAGAATTCCTTAAATACCGAAAAGAGGAGACTGTTCCAGAAGGGTCATGTCTGTTGGGGTTTCAGTTTAAATCCAACAGACATGACTGCTGTGTAAGTTGAATGGGCTTTGGCCCAGCCCAGCAAAAAATAAATATAGGGGATTGGGCTAAAGGCCCACAAGAGCCAAGGCAACCAACCAAACCAAGCCAAGCCAGCCGGACTCGGACACGGGCCGGGGCGGCGGCGGCGCGCGCGTGAGAGATGTTGGTTCCACCTTGGAGCATGGGCTCACTCCTTCGCAAAATTTGGGTGCCCCAAGGGCCCACCCTTAACTCCAAGGTAATAGTATATAAACCACATTATAATTTCAATAATTTTCCAATATGGGACTATTCTTTTCTACCATTCTTCAACTTACAATACATGTTCAAGTGGCCTACTTTGAGATGAATTTCTCATTCACCACTTCACTGTTTTGGACAAGTAAATATACCACGTTAATCTCCTCATGGAGGAGAACACGGATCCACTTGGACCCGCCTCAAAATCCTTGTGGGTCCCACTTATATTTTAGGTCAAAGTTTATAACAACTGTTTTCCCAAAAACACTCAGATTTTCCAAAACAGATTTTTCCCAACAATCCCCCACATGAATGAAAATTCCTGGACAGAATACAGAATATATGCAGACACTAAAGAGAGTACAATTGAAAAGTTACTGCATCGGGAAAGGTAGCTTTTGGCCTTGAACCTTCCTTAGTGAAGTTCTATCGGATTTACTGGCTATCCAGTGAACATGATGTCTTGAACTGTTCAGCCGTAATGTAAACCAAGACAATAGAGCTCACACAGTTCATTTTCAAACACCTTTGGTTCTCATGGTTGTGTTCATTTTGGCCTTGAACAACTCCTGATTTTTTTTTTTTTCATAAGTGCTCTTAAAGAATTTTGCCTTTTAAAATTCTTATAAAAGCGGCCCCTCTTGACACTTATATAGGTGATCTCTTATCAAGAGTATCTCAACATACCCCACTTGGATTTCCAAGATATAAGAATCATTAAAAGCTGTGCTTACCCAAGATTCTTTCACTGTTTCATCATAGAAATGGGATGAAGAAATTTATTCTTCACAGTGACATTACTGAGTTACACACAATTAGGTTGTCCCTTTGAACCTAGATCTTGGGATCTCCAGTCAGCTAGGTTGGGTTTCCATTATGTCGACTCTTTAGATATAGGCTTTAGTCCCATTCCCCTCGATGATTTATACACTTGCTCTAAAGTCAAACCTTGGTTAACGGATCCGCTATGTTATTCTTTGACTTTACATAATCAATGGAAATGATTCCATTTGAGAGCAACTGTTTCACGGTATTGTGTCTTCGACGTATATGTCGAGACTTACCGTTATACATACTATTTTGTGCACTTCCAATCGCAGATTGACTATCGCAATGTATGCAGATAGCTGACACAGGTTTTGGCCAACTTGGAATATCTTCTAAAAAGTGACGAAGCCATTCTGCTTCTTCACCAGCTTTATCTAAAGCTATAAACTCAGATTCCATTGTGGATCTGGCTATACATGTCTGTTTAGAAGATTTCCAAGATACCGATGCACCTCCAAGTTTAAAGACAAATCCACTAGTGGATTTTGAGTCTTTAGTATCAGATATCCAATTTGCATCACTATACCCTTCAAGTACAGCTGGTTGTATAGTGCAATCCATAGTTTTGGGTATATCTCAAATATTTGAGAACCCTAACTATCGCCTTCCAGTGGTCTTCCCTTGGATTACTTGTATATCTACTCAGTTTGCTAACTGAGTAAGCTATATCAGGTCTTGTGCAGTTCATGAGATACATTAAACTACCAATAATTCGAGAATACTCTAACTGGGAAATTTCCTGTCCAGTATTCTTACTTAGATGTAAATTTACATCTACAGGTGTTTTTGCAAGACTTTTATCATCCTTGATAAATCTTTCAAGAATCTTCTCAATGTAATGAGATTGAGATAAAATGAGTCCTTCAGATGTTCTAGTAATTTTAATTCCTAGAATTATATCTGCAACACCTAGATCTTTCATGTCAAATCTTTTATTTAACATCATTTTGGTAGATTGAATGATTTCATTACTGCTACTCATGATTAACATATCATCGACATAGAGACATACAATGACATATGCTATTTCAGTGTTTTTCACATAAACACATTTATCGCACTCATTTATCCTGAAACCATTTGACATCATAACATTGTCAAATTTCTCATGCCATTGTTTAGGAGCTTGTTTTAACCCATAAAGGGATTTAACAAGTTTACATACTTTCTTTTCTTGGTTATTTACCATGAAACCTTCAGGTTGTTCCATATAGAGCTCTTCATTCAAATCACCATTTGAGAAAGCAGTTTTCACATCCATTTGATATATCTCTAAGTTGTTAATAGCAGCAATAGCTATTAACATACGGATGGATGTTATCCTTGTAACTGGTGAATAAGTATCGAAATAATCGATACCTTCCTTTTGCTTGTAGCCCTTTACTACAAGTCTTGCTTTGTATTTGTCAATCGTTCCATCAGTTTTCATCTTCTTCTTAAATATCCATTTACATCCTAATGGTTTATTCCCTGGAGGAAGATCCACCAGTTCCCAAGTATGATTTTGTATGATGGATTCGATTTCACTATTTATAGCCTCTTTCCAAGATGGTGCTTCTGGAGAAGACATGGCTTCTTTAAAGCTTTGAGGCTTATTTTCCAACAAATAAGTTAGAAAATCAGGACCGAAAGATATAGTAGTTTTTGCTCTTTTACTACGCCATGGTTCATCTTCATTTTCCTTATCTATAGACTCCTGGTCTATATTTTCTCGATGATCACTATTAATAGTGTCATGTATCCTTTTGATAGGATTATGTTCTTGTACAACCTTGCAAGGAAATGTAGTTTCAAAGAAAGATGCATTCCTTGATTCCATGATCGTATTGACATGTATGTCAGGAATATCTGACTTGTGTACAAGAAACCGATATGCACTGCTATTGTAAGCATATCCAATGAAGATGCAATCCACTGTCTTTGGTCCTATCTTAACCTTCTTAGGAGCAGGAACTGCTACCTTTGCTAGACACCCCCACACTTTTAAGTATTTGTAGGAAGGTCTTCGACCATTCCACAACTCATAGGGTGTCTTGTCTATCTTTTTGTGGGGTAGTTTGTTAAGAATATAATTAGCAGATAAGACTGCTTCCCCCCACAAGTTTTGAGGCAAACCTGAACTAATCAATAATGCATTCATCATTTCTTTTAGAGTTCGGTTTTTGCGTTCAGCAATACCGTTCTGTTCAGGTGAGTAAGGAGCGGTTGTTTGATGAATTATGCCATGTTCTTTACAAAATTCATCAAATGGTGACACATATTCACCTCCTCTATCGCTTCTTAACTTCTTTATCTTTTGGTTAAGTTGATTTTCAACTTCACTTTTATAAAGTTTGAACATGTCCAAAGCTCATCTTTGCTACTTAGCAAATAGATATGACAATACCTTGTGCAATCATCAATGAAGGTGATAAAATATTTTTTCCCACCTCTTGTTTGCACAAATTTTAAATCACAGATATCACTGTGAATCAGCCCTAAAGGTTCAGTACTTCTTTCAATTGAGTGAAAAGAAGTTCTGGATAATTTGGATTCTACACAGATATCACATTTATTATTTGAATCAAATTTAATTTTAGGAATTAATTCTGAATTAGCAAGTCTACGAATTGAATCAGAATTAACATGTCCTAATCTAGCATGCCATAAATCAAATGACTCAAGCATATAAACAGAAGAACTAGCTTTATTATTGTTATTGCCCGAAGGCATTACAGTCATTACATTCATTTTAAATAGACCATCACAGAGATAACCTCTGCCAACATACATTCCATTTTTAGTCAGAACAAATTTGTCTGACTCAAATACCAACTTGAAACCATTCTTGCTTAGAAGTGCTCCGGAAACAAGATTCTTTCTGATGTCTGGTACATGCAAGACATCATTCAATGTAAGCTCTTTTCCTGAAGTCATCTTGAGAACCACCTTTCCGGATCCTTGAACTGTTGAAGTAGAGGAGTTTCCCATGTAGAGTTTTTCTACTGCAGTAACTCTATGATAGTTACTGAATGCACTCCTATCTGAACAGATATGTCGAGTGGCTCCAGTATCTACCCACCATTGCTTGGGATTCATCACCATATTCACTTCAGATACAACTGCAGACAGGTGCATGTCATTGACATCATCAGTGATGTTCTCAACTTCAGTAACATGAGCCTGAGTGGATCCCTTCTTGGATTTCCCTTGAAAGTTCCGGTTCCTGCAATTCTTAGCCACATGCCCTGGCTTGTTACAGATGTAGCAAAGGCCTTTGAACCTTTTATGTTCCTTGCCTTTGGATTTCTGACTTAGACCAGCTCAGAACTGGTTCCTCTTCTTAGACTTGTGTTCCACCACATTTGCCTTTTAATCAAGAACTTGTTTTCCAGCTTCTTTCAGAGACTCTATTGTCTTCCTCAATTCTGAGTCGGACAATTAAGTCATCTACCCCCATTTCCTTTCTTTTGTGCTTGAGGTAATTTTTGAAGTCCTTCCATGATGGAGGCAACTTCTCAATTACTAGCAGCAACTTGGAATGATTCACTTATGCATCATTCCTTCAGCATGGATCTCATGGAGGATTAATTGGAGGTCTTGAATTTGGCTTATAACAGTTCTTGAATCAACCATTTTGAAGTCAAGAAATCTTCCAACCACAAATTTTTTCAGCCCGGCATCCTCAGTCTTATATTTCTTGTCCAAGGACTCCCATAACTCTTTAGCGGTCTTAATTGGACTATATACATTATATAATGCATTGTCCAGACCGTTTAAGATGTAGTTCTTGCACAAGAAATCAGCATGTTTCCATGCTTCAATAGCAGCAACTGCCATCCGGTCTGATTCACCCTCTTTCAGGATAGGGGCATCCTCTTGCAAGAATTTTGTCAGACTTAAAGTAGTCAGGTAGAACAGCATCTTCTGTTGCCATCTCTTGAAATCTGTCCTATTAAATTTCTCAGGTTTTTCACCATGAGCAATGGGACCTGCAGTGGGGATATTTGGCACTTGTGCCACAATCGGGGTAGGAACAATGGTCTTTTCGATAGTCATGTATGTTTGGACTGTAAACAATAATAATATGGAGTAAGATTCTAGACTTTTTAACTAATCACAGAAATACAGATTACTACTTCAGTAATTTAACTACACAATACGGATTTTAACAATGCAGAGTTCAAAGTTCCAGAATTGTAAAGTGCAGATTTTAATATAGCAGATTTTAGAATTCGAAAGTCAGAATTATGGAATGCAGAATTTGAAATACAGTGTGGCAGAATTCAAATACAGATTTCAGAAATTAAATATTGCAGAATTTTAAATTCATATTGCAGAATTCTAGTACACAGAAATTTAATTGCAGATTTTCAATATGCAGAATTCTGATTGCAGAATTTAAATTCTAGAGATTGCAGAATATAGAATGCAGAAATTGATCATACAAATTGCAGAATTTGAGTTTTTTTCAATTTCAGAAATTAAAGTTAAGATTTCAGAATTTTGAAGTTCTAATTTCAGAATTGAAAATGCAGATTTCTGAGTTTTGAATTACAGATTGTACAATTGCAATAATTCAGATTTTAAATTTCAGGAATTGAAATAGCATAATTTACAATTGCAGATTTTAAGATTCAGACATGCAGATTTTAGAATCCACAAATTAAAGATCGGAATTATTGGACTGCAGAATTTAAATACTGTATTGCAGATTTTTTACATGTGCAGAATTCTGTACATATTCTAAAGAGTGCAGAATATTACTATTGCAGTATGCAGTATTTAAAGATCAGAATGTAGTTTCAGTTTATGAAATTGTAGAATTTAAAGTGTGCAGAAACACAGAGTTTGCAATTCCAGAGTTATAGTTCAGAATCTGAAATTCCAGAATATGAAATTACAGAAAGCAGAATTCAAAATCCAGATTTTAGAAATTAAAGTTCAGATTTCAGAATTATGAAATTCAGATTTCTAAATTGCAGAAATTGAAAACTGTAATTGCAGAGGTTGTAAACCAGAATTTCAGTATGCAGAGTGTGCAATTGCAGAATTTATAATTGCATTATGTATTATTTAAATTGCAGAATTTCAGATCCAAAATTACAGTGTTTCAAATCTCAGATTCAAACCTTGTAGAAATTCCAGCAATGCAGATTTTTCAATTAGCATGTAAAATACAGAACTGTAAATGAATTCCAGAATTCTATATTTCGCAGAATTAAAATATAACATACAACACAAGAAATATTGTCTTAAGTTTGTTGGATAAATTGCATTAGATGTTACTGTATGTTATACTGAAAACATGCTAATTACAGAATGTCAAATATAATCACAGAACACAATCTAAGATAGAACAGAAATAAAGGACAGTGCACTTTACTGTTTGAGAGGACTGAGGCTTGAATTGAATTCAATGTCCTTAAGACAATATTGCCCCGCACAGGTGGTCACGGCCTACGGCAAGTTGTCTCCCAAGATACAACAGTCACGTCCTGGGTACTACCACTAGAAACCCAAGGACACAGCAAACCTTGGATGTTTAGTACTCTCTCTCTGAAAATGCAAATGACTGAATGCAGAAGAAGATTAAAACTAGGGAGTAGAAGATCTGGAAATTTCGTACTTCAGAAAATGCAATAGAATTCCTTAAATACCGAAAAGAGGAGACTGTTCCAAAAGGGTCATGTTTGTTGGGGTTTCAGTTTAAATCCAACAAACATGACTGCTGTGTAAGTTGAATGGGCTTTGGCCCAGCCCAGCAAAAAATAAATATAGGGGCTTGGGCTAAAGGCCCACAAGAGCCAAGGCAACCAACCAAACCAAACCAAACCAAACCAAGCCAGCCGGACTCGGACACGGGCCGGGGCGGCGCGCGCGTGTGAGAGGTTGGTTCCACCTTGGAGCATGGGCTCACTCCTTCGCAAAATTTGGGTGCCCCAAGGGCCCACCCTTAACTCCAAGGTAATAGTATATAAACCACATTATAATTTCAATAATTTTCTAATGTGGGACTATTCTTTTCTACCATTCTTCAACTTACAATACATGTTCAAGTGGCCTACTTTGAGATGAATTTCTCATTCACCACTTTACTGTTTTGGACAAGTAAATATACCATGTTAATCTCCTCATGGAGGAGAACACGGATCCACTTGGACCCGCCTCAAAATCCTTGTGGGTCCCACTTATATTTTGGGTCAAAGTTTATAAAAACTGTTTTCCCAAAAACACCCAGATTTTCCAAAACAGATTTTTCTCAACAAATAGACATTAGAGTCATCATTTATCAAGAAAGATAAAGACCACCTCATTTAAGAAAGATAAAGACCACCTTATTTATCATACCGTTGTTTGATTATGACTGAATTCATAACTGTAGTAAGCATTATTTGCGTTTTGAACAATGAGTATTGTTCAGACCATAAACTTGACATAAATTCTTACATTCTGTGTAAGGGAATTTGCTAATAGTTAAGTCAATATATATAAATGTGGTAAACAAAATATAAATAAATAAAAATTTAGTATCCAATCATAGCGTCCATCATACTTACACTACAATAGGATATCATTTTATGGTGACCATACGAGTACCCTTATTCTTCATAGTTTTAAGCATTACAACTTCTTGGTGTGCTGACCAAATACATTCCATAATTCGATCGGGATATGTCTTGGTTAATTATTCTGCAAATTAGATATCATTTACCACATATTAGAAAGAAAGAGTGATGCATTACCATATTGATCAATATTTATTAAAAAAGCAATTATTGTAGTAGGAAATCTATTTGTTTGTAACGAAAATACTAGCAACATACTTATACTAATAAAATGAATCCAAACTGTGTTGGCAGAATATCTTTAGCGGCGCGGTAATAGAACGGTAATAGAACCGAAGACCTAAAACCATGAAATTAAATATTGAAAGTACATATTTTGTTTAATAACCATAATACATATCAGCATAGTCAACAACTTCATAATGAACTATTTGACACTTTTTACCAAATAACAATACGACTAATAGGAATATAACTAATGTTGACAACTTATTATTTGAAAGTTTAGCACAATCCAACCTTAAATACCCAATAACCTATGGATATCAATACTATTTATTATATTATATGTAAGCCAAATATTATTAGCCTTATGCAAATACTTTATAACATTCTCAATAGTCCAATGTTTGAATTATTTGAATTATTCTAAGAATTTTAACTGTATGATATATAGGGGTGGACCAATGGTTCTTGGGCCTTTCCCCAAGTGGGAGGTCTTGGGTTCCATTTCTCATTCCCCCTTTGGGGCCAACTACGCACGAGTATAGCTAGACTTACCTGGTGTGGTGGGTTGCGGGCTCACGTCACACCCTCAGGATTAGTCCTAAATCAAATGGTTGGGGACACCTCGACTTCCCAAAAAAAAAAAAAACATGTCCATACACGATACTCCATTTAGCTAATGCACAATGATTTTTTCTTCTAACATCTTCTATATAAATTCAGTCTATATTATCTCCCTTTCTACTTTTCGAAAATACATTTATTATATTTCATATTTCTTTTCACTTATTTCATATATAGTTTTAAAACATCCTTGTTAACTTTTATTGTTCATTTCTACTTACTTTTTTACATACTCCCACAATTATATTTTTTCATTCTCATATTAATTTTACTTATTTTTCTTTATCAATTATCAAACAGGCCATCTACTTTTTACTATTTATTTATTTATTTATTATTTTTATCATATATTATTGATTTTTAAATTTAGTGAATCATAAGAGTTTTTAAATAAAGAGATCTTCTCAAAATATATCGAGATCCCCCACCACAAAACACTCCTAGTTATGAAGATATTTAAAGAAATTCATATAGAAAGAATACGATTTTCATCTCAACAATTTTGGTATTTTTTAAAATATTAAGAAAAAATAGAGAAAAGGACCAAGGAATTGGGGTATTTTGGTAAATTAGTAGTGGGCCAGTAACGAGACGTAGATGGCAACAAGGGAGGAGCCAGGATTTTATTGTAACGGGGCGCATATGGTTGATGAAAAATGTTAATAATTGATGATTAATTTGTGGATGATGTTTTGGTATGGGGGATGGGTGATTGGGGAGCATAGCCCCCAGCCCCCCGCGCTCCGCCGATGAGCGAGGGAAAGAAACAAAGAAAACCACAAATCAGTCGCCACCAATGAATGGGGAGACATAGGATCACAGCCATTTGCAATTGAATTCAAGAGAATTCAATTTTATGTGGCTGATGTTGGTTGGATTAGAGAAAAATATTTGAATTTTCAAATTTTAAATCTTTAAATCAACATCTGACACATTTGCAATTGAATTATCTTGAATTCAATTGCAATTGGCTGTGATCCTATCTCGAATGGGAGGAATTTAGGGGGAAAAGATGAGTCCATTTGCACCGGAGGGGGGGTCATTTGGGTCCGTCGTGCGCCCTTTCATGCCCACAACCGTAGCTACGCTCGGCCCACTCAACCGTAACGGTTCTGAAACAGATTGGGCCTTCATGGCCCATGGGTACACCATGACCTTGGGGCTGACTCTCTATTACTTCAAAATCTACCACATTCTCGATTTCTCGGGTGCTTATCGGCACCACTGAGTAACCATTTAAGCATGTGTGCTTGCACCTGGAAGAGGACAGTCGAGGAACTAGAACCATACACGTGGACAGGATATTGCAAGAGCATTGGCAATGGTAGTCACCGTCGCTCTATGCCGTATGCGTGAAATGTGTTCTAAGCCTAACTATTAATTTTTAGGGTCTATATGAATGTGAGTGTTAATTTCTTGTCAAAAATAAGCAATGGAGTTGGACACTTTTTTTTTTTTTTAATTAACAAATATCAATTAATTACTTATCAAAATTCATTACTAATCAAAAAGCTCAGCTTAGTCTGGGAAGCTACGAGAGAGATCCAATGCAAAAGTATTTATCAACAGAAAACCATATAAGAGACATTGCTCTCTGTTCCGAGTACAAAGGTTAAATTTGGCTAGCTGATGAGCCTTCCGAATATTCCCCCTAGGAAGAGACAATTTTGATTTTGTAACCACAATGTCTAAAGGCATTGATGTCTTACAAAAGATTGTTAAATTCTCAAGGATAGTCTGCATTTGGAGTATTAAGAGTATGTTCCTTTCAAGAGGGTAAAGTACAAGATAACCCCGTTTTCTTTTGTTCGTATGGTGTTCAGTAGGAAAGAAATACACATTTTCTATAAATAAATAAAAATCTCTATAGCAAGTTACTTTCTTTCATTTTCCATTAAAGTTTTCTCCCAAAAAGATCGGTTATTTTGAGATAAAAGAATGACATAATTTTCAAGGTGAGCTTATACCAACAAACCAGCATTACTTTTTTTTGAAATTTTTTTCCTCTCTAACTAATCTTGCAATCTGAACGCATGGGAGAAAAAGAAAGTCATAATTTTCTTTTCTTTCCTTTTCTTTTATTTAAATTTATTATCCTCCAACCCCTTTCTTTTGAAATTAACACACTAGCAAATCTATAATGGCTTTAGCATCCGTGACCACTATTACATCTTGAGGATCATCTTGAGATCCTGAGAAGCTGGCCATTTTAACTCCAAACTCCTATTGCAAAGGCTTCTATAAGAATACAACCATAGGCAGGGGGCGCTCCCCCCCCCCCCCCCCCCCAAAAAAAAAAAATTTGAAATGTTAATAAGTTGTATGTATTATTTTTATAAAAAAAAGCATAATATAAATTTTGTATATAGTGGCCCCAAACAATATTGAATTTTTTTTTATATGTATAAAATAAAGGAATTGATTCTTTATGTGTCCCTTTTAATCCTAGTTACGATTATTTATCTTAAGAGTTAATTTTATTTTTTTTAATATAAACCAATGGTAGATGTATAAACCCTAGGGGTGAATGAATCTTAACCACAGTTAATGGGTGTTAAAAGGGACATTTTCAAGCAGGGGAGGTGTACGCGTTCCACTGAACATGGAACATGCGTGTGAAAAAACAATCTTCATAATATAAAAATATAGTAATTTTAAATTTAGTAGTGATTAGCCCACCTCACATTTGACTACATAATCAATCGTCTTCTCATTTCATCCCCTTTAACTGTGGTTAAGCTTAACCAACATAAAATTCTTATTTTTATATTTTTTTTTCTAAGAACCAAGGTAAATGGATGAACCTAAGGGTGAATAAATCTTAACCACAGTTAGTAGGTATTAAAATGGTGGGTAGGAACCAATGAAGACCGGCTTATGTTTTTTACTTTTTCTTATTACTAAAACCCATTTTGGAACGCAACATTAACAAATTTCATGACCACGATTGACCCATTACTCAACAACGACAAAAATCTCGGGGCGTAGCCCCCGAACCCCCAATGCCCCATATCCCACCCCAATAATTTTCTTGATATACGTAGTTCGGCCTCCCACAAGGAAAATTTCCTGGCTCGACCACCTGGCCATAGGGCTGCAATCAGTGGTGGATAAGTGTCTTAGAATCTCCAAAGAGATAGATGATTGACGAGATGTTTTTAATCAGCTTCTTAGTTTAAGAACTAGGATGTAGGGGAGTCGATGGGTCGGTCAGGCTGCAACCTAGATGGACCTAATTACTTATTGGGTGGGCTTGGGCTTAGAAGCCATTAGACTGAGCTTCAAACCAAGTTTGGAACGGTTGGCCCAGACCCATTATTAAAAGAGGGACACCACACATTTGACTATGTAGTCAAATGCCATGCCACGTGTCCCTTTGAACACCTTCAACTAGAGACCAAAACCTCTACAGGGCAAATCCGGTTATCACCCTCAAGGTCACCACGTGTCCCTTTTGACACCTCTTAACTGTGGTTAAGATTACCCAGCCCTAGGGTTCACCCACCCATCCTTGGTTTTTAGAAAAAAAAATATTTTCTTAATATTAAAAAATAAATATAGAATTAATATTTTTTCTTAAAACCAAGGATAAGTGGGTGAACCCCAAGGGTGGATGAATCTTAACCACAGTTAAGGAGTGTCAAAAGGGACACATGGCGACCTCAGAGATGATAACCGGATTTGCTAAATTTGGTTATCATGGTTATCACCATAGAGGATTTGTTTCCCTTCAACTATGGTTAGGCTTAATAAAAATAAATTTTTTTTTTCTTTTTTAAAACCAAGGTTAGAATGTTAGATTGTTTAACCTTAAGAGTGAGTGAATCTTAACCACAATTGATGCGTGGTAAATTGATGCGCGGTAAAAAGGGAGGCATGGACTAATGAGAACCGGATATTTGACTAAATAGTCAAATGCGGCATAAGTTTGAGCATTTCCCTAATTAAAACTCCCAAAACAGTATATAGTTTTCGTCTTTGTTTCTTAGGCGGGCTGATTTCTTAATCCCAGCCCGTTGACACTCCTAAGCCAAATGCAGCCTGACCATACAAACGTGATGTTTTAGCTTTCAAGTAGCGGACTCTACCTAGCCACCCAGGTAGTAAGTCCTGTTAGCCCAATTGAATGAAAGTTTCACTTCTATAAACCGAATTCTCCATTTCAAAAATCTCGCTCAACTTACCTTGTTTTGCAAGTTTGTACTGTTGGGTCAATTGGGCTAAATATCTGGCCACTTAAAAACACGTACAGATAATTAAACAAGTAATTATTTAATTAATCGACACCAACATGTAATAATCTCCTCAAGTAGCCAATCATGCTTTTGTTATAGAACACGGTTCAAAGGTGGGTTGATTTACTTTTACACTCAGCTTTGTTGCTTGGATTCCCAATTCAACTGAAGATGGGACTTGGACATGCTCATGCCTTGCAATGAAATCCCATGTTGGGTACACAAAATGCTGACGATTGGAGTTTTTCTTCTCATACGTTCTTCCCATGAACTCGGTATTTAAAGCAGAACCCGATGTTTCACCTGATTCCCTCCTGTGAGTCTCTTCACTTATAATCAAATCCCGAACATCATCAAATTTTAATTTCTAATTTCCTAAAGAACCGCTCACTGTCGTTACAGTGTTGTGTCAGCTTTCTAGCAAAGAGGACAGAAGAATCAAAACTCTAACCTCATCAGCAAATTCGATTTCTACAGAGCTCAACTGAGTAATGATTATGTTGAACTCGTTCAAGTGCTTAGTCACAGACGCACCTTCTGACATCTTTAGGTTGAATAACTACCACATCAAATATACCTTGTTGGAGGCAGAAGGTTTTTCGTACATATTTGAAAGCGCAGTCATAAGCTCTGTCATGGTCTTCTCCTTCGCTATGTTGAAGGCGACGTTACGAGACAGCGTCAATCGAATAACTCCAAGCATCTGTCTATCGAGAAGAGCCCATACATTATCTTCCATCGCATCTGGTTTCTTTCTTGAAAGAGACTGATATAGCTTCTTCTGGCATAGATAATCTTCGATCTGCATCTTCCAGAAACCAAAATCCGTGCCATTGAACTTGTCGATCTTAACTCTTCTATCATTGGCCATCGCTCCAACTCAAACCTAGAGCTCTGATACCATTTGTTAGGGAATGAACCCTACAACAAGATCTATGAGACACGAAATTTAGACAGAAGATTGAATAAGAAAAACACACAAGAACACCAGATTTACATGGTTCCCTCAAGTTGAGGTATGTTCACGGACTTGCTGAGATTTCACTATGTTTTGGAGCAAAAGAAAATTACAGAGTTGCGATCTAAAAAAATAGTAGCCACTCACACCTATTCTTAATAGTATTAGGGCTACATAACAGAAGTCGAAAATACCAAAGTACCCCTCAAAAAATTCGCTAGTAACTAGTTAGATCTGTGAGAACAAAGGTAAGATGTTCGATGAAGGCAAGCGCCACACTTCCTATCATACCCAATAACTATGCTATAATGGAGGTTCAAATATAAAACCTTATTATCTGGAGGATTATAGAACACTTGGGTTCTATGGAAAGCCCTTGCTTACCTAACCCAAAAAAAGAAAAAAGATTATGACAACTCTGTTATATGCTATCTACTTTCAGTTAAACACTACTCTTAAATGGGGCTTTAGATAGGAATAGATTCTCTTAACTGAATCTGGTATTTTTCTTTTCTTTTTTTCCCTTCTCTCTCTTTCGGTACATCCAAACATGAAATTAAAAAGCAGAAAAGAAAAGGCAAAAGCAATTGTAATTCAACCATTTGGATTGACTTGCTATTTTAACTGGATTGAGATTCTAGTTGCTTTGATATTCATAATATCTAATGCTTTTATAGGTTTCTGAATACAATTTTTCAAAGGTAGGCAAGCAAGAGCTAAGGAAAAGTTAAACCTATCAAAGCTCTCAAGTCAACAATTCCACAAACCCAACTCTCCATCACAATATTTTAATGTTTCAATGGAATATAATACAAGTCTAGCAGACTATTGAATATAATCCCTTGCATCCTTGATTTGGCTCTGCTTGTCCCAACACAAATTGAATCCGGTCCTTATGTTCTACCAGCTAGAAACATCAAAATAAGCCCTATGCCGGTCCATACCCATAGTAGTCAAAAGACTCAAAACAACTTTAGAAGATCTAGAAAGGGATATATCCTGGATAGATCGTAGATGGTTGCAACATTTTAATATTCCTCCTCCAAGAGGAAGAAGAAAAGAGATTTATTGAGAATAACTTGGATGATTTACCATGACCCCATATAGGGTTTATATAGATATTACATCATCTCAAGATAGAAACTCTATCAAATCTAATCCTAATCAAATCAAACTAATTTATCCTAATCTTTTTCAAATTCAAATCTACCTAGATATGAGATGAGATACAGTGTATCTCATCTCACCTTATTACACCACTCTATATTCTCTACACTGTCTCTAATAGAGGCCACCTTTCACTAACTTTTGGAGAGTTACCGGATTGTAAAATAAGAATTCAGAATTCTCCCTGCATTTCCTTTTATTTTGAGTTAGAAAGCTGATGAAATCAAATGGTGTTTCCAGAAGTTTTGATTATGAGCCATGAATGGAGTATGCATAGAAGATCGATTCCATATATCTTGGAAGAGTAATAGTTCTTATCTATTCATCTATTCTATTTGCATGTAGGTTCATCTTCCAAGACACCGTGACAAAACAAATATCTTGATGCACGTGGTTTGTGGGCGATTGCGTGCATCTGCAGGGATTAGTCTTTCCTTGTCAGGGTTGGGATACCCTGTGTTACCAAAAAAAAAAAAATGCAACTGGATAGGATCAATCATTTCTTTGTGGATAGTTTTGTCTGCAGGTTCTTTGCAAGCTTAAGCTTTTGTTTGTATAGATGGTAGAGATGATCTAGCTCTGTAATTTCACAAAGATACAAGTATCAGCAAGCCGCTATATAGGTACTTGCAGCTTGAAATTGGGATTTTTACATTTTGGGGTACATAAGATGCAACATTACATTTGGTTTAGTCTTGCACACTTAAACCTCTTTCCCTCAAATGCCAACGTGATAAAATGCCTTTTATATCACATTGATACCGGAAATTTGGCCACTGGCTGGAAAATAACACCAATCAAGGACATCCCCCTCCCAATCCTTTTTTTTCCTCAGTCAATGACCACTTCGATTGGGCATGGCCTAAAATTACATATATGACCAGACACCCCTTTAAGGGTCAGTATTTTCTTAATCATCCATACACAAGCAGAGGCTATTGTTGCGCGGTTCGAATAGTTCTTATGCAATGAGCCAAACAAGGAAAAGTTCTATTATATACCCACACTTTCCTTCAAATAAGAGTGCTTGAAGGATTTTCAGGATTGTGGTTTTGGGAGAAAGTTTCTGATAAGTAAATCTGTTGTAAAAGCCAATCTGCTTAGACTTTTTCTTAAATATAGAGAATATATAACATACTCTTTAAGTACTGAAAAAAGGGACTGTCTAGTGATTTAAAAGTATCTTATGAAAGACTTAAGAATAATCTTACTAGAAAGAGTTTTCAAGAACAGTCCCTCTTACATTGTATTCTCCCATGTTAGGCAAAAACAAAGAAATGCTCTGATGGCAATCCAGCCCATATACAAGACATCTTTCCCTCTCAAATGGAGAAACCAAAAGCTACTTTGTAGGAGAAGAAACCAGAAGAAATTATGCACAAACAAAGATTCCTTCCATGATTCAGTTTGGTTATTCTCAAATACGAAGATATAATCTCCGTAAGGTTGTTAATGAATATAACTAGGACCAATCTTTGACTCGCCAATTTTGATCGACTAAGCTTACATGTTTGACTTAAATTCCAAGGCCCATGGTTTCACTGTTTTTCACTCTAAAAGCCATCAATGACATAACATATGTATCTTATTGAACTAAAGGCAGGATGCTTTTCGAACTTGCGTAATCAAATGAGTTTGTGAATTTAGATTGAATCAGATTCGTCCCGTCATGTGAACATAATAAGAAAGGCAACACTGGAAAGGTGATTCCATAGCTGATATGGGGCGGTGCTTTGTGTCGCAATCGGAAGGTTGTGGGGATTGTCCCAACTTAATTACCTACCAAGAGAAGAGCTGCCCATGGAAAGCTAGAGGATCCTCACAGACTCAGGTTTCTAACCATAGAAATTATTCCACAAATGATGAGAAGCAAAAGCATTTTTAACAATCAATGTAAATGAACTATTAAGACCCCACCAGTTCACCCTTTTGCTCAAACAAACCGAAAAGGAGATGCCTTGGGATGTAGACATGCTCAACACTTGATTTTCATGTGTGGTTCTAAGGATTAGTATAAAGACTGCTCAAAGTGAATCCATTTCAGGTTCACATGGCATGCCGTTCAGCTGCTCAATTAGAAAATTTTGTACTATAATGGAGGTTCAAATATAAAACCTTATTATCTCGAGGATTATTGAACACTTGGGTTCTCTGAAAATCTCTTGCTTACCTAACCCAAAAAAGGAAAGAAGATTATATGACAACTCTGGTATATGCTATATACTTTCAGTTAAATTAGACACTGCTCTTAAATGGGGCTTAGCAATAGATTCTCTTTAAGTGAAATTATAAAGGAGAAAAGGAAAGGCAAAAGCACAATTCTAATTCAACCATTTGGATTGACTTGCTATTTTAACTGGATTGAGATTCTAGTTGCATTCATGATAATCTAATGCTTTTATAGGTTTCTGAGTACAATTTTTTAACGGTAGGCAAGCAAGAACCAAGGAAAGTTAAACCTATCAAAGCTTCCAAGTCAACAATTGCACAAACCCAAGACTCCCCATTACAATATTTTAATATAATTTTTTCGCTTGAATTCAAGTAAATAAAGCTCCTTTGCTCGTATCCCCATTCAAAATAATGGAATATAATACAAGTCTAGAAGACTTTTGCACCCACAGACTAACTTCATTCCTTCCTTGAGAAGAACCCTTTACTTTATTCAGAATATAATCACTTGATTTGGCTCTGCGTGTCCCAACACAATTCAATCCGATCCTTATGTTCTGCCACCTACAAACATTAAAATAAACCCCATGTCGGTCCCTACCCATACTAGTCAAAAGACTTAAAACAACTTTAGAAGCTCTCGAAAGATATATATCACTAAATAGATCATAGATCACTGCAACATTTTAATATTCCTTCCTCTAAGAGACCACCTTTCACTAACTTCTAAGAGAATCTTACCAGATTGTAGAATAAGAATTCTCCCTGCAAAGAAATTCAATGATGTCACTGTACTTAATTACCTTTTTTTGAGTTTAGAAGCTGAAATCCCAAATGGGGTTTTGAAATTTTTTGATTATGAGCCATAAATGGAGTATGGAAGATTGATTCCATCTATCTTCGAAGAGTATTAATTATTATCCATTCATCTAATCTTTACATGTATGTTTATCCATATAAAGATGATATGTCCTTATTCCAGTCCAAGACAAGTAGTTTCTTCATAGCCTCTCCAGTACCATCTGTTAAACAAACAAAGATACTAACAGTTTATTTTTATAACTTGGGTTAAATCCATTCATTTGTGGAAGTATTTTTCAATCAAATTGTCCGTGGGAGAGTCGCATCTAATTGGGATTTAGTGATTTTATTAGTGTGCATATTTCTTTTTTCATTTGTTATTAATTTAGCCAAAAAATGTAATTTATTGGATGGTTAGATAGTAAAATTGGAGCCTGCTTGTGGTTGTGGCCAATCCAAGTAGCCCATCACAGGAAACTCTGGATCGAGATTCGGGAGATGGCCTACCCGGTAAGAGAAAGTAAGCTGGAATTGAACGCGTGATCTCACGGTTGCTATTGCCGCATTATGATTTGTTGTTAAGACCTGAACAATCTTGAAGTACTTGCATTGCAGGAAGAATTCAGTGAACAGATTAACTCACATAATGATGGTTCCTATATAATTCAAAAGGGAACTGCGAGTAGTCAGATGGTTAGAATCATTTTCATAGCTACATATTCGTGGGGCCATTCCTATTGAAGGTCCATTGATCTGTCTTACTAATTAAATTACAGATGATTCATTACATCACTTTTTATTTTCGTTTTAGAAAACCAATAGAATTATAGAACTATGAATAATCTGACAAGACTTAATGATTGAAAGGTCCTCTGATCCAAGTTACTAACTGTTTAACTATATCATTCTTTTATTTTTGTAAGAAAACCATTAACAGGACTAGATTAAGAAAATACGGATTTTCCATTGTTAGGTAAGGTCAAATGAGAGGTCAGAGAAACACTGAAAGAGATAGAGCTTTGATCCCTTGAGATTAGCTCTAGATTGTATGTGATCTTACCACTAATAGGGTGCGTGTGGTGGTCATGTTGGTGGTGGTGGTGTGGAGAGTAGGCCTAAAAAGCTAGAATTTGACTGAGACGTTCAAGTCCATGACCAAATCGTTATGACTCAATAGTAAAAGATACATGATTTTCATTCAATTAGACACCCCACTTGCTTCATGCAATGTATCCATCTTGTGATCTCTAATGGCTATACTACGAATTATAATGACACATATAACGATCGGACGGCTACGAAAGCATATGAGAGTAGTTGGTCATTTGATCATTTAACGCCCTGTAGTTCCCCATTTGACAAGTCATGGAGGATTAAAATATCAATTTTGAATTTATAAAATAAGACAAAAGGTTGGTACAATGGTACCTTTTTTTTTGGTTGAGGGTACGTTTTTAACACTGCAATTGTGTGATATCTGGTAAACTAAGAAATCCAACCCAACATGCTATAAATAGGATGGTGGGGGCATCAACCCTTTTCATTTATTATGGGTTTAGATGGTCAAACAATTAATACTTTGCCGCTGTAGCTCTGATGGTAACCTAGGTATGTACCTCTTATTAACCAACTAACTATAGGCAAATGATGCTTTGTAACAAAAAATATATATATATATATATAATAACAAGGGGTGATTCTTTAGGCGGACCGTGAACGCCTCTTTAAGCTGCCATGTGTCCTTTTTTCTCTTCCCTTAATCGTGGTTAAGCTTAAATAATTTGAGTGATTCTTAATCATAGTTAATGGGTAGTAAAGGGTGTTAAAAGGGATGAATGACAATTAATGGGTGTTAAAAGGGACACTTGGAGCATAACGCAGACGCGTAAAGAAGTTTTTTTTCCTAATAATATGCTTGAATACGTCAAAAGAGAACAATTTTTTTTTCATTTGGTGGGTGGTTTATATTTTTTTAATTTTTGGGATAGAACTTAGATTTGATTCTCCATTTATTTATATATTTTTTCTTCTAGATATATATATTCCTTTGTAACCAAGCATTCTCAGATAAGAAGAACCTTTCTCTTTAACCTTCTCACTTTACTGGGTAAAGAGTGACTACTCTAACAAAGCTGTAAATGTAAGAAATTTGAATAGTTATATATATAAGGGGTATGTGGGAGAGATCAGTAATCATTTTCTATAAGGTCTAGACCTCTCTCTTCAAGTTGGATATCTCTCTTCCCACTCTTTAAATCTGACTTTATTCATCACTCTTTCTCTGATCCAGAAACTGTTTGATCAAGTCCATCTCCTCATACCAGAGTTCCAACACTAGCTGAAAAGGAAGATGGTGGGTTCCTCTTCTTTCCTTTTGTTCCACTTTTTTCTTGGTTTCCTTCATTGAAGCACACCAGTACTGTCTTGTTTTGTTCTAACAATATCTTGAACTTTTTTTTTGCAGGAAGGACACCAATTAGACAGATGGGAAGGCTATGTAGATTGGAGGAACAAACCTGCCTTGAGAGGCCGACATGGCGGCATGCTCGCCGCTTTCTTCGTCTTAGGTTAGTAAATCTGTTAACACTTTTGCTCCGTCACTAGAAAATTTTATTATGTGTATGGAATTGACTGTGAGGAGACATTTTCTAATAAGAAGAATTTCTTTACAGTGTTTTTTTTTTTAAAAATCGTTTTTATAACTAGTGATTGAAGAATCTAACATGGGTTTTGAATGTATTTGGGATCTAAACATCAGTTGTAGAGATATTGGAGAACTTGGCATACTTGGCCAATGCAAGCAACCTTGTTCTGTACATGTCTAAGTTCATGCACTTATCACCGTCCAGATCGGCCAACACTGTCACCAATTTCATGGGAACGGCCTTCCTTCTCGCCCTCCTTGGAGGCTTTTTATCAGATGCTTTCTTCACCACTTATCATATCTACTTGATAAGTGCAGTTATCGAATTTGTGGTAAGACATTATTCATACTTCTCATCTCTCTGTCTAAATTTCCCTTAACTAATTATCCCTTTTAAGCCCTTCTCTTTTAATTGTTTTATTTATTGGTCCCTCCGTAGTCCCTACTTGTTTTTAGCATTGTTGTCCTCACTCAGTACGTAGGGGAGAACAATCGAAAACGGGTCAATGCCACCTGGCGCCAAAGTGCAGGTACTAGTACTCAGACCTTGTAAGGTCCTTGTCCGGGATACTGTAAATCCAGTCTACCAATGGAACGGTGTACAAATGGTAGCATATGAGTATATGATTATCCATAGACTGTAGGTAGGCCTTTTCTACGGATTGTCCAGAAGAATCCGAGCTGTTTCTTCCGATGCAGGGGCTTGTACCGCGTGGTACTGTTGGTAGACACTATTAAAAGTCCACTAGACAGGGACCTTACGCTCTACATAACATCAATGTGCCTGTGACGTTTCATAGATTGGAAAAATCTGTCCCCTTCCATCTAATACCATTCTTATGCATAAGAGGCTGGTCTCAACCAATGTTACCTGATTCGTTGGCTCAGTCTGATCAAATTCGTCACTCTAGAGTAAATCAAGAGTAAAGCTGGTTTGCTAGGGGTATGAGATAATTCGTTTTACGGTTCACTTAGGTTCTTTAATTTAGTTCGCTAGTGATAGGATGAGATAATTTGTTTTACCGTTCCCTTAAGTTCTTTAATTTGGTTCGCTAGGAGTAGGGTGAGATAATTTGTTTTATCGGTTTGCTTAGGTTCTTTAATTTGGTTCGCTTACTTAAACATGTAAAACAAATGAATCAGTCTATAGATACTCTCAAATATACTCCATAATCCTAACCGTTTATAATCAACCATTAAGGATTAAGATTTGAGTTGACTTATTTTATCTTTTCTAATGCCACATCAGCTCTAATCCTAACCGTTTATAATTGAGATAGACAGATAAGACTTGGGAGTATATTTGGGAGTACACTTTGGGAGTATCCCTAGACTAATTCAAAACAAATATACAATTTATAATATATTCTAATACATATATATATTTATTTATTTAAACATGTAAATAAATATATTATAAATTATTATTTTAAAAACCCATAAATATTATATTTTTATGAGCAGTTCAAGTCAAATCCAAATTTGAAAACCCATAAAGTATAAATTCACTAAATTCAAAGAAAAACATCAATAAAATCAAATAAAAAATTTGACAAATCAAGACCATTTGAAAGAATCATGTGGTTTACTCAATTTCACAAACCAAGCCGAACTGAAGAATTGGTTCGCGTTCACTCCAGTTAATTTGCTAGGGTAGACAGCAAACTTGTTAACCCTGGTCTCAAGCAGGCACAGTTGAGTGGCCTAGATAATTTAAATCACTGATCCTGAAAAGAAAATTTCTACAGATCACACGGATGTTATAATTCGATTTCATTGACCTTTGAACCATCCAATGGTGGATATTAACTTTTAGCGCAAATCGTTTCTGCCGAGTCACAATTTTACAGGCTCATAGCACCAATAACATTGCTCATTGAACTGTATTAGAAAATTTTGAACTTAGTTTCAAAAAGGGAGCTCCATATACTTTTACATATTTTAAACTAATTTGACCGTTGGAACAGGGTCTGGTGATACTCACAGTACAAGCTCACTTGCCTTCACTGAAGCCACCAACCTGTAACACAGCCAACAGTATCATACCATGTCAGGAAGTTGATGGAGGAAAAGCGGCAATGCTATTCGGAGGCCTTTATCTTGTGGCACTAGGTGTTGGAGGGATAAAAGGGTCATTACCAGCACATGGAGCTGAACAATTGGACGATAGCACCCCACAGGGAAGGAAGCAGAGATCAACGTTCTTCAACTACTTTGTGTTCTGTCTGTCCTGTGGGGCTCTCATTGCAGTGACATTGGTGGTGTGGATTGAAGACAATAAGGGCTGGGAGTGGGGTTTCGGGATTTCCACCGCAGTAATATTGTTCTCGATTCCAATCTTTCTCTCTGGCTCGGCTACTTACAGGAACAAGATACCTACTGGAAGTCCTCTCACAACTATTTTCAAGGTAAGAACAAGTACAATGTAAATAAGCTCGACAAACCATATCTAGTATTGTAAACATGGAATTAGAAACAAAGATTCATCATTTTAAAGAAGAAAGGTCTTACCTCGTAACAGATCTCAGAGGAAGATGATACAGTTAGTAAACAGATAGGAAGGTTCACGTATAGATGTCCTCTTCTGTCATTGTTGTATCAAGTTCAGAGTTACATCCTTACTAAGTAGCAGCTTGTGTTCTGTTTTCGTTAAACAGGTTTTGGCTGCAGCAACGTGCAACACTTGCATTACTAGCAGCCCAAGCAATGCTATCACGAGCATGGTCACAAGCCCTTCCTATCCAACTGAAACCAGTGAAGACAATGCCAGAGCAAAGATGCCAATTCCAAGTCCAACCAAAGGCCTCAGGTTCCTTAATAGAGCAGTGATAAACAAACCCATCCACACAGTGCTAGAATGCACGGTTGAGCAAGTAGAAGAGGTCAAGATAGTGCTCAAGGTCCTCCCCATCTTTGCTTGTACCATCATGCTCAACTGCTGCCTTGCTCAGCTCTCCACCTTCTCCGTCCAACAAGCGGCCACGATGAACACAAAGCTTGGCTCCTTGAAGGTCCCACCAGCTTCTCTCCCGGTTATCCCCGTCCTCTTCATTATTATCCTTGCACCTGTATACAACCATACCATTATCCCCTTCGCTAGGAAAGTAACCAAAACTGAAACGGGAATCTCTCATCTGCAACGAATTGGTATCGGGCTGGTTCTCTCCATTGTGGCCATGGCAGTGGCAGCTCTGGTGGAGGTCAAGCGGAAGAGGATGGCTTCTCATTTAGGACTACTCAATTCCACTGAACCATTACCCATCACTTTCTTTTGGGTAGCTTTGCAGTACTTGTTCCTCGGGTCAGCTGACCTTTTCACTTTGGCTGGACTGATGGAATTCTTCTTCACAGAGGCACCATCAAGCATGAGATCTTTGGCCACAGCTCTCTCCTGGGCCTCATTGGCCATGGGGTACTACCTCAGTTCGGTTCTGGTATCAATAGTCAACAGTTTCACGGGTAACTCACAGCACACACCATGGCTCTCTGGTAGCAACTTGAATCATTATCAGCTTGAGCGATTCTACTGGCTGATGTGCATATTAAGCGGATTGAATTTCTTGCACTATCTCTTCTGGGCCAAATGGTATAGGTATAGATCGATGAGGCCTGGTAACTAGAGGAGTTCAGAGCTTTACAAATGGAAATTGAGCCGCGCATACCTTCTTAGGTGACCACTTCTCCATGTAAGAAACCATTGGCGGTAGATATATGTAATGATCCACGGATTTTCCTTGCCTGTCAATGTGTGTGTGTGTGTGAGAGAGAGAGAGAGAGAGAGAGAGACTATATTGGCTAATTAAATCACAGATTGGTCACAATTTTGGGTCTTCTACCCTTATTTGTCCTAATCAGTTATCTTATAGCAATTCTTGTTTGTATTATCTCTTTTCCTTTCCCATTTTACATCTTGTGAGAGTATGGATTATAGATATTATATTTGGACTTGCCTGTCATTGATTTTCTGTAAAGGTTTCATATTGTTCACTACAAGTATGAAGCAGTTCGAAGTAGCAAAAATCAATGACGTGCCTACTTAGAGGAATACCCACTAGCAAGGAAATATTTAAAAGAAAACAATCGAATAATAGAAATATCTATCAATAAATACCAAGATCAACAAATTTACTGTTTAATAGAAGTATTGTTGAGAAATGAAGAAAGTTTCATGTTAGTGGAACAATGCAAGACAAGTATGCCGTATCCTAATCATAATGGATTCTCACCATGAATATGGGTAAGTCATAAGTTGAACCCAATGATTGCAAAATCAGCTCCACTAATGGAGCATGGTTGAAACAAAACAGTGTTTACAAAAAATACAAACCATGGCCAATGATTCCATGGTATCCTTTACTCCTAATGTATGTATGAATAAACTTTCACATCTGACGGACCTAATGCCTGTCTAGAGTTTTATTGGAATGGAATTGCAATACCTTGCTTCCTGTTCACAATTGCTATCGCCATATATCGTGCACCCATACCAATTGGTGTCTGCTCATCAGGTCCCTCCCAGAATGGGGCTTCTCCATCACCCCAATTGCCAGTATCCTGTCCTCAGAGACTCAGCTTGCTCATCCATGCAGTTCTGTAACAGTGATTCGACTCAGAAGTTTATACGGAGAGAACCCAGAAACTTAGATTGGGTGCTTGGGCCATGGACGGACACCACCTGTAAAAATGTTGAACATTTTGGCAGTAAGCAGTTTTATCTTACTTTTAAATACTTCAACTATTACCACGATAAGGATGCAATGAGCACCTGAAGCTTCTTCTGTGGAGTGCCTGATGGAAGCAAAATCAAAATAAGCACTGAGATCAGCTAACCCAGGATTATCTAGTATGTCCAGAACATGGTTGTTAGAGGCATCGCCTGGGAGACTAGACGCTCTGTTGGCCCCAGGCGACAAAGAAAAAAAGTTTGTAGAAAGAATAAGAAGAAAAAGAAAGAAAAGGCTGTACAATGCCAGGTATGTCTTCCTTGTGCCAAACTGCCCTCTCCCTCTCCCTCTCCCTCTCCCTCCCCCTCCCCCTCCCCCTCCCCCTCTCCCTCTCCCTCTCTCTCTCTCTCTCTGTGGACCATATAGTCCCCCTCTATTTTCGGTTCTTAATTTTTTTTGGTTTTTGCTATGGTTTCTTGCATATCCCCATGATAACTTTATTGGATGTACATTACACACCCTGTTAATCAAATATTATGAAACCAAATGACAAATTGTGTTCTTCAACCCTTAATATGAAGTTCAGTCATTCCAGGTTTCTTCATCCGCATATTATACGGCCATGTAGATAACTAGCTAATGCATAGTACATACATAAATATATAGTGTTTAAGATTAGAGTCACTCCACCAGGAAAACATACAACTGAGGTACTTTAATGACAATAAAAATCATTGAAGTTCAAGAAAGTTCCATACATCCAGAAGGAACCTGCTCCAATGTGGCATGCAATGATACAGGAGTTCCAGCTAACATGCTAATAATCCTTTGATAATCATTGCTACCAGTAGCATTTCCATTTGCACAGTGCGCACTTCAAATTATTGTGTTCAAGCTTCTGTAATGTGGGACTGCACTCTACCATGTGTATATGCAACGACTTTATGAACTTTTCAAAATTTGATGCACCCTACAAGTAAAAGTTGTACTTCTTGAAGTTCTTGAATTGAAACTTGAAGTGTACGCTTACAATAAAAAGAGTAAAGATTTAACAAATGCATGCAAATCAAGGATTTCCATTCTTTTACAATAATGTAAGGAAATCAAACCTAAGATAGATAGACCATACACAAAACTATAGTTCCTTATAGGGAGAAGATCGCCCATGAGAGTTCCTCGTACTGGACCCAATCAACTCGGTTCACTTCTATCTGGCTGCCTCATTTGCTCCCACGGACACATGGCCCAAACACCATTCATCTAAAATTATATTAGCAAGATAAATCTTGAATTGGTGAGAACAATAGCAACAGAAGTTCAAGTAAATCATGCAAGTTTCCCCTTTCCTCTTCTTCCCTTTATTTCATTTGACTTGTCAAATTTAGAATGGGCATAAGCAATGAGGGGTGTCAGTAATCAAATTTCCTCATCAAACACCTGGCTTACTTCAGGAGAGGTAATAATACACACGGCAACCGAGATTGCCCCCTGATAGAATATGGATTTATTGATAGACTTGGATGATTACAATGGCCCTAATCAAGGGTTTGTCTTGCCTTCAGCCATCGCCTTATGGTGTAGTTGAGTTAACAAAAAAAAACTATAGAAAACTCCAAATCTAGAAAGATAATCCTAATCTATTCAAGATACATGTGGGCAGTGAAATCTCACCGCCCGCAAGGTGGGTGCATGGTGCACCTGCCTACATAGGATCACCACCCATTGAATGGGCGGTTAAGCTTCACGCATGCCAAAGGCATGCGCGCCAGCTGGACAAAGGCTGGCTCACCACCAACTCGCCTAACATTAAATACTGGCAGCAAGGCAATAATGCCCCACGGATACCCCTTTGTATCAGTCCTTAGTGGACTGACACGTGGTTAGGGTTTGCCCTCACAGACAGACCCTCACTCAAGCTTTGTGGACAGACTCTATGAGTCCATCCGCGGGCCAGTCAATGACTAGCACAGTCAATGACTAGCACACTCAATGACCATAAAAGGTCATGTTCCTAACCTAGACCAAGGGCTAGACCTATGGTCCCACCCAGCATTGGTCCGCGGACTAAGGTCAAACCCTAGTCCACAATCCAAATATGCTTGGATCTGACCTAGACCGCGGGTGAGACCCATGATCTCACCTCTTTAATTTGCGGACTGACCAAGGTCAGTCCTTTCCCAGATGACAACCAATATCTAACCGCCATGTGGCATGGAATCCTTAACAAAAAGGACTTTCTGCCAGCTTTGGGGGATCCCAAGATACAGATCCCCTCTCTTTCTCTAATAAGAGAGTGTCATATGGCACCTTATCCGAAAGGGGAAGTAATCTCTTCCCTTTTCTAGGAAGATAAGACTATTTCCTTTTTTGGGGGGAAGTCTAATCCTCCCGGGTTTCCCAGAAAAGGAAACCAATTTGGAGTCCTTCAAAAAGGACTCTCATCTGTATGGTTTCTCTAAGATAAGAGAAACCAGCTGTCTGGAACAGATGACCCTCTTTAAGGAGAGTTAACCTCTTTTGATTTCCTAAAAAAAAGGAAGTCGAATGGGAGTCCGAAGAGAACTCTCCAAAAGATATAAGAAGAGGATTTTCTTACAAGAAACCCTCAGAAGAACGTACGAGTACGAAGCACAAAACACAAGGACTAAAAGAAAAAAACAGGAAAACAACAGCAACCCAAGGAGGAAGAAGAATAATCTCCCACCAATGGAGAATACCAGGTGAACCCCCATTATGGCCACCTCTCTTTCTTTTCTTTCTTTTGATGCAAAGACCTCTATGAGGTAGCCTGTAACGCCTACATGGGATCTGGGCAACCTCATTAAATAAATAAAATATATTTTATTCAAATATTTTGTTCTTTATTCTTCTTTTTAACCAGAGATTCTTCCCCAAATCGGGAAAGTAATTAACAGTTTGGGTTTACTCAGATTGGAAGGATAGTCCCCCACACAAAACAATAAACTCCATACAACAATGGAGGTAATCTGACCGTAAGGTTCAAAAGGTCAATCATAAAAAGACGCTTAAAATTTGTGTGTACAATACCTTTCTAATTCTAAGATTGTGATAGAAATACCCTGGGAATGATAGAAACTTACAGTGTATCTCTTCACTTTATTACAAGAGATATTAATTCCCTAATACCCCCTCGAACACATGGAGATTTAGATCTTCATGGTTTTGCCGCAACTCAAATACTCTTCACCATAGTTGATGTCTTCCAAAGTTGAATACGTTATTACATGATGTTGGATTTATTGTCATACTTGCTTTGGATGTGGATGTATAGATATGGATGAAGAAGACGGCTTCTGATGGGCCAGAGATGGGGCCTCTAATGGACCAAAGAATGGCCTTTAATGGGTCAAGGATTGGGAGCTTTATGGGCTTAATGAAAATAGCCTTCATTGGCTTAATAGGTAGACCTCTGAGGGCCTAATAGAGTGCAAATGGACCTCGTTGGGCCAAACATGAGTGGCCTCTTGGGCCAAGGCTACCAGCCTCTATGGGCCTACGACAAGGAGCCTCTATGGGCCAAAGGTGCCTCATGAGCCAACAAGAAGACTTGAGCCTCTAGGGAGTTAGGACAAAGTTACGTGGGCATAACACTTACTTAAATAAAAAAAAATCAATTATCTTCAAATTTTACAGTCGTGACCGATGATCAAGAAGGCTTTCATTGATGGCGAATCAAATAATATAGTTGGATGGAGGCTTCTTGCCGAGAAGGAGAGCAGGCAGCAACACGAAGACGCCGAAGAAGTGATTTCTGACAATAGCCGCAATAAACTTGAAGACAATTGAGAAGAACTGAGGGCCCTGGTTCAGCCACTGTGAGTACGAGCCATCGATCATTGGAGAATGAATGAGCAACAAGCAAAGCCAAGCTTTGATTTCTTGCCATAGTAAAGAGATACCCTCCAAAATGAGGAAGCCAAGACCTGAACTAGTGCCTCCACAAATAGCATGGAAAAACAAGGAAACCTTAAGAAAGAGATTGTTGATATCTTTCCCAGTGGTGTAGTGGCCACCAGTGTAGTCAAAGCGTCCAGGCGATGCCTAGGCGATAGGGTTCCCTAGGCAAGGCGATGCCTAGGCGTTTCTTAGGCGATACCTAGGCGACCAAAATTTATTTATTTTGTTTACATTATATAATATTATATAAGAATTATTGAGTGTCTGCCTAGATCATGAACTAGGCGATAGGGGTCCTGGCTAGGCAAGGCGATGACCTAGGCGACATTTTGACTACACTGGTGGTCACGATGGAGAACACCCATGGAAAGCATATGCTTACACCATGATTACTATAATTACCTCCTCTGGCTTTGAGACTTTGATGTGTGGAAAAAGGGATACGAGTAGAGCAAGTTGATGGTAGTATGTTGTACTAATCATCATAGTGAACATACATCCATTCACCCTTTAGATATGTGTGTTTATATCCAAACTTTTGTAAGATGAAAGAAAGTAGAAACAATGTAGTCAATGCATCGCTAGGCGGTCGTCTGGGCATCGCCTAGGCGGTTTGGACCCTAAGCACCTAGGCACCTCTCTAGGCGGTTTCTCTGTTAGCCTGTTTTACAACTTCAATAAAAAGTGGATGGAGCTTGTTTTACAAATTCAATAAATAAGGTTATACCCCTCATTTGAATTCAATCTCCCAATGTAGTCAAGGCATCTAGGCGATGCCTAGGCGATTAGGCCTAGCTAGGTGATCGGACTGATGTGGATGGAGCGTGATAGAGTGACAACGGAAGAAAAAAAAATAGGTCGGACAAGCAACATAGTGCTGGAGATAGATCAAAGCCAAAAAAAAAAAATCACAATAGGGTTGGATCAAGAAAGAGAACTAAGGAACTCCAGTCTCAACAAGGGCGGCAATGCTGCCGTCCGGAAAGACGTAAGCAAACAAAAAAAAAAGTACAAGCGATGGATCGCCTTCTCTAATACCATGGTAGAGTATGTGACAGAACTCGACAACAATTTCATTGTTTATTGATAGACTTAGATGGCTACAATGACCCTAATTGAGGGTTTAAATACTGTATAAAACTCCTAATCTAGAATGATAATCGAAATCTATTCAAGATACCTTTATAAGATTGTATCTTACCCCCACGCGAAACTGAAAATCCAACACTAACAAAGAATCAAATTTCCACACAAATATTGTTGCGTTTTCCTCCTTTATGAGGAGTGGGACCCACCACTCCTGTTTAAACCTGTCCAACAGCTACCTTTTCATTGGGAATGAAAGACTTCTCAATGCTTTGTCTCATTCCTTCCTTAGGGAAAAACGTGAGATGAGGGAGAGTCTATTGGTATTCTATATTCCACACTTGAGAACATCTTGAGTTGTGAGAAAACCTTTCAAAAGGAGAAACAAATTCTGGATTTGCTACCTCAAGGAAAGAAGAAGAGGAGCTTGGGTAGAAGAAGAAGAAAAGGTCATCCTCTTCATCTTGCATTTCTCTTTTGAGGTAAGTGGGGTTATTCTTATTTGATTATCCACTTCTTAGTGAAGCATTGTATTCCAAGTGTTACTTTCATTTGATGTTGGTGTGCTCTAGTAGCGTCTAGAGTGATTTGTTGTAACCCCATTATTCACATAGTGGAATTTTTTCCTGGACTAGTGTCCCGTGGTTTTTCCCTTCATCGTGGAGGGTTTTCCACGTTAAAAATATATTGTGTTTGTGCTTGAATTTATTTACTTTTATTGTGATCATTTGTATCCTTGATTTACATTCACAAAGGAGGAAAAGTGTGTTTTACCCAACAAATACAACAATTTCACACATGAATTACAGAAAAAAACTGAATTAAATTGTTTTAAAAGCAATATTAATTGTGACACACACAAGCATTGTCACAAACAACAAATCTACACACCTCAAGCCACAGAAAAACCAAGGAGAATGTCAACCACAAAAAAAAAATTTGATATAGAGGAAGAGAATTAGAACCTTTATGATGCCTTTAAGATGTTTCATGAGAATGCCCTGCAAATTTGAAGATCAGAATAAGAAAATTTTAATGATAGAAATTAAAATACAGAATGTGAAACGAATATCTGAGGAATAGAATAAAGCGGAGCGATCGATAGAGATTTTCAAGGTAAATCGATACAGATTTTTTTCCCGCTCACAATCGAGATTTATAGGAGTCAGAATCTTTAACGTGTCCTTTAATTATAGTTACATTTTATAATTATGTCAAACATATCAAACGGGGATGTAGCTCAGATGGTAGAGCGCTCGCTTAGCATGCGAGAGGTACGGGGATCGATACCCCGCATCTCCATTAATGTCTTTTTCTTTAAGTGCAAATAAATAACAGGGATTTTGGACTCTTAAATTGTTACACATCTTTTATGTCTTTTTCTGTAAGTTCAAATAAATAACAGGGATTTGGACTCTTAAATTGTTACACATCTTTTATGCTCCCGCCTACTTATACTAATCCTTCAAGGCCCTCAAAATTAAGGATTATTTTTTAAAAAACTTACCCTTCAAGGCCCTCAAAATTAAGGATTATTTTTTAAAAAACTTACCCTATGTTTAGTTGCTGAGAAAATTAGTGAAAAGATGGAAAAGAAATGAAATTTAGACAAAACACGGCTAAGAATTATATTAGAAATATAAAATTTTCTCCTTTTTTTTTTTCATATTTTTACCTATTTTCTCGGCAACCAAACATAGCATAATTTAGACAAAACACAACTATGAATTATATTAGAAATATAAAATTTTCTCTTTTTTTTCATATTTTCACCTATTTTCTCGGCAACCAAACATAGCATATTAAGTTTAAATAAATAACAGGGATTTGGACTCTTAAATTGTTACACATCTTTTATGGTTATCACTCCGGCCTACTTATCCTAATCCTTCAAGGCCCTCAAAATTAAGGATTATTTTTTAAAAAACTTACCCTATGTTTGGTTGTTGAGAAAATTAGTGAAAAGATGGAAAAGAAATGAAATTTAGATAAAACACAGCTAAGAATTATATTAGAAATATAATTTTTTTTATTATTCTTTTTTTCATATTTTCACCTATTTTCTCGGCAACCAAATATCGCATAATTTAGACAAAACACAGCTAAGAATTATATTAGAAATATAAAATTATTTTTATTTTTTTTTCATATTTTCACCTATTTTCTTGGCAACCAAACATAGCATTATGCTATGTTTGGTTGCAGAGAAAATTGATGAAAACATGAGAAAAAAAAAAAATTTTGGATTTTTAATACAATTTTTAGTTGTGTTCTGATTAACTTTCTTTTATTTTCCATGTTTTTACTTCTTTTCTCAACAACCAAACATAGGATTAGAGAATTTGTGTTTCAAGAGAAAACACAATAAAGTGAAAGAAATCATTTTCTTTCTCCCTTTTTTCTTTAAGTTCAAACAAATAGCAAGGATCTAGACCCTTAAATTTTTACACATACTTTTTATGTTTACGAAATTGACAATTAACAGGGATCTGGACTCTTAAAATTGTTACGCATCTTACAGCTGTCAATCAGACCTACTTATGAAGGTACGTAGTAGGCCTTAATTGTTACACAAAATTAAGGACTTAAAAAAAAAACTTATAGGGTGTCTTTTTTCAACCGAAAACACTATAAGGTGAAAGAAATCCTCTGTTTTAAAAAAAAAAAATTGTTGGTGCTCCTTTCATAAGAAGAACCCACTTTCTCAATAAAGGAGATTTCAAAAAGTAACTATTTTCTTTACTTTTTCTCAAATTTTCTCCCATAAAAGAAAGTTATTTTGAGAGAGAACTAAGACATGAATACCGAAAAAAAATATCTTCACAAAATTAATTTCATAAATGTCATATCATTAAGTATTAACTTCTAATTATGCTTGAGACTAAATGGGCATTTCATGAAAGAATAATTTTTTTAATTTTACTTTCCATCCAAATGTCTTGTAAACCATTTACACAAGAAAATCTCATTTTCTTTTCTTTTAACTTATTTTTATTTCTTTTATCCTCTTTCTTGTGAAATGAACATACCCATAAAGCTTGCAAGCCCAGTTGAGCTCAAAATATAAGGCTGGTTGACTTAAGGCCCAGGCTTAGGCAACACCCTCAATATGATTTCATATATTTCTAACCAAAAAAAACATGATTTCATGGAATGGCTTCTCTAGGCTAGACAATGACGTTCTATCTAGCTGTAAATTGTAATCAAATGATGCTATATAACGTGACCCATTTTCATTTTTAATTTAAAAGGCAAACATTTTTAACTAGCCTTAACTTTTTTTGCTCCATCTTTACTCTCTTCCCTTGAGACTCAATTACCTTCTGATTGTAAGGAGGGGAAGATATGGACATTATGACATTATAGTTTGGAGATGATGTCTCTTGTTATAGTCAAGAGAAGATCCTAAATAGTATGAGAAGTGTTAGCATGCAGAATTCAAAATTTTCCAAACTCTTGTGTGTGGAACCCCCTAGCATTGCTACTCCTTCAACAAATTAAAAATACATCATTTTCAAGTGAGAAATTTATAGTTTGTACTAATTCTCAAGGTAATAGGGAAGAGTAGTGACACTTTTCGCAATCACAATGAGAGCTTGGAAGTCCACGTCTAGGTTAGCATTCTATAACTTGTCAGATATATGAGATTTTTTATATGTCAGCTTGCAAAATATAAAATAATACCACCAAAAAAATAGTCTAAGTTAAAGCTTTAATCAAAAAAATACATCCCTATTATTATTTTTTAAAGACTTTGCGTTTGCTGCGCTTTGAATGTCACTGTTGGTCCCAAGTCTGGATAAAAGAGGAGGGTTGATGTGGTTGATAGCTTGTGGTGGTTTAGAAAAGAAATATTTATATATATCATGAATTTTTATTTTTTTTTTTTATACCATGGCCAGCTCTAATCCTAAGGATAGGGCTTGGTCATAGCTAAGGCTCTTCAAAGACTTTGGTCAGACTCTTACAAGTGAGGGCTGGGCCTAGACAGGCCTGGTCCTTTGAAATCTTCGGTCAGACCCTTACAAGTGAGGGTTAGGCCTAGGCCAGCCCAGCCCATTGACAGTTGCTTTGGTAAATTTTTTAGTTTTAGTCTTTTTTTTCCCTGAGCTGAAACATACCGGAGCTCTGGTCCAAAGGTAACAACTCTGGTTCTAAGGTAATTGCAGCCCTCCATTTTTACTGTAAACATGATGGTGGTTTTGTAATTATTTTGGAAGTTTCTAAATTGCAACTTTACTATTCTCAAAGCTTATTTTTATAAATGAATGTATTAATATTGTTTCATTTTTCTATTGTAATTTAACAATAAATATTTTTTGATATTAAAATCCTGTAAAATTGATCAAACTAACCCTCCAAATCAAGTTTGAGCCAATCCGAGCCGGACATGAATTACGGTTTGATTAGTTGAACCAATCCGAGCTCGGTAAAGGGAAGAACTGAAGAAGCTATATATTGGTAGAGAGAGGAAATGCTACCGAGACAGGGCTTGTGCTAAATAAGGTTGGCTCAAGCTGTATATGGACATTACCCCAAATTCATTGTATTTAATCGATGCCAGGTAACCTCGCAGCCATGATCTCTACGAGTCTCAATCAATAATGCTCTGTATTTCTCACTAACCCCATCCTTTCTCAATGCTGGGTTGTTAAAACAAATCCAAAACATTTTTAAAGACTTGAGCTTTAGACCGTTGCTTTTATATATACTCTGGACTAGAAAAAAGTGGTAGTTCCAGGTCGAACGATTCTAAGGTCTGTTCTTATTTTAGCATCACAAGTTGTAAACCAAGCTTTTGAAGACTTGAAGATGAAGAACATATTCTCACTTGAGTTACTGTCATGATCCCTTTACAAGAATGATGTAGTTGTAAGAAGTTATTGCACATTAAGAGGGTTCAAACCTATATTTCAATGGGTTCCACCATTATGTTCAAATATATCTTCCCCTTAGTTTTTTTTTTCCACCATATTGCTTGGTGGTATAATTAGAACTTCATTAATGTTCCCAATACAGTAATCCCAATTAGTGTTGATTAGCCATGATTAGTGGGTTAGAAATCTCAAATCGGACTAATTATGGTGAGCCAATCAACCGCCACACATTTAAGAATGAAACCAACACCCCCCCACCAGCCGGTAGCGGAGTAGGAATTAAGTATCCATTATTACTGACCCAAAACAACAACTATCTTGTTCACACAACAACAACAACACACCATATATGTATAAGATCTTATTATTGGATACACAGACCGTTGGAAGGTTTCAGAATTAGATGATGTCCAAAGGTGAAGTAGAAGACTCAAGGGAGTTCAATTTGTTGTCACTAACTTTCTCCATGGGAGAAGGATAAGAAGGCTGAAATGATTTGATTTTGTTTGTCACTGCAACAATTACTACTAACATCAGCGTCGCGATAGATGAAGAAGAAGTAGAACCCGAACGCGCTACTGGTTATTGCCATGGCAAATATAAACACAGATGCAATTGGGAAAAGCAACTGCGAGAACCGAATGGCAAGGCCAAAGTTGAGTGCGGTCGAGATAATCCATATCACGGCTTTCAAGCAGTCTTTCCTACATGATTCCTCATTCCGAGGTAACCGATCAAATGCCATAAAACAAGTATACAAAGATAGAAATCCAACATAGAGGAAGACAATAAAAAAAATCATGGGGGTGTCATTATGAGCATGGGCGCGAAAGATTGCGATAACCGTGTTCAATGTCAGGTAACAGATTCCAAGAGTAGGCAAGAAATTGCTGCCTTTGGAATCAAAGCGGCCACTATGATCAATCTGTTGTCCCTGATTCTGAGTTTGGGAGATCACCTTGCCGTCCATCATCAGTGTCTAACAGTGAAACTTTTCGAATTACACTTAATGATTTATATTGTTTAGTTAAACAAAGAGAGCTAAAAAGAAAAGAAAAACAAACCAGAATTCAGCAGGCCAGCCGGACAGAAGATGTAGCCAAGGAACGCAGCTGTAAACTGTCCCGACTATATGTTGATAGATTTGGGAGTTCCATATTTATGTATATATATAGTCACATAAACAAAAGCGTCTTAACGAAGATGCAGAGAAAGATCAAAGCTTTTGGTCCTGAATTTATTGCCCTCTTTCGTCAGAAGTGCAAAGAAATTTCCTCCCTCTGTCCATTCAGAAAAAATTGATTACGTTTTTTCGAACGAAGTTGCTAGGAAATTTCACACACGACTTAGGAAAAAGAGAAATGCTAACCTAACACGCAACTTCCAAATTTGTACGGTGTTGCACGTTCCGTGAGAGTGTAAAAAAAATTGAAGACTCTGAACAAGGAGGCAAAAAATGCTCTTCCTATTTGGCAGAATTCCACAAACGTGTTGCTTAAAACATCCTTGAAAAGGATATTGTTGAAGCATGGGTGGCATGACCCACGTGATAGACTTAGATGAAGAAAGAATAGTGACCACATTGGCTTATCTAAACCACAACTAAAAAAATCACCTCCTCCGTCCGTGCCGAGAGGAGGGGGCATCTCTCGGCTCCCCTTTTCTTGCCATCACCCTTTTAAACCCATTTAACTGTGGTTAAGATCATCCACTCCTATGGTTCACCCATCTACCCTTGGTTTTTTGAAAAATAAAATAAATTAACCAAAAGGTTTAAAAAAAAAAACTAACCTGAGTTGATGGCAGTTAAGAGGAGGCTATGTGAGAGCGAGGAGCAATAGTTCCCTCCCCGCCAGTGAAGGGAACTATTGCTCTTCTTGTAAATGGTTGCAAAAGTAATATGTGAAAGCAACAATACGCATTACCTTACTTTTGATAATTGAGATGGTAGAAATTTTTTGGGCGTAGAATGGGAATAGCATTTCTCTTTCTGAGTGTGAGAAAGTCCTGCCAATCTAGTCCTTGACGCAGACTCTACGCGTACGGGAATAGAGATATGCAGTAATCGACTTGAGAAATGCTAGCCCTACCCTCACCCAACCCCTCCGCTCACCCTCCACCAACCAGTCATTTGACTTTAGCAAGCTTGACGGAAGTGCTCTCTCTTGAAAAAAACATACAACATAGCAGAATTGGACGTCTTTTATACGAGTGTCGATTAGCAAGAGCCCAGAGATCAACTTTGGGAAACATCCTTCAGAAGAAAAAGCTTATTTGAGATTGCAACTGCTTAAGATACCCTTTTTGTATATTCTAGGATCTATTTTAGTTCAAGATCCTTCCTATTAACTGGATCAAAGAATTAGTAAATCTGGGTTAGTCTCAACTAAGGCCGCATGTAAGCTTAATTTATGTGTATAATGCTCATCTCTATGCGTCATGCATAGTCCTATAAAGAGTCAATGGGACGCCTCTAAAAGCGACACACCAGGGATGGAGAGCATTCGAGTTTTCTTTATGCAAGAGGAAAGTAAAAAAAAAAAAGGATATGACAGAAGTATTTAATGAAACATGGTAACAATTGTCTTTGTAATTCTGGACTACAAAGATCAATAGGATAATAAACATTAAAAAAAAAATGGTAGATAGGCAAGCCAAACCAGGACTGCACTACTTGGAGCCTTAACAGCACCCTAATTAGGGCCCAAATCAGTGCGGTCCTGGTTTGGCGTGAGGTCAGATACTTGAGGTGAGGTTCTGGTAGCAAAGCTCTATTCAAAATATCAAAAGTAGGTTAACTGTGCACAATAAAGATGTACCATGGACTAAGCTTCCACATACTTTCGACAAAGGAGTGCTCGGGTCTTGAAAGAGTCTCAATCAACCTGTATTGAAGAAGAGCACATTACCTCTCAATGGCTGTGAGCAACTTTAGGGCTGAGGCTGCAACACCAAACATGATAATACAACTCCATTCCTATAATCCTTAACGAAAACTTCTTTGCCTTATCAAAGTCCATGGCCATGACTAGTATACTTAACTATATATATATATGTAGGTAGAATTTATAAATCACTGAAAACATACTGAAAATGGTGGCACTGAACGAGATATCTATGTGAAAGGAAGGGACATCCAAGAGAGCAATTATATGGCAGCTGAGTAATTCTAACAGAAAAGCCTTGATGGAAAGATATCATAAAGGTAGATTATCATTTTCCACAGGCAAGCTCCACACCAGTACTAGAAGTCTCAAATTTTACAACAACAATGAAGGTAGAACAACATATCCTGCAAGGGAGAGACACCTCTCTCCCTTGTAATCGCATTGAAGGAGATCACTACCAAAGAGAGCAATTATCTGGCTATTTCATCCAATAAAAAAAAATGATCTTGGCTATTTGATGATTTCACTCTTCACAAAATCACTATTGGCAACTTTTAATATGGCTAAAAACAGTACAAAACACCATATCCTGCAAGGGAAAGACACCATTTCAGGACCCTTACTAAGCTGTCCTAGGTTTTCACCATGCCCACAGAATAACCAACATCTGAAGATGATAATATGGAAGCTTGTGAATTCTCTCCTCAAGATCCATCTTGCAGTCCAATTAACTCTACCCATTTTCCCCTAGAGGTGATCCATCCCTAAGCGACCTTTTGCAGTACTTCTCTACTGCAACTTATGTACCAATCTAGACAGAAATTGCAGTTGTTATGGAGCTCATACTGTTAGCATAAGAGACAACCCTTGGACTATATGATTAAAACAGGACCTGAAAGTGAGAAATTGAATGTGTTCCATGGAACAGCACTAGACATTTGCTTTGCAAGTACTCATTGATCTGAAAGCAGATCCTAACCTTCGCCAAAGCTGCTTGTAAGGAAAATCCCTCAATGGGGTACAAAGTTTCATAATTCTCCCTCTTATCCCCTCAGTTCCCATACTTTCATCAACAAAGTGAACAATGATTCTTTGTATCCTTAAACAGTGAAATCTACGACACTAACCCTACATTTGGTTGCCGAGAAATTAACTGAAAAGAGATAAAAGAAAAGAAAATTGAACAAAATTCAGCTAAGAATTATATTATAAATCTAAAATTTCCTATTCTTTTCTAATGGAAGACTAATTAGAAAAGAAAGGAAAATCTAGAATCTTACAATGTTTGAGTCAGTGTTAACGTTGCTATGCTGGTAGTCTTGTAATAGGCTTAAAATGAAGAAACAAATTACTTGCTTTACTCAGTAACCACATGCAGGATATCATCAATAACAAGTCTTTATTCATTTCTAATCAAACAGACAGGGATAGTAAAATGAAACCTAGAAATCCGTAGGGAGTTTTATAGCTGTAGTTGTTTTGTAATATGTTTCAAGGGCTTGATTCAGAAAGAGAAAAAACAAGAGAGAGGTATGTCACCTTGAAAACAGTAAGTACATGTGTCAAGTACCAGGATCCTGCAATTTTTTCTTTGTTTCTTATTTTTATGAAAAGAACTGGAGTATCAGTATGAACTCTTGTGTCGAGAATAGGAAGGATCCAGTAACCATTTTCTTGGAGTATATGAAGATTGGGGAGACATTGCTTTGTATACCCTTCTCCTTATCCGTAAATAGACTTTCATCGTTTGCATAACCATTTTGTGCAACAGAACCAGAGTCTGTGTTTCCACTATGTCTAAGCCCTAGTTTACCTCTAAACTGCATTGATATGTCCAAGCCCTAGTTTACCTCTAAACTGCATTGAGGTGATAAATCCACATCATCTACACGACCACCCCAACACAAATACTATACTGAATACTGATCAGCAAGACAAATGATCTGTCTCCTTCACTCTTGCATGGTCATATCCAAGTGCAACCAGTACTGCAAGAACATCACTACCTAATAAAAAAACCTACTTTTCCTGATGTTGGATCTGGTGTTGAAAAATCAGGAGTTTAGTCAAGCATCACTACCTAAAAAAAAACTACTTTTCCTGATGTTGGATCTGGTGGAGTTGAAAAATCATGAGTTTACTCTGTTGCATATGTCCATGTCTGAACAGGGGCAAGGCTTGAGTAGCAAATTTTGAAATAGAGGAGAAATGTCGATAGACTAACTCTCCCTTCCAACAATTGTGAATATGTATTTTTCAATTTTTTCCCGCCTGTGCAAAGATCACAGTTAGCGCACACTCAAAATAGTTCAATCTGTATTTCCAGGTCAACCAAAATGCACCCTAAGGGCCTAAACTACCAAGTGTACTTCTTAAGATGAGTTGTATTTTTTCAACTGCTTGCCGAATGCACTAGAAAATGAAATTTCTTCTTGGCCTCGTTAATTACAGAAGGCCTGACATGCAAACTGCAAAACTCACCATCAAGTGGATGTTTAACCAAATAAAATCAATATGGGGAAAACAAAATGAAATTTCAATGTCAACCTCTATAAAACAAAATTGAAGTGGTGAAATAACATTCAAACCAATAGAAGTATCTGCATTGTCCCACTGAATGCCCTGCTTGATGTGCTATGCAGTGTACACTGTGACACATTGGGAGTGATATTGTGGCCTTCAAATCTTTTGATATATGAAATCATTAGCATAGAGTTGCCTTTCATGAAATCTTTCTCGATAGATTCTTCAACCCGCATCCCACACATTTAAGGATGACTGTCTCTGTTGCTGGATCTGGTTTGATAACAAACTTGACACCAAGAAAATCTCTAATATGTCTGAGTGTTTCTATTGCACATGGCGAGAGCTTTCCAACACGAACCTTTGAAACATCTTGCGGGCAGAGCGCACAGAGAAGGAATAGCAAACCCTACAAATCAAACATAACATCAATCACCATGCGGAAGTATAATATTTTGAGAACTCCATGGAAAACCATTTCCACAAAAAGCAATCAAATAGAAATGGAAACCCATTTTATCACATTTGGAAACTGGTAACGTTCACTGGACAGAACAAAAAAAGTTTGCTATAGGCCTTGTGTTGCATCTTAATAAAGGGATTTAGGCAACAGATTCTAACTTGACAATTTAGCCATTTCCCTCTTTTGATAAGTAAGCTGGATATATCAAGGTAAAAAAATAGCGGTTTGGGGTTACGTAACGGTCCATACGTAACAATTTCAGCAAGGTTTTTTTAACCATGGGATTTTTTATTTTTTTTAACATAACGGTCCATGGGATATATTAGCTCTTCTACTGGTTTAACAAAGACACATTTTGAGTTTTACCTTTATAGACTACAAAAGCAACATATGATACTATGATCATGTAAATGTATTGTTTTCCTGACATCTTAACCCTGGAATTGCTCTACAAAGGACCACTTAGTCCGAACCTTGTCTGTATCAAAAAAAAAGCTTTTGTTTGTTAACAAAATGACCAGTGTGACCTATAGCTGACCGTTGACATCACAGTTTGTTCATTCAATATCTTAGCCCTTCTATTTTTCTGCAACTTGCTTTTTACTGTACTCTGTCATTCACAAGCAACCAATGGGCACTTTAGTGCTAAATATGTTCAAACCAAAGACACATCTGTACTTTTGCAAACAAACTGAAGGTATTTTGGTTCTGGAGGCAAGGCTAAGGCCTCTAAGTTCACCCTTTTAAGGATAAAACACAAAGACAAAAATGTCCAAGGAATTCACCAAGTTCACCAATCTAGTGATGATTATTAAATCCCTATGAAGTATGATGGAGGATAAAACTGAAAGGAGTAATATAGCTTGAAAATTGTCACAGCAGACAGACCTGGTGTGTTGAATCTACCACTCCCCCTTGCTCAATCTCTCCAAGTAAAATAGAAGCAATTTGCTCACCGATATCCCCAGGAGGCATCAGCTCTTTCCTCTCCTCATCTTCAAGGGCATCTGTGTCCTCCCCCCGTGCATAGGAAACAGCAGTATCAGCAGATATGAAGCAACCAGACGTAGTCTCAGCAACCAATGAAATACCATAGCCAGGTGACCTGCCATGGGATCAATCTCTCAGTGAGCCCAAATTATGCTTGAGACTGCTAACAATGATGAACCTTAGAGGTCAAAGTTGAAATGTAGAGATCTTGATACATTCTTCCCATAAAATAATACTGTTAGTTCCTTTTGGTCAAAATAAAGAGTTTACTACTCACTATAAAATGTCACAGACAAATCGAAATCATCTGAAAATTTAAAACTGCATTGGCTATTTTCAGTGAGCAGACTCTGTTATGATATATAATTTATATAGAAAACATACTTTCCAGCTTGTAGGCCAGCTTTATGATCAGTAGATATATGAACATCAGGAAGCAAGCGATTAAAGATTCCACGAGCTGCATGTATCATAGTGTTCTCAAACTGAGAAGAGACTCTAGTTGAGAAAGTTACTCCTCTAATCCTCTTAACCATTCCCTCATCAACCCAAGTCACTGACTGTAGAAACAATAAATATTAGTGAAACACTGAAGGAAAACAGATGAATCCCCCAACTGTTATTGCAGAAAACTCACTGATAAACTATTCTGAATAATGGGAACTGCCAAAACGACTTCTCCACCACCCTGAGGAGGAGATCCGCGGCTCTCAATTTTCAGCTCCAATCCTTCTGAAGGAACTCCGAAACGCTTGAGCATGGGTAAGGTAGTTGATCGGAAAGTATCAACACATGGATCCTTGGAATCATTTGTAATTCCTGTAAGCAACATGCTATGCTTTATTTTCAGGGACAATTTTGTAATGCAATTATTAATTCTTACATAAGTTAATATGCAAATCTCAAACTATAATGATATCGATAAAGTGTCATGCCGGGTTCAAGAGACTGGTGCTTATAAGATCAGTTTATGCCTTTATGGCATCACCTGCATTATGGGAGAGGTGGATGCGTGCAGATTTCAACTTATAAATGATGAGATTCATCATTGGAATTCATTTCATAGGATTTAGAAAGGTTTTTTCTACACCAGACGCTAACCAAATGTGCAACCCTGCTCCATTATCCAAGATTGGAACCGGTAATTCAGCGCAAAGAGCAGCACAGTAGAGTCAAATTATGATACTCGTGAGAGGCAAATTATTAGAGAAAAAAAACCGCTTATTATATAACAAATGGAATGTGCTTCAAAGTGGGAGCCTTATTATCGTTGGGTGCTTCAAATTGGAGCATAAATGTTCCTCCCTGTGTATCTTTGCAGTAAGGCTCTTGAAATTTAAAAAACAGAAAACCCATATAAAGAATTGTCAATCCTTTACTTCATTTTAGAAACTTCAATTCTACAAATACCCTCTCCAGATATCAACTGAATCCCATATCAGCATGTTGGCATCTTCCGGAACCCTGATACTCACATCTCCTCGCTGGAAGCATCAGGAACCTCAGTTAGACAAGTATAGATTCATGATTTTATAAACCATCCCTACTTTCACCTCATCCTGCCTCCTAGGCCTAGCATCATAGTTTGTTTTTTCCCTTTAAATCCTTAATTTTATTGATCCTTGTAAACCCACTGTTTAAGCATGACACCAAAATCAGTCAAGCAGCACCAACAGTGACTTTTTCAATACATGTAAAACAGACAAATATCCGGCGCAAGTAAGTGATAAGGCAACTGAAACTTTTTTTTTTAAAGATCCCCTTGTTGATGGCTTTGGGATCCTTGAAACTCATATCTTCTTGTTGGCAGATTTCGGAACCCTATTTAATCAATTATAGATTCATAAAGCCCTCAACCATCCCTACTTCCACCTCATCCTCACTTATAGTTGCATTACTTTTCTTTTAAAACAAAAACCGTTAATTACATTGATCCTTGTAATCCCACAGTTTAAGTTTAAACATGACACAAAAAATCGGCTGAGCAGCAGCAGCACCACCACCACCACCAACAGTGAATTTTTCAGCACAAAAAAAAAAAAACAGAAACATCTGAAACATTCAAACAAGTACACTAACAACACAATAATGAGGAGAAACTCAATTTGAATCGAATGAAACAATATATGATGAAATTACAAGAAAATGTAGAAGCAGAGACCAAAAACTCATACCTTTCAGCCTTATCAAAAGGGGTTTCTTTCCAAACAATCCTAGAACAATCAACGGCTCCAAGAAATAGCCGATGGACCGACTGAGACCGCAATCGTGGACGAGATGCCTCCCTCCAATCAAAACTCCCGGTTTGTACTTCAATTTCGTTCCTGTACATATAATCCACAACCATAAATCGTAAACCCATTTTATTTATAGTGGAGAGGGAGATTAGATATACCCGTTTCGTTGATTTCAACAACACAATCGTCGCTAATCTTCTCTAATAATCGGAGGAGAGAGACCTCGTGTGGACGGAGACCTGGCCATGTGTCGTCCGCTCGAATATCCTCGATCAAAACCGGAGTTGCAGAGAGGGTTGATAGAAGGAGCCGTTGCCTCAGCTGCTGGCTCCCCTTCAGCCTCATGTACGAAGTTTTCACCATTCTCTCTCTCTCTCTCGTTGCAGAGGCCAGAGAATTCTTGTTCTTTCTCGTCCTTTCCCTAGAAGGGTTTTAACTGTTTATTGAGATTCTTATAAATATGCCTCACCCGAACTTGTAAATCTCTAACCATTGAAAATGGAAGGCCTAGGGGCTGTTTGGATAAACTTCTCTACAAATTTTGAGAAGAACTTCCTAATATAGTAGCTCTCCGGGAGAGTAGGTAAAAGTTAAGGAAATAATATGGTGGCATTTGGATAGACTTCCTAAAGATGAAAAGTACTTCCTCAAAAGTTACTTCGCATGAAATAACTCTTGAGGAAGTCTGACAAAGTCATTCGGTGGATAAAATAGCGTTTGACATCTGAAAAATGACTTTTAAGAATTCAAAAGTAAAATTTACGTTTAGTTTACCCTTACAAGAAGTAACTTCTAAAAACTTTAAAATAAAATAAAAAAAATTTGAAAACTTTATATATGGTATCAAATTGATATATGGTTATTTTCATATATCAATGCTTATAGAATTTGTGATGCGCAGTGATAAAAGAGTAGAAAAAACATGTTCTACACATGCGTACACTAGCAGGTAATATTAAAATTCTTGTAGAATTTCTTATGCTCATGGATAAAAGAGCAGAAAAAAATATTTTTTACACAGTGCCAAAAATCTAAAACATAAAAATATTGGTGTGTCATTTCATATGAAAAACCCTGCAATATCAAGAAATAAACATTCATACTTAAATAATAACAATTTAGTGTTTAGTAAATGCAGTATAATAAACATGTGTCCACAATACACCAACATCAATCATAGACCTCATCACAAGCTTGTGCAAGCCTATCTCAATATGCATCCATCTCTTCGTTCTCATGTTGGAGGACAATGTCTTCTGTGTTAGCTTCATCGTCTTCATCTAAAATGGAAGCTTCTTCATTAACTCAAGCATCATCTTCATATTCACAAAAAAACTTCTTCATTAACCTAACCAAGCTTCGTGAATCCCATCCCTTGGTGGTTTCCCTTAAGAACTTGCTCATATGCTAGGTCAATATAAATCTTATTATTGTTAGCATCCCACACGGCCTTTGGTACCCTTTGAGATGGTTGCTAACTTGGACTTGCCATTATTCAATCTCATTTCACATATTAGTCGTATATTCAAACGGGTACATAGATGAGTAACACAAACACACATGTAATATAAATTGTTACACGCAAACAATCGAATGGGAATGTTCTTGGCCATCTACTATAAGCTTGTTAGGAACTGAGGGACATAGTTTAGCAACTAGCTCTAGAAGCTTAACCAATCAATAAAATCTCGCAACTATAGATTACTGTCTAGCATGCCAAATCAATCAGCTCTAGCTAACATTGATTTCTATAATTCATGGAAAAAGTATGGTTTATTTCATAGACCAATAGATATGAAGAAATCAGTAGCTCGTCTAAGACCACTATTACTTGTGTAGTACAAAGTCAACATTTCTAATCTTAATTCAAGCTTCTTTTGGAGGTCTTCACCACGTAACGGGATCATAAACTAACCAAGGGATTTCATAAAACTAACCAAATTAACCCAGTTAGTTAAGACTATTTCATTTCTTATGCTTATAAGACGCTAGCTAGCTATTAAGGTAAGGACTTTGACCTTCTGAACGAGGTCAAATCATCTTTTATAGGGCACAAAAGAGATTGCTACAGAAATGGGTGATTCTAAAAGAGCTACGAGGTGGCTCAACTGTCTCCTTTTGGCAAGAATTCCCAATAAACAATGGGACAGTTCATTTAACCATGATTCTGCACAAACACCTTCATGAACAGGTTAATAGTTTAGCATATAAAATAGGGAAATCCTAGAGCACAAGCATGTAGTTCTCTAGAGACCTCGTCTTACATGCAATAAACTAACCATTCCAAGCTTTGTTCTTGCATATCCTTTCCTTTTTATTAAAACTTCACGTATTTGTAATACACAATTTTTTTATCACAATCTGAAAAGGGCAGCATCCTTATAAGACAAAAAAAAAAACTTTACCAACAGAAAAGTCAACTCTGATTTCATATGAGAGACACTGAAATTGTTCTTGATTTCTAGCCCAGTCAGGAACCACACTCTTCATCTTATATCATATTCAAACACTACCCTCAATGCTACATAGGTAATGAGTAGTGAAAAGATACATGAATTAAGAAGCAATAGCATCCTCCCCTAATGGATACTGAAAAAAGTAGGTTCCAATCATTAGAACAGAAAAAACCAAGTCAACAGATGACTAGTGCTGAAGGAGCAGATAACAGCAGTATAGTCAAAATGTCGCCTAGGCAACGCCTAGGCCACCGCCTCACCTAGGCAGGACCCCTATCGCCTAGATCATGATCTAGGCGGGCACTTTTTAATTCTTATACAATATTTTAAAAAAATTGGTCGCCTAGGCATCGGCTCGCCTAGGGAACCCCCTATCGCTTAGGCGTCGCCTGGACGCCCTGACTACACTGGATAACAGATATTTCAACCATTGCCATTGTAGTTGATGAAACTAATTTCATCCATTCTTTTCTGTTTATTCATAGACAAAGGAAGGGAAAGAGTCTCATTCTAGCTATTGGATTGAACTAGGCAAGAAGTGGGTCTCTCATGATTAGGTCATTCAAAGATCAAGCATCAACAGCACCCTCCTAGAGCCAAATGTTAGCCAACAATAAATCAGCATGAAGAATCATGTCGATTTCAAATTGCATCGAGCAAATCTTAGACACAGGTTCTATCAAAATAAGATTTCCAAATAGACCAAACTCGCTATAAATATAACTTTCTCATCAAACAGAATGATCAGACATCATTTGCAAACTGTGTAGTACTAAGTGAAAAAACCCAAGAAGGGAAATGCTCAGAAAACTGCAACCCAACTCAAACAAAACGAAATAAAACCAGATTTCAGACATCCTCAGAAGCCCAAGTCAGAATTATTTTTAAAAATGGATGGATTACCTATCAGTAAGAGTAAGATAGAGACCCTGCAAAACCATTTACATTCTCTGAATCATTTCTAGCTTGATATAGAGCAAACCATTACACCAAAAAACAAAAAAAATTCAAAATAAAAGAAAGAAATAGCAACCATTAAAGAATCAGCAACATAGATTGAATCTCTCTCTAAAAAAACAGATAAACCCAACAAGATATCAACAACAGGGATCTACTAAATTTGAGTAGAGTAAGATATGGAGAGAGGAGGACCTACAGGCTATAGAGCAATGAAGATCTCTGAATCGGAGGTCTACACCACGTAACGGAGGAGCTCTATGATTTTCCCATAAACAACTAAATATGAAAAAAAAAAAAAAAAATCTCCACTACTAATGGATAGAGATGAAAAAAAAAACAGAGAGCAACAGGGGTTTCGATCATCGAAGAGGATGACTTACCGGTGAGCTTCCTTTGGAGCGCCGGCGAGATCACATGCTAGTAGAGTGCCGGTGGAATCACGGATGAGCAGAGGCAATGGAGCAGAGAGAAACAAGGGTTTCGATATGTGAAACCCTTTTTTTTTTTAAATCGTATTTATGTTGATGAGCTGATCGTTGTGTCGGGATCGATATTTCCATCAACTTCCCGCGCAAGTTGAGAAATAACTTCCCACGGAAGCTGACTAATTGGGCTTGTTTGGATAAACTTCCCCGCATATCAGCAGAAGAAGTTCCTGAGAAAGTAACTCTTCGGGAGAGTAGGTAAAAGTTATTTTAAGGGGCAAATGCAGTTTGGTTTGTTCTTACAAGAAGCAGCTACTCAATACGTGAAGTCAAAATGTGCGTTTGGTTTTCCATAACAACGAGTAGCTTCTCAATTTACTAACTGTGGTTTATCTAACTCATACCATGAACTCAAAAAATTGCTGAAACAACACAATAGGTTTTGTTATTTTATAAATTGTTGTTTTAAACACTTGATTCAAGTTGGTTTTGTTGTTTTACATATTGAAATAGAACATGAAAATATGAATAGAACATAATGAATGCTTTTGCTGTTTTTTTATTAGTAACTATTTATCTTTGGTTTTTGGATGCAGTGATTGAATATGCTAGTTAAGAATTTCAGTCTATTTGATTTTGGAATCAAATTACGGTTCATGTTTCAAATACCCATCGATTTCTGGAATCACTTAATAGAACAAGATTGATGGCAAGCATTGATGGCCAACCAATATGGTCTTCACTTACCCACTCCAACCCTCGATGAAGATCTGAGAAAAGCAAAAAGCCTAGGCATATGTCTCTAAATTTTTTGAAAAAAACAAATGGAAGTTTTGAGATGGGTTAAGAATTAGATCAACCCCCAAAATTACTCCACAACAGGTGGTTGTTTTAAATGAATAGGAAATTCGAAACCCTTCTTCTTCCCAAAAATAAACCATCACTAATCCATTCATAAAACCCCCATCTCCATCCCCATTCATAATCTCTTCTCCATTACAAGTATAATCACATAAAAAATGGAGAATAAGGAGAAAGAGAACGGTTCCCTAAAATTTAACCCTAGGATGAGAGAAAAAAAACAAAAAACAAAAAAATAGGAAAGAGGAGGAAGAAGAAAGCTGCAAGAGGACTTACAGGTTCCGGAATCAGGCGAACGCCGGCAATTTGAACGGCGGAAGTTTCTCTCGAGAGCTGGGGTTGAACACGGGAGTTCTCAGAGCATCTCCAACCGGGCCCTATAACTCTAAATACGGAGACTTGGTTGAAAAATCCAACCCCAACCGGGCTCTATAACTCTAAATATTTAGCGGCCAGGCCTCTCTATTGCTACAGTGAGTCTCTATGTTTAGAGAAGATGGAGATGGGCTCTATAACCCTATTCATGTTCTTACAATACCACTTCTGTCCTCGTTTTCGTCTTTCAATCTTTATTAAAATGCCGATTGTGTCCTTTTACCTTTTGATACCTCCTTAACCGTGGTTAAGATTCATCCACCCATCCTTGGTTTGTTTTAAATATTAATTATTATTTTTAATTAAAAATTGTTTTTAATATTAAAAATCTCAAAAAATAGTTTTTTAATTTTAAAAAATGAATTAATATTTTTTAATAAAACCAATGATAGGTAGGTGAATCTTAACCACGGCTAAGGGGTGTCAAAAGGGAGATGTGACGACCATAGGAAAGAAATCATATGAAAATTATTTTGTAAAATAATAAATGAATAGTGTTATAGAGTAAGAATAGTGATTTAGAGTTGAACACGGTTGAAGCCAAAGACTCAAAAGTGGGGCCCATCTCTTCTAAATATAGAGGAGATGCCGAAATAGAGGCAAGATATAGAGTTTTGGGTTGGAGGGGCCTTGCGAATGAGGAGAAAAAACCTTCAAATGGGGTTTATGGAGCCAAATCATCTACGGTGATAACCAGATTTGGCAAATCCAAATCCGGTTATCACCCCGAGGTCGCCACGTGTCTCCTTTGACACCCCTTAACCGTGGGTAAGGTTCACTATTTTTTTTAAAATTAAAAAACTGTTTTTAATATTAAAAAACCTCTAAAAACAGTATTTTTATTTTAAAAAAAGAATTAGAATTTAAAAAACAAAAAAACAAGGATAGGTGGGTGAACCCTAGGGATGGGTGAACCTTACCCACGGTTAATGGGTTTCAAAGGAGACATGTGGCGACCTCTGGGGGTGATAACCGGATTTGCCAAATCCGGTTATCACTGTAGAGGATTTGACTCCTGGGTTTATATACTGTCGTAAGTATATGGGTCCGTCTACTTCCTACGGAAGTCGTAAAAATCAACTTCCTTCAAAAGTCAAGATCCTTACTTTCGTAGGAAGTGGATTTTGTGACTTCCTGCAACTTCTAACTTCGGCAGGAAGTTATTTCAAAATTCGAAAGCCAAACATTAATTTTATGGATTTTTAACTTTTGAAAGGCTAAAAGTCACCCCAAAAAACCTTATGGTTAAAATTCACTCACCCTTAGGATTCATCCATTTAACCTTGATTTTTATTTTAAATTAAAAATAAAAACTTAGGTTGATTATGCTTAACCAAAATTAAAGGGGGCTCTACAAGCCGCCACGTGTCCCCTTTAACACCCACTAATTGTACTTAAGATTCACTCACCCCTATGATTAATCCATCTAACCTTGCTTTTAAGAAAAAAATAAAAATATTAACCTTAGGTTAATTATGTTTAATCATAATTAAATGATCTCTATAAGTCACCATGTGTCCCTTTTAATACCCACTAACTATGGTTATGATTCACTCAACCTAGAGTTCATCTATCTAACATTGGTTTTTAGAAAAATATGAATATATACTTGATTTTGGAAATATATATTAACCTTAAGTTGATATTATTAACCTTGGTTAGAAACCAATTATCATTTGTTTTATTGAATTAACTAATCTTGTCTTGAAAAAGGGTAATTTAGACATTTTAAATTGTTTAAATGATGACATCATCAGAGTCCCTCCATAAAGTAACGGTAAACTTGATGGAATGGGGTATCTGATACGACAACCAAAGTTGAGGGGAGGGCAGAAACTAGGGAGGAGGTTCCTGAAATTTCACCAAACCTCAAGGGAGGTGAGTGTAATTTACCCTTTAAAAAATAAAAAAAAGGGTTCTAACTAGTCTAAGAGCATTTCTAGTAGCCTCACCAAAATAACCAAAACCCACTTTTTCCTATTTTGGCTATCCACTTTTTTAAAACACTCCCCGCAGCCTCACTAATTTAACAAAAAAAAAAAAGGAGAGAGAAACATTATTTTATTATTTGTGTGAGAAAACAAAAAAGTAGGGAGAGAAACATTATTTTATTATACTAGCAATAGAAAAAAAAAAGTTGCATAAATAGTTTACAAAAATTGAAAATGCTGAATTCAACACAAATGAACGTCGCAATTTTATTTATAAAGATAATCACAATTTATTTATGAAGATAAAATCAAATTTGCTACACACAGAATTGGTAAAATTAAGATTCTATTGTTGCATCTCCAAGTATTGAGGGTTTGAAAACATACTAAATTGGACATTAATGTTCAATGACAAACATGGGCAAGGTCTGAAATAATCCAAAACATAGAAGAAATATTATAAGCCTCTTTCTTTCTAAAATGCATAACAACTTTAATATGTCAAAATGTCAAGTAGTATATATTAAGGTCATAAGAGGCTATCAGAAAACCTAGCATGAGCCTAACCCATCTAACAGAGGAAAAGAAACCTTGGGGCGGTCAAGTTGCCCATATACCTGTCACCAGGTCCCTGACCTTCAGGGCCTCTCCCTGACTTGCCTGAAAATCACAGGGAACCCCACTATGCAGTTTTCATTAATGGAAAAGACATGTTAAGAAAGGGGTATTACCATTATTTTTGAATGAGATGTTAAAACATCATCTGAGTACTAACTAATGATAGGTACTAATTTGACCGTAGTTCAGTAATGGAGGCGATTGAATGAAATATAATTAATTTTAAATGGGGGAATATTTAAAATTGCAATAGCATGGGTTATCATATAAAAAAGCTCTTACTATTTTAGTTTGATTTTATGATTCAGTTGCTTCAAACTAATACTAAATCAATTCATGATTATGAAACTATGCATGCAAATGTGTATGCATATTTTTCTACTAAATTCTAGTTAGAGGGTTTTGTCTTACAATTTCTTTGCTAGAATCAAAAATAAAAAACAGTATAACAATGGAGAAGACCCAATTTTATTTTATTTTACAAAATGTTATACTTTATAAATATATGGAAATGATTCTTCTTTTGAAAGTTCACACCCGGTTTGGTGTTGCGAGAAGTGTAGGAGCTTTGATCTCGTTGATATATTGAGTGTTGCTTCTAATCCAATAACAACTCGCTCCAATGATGGTCGTTGCTGCTTAAGAGATGTGCATGATAGAGCTAATTTGAGGGTGAGATCGAAAGTTGCCACCGAGTATTGCTCATTAGGATCAGCAAAGTCTGTTATATTGCCACCACTAGTGAGGAATTTTGCCTGATAAGCAGAAATATGCATGCGAAAATAATTTAACAATAAGAAAAAATGACATATAGTTGTTTCCTCACCATTTTATCCAATGACATTGGTTTCTTCATGTGTAGTTTAATAACCCTCTTCTAAGAGAGGACTTGCCTAGGTCCATAACCTTAGACATAACCGAAGTCTAAGACTTTTGCTTCAAAGATAGCCCCGAGAAGAATATTGGTTGGCAAAAAGAGATAAATATTGCGATCTCTGTTCATGTGAAAATAATAGGATAGAAGAGAGGCCAATTCATGGATTCTAAGTGAAAATTTGCCCTTGGTCTAGAGTTTTCCAATAAGTGATTCAAACTGTTTAATTATTAAACATCTTTAATATTTGCAGCAATTCAACAATTCAGAGTTCTGCTAGCTTATGGAGATTTGGGTAATGTTCTATTCTCAGTTTCATATTGGTTTGAAGCACAATATTTCCAACAAACATAAGCATATAATAATATAATATGCTTACATAGTAACCATAAATGTATGTTGAATTATCTTAATAAACTCTATATCGTAAACATACTTCATGCCTAATGGAGAATCATGAGGGATGAGAGGAATATGGTGGCGGGACCTACCTTGAAATCATGGTGAACAATGCAACATTCTGGATATGTGTGGAGAAACCAAAGACCCCGAGCACTATCAATCGCAATCTCGAGCCTTTTAATCAATGATAGGACTTTATATTTACCTGTTGTGCACCAGCTTTATCTATTGATTCTCAATTACATGAAAAAGAAAATGAAGAACTTCATGAAATGAGATAGAAATAACAATTAGCCACTTTGAGAAGTTCCCCTTGGAGCATGACTCACAAAAAAGGAATACTCATCTTCTTCCTCACAGTAACTCAGCAATTGCACAATTTGTGGATGTCTGACATGATGTGACAGGCTTGTAACTTCCCTGACAAATATCTCCACATATACGTCATTGATGATGTGCTTAATTGCAAAATTCTGACCATTTGACAATATGTCTTTATACACCTTTCCTGATAAAATAACCGAATGATGTATCAAAACCAGATTTTTTCATAAAATAAATATGAATGCATATGAAGAAGTCCATCTTTTTTTCTAACATGATTGCAGAATTCAGATACATTAGTCAACATTAACGGATATAAATAAAAAAATATTTCATGATCAATGTCCCTCTGGTATTATTTGGGATGTCTTAAATCTGCTTAGATATGTCCGGAAATATATATAATCTTAAACATAATTTTATCTTATGAACTTTTTACGGATATGCTTTGAAGCTCGAACCTAATATCTTCAATGATGTTTGCGTGTCAGAGTTTTAAGGTTTCACTGTTTAAACACCTTTGATTTATGCATATTATTGGTTCATAACTTTTATTTAATGCATATTCTTGATTCATTCGGCAATCATGGATGAACAAAATTTTATCTTATGAACTTTTTATGGATATGCTTTGAAGCTCAACCTAATAACTTCAATGATGTTTGCATGTCAGAGTTTTAAGGTTCCCCTATTTAAACACCTTTAATTTATACATATTCTTGGTTCATAACTTTTATTTAATGCATATTCTTAGTTCATTCGACAATCTTGGATGAACAAACGAATATCTAGTTGTACATAGGTGTTCACCAAAATTGCTTTGGCCAATAAAGTTCGAAACATTTAAAATGTTAAGACATTAATTGACTAATAATAATAATATGATAAATAAGGGTCTTATGCAATTTAACCTATAACACAATTTAAATAAGTTATATGTAACTAATTACTTCAATAGTTTTATTACATATCCATTTATTTTCGGATCAAAAAAGAAAACAAAAATTGATAACCAACCACTTCAGTACATGCCCACTAAATTATAGCAAACTTTATTCAATGCAATTGAAATTAAACCGTCCCTTGTAACAGAATTAGAAAAGTAGCTCTTAAAGTGGAGGCTTTCTCAATGGCTCTTTCCAATAAAACTCCTAGTTTCCTGTTGTTGAAACCGATACGACCACAGGGAATGGCAAGGAAAAAGAAAAAAAACATGTTTGAATTCCAAAATGATGTAATTTCAAAAAGTGTTTGGAATGAGTGTGTTTGTTGGCCAATGTGAGTGTGTGTTGTGTTTAACATTAACCAAACAAATGAACAATATTTTTGGGTTTTAACCGGACTCAAGGAGTCTGGTTACAACACAAAGACCTTCTTTTAAATCTATGTTCATTCGTCCCAACCAGAGAAGGGCTTTTTCCTTAAGGCCTCCTTTGCTATAGACATCAATGTAGGTACCATAGGTAGAGATTGAAAAATTTTCTCTTTTTCCGTAAGGCATCATTTGCTATAGACATCAAACAATACACATGCTCTTACTAAAGAAGTTTCTGATCTGAACTTGTTGGATAATCAACAAATTTTCTACAAATAACTGAAACAAAATTTTAAGCAAATAGTAACATTGCATCCCGTGAATAGCGTATTTAATTTATAATTTTGACATCTCAGTGGGTGTTGTGGTATGGATTGTTGAATGAATGTTTTTTTGAAATGCGATTACACCATCATGTCCGCATGACTAATTACTTAGACTAAATTATGGTGAGGGCTTAAAGTAATATTTGTTAAGAAAGTTGTTTGTTTCTTCATCGATGATTTATGTCCTCTCTTTTAAATTTGGACTTTATTAGCAATATGTATGGGCAACGATAACTATGGTGCAATATAACATCTACTTATACGAGTATTAGTTGTATGAAGATCTACCAATTAATGCATAGAAAACCAAATAAAAATGAGCAATATCAAATTTTGTAAAAAGAAATTATTCCGTGGGTACTGCAAAAGCATCGCATATATTAAACATTATAAATAAATTTCATATGATAAAAGATTATAGCACGATTTGTAATTTCTTTAAGTTGGTCCAGCTCTCAGAAAATCACTGCAAGAAAAAAAAAAGATTGAGAGAAGGAGGTCAGTTGGTCCAGCTCTTAGAAAATCACCGCAAGAAAAAAGAGAGATCGAGAGAAGGGGGTTATTCTTATTATCTTCCTTGTAGAAATATTTAGGGAAATCTAAATTTAAGTACAAAACTATTCACTATGATATGTTGACACACAAAACATGCTTTTATAATAGGAAACCTAAAGTTTGAGTATCATAGACAGGAAATGGTCATTCATAAGCACAATATTAGGAGAAAATAATCAATTAAGATCTCTGCTAGTCAAGGAGGCCACTAGGGGGATCTATTGGGTCAACACTTCAAGGTAATAGGTAAAAGTAGAATTTTAAATGTCAATTTATTTCAAAAAAATTCAACAATCTATCTGAAAAAAGAAATTGGTTAAAGTTTAAATCAGATAAACATTATTGCATAATGATTCTGAAAATCCTACAATCTATCTACAAACACAGTTTGGCTTAAGCAAATATACATAAAGTAAGAGCACAAGACTCACCTAGGAAGAAAATATCACTTGTCCTGTTGTTGAGCGAATTAGGACATTGATTATATCAATCTTCCAATATAAAAAGGATAAGAAATCAAAACCCTATGATTGGGAGAACATAAATCTCATACCCACAATAATTTCAGAGCTTAACTAAGAGAATCCCCCAAAAAATTGTAGATTACCCAACATTCTACGCAACAAAAAAATTAGCAAAGCAATTAAACATGGATCAAAAGACTCACTTTCAAAGAAAGTGTCACCTATTTTTGTCATTCAAGATTGGTGAAGACAATACCTTCCAAGTGGATGCATCAACGATGGATGGCAAAAATTTGATCCATTCTGAAAATATAAATCAAAAAATTATACTAAAGGAAATAAATATAGTACAAAGATCAACGTTGGTACAATGAACTGCTTTTAAAAAAAAAATAATACCTTAATACACATGTAACTATTTAACAACAGCAGTAGTAATAATAATAGTATGATTGAGAATATTGCCTTCAAAAGTAATCCCAAAGTGTAAGAGGGTTGAAAATTCATTGAGCTCTCATACAATTTTTTTCTTAATTCAACTTACTTTTTCAGTCTCGGTGTTTTACCAATAGTTATATTATAATTTGGGGTCCTGTAATGCCAATTATTAGTATTGGTTTGTTGGGTCAAACTCCCTAATCTTCTAAAGTAAATCAAGGATGAAAGATCCCATAAGTTGTTCATCCAAGTTCCTTCAAAAAAATTCATCGGTAAAATAATTGTATAGCAAAAGAAACATGTTTCATAAAAACATAAAGTACATATCAAAATGAACTTGTTTCCTCTACTTATCTAAAAATTTCAATTTGATTTCAAATAGTGCAAAACATTCTAGAGATGAATTACATATTGATGATTATTTCAATATAAGAAGTGATCTTTGGTATTGTCATCTCTAAATTTGTCAACTTCGGACTTACATTTTTTTAAAAGCTATTAACATACCCATATTCTAAACTATAGCACCATAATAATATAATTCAAAAGAATAAATAATAACTACAAAAGAGTTTCGATAGGAATTGCAAATAATTACATCTATCTATCATAAAACTCACTAAAGACATTCATCCAAATTGTTGTCTTCCTCTCATTATCATTATTTTTTATAGTTTTCAATATCTGAAAAATATAAATAAATTATTTAAATATGAGCCGTAAAAAAATAAATTGCAAAATTTTTGCCAATTAACCATGATAAGTATCTGAGTTTTTTTTAGATTAAAGGAGTTTCTCATTTTAGGGGTGTATAATCCAAAACAAATAAAAATAAAAATATATTTTGCAGTATATCGTTTCCCCATCTTTTGATTATTCGTGTCTAGTTTCAGCACTCAAGCAAAGTGGAGAAAGCTAATTAGGGAAATCTGTTTCTCAATATGACCTATATCATCACATAATAAAAAAATATACGTCATATTTGGAAATAATTGAAAATAAAATTAGCGAAATTAAAGTGTACCATTTTTCCATCTTCTGAATCTTGGCGTCTTTCTCCACCGCTCAAGCAAAGTTGACACACCTAATTAGAGAAATATGATTCTCAGCATGATCTATATCATCAAATAATCAAAAATTGTTCATCATATTCAAGAAAAGATGAAAAGAAAATTAGGGGAAAACACACATGAAATGTTTTGATATCATTATCTTCAATGACATCCAACGCTTGTTTGAGTTTCCATGATTTCCATTTTATAGTCATTTCTAAGAGAAATTTTGCAGGATTAGTAGCAAACCTTATTTTTGTCGTCGAATAAGAAAAAATTTATGCTATCGATTATTTCCACTCAATTTGTACGGAATGTGGCTTTAAACAAAGTGGATGCTGGTTCGTTAACAGTAGAGAAGATAGTGAAGGAGTTAGGGAATTTCATAATTAGAAAACTGACAAGTTTGGTTGGTTGTAGAAATGAATGGGGGGAGTGGGGGAGATGAATGAGGGAGTGAAACCCAAAAAAAAAATAAAAAAATTTGATAGGTGCCTCCCACAACTCCCACCATGTTAAGGAAACTTGGGAGATGGAAGGTGGGGGGATGAACAGGGGAGTTAATAAGGGGAGTTATTTGAGGAGATGAATGGTTATCAGGAAGACAAAAGTTAATATGGGAGGGAGATGGGTTGGGTGAGATAGAAATCCCTAATCCAAGTGAGTGAGGCTATATAGTAATAAATGTAAATGTTATGTGGCAATAACTTGGAGTTGGAATGAGACATATCTACGTGGATATCAACAATTATATAGGAGTAATATAGATTTGTGTGGGACCACAATAATGGAAGAGAGAGAAACATTATTTTATTATTTATGTGGGACCACAAAAAGGAAGGGACAGAGAAATATTTGGTTTGGTGAGTGTTGTGAGTACTATACACTCACTGAACCAAAATGGTTACTTTGAAGAGGCTGATGAAGACCCCTTTTTGCATTTTTTTGTGTTTTTGGCTCACTAAAATAACCAAAAAGTTATTTTAGTGAGACTGTTAGGAATGCTCTAAGGCCAGGCCAAACTATTTTTCTACTCTGGCCTAAGCAAGAGTAAATCCGGACTTTCTAATTTTTCTTTGGCTAAATTACACTCACCGCCCCTGAGGTTTGGTGAAATTTCAGAAACCTTCCCTTTAGTTTATGAAATTACACTGGCCTCCCCTGTCAGACTATCGATATTAACACTGTTAACTAAAGTTATCATTTTCCCATTTTACCCCTATTTATTGATTGAGGAAACGCGTCTTTCTCGTCTGAAAGCTCAACCAAAGAAACACATAAACTCCCAAGCTGCCACGTGTTCCTTTTAATACTCACTAACTATGATTAAGATTTACTCACCCCTAGGGTTTATCCATCTAACCTTAGTTTTAGGAAAAAAATAACCTTAGGTTGGTTATGCTTAACCGCAGTTAAAGAAGGCTCTACAAGCCGCCATGTCCCTTTTAACACCCACTAACTGTGGTTAAGATTCACTCATCTCAAAGATTCATTAATCTTACCTTGGTTATAAGAAAATAAAATAAAAAATATTAATCTTAGGTTAATTATGTTTAACCACTGTTCAAGAATCTCTATAAGCCGTCACGTGTCCCTTTTAACACCTACTAACTATGGTTAAAACTCACCCCTAGGGTTCATCCATTAAACCTTGGTTTTTAGAAGAAAAAAAACTTGGGTTGCTTATGATTAACCACAATTAAAGGGAGCTCTACAAACCGCCGCATGTTTCATCCATTTAACCTTGATTTTTAGGAAAAAAAACTTTAGGTTGATTATGCTTGACCACAATTAAAGGAGGCTCTACAAGCCGCCACGTGTCCCCTTTAACACCCACTAATTGTGCTTAATATTCACTCACCGTTAGGATTAATCCATCTAACCTTGCTTTTAAATAAAAATAAAAATATTAACCTTAATTTTAATCATGTTTAACCATAATTAAAAGATCTCTATATGTCGCCATGTGCCCCTTTTAATACCCACTAACTATGGTTAAAATTCACTCACCCCTAGAGTTCATCTATCCAACATTGGTTTTTAGAAAAAAAAAAAATATATATATATATATACTTGATTTTTGAAATGTATATTAACCTTGAGTTGATATTATTAACCATGGTTAGAAACTAATTATCATTTATTTTATTGAATTAATTAACCTTGTGTTAATTTGGACATTTTAAAATGTTTAAATGATGACATCATGGACCATAAAGTAACGGCAAACTTAAGGGGTGGGATTTATGAAACTAGAGGTGAGATTTATGAAATTTTACCAAACCTAATGGAGGTGAGTGTAATTTACCTTTTTCTTTTGTTTTGTTTTGGCGCTAGGTTTTGAAAAGGAAAAATAGCAGTAAGCAGTAGGGATGGAATACGCAGGTGCAGGTGTGGGTGCGCCAACTATGGCGGGGACACGGCAGGTGAAGCTGGACAAGGAGTGCGAGCTCAGAGTCGAAGTCGGCGCGGACACACCTCTCCGGCTCCGGCTCGTTACCGGCACCGCCGAGATCTTCGGCACCGAACTCCCTCCTGAAATATGGCTCACTTTCCCTCCAAGGCTGAAATTCGCTGTAAGCAACCCTAAATTCAACCTTCATTTCTTTCCCTTTATTTCATTGCAGAAATATGCAAAGAGGCTGCAATTCAGAATCTGATTCTTATTTATTTATTTGTGAACTAAGTTATATAATATTAACCCTAATTTGATTTTCTCTTTTAATTCGAAAAATCTCGTTATTGATGTGGATATAGTATGCGATAGTTGATTTTGATTCCAAATCAAAACTGCTTGTTGCTCACAATTATTAGTAATCGTAGCAGAGAAGCCTAGAGGGTTTGAAATTTCCTCGCTTCTAATCTTTTCGTTTATTTCGTTGTAGCAGGTTAGGATCCTGCCTAAAACCCCATGTTACCCATAGGAAAAAAAAATTGACATTTCTTGTCTTTGAGAACATATTTACAGCTACATCATTTAGCAATGATAGGAAATGAATGTAAATATAAGAAATTGGTTCCATAAAGAGGAGCTGAATGTAGAGAAATTACTTGAATTAGATCTTCGGGCATGTTTGGATGCCCAATTTGAAGCTGTCCAGTTAGTAATGTGCAATTAAATATTTCAACGAGCAATACCCCAGTTTGATGAATCGGTTGTTCCCGATGTTAGTAGCTTGGATAATCATGAGAGAGATGTGCAATTTAAAATTTTAATGGGCAATACCCCAGTTCAATTGTTCCTGATGAAATATTGCGGGATGAATTCCACTGGTCTTAATGAAATTTGATCAACTGAAGAAACTTTACCATAAACCGAATTAGTAAGTTGCTTGAATATTGAGAGCCTCTACTAGTCACCCATACAAAATAACCTGAACTGAACTACTGAAGTGATATCCGATGTCTGAACTTTCACAATGTGAAATGATTTGGTCTCTTGCCTTGACACGGATTCGAATGCCATTTATTAGGTCTTTACTTGGTATGGTGCCACAATTGAAATGGATGGGAGTACTGAAACCGATTATACTGCAGATGAGGTATGCCCATGTTATCTTATATTTCTAATAACTGATGTTGGGAATTTGGTTCGACTCTAGTAGCTCCTCAAGTCAAACAAAATTGACATTTATAGTTGCTTGCATGACATGATGATTTTGCCTTGCTTGATTTAGACACCTACGGTAAGCTATGTAAATGTTCATGCTATTCTAGAGGGGCGAAGAAATCGTGCTAAAGCATCCTCAACCAGTGATCCTGATTCTTCTCAGGTATTACTTTCTTTTTTATCTTTAACATACTGTTAAAAGTTTATTTAGTTATATAAATTTGAATTACATTTAATGTTCGTGATTTTTTTAAAATTTTTTGATGGTATGTTGCCAAAAAAAAATTCATGATGTTCTTTTTATGCTGTGGTACCTTCTCAAGACAATGTATTGTAGCCCCTCCTTCTGATCTGTAGCTTCTGTTACCTGGGTACAAGTAAGGTATATCTGAACTCTGAATTGTTCGAATCAGGTACTGCATCTGTCTTGAAGTATTTTGGTGACATAAGCAACAGATAGGTATCAACAATAAGGGAAAAGCACCACGAGAAGTTCACCTTCATATGCATTTTAACAAAATTAATAGTTTTGTTTATGGGTCTTTCTGACTTTCTTGAAAAAAAAATTATGGTTTTTATATGGTATTGCAAAACTGAGAAAGGTTATACACAATATTGTCATTATATTATCATCGTGGTTGCGGTTTTTTTTTTTCATGTATGTCATTTATATGTGCTCAAGCGTGACTTTTCTTAAATCTCAAGTTATGATACTTCTGGTGGTACAGGGCCCCAGGGTGATCGTTGTAGGACCTACAGATTCTGGAAAAAGTACCTTGACACGAATGCTTCTCAGCTGGGCTGCTAAACAGGGTTGGAAACCTACTTTCGTGGACTTGGATAGTGGTCAGGGATCTATAACGATTCCTGGATGTGTTGCAGCTACTCCAATTGAACTGCCAATAGATCCAGTGGAAGGAATTCCTCTTGACATGCCCCTTGTGTACTTTTTAGGGCACACAATTCCCAGGTAACGAATTCTGCATCCTTTCTTACCAATTTAACCAAGGAATTGTTTCATATTTTATCCTTTCACTTCACAGATTGGTTCCCGCTGTGTTTTAGAAAATATGCATGGCTGATTGCTGTGTAGTGCAAGGTATTCTTAAAATTTGGTGCTTCGCAGTGCGAATACAGAATTGTACAAAGTGCTTGTGAAGGAGCTTTCTCGAACCATAGAGAGACACTTTGCTGGCAATGCAGAAGCTCGAGCTGCGGGCATGGTGATCAATACCATGGGTTGGATAGAAGGTGTTGGTTATGAGGTAAATGTTTTTTTTTAGCTTCTCTTGTCATGAATGTCTGGTATTTCAATTTAGGATAATTTTTCACATATGAAATGTGTGCATTTTAATATTCTCTTCTGTCTCTATATTTGGTAATATGTGTGTATTTATAATATTCTCTTTTGCCTCTATGTTTTGGTTGCAGTTGCTTCTCCATGCAATTGACACATTCAATGCCAACGTAGTTTTGGTTCTGGGTCAGGTAAGTTCCTTTTCATTGTATTGTAATTTTCATTAATCTACTCATCTTGACTGTTGTTCGCAAGTATTATTTAAGGGAGATGTCCTCGTCATACTATCTTTTATTAATTGTTAAGCTTGTGGACAATTCTATAGTCGAATCTAATAGATTATTTACAATCTACAACTCGACTTTTGAGATACATAGTACACATGTGGGGTTAAGTTGCAGAATTCCATTGGACCCAAGTACCCACCATATCAAGTGATAGTAAAATTCCCTTCAATAGAAGCTTTCTGGAACATTCTGTAATTTTGTAATAGTTCAATAGAATAATACAACCAGATGGCCACAACAATTTGAGAATTTACGGACATTTTTGTTGTTGCAAGATGTTGATTCACCTGGAATTTCTGGATTTATGTTCAATTTCAAGCACAGAATCATCGTAGTTTTGTCTTAAAGAATGTGTTGATTCACCCGGAATTTCTGGATTTATGTTCAATTCCAAGCACAGAATCATCTAGTTTTGCCTTATAGAATGTTTACAATATCACAGAAACTTGCGGCCAAATTTTGAAAATTTGTTGGATTTTGACCAAGACCAAAAGTGATTACAAAACCAAGATTCAAAATCTTGTATTGGTGGAAGCCATCAAAATGTTGGGTTCCAACTGCACACATTATCAATATTTACTGCCTAAAATTTTTTAACTATAAATTTTCCTGCACACACGATCAATTTCTTTTCTGGTTTATTGATAACAAAAAAAAAAACTATAGATTTTCCTCTAACGAAAAAAGAAGCAGTTTTCTGACTTTCTCCTTGTAATTCTGCAAAATATCCATTAGGTGCATGTATATTTCTGGATTCCTTTACCAATCAGAAAAGAAAATTCTGGTTCGTCCCTAAGAGACTTTAATCTTCGTATATAAGAACCTACATGATTCTGGTAGTGCTACTTAGTTCCCAGTTGTTCATGGGCATATAATATTAAATGCTTAACCTAGTCTTTATCTTTTGATCTGTTCAGTACAAGTCATTTTCTTTCTGATTATTTAGCTTCAGAAATTGATTTCTCTACAACCACTTCTTGAGTAGAGCGTATGAGTTAAGCTCAGAAAGCAATCTTGACACCACATTGTTGATGTTTATATGCTTTTGCAAACTCTGTACAGGAGAAACTTTACAGTATCCTTAAAGATGTACTGAAGAACAAGCCTAATGTGGATGTTGTGAAACTTCAAAAGTCAGGTGGTGTTGTATCCCGGAATGCAAAGGTCCGTCAGAAGGACAGGAACTACAGGATAAGGGTAAACTGCAACCTTTAAACTGTACCTGGTTCTTGGATGAGAGGTTCAACTTGTTTTATTGTTCTTTTGGGGGTGTTTGGTTTATGGGAGAAGTCTTTTCTTAAATAGAGTTTCTTTCAAACAAAGTAACTTCAAGTTTTTCTGTGGAGTTCTCTTATTCTTATTTCCACCCAGTTGATGTGCTTCTTCAGGTCTTTGCCAAGTGTAGACTCATACAAGCTGATCAATGAGTCTACTCCTTAGGCCTCAACTGGTTTTGCTCGTGATGTATAAAACAAGGTAGCGCTTATGCTTAGGCAGAGACTGGATGACCATCAGTAAATGGAATATCAGGATACTTGTGTGCAAGGGTGGGGGAAAGAATTAAAGGACCCAGAATTTGATAATTCCGACCAAGGAGATTTCATACGTTATAAATTAATATGACTAGATGTTTAATCATCTATCTGGTTGAGTTTTAGCCTTGGACTTCTCATTGTGCGTGATCCTTTGAATGGTGATCTCACCCTCTTTATGTGCACCATGCCTTGATATTTCATTTATACAGCAATTACCATCTAGTTTCACTATACTTGTGGTATATTTACTCAAGAGTTTAGCAAATTACTTTTCTACATAGACAAAAAAAAAACACTGGAATTTCTAGTAAGGGGAGGAAAATTTAATTGTTTTCATTTCTTTTGGATTTGTGACATAGTAGGGAAATATGGGTTTATATATTTATGAAAGAACTAGGATTATATTCATTACAGTATACAAGAGCTTGTGGAACTCATATATTCCACATCTTTTGAAGAAAGACAAGCATTAGATTCATGCAAGAAATCTAATTGTGTGATTGAACTTGAAGGTTCTTATCATTTTCGGAAATCTTGAATATTATCATGGGAAAGAATACCAAGGGTGGTTTCTTATAACAAAATACTAAGGATAGTCATGACAATCTATATATAATTTCGTGATTCAGCCATATGCATGTGTCCCTCATATGATTTGTAATTTGAAACTTCAATAATTATTCTTTTTTTCAGAACTACCTGTCGGAACGGCATGGTAAATAAATTATATATTACTGTTGAAGTTGTATGTGTCTCTTACTTCTATTGTGTGGTAACTAAGCATTGGTCTGGTTACCTTTGTTTGCTGCTTATGGCCTTATTTTTTGAATTTTAAAAGTGGAGGAATTATTTTCCTGTAATTCAAATGTCAACACTTTGGAATTATTTTTATTTATTAGCATTCCATTTCTTGGCCAAACTCAGTTCCATCTATGTGTACACTAAAATCTTGACACTTTCTCGTCCAATTGTTAGGGACTCGTGACTTTTTCATCCATCTTCATTGTATTCTTCTTTGTTTATTAGCCTCTTATGTAACAGCTTTACTTTTCAATAAGTTTTGTTTCAGTGATCTATCTTGGGTTTTAGCTGTTTTAGTCATGTTCCATACAGTTGTTAGTAGTTAAATATTTTCTGGCACAGAATGCTGGCTTAAGCTTTCTTACTGATGATTAAGTTCATGCTCCCTTTTACTTGGATGGCAAGGCTGGTTCATGCTGATTTTGAATTCTTTCAGGAATATTTTTATGGCCTTACAAATGATCTCTCCCCACATTCCAATATTGCAAGTTTCAGTGATTTGTTCTTCTATCGTATTGGAGGTGGGCCACAGGCCCCACGTTCAGCACTGCCAATTGGTGCAGAGCCTGTGGCAGACCCTACACGACTGGTTCCTGTGAATATCAACCGAGATCTGCTCCATTTAGTTCTTGCTGTTTCATTTGCCAAAGAACCTGATCAAATTATCTCCAGGTAAATCTTGACACATCGTCCAACCCTTTTTCTGAAGGTAAAAGTCCCATTCATGTCGTTGTTTTTCTAATGGCATGACATATAATCGGAGTTTTGTGGATAAACTGTAGTGGGAACTCACCCTAAGATGGATTCTGAGTAACAGATTTCCTAGACCCTTTGAAAAAAACATTCCCAATCTATATACTTTTATCATATAGAATAAATTTAAGTTTAAATTTAAATAATGATAATAATAATAAACTACTTTGACCCGAGGGGTTGTCATTTTATCTTTGCTTTGATGGTAATGATGATGTTTAAGGATGAAGTCAACCAGATACTAATTGATGATGCTCTGTGGTCCAAGTATTAGATTAACTGCACAATACACTCCCACCCTCCTACCTGTATTATGGAGGATCACGTCTCCAAACAGAACAACTTACATGTTCCACAAATACAAGGTCTTGGAACTAATTATTTGCTTTTCCCCACCTAGGATTACCCGTGCTAAAAATGAATTTATGCAGACACATAACTATTTGATCCCTTCACTTTTTTTTTTTGGTAATGTTGTGATCATTCCCAATAACTTCATGAACAATTTATGGGACACCCAGTAAAGACATACAAAACTGAACCAATAGACACCCCAATATATTATAGTGTGTTCATTAATCATGTTTTCTCCTTTATCAAATTTTCTGACAACTCAATATCTAAATTGAGGCAGTAACATTGCTGGGTTTATCTGTATCACAGACATTGACATTCCGAGGTATGAGCTTCCTATACTCATTGGTGGCTTTTGTTGTATTTATGCTAGTTATGTTAGAAACTAATGACAGTGGTCATGCACAGGAAGAAGATTACATACCTTGCCCCGACTGTTGGGGAACTCCCAAGCAGATTCTTGATAGTCGGATCCTTGACATGGCTCGAAACCTGAAGTTTATGAGACACTTGACACCAAGTCCTTAAGCTGTGACCTCTTTGGGTGAAGATTTTGTAGAGATAGAAAGAGACCCTGTTACTCTACTAGTGATCTTGCTATTATATTTAGCTTTGAATCATGAAGTGCTCACTTCTCAGCTACAGTTTCTCATATTTTCACTTTGTGGGTAGTGACCCTAGCTTTGATTTTTTGTGTAGTAATCTTTCTAACTTTGTTTTTTTCTCTGTATAGTCATATTCATGTACAAGGAAGATGTTTGTCTGAATACTCTGAACATTCCAATTGTCAGGTATGGCCTACTGATCAAATGATCGTAATCGTCCGATTGTGGGTCTTTTCTGTGGACCCCACGGCCTTATAAATTGTCTAAAAAACATTTGGTTAATCAGATTGATGTGGAGTGTGGATTTTGTACTTCCATAAAATGACTGTTACGGACTTCATCTCGGCAACTACGTGTAGTGTCCAATCCAAGACGGTGGCCAATGGATATGGTGCGATTGTTCCGAGGACGCAGGGGCGGAGCCACATGGGCCCAGGCGCGAAGGCGGCTTTAGGCCCTCTCAAACTTTTGAGAAAATTAAATATTATATTATTTCACTTAAGAGGGCAGAACTATGAATAATTACTAACATTATTAATCAATCATCGTTACTCTTATAAGAAAATCCTGGCTCTGCCCTGACCTACTCCTCGGGAGCACGCCATCACAAATTCATACTGAATAACATCTATTTGGGCTCATTAGTTTGAATGGGAAGGCAATTGATTTCCTCTGCCCGCCAAGGTCAGTATTTTATTTTGGGCCGACCTTTAAACACCCTTTAACTCTGGTCAAGAAGTTTAACTCTTGTGGTTAATTTCTTTTCTTAAAAAATTAAGGTTATATAGTAAATCTCAACCAAACTTGAGATAAATTAAAAAGGGACACATGATGAGTTGGAGTGGCTAGGTCAGGGTATTCTACTCTAACTCCAGTAAGGGTCTGTTCTTTTGTGGATGACTTATAAAGTCCGGCAGTTTGCAATTTTTGTTATTTGATAATATGCATTTTTTTTCTTTTGAGAAGTAGATGCATTGTGTTTTTTATTTCTAGGATTGCAATGCTTGTAAGACCACACATATAATTTCAAATCACATTAAAAAAAAGAAAAGAAAAAAAAAAGACTTAACAATGGGAGAGAATGCATAATAGGAGAATGAAACTAGCACTATCAGTTGAGATAGTGACTACTGTGCTGGCCAACGGTAGCGGGTAGCTCTCCAAGAATACCTCTCTAACAGAATATCGATTTAGGGAATCCTGGTCACCATCGCTCCAAAGTCCAAACAAATTTTTTTAATTTGTAAAACATTAAACGTGTTGCTTTTTTAAGTCCAATTGATTAAACCATTTGAAATTCTCTCAAGTTGCAACCGAACTTTGAGGAATCCAGTTATGTCCCATAAATGAGCACGTGTCATTTAATACTCTTTAACTGTAGTTAAAATTTATTAAGTATGATTTTGACTTTTCCCTACTTGATATATCTCCCTTTTAAAACGCCACATATCCCATCATTTGTGGATGTCCCAAGTGTTAGGCTCGGGTGTCGACCTGAGCTAATCTTTTCCCTTCACTAGTGGTAGAGAATTTTTTTTTAATTTCTATTTTCCCGCTTCTTTATTTCTCCTCCAATGGCAATTGACTGTGATCAGATCTGGTACCTTTTTATCCGAATGGAAGTCTTAAGTCTTAACAGTACTTTACGGGTTTAGTTAGAACGTAACGATCCCACTAATCTCCCTAATCACAATATTAAATCAGTAGGTGAGTAGTATTACATCACTTGTGTATTTATAAGCGAGCTCTCACAACCTTCCCTCTATCTCATACTAACATCTCTCTCTAGCTAAATCATGGAACTCTCTCTCTTCCTCTTCGTTCTGTTATCTCTCACTGCACCCTTACTAGTTCAATCTCATCACCAAGAACCCAACAATGGCGCTCACGTTTTCAACGTTTTCCATTACGGAGCAGTCGGAGATGGACGTGCCGACGATACCCAGGTAATTTTTTATCTATCCTTTTTTTTTTAAATTCATTCATATTCAAAGATAATTCCTGGTTATAAGACTACTCGTCGTTTGATCATTCCTGGATTCCCGTTTCAGTCTCTTACACTGTTAATATCATCAATATATACACGTTTAGGCCTTTACTGATGCTTGGAAGGCAACGTGCATGTCTTCATCTTCGTCTCCCACCATGCATATTCCCTGGGAGAAAACGTTTTTGCTCCAACCCTTGATCTTCAGAGGCCCATGCCAATCCAAAAACGTCCATGTTGAGGTAATAACATATATATTATTATCAACAACTCCTGATATTCTTTTGGGTTACTTCAAATTTTATCTTCCTTTTTTTTGGGGGGCAGATTAATGGGAAAATAGTTGCACCAAGTGATCCTTCTAAATGGAAATGCAATCATAGTTACTGTAATAAGTGGATTAAGTTTGTTAGAGTGGACGGACTCTCCATCAGCGGGTCCGGTACAATCGACGGCCAGGGTTCACGATGGTGGGATCTTTCATGTGGACATAACGAACATGTAAGGCTAGTCACATTATATAAACTGCAATCTTTTCCAATTGGTAATGAAACAGTTTATCTCTCTATAGCTAATTGCATGCACTTTGGTATTTTCTTGTTCTTTCAGGGTTGTCTCGTGGCACCAACGGTGAGTATATGACTTATGTACACGTATGATATATCATTCATCATACATTCATATGTGCTTCTGCCTGCCTATATGCATACATTGAACTCATGTGCATGTATGTTGGTCATTGTTCATGCATTAATTGTCCTCATGTTATCATACTTTAGTACATTCGTTAAACATATGTACTACTAATCTGCAGGGCTTTGTAATTGCACACTCCAACAATGTGCACCTTAGTGGCCTAATATTTATGGACAGCCCCAACATGCACATTTTTTTTGAGAGGTCAACCGGAATATATGCTTCTAATCTCAGCATCACAGCCCCTGGGAACAGCCCAAACACCGACGGTATTCACATCCAAAAATGCACAAATGTCTTCATAGATCATTCTCAAATCGGCACTGGTATTTATCTCCATATCTGCCAAATTCTCCATCTTATATAGACCACACTTACTTTCCTATTATGCTAATTTTTCTTGTTATTTATCAGAATTTTGTAGTTCTATAGCCTTAAATTTACCTGAAATGCAGGTGATGATTGTATCTCAATCAGTGACGGTTCATCGCACATTAACATCAGCAGGATCGTCTGTGGTCCAGGCCATGGGATAAGGTGAATGTTTTTTTTTTTTTAATTTCTTTCTGGCTGATAATATTGTGGTATTTTGTGATTAATTATTCCTGTATAGTATTGGAAGTCTAGGCAAAGGAGGAAATGAGGAGACAGTAGAATATGTTCATGTTAGTGATGTCGAATTTAGGGGAACTTCAAATGGGGTTAGGATAAAAACATGGCAGGTAATCTCTATTCATGCCAATTTGCATTTTGGGAATTAGACCTATCGAAGAGTGATCCAAAGGATGAGGTATGTTGATACTCAACTGAATAATTTTACTTATTGGTTATATATATAATCAGGGAGGAAAGGGGTATGTAAGAAACATTGTTTTCGAGCGGATATCATCCCACGGTGCAACTCGGCCAATCATCATCGATCAATTCTACTGTGATCATGAAGAGTGCACAACTCATGTGAGTGATATCCAACAGCTTCTATGCTTCTAGCCTTTTTGCGATGTTATATCCCCACCCATGGTGTTATGAATAAGCCTCCTAAGTAGGTCTCTAATCGGATGAATCGGACTGGAACTGCCTATATCTGAATCCGGTCCAATTAAAAATCCAATAGTTCTGAATCTGATTTAAGATCCGTCGGATTCTGAATTGCCCAATTTGAATTTGAATCCGATCATTTATTCATGATCCAAATTCGATCGGATTATATTAATGTCTATAAAAATTAAAATTTTAATTAAAAAATATTGGTGGGTAGTACTACTCCTAAGCTTTATGTGGAGGTTAGTAGGAACCCCATTTTAAATTATTTGTTAACGATGGTTAATGTTTTGCAGAAATCGGCGGTGCGCATTAGCAATGTCACATATAGTGAAATATACGGGACATCGAATAGGAATACAGCGGTGTGGTTCGCATGCAGTGAATCAGTTCCCTGCACAGATATCTTTGTGAAGAACATAAACATTCAGTCAACTGAAAATGGGGAAGAAACGTGGTCTTACTGCCAAAATGCTTATGGAAGAGTTCATGGTGAAGTCGTTCCCATGGTTCCATGCTTAGACCGCAGATAAGGTTCCTCGTCATGATGTTAATAACACTGGCCTAGAAATTGAGTATAACTTTCTGATTGTTTGTGATCCTGCCATGATACAGAAGTTTAGCAATCAAAGTTAATCTTCCTTTCTAGCATTTGATTCTATTAAATTAATAGAAGAATGTAAATGGGATTTAAATTTTAAGGATCTCTTAATTTCTCTACACATTTATTGGAATAACAGGTCTTTCATTTCAGGTCCAAAATATTATGTTTCTAACTTGCATGACAAAGATACTTTTCTCTCATTTATTCCCTATATAATTTTATGGGACTAGGAATCCTCTACTGGAGTCCGGTTACAAAAGTCATATAAGTGCTCTTTTAACTCTAGTTAATAACTTTAATCTTTAGAGTTAATTTTTTAAAATCTTTTTTAAGAACCGAGGTTAGATTTAAATCTTTTTTTAATTTTATGTGAGCGGTGCTAACAATATCTCAGACACTCTGTACTCTCAGTAAAAAAACTAACACCTCCTTACTTTCAACAAAAACAAACAGTAGTCCTTATTTAACATGTGTTGATTTTTGGTAGAGTAAGAAATGCCTGAGATATGTAGGCCCTGGTAGGCCCTATAGCATAATCATGATCTTTTTGCCTCGAAAAGGGGGAGTGCAATAGAAGAGAGAATAGGAGAGAGTGGAGCTAGCAAAATCCTAAAATCAAATTTCAGGCATTTGCATTCCAAATGTATTTACGAAAATTGCTTCTGTTCTGAATGAAATACTCAGAAGCGCAAAATATTTTAACTCCATGAGATGTAATAAGTGAGATGCTGCTGCTCTTCATGGATGATACCATTTTTTTTTTGGTAAATTGTAATTACACACAACTCACATTCTTGAAGAGGTACTTGGTTTGAACTAAACGCTATTTGAACGTAATTAAGCCTTCATTTTCGGAGAATACACTTACACTGACTCGGCTAGGAAAGTTACTGTAATTGCAACCAAACATTCCCTGTGATGAAATAAAAGGAGGTGAAACACTAAAAATACTGAGTTTCTCTCCAGATCTTTCTATGTAACTATATAACTTAAACTAAATTTTTTTTGGTTGAATGATATCATGTAACTAACACACAAACTCTCTAATTAACCTTACATCAGATTCAAACAATATCAAGTTATTGCAATAATACTAGAAAGTAATGGAGCCAAAAATAAATCTGTTGGACATTACAATCAGGCATCAGTTGACATCCACTAATTAAGGAAGGAATGCCGAGCGGCAAGCAATACATGATCGGCGTAAAACAGTTCTTTCACTCATGATTACCTTAATGATGGACATATCACGTTAAATCCATTTACTAGAGCATCAAATGTTGTTAGCTAAAATACTATCCATGTTTTACATAATCATAATATAAAAATATATGACAAATTTTATAATTAACCATCAAATCTTAGATTTTTTTTCCTTCATTACCTTACAAATCTATTAAACTAATTGCTTTCTATTCGTTTAGCATTTTCTATATTCACTCATTCGATAGAGATTGTTGGTTGGACCCAAAAAAAAAAAAAGAATAGCTAGAGATTGTTGGGTCTTTTTTTATTAAGAGAGAGAGAGAGAGACTGTAATACATTTTCCTTTACTAAATGGATACAAAATAATTTAATGAGGATTATTTTTTGAAATTTTTTATTGAAAATAATGAAATAATAAGTGACTGCTCTTGGTTGGTTGCGGCACTCTTTCTCCTCTGAATACGGTGGTTGTCTGACTTGCTGCAAAGATACTCTACAATCAAGTTAGAATCTTCCTAGAATTAGAGGGTAGGATGAAGAAGAAAAATCTCATAGAATGCGATCTCCATTTTTAGCTTGGTTGAAAGGTCCTTTATCTCTACTTACTCTATCAGTAGGATTGATCAGACTAGTGTTTTGGCTTTTGTACAAAACTGTAGAGTAATTATGCACTCCTGCTTAGGTGCAGGGGGATTGAGATCTCATGTCAATCAAAGTTTGGTAATCCATACCTCTTGGTTGTCTGAACGTACCTTGATGTGACATGACATAACATCTCTAATTACAAGACGGGTGATGGTCAGGTTGGGTGATGATCTACTGTTTTGAGGATTTTAGTTTGGATAATCAATATGTCTAAGCACCAAGGCAGGTTGAGTAAGCTTGGCTCAGTTCGAAGAGTCCAATTGAGCAAGGATAGTTAGTATGTCCGAGCACAAGGTCAGGTCGAGCATGCATGTTGGGGTTAGCTCGATTGGCAGTTTAGGATGACAAGCAAAATACCAAGTGTTGTCAGGTCGAAGTTCATAGTCAAGGTTCAAGCTCATGCTCGGGTGACAGGTCCTTTGTTCGAGCTAGCGATCATTTCGGTGTAATATCATGCTGCCACCTATTCGACATGCGTATGAATTGATTTTTTCCATAGTGATCAATTCATGATTAAGATAAGAGCTTGCGGTTCGAGCTTGGGACAAGGCCCAACTATACAAATTGGCTAAGTGTTAGTAGGTTAAATGTGTAATCCTATACGACCACAAAGCAAATTTTTACCCTTACAAGAGCTGAGGATCGATTTTGGGATGTCCCAAACATGCATGACGGTCTTTGTCGTTGTTGCAAGGGAGAGGCAACCCCACAGCGCATGCCCGGTTTGCTAAACTGTCAAGGTCTTCTAAAGTCATTTTTCCATCGTTTAAGTCTAGTTGTTTGAGATATTGACATATGTCCTATTAATTATAGTTAAAAAATGAAAAAAAATTAGGTAAGAGCTGTGTTAGCCATACTCTCAGGCATTCCTTACTTAGACAAAAACAAATACAAAACCTTACTTAGAGATCAGATCACAATCAATTGTGACAGGAGAGTTCAATCGCACCCACAGGTCAACACGTGTCCCTTTTAACCCTTATTAATTGTGGTCATGAATCACGATTCACTAACCCTTAGGGTTTAACAATCTAACCTTAGTTTTTAGAAAAAAGATATTAAAAAAATTTAACCCTAGTGTTAATTTTAATCCTATGATTAATATTTTTTTTCTAAAAACTAAGGTTAGATTGTTGAACTCTAAGGGTTAGTGAATCTTTACTATATATAGTTAACTAGCAAAAACCCGTGAGATGCACGGTGTGAAAATAAAAATTAAAACAAAAAAGCATGCAGATTATCTCTAAAGATTTACAAAAAACCAAGCATAAATATCATCTTATTTATATTTTGATTAACAATGAAATATATTATGACTTAATTGTTAAATTAAGATGCAAATGAAAGTCTATGTTGGTTATAAATGGTACATGAATAAAGATATGATACTTTATCCAAATGAAAAGAAACATTTTTTTTAAAAAAGAAAAAAAAAAAGAAAAAGAAAAGAAACACACTCAGCAAATACATTTTTTTAAAAAAGGAAAGGTTCCAAAATGTTCTACATAAGTTTAAAAACAATCAAGAAAACAGGTAAATTAAATAAAGAGCCAACTAATGAAATGGATAAAAATAGGATATGGTCACCTGCGTGCACTAAAGAACCTTATTTTGGACTTGCAAATCGTATATTGAAAATTTTATTTTATATTGAATCTCTTTTTATTTGATATTGTAAGTGAATAACAAAAATCAAAGGGGGGTTCTGTGACACAATCCCAACTTATCGTATGGTAAATAACTAATAAAAAATATGAAAAAGGCTAGGTGAAGAAGAATTGAGAAAAAGGGATGACTGATTCGAGATAGTCACTCTCCGATTACTACTAATTCTATTCATTCTCCAAATCTCCTTACAAACTAACAAAGAGACTTATTTAAATAAACTACTTAAGCAAATAACGAACACCTATCTATATGAATCTATTTAGTGAGTGGATCTCATACTTATTTCAATTCAAAAACTTGAATGCTAATTAAGGTCTATCCTATCTAGAATTTGAATTTAATGATTCAAATTATCGAGATTCTTGGAACTGAACTTCACGTAGTATGCTTGTATTATCCTTGATGCATGGGCACATGGTGGTGCGCAATTTGAATACTTAGAATGTTAGGCATGCAACATGAACCGTTCCAATTGAATACTTGAAAGAGAGGGTGGTGGTTATATAACGACCCCAAAATCCTACAAGGCTAAAATAGGACTTTGGAATCGCCACATTACTTAAACCTGTTTAAAAACCATGCATACAAGGCATACTACACGAGTCTCCAAAAATGAGGATAGTAAAATTCCGATCATAAAAAGTCAAACCATCATATACAATGATAGTCCACCTACAATGGCTCCTCATAAACGAAATAGTTTAAAACATCCACACGGTAAATAACTAAGGCAACATCAACTAGAAGTCAAAAGTCTAATACAAACATCTCTTCCAAAACAAAATGCTAAAACTACTCAATAGGGATAACTGTCAAAATCTCTAGCCTCCCCTTCAGGAAGCTCACCTTCTCCATCTTCTTCGGCGTACACCTCCTCGGTCCACGGCTCTCCTCCTAAACCTGAAGACAATGACAGGTCGACTGAGCATGGAATACTCAGTGAATAAACAAACTAACAACAACATAAACTAGCATGAGCAATAATAATATCATAACTTAGTTTATCGATGCTTAAACATAATACTTTCAGGTAAAATAGACATAATCAGAGTGCGGAGCATTTAACATGTCATAACATCATCTTGACTCGTGTACTCGTGAAATTCTTATCCATGAACTTAACTTAACATATACATAGACTCATACATGCATGATTCATAGTGTGTTTGTCCCGACAACGTATAATCATAGTGTTTTGTCCCGGCAACGCATAATTCATAGTGTTCGACAACGCGTAGAGTGGATGTTCGTAATGGGGGATCATTCTTTCATAGTATAACATGAGTGCGACAACGCGTAGAGTAGATGTTCGTAGTGGGGATCATTCTTTCATGGCATAATTCGTGACATGTTCGTATCCAATGCATGCATGCTTGTGAGACAAGTGAACTCATGAGACTTGAATACTTACCATGCAAGTGCACGTGTGCTTGAGTGTCGTGATTAGAATTCAAATGAGTCATCCTTTAGATTTCAATCTTCCGTTAGGAAACTCCGCTAGGTTACATCTCCCTAGTTAGAGAATTCCTAACGTGGAGGATTTTCCTCTAAGGTTTGGCCTACCCGAATGCCGATCATCATACAAGTAAATAAAGCATAATTTACCATAACAACACAATATTCATTTAACTTAATTTCTTGATAATCAAAAGCATCATACTAATATTTTTCATTCTTAGACATTTCAACAAACATTTAGAGTGCATTAATTACGGATACTTTGTCCTTTCACATTCTTAACATTCCATCACACCATAATCAATCCACACAACCCAAACATAATCCACATCCATAAATTCATCCCAATCCTCCATAGTATTTCCCTTCCTCCATTCAATCCATCCATAGTATAAACCTATTTCCATCTCTAACAATCTTAATCCATACATAATTAGGGAAAACATAATCAATCTCTATTTCTATCATTTACATTATACTAATATTCACAAAACATCAATAATAGGGTTGAGTTAGAGAGTTTATCGACCTTAGGGATCCTTCCCTTGGATCCAAATCGCTCACAAGATGATTTGAGAAAGCTTTGATGACGATCTCCAAGCTTTCCTCTAAATCTTCTAGCAATCTCTTTCTTTTCCAAGCAACCCCTCTCTCAAAACCCTAAGTTTTCTCCCTCTTTTTACCAAATTAGGTTAGAAATAGGTAGAGTATTTTAATATCTCGAGTAGGACCCCCTATTTATAGTCCCAAGGGCTGGGAACGAAAAGACCTAAAAGTCCTTACTAAAATTCTGTCAAAAACATGAAAGACCAATCGATCGGTGGTTATTACCGAGCGATCGGTCGCCTATCGATCGATCGGTGTTTATGACCGTGCGATCGGTCAAAAACACACTATCTGAAAATTTTCCCTATTCAAAATTTTGGACCAGTCGATAGATACCGATCGATCGCTACTCATGACCGAGCTGTCGGTGTTCTGCAAATTTTTTTGACAAACTCTACTATTTTGGCCACAATTTTTGACTCATTCGTCGGATTCCGACGATTCAACTTGCGTTGAATTCTTCTTTCGAAAACGAACATTTTTGATATTTTAGAATTTCCAAATTCCACTTTATTTATGGACCCAAAACTCCCAAAAGTTGACTGATCTGCAATTCCATAAGACAAAACCTCGGAAAACCCATTTTTGACTTAGCTTAGACTAAAATAAGGAGAAACATTAAACATGAACCTCGAAGAGGGTTCCAATACCTTTCTAATGGTTCAAGAATCACTCAATTCCAATAAACGGTGCCAAAACTAGAGCTTCCTAAAGTTCAGAGTGTGATATGACATTCCTGAACTAGAAGTTTGATTAAACCTTAATCACACTACACCCATTAGATATACAATACAATAAACCTTAAAACATCATAAGGACTATAATACCCCTAATGCAATGCAATAAAAACATGAAAAAGATTCGGGTTTCTACAGGTTAGGTACATAACCAAAATCTAAGGGGTTCATAGCCTCTGTGAAATATTGGTTCGGAGGGAAAGTTTGGTTTTGAAACCCCATATTTAAAAACACAACAAATAGATAGAGGAATAGATAGATTACTTGTTCGCTTCGTCCCGAAGTGATGGGAGAACAAATGAGTGCTGCTCAACCCCCAGTGCCCGCTGCCTCGATGGAGAGCAATGGTAATTGGATTCATCGCCAGAGTGATGGGAGAAGAGAACACAATGGTAAGTGGCTTCATTGCCAGAGTGATGGGAGACCAAATAATCGCTGCTACGCCGCCACTGCCTGCGAAATGGGTGAACAAAGTAGCGCTCCCTGATGAAGGGCAATGGTAAGTGAGATTCTGTTGAGTGGGAACTTAAAGAAAGGTGAGACCAGAAAAATGTAAATTAATTTGATACAAAGAGAGAAGAGGAAGGAGAGGAGTTGGGGTACCATGTCTTTTAGGAATAGTAGTTAGCAACAATGGAGCTGCAAAAGGTATCTCACAATGCCACATAGGAAAACAAGGTTAAGTTTGACTGTTTAAGAGATAATGATGTCTTTTACTTGTACTTTTCTGATAACAGTAAATACTAATCCTAACATTCTTTTCCTATTTGATATTGTGAGGGACCATTTGCAGCTGCCGGCTGCAAAACATCCCTTGCAGCTAATTATTGTTCGTCTTTTAGTGATAAATAAGGTTTAGGAGACAACGTGTGAAAATGGTGTATCTCTTAGTGGCATGAACTCATGATGTGGTATAGCAAGTTAAGTTATTATCAAAGAATGACATTTAGGAAGCCATGTCATCTAAATTGTGGCTTAGTATTAAGTAATAGATAGGGGTTAAAAGAGACATGTGTTGACTTGTGGGTGAATGTGATTTGATCACCTTAATTCCTGCTAAAAATAAGACTTGACATTGTTTTTAGGGAAATGGTTAACTTACTGCCACATTTGACTATATAGTCAAATGTGTTGCATGTCCTCATTGGTTCATGCCATCTTTTTACCACACATCAATTGTGGTTAAGATTCACTCTCTCTTAGGGTTCAACAATCTAACCTTAGTTTTCAAAAAAAGAAAAAAATATATTAACCTTAATTTTCAAAAGTTTAACAATAATTAAATGAGTGTTAAAAGAGACATGTAGGTAACCATGACATTTGACTACAGAGTCAAATGTGTGGCATGCTAATCAGTGGCTGAGAGTAGCTAGGAAAGGTCTGAGAGTAGGGCTAGCACTCGAGCGATTACGGCTAGCATTTCCCCGACTCGTTTATCTTAGGACTTATAATCTTCTCGAGTTGTAACCGAAACCGGTTACGCCCCCGGAGGTGGTCACGAATCCCTTTTTACACCCCTTAACTGTGGTTAAGATTTTCCCACCCCTAGGGTTCACCCACCTATCCTTGGTGATATATATATATATTAACTGCGGTTAAAATTCACTAACCCCTAGGGCTAAATTTTTTAAAATATTTTTTTCTAAAAACCAAAGATAGGTGGGTGAACCCTAGGGTGGGTGAATCTTAACCACAGTTAAGGGGGGTAAAAAGGGATACGTGGCCACCTCAGGGGTAACAGGTTTTGACAAAACCGGTTACAAATCGAGAAGATTATGAGTCTTATTTTGGCGCTGATATATTTCTATCCGAATGGTACTCTCAGCACTTCAAGGGGGGTTCGCTTAGAATGTAAAAATTCCACCAATCACAGTATCACCAAAGGAGTAGACTTTGAGTAGTACTCCATCACTTGGTTTCAGAGTTTTATAGAAAGAGCTCTCACAACCTTCCCTCCCTATCTAAATCATGGCACTCTCTCTCTTCCTCTTCCTTCTTTTAACTCTCACTGCACCCTTTCTAGTTCAATCTCGTCACCAAGAACCCAACAACAACAATGGCCGCCACATTTTCAACGTTTTCGATTACGGAGCGATCGGAGATGGACGTGCCGATGATACCCAGGTTTATTATTTATCCTTTTTTATTCATTCATATTCAAAGATAATTCCTTTTTTTAGGACTAGGGATTCTTGTTTCAGTCTCTTAAGGTGTTAATTAATATCAATATACGTTTAGGCCTTCAAGGACGCTTGGAAGGCAACGTGCATGTCTTCATCTTCGTCTCCCACTATGCATATTCCTAGGGAGAAAACGTTTTTGCTCCAACCCTTGATCTTCAGAGGCCCATGCCAATCCGAAAACGTCCATGTTGAGGTAATAATCATTCTACTAATAAAAGTACAAGGAGTAGGCAAAACTTTACTTTGACATAAATACCCTTCAATAAAAAATATTAACTTATTAACCTATAGTATCTATTAAAAATATTAATAGAAGTTTAGTTTCTTTATAATTCATATAATACATATGTTGAAGATATTAATATGGAACTTGCGTAAGTATTAACAGATGCCGACGGATAAATCCTAGAGATCTATATCTCAAGGACTCTTTTGGTTACTTTCCTATTGTATTGTAAAGAGTCCATATCTCTTTATTCTGTGGTAAAGAGTTTTCACTTTTCAGTGTATCTCTATGGCTAACAGATCCCATACGGATAAATCCTAGAGATCTATCTCTCAAGGACTCGATTGGTTACTTTCCTATTCTATTGTAAAGAGTCCATATCTCTTTATTCTGTGGTAAAGAGTTTTCTCTTTTGTGTATCTCTATGGCTTTAATTGTGGTTAAGATTCATCCAATCTTAGGGTTCATCCATTTACCATTGCTTTTTAGAAAAAATAAATAAAAATAAATGAAGGGTTAAAAAACACTAACCGGAGTTAGTGGGAGTTAAAGGGTCGGCTATGTGAGATGGAGGAGCAATAGTTCGCTCCTCACCAGTGGAGCAAACTATTGCTCATAATAGAAACAACACAGTCGAAGACCTAAAGCAATTCCAACCGAATTCTTAGTAAAACACTATTTAATTTAATAAATAAATTGAAGATATCAATTACCTATTTAAAAATTATGATTATTTAGTAATTGTATCTACATAAAACTATCTATTTAAAATTCCTACTATGGTTATATATTATCTCTGTATTATATAAATTACTACTAATTATATATATATATATATATGTGTGTGTGTGTGTGTGTGTGTGTCTTTTTGATAATCGGCATCAAATTATATTATTTTCAATCTTATTTTATTGAGGTTATAAATTATACACAACGATTTTTGTTTTATTTTATTTTCTATTAATGAAGAGTTAATATGTACAAGTACACACACCTTTTAAGTTTTATGTGTCAAATCTCTATTCAAAAGTTTGGTTAAAGATTATATTTTTTGGTGGTTACACCATTATTGGTGTATCTGTCCTTCATGTTGTCTACTTTTGAAAACTACTTCTATTTTTAAATCTAAAGAAAATGTTCCAAAAATAATTGAAAACTTAAATAAAATAGTAATTTTTGACAAATTGGCCTTACCCATAGACACCTCATAAATAGGATAATAAAAATAGTTTTTATTAGTAACAAATTAATACATGCAACGCATGTGCACTTTAACTAGTATATATATACATACAGGGGCGGACCCCGGGGGGGCCATGGCCCTCCCAATTTTTTTTGTAAATCCTTCTTCTACTACTAGTATGAATTGTGGGCCCCTCAATTCAAAAAAAAAATTAGTCTACTTGCCCCCCCCCCCCCTCCAAATTTTTTTGTACTATATAATATAATGGCCCCCCAATTTTTTTTGTCATATATAGTGGCCCTCCCAATGGAATCCCCTTATGCCTTGAGGTTGCCACATGTCCTATTGACACCCCTTAACTATGGTTAAAATTCACTCAATCTCAGGGTTCACCTACTTATCCTTGGTTTTTAGAAAAAAATATTTTAATAATTTTAACCTTAGGAGTTAGTGAATTTTAAACTAGGGTTCAAAAGAAATTTGATATATTTTTTAAAACCAAGGATAGGTGGGTGAATCTTAACCACAATTAAGGGGTATTAATAGGGACATGTGGTGACCTCAAAGGCATTGCCGGGAAAAAAAAAATTTCAAAATAAAAAAACTACCCCAAATTTTTTTTCTAGGGGGCTATGCCCCTAAACCCCCAAATTCCATACCCTCAAATCAATTTTTTTTTATTACATGTATTTTGGCCCCCCCAATGAAAAATTCCTGGCTCCGCCCCTGTGTATATCTAGTATATATATATATATATATATATCCTGATATTCTTCTGGTTTCTTACTTTTTATTTAATTTTGCTTGGGGCAGATTAATAGGAAAATAGTTGCACCAAGTGATCCTTCTAAATGGAAATGCGATAGTGGTAACTGTAATCAGTGGATTACGTTTATTGAAGTGGACGGACTCTTCATCGAAGGGTTCGGGACAATTGACGGCCAGGGCTCGCAATGGTGGGATCACTCATGCGGACATAGCAAACATGTAAGGCTAGTCACATTATAAACTGCAATCCTTTCCAAAGAGTAATGAAACAATTTATCTCTCTAATTGCACTTTGGGGGTTTTCTTGTTCTTTCAGGGTTGTCTCAGGGCACCAAGGGTGAGTATATGACCTGATCATATATACATATATATGTGTTTTTTCCTGCCTAGATGCATACATAAAACCGTGCATTATGTTGGTCATGCTCATGCGTTTAAGCGCATTCATGCTTGCATTCTTCATGTTATCACACAAAATATTCGTTAAATGTTTGTACTACTAATCTGCAGGGCTTTGTAATTGCACACTCCAACAATGTGCACCTTAGTAACCTAAGCTTTAAGGATAGCCCCCAAATGCACATTTCTTTTGAGAGGTCAACAGGAATATATGCTTCTAATCTCACCATCACAGCCCCTGGAAACAGCCCAAACACCGATGGTATTCACATAAAAAAAATGTGCGAAAACGTCTTCATAGATCATTCTCAAATCGGCACTGGTATTTTTCTCCCTACAAACTCTCCATCTCAAATAGACTACACTTACCGTCCTATTATGCTAATTTTTCTTGTTATTTATCAGAAATTTTGTAGTTCTATAGCCTCAAATTTACTTGCAAATGCAGGTGATGATTGTATCTCCATCAGCGACGGTACATCACACATCAACATTAGTCGGATCATATGTGGTCCAGGTCATGGGATAAGGTGAGACTATAAAAAAAATTTCCCTTCAAGGCTAGTAATGTGGTATGTTGAGCTTAATTTTTCCTGTATAGTATTGGAAGTCTAGGCAAAGGAGGGCAGGAGGAGACAGTAGAATATGTTCATGTTAGCGATGTCGAATTTATGGGAACTTCAAATGGGGTTAGGATAAAGACATGGCAGGTAATCTCTATCCATGCCAATTTAGATATTGGGAATTAGACGTATCCAAGAGTGCTCCAAAGGATGAGGTATGTATGACGAATAGTTTTACTTGTTGGTTATATAATCAGGGAGGAAAGGGCTATGCAAGAAACATTGTTTTCGAAAGGATATCATCGCATGGTGCAACTCGGCCCATCATTATCGATCAATTCTACTGTGATCATGAAGGCTGCAGAAATCATGTGAGTGATCCCAACACTATCTCTTCTCAAATCCTCACCCTTTTGAGATGTTAATCCTCACCCTTGGGGTTATGAATAAGCCTCCTAAGTAGGTTCAATGATTTGGACCAGAACTTCCTATATCGGAATCCGATATAAAAAAACCGACTTATCCGAAACCGATCCAAGATTTGTCGAATTCTGAATTGCCCAATTCGAATCCGAATCCGATCGGATTATAATTGGATTTGAGAACTCAGATCCGATGGATCTATATTAATTGGATCAGAATCCCATCTAATTGGATTGGACCCGGATCTTGATCCAATCCATTGACAGCTCTACTCCTAAGCTGTAGGCGGAGGTTAGTAGGAACCTCATTTTATATAATTTGTTAATGAGGGTTAATGTTTTGCAGAAATCGGCGGTGCGGATTAGCAATGTCACATATAGTGAAATATATCAAATAGAAATACAGCAGTGATGTTTGCATGCAGTGAATCAGTTCCTTGCACTGATATCTTTGTGAACAACATAAACATTCAGTCAACTGAAAATGGGGAAGAAACATCGTCTTACTGCCAGAATGCCTATGGAAGAGTTCATGGTGAAGTCGTTCCCATGGTTCCATGCTTAGACCGCAGATAAGGTTCCTCAACAGTTAGTCATGATGTTACAAACACTGGCTTAGAAATCTAGTGGGCGTTTGGATTGGATTTTTTGGCCAAAAATCAATTCTAGTAAAATTGATTGTGTGGAAATTAATGGTCAAATAATCAATTTTTCAAATAATAGTGTTCGGAGAATACGTAGGTGAGTCTCAATTTCGTATTCTCCGAACACTATTATTTGAAAAAATGATTATTTCATCATGAATTTCTACACAATCAATTTTATCAGAATTGATTTTTGGCCAAAAAAATCTAATCCAAACGCCACCGTACTAGTATACCTTTCTGATTGTCATGGTCGTCACCATGATCCATCAGTCTGGCTTTCTTATATATAGTCAATCAAACTTAAATAATCATTTCTAGCATTTGATTATTTAATTTAATTGATGAATCTAATTGGGATTTAAATTTTAAGGATTTCTTAGTTTCTCCACACATTTATTGGAATCACACGTCTTTCATTTCAGGTCCAATATATTTTGTTTCTGTCTTGGATGACAAAAAATACTTTTCTCTCATTTCTTCCCTATAATTTTATTGGGAGTGCCGGCTTCAGTCCCCCCTATGCGGTTTGGATTTGATCTGGCTCTTGCCAGACCAAAATCATACGGCCTAGGTTCATCCTCCACATGTGGGGATAAAAAAGGGAGAAGTCATTTCATTTTCTCCCCTGTTTTTTGACTTCTCTCCATTTGATATCTCCTCTCTTTTCATCGCCACACGTTGGAGGATGAACCAAGGCTGGATGATTTTGGTCTGGCAAGAGCTAGTTCAAATCCGAACCCTTGTTACTCTCCCATTTGGGAGATCTTTTTGGAGAAAAAACGTCTTATTGCTTTTATAAAAAAAATTGCTTTAAAAAAATATACCTATACTCTAATTTCTTTTACGGTCCAGTTTCAGTACTCCTTATGTAGTTTATTAAAAAAATGGGAAATGCTATTGAGACCGCATTAGGGCCGAGACCTTTGAGACCTCGCACATGTGCGCGGGATTTCAGGTGGGGCCTACCATGTGAGACCGCATAAGGGCCGAGACCTCTGAGACCTCGTGCATGTGCGCGGGATTTCAGGTGGGGGCCCACCATGTGATGGTGGGCCCCACCTGAAATCCCGCGCATATACGCCAGGTCTCGGCCCTAATGCGGTCTCAGTAGCAAAGTCCTAAAAAAATATACCAATAATCTAATTACTTTAGAAAAAATTGGGGGGTGGCCCCCACCCCTCATGAGTTCAATGATATGATCTCAATAAAACACACTACATGGTGGGCCCCACCAGAAATCCCGCGCACATACGCGAGGTCTCGGCCCTAATGCGGTCTCAGTAGCAAGTCCTAAAAAAATATACCAATAATCTAATTGCTTTAGAAAAAATTGGGGGGTGGCCCCCACCCCTCCTGAGTTCAATGATATGATCTCAATAAAACACACAACCAGCAGGGGTAGTGAAACGGTATATAAGAGAAGAGGGACAAATTCAAATGAGGTTCTCCTTGGACCCAAAAAAAAAAGAGTAGTGTCATTTAAATACACGTAAAAGGATAAAGCTTCTTAATTAGACCGCCTTAGAGCCGAGACCATCAAGAGCACAGGATTTTAGGTGGGGCCCACAATGTGAAATGGGCCCACTTGAAATTCCATGCTCTCCCGGTCTAGGTGATCTCGGCCCTAAGATGGTTTCTGTAATAAAGTCCCATATAAAAATGTGGTGTCTGCCTCAACAATTAATGAATACACCCCAAATTAAAATCTGATACCCAAAATAAAAATCTTATATATTTATACATCAAATAAGAAGGTAACACCCTTATATTCAACCCTTCATTTTTTCTTTCGTCTAAGTACGAGGTAGTTACATACCATGGGTTTGTCCCGGTGGTTGTGTATCTCCCTTTGAGAAGGTATGACTCACCGACTCGGGTTCGAGTCTTGGTGTGGCTGTTGACGCCCATCACTAACCCCTTAACCCTAGTTAAATGATGAGTGCCTACCAAAAAAAGTAACAGGTAGTTGGTTACAATTGTCTATTGAATGTCATGATCACCACGGCCGGGCACGTTGCTGTTGTTGTTCTTCTGTGAAGTACACTAGACTAGACCCATTGGGAACATGAAGATCTCACTCTGCCGATCCAGAGGTGTAGAGTCTAGCTTGCCCAAAAGTAATGGAATAATATAAGAATTTTCAGTTGATTAAATGGCATTTTATGCACATCCAAACAAGCATGTCTCTAGCCTATTTTTGCCTTTCTCCTCATCCTTGTGCATGTCATGCAAACCATTAAGTCTTACATGATTTAGAATCTATGATCATTAGATGGAAGCCAATAGAAACTGACGGAATCTCAAGAAATTTGAGTTCCTCAAAGCGGTTGCTTCCACAATGGACATCCACTTATTTTGACTTAGGACTTTGCTATTAAGACGTTCTTAGGGCCAAGACCGTGTCCTAAGAGACAAGATTTCAGGTATGGCCCATTTTACATGGTGGGCCCCACCTGAAATCCCGTGCTCTTAGAGCACGGTCTTGGTGGTCTCGGCCTATAGGGTCTCAGAAGCATTACTCTTTAACTTACCTCTCTTGAGAATCCTCTATAGTTTATACTTAAAAATAATAATGCTCTATGATAACCTCCATCCATGACCTCCTTTGCTTGTGTGTGGGCGCGATAGTGAGAGGCCTCTCTTTATTCAATTCAGTCCACCCGCACAAAAGCAAGGCATTCTGTTTGGATGCAAGCTTAATATAGTTCTGATCATGACTAGGACACTTCTAAAATAGATAACATATGGGAGAATTCAATAAGTGAAATTACCGTTTAAGTATTACCTTAACAACAAATTCTTATTTAAATTTATTAACTTTTATATAAAACCCAATATTATTAAGGATATAATAAATAGTAAAGTAAAATTTATCGAGCCAAACTACTTGTTGCTTGTGTTCGACTCGATTAACAAATGAGATCACTCATTTAGCTCAGTTAAGCCTAACAAGCTCAAATACCCAACTCAAGCCTGACTCATTATCAGTCTTGGCACATTTTGAGATTTGACACAATGGTGTGGCAAACAAGAGAAAGAGAAGTTGAAGTCGAAGACGAGTGTATTATGTGTAAAATTAACCCACCATGGGTTGGTACAGATAGCTAGCATCTCGAGTTTGCTCCATATGGTTGTATGTTCAACTCCCACTCCTTAACCTACCAAAATAAATTGTAAAATTACAAGTTTATACTTTGAATTGTAGTTATCAAAAATTGGTGTGCGCCTATTACAACTGAAAAAAAGAAGAAGAAGAGAGTCAATAACCGAAAACAAAAACCAAGGACGCACTAGTCCTCAACATCTCTTAGAGCATCTCCAACAGTATTCTATAACTCTAAATATAGAATATTAGCTGGAAAAGAGTACTCCAACCGTACTCTATATTTAGAGTTGATATTCTATGATGTTATAGTAACCCTCTAAATTTAGAAGAGGAGAGAGAAAATAGAGAATGAACCCTAAAACACTATTCATCCCCTTACAATACTATTTTTGTCATTTTTTTATCTCCCAATCTTTTCTAAAATGTCATTGTATCCTTTTAATTTATTTTAATAATTATTATTTTATATTGAAATTTTTAATAATTGCTTAATTTTTAAATTAATTTATCAATAAAAGATGCCAAAAAAATGGAGCCAAATCCTTTACGGTATCACCCCTTGAGGTCACCACCTGTCCCTTTTGACATCCCTTAACCATGGTTAAGGTTCACCCACCCATCCTTGGTTTTTCTTGAAATATTAATTATTTTTTAAATTAAAAAATTATTTTTAATATTAAAAAATCTCTAATAACAAACTTTAATAATAATAAAAAAAACTTTCAATCATTGAGTTTGAGGCAGTAGTGAATTATTGAGTTTTGGAGGAAAAATGGGTACGAAAATATATTAATTGTTTATTTTAAAATAATAAATGAATAGTATTTTGGAGTAAGAATAGTGATTTGGAGTTCCTTCCATGGAATCCATCTCCTCTATAGTATTAGAGAGGAGATGCCGAAACGGAAGAGAAATTTGGGGTATTGCGGTGGAGATGCTCTTAACCCTACCACCCGCATCTTTGTCTCAGTTCAACTGCATCGATTTTCTGTAAGTACGTTTCTCTCTCTCCTCAAAAAGGTGTATTCAACTTGAACAGTAATGGATTATTTTGTTGTCGATCTTATTCAATACAAGTCCTTGTAATCCTCAATTTAAACCATCTCTAGTACATCTCTAAGTTTTTGATACTGGAAGAAATCGGATTCGTGTGGAAGTTTTGCGTCCTCTTAGTTTTTTATTGTTTTTGATCGGTAAAAATCAAGTTCATTAAAAAGCCGATTCACCAAAAGTGAATCTCCAAGAGCACAGAAAACAAACACAACAGACATGAAGAAAGAGAAAAGAAGGCAACACAACAATACACATGAAACAACTAAAAATACCCCAAAATATGCCTACACGATAATCTCGTCAAGACCTATCTCCTCCAAGTCCACTATAGCTGAGACCCAATCCCTTAAAGTTGCACGCAAGCGGCTATTCCGCTCTTTCCATAAAGACCACGAGACCTCCCCTGGAGGAGAGCCCAAATGAGCTCTAGCTGCTTGTCCACCGAACCTGAGATCTAGCAATATAACAGTGCCCGAAAGGACGAGGGGAATGTCCAAGCTACCCCGAGCTGGGAAAGAAAATACAACCAAATTCTCATCGCAAACGGACAATGAAGAAGCAAATGATCCACTGATTCCTGCTCTAACAAACACAAATAGCAGCAATTAGGCAAACTCCAAGTTCTTTTTTTCAAATTATCCAGAGTCAGAATCTTGCCTAGATAAGCAGACCAAAGGAAAATTGACACCTTTGAAGGCACCCCATTAAACCAAACCAACTGATGGGGGAACTCCACCAAGTGCCTCGGATAATTCACTTGAAGATAGGCTTTTACAGAAAACCGCCCTATAGAATTGGTATTCCACACCCGTCGATCTCTAGTGGACTCATCCAAGCTCACTGATTCTAGCAAGGACAACAAATTAACTAAATCTTGAACTTCCCAATCATTAAGAGATCTACTGAAAGAAGGACTCCAAACCACTTGACCCTCTCTCCTACTATACAAATCCGCCACCGTCGCCGATTTATCCGCAGAAATCAAAAACAAAGTCCTGAACACTTGATTCAAAGGAGAAGACTCGCACCATAGATCAGACCAAAACTTAATATCCACCCCATCCTCAATCACGAGACGGGTATGCTTAACATACTCGGTCCACCCCGCCACAATCCCTTTCCAAAGGCCAACCCCATGTGGGCCCCGAGGCTGCTTTGGCTCCCAACGATCTCTACACTCATGCCTAGCCACAATGACCCCTCTCCATAGGCTATCTCCTTCCTCCCCGAAACGCCAAAGCCACTTACCTAATAACGTCTCATTGAACGCTTTTATGAACCAAATATTCAGACCCCCACAAGCTTTTGGCTGGCAAACCCATTTCCACTTCACCAAAAGCAACTTCTTGGTCACCACCTTCTCATTCCACAGAAAGTCCATTTGCAACTTTTCCAACTTAGATGCAATAGAAGAGAGAATTCTGAAAAGGATATGAAGTACGTTGGGAGACTACAGAGAGTACTCTTCAATAATGTGAGTCTTCCACCTTTAGATAACAACGAAAATTTCCACCCCGAAAGTCTCCTATGAAATCACTCAATAATCGGCTCCCAAACCGACTTAGCTTTAAACGGTGCCCCCAAAGGGAGACCTAAATACTTAGTAGGAAGCACTCCCGTCTTACAACCAAGACAAGAAGCCAACCACTCCATATTAGGCACCTCCCCGACTGCAAAAATCAAGCTTTTTTGAAAATTGATCTTTAACCCAGAAACAATTTCAAAACAACGAAATAAATAGCCGATAAGGGCAAGGTGCTTACCTGAGGCGCCACAAAAAAGTAAAATATTATCCGCAAACTGAAGATGCGAAATCAGAACTGCCGGGTTCCCCACCACAAAACCCCCCCACTCCGTCTCTGATGCCTTCCTAATCATCCTGCTAAGAGCTTCAGTTACCAATATGAATAGAAGGGGAGATAGAGGATCACCTTGACGCAGGCCCCTTGAGCATTTGAAAAACCCATACGGCAAACCATTGATCAATACTGAAAAAGAGGGGGAAGAGTAGCAACTCCTCTTAGTTTGAAATCGCAGGAATACCATTATGCAAGAAGCAGATATGGATTTCATTTCAGTTGTATAAAATCTTGATTTTGAATGAAGTTCTTTAAGATTTGGAAGTAGAAGTGCTCTTTCATCTTAAGCTGGTTCTAATAATTTTCATGAAGTGATTTCTTTCCCAATTTGCATTTTGTTTATTATAAGATAAAATAAGAGGATTCTATTTTGTTATATATCTCAGAAGGGGTTAGCAGAAATACTTCCTCAATTTACTTGAGGTCCAGACTGACCACCACACTGGCAAAGATGGAGTAAAAGTAGAAGCGACTTCTATAGAAACAAATTTACAAGTAGCCCATTGAGTTATTTCATAAATCCCATCTCTGCGCCTTATTTCGGTATATTGAAAATATAATAATTTAATGCTTGTGATGATCTCCCAAGTCGATTTGGTAGCATTGGAACTTACTTATTTATTTTCTTAATAATGCAAATATGCAATGAAAGCTGTAGTGGAATAGGAATATGAAAACCCTGTTGACCTGATTTGAGGGGTTGAATTAGAACGGGTTAAACAATTATATAATGAGAGAAACACCACTACTTACAAGAAAATAGAGAACTCATTAACCACCTTCGCACAGCCCTTTAACTATCACTCACATTTCTGCTGTTAACTTAGACATTCCTTTCTCACGAGTCACTATAATTTCTCTCTTCTAAGTATTTTGATGAGCTGACTGTTTTTTCTTTGCTTATATATATATATACATCGGGTTCACAAGAAGTTTCGGGGTTTTGAGGAAGTTTATCTAATCCTGATATGGACTTCAGGGGATTGAGATGCCAAAGGATGTTTCTATGAGTAAGGGATTGGGGAAGGGATGAGGGTATGAGTAGGGAAACAAATGTTCTAGACAAAAAGAACAAGACTACAAGAGGGCTCATAAGTATGGACTTTTTCGTTGCTTATAACATGATTACTAGGTAGAAGGTTTTTTTTTTTTGTAAATGTTTGGTGCAGTAATGTGACATCCTTAGGTGTTTTCCAGATTTGAATAGCCTTGTGCCAATTAGGGGTGTGTGAGATCCATATCCTTATATGTAAGCGAAGGGATGTTTGGTAGAATAGCAAAGTTGCTATAGAATCTTGAGCATTGTGAATGCTTAGGAAGTAATCTACTTGTATTCATTGATTAGGCGACCCTCTTGGGGTTATTCGAAATTGAGATTTATAACAAATTTATGATATAGGCCTAATCTGTTTTTAATCCATTTTTGTTATCAATAATTGTATTAATAGGGAAAATAATATACAAGAGAGGAATGAGGAATCCAAAATCAGAAGTGTATGCACTCCCGACCTCCCTATAGACCTAATCTAGTGCACGTATTATACTTAAATGATTGCACAACTACTGATTTCATACACCATAATAGAAATTTTGGAACAATAACATTGAAATTTGAATGAGTCATATCTTATGTTGTCTCTAGTTTGTTCTTCATATTATCATGAAAAATTAGAACCTCTTCACTAAAAAGTAAAAACATATCATCATCATCATCATCATAAAGTTTGTTATCCCAAATACTTGGGGTCGGTAACACGAGTCATGTCCTGCCATTCTGTTTTATTAAAAGCTATAACTTTTGTTAAATTGCGTGTTATCAAATCTTTCCTCACTATCTTCATCTCTATCATTTTTGACTTTTTTTCGTCCTTTTAGAGCTTTCAACTTGCACCAATTCATTCATTCACACTGAAGCCGTTAGTGGTCTTCGGTGAACGCGTTCAAACCACCTGAGTCGACTCTCCCTTAATCCTGCACCCGATATGTCAAAGCAGCTTGAAGCCCTGCAACTCGCACATACACTGAAAGGGGAAAAGCAAGCCAATTCACGCATCTTCCGCCTTCGTGTGTTGTTGAACTGCTTCCTGAACTTCGAGACCCTTGCTTCCCAAGTCGGGATCGACTCTTCAGGGAGGTGGGCTTACCGAAGCCGACTAACCTAAAACTGTTTTGTTTCTACGAGCCGCCTTCCAAGTGAGAACCAACCGAGAAGGTGAGAACTCTTTCGTACCTATTGGAACCAATCCTAGATTCTCTCGAGTGCACTCATTTATGATTTTATTTTTGTTGTCTTTGCACTCATCAATATCAGCTATACTAATTCTACTAATATGTTGCTTCTTAGTAGCCCATCATTTTGCTCCATAAAGCATAGTTGTTGTCTTATTGCCGTCTCTTAATATGTCCACTAGAATATATCAAGAAGTAGTCACATGGAGAGACATTTAAAAAAAATAAATTATGGGGTTCATTTTTTTGATCAATAAACAGAGATTCCATTAAAGATCAATAACAGAGCAAATACAAACACAAGTTCACAAGGAAGTGAACTTGAAAACTAAAATCCAAAACATGCAACAAAATAAAGAAGAATAGAAAGAAACTCCAAAGCTGCCACAAGGAGAAAGAAAAGGGCTACTCAGGGATGGGGGTTATCTCTTATGAAGATAAATATTTTTTTTCTCATAAGTTTAGACATATTCCATTAAGAGAGAAGAAGAAAGGTACATATGCTACTAGCTATTAAAAAATAATCCGGTCCAAAAAGGTAAACAAAACTATACATCAGATTGCAAGTTTACGTCAGAAAAAAGCACAATAATGAGATCACCACAAGTGAAGATTTTTTCCCCGATTAACCCGTTTGAATTCCTTATGAGAAGATCACTAGAAAACAAGTTATTTGATGGAGGCAATCACCTTCTCTTTTAGAAGAAAAGTCTTCGAAGATGCAGTGATTTCTTTCCTTCCAGAGACTCCAACAAACAACCTTGGGTAACATATACCAAAGAATCAACTGGAGCTTCCCAAAAACTTCTGTAGACCAGCCATCTATTCTCACCTTTATGGTCTTAGTAACACCACTGGATGCCAAGAAGAAAAAACACATTGCACTATTTTCCACGCGAATCTAAAATGAAGCAGTTTTAAGTCTCCAACCTCTACAAAATAGACGATCAATGTTGAAAATTTATCCAAAGCCATTCTAAAGGAAGAATGATACCTTTGACAGAAGTCATGGAATACCTAGATTCCAAATTGAGCAGTAAGGAAAGGAATTTCTCAAAAATTTCATGTTGAGCTTTTTCAGCACAATAGAACCGTCTTATATATTTGTATTTCATTCATAGGATATTTCAAATGAGAAAACATAGATCGAAGTTGGGTTGTCAAATAAGGAGTGAGCATAATATAAACGTCCATTCCCCTTACGGAGGTTTAGAGCTCTAAGCAGAACCACTTCACTGCGTGCCGTGGACAAAGCATATTACTATGATTTGATACTTGATTTTGCCATTGTTCATTGTTTTACATCGATATAAATCGTCAATGAAGTAAAGGAAATGAGAAATCAGTGATATATCTGCGGCCATCTTGATTTTCTACCCTAGTAGTATTGGAGTAACGAAAGATGATAAAAAGTGGATGTAAACATAAGAGCCATGTTAGATATTTGATGAACATCTTGGAGAATCCAGTAGTGCACAGCAAAGAGATATGACCTTTGAGGATCACTAGCAAACTGATTGACCATGTTTGCTGCACTAATGGACTAAGGCAGGGGATGGTTAAGTGCAATAGTCAACCATGAAATATTGAAATGTCAATACATCGTGGCATCAGAAACTGGGTTACTCATGTGAGTTCAGAGTCAGCATTGAGTTCCTATGGAGTATTTTGCTTCCTCATATTAGTATGTCAAGGTAAAGCCACCACATTCATGTACTTTGCTGGCTATATGTGCAACTCCCAAAAAATTAGTTACTTTATGCCCCAAAAAGTGTGTCAGCGGCTCTAGATTGTTCATTCTGTCCTGCTATGAGGGTGCCATATACATATATGAGTGAGATGGCTGATCAATTAGAAATATGCCAAATGAACATTGAATAGTCACCATGATTCTGCGTAATCCTGTTCTAGTCATTGCTGCTCCAAATTTTCAGACTCGATGTTTGGTCTTGATCTATAGACTGCTTTTTCAATAACAGGGATGAGCTAGTAAGCTTAAACTGGGTAAAGAACAGATAGACATTTCTTGTAGAACATTTTTATTCATTAATGGCAGAGACTTCATGCACATCATGGGTGGAGGCAGGTACACTTCTTGTAGATCATCATGAAAAATATGCAATTATGTCTTTTAAGTATTAAGAGGGACCGCTTACATGCTACAAGATGGTTACGATTGCCGGATTGCGTTCCAATTGTTTGTTGTTGCTTCTGAGCAAAAGGTTTGATTGAGCCTTTAGCTACCAACACTAATTTACACTTTACCACCAAAGTCTATTATAACCAATTGTTTGCTTGTTGTTTAAAAGAGTTATTTTTTCCCTAGTTTGGTAATTTTTTAGAGCTTAAAGCTCTTTTCTCATTGCTAGCAGTCCAGTACCTTTTTGGAACAACCTCTTGTTGGGTACAAAAGTGGAATTTACACTAGCAGAGCAAGCACAATGGAAGGAAAAGCATAATGTTTGGGGGAGTGGATCACAAAAATGTAAGGTTGCCAGATTATTTTTTGCCAGCACGATGGAAGGAAAATCATAATGTTTGGGGGAGTGGATCACAAAAATGTAAGGTTGCCAGATTATTTTTTGCCACAAAGCTCTGATAGTACATCCAATGTGGGGGAGGTTCTGCGAAATATTTAAATTGAGAACACGAATTTTTTAACATCAAACTTGCGTCTAGGTAACACCTAGGCATTTTGCCTTGGCTAGGCGAAGAGGCGCCTAGGCAACCAAAAAAAAATGTATTTATCTCGCCGCCTAGGACGCCAAATTTTTTTTTGTATTTATCTGATTAAAGAATCAGCACATAAATACATCCTACCCACAAGACCACACAAAGTTAAACTTCTTTTCTACCTCTTCAACACGTATTCATCGAAATAAATGTATGTTAATTAAATCAAATAAACTCTCAACTTATCATACATGATTAGGAAGTGACTATTAATCCCAAAGCCCCTCACTCCCTCTCTAAAGAGATAATAAGTACACAAATGCATCTACCCACAAGACCACACAAAGATAAACTCCTTTTCCATTTGTTTCACACGTATTCATCGAGCCGAGTCGAATTCTCAGCTTCATTAGATTGATTATAAATAATGACTAGAGATATAAATTAAATTTTTTTTATAGGTAAACTAGAGATATAAATTTTATAAATATCAAGTACTTATGTAGGTCGAATCATCAAATGACCACCAAAAAGAAGGTTGTCATATACTTTGGTGGCTTAATGCCACATTTAACACCATCAATATTGCATGATCAATTAATCAAATCAAATAAATTCTCAGCTTACCATACAAGAATAGAAAGTGAAACTATTAATCCCAAAGCCCTTCACTCCCTCTCTAAAGAGATCATCATTGTCATGATCAAACTGGTCTATTTCAGTTCCTTCATTAAGGTTAAAATTGAAAAGGGCATTAACATTTTTGTTTATTATAAACAAATTTAAATAAATAACAGAAAGCTTCCATTTATAACCCTGCATTTTTATTTGTTGCATGGTAATATTACCATTGTACAATTAAGCTGCGCCTAGAGGGTGCCTAGCACCTAGCGCCTAGGTGGCCTAGGGGGTCACATAGGTGGCTGTTACCCTAAAATGCTTAGGTGATGCCTAGGCACTGCTTTAACTACAGTGCTAGGAATTTAATTGTCATAGACAAAGTGAGATTCATGTCCATTTTGTATTCTTTCTACCATTCAAGAAGGGGAAGTACATTTAGTGCACAGTGACTTGGTTAACATGTGGTCATTCTTAGATTGACGTTTCACTGTGAGTGCTTGAAATCAATAAACTGAACATTTCAAATTTGCAGAATAGAATATCTTTCAAGCTGAGAAATATGCCTTTTTAATTTGTTCGAATACCTTTTTTTTCTTATCTTAATCTCTATGGTTTCATGCTCTAGATATGTTGCACTGTTTTCTTTTTCAGGCAGTGGTACATGGACTCTGCAGAACTGAGGGAGGGATGGACGATGAATACTTGGAGGCACGTAACCTATTTGGGCTGAGCATTAAAGGGATACTCATCCACCCTCTACCACGTGTTCATTCCTTAAGAGGTTTGCATAGCTGGTGCCCTTGAATTTCTACTACTGTTTTTTTGTTAATCTTCAATGAAAGTGATAAAACTGTTCACCATTGTTTGTAAAGATGACAAATTGTTGTAAATATGATCAGACTGTTGGAGACACCATTTGATGATATAAATTTATCTTCTCTTTCTATGCCACATAGCTTGTAGCTTGTACAATCTTTCGCCAGGACTAAATGCTACTGCATTAGTTATGTTAATACAAAATGCTGTCCTAAAAAAGTGTTTTTAACTGTCCTTTTCTATGCACTTCCCATCCTCTTTTTGGGTTCATTGATTATTAATGGTTTCCCTTCTGTTCGGATGGTGGTTTGTCCTCTGGAGTTAGCATTTGTTCTTTAAAGTCATCCAACCTTTCGATTGTGTATGTAATTTCTTCACAGGGTGTTTTTTTTTTAGTCTTATGTATACTACAGTAGCTAACATTGGGATAATTAACAAGGGATAATATTGTTGTTTTTAATCAACCTTGCCAGAACTCGTATTAGTGAATGGGTACTAATACACATTATTAAACTCAATTTAGTTATCTTCTCACTAAACCTTTGAACCACCATTTGATTCCCAAAACAGCAGGATACTACATAAGCTAGCAGATGTACCCATATTATATATAAAGATGGAGTTGAATGTGCCATAGAAGACTTAAAATGGACATTTGGATGAGTTTTTTTTTTATATTAAAAAGCAGAAAGCAAAAGTTCACAAAGAGTGAACCAAACAAGACCCAAAGAAGGTCAGACAATCCAAAAACAAGGAAAAACATGAAGACTCCCAAGGACAAGGAGAGGATAAGTAAAAACAGACCATATTACCTAAGATGAAAGTAGGCTACTTCCATATCCCAATGTCTCTCCCATTGTTTTAAAAGGCGAAGGCACCTCAATATGCATTGGGCGTGAGGCATAAGCCTCACAAGAAAGCCTCACCTTCCCTTATTTTAACAAATAAATAAATAATAAAAAAAATATTGCAAAGATTCAAAGAAATTAATTGAAGGTTATAATACATGCGCATGCACACACACGCACACACATATATGTGTGTTTGCACGTGCGTGCTTGCACGCATGCATAATACTATATAAATTATTCAGCCATAAAAACAAAAAATTTAAGAGGCAAGAAAAGATGAAATTTAGATTTACTTTTATTAATATACATATTGAAAGACAAATTATGTTCAATCTTCATGTGGTGGATTTTGAATTCCAACAAACAATTACAAAGTAGTCACCAACTATATATATTAAGCAGTGGCTTCAAATCGTTGTAAAGTCTACTATAAAAATTAGTGTAAAATATACTTAACAAGGTTTTAAAAAACCTAAATACATTTAACCTAATAAATTAAATGTTAATTTAAACTAATATCAAAATGAATTTTTTTTTTAAAAATTGTTTTTTATCGATAAAGAAATTATAAGGCATACACCTTATAATTTACTTTTTAGGTCTTAGTTATATGGCTAGAATCCCATTTTTTATTAATGAATGAGGCACAAGCCGTAAAAAAATTAATGTTCAAGTCTCAGCTATGTGCTACACCCTATTTTTGATTAATGTATGAGGCACACGCCTCAAACATAGAGCATAGAGTGAGCCTCATGGCATGAGGCGTGTGCCTCAGGTGAGCGCCATCACAGATTGAGGCATTCGCCTCGTGAGATTTAAACCTCGAGATTGAGCCTCAAGGCGTTTTCCTTGAGCCTCGCCTCGAGGCAAGCCTTGAGGCGTAAACCTCACACGCAGTTTAAAACACTGGTCTCTCCTTATGCTTCTCGGAATCCAGTGTGTGAAAAATCCCAAAAATAATAATTTGATTCCGCATATGATTTCAAAATTAGTAGAGAATGATGCATTTGCTAATGTCTGGGTAGCAGTCCACGGTAGCAAGAGGGAGAGGAAGTTCAAAAGCAGGAACAAGATTTAAAATGGGACTTGTGCCTAAGCTATAAGGTTCCTGCTTCCTGGATGTTGAAGAGATTGAAAAATCAACACCACCTAATCCTAGTCATAAGACCCATAACCTTATTGTAAGACTAGTAAAACAATTCATGTTTCATTATTCACAGATTGTATCAAACTTGAGTATATTATCTGTTCTTGCTGTATGTTTTCTCATATTACAATTCATAGAAGTTTGAATAAAATAAATAATATTTCCACACTCCACCTTGAGCACTTTTGACCCTATTCCTGGTTCTGCAATTTTGCTGCATGGGAGGGGCATTCATATTACAAGCTTACAACCCTAGCAGGAAATAGTAGGCCAATGCTATTGGCATGGCGATGAGCATGCCAAAGATAACCCTGCAAGCGGTAAAAGAACAAATCTCAAAATCCAATTGAGCCTTACATAAAGGTTTGAACCCTGAGATATAGAAGCTTAGATTACCCGGTGCTCAAGATGTCTGGATGTACATTGTATTCTTTCGCAAAAACAAATGGGACAATTCCTTGAGGAAGAGCTGCCTGTAGATACAGCACATTCTTTTGCATCATATACTGAATGTAGAGTATAGAGAAAGTGAGAAACAAGCCCATAACAGAACACTCACCTGCACAATTGCCACCTTAAACAATGTGCCCCTTAATCCAATAGCAAAGGAGGAAACTGCCATTAGGGTAGGTCCCACCACAAACTTTATTCCCATGGCTAAGATCGCCATCCGTGTTCCACATGCTATTATGCTAGCCCGTGATGCCATGAAAAGACCTATAAAATATCACCAAAGAAAGAGTTCAGAGAAAAATCTGTGGGGTCCATGTTTTGCTTCCATTATAGGTGACTACTAATGTCTTGACTCGCACCTAAGCTGAACATCGCCATTCCAAGTCCTCCATCTGCCAAAATTGATATGGATTTAGCAACAATCTCTGGCAATTCTAGTCTCCACCTGCAATGTGTTGCCCCTATCACTTTGGTCACTAATCTACCTTATGACAGAATAATACAAGCAGGTTGTGAAATATATGATTTTGTGTTGCGCCTGCAAGCTTACTTAAAATGAATGATTGCCCAAACAAGACCAACCAATGTTGCATGAGTATTTGGGTTGCTTATGAGCTTCCTCCCCACTGTCAAGAGAATGAGCTTCATTTTGGTTTTCCTTGGGGCTCTGGCTTTTGCTTCTTCCCCTCCTCCTTTAGGTTGTGTTCCTTGTGGGGCCTCCAATTCCCCTTAAAACAGAAAAGCATTTGCAATTAAGTCAAAGTGGATTACTGGAAAGTTAATAAAAATCCAAAAGGTGTAATATACACATTACCATGTTTCGAGTTATATATTAAAGATCACAAGTAAATTCCTATGTGATTAGTTAATACATATATTTTTTCAGGAAGAAGTTAATACATACATACACAAGGTGTCGTTAGGACTGTTTTAGAGAGCATGTATTTAGGTATAGACGCAAATGATGGTCATTTAAACACATGCACAAATGGAATGGTGAGAGACTAACAATGTATTGGGGCCCACCTAGTATCTTCTATCACAAACGTTGACCTAATAGATGATCATCATAGCCATTGAGAACTGAGTCAACTCAGGCAATTAGTGGTTACTTGGGAGTTTTAGGTAACATGGCAGTGGCGGTACAGGACAAGAAGGGGGAGGGGGAGGGGGAGGGGGAGGGCGTGGGGTTTCTCCCAAAGCCAGATATCTTATGGATAAATTGATATTCAAAACCAGTATCCTTCATTTAAAATGCAAACCCCAAACACCTACCTGTGGCTTCTAATGGTGGAGTCACAGAGCCCACCTCCGCAGCCCTGAACTCAAACAGAAACAACAGTAGGTTGTACCAAATTATGCTTTGTAAGACGACTATCTGAGAAAGGAGCGCAGCTGCTTCATTCTCATACATGGCTCTCAGTAGTGGAATCCCCAGGATCAAAGTGTTTGGCAGTGTTGACAAAGAAAGACCAGTTATGACCCAATCAAAGCTTCCTCTGGAGCTAATCTTATTGAGGATTGCCAATAGAAAGAACGCCAATAGTTTTTGGAGGGAGTCCGCGAATATGAGTTTCAGGTTCATCATGTAGGGATTGTTAGCAGCAATCATACTGAAGGACAATAGTGGGATGGAAAATTTTGCTACAAACGTGTTAATGCCTGAACATTGCTCTGGTGTGAAGAGCTTCAACCATTTTACAGACACGTAGGCTAAGATCATGGCAAAATACAAAGGGACCGTTGCTGCCAAGACGTGGTAGACGTCATTCAGGGAAATCATGGTAGCTACTGTTTGAAGGAGAAACTTAGGATTGCCTGGTGGATTTCTACTGCCTCTTTTCTTGTATGAAACTTTGGTGGTTAAACTCTTATATGCTCTCTTGAGTCTTGATGGTTTCATTAGCTTGTGAAAAGAAAAGGCGGGACTGCTACAGAACCTTCTTAACAGAAGTGCCCCAGAACTTTTTCATAATACCCAGAATGACCTTGAGACCTGAATATTTGTCCCAGGTTTTAAACAAGGTTAGTCAACTTCTTTATCTTATATTTCTTAGCATCTGTAATCTCAAATATTGCTTGTATATGCATATCAGTCTACTTTGCATGGTTTTCTGTTGTAAGTTTGTAACCATTAACTTAGCAATATAGAGATGGTTATTATACAATGAACAGGAATTTTATTATTAATTTGCTAAAAGGTCTAGGTATTTTTGTCATCATAAATCAAAAGTTGATTACCAAATATCTTCATGCTGTTGTGCTCCTTTTATTTTTATTCTCTTTGGCCAAAGGAGAGCTATATGGCCGACCTATCGCCCCTAAACCCTGTCTAGTAGGCTTTAAAGTTCATAAATTCATTCTTTAAGATAAACAAAAAGAGTTCCCTCTCTTTTTTCTTTCATTTTGTTCAAACATACCTCCTTTTCTTACTAACTTTTATTTAGGAACAAGTGATGGGGGTATTTTAGTGATTTAATCTTAGCTATGTTCATTCTGGCCAACCAGTCTGACCGATCCATCTCTTTTTATAAAGTGTAAAGTTTTAAATGACTAAAATATCCCTGATTTTGATTGAAATTGCGAGTTCATCATCCTGAGAGTCGGTAATTTTTTTATTTTCCCTTGCATTTTGGATTAATTATTAGTATTTTTTTTTTTCATTTCTTTCAAATTGAGGGAAGGGAGGAATAAAGAAGTGAATTGTGAGGGAAGTAACTGAAGGAAAGAGTTAATAACAGTGGGGAAGGAAGAATTTTGCTGAATTTGGTCAAAAGTGTGAGAATAAGTGTAGTGGGGAATTTGCTTTTGTAGTGTGTTTTTTTGCTGAAAACAGGACCTAATGCCTCTTTCTTCAAGTTCTCCTTGTTTCAGACTGGTGGATCCAAGGAGAAGGATTTTTTTCCGTGATCTATACTCCAGATTAATTTGACATCCATTACTGTTTTCTAAATTCATGATAGCAAAACCTTGCAAAGTTGCAAAACTAGGTGAATCTCTTTGATGGTGACTCGTTAAGTTGACCCATCTGCTGCCGAGTTCACGAAGGTCGTTCCGACTCGACTGACGTGGATTTAGGCAGGCGGTGTTTGGTTGCGGCGATAACTCTATCCCAACCGATCGGATACATGCACTATGGGGGTTATTTCATTGTTTGGCTTGAGGTGGGAGTATGGAGGATTGGCTATGATCACCTATTCCAAAATTCGCTCTTTTGATGGACTAGTCTATTCTCCGAATAAATGATTTATACTTTTGTGATATAAAGCCTATAAACACTATTATAATACAGGTCTGCTACCAAAGGCCCAAAACCAGTATTGCAGCTGAAGTTATCTTTAGGGTTAAGTAAGGTCTATTGTCCTCGGTGACTCTTCGTAGACCTCCACACCTCCACACGGCTCGCCAACTTGGTGATCTAGACCATTCCATCGATAGGTCACCTCTTAAAATTTTCTTCTTATTCAAGTATCTAATAACCATTAACCTATAGCTAAATACACTGCCCCACCTATTGCAGATATCCTCAACCCGAGACCGACTCTTTCATCATATAATAGCTGTAAAAGGCAAATCCTACGCATGGAAAAGGAATACTTCAACCCTAATCCACTCGTTTAATTAATCAAATTGGTTATATTTTTATTAATTAATGAGAAATACTAGCCTTGGACGCAAACTTGTTAATTTTCACTGGGGTAGTGATATGTGTTGTACTTGCGGTGGGAGTTTGAAAAAAATTTGAAATCGACCAAGGAGCAAGCACTCCTCTTAATTAGCAAAGAATTATGGCCCTTTGGGGTGCGGTAAGTCCAAAACTGACCTAAGCCACAGGTGCATCATCATTCCTGAATCTCATGGCACACACACTACTACTCATTTACTTGGCAGATTCCCGAGCTGGGGAGGTGTACATGTTACCATCCAACAATACTATCACCTGTTACCTTCCAAAAAAAATACAATCACCTGTGTTTTTATAGTGCCTTCCAACGCGTCATGCAAAGAGCATTTTTATAGTGCCTTCCAACGCGTCATGCAAAGAGCAATGCTGGAGTGTAATACTCGGCATCTACCAGAGAAAATCCGTTGCCTTATCAAGCACCCTCTCTCCAATCCAATCCATGTGCTAGAAATGGCACATGGCCACTGTTATCAATCAAAACCGGACCAGATTGTCGGTTGAACTGGAAAAATTGGGAACGATCCCCTTGCCGGTTCCCAAAAATGGAACTGATTAAGAATCGGTCAAAATCGGCCAGAATCGAGGAAAAAAAATAGTTTTTTTTTGCAAAAGGTACACGATCTACTAGTAGAACAGGGAATTGGCCACTCTGCTGGTTCAATGCCCAGTCTGGTTATGAAATCAGTGCACACGGCGCAAGTTCTACCGTTCACACAATCCTATTCCTACTCAATATTGCAAGAGGACCTTGCGTCCCGTTTCCACTTTCATTTTCCTTCTTCTTGCTAAATGCAACTCTTTGGATTTGTGCTAAATATGGTTAGATTAGCCCGAGTCACACGTTTTCAAGCTCTCACCCGTGATAGGGAAAAGTGTCGGGATCGGATTTGGTATTTCTCTAGCAAGACCAAAACCGTCTTGCTCATGGTGGGCTTTCAATATGGCGATAAAAAGGAAAAATGATATCAAATGAAGAGAAGTCAAAAAACTTCTTTACTTTTTATCTCTACATGTGGGGAGTTGAATATAGGCAAGATGGTTTTGGTCCTGCAAGATCAATTCCGATCCCAAAAGTTTCCCTACTTTCCTCTTTTAACAAGAGAACGGGTACAAAGCACAAACTACAAACCATCAACTCTTACTTTAAAATTTAGATTTTTTGTTGAAGGGTAATAACGCCACATATTATAAAATATTAGGTGTCATACCCTCATGCTAATCACCTACCGACCTTTCCGTTTCGTTAGCAAAAAGGTGATGTCAGAAGTGAAAGATACGAAAGAATGGAGAAAGAAAGAAAAGACAATCTGTTTTTACTTCATCAGCTGCCTTCGTCTAATAAATTAAAAAATATGTAAGAAAAATTCTAAGGAAAGGCTTAGATTTATAACTTTTTTTGCAAAAATATCTTTTGAAAAAGTTAAAAAGTTATTTTTTTTAGTAGAAATTGTGCACGCCCAAGAAGCCAAGACAGTAAAAGTGAATTTTTATGGTAAACAAGGGCTAGAAACTTTTTGGCGTGTGTTGATTTGTGTTATTCAAAAAGCTAAACTTTAATCTTCCCGATAGCCCATTATCTCACATTGACTTAAAACGGTAGGGCCTTCTCCTTGAGTACTCTCATGAGGGGTGTGTGTTTAAAGGGTTGAGATGCGATTGTATGACTCTATATTATCAAAAAAAAAAAAAAAAAAATACTAGTAATTTTTTTATTTTTTTCCATCAAGGGCTAGCAGGACTTGCACGTACGATGTTTCAAAGAGGAGTGATTACCAACCACGCATTTGATGGCCTCGGATTGTCTGTGGCCGTGGCGAAGCCAGAAAGGCTCTCGGGGTTTCATACATTGTACGACAATTGGCATAAAAATAGGAAGAAGTCATTTCATTTTCTCCCCATAATTTTGACTTTTCCCCATTTGATATTTCTCACCCTTATTCTCACACTTATCGCCACATGTCTTTTTATGGGTGTAGAAGTCAAAATCATGATCCCATAATTTTGACTTCACCATCACTTGTCCATTATTCCATGGAACCCCGAGACAAGCCCTTTCTGGCTTGGCCAGAGACAATCCAAGGCCTGCATTTGACTATGTAGTGAAATGCCAAGTCATCGTGTTCCTTTCATCATTCTTTTAACTATAGTCGAGTTTTTAAAAAATTATGGTTGATATTTTTAGTTTCTAAAAATGCTTGAGAGTGAGTAACTCTTAATCACAGATGATGATTGAGGAGTATTCATGGATCAATAAGGATCGCACGGTAAGTTATGAAAGTGAATGCTATTGGTTTATCGTTCTTGATCCCATATTTCAAAAAGGTTATGAAACTGAATGCGCTATTGGTTTATCGTTCTTGATCCCATATTTCAAAATGTTTATGAAAACTGAATGCTATTGGTTTATCGTTCTTGATCCCAGTTTATCGTCCTATCAAGACTTTGTACTGTAATTAATGCAATTCATTAACGTACCTCGCAAAAGGGTTGACCATCCGTTGAATCCACGTAAAGAAGATCTGAATATCCACAGTATAAAAACATGAACAGAAGGTACTCTCTCCCTAATCCCAATCTCTTCTCAAAATATCAAAATTCAGATTACTTTAAATATCTGCATCCGATCTTTGAAAATATCTGCAGCCTCTCTCTCTCTGGTCAATCGACCTAAAAATGGCGACCATTTCATTGGAGCCTCTCCTTCATCAGTGTTTCAGAAGAAATCCTAGACGTTTTGCTGAATCGAAGAAAACTAAGCTATCTCGTTCGAATCTATTCTCTAATGGCGGCAACTTCTTCAGCTTTTATCCTCATCGGTTTCATGCAGTTCGAGCTAATTCCACCGATTCTTTCTCTAGTTTCGGGAGCTTCTGCAGCTTTAATCCTCCTCCTCTGCTTCATACAGTTAGGGCTAGTTCTCCCGATACGGCGATCGCGGAGACTTCTGAATCTGCCGAGGTTTTGTTTCGGGAGACATTTCCGTTGAAACGAGTTCAAATAGTATGTTATTGATCTTTTTTGTGTGTACTTGCTGTAAATTTTCGTCTTTTGGGTTTGAGTTTGAGTTTGAGTTCGATTTGGATTTTATTTTTAATTTTTGGAATTGTAGGTGGAGGGAAAGATTTCTGTCAGGTTAGATCACAAGAAGGATGATGAGAATTGGCAGCTTACAGTTGGATGTAATCTTCCAGGGAACTGGGTTTTGCACTGGGGAGTTACTTACATCGATGACGTTGGCAGGTTCTCTTTTACTTATCGGATATTCATATTGAATTTGAATCCGGTTATTTTTACTAAATTATAGAGGAAAATCATATAATAAGTAAGATGAATATTTATGAACACATAGGAACTTGAGATTGGCCTTTGAGGATCTGAAATTTATGGTTTTATATTCTAATTATAGAAATCATAATGATTACGGATGGTTATCTTATAAGCATGTCTGTATATGTTAATTAGTAGCGAATGGGATCAACCTCCTCCTGAAATGAGACCCCCTGGTTCCATCCCTATTAAGGTACTAAAGGATCTTTTTGATTTTTGATTGGAATACTGGTAGGTAGGTCTTTTTATGTTGCCTATGTAAATATGTATTGCTTTGTTTTTTCAGGACTATGCAATAGAGACACCCTTTAAGAAAGCATCGTCAGCTTTGGAAGGAGAGATACTCAATGAATTACGCATTGATTTCGATAGTAACAGTGAAATTGCAGCTATAAATTTTGTGTTGAAGGTTTTAACTTTCCACAGTTAGCAGCTTAGAAGATTAGTTTTTTGTATGTGTTTATAGATTCATTGGAATTTTATGAATCCTTTTGGTCTTAATATCCTTCTTATATCCCCTTTGGGGGATTTTGGCGGTGCAGGACGAGGAAACTGGAGCTTGGTGTCAGCATAGAGGGAGAGATTTTAAAGTGCCTATGCTGGACTACGTTCGTGAAGATGCCAATATCGTAGGTGCAAAAAAAGGCTTCAGTATATGGCCAGGTTGTATAGATCATTACATGCAGCAGCGATTCACTTATTTCATATTTATTGTTGATACTATATGGACCATCCCACTGTTCCACTGAATTCATGGTACTACTCATTTCCTCCTTAATTTCCTGACATGGAATTGGGAAGGCACTCCTTTAATTCAGTATCTTAACCTACCTGGGTCCACCTATTTGCTTACAAAGTTGTGTTCAAGAAAGACGCTGTTCCTCACTGATCTCCATTTGCTGAAAGGACTAGATGATTAATTTTCACATGCTTAGAGACAGCTCTTTGGAGTTGCTTTAGCCTTCATACAGTCAATATTTTTTTTCTTCACTTTTTGAACCAAGATGCTACTAAAGTGCTAAGACAGAACTTACAATTTGTTAGGTCCACAATGTCGATTTTTTATCCAAATTTGCGTTATTTGGTTCTGAGCCTTGAAATGGATGCAAGCTTAATTGTCCCTTACACCTCTCTGTTACATGGCCTACCTATACAGAACTGTAGACAGTTAAATTGTGGGCCATAGAGCCAAAGGATACCTATTGGACTATCCATCCTCAAGCCAAAATGTTGGTTAAATCCTTGCGTTGGGGGGTTAGGAAACTTAGGATCATTCAATTGTATTACTTTTGGGTTATGGATGATCAAAGTGGTGTCCAACCAATTGAATGCGCTTTATGAATTGATGACTTATTGGGTCCTCTTGAATGCCAGGGGCTTTGGGTCAAATATCTAACGTGCTTCTCAAAGCAGAAGGATCTCATCCTAAAGGTCAAGAGGACATTGGTGAACCCAAAGACTCTAGGCAGCACAACAGGCGCCTTGAAGGGTTCTACGAAGAGCATTCCATCATAAAAGAAGTTTCTGTTCAGAACTTTGTAAATATTTCTGTTACGGAATGCCCAGAGACAGATAAGAATCTTGTGCATTTAGAAACCGATCTACCTGGAGATGTTGTTGTTCACTGGGGAGTCTGCAGAGATCATGATAAAAGATGGGAAATTCCAACAGCCCAATATCCACCAGAAACAAAAATCTTCAAGAAAAAGGCTTTGCGGACATTATTACAGGTATATATGAAAACTGTTCTTTTCCTTATGTCAAAAGTAAACAATATACTTATCAACAAACAAAGTTATCACTAAATCTGTTATAGAGTAGTGCTACTGCTATCAGTATATTTAATATTTGTTTCCAGTTCCTGCAAGCCAAGATTTGTATTCTAGAGATGTTGAAGCGGCAATGCACTTTAATATGCTTTCCTGGTTGTTTATGTTGATCGGCACTCCTTTTGTGCATCACAACTGTAAGAGATTGTGTTGAAATTTGCATGAGCAAGTTTCTATTGTGGCTAAATAGTAGAATAAACCATGGTTCAAAAACCCGAAAATCGACTTGACTCAAAAGGTAGCCGGGTCGAGTAACTCCGTCGGACCAATTAGGCAATTATCAATTTCTTGGCATTTTATCCAAGAATGAACCACAAATAACTTGAAAAACTTGGGTTAAAAGAACCCAAAGTAGGCTGGTATTACTGCCTCAAACCAAAAAATCAGGTTTAACAGAACTCATAGTAGGTTGGCTTTGCAGCCCCCAAAAAATATGATGCAAAAAACGTTCGACTTTAGGTTTTTAAAAAAATGGAAATGATAAAAATACATTTCCGTGACTCGACTTAGTTTGAAGAGTCAAAAAAACTAGGCTCGACTCGACCGAATTACTCGAGTAACTCGCCGAATAATGTCTCCTTCAAGTTTTGAGGTGACTCGACTCGAAACTTAGTCAAGTTGAGTAACTCAACCTTAGTTACTTGAGTGACTTGACGAGTTTTCGGACTATGGAATATACAAAGGGAAGGACTGTATTTTATTGATTAAAAATAGGAGGGGGTATATATAGGACATCCCCGAATAGACTGTTTTCTGTTTCTCACTAGCAGAGTTCATTTCTTTGAACAAATAAGCGAAAGGTTTATATATATATATATATATTCCGGGAGTGATCTCTTCACCCAAGTGAGGGAAATGGGGGCTTTTATTGGTTGACAATCTTTTCAGGATTAGCTACTTTTCATTGTTCCTCTTATGTGTTTTATAGTTTTCAGTTTTGGGATCTTTTTGCTTGACACCCTGAAAGTTTGGCTTGAATCACTCATTTTCCTTACTTTAATTGTTTGATTTGTTCTCCTATATTGGACATTTGGATATGCCTATACAAACGTTTCCTTGCCTAATAAGACCCTCTGTTTTGCAGCCAAAAGAGGATGGGCATGGAAGTTGGGGATTATTCTCTTTAGATAAGGAGTTTATGGGGTTTCTTTTTGTGCTCAAGCTAAATGAAAACACTTGGCTGAACTATATGGGTTGTGACTTCTACATTCCACTTGCAAGTGCGACTAGTTTGCCAATTCAAGCCAGTCAGAGTCAAACTGAAGGTCAGGAAAAGCAGGTTATCTTGTCTCCTCCCCAAAATGAATCTTCAAAAATAATTATTCCTGAAAGATTTGACTCGCATTTTGCAGATATATCTGGAAATACTGCAGAGGCAGATCAGGTAGTTCTTGGTGCTGCATCTGGCAACGAAATCATCAATGAAATAAGGAATTTGGTAACTGGCATTTCCTCCGAAAAGATTCGGAAAACAAAAACTAAAGAAGCACAAGAAACCATCCTTCAAGAAATTGAGAAGTTGGCTGCAGAGGCATATAGTATATTCAGAAGCGCTACTCCAACATTTGTGGAGAAGGATGTTTCAGATGCTGAGGCATTGAAACCCCCTATAAAGCTAAGCTCCGGAACAGGCTCAGGATATGAGATACTGTGTCAAGGATTTAACTGGGAATCTCATAAATCTGGAAGATGGTACAAGGAGCTCGATGAAAAAATCTCTCAATTAGCTTCAATTGGTTTTACCATAGTATGGTTACCACCGCCTACAGAATCTGTGTCGCCTGAAGGTTACATGCCAAAGGATTTATATAACTTAAATTCCAGGTACTACATAATACACAAAATGGTATTCGATTTTTGCATAGAAATAATGTTTTAGCTCGAGCTGATTCGTGAATGCTGATGTTTGCAAGCATAGTCACAAAGTCAGAGTGAGGTAATTATTCGGCCAGGGAAAATTTCGGGAAAAAGGCCAAAACTAGAAAAATAAGATTACAAGTGTGAAAAATTTAAAAAAAATATATAAATTTATATTAAATTTTATTCGAGACTTTATAAAAAAATTTGTGAATAATGCGTGTTTAATTCGTGAAATTCGCAATTTTTTAAAAAAAAGTCGTGATATTCAAAAGGCTGTGAATACTTCGTAAATTAATCCTTCGACACAAAAGTTGCAAATTATCCGGTACTTAAAAAAACGGAGAACTTTGTTACTATGTTTGGCAAGTATTAACGGGTCATACATTTGTACCTTTGAATTAGCAAATTAAATCCATCAATAACTTACAACATTTCTCTGTGAATCGCTGTGAGAGTATTGTGGCTCTTCATGCCATGCTATGTTTTTTAGTCTCTTTGGGTAACAAAAGGCAACTTCCAAGAGTGCACAATGTGTGGAGTTGGATATTATGTTGATGTTTTTAGTCTACAAATATCAATTCTCTTTCATGCACTGGTAAGATAGAAGAATGAAATTGTTATGACTATAAACAGTTCATAAAATAGGTTAATAAGATTGTCCTTTAGAAAAGGTTGTTTGAATCAGTGCAGGGGGTCTTTCATGTTCTCTCAGTCTTATCTTACCAATCAAAAAAAAAAACTATTGCAATTGATGGTTCTGGGGTGAGTCAATAGCTACAATTTTCCATGCAAAAAAGTATGTAGAACACCCCCATTGAAAAAATAAATAATGCAGTGACTCACATATATAGCTCGGAATTTGACTTATAAAAGGCAAGTCAGTTTAAGCTACTTTAGAAGCTGTGGCTTTTGGCTTGAGCAGAAAGCTACGTCTGTAATAATTTTTCAATTTCTATCTTTTCCATTTACCATATGTGGTATGGTCTTCATAAAATTATCTCTTTATATGTACTTGGTAAAAGATTATCGAAAGAACTTGAGGAGAAATAATGTCTCTCAACAATTACAAGGTGATTGTATAAGTCCCATATTTGTATGCATGTTTGGAGGGTGGATGTTAAAACTAAGGTTGGGTGAAACATTGGAGAGGTTTTAGTTGCTCATGGTTTCACCCTAAAATATGGGGTTGACCATCAAGAGACATGCACCTGTTCTGAAAATGGCAATTGTTTGGCACTTGCACCTATTTTTGCTCATGGGTGCATCTTTTTCCTTCACTTTCCTTGTGCCATGTGGTCATTTTTACTCTGAAATGTAATTCTTAGCTTGTATAGACCTTGTGGATGTAATCTGTATGCTCACTGTGACAAACCACTTGAATTGTCTTCCACATCTGCTCTCTAGCTCCCTCTCAAAATTAAAGTTTTCAATATTTCCTAGAAGAAATGAGCCTACAAAGTTTTGAAATGTTTGGTCGTTTTACATCCACACATAACCTGCGATAAACACTAAGCTGTGATCCTCTAAATGTCACTGTTATCTGTTAATGGAATATATTTCAGTAGTCAATCTTGTTTTTGAAAATCAAGAATCTTCAGTAGATCCTGTTGCTGTTTAGAAAACAAGGTCTTAATGTTGACTTCCTATTAACGGTATTTACCAGATATGGAAGTATGGAGGAACTAAAGATTCTTGTCAAGAGATTCCATGAAGTTGGCATCAAAGTTCTTGGTGATGCCGTCTTAAATCATCGTTGTGCCCACTCTCAAAATCAAAATGGTGTTTGGAATATTTTTGGTGGTCGGTTGAAATGGGATGACCGTGCTGTTGTTGCAGATGATCCACATTTCCAGGTATGAAATCATTCCTTGTGATGCATGCTTTCTTCAATAAGGAAGCCAATGGTGTTAACCAGTCCATTTGAAAGTTCAAAATTTCAAGCGTTTGAAGCAATTTGTAAATCACTTAAATGGCAAGGGTGTTAATTGGTTTGACCATCCTTCCATGAGCATCTGCTTTGCATCCTTGATGTAACTGGACAACTGTACTGTCTTAGATTTTGGGCTACATATTTTTCTCTTGCATTAATTTTATGTTCTATCAGCCTCATCTATGCAGCTGAGCAATCAGGCATTGCAATCTGCTTCAGGATACATAACATGTGTTTATCTAAGAGTTATTTATGTGCTTCCTTTGTAATCTTCTTCTTGCATGATATCCACTGAAAATTCGGTATTATGATTATCATCTAAATATCAAATATTTTGAGGTGAATTCCTGGCATTAAATATAAGGAACAGAAGTATGTCGTGTGGATTTGTTTGTTACGATTGTAGATTTTTCGACCTGATGACCTTATGTATAGGCGTATAATGAACAAAGAGAAGATGTCTCAATTATTTTCTGTGCAGTAGGAATTAGAAATTTCTCCATGTATATGTTTTCTTTGTTAGGCTTCAAATTCTTCTACCAAGGGGCTTGTAGTTGTAGTTATGTTATTATTTGCTATCTAATAAATAATCACTAAAGTTTTCCCCTTCACTATTGCTAGATAACAAAGAAGTACTTAGATCTTGTTGGGAGTGCTTTTATTGTTACTAGGGAAGCAATGCTTATAAATTCATAGATAGTATACTTATGCACTGTGGACAGCACTTTAGGTGTATATAAGCAGCATGGTTCTGCATAAAAATGCTAAAAGAATGATTTAATATTGCAACCGAATGAAGAATTCACACGATGAAGATGAAGATGAAACATGCATATGGATTAAATTTACTAGATTAATGATTAAAGAGAGCACATGGACAACATACAAGCATGGTTTAAAATTCCGGTACATATCGGTCGCGTGACAACATATAAGCATGGTTTAAAATTCCGGTACGTATCAGCCGATACGCATCCTGTTTGGAGCTACCTGGTATACTAGAAAAAAAACTCCTCCGTATCAGGCTGATATGCCCGCTATGAGCCTGATACGGGGGATTTTCAGTTATTTTTTTTTTCTCTCATTCTATTTACACTAGGATCCACAACACAAATCCGCTATGCCCAACTTATTTATATAAATATTATTTGAATAAATAGTTTTAAATTAATTTTACTTTCTTTCACTTGAGATATTTAAATGTAAATAAGGTTATACCCCCCATTTGAATTCAATAAAAATTATCCTGGATCCCAATTCTTGAAGAATAAAGTCAACTTTTAAGTTCAAGAACAAAATCATCTTTTTAGCTTCTTTTAGAGATTAGGTCAATTTCAACTTTCAAATGGTAAGGTATTTCTCAAATATTAAAATTTCATAAATTCTATTATATCAAAACATTACAAAAACCGAAAAGTCCGACAAAAAAGTATCCAATTTTAGTCTTAAAAAATATTTTCATCTACAAGGTCAAAAAATCAACTAACAGTGTAATAGTTTAGCATAAAAAGACTTACATTCAAGCTTATAATTTATGGTTGTAATTCAATTCTTATTTAACTCATTGAATGTAAGTTTTTAATATATAGATTGTATTTCCTATACTTGGCTAAGTTAGTATGATTTGTATTTTCAAACCTATTCATCATCATGCACGCCTTTTCTAACTTATAAATTTCTTAATTCTCATATGTATGGTTATAAACATAGTTGAAGGCTTTCATTTAGTTTGTTTGTATTTGCATTAAAAGAAGTTTTATGCAAGGTATCCAATTTTTTCTTAGTATATCCTAATTTTTTCCGTCGTATCCATCTGATACAGTCCAATACGCCGATACGTATCATGTTTTGGACATACCGATACGGCACCCGACAACGATATTTTGAACCATGCATGATAAGCGAAATGATAGACATGTCAAAAGTATGCTCGCACATATGCCACAAATGTAATTATGCCATTCTACTGAGTATATTAGTAGCTACATACTTTGGTTATAGTTTATATTATATTTGTTGCATGTGTGTGTAACCTCAAGTCAAACAAAGTAAATCCAAACCAAAATGTGGTTCTAATATTTCCAATGATATTATATATAATTTTGTCGGTTCAGGTTTAATTCTTTATCCAAATTGTGCAAAGGAGAAATTGTTCCTGATGTTTTGTTTTTAATGTTGCCTAGAGGACTAAGCAGATCTATTTTGTAATTCTTTTGAATCAAAGTTATCATTATCGTCCATATGTTTTCCTTCTTACATAAATATGAAGACTAAAATCTTAGATCTCAATTTTTGAGTAGGAACTTCTTGAAGGAAAGATTTTCCGACCCAATAGAAAAATCGGCTGGACATACATAACATATAAAATTACACCTAATCATCATTTTGAGCACGGGATTTTACTGCATTTCCTTCTAGGTCGGGCCTTGCGGAGGAACGATGCATAAACGTCCTTTTGGGTCTCACGGGTTGACTATGAGTCACCACCTATTTATTTGGAGAAATAGGGTATGGTCTTGATTAGAGTCTAGGGTAAGTTGTTCGATTAAGTCCCGGGGAAGGTGTTAGGCACCCTGGGACCTCCCTTCTAAAACGGTTACCTACTCCCTAGGTGATAAGCCAAATAGATTAAAATTTAACAAAGCTGCTTAAGTTTTAGAGTATGCCAACCCAAGAAAGGGATAATCCTAGACTAAGGTTGAACCCGGGTTGGGTTGCCTACATACCTGCCGGGGCGGGATCAAACCGAGTGTAGTTCGGGAGGTACTTTAACCCATACCGGGGTTAAGGGGTGTGTGTGCGTGCACCGGAGTGACTAGGGGTAGCCCAGAGGCTAGGGTTGATAGGCAGGAGAGGCCAAGGCTTCCACCAAAGTGGCTAGGTTGCACCAAAGTGGCTAAGGGAGAACTAACCATGGTTAAAGATGTTAACCATGGTTAGGGAAGACCTAGGAATAGCCAAGGTCAGATTCTGCATTTTTTTGATTTTTATGGAATTTCCAAAGTGAGTTAATTGACTGGGGTTAAGTAAAATTAACCGGGGTTAAGTTTAACCCCAGTTAGTGGTCAGGTCAGGGTCTAAAAAATGGGCCTAGGGAGCAAGCAGGGCATAGAATGGCCTCCTACTTGGTCTGGGCCCTATGCAAAGCTCATTGTTTACAGAAACTAGAATTGGCGGTTACTGGAATTACCGCCAATTCCACTGTTTTTTAAAACAATGGCTTTGCTGCAATGGGTGAAGGTCATTTAGGGCATTAGAGGATCATGGGATTGTTCAGGGGTCTCATTTAGGCCATGGCTCAGGTCAGGGAGAATTATTTACAGTGGTGTTTTTGTTAAAAAAGAAGGGATCCTAGAATGTCGGTAAATTGATTACCGACATTCTAGGTCTTTTTTGTTTTCACGCAAATTAACCATGGTTAAGTTAGTCCACAGGGTCTGGGGTGATTAGGGATGGCAGGAGGATACCTTAGAAGCTAGGTCTAGGCCTTGGAATGGACCGGGGGCCAATGATATCGAGTCTAGGGCCATTGCTTTGAAAGATGTCTAAAATGGCGGTACTGAGATTACCACCATTTTGTTCCTCCAAAAAACTGTTCCTCCCATCTAGACAGGGCCAAGATACTTCCAAGACCTTTCTCATGGGTTGGAAGGGTCCTGGAAGGCTCGTGGGAGGTTGGGAGCTGCTACACTATCTTCCTATACTAATGGATTTGACCAAGCATTTTTCATATATGAATTTTTTCCTTGAGAGGGTCCCCTTTGCCTAAAAAGAAGGCAAGAGGACCACTCCTCCTAGTGTTGTTAGTAATCAGAAATCCCTGGAAATGGACCAGGAACTAACAACCAAAACAGAAATAGGGGGAGGGGGAGAGTCCTTCCCTTTTGCTTTCAAGCTTGACTGATGAGGAGAGCTAGTCGGATGTGAGAGCAACCGTACGAGAGAGGGGGACCAAGGTCTTCCCTTTGGTTTTACTCGGGACAAGAGAGACTAAAGCTCCTAAGGCTGGGGATTGAGGATTTCGGATTCACCAAGGGGGGCCTATAAGGATTTCTACGGAGGTTTGGTTGGGATTTTTGGTATGAGAATGGCTTGAGTGGGCCTTGGTATTTATAGACTTTAGAGGGCCATGACACACATGTAATTCGGGGTGGGGCAGCTGGGACAAAGGCAGGCCATTGGGAGTCAACCTTGGTTGTCCAGGAAGGTGCAGAGCTCGAATTTCGCAAAATCCAGGAATGATGGTAATTCTAGTACCGCCATTTCTTGAGGAAGCAAAAATGGAAATGGCGGTAAATAGTTTACCGCCATTCCTGATGTTATGCTGAAAATGGGTTTGGCCAACCTGTTTTCGGCATGGGGTATTGCAACTCTTACGAAAAATTGGAAATGTCAGTAATGCTATTACCGATATTTCTGAAATTTTCAAAAATTTGAACTTTAGGGCTTTCCAAAAGTTGGTTAAGGTGTGTGGGCCCATTTGGGCCCACATGATGTTTGGCTATGGGTTTTCGGCCCTGAACCTTAAGATTGGCCTTGGGCCCTGGGTTAGGTTTAGGTCTTAGTTTAGGGGCTTAGCTAGGGCTCAGCCTAAGCTGGGCTTTTGGATTAGGGTTTGGCCTAGGGTTAGACCTAGGTTAGGGTTGAGTCTAGGGATTTGGGTAGACTAATCATGGTTAAGGTTGTTAACCATTGTTATGGATGGGGTGTAAAAATTGGGTGCTTACAATCATCATTTTATAATGGAAATAAAAATCAAATTAATATTTGGTAATTAGTTTTATTTATAAAAACAAAACAAAAAGGGTGTAATGTAGAAATTCAATTTTCCTGATCAATCCATAGATCAGTTAGAAATATTGAACATACTTGATTTCACTTGAAATGAACTAAAATTAAGCCTTAAAATTTAAAGAAAAAACACTGAAAAATTACCTTTCAATAGGTTCTTGCCGAAAAACTCCTCCATGGAGTTCTCGCATCAATCTCACCTCTTTTGGGTTGATTTTCATCCAAGAGATTCAAATCTAATGAAATATGGGGAAAGAAATTGAAAGACCAAGCAAAAACTCAAAATCAAAAGTGAAGTGTCGAAGTTTTGACAGTTCGCCGATACTTTTACAATTTTATAACTAAAGTTAAGTCAAAATATCTTGCAATTTTGCATATTTTACGATAATTTGCGAAATATTTCACAAAAATGATAATTGTTTAGTGAATTTTTGTAAAATAAATAATACCCTACATCTAAACTTCATTAACTTGCGAATTAGCGATAATTCAGCCAAATTTTCAACTTTGCTTGATGGGCACCTTATGGGTTGGACTTAATACAAAATTCCCACTGTTTTTATGTCCTAACTCCTAACACTGCAATTCAGTCTCCTACTTTGAATAGTCATTGCAAGTATTTAGACAAAAATAAAAGTAATAGGAACTTTGGATCATTTGACTGAAATTACTTTTCGCCCACTCACAATACTGGAGGTAATAGAGTTGGCTGGATTAGTCCAGATCGATGGTGAGCATGCATGCAATTTTATGATAGGGAAACTGGAGTTGTTATTGAAGTTGGGGTCAATCACATCGTTTCTCTTGCTTCTATATAAACAATGGCCAACTTTGCTACTTTCAGGAATGCCTCTTCGATTTTGTTTCTTCGTACAAATTTCAGTGTCCAAACTTTGGAGCTACTCTTGTGTATCTCTATATATACATTAAGTTATATTTAAATTCTGGGATGTGTAGATTACAATCTTTTGGTCCTGCAGGGTAGGGGTAACAAAAGTAGTGGAGATAATTTCCATGCTGCTCCAAACATTGATCATTCACAAGATTTCGTGAGGAAAGATCTGAAAGAATGGCTCATCTGGCTGAGGTTCAACATTATCTAGCCATCATCTTCTTTTTTATTTCATATTTTTATGTTATTGGATTGCTTTGCTAGTTAATACTGCATATAGTTTGTTTTTCCACTTCTGTTTCCTTTTTTGATTGGCCAAAAGTGAAAGTAAGATAAAAAGTAAAAAGAGTTGAGGAACTTAAACCTTTATACACAAAATATACCCAAGTATGCCATCTTTGACCAATTGATTTGCTTTTTCACTTAAAACTTATTTTAGTATTTGTAAGCCACTGAAATGCCCCTCGGAATATGTACTCAAAATTCCCCTTAGCAGAGCTACTAGCTAGATAGCTAGACCCATAACCTTTACTGGTACTTTCTTAGAAAATTGTTGTACAAGTGAACTGCCAATTGTTGGAAAATACAATTTAAACCTTTTTATTCATGAATTATGATGATACAGCACTGGGGAATGTTGGAGATATAGGGTTTCAGTGTTTAATTAAATGAACATGACTAACCTATAGAATCCAATGTGGAATATTATAATGTAACATAGAATACAATTTGATCATGAATTATGATGATACAGCACTGGGGAATGTTGGAGATATAGGGTTTCAGTGTTTAATTAAATGAACATGACTAACCTATAGAATCCAATGTGGAATATTATAATGTAACATAGAATACAATTTGATCAAGTTGGTGTTGTCTCGTATTAGACACAACTCCTCATCACCTTGACAGGTGGTAACCTTTGAAATTGACTCTACCCTGAACCTGATCTTATACCATGACTAGAATTGACCACAAAAGAGTTTCTTAGTAGGCACCTGAATAAGATGTTAGAAACTACATGGAAAAACAGGCTATCTGAAATCTCCAAACAAAAACCAATATACAGTGCTACTAAAGCCTAATACACTACATAGGACGAAGCAAAAAATGTCATTTGACTAAAATATCCAACTAGCCTTGAGTTCATAGCATAAAATAGAAGACACTTCCATTTCAGGCTACAAGCTCCAACATCTTTCTGATGTGCCTCAAAGCCATTTGTCATAGATTTTTGTTGTATAGCACCAGGCTACCAGCATGATGCTTAAAAGGCAGCTGCAGTTATGTCTTTGTGAGAGGATTCATGATCATTTTGTGTTAGATGGTGCTCAATCAAAATCTCCCCTTGCCCAGTGACATATTTTACAAAAAGGACTTCACCTTGATGTTTTAAGTTAATTGGACCAATAGCAAAGAATTTATGTCTGAATCTTTTTCAGCCTTGGTTTAGGTCATCCTTGATTCTTGTGCTACTGCTTAAACCTATGTGTTAAAAGTTAAAACAATTAACTGCACTGCATTTGATCCCAATTAAACCCTATGTTGGCAACCTTTATGAAACTTTTGCAACAATGAGGTGTCTATATCATGTTTCATTTTCTTTGGTGACATATAGTTTACATCTGTTATCGTTCCTGTATACTTCTATAAGTCAAAGTATCTGGGCTGATATGATATGGGGTTGGCTGCAGAATGGGATATGAGGAGTTATAATTATATTGACGGATATAGCTTAATATGCCTTTAATGCCCATTATTTCTTCACTTTGTTGGTTTGGTATATGTGTCTGAATCTGTACTCGGATTTCAAAGTAAAGCTGTGTTGCATCTGAAACCACGTTATATTGGACAGCATATCCCATCTGGTAGGTCAAGTTCTGCATAGTTTGTCCTGGAAAGAATGATTAATGCCTTTTAACTTCATATCCCATGCACGAGATCAACATTCAATTATTTTAACAAGAAGAGGATGAACTTATATTTTTTATAGGTAAATGCATAGTCTGTAGCTATGTACAAGGTGAGCTGCTCACTTCCTAGGAATCTTGTCTTGCAGACTCGCTTCCTGTGAAGTTTGCTTCCATCACGCGGCTCACGCCCCATTGAGTTGTCAAAGGGGGCTATGTATGTGGAAAGTAATGGGAATGCGCCCTCATTTCCTGCGTCTCGCTTCCTAAGGATTTTTTGAGTCTCGCTTTCGCTTTGCTTCTCGTTTTCGCTTCTCGTTCTGATAACTATAGGTAAATGTAATTATTGTAATAAGAGAAAAAGGGGCGAACCCTGTATACAAAAAGAAGGGTAGGAAAAAATGGCATAATGTGCAAGTACATCATGACTGAGGATAGGAGAATATATTCAATACAAAAGTTGGCTATCCTCGGATCTTTGAACTCCTTGATCACGAAGGACCAAAGATAGGGGAGAGCACTATATGATCCTCCACTTCCAAGAAAGATGCCGATTTGTCTTCAAAGATTCGTCTACTCCTTTCTTTCCAAAAGCACCAACAAATTGCGAATGGAAGCATCCCCCGCAACATCTTACCATAATAACTGAACTCTCCTTGCAACCAAGCAGAGAGAAGGCCAAAATAGATCGTGAAATTTCCCATACCATTCCTATGGTACACAAAAGAAATTGATCAACTGCTTTTCCCTGACACTGGCAAGATCAACTGAATATACTGAAATTATTTTTATTGATTTTTTGTCTTGTGATTAGAAGCATATCTTCATAAACCGTTTTGTCCTGATGTCAAGTTGCTTGTGCACTTCTAAGATTCTATCAGAGCACTGCTTCTTATCCTAAGAACATGCTCTTTCTTGTGGTTCACGTCTCCATCCATTTTTATGGATAAATTATTTTCATGAAGTTTGATTGTGCTATATTTTCTTGTGACATGTGACCTGCAGGAAAGAAATTGGGTATGACGGATGGAGACTTGATTTTGTTAGGGGATTCTGGGGTGGTTATGTCAAAGATTACATGGATGCAAGTGAACCCTACTTCGCACTAGGCGAGTATTGGGACTCCCTCAGTTATACGTACGGTGAAATGGATCACAATCAAGATGCACATAGGCAAAGGATTGTTGATTGGATTAATGCTACTAGTGGAACTGCTGGGGCATTTGATGTCACTACGAAGGGGATCCTTCATGCTGTAAGATTGCATTTAGATGATTCTCTTGAAGTTCCTTTTGCCACATGTAACAACTTGACTTGGTAACTAATTTGCATATTCTTGGACTGGGACAATCAGCTGAAAAACCAATATCCTATCCTTATAATTTTACCTCTATTTATAGTTGTCCCTTATGAAAACATGAGGACTGAAATTTTATTTTTTTTTGTTAATCTTTTAGTGAATAAAAGAAGAAGAAATTTAAAAAGAAAAAAGAAAAAAGAAAGAGAAGAATCTAAGTTGAGCTTCCAGCCTACGTTGATCACCTTGAAAGACCTTCATTTGGCCAACAAGTCTGCAACCTTGTTGGCACTCCTAAGAGTTTGTCCATACAGTCAAAACATATATAATAACCCTAATCTGATCCAGCATATTAGCTAATCTCCATGGTGCATTTACCTTCCCAGAAGCTCCAGCAATGTGATTGTCTCATTCCACTAAAAAGGGATTCAGAAAATGACCCAAAAATAATTAATCTCTCTATCAACCTCTTACCTGCCTTGTTAGGATCCAATTTTAGGCCTAGCTTGCCATGTTACTAGTCTAATATCAGATTTTCAACTTGGGACACTTTTCTGGAACAGCTTTCTGGATAGCATGATTTTTGCCAACATCTGCTCATGCATGGCATGATTATAATGACAGAAAAAGTCTACATGAATTGCATGCACATTGGACTATTCTATGTTTGCAGATCAATGATATGGAAGTTGACATTGTAGCATTTTAGTTTTTGTTAACAATTATCAAAAATATGCTTACAGAATATACATTCTTTCAAATAGGCTCTGGAACGATGTGAATATTGGCGATTATCAGATCAAAAGGGAAAACCGCCTGGGGTTGTTGGGTGGTGGCCATCACGGGCTGTAACCTTTATAGAGAACCATGATACTGGTTCTACTCAGGTTGGATTACTTTTCATTTATATTCCCCAAAAATTTGCTTCCTGTCATCTTTTCTCTTAATGTTTTAATAGGAAGCTTAAGTTCACGTGCAGTTAAAAAAAGGACCAAACACATTGAGAAAGCAGAGATTATTTTTCCTTTTTTTAAAGAACATTAGGGGTGTTTCCACAGTTTTAGGTGTCATTAACTCATTATTCTTTTAAAATCATGTGAATATTTTCAATATCTTTCCTATCAAATAAAGTGAACACATATATGCTTCTTTAAAGACATGTGAGCATTACCATACATCCCTTCAGATTTTGATTTCAAGTTATTCTTAAGAGGTGGGAATTCTAGTGGTGAATGTTAGAGCAAAACAAGAGGCTATCTGTGTATTCTGTATGTTTTGACTAGATAATGCTGATTTTTTACTGGACTCACTAAAGAGTCTTACAATGTGATTAGATTTTGTAATCGAGAAATTGCTTTTGTGTCACCAATCCACGGACTGATCCTGACTGTACAGTCATTCTACCACCAAAACATGGGTCATAGTCCAAAATTCATGCCAATTTGATGATCTTAAGATTCCTAGCCATCCATTGGGGGCTTTCTTTCAGTCAATTTAGTGTTACAACCACTTCATCTTTAGTTTATGTTGCTGTTTTGCTATGGATCATCCCAAATGAACCCTATGGATTGGATGGTCTGGATGACGCTTGAGCAGGAGGCCGAGTAGACGGTATAACATATTGGACAAAAAAGTTTCTCTTTGCCAGACAAGAAAGTCTATCCCATTGCTGGATATAACTATTTTTGCAAGGATTGGGTTAGGCATCAGCAGGGCATGTGTTGGCATGGCCTAATATGTGATTGTATTATCAATATGTGGACCGAATATTTATGATATTGATACCTCAAAATTTGCATTATTACTTGATAAATTAGAAGATGAAAACTTTGTTTAGATTCAAACATTATTGTCACAGGTTGACATTGTAAGAAGAGGACCTGCTAACTTGCACATTTTGTTTTTCTTTTATTGTTATTTTCTTTTTTCCAAAGGGTCATTGGAGATTCCCAAATGGAAAAGAAATGCAAGGGTATGCCTACATCCTGACTCACCCTGGAACACCGGCAGTCTTCTACGACCATATTTTCTCTCATAAAGGGTCTGAAATTTCAGCACTCATATCTTTGAGAAACCGGACCAAAATTAATTGTCGAAGTACGGTATGTGTCCCCAACTTAACTTCATTTGCAAAATTTTCTTGTGAGTATTCTAGCAAGTTTAATGAATTATGAGTGCAAACTTATGAGTCATGCTTAATGAAGAAGCCATGCTCATGAAAGAAGAAAAAAGAGCATTCTGTCTTGTGTGGGCATTATGCAAGTTTTTATGTACTCTCCGCACACTGTCCACATAGGGCACATGGCCTCAGGACTTCCAACCATTGGTCCTGCCCAATTGATTAAGTAGCCAAATATCAGTCAATCAGTTGTTCTTAATCATCCAATAAACACACTTTATCCAGACCCTACAGATGAAAGGATCATCTAGTGCCCGCTGTAGGGAAGTAAGGGCGGGCTCATTGATAGGATGCTGCAACCAGCTGCCTGTTAGGGAGTGTATGTTTAAAACCGCGCCACAGTATGACGTACTGCCTCATTATGAACTTCAAGGGGCTGTATGAGAGGACATGCTTTTTGTCCACAAACTGGGAATACTTCAATGGATTGCCCATATAGATAGACAGGTTTCCTTTTGAAGTACTTAGCATCTGCTGTCAACTTGCAAATCACTGTTCAGCCTTCGTCTTATGACTTCAATCCGAACCTGTGTTGCTCGAATTTTTCAAATTAGTATGCAAGTTGAATGCTCATATGTGTGGACACGGTACACGGACTCACATGTTACATGATACCTTATGAAAATAATATTCATTTATATACTGATAATTGTTAAATCATTGTTTGTTTGATAATTTATAGACTAATCAAGGGATTGATCATTGTAGTTATTTGGTAAAAACTTAATGTATGTTCTATTTGAATTTTGAATATTATACCTTCAAGTATAGTTTTTCGATTATCAATATTGATTGCAATAATTTAGGCCTTCATATTTGTTTTTTTTTGCAATCTCTCATGGCATTCTTAATTTAAAACTTAAAATATTTTTAAAAAATAATAATTAAACTACATGTCCTCAAATCATAATTTTTGGAGTTCACCAAATCCGACATATCACATCTGTGTCGGATTCCAACACCCGTTGCCGTGTCTGCATTAATGTGCAACTTAGATCTAAACAGTTATATTGTATCTCTTCCATATTCATTTGATGCTGGGACTGGATTGAGCTTGTGTTATGAGTACGGACCAATTCTGTCAAGGACCTGCATCTGAGGGAATATTAGGAGTCATCATTTTTGTCAAATTTTTTCTCTTTCGGTATTTGGGTTTATTTAGTGTAGTAAATTATCAGCATATTTAGGACCACTTACATCATGAAGGAAGAATAGGAAAAACTTTCCTCCCAAACTCTTACATAACCATGGCACACATTCAGAGGTTTTGTGACCTACCACACCAAGGAGATCTTGTCAGTTAAAAGATTGACCCAGGAGGCCTTATCAGTGGGATGATGTGTACAGCATAGGCAGGAAAATCAGCTTCTTCTATTGTATATTAAATACGTCTGTTCCGATTTTTCTACTTCAGGATATTTTTTGCAAATTGTTAATTGGTTTGTACATGATCCAGGTTAAGATAACCAAGGCAGAAAGGGATGTGTATGCGGCCATTATTGATGAGAAAGTGGCAATGAAGATTGGACCAGGTCATTATGAGCCTCCTAGTGGGCCTAAAAAATGGGCTTTAGCTACTGAGGGGAAAGATTACAAGGTCTGGGAGGCGTAATCAGATTGTACGATATTGTTTGCATGCTAAGTACTATCATATATAGTATAAATTGCAGTATGTTTCTACTTAGGAGGTCCACCATATTTATAGAGGAAACAAGATGGAGTTACACACCGGGAAAGGATACAACAGTTTAAGTCTGCAATAGTGATATTGTGCCAACTTCAAAATTTCCTGCCACTCATACTAAGCTTTCACTTGAAGGGATAGCGGTAGGAGCAACTTGACTGAGAGAAGAAATGGCTAGTGTAGAGACCATTGTGGCGCATTGGTCTCCAAAGATAAGGGTGAACTAGCGTGGAGATTCGAGGGATTAGTCTGCTTCAAATTGTAAAATTTGAGGAAACATTCTTGATAATAAAGATCCTCGTTTGTATTATTATTTAGTTTTATTTCCTGGAGTCTTTTTTAGCTTTACCTAGAAGGCTAACTCGCAGTACAGGGCGGAGAAATGGCCTGCGAGAACATTTCAACTTTTTTGACAATAATCATTCTAAGGCAGGTGGCCTGTTAAGGGTCCGTTCTTTCGGTGGAACTGTTCTATAACTTTCCTAGTTTTATGTCTAGTTGTACTTGTCTAGAACTATATTATTTCATAAGAGAAAAAGTTCTACAAATATGGAACTTTTAAGTTTAACACCCCCGCTTCTTGCGTGAGTGGTAGGGGTGTGGCCTTTCCATGGTGGATGTTTGAGGATCTAATCTCATCCGGGTATGAGTTGCAAGAGCTCCACTGCCCAAATTAACTTATGACTGTCTGACCCTACTAATGTAGGTAAATGATATCTCACCAAAAAAAATGGAACTTTTAAGTTCTATCCAAAATTTTGGATGTTTTTAAGTTTTTCACGTGGAACTTCTAATTAAATTGAACCCAATAAATATGAGATACCATTGTGTAAAATAGTTAGAAATTATCTCCCCTCTCCTCCTAGACACTTGCCTCGTGTTTCAAAATATTAATGTTCTGGACTTTTAAAAGTTCTGTCAAAAGAATGGAGCCTAAGAGATTTGATAGATATGATAACTCTCACATAGAGTATTAGAATGGAACCTAATGAACTATAATTGGTTCTAAGTCATCTTTGACGATCCTTGAACTGCTTTTTTTGTGTTATATTTTAAAACTAATTCAAGTGTTAGAATGGAACCTAATGAACTATAATTGGTTCTAAGTCATCTTTGACGATCCTTGAACTGCTTTTTTTGTGTTATATTTTAAAACTAATTCAAGTGTAGATAACAAATGAATATCTTAGCTATGCACTGTCAATTGGTGCACCTAAACCAAAAGAACTTGCAGTTATTGGAATTTATGGATTGGGGTTCCGCTTTAGATTAAAAGATAGTAGGTTGATAAGAGTCATTGAGCTGGATCTTAAAAGCAAGCTACTCCTGTTGATAGATATTCTCTATATTTATACATTTACTTTCCTATATTTATACATTTACTTTCCTAACTCTTTCTGCAGGGGTATGCAGCTTTGGTCTCTAGTCTCTTAACATTAAGCCTAGTCCCTTCGGTTGTCCGCTATATACTTCGGATAATCATATATATATACTTCGGTAACATGAGAAAAACAGAAGTGCACTCCATGTGCATGTGAAGAATGATAGAGCATGCTCCTATGTCTGCACACATAAATACATGCTTAAATGGCCTCTCCTATCACCATAAAATTCGGATCTGTGTGGAAGACACCTAAATGGCTAAAAAGAAGGAAGGGAGAGAGAAGAAGATGGAAATATGGAAAGAAGTCAAAGTCATTGATTCGCAGAGTCCCTCTTCAAAGCCTGTTTGTTTTAAATGTTTTTATTTTCCCTTTCGCAGAGTCCCTCTTCAAAGCCTGTTTGTTTTAAATGTTTTTATTTTCCGTTTCTAATTTTTTTCTCGACTTTGCTACTGATACTCTCTTAGGGCCGAGACCATTCTCTAACAGCATGGGTATCAGGTGGGGCCCATTTTACATGGTGGGCTCCACCTGAAATCCCATGCTCTTAGAGCATGGTCACGGTGGTCTCGGCCCTAAGAGGGTCTCAGAAGCTTTATCCTTTTTTCCTGGAAACAAAGTTGACGGACGTTGAATAAGGGGTGGAGGTTGAAGGAGTACGGAGTTCTCTTTGCTAGGGTCCACACAAAATCTGTCTGGGGACAACCACACTAGATCCGGACTGCACCTAATGGTCCTAACTCCTAACCATCTATTTGGTAGCTTCCTTTGAATCAGTCACCCGTTAGACCGTTGTAGTGCAACGGCTCTCCTTTATTCCCGCTCTTTATGTCCCACTCTCAGGTTCTTCTTGTTTTAGGCTTTTTATTTAGTATATATAAACACACCCTAGCTAACTTGGATGGATATATTTACTATCCACACGGGCCGAGAGAGAAACATGGCTACTGCCCCAGTAATTAATGGCGTGGGATCAATCGGTTGGTTTGGCTAGGTCTGGTCTCAGATCCAAAAGGGTTCAACTTTAGACCTTGGCCATCACCAACAGCTGACCAGAAAAGGAAAAGAACAGAAAATCAATGGAGGCAGTTAAACCCGGTTTATTTATCTTCTTCTTTTTCTTCTCTTCTGCTGTAATAATCCCCACCCTGCGAGCCCATATCGGCGATTTTGATGAGGTGTGGCAGAAGCGAGCGGAGGAAGCCAAGAAGGCTGCTCTTGAGGCCTATGACCCCAACCCGGATGAAGTCACCAATCATTTCAACACGCACGTCGACAAGTCGGTCTAATACTTCTTTCATCTCTTTACTGTTCATTATCAATCATCTTGAATTATCTATATCTCAATCTTGGTCGAACTATCTATATTGGATATACAGGACATATTTGGTTTGGATTATCATTAGCACTTATTTGGGACTTAATCACTCTTATGTTTGAATTATTTCCTAATAATAGCGTTTGGTTCAACTCATCATAAACGCTTGTGCACTTTTAAGACACTGAAAATTATTCTAGAATTAGTATACAGTTACTCTCAAATATAATCTCAAATCATAACCGTTTAACTTAATTATTAAACATTTAGGATTAGAGCTTACGATTGCATTACAAAGATAAAATAAGTCGAGCAAAATCCTAACCCTTAGTTACGTTGTTAGGATTAGAGAGTATATTTAGGAGTACCCATAGACGACTCATTATTGAAAACATGACTCAAATTTACGTAGGCCTACAAGATCCATTAAACTTGAGAGAATTCTAAAAAAAAAAGAGAGATGAAAATATCTTTTTTTTAAATGATCAGATAATTGCATTGCTTATAGGAGAGTGCAAGCCAAACATGATTACAATTGTCAAGGTTTATTTATGACATCGCTTACTAGCATAATCGCTTATGGGTGCAATAATATATACGAACCAAATGAGCCTATAGTTTTGGTTTGTATTCTAATTTTTGCTAGTGTGGTGCAGGGCCATTGAGGGAACCAACAGTACCAGGAGGAGCTTGCGCAGATACAAGGGCCCATGCTTGGCGACGAACCCTATCGATCGATGCTGGAGGTGCCGAAAGAGCTGGGGCCGCCACCGCAAGAGGTTGGCCAACTGTGTCCTGGGCTTTGGCCACAAGACTGTTGGAGGGAAGCATGGGAAGTTGTACGTGGTGACGGATGCTTCAGACAACAACCTAGTGAACCCCAAGCCCGGGACTCTACGCCATGCCGTAATCCAGCCACAGCCATTGTGGATCATATTTGCGCGTGATATGACGATCAGGCTAAATGAGGAGCTCCTAATGACCAGCCACAAGACAATCGACGGCCGGGGAGCTCATGTCCACATTGCCTATGGTGCCGGCATTACTATCCAGTTTATCAAGAATGTGATCATCCATGGCCTCCACATTCATGATGTCAATGCCGGTACTGGCGGCACCATTAGAGACTCCATCAACCACTTCGGCTACAGGTCTGCAAGCGATGGCGATGGAATTTCTATCTATGGCTCCACAAATGTCTGGATTGATCATAACTCCATGTCCAACTGCAAGGATGGACTCATCGATGCAATCCAGGGATCTACTGCCATTACCATCTCCAACAACCATTTCACCCACCATAATGAGGTAATGTGATCTAATACTCAATCCATCAAATGATAATGGAGAAACATGATATGGGATTGTGCAGGTGATGCTGTTCGGTGCAAGCGATAGCTTCTCCGGTGACAAGATAATGCAGGTTACGGTTGCGTTTAACCACTTTGGTAGGGGACTAGTACAGAGAATGCCGAGGTGCAGATGGGGGTTCTTCCATGTCGTCAATAACGATTACACTCACTGGATCATGTACGCTGTTGGTGGTAGCCAACATCCTACCATCATCAGCCAGGGTAATCGCTTCATTGCTCCCTCTACCTTGGCTGCTAAGGAGGTAAGTGCCAATGCATGTATCAAGCGCTAGACCTACTCTGTGTCAAATTATTCTCACCCACACCTCCCTGGTTTGCTAGCTCCAGTGGTAGGATGTATTCCTCGGGAGACTCAGTTCTCCGGGGTGTGGTGGTTGCAAGGCCCACCATTTTTACTAACATAATTTAACTCTTAATCATACTACTAACATAAATGAAGACTGTTAGCCCTACTCTAGTCAACTCATACTCTCACTCTCGACCAACCACATGTCCCCTTTTTTGTAAAAAAATAGTACTTTAATCACAATAAAATGGAGAGGTGATTGGGGAGGTGAGAGTAGAGGTTGATCACCAAGTGTAGGGCTAGCACTTGGCAACATAAATATCAGGGTTAATTGTGGTTAAGATTCACTAAGCCTTACTTATGTTTGGTTGAGGAAAAAATAAGTGACAACATTCATTCAAAAAATTATTGAACAAAAGACAACTAAGAATTATATTAGAAATTCAAAAAAAAAATTTCCATGTTTTCATGTATTTTCTCAACAACCAAACATATCAGGGTTAAAACATTTAAACTTGATTTTTAGGAAAAAAAATTTAACCATATAGGGGTTAAAACTTGTTAACCATAGTTCAAGGCAGTTAAAGGGGCCTTGGAGGGCGAGGAGCAATAGTTTGCTAGCTCTCCGAGGAGAGGATTATTGCTCAAAAAAAAAAAACTCACTCTTTGTCCTTTTGGGGGCGCTGGGGGTGCAGGTGACCAAGAGGGACTACGCAACAGAGGATGTGTGGAAACAATGGACATGGAGATCACAAGGAGATTTGATGATGAACGGAGCTTTCTTTGTTGAATCTGGGAACCGAAGCAAGAAGAGGTCATTCTCAAAGAAGGACATGATATCTGCAAAACCCGGGACGTTCGTGACTAGGCTCACACGCTTTGCGGGTGCGCTTAGCTGCAGGTTGAACAAAGCTTGTTAAAAGTTTCATATTTATGGAAGCTAACATGTTGTCACAGGAAGGAAAGAAGAGAGATGGAGAGGAAGGGTGAGTGAAAAATCTATTGTTGTTATTGCTATATTATTTTGTTTCTTGGTTTGTGAGGGAAGAGAAGAAAGTGATTGATGAGAGTGAGCTGATATAAGGAGGAAGACTGAGCGAGAATCAAAAGAGAGATTTCATTTAGTTGATCCTTTTAGTGATTTCATTGTTTATATTACTAGTATTTTTATTTTTTGTGTATTTTTTTCCTTCTCACTTATCAAAAGGAGAGATTTCATTTAGTTGATCTTTTTTGTGTTTGTTATGGAGGCTACCATATTGAAAGTGAGAAATGGGTGTTGCTGAGGTTCATTCGGTGGGTGTACTTGTGTGAGCCCTTTTTTTTTTTTTTTTTTTGAGTCAAAACCTCTACGGTGATAACCGGATTTGGCAAATCCGGTTATCACCCCTAGAAGTCGGCACGTTTCACCTTTGACACCCCTTAACCATGGGTAAGGTTCACCCATCTCTAGGGTTCACTCACCCATTTTTGGTTTTTTTAAAAAAATATTAATTCTTTTTTTAAAAATTAAAAACTGTTTTTAGAGTTTTTTAAATATTAAAAACAGTTTTTTAATTTTAAAAAAAGAATTAATATTTTAAAAAAAAAACAAAAATGGGCGGGTGAACGGTTAAGGGGTGTCAAAGGAGACACGTGGTGACCTCTTGGGGTTGATAACCGGATTTGCCAAATCAGCTTATCCCCCGGAGATGATTTGGCTTTTTTTTTTTTGGTTTTGAACGGTAAGCTGGGTTAGGCAAACCCGACCACATATATTAAGAAAGGACCCAAAGAGGAGTTACTATCTTTGGAATTTACATCCTGAGTTATCTTTGTTAAAAAGAGATATAAGCAGTGGCGGGAATTCTCTTGGCAAAAAAGTGATGGAGCCAAATCATCTCCGGTGATAACCGAATGTGGCAAATCCGGTTATCACCCCGAGGTCACCACGTGTCTCCTTTGACACCCCTTAACCGTGGGTAAGGTTCACCCACCCCACCACCCACCCATTTTTGGGTTTTTTTTTAAATATTAATTTTTTTTTAAAATTAAAAAACTGTTTATTAAAAAAAAAAACCAAAAATGGGTGGGTTAACCCTAGGGGTGGGTGAACCTTACCCATGGTTAAGGGGTGTAAAAGGAGACACGTGGTGACCTCTATGAGTGATAATCGGATTTGCCAAATCCGGTTATCACCGTAGAGGATTTGACTCCAAAAGTGATTTGGGGAGAACACAAAATTTAGCTAATCATGCTAGATGTGTTTACAGTTTAAATATAAAGAGGAGCTCCGCACATCCGGCTGAAAATTAATCTCATGTGTTTAACTGAGTCGATTTGAAAAGCTTCCATATTTTGACGCTAGTTGATAAGACAAGATTTGCTGTATTGCCAAGGAGGATTTTCTTTGTTAGTGAGACAGTTGGCGGCTCGTAGAGAATCTGATGCAATGATTAAATCTCGGATACCATGCTCTAAAGCTAAATCAAGGCCCTTGTTGATGGCCATGAGCTCCATTTTCAAAATATTTGATTCTTGTTGGTGTCCAAACGCAAATGCGGCAATCAAGTTACCCTTGAAGTCTCGAATGCTGCCACCATAACCCGCAATATTAGGACGCATTGACTTTCCTCTAGGTGGAGGTTCCCAAGTAGGTTTGATTATGAAGCTGGTACAGATTTGCCAACAGTTAAAAAAAAATCAAGATTTGAGGCTGTGTCGTTGATACTGTTGTTATCATCATGACTCAAGTTTTGCTTGATATCTTGAATGATGTGTTGCTTGATTTGTTCATGATCAGGCAGGAAAAGGTTGCTGAAGATTCTATTGTTCCTTTCAATCCATATGTGGTAAACTTCACACAATGCTGCCTTTTTGATGTTCAAAGTTAGCCCAGTACCTTGGAAAGTAGAAGAAGCTAGTCCACTCGATCTCTCTTTCCCATGATAGAATGGGTCTATATCTCTTTCCCGTGAACTTGTTAACTTTCACTAACACAATTTTATCTAATGTATTAATTATCATACTCTCTAAAATTAAAAAGGATAGTTTAGTCTTTTCATAAAGGACAAGTCTCTTGTTCATTTTATCTCCCCTATAATGAATCATCGAGCTCCTATGAAAATACCATTATATTTAATAAAATGTATTTAATACATAGAGGTTAAAAGAAAAGTAGTGATTAACAAGTTCACCAGTGATCTTAGTGAAGAATGATAGCACTCCCTTCTTCTATACATTAAAACAATGAGATCCAGAAAAATAGAAATACCATAATCCTATGTTTGGTTGTTGAGAAAATAAATGAAAACATGGAAAAAAAAAAAATTGGATAAAACACAGCTAAGAATTGAATTAAAAATCCAAAATTTTCTTTTCTTTTTCATGTTTTCACCTATTTTCTCTACAACCAAATATAGTATAAAGGATTCAGAAATCAATGATCCAAAGGAAAGCAACCGTGAAAAAAATCACAACTAACATCACTATCTGAAGTGATGGAAGGAAAATGAGTTGTTCTTAATCATCCAAGCTGACCACACCAATTAAATTTCAACACATTGGGAAAGAGATAAAATTAAAATAAAACAATAGTTAAACTGCCACGTGTAAATTTGCAATTGGGTGGTCTGTTTGGAAGAGGACCTTGTGGTGGATCTGTTTTCCATTTTCCAAAGAAACTATGTATGCTCCGTTTGTTTTGATGTAAAATAGAGGAAAACAAAAGAATTCCACGGAAAATATCATTTTTCGTGTGTATTTTCTACAGGACAATTGACATTTTCCATGAATTTCATTTGTTTTCCCCTATTTTACATCAAAACAAACGGAGCAGTAGATGAAAGCTCCGGAGAACCAAAATATTCTGTAATCAATAACCAAGCAAGATGCATGGAAAGAAAATACTACAGCTCTAGAGATTCAAAATCATCTCTAATCAACAACCAATTGGCAAGAAGAATCTTGGTGATATACAATCACAACGTCTCTCTCTTGGAGGGGACAAGTCGTGGAATATGTCGAAATCAAACTAATTAAGCAGCAAACTACAGTCCTGAGCTACAAAGGTCTAAGGAGGTGCTGCCAAGTCAGAATTTTATTAGCATGTACACACCGGAGGAAGGAATATTGGAAGTGAAGCCTTAAGATTACAACTCTGAATATAGAAGAACTTCATTGAAGCCAAAGTACTTGAAAGCCTTGAAATCCGGCAAATTTGGTGTCTGTTTGGCATTAGTTCTGTTGATTCTTCTATAATGAAGAAGAATTGTTCTTCTAGAGAATGTGTTTTGAAGATCAGTTCTCTATTGAAAACCCATTTGGCAACAATAAACTAAAATCTGTCACGTTTGGATGAAACCAAAAAATATTACATTATATAAAGCTAAATTCATCAAAATTTAATAAAAAGTGATCTCAATTTTTAGTTTGTCTTCATCCCACAATGAAGAGAGTGGGAGAGAGAGAGGGCCACCAAAGATCGAAGAGTCCGACGTGCTCACTGCTTGGTTAACTCTAAAGAGAACCCTAAAATGGTGTCTCAGACCAGCCCGTGTGTAATTCCATGTGAGACATCAGTTCATGTTTTTATTCATCTTCTAGAAATAGTTCTTAAGAGTGAAAAATTTTTACTCCTCAAATCTTACTCCGAAATGAGAATGTTTCCTAGAATTGTTCTGGATTTTGTAGTAGCCAAACACCATTCTTGAGTTTCTATTTTGGGGAATATTAGAGAATTATTTCCCAGAAGTGATGCCAAATGCCCCCCTGACGTCTTTTCTGATTCTGATTTTAATTTTCATTCTAAGATCATAGACAAAGAAGATACATAATCTGAAATCACAAGCATAGAAGTTCTAAAAATCTCTAATAGGTACAAAAAAAAATGTACAAATGTAAGTTGAGAAGTCTTATACAAGTCTTGTCTGTGAAGCTTGAAATCTCCATTTTCCTGGCACTTATCAAAGATTCTGAAGACTGGTCTATAAATGCACTTATCAGTCCTTCAAATCAAGAATAAGAAGTCTCTCTTTCTGTAAAGAGGATATATCTTGGAGTTTTGTACTCACCCATAATTCCATAAATTGACTTTTTTTTGGGCACAGTTTAGGGTTAGAGGTTAGTATCTACTCTACAAAAGTGTGGGGAAATCACAATACCCACTTGCACGAAACTCGAGCCTGGAACCTCCCTCTTAAATGACCGTTGAGCTATTTCCATTGTGTGTAATAAATTGACTATTTGTGGACACCTTTTTTGTATGGTTTTGGGCTGTGTCATTCTTAGGTTAGCCATATCTATATGGGGTTAGCTCCTTCTGATCTCCTTCAAATACCATTACATTTACTAATAAAAAAATAGCATAATCACAATGCTTGTGAGAATTCTATTAATTTCATTTCCACATGCATGCTTTAGCGCTTTTGTGTTAGACAAAACAACAAGGGCTCATTTGGTTTTGATAATAGCATTTGGTTCGAATCATCATAAACGGTTACATAATAATCGATTATGAAAATAACCGGTGATTCCATAATCTCACAAGAGAGTGTTTATTGTGGACAATAATCTTTTATGCATTTTTAAGACTGTGAAAACTATTGTAAGTACCCAAATATTTACTAAGGCCTACTTGAGAAAGATTCCTTAAAATATTAATTTTTCATTAAAATTATCAAAATACTATTTTTAAAATGACCAGATTGCTTACCAGTAGAGTGCTAACCAAACAAGATTATAATTGTCAGCACTTATTGACGACATTGCTTCATGGTAACGCTTATCAGCATAAACTCTTACTAGCAAAAACCCCGTGCAAATACACGGGATGTTGAAAGAAAATGAATAAACGAAAAATATGATGAGAAAATAAAAATTAGATAGTAAGAAAATAATAAAAATAAAATAGAAGAAAAATAATGATAGTTTAGTCATCTCTTATGAGATTTTTTATATATATCATATTAAAAGTAATTAATTTAATCATTTAAAAATTCATAATTTTATTGTTATACATAAATTTTTATCTTATTATTATATAACTTCAAGAAATTAAGTTTGCATCATTATAAAAAAATTTATCTTATCTCATCTAAAACTTTAATGTGTCAAAATTATTTAAAAGTTTTAGAGATGATGATATTTCTTGTAAATAAATAAGTTCTTTAAATAATTCTATTTAAATAATTAGTTATTATAAAGAAAAGTTTACATAGAAGAGAAAATGTTAATCTCTTCTTATTCTTCAACCCGAAACAACATCTAATTAAATTTTTTCTAGTGGGACTCATTTTAACACTATCACTGATATGCATAATATAACAAAATGCAAAATAAAAATCAAATAGAGATATCATGTCAAGAAACTCAATTTCTTATAGAGTACTTACTAATTAGAGAGTTAATATAATTAATTATAACCTAAGTAAAATAATATATATATATATATATTTATATTTATTTACATATAAGAAGAGATTTAGGGTAGACTACTATCTTAGAAAAGATCTATTTCCTTCGTTTATTATTGTTAATTTTTTTTTATACTTAATTGAGAGATGGAGAACTTTAGTGAAACTACTTGACACTTTAACACTAATAAATATCAAGAATAATTTGAATTTTATTTTTTACTCCTAATATCAATGATATTGTGAATTTCATTAATTTTAGTGAGAATAATCAATGCTATTTCAAATCGTTACTGCAATAGCAAAATAGAAGACCCAAAATAGTGCCTAAAATGCACTAATATTTTGTCAAAGCTCCATGTAGAGACCCATAAGTATAAAGGTAAGTAATGCCAGAACCTGACAACTTCCAATATAATCGAATTACCCAAAATATAGTACTCGAAAATGCACTTATGTCATAATGCACCCAGACTCTAGAACTTCCTAATAGCTGCCGTGAAAATAAATTTCTTAAGATTTCCACTCTAGATGTTCCAATGTTTAGGAAAAACCTTTCTGGTGAACCATACTAACCAAAATGTACAACATGCTAAATCTTTACATGTTTGAGAATGAAAATTATCTTGTGGATTTGTCTACTATTTATAGGAGATTTGGGAGGAGGTAGACCATGAGTTAGAAAATTTGGAGGTGGTAGATGTTACAATTTAATAAATTGTAATGAAAGAATGAGAATGTGGAGGGAAGGAAGAAGAGACCCTTAGACTTCATATTTTTAATAATTTAAATGTTACAATTTAATTAGTTGCAATTAAATAGTAGAATTAGAAGAAAAAATAAATATTTATTATTATAATTTAATTAATTATAATTAAAAAAAATTGAATATGAGTGAGTGAAGGTGAACAATTAACTCATCACTTAATTAAGAAGGAAGAACAATAATTAAAAGGGTGATGTGACGTTTTCTTATTGGATCAATTAGAAGATATGTTGTATGAATTAGAATAGAAAATAGAGATCAATAAGATATGCCACGTGAAACCAACCGGCATATAGTATTAGTATAGATAAATGACTGCAATAATCTGAATTAAACGGGCCTAAGGCAATAAATGAGCTATATATTTTGCTTAGACCCTGTAAAGAAAAAAATCAAACACCACACAAACAAAACAAGTCATCCTAATAATTGTTCAATCACCCCCAAATTCCTAGCTAATCAAGCCTAGATGAACTCCTTGGCTAGCTTTAGCGACAATAAAACTTCGTGTATTTAACATAATTGATAATTTAGAGCACTTTAACTTACTAACATTTGTTGGTCATAGTGGATAATCGAACACTTATATAATTAAAGTCAATACTTAGATTTGGGACACATCATGGTCCTTATAAAGGTATGGACAACAACATAATTAAGCAATTCAGAAGAAACGGTGAGGTGTGGCCAAGCATAAATAACCGAGGAAGGACTAGGGGTGGCATTTCGGCCCTCAAATGAGGGTACCCGAGCAGTCCTCTCCTCCTAAGCCCGCAAATTCCATGTCAAGGCAGAATTCTCAAAATGGCCTTTAACTTGAGCTCCCCTTCCGATCCACATGCTCTACAACAACATTATATATGAATAATATTGTACATTATATATAAAATCTATATTATACATAGAATACTTTAATACTATGCATCTATGCTTTATGTTAATATTGTGTCAAAATGTATTTATGATAGTATTGTGATATATATATATATATATATACATATATATATGTATATATATATAGAGTATCTTAGGTCAATTTTAAGTCAAAATTAGATACATGATAGTACTATACCTTACATTTCATAATAACTTATGTCATCCCTTTGTTAAAATTAGTAAGTTAACGGTTTAAAAAAATCTATATATGTCTTATGTTAATATTGTATCAAAATTAAATACAAGAAAAGAAAAACAGATAACCAAAACACATAACGAAATATAGAGTACATTATATATCTATTTTTAAAAATAAAAAATAAAAGACTAGTAAACTGATAACAATTTATGACTGGGAGAATGAAGTTCCTTGGATCATTTCAGCTTTTCACGGAAAGGATGTGGTGCAAAGCTTGAAAAAGATGGCCTTCAATGCCACCATTTATCACCTATGGATGGAACGCAACCGAAGAATATTCAAGAATCAGTTTCATGATTCCTCTACGATTATCAAGCTGATTAGAGACGATTCAAGAAGTCGTTTCTTTCTAAAGATTCCTCGAGTAGAAGACAGCTCATAATCGTGCTCTCTTGGCTCAGTGGGGTTTGTCATCTGAATTCTTTGTAAAACCCGAGCGGATCTGTTCATGAGTTCCTCCACCTATGGGCACCTGGACTTTGAATATAGATGGGTCTCTTCGTGGCCTCCAGGCTGGTTTGGGGGGCATCCTAAGGAACCATCTGGGGGATCCTTGTGCAGCCTTTGCCTTGGGGTGTGCCCCGGAGTCTATTGACTTGCTAGAATTGAAGGCAATCATACAGGGGATAAAAATGGCCATTGACAAAGGTGTTTCCAGGTTGATCATTTATGCAGATTCTAAATGGGTAGTGGATAGCCTAAATAATGAGGTGGTGATACCCTGGAGATGGAAAAAAGATATGCGGGAAGCTCGCAGATTGATGGGTTTGGTTGATTCTTGCTCAATTCTTCATGTTTGGTGTGAGTCTAATCGAGTAGCGGACTGGCTCGCTCGTTTCTACTATGGTACTTCTGGTGAGTTCTTCCTCCCTTCTACGATCCCTAGTGAACTCTAGTCATTTATCTTTGATGACAAGGCTAGAAAAATTTACTATAGATTGTAATCTTCTTGGGTTTTTATATTCTGGTGGGGGTCTGCCTAACTCCAGCTTACCTTCCAAAAAAAAAAATTTATCTTTATCTTTACTATTATAATGGGAGAGGTAGGCGTAGCCTGAATTTTCAGAAATTCCTAAACTACCCTTATATAAAACAAAACTTTAATTCAATGATTTACTTTAATTCCCAAACTACCCTCATCTATCTATTTAAAGAATAGAATCACAGTCAATCACAATTGAACTCGGGGAGAGTTCAATCGCACCCACGGGTTAACACGTGTCCCTTTTAACTCCTATTAACTGTGGTTAACTCCTTCTCCTCGCTCTCACGTGCATCGCACGTGCCACCTGCTAGTAGTATATTATACTATTTCTAACTTTAAAAAAAAAATATTTCTTTTTCAAATAAGAAAATAAAAAATAATAACTCCATCATATTGCTCTGCCCTAACTCTTACTCTTGAGGATAAGTCTTGGGCTTTGCCACTTCAGGCCTTAGTCTTGCCTGGGCTTTGGCCTTTGACAATGACTATGCTGTTTAGGGCACTGGAACAACCATCTAAGCATGCACGATTCGTGATCATGAGTCATGACTCACAATCTATAGGGTCCGACATTTCGCCTTGACTATATCGTTCTGGATAAAATCAAGGCAGTTGATTTCTCAAACATCGGAGTGTTAACGGTCCCACGTTTAATCTAACAAACGGTCGTGATCAAGAACCGAGCTGCCACGTGTACGTCTAATGACGACTCACATTGAGCGGAAAGCATCAGGCGATTATCAAAGCTCTTCCCAAAAAGTCGCCGAGGAAAGCTACTTCCCTCCAAGTAGTCAAGGAAGAGCTGGAGAAACTCGGGTTCGGCTCAAGAAGCCGTTAAATGTAGAAAAAGCCTCCTACCAGAAAAAAACCACTTTTCTTCCCCAAATTCAGGTTTCATCGGAGAAGAAAGAAGTTAGGGTTTCTGATTATCGAATATAGAGTGATGGCTATGCAAACCGGGATAGGGTTTTCCAAGCTTCTGATCTTGGTCGGAGCAGGTAATGTTGATTCGGTTCACCTGTTTTTGACAATTTTTGGTTGATGATTTCATAACATTTTGGGTTAGAAATTTTGATATGTTTATGTGTTTGCTTATCTAGGATATACAGGTTCGATCGTGCTGAACAATGGCCAATTATCGGATATATTGGGCAATCTCCAGGTCTGAGATGATTATGCCCTTATTTCCCTCTCTTTTTTATGTAGTTGATATTTTCCTGCTAGCTATTTCGTTTGAATTCATCTTGCTTAACTAGTAATCAATTGGATTATAGAGTCGTAGATCAAAGCAAGATTATATTTTTTTCTATTCGTTTTTGTACAAATACGTACCTGGTTTGCAGTCAATATGGTCCGCTTGGATCGTAATTTACAATGCTTTTGATGAAATTAAGAGAGGAATAACCTAGACTAGCCACTTGATAATTGTAATTGTTTATAATTTGTGCAGATTTTATTGAACTTAGAGCACCGTGGTTTACTCAATATATATGCCATCACAGTTTCCATCTGTTTTTATTGACAGTCTTTGGTGAAAGGATTTGAGAAATCTAGAGATCCATCAAACACCGACAACTCTGACTATTCTGATGCTGTCGCTGCTCAGGTACTTTTACGTTTATGAAAGGAAGTAGGTGATTCAAAAAGTAAGGCAAGGTTCTATTGAAGTCGTAGAGATGTGGGATGATCAATATAATTCGCAATCTTGAAATGCTACTCAGTCATTTGTTGATTAAGACTTTTTTTTGTGTATATATATCTTATGTCTCGTAACAAAATCATAAGTTGCCCTTAAGATGGGTATTCCCGTGTTTTATTTATATTTTCTTGCAAAGGCAATTGAATGCTGTAGTTCAAATTAATGGTGTTTCGAGTTAATTAAGAGATAAAACATACTTCAGAAATGGCTTCCCTAATAGAACAGTTGTTTGGATGACGTGCTACATTAGGTATGTCACTCACACTGTCAACCGGTATAAAGATGAGCAATGTTGGATAAAGTCTTTCCCAATTCTAGCTCTGAGGATTTATGTAGCATATGTATGCTTGTCTTTTGGTGAAATTGGAAACTTTGAAGGCGATAGTGTGCTGCTGTAGACATCAATATGGAGATTTAGTTTCTCAGCTCTGTGGATGATGTAAAGTATGCCTTTTCTTGTGTCAATAGTTGTGGTTGTGCTCCCTCAAGCAGTCAAGCTATTTATTCGGGAGAATGCAATTTTTTTGTTGTGAATAAGTTGCCTTTAAGAGGTTTAGTTTCTCGGCTCCGTCTATAGTCATGGATTATCTCTTGCACTCTCATTCAAGCTATTCTGAATCACCATGTTCATTTTGTTTCCATAGTAAAACTAGAAACAATCAGCATTTTTTCTGTATTTTTATTTAGCTGTAATTTAGATAATCGTTTTGTTTTTTAGGGTTATTCTAATTATCTTGCAGGTGCGTCGGTTAGCGATGGAGGTCCGACAATTAGCATCAGGACGCCAGATAACTGTTCTGAATGGAAATTCTAGCCAAATTGGTATCTTCTATCACTTATTATGAAATTTTAAAGTGAGTGCTTAATATGCTTAAGTTGAAGTTCTTTTAAATTTAACCAGTAAGACATTGCATATGTGCTCATGCATCAACATGCAAAAGAGACTCTACATTGGCCTCCCCCCTCCTAATTTATTTATTTTTTGATTGGTCATAGTCCTGTATTTTCCTAAGCAGCCAAAATGTCTAACTTTTGCACTGGTTTCTGGGTGACACTATTTCCTTTGTTTGATTGCAAATTATTTATTTTACTAGGAAACATAACATCGCTCGCAATGCCAGCTGCAGCCTTGGGGGCACTGGGCTATGGATACATGTGGTGGAAGGTACACTAATTATTTATAAATATGTTTCAACAAAAATTTAGTGGGCATCCCTCCCTTAATTATTTATGGTGTTCATTTTTTTTTGGGTATAATTGATTTTTTTTCCTCCTGAGAGTTCCTTGCACACAACATTATTTCACACTTAAGATATATCTTCAGGAGTTTTTATGACCATGTATTCACTTTTTTTCTTCTCTAAAACGGAACACATGTTAACCTCATAACAAAATAATATCAGCAGCACAAAAGCCTAAATTCTTTTCTTCACTTAATAAGTTTGTATATCAAATTATTATTAATTTGTTAATTTGCATAATTTGAGAAGACTAATGTGTTCCTTCTTTGCCCTTTATTTCCTCTTTGCTTAGGGTCTGTCATTCTCAGATCTTATGTATGTAACCAAGCATAACATGGCAAACGTTGTTTCAAGCATGACAAAACATCTGGAGCAAGTATCCGCTGCTCTTGCTGTAAGTTTCAGTCTTACTAACTATATTTCCTCAAGTCATGTCTATTCTGCAATGAATTCACTATAATGGTTGTATTGCCTATTGACACACGACATGATAGCAAAGTTAGATGGAAAAATACTAAAGAACTACCCGCTTCCACCACATTGTTGTGCCAATTTGATCTGCAAGGGATTGGAAGGTCTGAGCTTATGATTTCTAATTGTCAAATATTTTGTTAGTTGTCACAAATATCTATGGGATCAAAAAATAGCCAAAGAGCACGACCTGAATCAAGGGGACTACCAGATACCAAAGTCGATCGGATCCCACCTAATGGAACACCACTTTAAAATGATGGCTCTGATTAGGCAATCAATGGCTCAAGGAAAGAGAGACGTTATAAAAAAACTCTCATGTCTTCTCTCTTCAAATCTCCCATCCTAAGAAAAAGCTCCAAGAAGAAGAAACCACTCTACACAAGATGAATTCTCTAAGCTCACCGTCCTGAAAAGAGCGTGGGAAGACCCAACACAATTCTATCTGGGAGAGGATCGAACCCCAGACCCTAGTTACTACAGGACAATGCAGAAACAAATGGTTAATTGATTCCTCCGCGTGGTGGCAAAAGAAGCAAAAATTTTCCATTTTTCACCCTCTGGACTCTAAATGATCACAAGTCCTAGTCCTATTCAAAGCGGTCATCCATAGGAAGAAAGACACATCAGTGTAGTCAAGGCGTTGCCTAGGCGGTCGCCTAGGCGATTTTGGGCCTGTGTCGCCTAGGCGCCCCTCTAGGCGGGCGATCCTAGTAATTTTTTTTTTTTTTTTGCTTTAAAAAAAATCCAAAATATCTCAAAAAAAAAAAAAAAAAAAAAAAAACATGTAATGAATAAGTAATAAGATTCTAAATCGTTTTTTTTCACTAAAAATATCGTTTTCGATGCAATCTGGGCCTATTAGGCCGAAATTGCGGACGCACTTCATGAGTCGCAAGGGGGCGCTGCCCTCCGGAAATCGTAGGGGGGCTCTGCCTAATATTATACATGGACAGTGACACGAATTTGGGTATTTGACTCAGATTTTGAAGTGTTTAACACTCCACTATGTCAACATGTCTTTGGTTATGTGATGAATGATTGTAATAGACTTTTTATTTTATATTTTTGTAGAATGTGGGTGTGGAGTTTTGGTCTTTCGGATGTTATATATAATAATACATATTCGTGATATATATATAATTATATATATATTTATATTAAATTTATCGCCTAGGCAATGCCTCGCCTAGCCGGGGCTAATCGCCTAGGCATCGCCTAGACGCCTTGACTGTGAGACACATTTAAAAGAATGACAGGATTCCAAACAATCCTACCAGGAAGTGAAATCTTCGGCCTTATCCAAAAGAGTACAGAATAGATCTCATTGAAAATTGATCATTGTTGTTCCTAGACCATAACCTGACATCCTACTCATGTGGGAAAGGGGAGTAGGATAACAAATGGTTCAAAAGATTCAAAACATCAATGAACTCCCAATCATTCAAATTAAGCCTAAGCTTAGGAACCCACAAAGGAAAATTAGGGGGCGTTTGGCATCATTTGGAATGAGAAACTGATTCTAAAAATGGAACAGTCTGGAATTTTTGGAACGGTTTTGTACTTAGAATTCGTTTGGATGCAATTAGCTAGATTTAGTTCCGGATAACAGATACGACAAAATCTTGTTTGCATGTAAGAAAAAATAAGACCACTTACACACACACACACACACACACACACACATAAACACATTACAAATGGATTAAATAATAGAGAAATAATAATCATACTCTCACATTTCCTACTCTCATCCTTTTTGGATAACAAAACTAATGATTTTGAATCATCCCACTTGTGGGCCCCATGCACAATGAGTCCGGTGTTGCCACAATCTCACCCAACATTGGGGGTTTCTAAGGACTAGATCTACACACTAAAAAATTCTCCCCTACAAAGAATATGTTTTATTCTTTAAAGTTTAAACATCTTCACAAGATAGGAATGCAAGATCTATAGCTTGGAATTGTAATACCATTGCAGCGTGATTACACCATAATCTCAACCAACATCGGACTTTCTCTGTTTCTCAGTTCACAGATATACAAGGAAGCATCTGATACCTCTTACAAGATGGGAATGTGAAATCTATGGCATGGATTTGTGGTGTCAGAGCATGTGATGAGTAATTCAATACAAAATGAAATACATCAATCGACATTGCAACAAAACAATGTTGTGGAATGAGTGTTTCATGGCATTGTTTACCATCCCCATGTAGGTGCCTAAGAAGTTTGAAAGAATTTAGAGAGATTTCTTGTGGAATGATAGGGTGATCATAACTCATAAAGTATCATTTGGTCCCATAGGAGTCGGTTTGCAAGCTTTTGAGAGATGAAGGCCTAAATCTGAAACCGTTAGTGTTGACAAACAAGGCTCTCTTGGGGAATTGATTGTGACATTTTGGTGAAGAGAGAAGCAGTCTTTGGAGACCAATGTTTTCATAACCAAACCGGTTGTCGAACCAGCTGGTTGGCCGTTTCCTGGTCTGACCGATGGTTCTTCCGATTCCCGATTTTGAAGAGACTCCAGTTTTAAGGGTTTTAGGGGGCGGTTGACTGACCGGTTCCGGTTCAACTGTCCAGTTCGGTTTTTAAAACACTATTGGAGACAGGTTTGATAGTGGCTAAGGATAATGCTAGCATCACTTTCTTTTAAGCCTCACTCTATTTTTAATTGGAGAGTGTGTTAGTGGAAACCAGGTGTCCTTCTCATAATGAATGACAATATCACATGTCTTTTCCATAAAGAAAGTGAATTTGAAAGAAAGTGATGCTAGCATTGCCCTAGTGGCTAAATATGGTGAAGAATCTCCTTGGGTGCCAGCCAATTTTAGAGGGTCTTTTGAGGGTGGGTTTGTAGAAGAATATTTTAGTGTTAGAAAGGAATTTCTAGGAATATACGTTTTAGTCTAGGGGATGGTTCATTGGTTCGGCTATCTGCTTCTGGGAAGATTTTTGGTGTGATCTGTCGCGTCTTAAAGATGAGTTTGGGAACCTGTTCTTGCCAGCACTGGACAAAGGAAGCTCTGTTGCGGTTAATTTTCAGTTCTTATCTAATAGCATTATGTGGAGTTTAGACTCAAGCGTAATTTAAATAACTGGGAGTTGGCCGATCTTTTATATCTTTTGGAACGCTTGTTCCCTTTTCCCCTTACCCACATGTAAAGGATCTTAGAGTATGGTTTGGAAACAACAATGGTCAGTTCTATCGTTCTTACGTTCTTTGGATTCTAGTCATAGGATGGCTAATCGCTATTTGGATTGTTTGGATTCAAATAGTCTGCCAAATCCCCCTCCCCCTTTTCCTTGTAGGACTATTTGGATTCTAGTCATTCATTCCAAAGTGTCTGTCTTCTTGTGGATGGTAGCCTTGACAAGACCGTAACTTGTTATCATTTAAAGTTGAAAGAGTGGAGGATGGCTAATCGCTATTTCTTATGCTACTACGTAGAGGAATCGGTTGACCATCTTCTCTAACATTGTCCTGTAGTAGTAGGACTTGGGGTATCTTCCTCTCTCGGATAGGGTTGTGTTGGGTCTTCCCACGCTCTTTTCAGGACTTATTATTGAGGATGGAGGCCCCGTTAGATTTGGTGTGGTCTTTCCTTTTGAGGGTGGTTTCTTGGGTGATTTGGAAGGAGAGGAATCGAAAAGTGTTTGATAATACCTCCACCCCCTTTGGGAGGATTATTTCAAGGATTGAACATGCCATTTCGGGGTGGTGCTCTATTAGGCGGGATCAGGTTTATTAGAGGGCTCTAGGTTGGCTTGAATCTCCCTGTGGGTGATACTCGCAGCTAGGGCAATCGTAGTCTTTTCTATTATCGTGCTTTCCTCCTTTGTTGTGCTTCTTTTTGTTTTTTATCGTTTTAGAGTTTACTTTCTTGTGATCTCATCTGTACTTTCCTTTTCATTTATATATATATATATATATAATACCTTTTTACTGTTCAAAAGGAAAAAAAAATTAAAATAACTAAAGCAGATTCAAACTCTTTTTGACTTAATTAGAAGCTAATAATAGGATCTTAGTAGGAAATACCCTTTTTTTGGTTTTCTTTCCCTGGAATTAATCAATGCCTCATAACTTATCTTTTGCTCTTCCCCCCGGGCCTCTTTTGTTCCTGAATGTTCACATATTGCAGCATTGGGTGGGGAGGGACAACCTGTGGTGTGAGCCCTTCCCCCTTTGAGTTTGCTTTGGGTCCTTTTGTATTTTTTTCTTTTCTAGGCTGTAATCTCCCGTGTTGGTGAGTTCACAGTTTTCTTGTTTTTGTCCTCTTTTGATTGGCTTTGATATTATCGTTTCATTGCCAACTAAAAAAATTTCAGCATTGGGTGAATTGTGGATTAATGCCCAACTTAGAAAAGCAGGTTTGCTGCTGATGTTTCCTAACTTCACCTTGCCTTAATTTTGTCAACTTATGTTGATTTGCAGTCCCAATGAATACCCTAATGGGAGTATCACATGTTGAAACTTGAAAGTTCAACCAGTTTTGACATTTGAATGGTAAAAGAGTTTGTTCCTTGAAAATTGTTTCAAATTTCAAAACCTGTTTAGCTTAGAGATGGTACATGTTCTTGGCATCTGACGTTGTACTTGGTGTGAGACCCATTGGCATTGACTAACTGAACATGTCAATACAATAATTTGGTAGATTAAGAAATATACTTCAAAAATAAATTTCATAATATAGATTTCTTGAATATTTTCAGCCTTAATATAGGAGAAAGTTAATGTGTCTTGATACAATGGTAAATATTAAGATTTAGGATTACATAAGCAATTTTTTTTAATACGAATTTGGAAGTACAGCATTATGGTAAGAACAAGAATGGTTAAACTAACATCTGTCCAGATAAGAGTGTTGGGGGGTCTCTGGCATATCCTTTTATCTTTTCGAATGGACTTCCCTTGCTACATTTTTGTAATTTATGTGCAGTTAATTAATTCTTACTATTCTTTTGTTGGTCAGGCGACTAAGAGGCATTTGACACAACGACTTGAGAACTTGGACGGGAAACTGGATGAGCAGAAGGAGATATCAAAATTAATCAAGAATGAGGTACATTCAATAGAGTATCTCTTTTTTGTGCTACATTTATAATTGTTAGAGCAGGGGGCTTAGAAGAAGATTGATAGTTTGATTATTTCAAATGCTGTGGCTATTTATTTTATTTTTTTGTTGGGGGATGGTGTGGGGAGGGAATAATTTTGGTTACATGATCTTGGATACTGGGGAGAAATGGCGATTCACCTTTCTTATTAGGAGAAACCAAGTAGGGGGTATTTGAAATTTAGTTTCAGGGCAGTGAATATTGGAGATGTGATACAATACTTTGTTGCTGCAAATATTTTTATTTATTTAATATTATTAGTATCATTTTTATTTTACTTTCTTTGGTAACTACAGGATTATATGAGTCAAATTTAGGTGAAATATAGAGTATTGTTGCCAGGTTCGAGTCTCTACCTTTTTCTGTTCAGTGATCCTTTGACGATTTCTCCAATCTAGCTCTTGGGAAAGGAGGAAAGGGAGGGGGTCCTTGGATGCTCTCACTAATTATTGTAAAGATGGAATTTGTCTTTCCATCATATGCATAGCAGTATTAACGCCCTTGCCGTGCGTATAAAGTAAAACTATACTTACCTACCCAAAGAAGGCCCTTGCTGACTCCTTGTTAAGAAGTGTAAACAGTACTCTATATGCAGGAAACTCTCTTCAGCTTGTCTTTGCTCTCTTTTTTTTCCCTACCGATATATGCTTAGTTTTCAGAACAAAAAAATTGGTTAGACCTGAGGACATTCGATTTATTATCTATCAAAAAGATGTTTGACATGGATGAAGAAGTTGATACCAATCCAACCAGCTTACCTCTCTCTCTCTCTCTCTCTCTATATATATATATATATATATATATATGTTGATCACAATGAATTCCATGAGCTTTTCTTGCATGTCTAAATTATTTAATGGTTTAAACTTGTCAAACAGGTCACTGATGTTCGTGCTGATCTTTCTCAAATTGGGTATGACTTGGATTCACTACAGAGAATGGTTTCTGGTCTGGTGAGTTTTATTTTGCAAGATCAGTTGAACTTAATAGTTAACACCCGCCTACCCATCCACCAACTGTGTGTGTAGCTTGTTATTAAGTGTACAGTTGTTTATTTTTTTTTCCAATATGTGCCAACCGTTGTTAAAGAAAAAAGGAACCTAGCATGGGGTGCTAGGCATAATTGAGTTGCAATTTTATAGATATTTTAAAAAGTGAGAAAATTACAGACAATAAATAATAATAACAATAATCTGAATGGTTGAATTACATAAATTACACTCTATACAAATGCATTGCACATTTAGAAGACGGAAAGGGAAGAGGAGATCGGGGAGACAATTGTAGCCTTTTACGATCATTTATATAAGGAAAATCATGGAGATAGGCTGAAACTGGATAAAATTCCTTTTGACAATATTTCTGAGGAGCATAGAGATAGTCTTGAGGGTCCGTTTGAGGAAGAAGAAATTCTTAGGGTGCTCAAAGGCATGAAAGGAGATAAAGTACTGGGTCTTGATGGCTTCTCCATTGAATTTTATAAGAGATGCTGGGCTTTTATCAAAGGTGATCTTCTTAGAATTTTAGGAATTCCACTCTGACAAAAAAATTGTTAGGGTTTTAAATAATACTTTTATTGCCCTCATTCCCCAAATTCTTGGAGCCCAACCAATTAGCTTGATAGGGAGTGTTTACAAGATCTTGTCTAAAGTCTTGGCAGCTAGGCTAAGTTAGTTATGGGATCCATCATCTCCCCTCCTCAATGGGTCTTTGTGGGTGGTAGAAAAATCTTGGATGGAATTTTGATCGCCAACGAATGTGTCGAAGATAGAATTAGATCTGAGCTCCCGAGCATTTTGTGTAAGGTAGATTAGGAAAAGGCCTATGATCACGCTAATTTGGACTTTTTGGACTATCTCTTGGGAGTGATGAGGTTTGGAGTCAAGTGGAAGTTGTGGATTAGTTCTTGCTATTCATTGGTTTCTTTTTCCATCTTAATCAACATTTTACTTGCTGGTTTTTTTTTTTTTTAGAGTTCTAGAAGTCGTCGTGAGGAGGATCCTCTCTCCTCGTTTCTCTTTGTCATGGTCACTAAGGCCCTTAGCAGGATGATTTTTAGAGTTGGCATTACCCTCAATTGGGTGGTTTTTGTTTGAACTCCACTAACAAAGAAGGGGGTTAGCTTGCTTATCTCTATTCAATAAACCCGATATTTGGTGATCTCGTAGTTCTTGGTCTGTGAAGATGCGTTGTTAGGTGCTCCATTTTATTTTCTTATCGAGGCTGCAACCAGGAACCGCAACAGAACACAGGGCAGACCTCTCGGGAACACCTACTCCTAGTGAGGAACAGCATCCCCACTCCCCACGGTGCAACGAAAACAAAGGAAAGAGACTGTCCATCATTTCCCCAAATTGTAGCTTTTTCTGCTAATCCTGCCACTTTTGATTCCATCATTTTCTGCCCGGCTAAAGCGGACATCAAAGTAGTCGTTTCACCCTGTATCTCTCAACAAAACTTATCTTCAGAGAATCCCATCGCTCCACTTGCCAACAAGCACCTCCTTAAGGCAGTCTTCAAAATGGAAAGATTGATTCCCAGCTTTTAGTCTGAAGGTCCCCCCTAACCCGGGATTCCACGTGCCCCATGCTACTCGGGTCAGAGTAAGCTAGTGATGCTTTTGGCTACTGGACTCTCGCCATCTAGGGTGCCGTACTCCAACGCTTCGCCTAGCAGCACAATGCTTGTATTGCTCTCCCGACCAGATATAATGACGAAATGGCTGAGTAAATGCTACCCTTTCCTTTATGTGGAAGAAGGGACTGAATCCCCCTTCCTTGTTCTTTTAAGAGTCAGGAAATGAAATGCTACCTCTTTAGCTGCAGTGGCCCATCATATTTGGATTTACCCCAACCTCTGGGGTTGAGCTAGAAGGTCAACTCAGTGTGGAATCTAGTGCTGAAAAGATTTTCCTATAGATTACAAGGTTGGAAATCGCATTATCTATTGAAAGGAGGGAAACTTACCTTTTCCATGAGACTCTTAGTAGTCTCTCGACCTACTTTTTATTCCTTTTGTACATCCTAGTATCCATTGTGAGTAGGGTTGGGAGGATTCGAAGAGACTTTTTGTAGAACGAAAAGATCATTACCAAGAAGTACCACTTGGTAAACTAGAGAAATTGTTTGTTATCCTAAAGATGATGGTGGTTTAAATTAAATCCTTACTTCAAGTTAATAAGGCCTTGCTAGGTAAATGGCTTTGGAGGTTTGGGTTGGAGAGAAAGAAAGTTTATGGAGAAGGTTATAGTAGCCTGACATTGGGAGCGAAACAGGTGGGTGTCCAAGGTAGTCGATGGACCTCACGAGGTTGGTTTGTGGAAAGCCATCATGTTTTTTAAAGAGAAGTTCTTTAAACACGTTTGCTTCAGAGTGGGAAAAGGGGATGAGGAGCATTTTTTAGATGACTTGTGGTGTCGCCAATCGTCTTTGAAACATGATTTTGGTAATTTGTACGATTTAGCGGAAGATAGACTCGGTAGTCGGGTTAGTATTGTCATCTTTAGCATGGAGTCAGGGAGTAGCAATTTGGGTCCCTAGATTGAGGGGTAATCTTAATGATTTGGAGTTCGGAGACTTGCCTAGGCTTCGTATTCGCTTGAAATTGGTTCTCCCTTGCCCTCCTCTATCAAGGGATTGTCGGTTGTGATCTAGGGACCCCTAAAGGTCAATTTTCAGTGAGATCTTTCTATCAGGCCCTTCACTCTTCCCTTTCATCCCAGTTTCCTTACCAGACTGTGTGAAACTCCAGGGTGCCCACTAAGGTATCGTTTTTAATGTGGACATCATGTTTGGATAAGGTCCTGACTTGTGATCATCTTCAAAGTCGAGGTTGGATCTTAGTTAATTATAAGGTTTTTCCCCTCCTCTTGATAATCTGATAACCTTACAATATATGTACATATATATGCATTACAAATGCATGTACTATATATTTTTACATTCACAATCACGTCATCTACTTTGTATTCATTAGGTGACTATATATAAATGCAGTGCACTTACATCACATGATTTCATGTTCACTCTGGTGCATTATATTGATGTAAGAAGAGAAGAAGGTGCTGCTGCTGCGTAAAATTGGGCAGGCTCACAGCAGGAATAGCTGCTGCCTGCTGATTTGTAAGGATAATGGCTGCAGCAGCCTGTGAGGAAGAGGACATATATTTTTATCTTTGGTTGATTTGTGCCTTCAATTTTTTGTAGATTTTTCTTTTAATGTCTGGTGAAAAGAACAAGAGACTAGGGTTGAAGAAGAGTAGAGTGGGTCCTTTTCTATTTCTTAGATCTTTTATCATATGCCATACTATATGTAACCGTTCTACATCACTAGAAAAACTGTTTTTTATAACTCTAAACCATAGTTGAATGGAAGCTATGTACTAGGTGGGAGACTTGCTTCCATCAAGTCCCTTTTATTAGTCAAAGAGGCTTTGTATGTGGGACATGGTGGGATAGATTTGAATCTACAACCTAGGGTGTAGAACTTGAGCAAGTACCGTTGGATTGGAACCTTTTCAGAATATATTGTGCCTCTTCAACCAGTAATGTAACGCATGAATACCTTTAAATTAAATATTTTTATCACGGGATTGTAATACTGATTTTATTATATATTTTATTCCAACCCAAGAACTAAAGAATTAAATTGAATGGTTTATTATATAAGGAACGCCGTTATAATCTAAGGCACCTACTTTTCATTCATATCTCATGTAAGGAAGAATCTAAGGTGTAGCTTCCTAGGGGTGTATTCAAGCCGAGTTGGCTTGGCTTGGCTGAATTTTCTTGCTTGGTCGAGCTGAACCGAGCTTTTATTTGAGCTTGAAACTGTGTTCAAGCAAGCTTGAGCTAGTCCCCATTCCATTTGGCTCAGCTCGAAGCTCAACTCGTTTGAATCTTGATTTGGCTTGAGATCTGCTCGACTTGAATATTATAACATATATATTATTAGAATAATAATAATAATACCTATCACTTAATTATTTGTTAATATTATAATATGTTTTAGTGAATTAAGCACGAGCTGGAGCCAGCCCATTATGGTTGAGCCGAGCTTCAAGCCTTGATTTTTTAGCTCAAATTGAACTCGAGCTTGGCTTGAATACACCCCTATAGCTGCCCACACTAATATAAGGGGAGTGATGTGTCCCATATCTCATTTCTCGCTTCTCATCATTTCTCGCTTCTCGTTTTCCAATGAATTTTTTAGCGGTGCTTCTTGCTTTCGCTTCCTTCTTGCTTCGGTAACTATGCTCTAAACCACTTCATGAAGGTACCTCATGCACCTTTTACCTTGAGCAAGGTGTGAGCAGGGTTCGAAATATCGACAATATCGGCGATATATCGCCGATATTTTTCGATATCGGTGGTGACCGACATATCGATACCGTGTTAAGAAAAACTTACAAGGTATCGTAGGATTATCGACGATAAATCGGCGATATCGACGAAATGTCGCCGATAACCCACCGATAAAGACCAAGACCGTGAATCTGGTTGTTTTTTTTAAATCCCTTTTTTTTTTTTGCAGATATGCAAGCATACATCCAAGCAAATCAAAGCAAGTAGAGAGAAATCCATCTTGACTTCTTTGATTTAGAAGAAAAAAAAAAGGGTTTGAGATTGTAGACGGTAGAGAAGAAAAAAGGAAAAAGAAGGTTGTGGCCGTGGGTACATACCTGTGCCATTGCCGTCGCCGTCGCCTCCTCCGATTGCAAAACCGTCGTCGAATGGCCATACCCTCTCTCCCCTCTTCCTCGTTTCCACACTGTAGTTCTGTTTTTTTTTTTTTTCTAAGGTCAAGCTCTCTGTAATCATCGAATGCTTTAGATATTTTAAACCCTCTAATGGGTTATGCTAAACTTACTCTCTTCATAGCATTTCCTTTTCTTTGTTTTAAGGGGTTTTTGCATATAAACTGCTACATTCTCCCCCACTTTGCAAAAACACTGTTATCTATAAAAGTTTGTAAATTAACTCAAATGACTATTATGCCCTTAGGAGATTTTATAGCCTTACAAAGTCCCTTTAACTGCTGTTAAACTATGGTTAATCAAATGACACGTTAATTTTTTATTTTTAATTTTAAAAATCAATGTTAGATGCTTTAATCCTAAGGGTTAATAAATTTTAACCATAGTTAAAGATAGTTAAAATGGACACATTAATTTTTTTAAATACCAAGGTTAAATCTTTAACCCTGAGGGTTAGTGAACTCTAACCACAATTAAAGGGAGTTAAAAGATATGTTTAATTTTTTTTTAGAACCAAGGTTAGATGCTTTAATCCTAAGGGTTAGTTAATCTTAATCATAGTTAAAGCGAGTTAAAAAGTGACACCTCAAATTTTTATTTTTATTTTAAATCAAGGTTAGATGCTTTAATTCTAAAGGTTAGTGAACCTTAATTATGGATAAAAGGATTTCAGAGACACATTCATTTTTTTTCTTTTTGAAAACCAAGGTTAGATATTTTAACCTTAAGGGTAAGTGAATCTTAACCATATTTAAAGAGGTTAAAAAGGGACACGTTCATCTTTTCTTATTTTTTTTCTAAAAGTCTTCTCATTTTTTTACTAAAAACCAAGGTTAGATGCTTAAAATTCACTAATACATCTAACCTTGGTTTTTAGAAGCCATTAGTTTCTCAAACCATTTTTTAATGTTGAATGATTAAAATTTTTTAAAAAAATACAATGTTGAATGATAAAATTTTCTCAAAGGGTTAAAAAATTAACATGTCTCAAATTAACACCCTTTAACTGTGGTTTAGATTCACTAACCGTTAAGGTTAAAGCCATTGGAAATACTTTTCATATCTAATGTTATTCACAGTTCTCTTTACCTCTCTCACAAATCATGCAAATAAAAAAAATATAGATAAAAAAAAACATCGTATTTTGGCATAGAGGTTTTGCTTGATTACATTAAATTTTTAATCACTTAAACAACACTCAATGACCTAGAGGTCCTACTTGTTTACATCAAAAATAAAATTACATCCAAATCATGGGCCTCGAGCCCCAATCTAACCAAAAAAATTACATCCAAATCAAAATAAAAATCGCATCCTGCTTATTTACATCAAATAGGAGTCTCGTAGATTAAAATAAAATTACATCCACTTCTTTTTGCATATTACATCAACTTCATAGTCAATTAAAATTACAGTTCTCTTCTTTTTCTCTTGATGCAAGGTCTCCGATAATATAACCATCTTCTCTTCTTCCCATTTTGAATCAGTCCTGTAAAAACATGGAGTTCATCAATTGCATATAGAAATATGTTTAGATACTATATTAAATTTTAATTATTTATCAAATTTAATGTGCATTCATAAGATTTTCAAAAGTTTAAAACAATTAACATGGATAATCATTAAAAAATAGATAATCAAATAGTCTCACATATTTGTTCAAATGAAGTAATAACATAAAGGTATGAGCACATTTTATTGAGAAATGAATGAAACATGAATTAATTATACAATATCGTCACTCGTCAGCGCACATCTTTACTCTCTTCTCATTGCATTTCTTATATACATTGTTGTTTTTTTAATATTTTTATTTTAGAATGTGTATTAATATTTATTTTAATATTTCCTAAAGTTTCACTGCAAAATTTCATGTTTTACTTCATTTTTTTTGTAATTTTTCCAAAAATCACCGATAAACGATATATCTTCCGATATATCTATTTTCCCGCGGCCCGACATGTCGAGCGATATCGACATTTAGAACCTTGGGTGTGAGGCTAGGCACATGTTTGGATTAGTGTGCCTCACCTCTCCTATGCACTAGCACGCGCTTTGACATCATGGTTCTAAACTGGAGTAAAAGGGAGCTTCACTCCAAATGATCTAGCATCCCACGTTGAAAGCATTGACTGATTGACCCTTAGACCTTGATTTGGATCAGCATATGTTTGGGTATAATCAAATGGATTCCGGTTCTATTATTGTGAACTCGCCTTGAAGAGGGATGTGCTTAACTGATTTATGTCTTGCTTAGCACAGAAAACATGTGTTTGGCATAATTTACTTAGCTATTGGACTTATAAGTTATAAGTTGCATATGTTAAACTTCTTGCTTTATTTATTCATTTTCTGGTAAATTTAAGTTATGCCTCTAAATTCTTATTAGTTGCAATATTCTTGTTTCAGGATGGGAAGATATGTTCCTTGGAAGACAAACAGGTGAACCTTGGTCTCAGATTTTATACTTTATCTGAATTGAAAATCGGGAACCGTATTTTATTATGATGCTTTGCTACAATTTAATCTCTTTGCAATTTTTACCTCATATAAGAGAAAATTTACTTCCCTAAATTAATAATATATGATTTTTTGTCTGTTTAAGGGCTCTGTTCAGAAATTTGTGAATTTTTGCACATTCAATATCTGCAGTTTACAAAAAGAGATTAGTATTTAGGAGATCAAAACAACGATTTATAATCGTAAAATTACAAGCACTGGGGATATCTACCTTTACTGATTACTGACAAAATTCTCTGAACATGTAAACATATGTTAATGTTTGCTGATAATCATTGAACTCATGTAATATTGAGGATGGATTCTTCAGTTGTTCTTTGTTTCAGAAGACTTATGCTCTTCTTATAAAGGACCTACTAACAATTCGTTCCTCATAATTTCTTGTAACATTTGGAATGGTAGTTGGATATCTCAATTACCTGAAACTTTAAGTAATTTGCAATGCATTCTCATAGTGGATAATGTAGGTGAATGGAAAAGGCTAAGATGAATTATCTTATTGTTTTCTTTTCGAATGCATAAGAGTATATCCTTTTTTTAATAGGTATGTAAGAGTATCCTTATTCCATAAAGCAGCCAACATTTACATAAAATAAGAAATTTCTTGTTCAAAACTGCTAATATTGTTGATCAACGCTTGCCATCTCTTGACCTGGAGTTTCATGTCCAAATACAATATGTTGTAACTGTTTTGGCACAAAAAAAAACATTGTAACTTTTCTTAAGAACAGGAAATGATTGAGTAGAATGATGGATTACTTGTTTCACTTGTTTAAGCATATCCTCCATAATAATTATTTTGTAGCTTTAACCTCCCTGTCAACTAGCTTTGTTGTGATGGTGGTTACACTGTTGACAGAGGGATGGAGACAGTCCTTTGGTCCATGAAATCCCCTGTCTCATGCTAAACGGCTGAATCCACTGAACATTTTAAACCTCTCTTGACATTTTTCTGTTAGCAGTGAACAAAACTTACATCGATATGAAACATGAAAGGCCATGTACTTTAGTGCAAACCCATCAATAGCATAAGAGAAGGAATCCTCCAAAGTTCATTAATGTGATCTTATTACTCATCCAGTAGCCAGCAAACTAATCAGGCAATTGTCCATGAAAGGTGGAAAGATATATTTGTAGTTTTTTCAATTGTAGACTAGATTTCATCAAGTAGTCATCTAATAAGTAGGTTTTTTTTAATGAATTCATTAAGCAAGGTTTCCGCTTCTAAGGCGGCACCTCATCAGTCATTTCTCTTTCTGAGCAGCATGGAAATCGTGTTTGACTAAGTAAGAAAGTAACTTTGACATGAGCCTGAGTGATGCTGCCAGGCTCGAATTTGGGTGGGTGATTGTATTCATCCTGAGATATATAGAAGGGCATATGGAAAAGGATATGCCCTATTAGAACGAAAGTGTATATGAAGTATCATACCTTGTTCTGAGAGGGTAAGGTTCCAAGATTTGACATGGAAATGAGGACAATGTTCTTTGGGGAAAAATGTATTACTGATAGATATCGGGGGCAGGATAATGCATGGTGTTGTAGTAGTAGTAGCATCATTCATAGTATCCATGGGTGGGGGTTGTGAAAGATGTAATTTCTGGAATATTTTTCATTGGAAGCTGTGCTTCAGGGAATTGCAAATGTATGTTCCACTGGTTATAATGATTTTAAAAGGCCAAAAATCCTTCAAGTAGGCTTAAGGAACATGCATACCGGGCTGTCCAGATTCAGACCGGGTCTGGCTATATCCGAATCCAATCCGATTACAAACCTGACAGATCCGAATCCAATCCGAGATCCGTCGGACTCTGATTTACCCAATCCGAGTATGAATCCAATTATTTATTTAAGATTCGAATTCAATCCGATCCGGATTAAGAGTAACCCAATTGTCATAAAGATTAAAATTCATTAATAAAAAGCAAGTAAAATGAGGAAAGAACCGGAAACAAAATCAATCTAAGCAAGACTTTGATTTTATTCAAAAAAGAAAATGCTGCAAAACTCCATCAAGGAATCAATACATAAGTAGAGGCTAAAGAAGAAAAAACTTACAGGCAACATGTTGAATTGGAAATCTAATAGGAGCTCTACAATCACATTTGTCGTCAAAGATGGTCTGTTCAGTTGGAGCACAAGCATAGAGTGGAAGAGTGAGAGAGAAGGTAAGGTTGAAGAAGATATAGAGACGAGATAAAAGTTGAGGGAGAGACTCACGGCTTTGACCAAAAAAACCTCTTTAACTCATAGCTCTTGGTTGGCACCGGTCGAAAGTCTACAGGTGAAAGCCGGAGGTCTTTAAGCTGGTTAAATGGAAGCCGGCAATCACAAGAAGTCAAAATGCCTGTAACTCTGTAGAAGCCGTAAGCTTATGGAAGAGAAGTGTTACATTGTTAAGTTAGTTAGAGTTTTAAATATAATGTGAAATTACATCTTTAAGCTTTAATCAGAACGAATCACCCTATATCCAGAACTGATCCGATTATTATCGGATTTAACATTAGCGATCCGTATTCGATCCCGTGGATCATTAATTGGGTCAGGATCCACTATAATCGGATCCGGATCCAATCCATTGACAGCCCTACACGCATATGAGGAATTTCGTTCACTTATCTTTTCATATTTTAAATTTCCAATAAAAACTGTTGACTAAAGAAAAAGAAAAGCAAAAACCAAGGATGGTCGCAGCATGAAGTTCATGTTAAGGCCTAAAAAGGGTACATGTTATATTCAATAACGTAGCATATCATTTACTGATCTATCATGGGACTTTTGGTGCACTGCAATACTATTTCAGTGTAAACTATAATTTAATTTACTTATATAATGCAAATTTTAGTTCAACTCCAATGTTTAAACTTGTAGGGCAACGTACAATATTTGAACAATTTAATTGGCATTTCATTCACAATAGATGTTACTACTAGTTAGCCCAGTTGCATTCTTGGCTTTTGTAGTTCATATAACTGGTAGGAAGAAATGCTTGGGGTTGTTGTTTCCTAACCGCAGTGGCTAGGAGTTCTTATTCCCACTTTACTTCTTAATGATATCATGACTGATATTCCACCTGTATCACTTGTAGTAATAAATCTCATGCCATTTTTTAGGTGCAGTTGCATTGGAAGTAGAGTTAATTTATCTGTTTATTTTTCTGCTTGTAAAAACACTGACATTACTGTGGCAACAGGATTTTGCAAATGTTGGGTTGTGGTACCTATGCAACTTTGTTGACGGAAAAGACGTGAAAATGCCTGAAATTCTGCAGGTTATATAAAACTTCTAATTTTGTTGTTAGCTTTTTCTTTGTTTGGGTTTGGATTGTGCTCACCCAATTTGTTAACTTGCCGAAATTCTTCTCCATGAAGCCTAACAGAGTGTTAGTGTTAGGGTACTTCTGGTGATTGGATTCTTAACTAGTCTGAGTACGTATTTTTTTTGTTTTTGATCGGTTAAGGATAGGAAAATGGAAGACTATACACCATAGGAGCTTCCTACACCACAAGATTGGATCTTATTAGAACCTTAATTTACTGCAGTCCTGTTAGCAACCTTCAGTACCACTTGCTTTCTGTGGTGGTTGTTTGGGACTCATCAGAGGGAGTTTGATGCCAACTGGCAGCAAGCGCTTCTGATATTGTATCTCCACAAATTTAAGCAGACGTTTAATAGTTGGTTGGTATGAACTCTGTCATGTCTTTTAAGGATGCATTTCACATGGTCACCTAGTATCAAATTTGTTAAGAGGTTAATATGAGTTGGTCGTCCAATTTTGCTGAGCCAAAATGCTCCAATATTAGGGTAGCACTCCCATTTGCATACTCATATTTATCTATCTAATTAGTCGTTCAAATGCTTTTGCAGGGCCAGCTTAAACCTCCTAGCAAGTCGCGTGGTTCGCTCACATTTCCGGAGACCCCAATGCTGAAGGTTTAGTTCTTACTTAATATGCATTCGTTTTTACTGAGCAGATTTTCAAAAAGAAAGCAATAGGTTAATTTCACAAAATGTAAGGATCCACAACCTTCAATAACTTTCTAGCTGATGAACTTCTTAGCCAACAAATTGAGTACTTTGGGGTCGTTTTGGATACATTGTCGTTTTTTCTTTTTTAAAACTGGAACGACCATCTGTTTTCAAACTTTTTAAGCGAAACACATTTGTCATTCCTAACTGTTACTTTTTTTTTAAAAAAAATGGAAAAACAGAAAACACGATCGGTAAATATGATGAACATAATAATTTAGGTAAACCATTACAATCCATGGTGGGTTGTGGTGTGGTGGTGGATGGTTGTGAGTGCTGGTGGTGGTGGTGGATAGGGAGTGGTGGTGGGTGGTGGGGGTGATGGTGGCAGGTGGTGAGGGTTGGTGATGGTGGTGGTATTGTGGTGGTGGTCTGGTCAGTGGTGGTGGGGGTGCTCCGGAGCACTCTTTTTATTTTTAAAAACAAGAGAGGTAACATAAATTTTTTGTTACCTTGATTTTCAAAAAAATTGTTAGTAATTTTTAAAAAGGAAAAATAAAAACATGTTTACCAAACATGTTTTAGATAAAAATTTTCAAAATTTTGTTTTTCAAAACAAAAAACTGAAAATGGAAGTGCAACCAAAGGGGGCCTTAATTTTCTTCTTCATACCCGTGCTTAAAAATAACCTCATAAGGGACTAATAATTTTTATATATATAAAAAAACTCATTAGGTTTCTCAAGATTTTGTTAGAACATATTAATGCTGGAGATTTTTCCTGATGCTTTGGAGGTTTTATCCCTAGAATTCCACTTCTGACTATTTCTTCCAATTGCTGATGATTAATCATTGTGGATAGGTTGGATAAGAATGGAGTCTCACCTGGTTTATGTACCCTTGACCTGGACCCAACCTGTGTTGGACTTGGGATAAAATTGTCCAAAATGTGAGAGAAACCAGGCATGTTGGTTGGATTTTTTAGTCAATAACTGGGTTGGGTCGGATTATCTACAACCCGGTTGCATTCGCATTGCCCAAAAGCGGGATAGGAAATGGAAACCTAAGAAACGGCAGGTTCAGTAAGTTACTATGGTCAAGGAATGATGTCCTTGTAAATTTGATCATGAAAAATGTTTTGAACTGGAATGAAGATTGAACCAGTCACAGGGTGTTTGGGGGGGGGGTCAATCTGGTTTGGGCCACAGTTTGACCCAGTCTAAGTTGATTGATAAATTTTGAAAAGTTCATGAAAAAATGGAAGGATACTTCTTTTCCCTTTTCTTCCAACATTTCCTCTCTCGTCTTCCCCTCACCTAACACCATAGACTCTCCTCTTGATTGATGACTACTATGACGAGGATATCAATGGTGACTCCACTCTCTCTCTCTCTGCAGTGACCTGACTGTTTCAAGGCAAATCATCCTGTTTGATGGTTGAACCACGCTGATTTTATCAGATGTTTGGAGCAATTATGGTTTGGGATCAGACCGACGTCTCCGACCTACCCATTGGCCCAGTTCCTAGTTATCCAGTTCAACCATCCTTCCATTCCAATTGGTGGTTTAAAAACATTGGTCATGGTTGTCAGCCATGAGAAAACTTGAATGATTGCTGATGCTTAATATAGTTGTTTGAAGGAGAAGATAAAAGAAAAGGCTTGATGCAATAAACCATATCGGCAACTCCATTCGAAATTGAATTAGTTACATGATAACCTTTCACCAAAAAAACCATATGTTTCCGTATGCGTTAGGGTGTTAATGTCCCGGGTTTAGTCCCACTTTGGTTGGGAACAAGACTTCGCAGGGGTGTATAAGGGGCCATCAACCCTCCTTAAGTCGGGCCCTTTTGGAGTGGTTGCTTGGACTTACCCTTATGGCACCTTAGCGGCTACCTTAGGTCTGGCTGTGTGTGTTTGTGTGTTAGTTACATGATAACCTTTCACCAAAAAACAAAAAAACTCTATTCGAAATATGATGTCTGTTTACATTCTTGCAGGGTCTTAAGGATATTGCAGACACTTTACTGTCGGGAAATATTGACAAGTCAATGGCCAATGCAATCGTGCAAAATGACATTGATAAGTTGGGCGGCCCTCCAAGAAATGTGACGAGGTTTGAATTGAGACTTGTTTGACCTATTTCTATATTCATTGAACTTTCTTGGAAGTCCTTATATATAATTTTTTTTTTGGATTAACTGGAAGTCCTAATACTTTTTCCCTGGTAAACACCTCGGGGGCTCGCCCATTTAAGTCCTTGTACTTTCCTCTGCTTTTCAGTTATCGATTATATTGATGTGGACTGCCAATTAAAGAATCATTTTCTGGATGAGCCATAACCTAAACATTTAATCATATTAAGCATCAGCTGGATTTTGATTGAAATTTGTCTCCAGTAGACTCACTTTCCCAATGAACAAGGTTTATCACTTGTTAGAAATTTTTTTCCCCTTTTTAATTCATTTATTTGAGGTGAAATGGAAAAAAGAAAAAGCAAAAACATGGTGTTGTTTTAGTGCCATGTAGTACGTCTATACTCTTCATCTGCATTTTACCTCTTCGCTGCTACTAGGATTAGAATCACTCAATTTGGTTGTGGCCCAGCTACTGGAAATTCTGGATTGATGGGAATGTGTGCTGCTTAAGGGTATATATGGTTTAGCCATCTTGTTTATTTGAGATTACATCAATGTTGGTCACATGCCCTTTATATATCCTCTTTGCATGGAGTCCCTAATACTTGCTTTGACATAATGCTCATTTTTATCTTCTCTCAGCTGTGTTGTCTGAAACATTATACATGCAGGACTCCTTCCATCAAGTGTTGACTACAACATTCTTAAGAGGACGGGGGCATTCCATGTCAAATACCATTCAAGAAACATTTTATGTACAATTAGGAAGTTCCCGAAATGAATAATTGAACATAAGAAGAGCAAAACTCGGAGATCATGATCTGTATCTCATAGTTCTTCTTGCTCAAAGGATTACAATGTACTTGTTTAATGTGAAGAAGCTAATTCATTAATCGCCTGATTAATGTGGCCGTGGACTTGTTTTGGTACAAAATAATCCTTTATTGAGTTTATCTATTCATTTATTTTTCATTTCATTTTCATTTTTACCATTGTCTTTGTTTAAAAGAGTTGATATATAAACTGCATACACATTAGATGGTCCGATTTCTTTTCTCCAAAATCTGAATATGGATGTTGATGTGGAAGTATATGAAAGGATTACGTACCTTTTTCTCCAAATAAAATAAAACAGATCAAATTAAATGATATGACCACTTTGAGGGGCCTAACCTCCATTGATACCACTTTGAGGGGGTAAAACCTCCTTCAAGAACTCTCATTCATTCATCTTCTTCTCTAAAACTAAACCATTACAACCAGTTTGTAGTGATCCCTACCAATTACAAACTACCCATTATCTCTTGATAACTAATTAACTACACTCATTCCCCACATAACTAACAATTAACCGCCCACTATTTGAGTATGTATCATTCCACCCCCCTTGAAAACCTTGTCTTCAAGGTTTGAGAACACCTTAATCTTTAGATCATCGCGTAAGAGTAGTTGAAATCGATGTCGTTGGGGATATAGGTGACCATTTCGAGGGAGTCTTCTTCCTAATAACTGTTTCGAGGAGGTTTTCCTCTGACCTTTAGCCTTCAGAACCTCAATCTTCAGTGTGTATTACGGTTTAAGGCCAAAGATATGCCAAAGCTGCCTTGTATGGAATTTGATTATATATGTAAGAGATAAAATTCGTAAAAGTAATTAAGTATTGGAGAACGCGCTAGTCTTCATTATTATGCTAACTGGTGGGAGACACGTGTCCAAATAGAGTATTGACCCGTTGTCTTCTTGATAACGTACTCGTTGTCTTAATGACAACGTATTCGTTATCTGCAAGACGAACGTGTCCGTTCTCTTTGGACAAATGTTATTTCATTTGTGATCGCATATATAACGGGTCCGAGCTTGAGTCAACAACGAGACCGACTCGCAGGAGGAAGTGATAAGGAGGCGATCACCTGACTCTATTGGTAGGTGAAAAACACTGTATTGGCATTTAATGTTGGTCACTTCTACGTCCTGTCAAACTCAAACCGACTCAATTAATAGTATGCTCACACGTGTGACACGTAACACTCAAGATCTGTCTGACATATTTGGTAATAAGTGTAAAGCAAGTAATATGGTCATCTATGAGCATGCAGAGCTAAACCTATAAATAACCCCAGAGACTCAGTGATTCAGTACCAAAAAATTTCATGTCATTCACTCTTGTTGTTTTTACTGTTCATCATCTTCTCCACATACTTACTTTGACATCGGAGTGCAAGACAGGGTGTAAACCCTCCACCTTCAACTCTCTTTCAGTAAACCAGAGCTTCTGAAGTAGCTGCTGATGTGTGGGCTCTCCAAGAAAATCTCACACTATATTTTTGGGAAATTAATTTGAACTTTTGGAGGTTAATGGTGCTGGTGGTGTAGCTGACAACCATTAATTGAACAAAGGAATTAGGCAAAGGTCTAAACGCTAATGATATCATTTCTGGCCGGTAATTTTTCTCCTGATAAGATCACGACACGGGAATACCTAACCGTGGTACACGCCCTTTTATTTTCAAAATAAATTGTTGTCAGTTGCCTGAGAAGAGCACCGATGAGGTGAGAGTTTAAGCCCTCAGTATTCCCCTGGTCTGCTCAGTTACCATCTACAATGCAATATTCTGAATGTTCAAGTTAGTAGGATAACATTGGTATCTCCAGGTTCAAACTAGGGCCCAAGTTGATATGCTCGGCCTTTCTGTGGCCCACCATAGCAAAATTGGACAATACTGAGTTTCCTTTCCAACTGTCTGAAAGAAGAGCTTTTCAACTTGGATTTCTTTTTCATTTTTATTGTTGAATTACAGTTTCTTTGAATTTTTTTTTTTCATTTTTTAGTGAGAAGATAGATGTATATTCAATATGAGGAAACGAAACAGAGTTACAAGGATAGCTGAAAGAAGTAGGATACCTGCGTTCGCAGTGGAATGGCAGTTTAGGTGAGTAAGATAACCAAAAAAAAAACCTAACAACCTCTTTTTCTATTGGATTTTTTGGCGTAATTGGGTCAAGCCAAGCTCGATTAAAATACAATCCGGCACGTTGACACCCATTAAAAAACCACAACAATTGAAGCTGCGTTTGGTGATGCTACTCACGATTTGGATAAAAATACTCGAGCCCAAACACCTGTGAAAGGAATGCAAATTGGATTTGGAGCCATGCCTCCACGCTCTCACAAAGCCGCCCATTCCACCTGTCATGAACTCGGGTTAAGTTGTTTTAACCCTATAGTTAAATTTTTTTTTCTAAAAAACAAAGGTAGATGATGAACCTTAGGGGTTAGTGAATCTTAACCACAGTTAAATGGAGCTAAAAGAAGGACATGTGGTATTAAAATGGGACCGAGACTCACCTCCTCACGTCACCGACCCAGGAGGTGATTATTTTCTTTTGGTTAATGAGCCATGCGGGCTAACAAACTATACGGACCCACCAGCACACCTTTTCCAAAGGCGCACTTAACCGGCCTGGACCAACCATTAGGCGCACTGCCCATATTCACTTTCTTGGTTGAAGAAAAAAGGGAGTAACCATATTGAAACACTAATATTGAAATGGGTGGTGTTACGAACACTCAAATGTGATGTTCAGTTTAAGTCGCACTTCCATACCCCTAGTGTATTCGTTCAAAACCTAAGATGGCCGTTCACCAAGCCACGATTTCTCCACCACGCTTTTTTCTCCAATAGGTTACCCTGTGGGTGACCTGTTGGCTTAAAATACTTATAAATAAATAACTAGCATGTGAATGCATCTAAACCATCTATCTTTAGAATAGACCGTTCAGATCTATGAGTATTGTATGATTGGATACCTTATGAGTATTGAAAAAAAATCCCTTCAATTTTTGTATCTTTTTTTTTTTTGTTCAAAGTTTTTTAATTCTTTAATAGATCAGTAATGTATCTTTCATAGACGCAACGTGGTGGTTACAAATGTCAAACGTTTCCATTTTTTATTTTTTAATTTATTAAAATGTCAAAATTTTCACGTGTTGCACCTATTCTTGTGTTTGGAAAAATTTGAAGTTTTTACGACTAGGCTAAGCACTCCTCTTAATAGATACATTGGCATACCCCCAACCCTACTCCTTTGTTTTTTGGTGGGAAAGTCTTAAGTCCATTTTTTTTTCGTTCTCCCTTCAACACTCTAAAAACTCTAAGAAGAGTATGAAGCGAACAAGTGGCACCTCAACCTCGAAGAAGAGTGCAAAGACAAAGAGGGTAACATTTATAACAAGAAGACCCTTTTGGAGTGATTGCTTGGACTTACCTTTATGACACCTTAACGACTACCTTAGTGTGTGAGTTTAGTGTGTGTTAGTTACATGATAACTTTCCACCAAGAAGGCAAAAACTCTAATAGTTGATGGTGAGGAGACTGCCAACATCTACTCGAAAGTCATATACATTGTGCACACCAACCGATGTCTTGGTTTGCATGCATTGCGTCTCAGTGGGCATGTACAGGGGTATGTGGCTCTGCCAAAGTATTGTTGATGGTAACAACCGGAGAGGATCCCAAGTCTCTAGATATATGCCACATTGGCAATGCTTCCGTCCTGGTGTGATACTCTATAGTGCATTAGACTTTTCATATATGGGTGAGTGAATCTTAACAATAGTTGATGAGCATTTAAAATTTGAGCGTGGACCAATAGGACCGCCATTCTGTTTCCAAATGGAAACCACGGGTGTTAAGTGTTTTCCTTTCATATATGTATAGAATGGATTTTTTCTTCAAAATGGGTTCTCTTTATCCACAAGCAAATGCTTGGGGTTATGAATTCGAGTCTCAAAAATCTCTTATAAATAGTCTGAACCTATTCAAAAATCACAAAAACTCATACTCAAGTAGGGGTGTATCCGAGCCGAGCCAGCTCGAAGGCTCGGCTCGACCAAGCCAAGTTCAAGCTGAAATTTTGGCTCCATCCATCTGAGCTGAGCTATTTTTTCGAGTTTGAAATGTGTTCAAGCTGATCTCGAGTCAAAACTTATTCGATTCGGGTCGAATATTATATAAAATAATAAAAGATAACATATATTATTTATATATATAATAAAATAATATTGTTATTTAAAAATAGATTTTTAATAAGTCAAACCAAGCTCAGCTTGAGCTTGAATAAATTCGAGCTCGAGCCAAGCTATTGTATTCCAGCCGAGCTCTTCAACTTGAGTCGAGCTTGAGCTTGGCCCAACTCAACTCGAATACACCCCCAATACTCAAGCCAGGCCCATTGACACCCTTACGATTACAGATGCTTCATCTACGGATGCTCCATGTGTTGCGAGCTAGTCGTGAGCTCGTCAATATGAGGGAGACATTAGATCACCTCCACTAGCAGTTGGCAGAGAGATCACAACATTTTGTTTTTTTTGTTAGAACAGCCGCCTCGGGAGCACCTACACCGTTATATAAATCATAAAAGTAAAGTTTAAAAATAGAGTTTTGATTAGAGTGCACATAGAATACGAATTGGAACCCTTGATTTGTTGATGGTCTCCCCCATCAGCTACTAGAGGATATCCCGTGTCATATCAGGATCATAGCTGTAAAAGATTTTGTTTTCATAATAATAATAAAAATAATAATAATAATTATTATTATTATGTAACTAGAAAATTTATGAATACATTTCTTTTTGAACAATTAAGGATATTTTTTGTGTACATATAATTTAAGAGTCGTGCTAAAGTCCTATACACTCAACCAAAAATCAAAGCCTAGTAAAATAAGAACAAATATTGGTTTTTGACTGAAAGCAGGGACACTTATTAATTTTCATGTGAGAGTAGGAAATGCTTGAGGATGGGGCTACCCGGTTCATAATTTAATGAATTAATAGCACCACCCAATTGAAATTTACCGCAATAATAATACAGAAGCGAAGTGCTAGCCCTACTCTCAAGGCTTTCTTACTTTGAGCCTGAGCCTGAGCCTGAGCCTGAGCCTGAGCCAACCACATGATATTTTCAATGTTAAAGGCACTCCTCTATGACAGAAACAACACTAACTATGGGAAATGTATAATGGTAAATGTGTGGTCCTCATAGGATCACCAGTGCTGTCAAATATGAACTGAGCTTGGGAGCCGGCTCGATTCTTTTCAAATTGAGCCAAGCTTGAGTTGTGTACTTGAGCAAACAAGTCAAGCTAAATAATTGAGCTCGATTAAAAGCAGAACACAAGTAATGAGCGGCTTGACTTGGCTCAACTCGATTAGTTTTACTATACTACACTATTACTTATAATATCTAAATAAATAATATTAGTTTTCACATAAAAATTAAGAAATATGAATGTCGTTAAGGTGGTGCAGATGGTTAGCATCCCGGGTTTGCTCTATGGGATTGTGTGTTCAACTTCCACTTTTCGACTTACCCGGGTGTTCATAGGGAAAATTCCGAATTGGTTAGTGCAAACACCCGAATGGACTAGTCCTTGCCTCGAAGGGTTTGGGACACCTTCTGTTACCAAAAGGGGAAAATAAAATAAAATGTAACTTCACCCTTATCATAATTTATAGATTTTATACATCATGTTTTTCCCATTAGCCTCATGAGAATAACTATTTTCAGTTCTTAAGATTTGATTCTTTTGCGGATGAATTAGATAGGTAATCAATGGCGTAGTGGAGACCTCTTGGAGGGTATGAGAATTGAAGAAAGAAAATTGTGAGATTACAAGGTAAATGTAACATGGTTTTTGAGCATGTTTACAAAGAAAATAATCAGTGTGCAAATTTCATGACTAATGAGGCGTGCAACACCTCTAGGAGTAAAGTCTAGAGGGAAGCTAACGATCCTGATTCCCCTAAAAGGGATCATCAGGGTTGACAAGCTAGGTTTGACTAATTTCATATTTTAATGTTTAGGGGTAAGGTTTTATGTCCCTCATGTAAGTTGGTTTTTTTTTAATTTAATAAATCAGTAGGGGTTTGCCAAACCCCCTCCCCCACTGGGAGGTGTTTAATAAAATTTTTTTAAAAATAAATAGGCATGTTCAACTCTTAAGATTTTAATTTGAATTCCTTTTGTTAAAATTAGAGATATACAAGCCTAAAATAATAGGATAAGCTCACAGGTCGGCTTGAGCTCGATTACCTATAGATGAGCCCAGCCCAGCCCAAGCTAAGCCCAGCCCAAGCTAGCATTCGAGAGCTTGAAGTAAACTCGAGACAAGCTTGAGCCACCATGCATATGTCCCGAGTCGAGCTTGAGCAACACCAACCTCTTCTCAACTCGGCTCGTTTACACTGCTAGGACCACACCCTCCTTTCTAACACTCACTAAAATTAAATTAATATACCTTTAGAGTGCGCCCCTCTAACCTTTGGTTTGTTGAAAAAAAATATAAAAAAAACAAAAACCTTAATTTAGTTTAGATTAACCATGGTTTAAAAGGGGTTACAGGGACTCGGGGACACGGCGGGGGTCCGTTTTCCATTTATCTTTTATAATTGAATAATAACAAATTTTTTTGGTTGAAGAGGCAATCGTTCTAAAGTATAAACACATTGAAATTAACAATTTAGAAAGAACCCTAAAATTGCCGATTTTCAACAAAGTATTTCCCTCGGATATTCTTCAGAGCTTAACGAGGCATTCTCTTCTCTGTACCTCACTCTCCCTCCAATCCCCAAATCTCGCAAGAGCTCTAATTTTGGTCTCTTATCTGAACCAGCTTTGTTAGATTTCGATTATTCGGATCGAGCTCGAGATGGAACATTCATGGCGTTTCCGACCAACTCAAGGTAACTTCTGCCCTACCTGTTCGATTTCTCATTTCCCTTTTTGCTCTCAACCTCCCGCATTCGATCAAAACGGGTTCAAAAACAACGGGCTCGATCACTCGTTTCACAGACCTTTTTTTGATCCCTTTCTGGATCACCGGCGGGCTCCGGAGATTCCCCGTAATTCAGTTCGTTTTGATAATCGTACTAATTCGATGATGCCGGTTTCCGGGAATCCGGAAGATGTGTATGGAAATTCACAAACTTGGCATAGAAATCAGCATATAGAGAGAGATTTGCTTCGACAATTTCCACCGCCGTCACAGATGGCGGGTTCTGCAGTAGTTAGTAGTGATGGTTTTCAATCACCGTATAGTTTTCATGGTAATAATGGGTTTATGAGAGATGAACTCGTTGAGAGTGATAGAAGTAATAAGAGGATGAAGGTGGGTGAGATGGGTTCGAGCTCTTTTACACATACACCGCCTCCGTTTCATGATGATTACCATTTAAATTCATCGAGAATTTTATCAGAGGATGAGCGAAGATTGAATTTGATTCGTGATCATGGGGGACAATCAAAGTCCCTAATAAACATGGGGGCAAACAACCTTTATGATCCTGGATTTGGTTCTGTTGATAGAAAAGGACCAGATTTCCATCCCGAGCCTGTTTTCAGTCCTCCGAGTTATTTCACGCGAGAGGAAGTATATGATGACAAGAAGGAATTTCATAGAGGGGAACTTGGTTTAGCCTTTGGGCATCAACATATGCAAACTAATAGGAATGGGTTACAGTATGATGAAGGGCATGCTTTCTTTCGAAACAAGGAAGGAGGTGATAAAGATGCATACCTGCGTTCGCAATATGAAGAACATCTGCACTCTCATTATGGCAAAATAAAAAATTATTTACATCCTTCTTCACAGACCCATGGAAATAATAATGTCCCAACTGGTGGATCTAACTATGTGGAGTTGGCTCAACAAAGTCAGGATTCAGTAGTTCATAACCACAAAGAAGAATTTCGGCAAAATATGGATAGGGAGGACATGTCTTTTTCAGCTTCACAGAAAGGTGACTTGAATCAGCAACCACATGTTTCTCATCATATGCCTTATCATATTTCTGAAGGTTCTAATGAGAAGTACCACATCAACAATCACCAACAGTTTCAGCAAAAAGATTCAATGCCAGCAAAGGAACCTGAGTATACTCACATAACTAACTGGAAGGTTACATCGGGGTTGAATGCGCTGCACCATGAACAGAGAAGTTATAGTGTCCCGACAGAGAATTGTGCCACAAATACTCAACTGCCCCAGGCATACACAATGCAACATCCTGTTCGAAACAAGCATGATCTCCATTTTCGTGGCCAGCAAAGTGATGTAAGACAGTCATTTGAAGTTAAACTTCCATCACTGGAGGAAATTCATGTGTCAGTGGGACCAAAAAATTTGCTTGTGGTACAACAATTTAGTGCATCAAATATGAACAAACAAGGATCTCTTTTACCCTTAGTCACTGGCAATAGAATGGTTCCAACAATGCTAGGTCAAGGTCAGGCTTCTCGAGCATTTGGCATACAGCCTCCTCTTCTTCCTCCATCGCCGCCACCACCTCTTCCAGAGGACCCACCAGGACCACCTCAGTCAGACCTGCAAGCTACATTTTCTCCACCCAGAACATCCTTTTCATTATATCCTGTTCCCGCTACTTCTTCAACTACTGTGCCATTGTCTCATCCTGGTTCCGTAGTCCAGCCATTGGCACAGTCCTATTTTCACAATAGACCGCATTTTCATGCTTCAACTGCCATTGTTATGGAGGTATGCTAGCCTACTCGTACGCTATTTCTTTTTCGTTCCCTTTGATTATTATTATAATTGGATCTATTACGAATAGTATGTACTTTTATTTATCTTCTGGCCTCTTTCAAATTAGGAGTTGTTATTTTGGCAGATATGTAGATATTCTTTTGGTTGTGGAACACTGGGTCCATGTTCTATTTTGTTTACAAGGCATTGATATGGATGCACCAGATACCTAACTGATAATTATCTTAAAAATAAATAAACGTGACTAAAAATCTCTAAATATAAAAGTAAGACAATAGCCATAAATTTCTAACAATAAACTAACCCTGAGTATCAAATTCAGGGCCCCACATTTGGTCCAAGGTTACTGCTCTTCTTCACTTTATTTTGCCCTTGTACTATAAGCTGAGGTGCTGCTCCACTTCAACAATAGCAGGAAAATTTTCCCTCTGTTTGAATAGGATTGAAACTACTATGATCATGGAAGATGCATGAGCATTGTTTTGTTACTAAATGCTATGTTTAATTTTTTAAGTGGCTAGTTTCTACCAGTCATTTTGTATTCAAATTTTGTTTCCATTCTGATCCAGTTTATGTGATCGAAAAATGGAATTAATGTTTCTCAAATATAGATTTTCACTTTAACTTTTCCAGGGATCACAAGCCCTCCACCAGATGCCGTCTAAACAATTAATTGAAGGAGGCAAAAATTTTCCAGTGAAGCATTTGTCATCAGATAAACCAAAGGTCGTTGATGCCTCTCGCTTATTTAGACAACCACACCGAGCTATTCGTCCTGGTCATATCGTGATCATCCTTCGAGGTCTTCCAGGTAGTTGAATTTATGTATTTTTTTCTGCCTTGGTTTGTTTCGTAGAGTTCAGTGTAATGAAGTTGTGATAGGCCAAAAGTTTTTCCCAAAACTAAGTGATCAAACCTTTTGCAGTAATGCATCTTTAATGTTACTTGACTCATGAGGTGAATGAACAGATTATTTGCAACCTGTAACACACTCTTATAGAATTGCAATTTTACGGTTTTTTCTTTACTTGAGTTTTAAGGCATATATGTTAGTAACTTAGTTTATGCAGGAAACTTTTCTTCTATATCTCTTTCCCCTGGGAGCATGCTGACTAATGCATTCATCAAAAATGAAAAGAGAGGATAAAAGACCCTTTACTGTTAGTAATTAGCCCACCAAATCCACCCACTCCGATGTTGTCAATTTAATTATAGATTAATGTGTTATGATACATTACTTTGACTTGGCATTTGAGAGAGTTTGCCCAAAAGAAAAATAATTGTAGATTGTTTGAGAGCTGAAAGGCGCTATCTGAAGGGTCTTGAAGCTGACTTTGGCATTCATTCCGTAAGCAAATTAGGCTTGGTAGGTTTGGGGGCTCTTATAATGTTTTTGCAAGTTTTATTGATCACAAGGATTCTAAATTCTAATTTGATGGAGGCACACTCTATTTCAAAAAATATTTATCTCCATTGATAATTTTGAGGATCTTTTTTTTTTTTTGTAAGAGGTAATATAACACCTAACTCACACACACAATTAGACCTAAGGTAACTGCTAAGGTGCCATAAGGATGAGTCCAAGCAACCACTCCAAAATGGCCTGACTAATGGAGGGTTGATGGCCCCTTATACACCCCTTGCGAAGTCAGTACCCAGCTGATGTGGGACTAAAGAGGGATAGTAATATTCTGCTAATGTATTTAGATGCTCAGCAGTGGTGCAGATATCTCTTGGAAATTAGCTGGTGCTTCAGACAAGATTCAGGAGCTTGTTTTCACCATTTGAGATTTCCTCTCATCATGTCCGTGGAGAGGAAATAAATCAATAATGGACTCAATGGAAAATGTCTTGAAACCATAGATGATCGATGGGACCGTTCTTCCTTTTTATTATTTTTTATTACCCTTTCAATTGACTCTTTGCTCTTTCTTGTCTCATCCAATATGATTTTGTTCAACCAATATGATCATTTATGTGGAAAAATAACTTTGTGTATGTTTGCAGGTAGTGGAAAGAGCTACTTGGCAAAGATGTTGCGTGACCTTGAGGTTGAAAATGGTGGTGATGCACCACGAATTCATTCCATGGATGACTATTTCATGACTGAAGTTGAAAAGGTGAGATATTGGCTTGCCATGTACGGCTAATCTTAAGCTTAGATCCCACATCTCAATTCTGAGTATCTTTGTGTTCTCCATTGTAAAATTGTTTCATTTATTTTCCTTACCTTTTTTTCTAAGCTTTAAGAAGCATTTTATCGTTGTATTAAGTTTTTATCTTTTAATCTACTGCCAAGGTTGAGGAAAGTGAGGTTTCTAAATCTTCTAGTTTGGTCAGAGGCAAGAAGGCAAATATGAAGAAGGTGATAGAGTATTGTTTTGAACCTGAAATGGAGGAGGTAATGTTGGTTGTCCGTTCCAGATGTTGTAATCTTAGTTTTTTAATTATATCTGGGAGAATTTATATGGATTTACTTACTGCTATTGGTATTCCAGGCTATATTCTTATGTATTTTATGTGCGATAAAATGGTAAATTTGCTGGCTGGATTTTCCTTCAAAATCAATTTTTTTTATATTGTCCTTTAATTATATCTGAACAAATCCTCAATTTTCTTCGTCTTTGTGGTGTTTAAATGGTATTGCCTATTATATGTTTTAATTATTTCTTTAGCTATTGATAATATAGTTCGAAAGAGTTCATTAAGTCTTAATCACTTTTATCTCCTCCATTTGATTCTCATCTTACTTTCTGTAATTGCTGTAGTGAACATTTTATGGTACACCAATTATTTTGTGCGCTTCTATTAAATAACTGGATGGCTATGATTTCTGGCTTTTATTGTGGTTTCTGATCTTGAAATTATGCCTCTGTCACAGGCTTATCGGTCAAGCATGTTAAAAGCATTCAAGAAGACCCTGGAGGAGGGGATATTCACCTTTATAATTGGTATGAGTTTTAGATTGAGTAACTGTAATTCTATTGAAAAAGACAAACCATAATATCCCGGCGCTTATGTGTCATTGTTTTTCCTTGTTCATATTTATCCATTTGCTAAGGTTATTAACAGTGTCAATAATTTTCATTTCTTTTGAGTTATTATAAGGCTTGAATTCTATGTTGGAAAAAGAATTCACATTCAGTGTCATGATTTCTCTTTTAGCCATAGATATTTAGTAAATTTTTTGGGGGATGTCTAGTTTTGGTGTTTGATTGCTTACTACTGATTTCTAGCAGTAGGTCCAGCCTCCTAGTTAGAAACATGTGTATACGGTATACCATAGACCATAGTTTAGGAAATTGAATGGGCTTCTCTTTCTATATTTTTATTATCATACAGTGGTTAGACCTAATGTATGTGAAAAAGAGAACCTGATGAATGGTTCTCTACAGTTAGTTGGCCTTTCACATTGTTCAGCAAGTTCAATGTTTTAGTGTGGTTATAAAATTAAGTGGTGGGATGCAGTGCCTGTGCACTGCTTTCATTTTCACTAACTACAGATGCAGTTTTGTTCGGCAATTGACCCCTTTTTCGCTGGTATGTGTGCCTCGTCTTAGTGGATGACCGCAATCTGCGGGTAGCTGATTTTGCTCAGTTTTGGGCAATTGCAAAGGTATACTCTCAGTTCTCTCCTTTTTAGAACCTTCGTAAGTATTTGTGCCCTCATTTTTCTGTTTCATGGAAAATGTTCTGAAGTTTTAAGAGTCCTCATATTCATATATAGATTCCCTTGTAGATGGACCACGACATGTTTATCTGCTGCATTTGCTGGACCACGGCATGCTTAGTGCTGCATTGGCTCTAAGTTGTTGAATTGTTGGAAGAGTTTTTATTTATTTTCTATGGTGGTAATGCACCTGCTGCCTTTGGGCTATATCTTGCACTTAAAATACCCGTGGATTTATCATATTCAAGAATATAGCTTTTTATTTGTTTTGTGTTTATGTGCCAAGCAGAATTTATAATGAGCTGAAACATTGGAAATGAAGCTTTTTTAAACAAAGCAATGAAAACTGGAAGACTTTATAAAGAAGGATCACTGTGTTGCTGTGCCCCACTAGGAGTGCAATAGAAGAATATTTTTTTTAAAATTTTTTTTATCAAGGTCCCATCTAGATAACTGGGAAAATCCGTATTTTTCTGCAGTTCAGATTTATTTTATTTTTGTTTTTTGATAGGCAAGTGTAATTGAATTAAGAATAAAATAAGGGGCGAACCAGAACCACATTTACAAAAATGCTAGCCTAAGAATGACATAGCACAAAACTGTTAGATACAGGCCGAAAACAACAGACCCATTCAGAACAAAAATTGGCTATCCTTGGATCGTTGAAGTCTTTAAGCACAAAGGACCAAGGATAGGGAATAGGGATAGCACAACATGATCCAGTTCATAATTTATAGAAATTTTCAATTGTTTCGTAGGCAGTCACTGGTCTCATGAGAGTCTTATTGAAGTCTTTATTACTGGTTTACACGCAACTTGGCGATCAATCTCCCTGAACGATTGGGAGATCGATGATTTCCTCCGTTTCTTACAAAACCTTTGGTCTTCCCTCCCTCAGACACAAAGTAAGGACACAAGGATTTGGTCTAGACTCTAGAGACCACCGTGATTGGTTTTCAGTGAGATCATTACGACAGAGTACAGACTTTTGATTTAGCTCCCTCGTGCACTTTTCTTCATAGGTTTGTGTGGAATCCCAAAATTCCTTCGAAAGTGCCGTTCTTCCTTTGGATCGTGGCTCTGAACAAGGTTCTCTCCTGTGAGGCTGTGACAACTTGAAAAAAAAAGAGCGGAGGATGGCTAACTGTTGTTATTTGTACCTTTACGAGGAAGAGTCGGTGGATCTTTTTCTATTACATTGTCTTGTTGCCTTTGAGATTTGTGGACACTTTCTCTCTTAAGTAGCAGTAGTACGGGTCTTCCCATCTTCCTTTCAGAACCTTTTATCAGTCACAGGTAAGTACGGATAGTGTCCGTGAGACAATCTGGTCAGTTTTGCATGAGGCCATTTTATGGTCAATCTAGAAAGAAAGAAATTCAAGAGTGTTTGAGGATTCTCCTCCTCTTTGCCTCGTTTGTGTGCGCGCATCAAAAAACTAATCTTGGAATGGTGGTCTATTCGTCACATGGATACAGATCTTGACGAGCTTCTTGGATGAAGAGAGTGCTCTAATTTCTTTCCTTCCATTGGTATTTTGTAGTAGATAGTGTAGTATTTCGATTTGTATGTCTTTGAACTACTTCCACCTTGGAGTTTACTACTCAATAACCTCCTCGCTAGGTTTTTTGCACTTGTAATCTCTTAGCTCATATATCTAATGTTTACAGATTAGGGAAAAAAACCTTAAGGCTTCGCTCTTTTGGTGGAACATTTAAAAGTGCGGAACATTAATATTTTGGAACAAGAGGCAAAAGTTTGGGATGAGAGGGGAGAGCGTTTCTAACCCTTTTACACGATGGTATCTCAGATTTATGGAGTTCAAGTTAATTAGAAGTTCCACATCCATGGAACTTAAAAAATCCAAATTTTTTGGTGGTACTTAAAAGTTCCATATTTGTAGAACTTTTACACTCTATGGAATAATATAATTCTAGACATTCAGTAAAATTAGGCATGAAACAATGGAAGTTCTAGACTTTAAAAGTTCCACAAGAAGAATGGAGCCTAATGGATCATGGATGGTCATCATCTTTGACTTGCACTTATTATTAAATTGTTGATGCTTGGTGTTAAGGCTGTGCATCTAACATAATGCAATTGTCCATAATCTTTGACGACCGGGTCAGTTATAAGTTTAATGTCCTCCACATATTTAATGCTGGCATGTTCCACAATATTTTTGTGAACAAGCAGAAAGCGTTTCTTGGGGGAGTGTCTCATTTTATCTTGGACGCAAAGCCTTTTTTTATACTTTCAGGCCATCATTGTTAATAAATTCCTCTTTGTGATTTTGCCAACAGCATCAGAATGTAGACACATGTTTCTGTCCTTATCAATTGGTTTTTGGATTTGTTGCTTCCTTAAATAAAACACATCTGTGATTGACTGTACTTAAAGCATCATTGATCAGTTAGCACGCTCTCTCTCTCTAGATTTTTGTTATTGTCCTTGACAATACTGGTCATTATTGTTGTTGTTGTTATTATTATTATTATGTGTGAACCCAGATATAGCAGTTGCTTGTGGCTGGACTTGTCATCTCTTGATACTCATCTCTCCCCATTGTTCACTATTTGTTGTTTTGGTACCAGCGGTCGGGCTATGAAGTTTACTTGCTAGAAGCTACATACAAGGATCCTGTGGTGAGTTTTTTTGTCCTGTTCCAGTTAACTGATTTTGATGTTTTGTGTTCCACATTATGGGAGTAAGCCTGAGAACAATTTAGGCGTGTTATGAACATTTGAACTTTGGAGCATTGTTTTCTTATATATATTTTCTCCAAGTGAATTGCATTCGGTGTTTGGACCACAATCATCAACCATGGTACTGGTGACTAGTGAATGTTATTATGAGAAAATTATGAATTGCATTTAGGGTCCATTGGTTTCTACATTATTTCTTTTTAATCTTCAGTTTCCTGATTTTCTGCAAGTTTAGAACTTATGAACAATTTTCTTTTTTTGCTTATGGAAACCACCATGGGCTACCTTTGCGCTGTAGTGCTTCTCCCGTGATACCATATGAGACCATTTCTCTTCAAAAGAGGAAAGCCTGGGACCTTCAGGAGGGAGGGTTCTAACTTCTAAGTGATATTTGGGGGAGGCCTTTGCTGCGGAGTCCCTTGGGTTCCTGGTGAGGGCAGAGTGCTTGACCCGCCCGCTGAGGGGATAGCAACATTTTTTTTTCCACTTCTTCTCCTACCGGAAACCCCTACCAAAGATGAAAAGGCTCCCTTATAATCAGAAGCACATGCCTGAAAAGGGCCTAGAACACTCATTTTAAGCAACTCTTGCCTGAGACAGCTAAACCTGGATTGGGCTCTTTTAACCTCTCTTCTTCAAAGGAAGACTCTCCTTCCAGGATCGGACAAGAATCCAAGTCTAAATTTGAGTCGATAGTCTCTGAGCCTTCTACTTCAACCTCTAGTCTTATTTATAAGAGAGTGAGTGAGAAGTGTGTGCCTTTTTGTTGATTGCTGCTGAATATGGTGCTTGTGTAACGGTGTGGAGTCATCACCGTACGGTTGTAGTATAGTCAGCTTAACTCCCTTTTGTTTAATAGTAGAAATGCATGACTGATATTCCTGTCCATAATGTTGCAACTAATTCTAGTATGTGGAAATCCATCCAAGTTCACTCTGGTGTACAATATTTGCTAAGTTGCACAGACATGGACAGGTGTCGGAGTGCCACATTGATGTCAGGTGTTGGAATTGGCGACCCCAAAAAAGAGGATTTGAGGACTCGGGGGATATTTCAACATTGTAGTGCATTGTTAATTAGGATATCTTATGATGTATATTATGTATTTATAAATAAGGGCATAGATGAATGTCATAGTGTTGTAAATTTATATCATGTACTTATAAATAAGGGTATTGATGATTGTAATAGTGTTGTATTCACAACCTATCAACCTTTAAAGGATAATCAAGAACACATACTCTATAGTGCATGTTAATTTATGTTGTGTAAATAATGATTAGAAGAAAAGAAAATCCAGAATTGTCCAACAACAATCCCATGTGTTTGACATGAAGAGTCCACGGCTCCACGCAAATATAGCAATAATCAGCCATTACATATGATGCACTGCCATGTAAAAAACTGTACTTGATTTGACAATTTTTTGACTTGATGTTCATATCCTTGTGGATTTACAGGGTTGCGCTGCTAGAAATGTTCATGGTTTCACCCTAGATGAGATACAAAAGATGGCTGGACAATGGGAAGAAGCTCCACCCTTGTACTTGCAACTAGACATCAAGGTCTGTCATAACTTATTTTTCTCTTGAGGAAGGACAGAACGTCGTTGCAATACACACACACACACACATATATTCTTCTATGAGCAGATGTATTATATGCTTTAGTTCTGCTCTCAGTTAGTAATACATTATTCTGCTGACATGACAGTCATTATTCCATGGAGATGACCTGAATGAGTGTGGGATCCAAGAGGTAATTATTTAAGACGTGCTAGTGCAATGCTTTTTCAACTACATATGATTGAATAGTTGAAACAGGAGCTGTAACTTTGTTTTATAAATTTTTTATGCTATTGTGATTAATAATTTTAAATTGGCCTCTGGTACCCTTCATGCAATATTCTTTGGTTGTCACACAAAGCATGTTCAAAGACTTCTATGAGCTCTTCTGGGCAATTGATATCAATACATGTCTTAATGTTCAATCTCCAAGCTGTACTTATCTTCCTGGAAATTATGCATGACAGCCATTGAATTTTCATTTTCATACAGGCTGTTCACTAGCAACAAGTTTAGGAAAAATACATTTATTCGCAAATTTTAAAGATGGTCATGCGTGATTGTAGTAAAACAAATTTTTAATCTTATTTTTCAATGGCCGTCAAAATCTACAAGCTCTCTTATTTGGTTAGCTGTTACAGAGCTTGACAATTTGTGTGGTTGATATCTCATTTTGGGCAACTGATCCAAAGACATCATTGTTCAATATGTCAAAAAGAAATGGCCTTCCTTTTCTTCAGCTTTGCTGGTAAATCATAAACTTCATAGACATCTAAAAGACTATAACCTAAGGAATTGGGAACTAAAGAGAAGACATTGTAACCATTATAATAACCATTTAATTATTTTATGCTATCCCTGCCAGGTGGACATGGATACAGAAGATGGGTCTTGTGAAGGTCTTTCTGGGTTGCAAGATGGCAATTCTCAAAAGACGATAGAACCACCTGTGGGAGATTATGAACTTGATGGTATTCTTTGACTTAAAATGCCATTTTCTGGTATTTCTTAGATAACTATCTGAGATTTTATGTATTTTAGTGATATATTTGTTTGTATCATGTTATCTAAGTTACTTTTGACTTGCAAATTTTGATCATTATAATGCAAACAGAATACTCAAAAGCAACAAATAACATGTTATCAGCACACAACTATGACAACAGCTTTCTCTTTTGCTGGATACACATTTGAAATTCGTTTATTATTATATGCGCGCGCGCGCACACAGACACATAAACTTATTTTCTTATGTATGTATCAAATTGTCGCAAATATGTCCAGTAGCTTGGAAAATCTCACAATGTTTTTTTGAGATTCAGAGAAAAATTAAAACTGTAGTGTCTCCCCTAAATTAAATATTATTTTTTCTTTTATAGAAGTCATATGAAAATATCAAATGATATTTCTTATTAATTTTTTTTTATCATCATATATATATATATTAAAAGAAGGAAAAAATACAAGTATAGTTCACCAACTAGTGAACCGACTAAGAAAAGAAGCACATAACTCAAGAGTAAAACACAGAAGAAGAACAAAAAAGCTCCTATCCGGAGTCAAGAATAGAGAAGAGCCCTAGTTCCTCACAATCTGAATAGATAAGAGCCCTAGTTCCTCACAATCTTCCCTAGCTTGACACTAAGACGAAATGACGTATCATATAAGGACTGCACTCAATCAGCTTGGATCTATTCTCAAAGACCCGACTATTCCTCTCTTCACAAACACACCAGCGTATAGCACCCGGGATCATCAATCATCCCTCACACCACTCTCAAATCTTAAGGGTTCATCCACATCTTTAAAGATCCGGCTAGTGTTATTTAAAGTTTAAGTTGGGTCTTTGCCAATATTTTCATATTCCAATAACTCCTGAGAAACAAGGTTTTGTGACTTGAGGAATGTAAAATCTTTGAAAAAGGTCCAAGGTTTTGTTGGACATGTGCAATGTTACAAATCTTGTTCTTGAGTTTTTATCTGTGCCAAAGTTTTTCTGAGGAGATTTTCAAATCTAGAGTTTTTTGGGGGTATTTCTTGACTAAATCTTGGCAATGATTAAAAATATTTAAAATTACATAAAATAGTAAGGAATATCATCAATTTATAAATTCATGAACCAGACTTCAAAACATTCACCATCAAGGCATCAACCATAATATTTCATTAATTCACCTCTCTCTCTCAAAGCATATAAGATTGATTGGAAAAAAAAGTCTCGATATTTTGAAAGAGAAAAAAGAAAAAAAAGTTTAAATCGCGAAATTTTGTAAATCTCTCTTTTACATGATAAAAAGAGAAAAATCATATTTCTCGTGAGATTTTTAAAATACCGCAATAAAACCGGGTTGTAAACTTTAGATGTTTTTCTCGATATTTCTCGCGAGATTTGTTACACTGGACATGTGCCCATGTGAGAGCAATAGAGGGCATTATTTCGACTAGGCAAATGTTTATGGATTTAAAAAATGAACCCACGTGTATACATTGTGCACAGGTAGTGCAAGTTGGATGCTGTTTTCTACTTGCGGACCCGGGCTAGCATTCCTTTGTAACTTGGATTTGCTCCATAACAAATTTCAAGTTGTGGGGTGCAGAGTTATATACTTATATTCACTCAGTATTTCGTGGAAATTTGAGTTTGACTTTATTTTAGGGAGTGTCAATAACAAGTGCATTATGTGTCTGTCTCCTGTGTGTGTGTCGGAGCAGAACTACAATACTAACAGAGTCCCATAAATACTAGGAATTCACTTGCACTAGTTTTTCTTGAGTGAGGCCGGGTTTTTGCTTTTTGTTCCTCTTTGCTGTTAAGAAATTGTACTGAGTTTTTCTCATAGTTCTTATGGCTGAGTTTACTGCTGAGTAAACTCTTTTATAAGTCCATGTACTTTACGATACATACATACATATATATATATATATATATATATATTTTTTTTTTTTCTATATGCTTGTTTACCGATTAAAAAAAAGTTGGGTCTTTTTGCTGGTAATGAAAACTTTACTACAGAAAACCCACTTAAGTTCATACTTATAATATCCAAATGCCTTAAAACATCATACTGATATTGTATTTTTACCAATAAAAAATATATATATTGTATTTTACCATTCCACTAGACTTCAATTTGCTTGAAAATTTGTTTCATGAATTTACATGTACACTTTTGAATCTTCTTAGGTTCTATGAAGGACACAGACCAATTCTATGCTGAGATAGATGATCCAACCGAAGAAGTAAAAGAACTGGGAAGGAGTAAATGGTCTGACAATTTGGATGAGGATGATTTTGAAAAAACCGAGGATGCTAATTGGAAATCAAATGCTCTTTCTGGGCTGATGCAAGCATATGGCAAAGGAAACAGATCTGTACATTGGGGTGACCAGGTATGAGATGTATTATATGTAATGATTTCCTCACTTAGCATTTACATGATCATATGAAGCTTATTCCCGTATTATAAACCTGATCACATTCTAAAATGTTTTACTAGTGCCTTGTTACTGGAAGCCAGAACTGTAATATTTTTCTGCCTCATGTAATACTAGGAGAAAGAAAAGACCATTGAGAATGAAAGAATACGTAGATCACTGACAAACAAATGTTCACTTTGAGCTACACCGCCATTTATGTGCACGTGGGTCGTAAACAATAAATGTGGCATTCAGGGGCTTCACATAACAAGCTTGCTACACGATACCACAAAGTTGGCAAGCTTGTTAGCCAATTAATTTCTCAATGAATATGGGAGATCTGACCGACATTCTATCTCTCTAGAGAGAAACCTATCTCCGAGCAAAAAGGAGCAACATACTATGGGAGATCAATTTCCCTTCTTAAGCATCCGATGACAAGTTGCGAATCTCCATCTTAGCTAGAGGACTCTATCAAGAATTGCAGCTATAGCCTTGTTGCCTCAGACCTTCAAAAGGAATGACTAGATCACCATTGTGGGAAAGATTGCAAACATTTCTACACATGTTAGGTGTTGTGCGAAAACATGATCTTAGTAAAAATAGAGAAGAAAGAGCACACAACCACAACAAAGATATACTTCGTCATGTGAGTAATTACATCCAGGGGTGCAGAAAGTCTATGAACTTCCACTATATAGAGATAACATGATACAAGGATCTCCACTCAAAGAAAGAGCCCGCTTTCTACGAGAGTTGCTGGAATTACCCGTGAGCCCAGCTCTCCCAAAGAATCCCATTCTTCCGAAGACTGCTGCTCCCCTAAGAGTTCCTCACTCTTCCCAAGAGCCACCTGCCCTCCCTGAGAGCTCTGCTCACTGAGTCACTGACACATCCCAACAATAACAAACCTACAACTTGAACCTTTTAAGATTCTCAAACCCAAATCTTTGATGAACTAAAAGTTCCCCAAAATTCTAATCCCACAAGGAAAATCCCATAATAATAGAATTGAAGACTAATCCTAACATAAGGGACACGATAAGCTCTGCAAAAGCCAATACTATCTTTAGATAGTATATAATGTAAACTAGAACATAGCAAAGCGAGAAGCGAAAGTGAGAAGCGGGAAGCGATGCTCAAAAAATCCTCAAGAAATGGGAAGTGAGAAATAGATATAGGTGCCTTATTCCCATAATATTAGCATGGCCAATGATTCCTTAAATTTTAACTTACTAGAGATATTTGTGGAGAAGTAGGCGCCTTACAGCCTTAGGTTCAATCCAACGATACTTGCTTAGGATGGCTTTAGACCCAGATCTATCCCATCACTTCCTGGATACATCCCCCACTTTGTTTATTAGACCCGAATCTTCCATATCAATTTTGTTTGGTAACTCTATTTTCATGGATAACCATGCTTCCTTGCCCTTTCAGTTTGTGTATTTGCCATTGCTACCCCTGATAACATTAGCTGTAGATATGCTTCCATGCTTTGAAAGCATCTTGCATATAGTCAATAGTCATACTGAGCAATTGGGCAGCGTCTACTTTGCTAAATGTGCCATGCCTCTTTTCTGATGACTAATCTGTTTTAGCTTGCTATAAATCCTTTTTGGAATGCCTACTTTACCATTTTAATAGTATATCTGTTATCACTTGCCTCTATAATTTTGTAGTTTATTTATTACCACTAGTCCTTTCAGGTTGGCAAGACTGGCTTCTCAATAGGTGCAGAAAAAAAGCTGAATGTGATGTCTTTAGTGATTGGGCATGGTGCTGGATACAATTTGGTTAGTTACTAGGCTTATCATAGTTGCTTCTTCAATTCCTGACAGCTGCTTGACTTAAACTAGCAAATTGTGAACTACTTTGAGCAGTTGAGATACTTCAGTTTCTCCCACCCAAAAAAGAAAAGAAAAGAGAGAGAGAGAGAGATCAGTTTCTTTCCTGTTTTCTCTTTTCATTAAAGAGTCGAGCTTGTAATCCAAATGTTTTTGCTTTCCACTTTTGCAGAAGTCGAACCCACTACTTGAAGAAGATAGTGCAGGTGCAACTGAGATCAGAGGGGAGTCAAAAAAGCGAAGCATTTTTAAAGAACAACTCCGTGCAGAGTGTGAGTCCTTCCGAGCAGTCCTTGACAGAAGGCGACAGCGGATCGGTGGGTTTGATGTGGAGGACGAATAGTACTAATTCTAGTAGGATATCCTTGGCTTTTTAGCCTCATTGATGTTATTCTTTTTTGGTGTCCTTTGATTCTTTTAATCTAGTACGAACTCTCAATATGAACTTTTATATAATGCAGGCAAAATGGAAACTGTTGTAATTTAATTAGAAAACAAATGTATGATTATTTTGGTTATTTGGGTTCTGGGTTGGTAAAATCTGGGTCAGACTTGTTAAAAAATTGAGCCACAGATCATGTTCCATGCGGTTTGAGCTATGGGCTTCGTCATTTACTCCATGAATCAAATTGACATTACAATGGTCCTTGGCCTGGTCTCACAAAGGCAGAGGCAGAGGTACTCTCCAATTGATGAATAACACTGTGTAGCTGTCTTGGGGCAAATTTGATCTGTTTGATGTTTGGCATATGATGAATTCACCAAATGATCCTATCTTATTTATGAGAGAATTTCTGGTCCATAACCGCACAGAGCACGACCTCTTGTCCTATGAAAGGAATGTTAACTTCACCAGTTACAATTTTGTGTGGAATGACAAGCCCAGGTCAGGCTCTTTCCATGAATTTTTCTTGTTGCTATGTGCAAGTATGTTTTCTTGGATTCCATGAAGCTCATTTCACTGTCACAGGTTTGAAACTTGATATCAAATTGCATTTGCGAAAAAAAAAAATGAGGTTCATCTTCAAGAATCAAGACCCACTACACACCACTTAGTCAACTAGACTTGGCAGATTTGTTATACTCCCTCTGATTGCCGCAAAGCTGATGCAAACCCAGTTGGCCAGCACGAACTGATGTCTCAGTGAATTGTCTTCTTTCCTTGACGGACGCAGATCATGAATGTGAATATCAATTACCTTGGTGATCTTGGAGGTAGCCATTGTGTAAGCAGTTGAGGCTGATTTGTTGTCAATACAAGCCTTTGATCTTCAGTGAATGGTTAATTCTTGGGGTTCATATTATTTTCCAGATATGGTATGTCCAAGAGTTTAGCTTGTTGAGCTATTTGGATTGAAGCATAGGTAGGGTGTGGCATAGCATTGAAGACACTTCTGCCTGTCAAAGGTGCAAATGTGGGGTTCCCTTTAGTTCGATCGCAAGAATATACTGTTTCTCATCTGTAAATGGGTTGCAGAAGCGAGGAGGTGGGACACATAAATGGGGATCTTGTGCAAAAAACATACTCTGTTAGATCACCTAAGAACAGAGAAATTGAACAGGAGTCTTCCACCTGTACAGGAATAGAAACCTTCTTTTCTTGCGTTTGCCATCACAGTGATTCTCTAAATAATAATTAACAAAGATGCAGTGGTTCACAAGAAAGTCCAAGTAATGCGGGTTAATCTCCAAGCAAGTCTTTATTTCTACTTGGACAGGTGCTAATATTGTGCCCTTTTCCCAGGCATAAGCTGCAGGTGTAAGTCCTACATTCAGAAACTAGAAAGCCTTTTTTTTGAATTACCACCACCTTGTTTACCCCAGTCCCTTGAGGACATGTCCGGCGATTATGGCCGCTTTCACCACACACCCTGCAATGATGATCTCTTGGGTCCCTTCTCTTCCTGGATTCACCCGACCTTGACTTCTGACATGTTCTTCGGTTATGGCCCTTTTCCCCACATAAGCGACATTGGAATCGCCTGTCCACTAATCTATCTTTAAGTTCTGGACAGTAGTGTCTCCTATGTCCTTCCCGACCACAGTTACTGCAATAAAATTTCACTCCTGCATGGGAACTTGGTTAATGTCAAGTGGATAAAAAAAATGACAACAGTATAATTGTAATATTTAGTCATCATGATTTCTATAGAGACGAGAAACTTATTGAGAAACTACCACCCTGTTCCAAGTCATGAACCATAGAAACCTCTCATAGTCCTGACTATTCTGTGAGAGTTGTGTCCCTACTATGTTCTTGTTTTCATGTACCCCTCACTCTACACACGAGAGTGCATATACCCACACATATCAAGAAGAGGGAAAGACATTCCTCACAATATGAAAAGAAGGAAAAGTAAAAAAGATAGCATTTCCATAGCCACGAAGAGAATAAAGACAGAAATGACAGCAGCTAAAGAAATTTGGCATTTTTAGAGCTGTGGATAGATGAGGAAGGTAAGAGAAGCACAAGATTCAGGTGACAATAAGCAGATACTGTGGATGACAAACTATTCAACTGTCCGGTTTGCTACAGATTTCCATCATCTTCACATTGAATGTCTCTACAGGGAGATTTATACATATACTTCAATTTTCCCGCGTCTTTTCAATCCTTAACATATATGCTACCCTAGTGTCTAATGACTAATCAAATCAACTCCATTTCTTAATGGATTTTCTTTACTGGCTTTATCAAAACTTAACCACGCTAATGACTTTATATACAAATTGAATGAGGGTTTAATAAGATAATCATAAATAATCAGAATTTCTAATCTTGAGATGTATTTGTAGAAATGACATCAGTGATTCCCCCAAAAAAGTGCTATTCCAGGCATCAGAATTCAAACTGTTACTGTCTTTCAGATTTTAAATAATGGCAGGAGTAATCTAATACCATATTCTATACATTATCATTGACAATGCTAGAGGAATCATCTAGCAACCACTCACACCTTCAAACCCTGAAGCTCTGAAACTAGGTTTGGGTCAGAGACTCAGAATTTTGTACATGCCATTCAAGCTGAAAAGGTTATAATATTTTACTGATATTTAATTTATCATCAACACTGGTAGGGGAAGAATATTAAAATCAATGGGACATTAGGTACATGCCACTAGGGTATATATGTGGAAATAAGATAAGATACATTGAGATCTGATGAAGTACAATTCCTGTTATGGGTTCAAAATTTGGGGTATCATGTTAGGATAAAATATTTAACTAGTGAAAATACACTGCAGATGGAAGGAGATTTAAAAGAGAAAAAATGATGGAAGCTAGAGAAGTTTCGTTGATATCATATCACTAATTCCTTCGAATATATGTACCAACCTTTCATGGATATGCTTCTCTTTCTACGGTTCTCTGGATCACGGAAGAAAGCTTTCAAAGCTTCAGATGCCCGTTTTCTTGCTGCAGGAGTCCCTTTAGCTTTCTGCGAAAGATTAAAATTCAATACTGAGTAAAGAATTTTGTAGTTTTTTACTGTAACGGATTTTGTGGGTTGATGCATTTTTCCTTCCAGTTTACCCCATGTTTCGGTGTGGCCATGGGCACCGCCGGGAATTTTGGTTAATAAATTTACTTTATTTGCATTCACTTAATGTTTTGTGATATTTTTGTTTTTCCAGATATATGTGATATGTTTGTAGATTTCCCATCTTATTCAACCGTGGAGCTCCACACCTGGGAGTATGCAATTTATCCTATAGGTTCAACTGAAATCCAAAGATGACCAGCGTGGGATTGGACCATATGGATTGACCAGTGTGGTCACAGATCATTTTGCATTGTCTAGTTTTACTTCCCTGAGATAACAGTTACGTCTTGATTATATCTATTTTATATGTTAAAATGAATCCTTGCTAGATATTAAACCGTAATATTAATGGTGTGCACCTGAATATTATGCCTGGCAGTAAAATATCACAGCAGAAGTGGAACTATGAATTTGTAAAATTTCTTGACCTTCTTTCACTACATCACAGGAAACATTTCAAAGAACTTCCACATGACAACAAATGATATATATATATATGGTGTGTGTGTGTGTGATGGCACTATGTGTGGGTGTGTGTGTACACAGTACACAGGGTCCATATTCTTGATTTTTAGCAACAAAAGGATCTTCAAAATCAAATTCCAAGCTCCAAAAATAGAGATTCTTCACATTCCAAACACCTATAAAAAAAAAGGAAAAAATTTCCTCACATTCCAGACCTTAATCGCAGCCACTCTTTGTGCATGAAGCTTAGGATCACGATGGATAATCTTCATTCGCTTACTAAATAATCCTGTTTTGGCATTGAGACTCTGCAAACATCCAACTAAAGAAATAAAGTTCAATTTATGGTCTCTCTATATATATATATATGCCAGATCATTGAATATATCTTCTACAGTGAACAGATAGAAACTATGTAAAATCTATAGAATGTCAAAGACATTTCAGCAGAAATTTGATTATGGGTGCTTTCCTCAATAGAAATATCACAACAATAATAACTCACTGACATTATATAAAATCATGCCAAAATAAAATAGTATGGAACTCCTACAAGAATTGAATGTCCTTGCATTTACAAATAGTCATTATCATCTACTGTTCTTAGGCTCTAGGATGGCCCAAAATACTTATTGATTGAGTGCAGATAAACTTTACTATAGCTCCAGACCCCTTTGGTGTATGCATGAGTAAAAAGTAACGAAGTAGACTTAAGGATCATTGACTTATACTGACAAAGGCTATAACTTCCCTATATTTTTACAGACATAGGTGATGCTCCTAGATGCTTAACTATTTCTGTAACATATAAAGAGTTAAATTTTTGTGGGTCATTAGATTAGGGATTTGTATGTAAGGACAAAGTGGTGAGGATCTGAGCTTATTCAGAAAAGGAAATTGTTTCAGGATATTCATGACAATATCATGAAGTTGTTTCTAATCAAGGATTTAAAATCGGTTTCGGAAGATGTATCGGTCCCAACCGAAACCTATACGTATCGGTTTTGGACAATACATATAAATTTTCCTTTTTTTTAAAATCAAATTAAATATTAAAAAATGAAATGAGTTTTTGGAACAAAATTTACCGAATATAAAATCATGGGAAGTGACTCAAAGACAAAGTAGCAAACGCACTTACAATAACACAATGAATTAAACCATAAATAACTAGTAAACAATACGTTTCATATCAATATAGATAAACAAGGGGCTGCCGAAACCTATATGTATCACCCGTTTTGTATCAGTTTCGGCTTACCATGTTTCTAATGTTACTCTCACAATTAGTGAACTGGATTTATTGTCATAACCTAAATTTTCCATGGGTTCGTAAAGAACCGATCTATTTAAACCGATCCTGAGCAAGTGCATAAATATACTCCTGAAAAAGAAGTGGATTTCTTACCACCACCCGATTGTTTCACAGAGAAAATCGGAGACAGTTTATTACATTCTTGACTGGGGGTTACCGAAAAGAAAACATTTTTTTTCACTTTTATTCTATAAAAGCCAATTATCCATCCAATCTAATATCGATTGAATGCTTGAGCACTCAGACTCTCGTGAGTCTGTATACAAAGTATCTTCTGTCTTCTACTAATTGGATTCCTCATCCGGCTTCTAATGTTACTCTGCATTTTAATTTGCGACATATTAACATAAACACATACATATTTATGTACGCTTGAAAATGCCAAACGCATCTCTAAAATTCTTAGTGTACATTGACTTGCTGTTTCGATACTCAATTGTCAATGTGAATGTGGAATATTTGATCCTTCCAAGTCTCATTTTTCTATCATCAAAACCTCAAAGGCTATTGTTCCAACTACTTAATGTATTAATTCCATTTCTAAGACGCACTGATACACAAAAGAGAGAGAGGTTCTAGAATTGAAGAGAGTAAACTAGGTCCATACAACTAACTCCTAAGCAAAGCTATTTGAACTAAAATGACATCAATCTGATCCAGTTGCCTCACAGAGATTAATTAGCAAGAGTAATTGATACCTCCAAGAAATGAAGACCAAAAACTGGAGTGAGAAGATTTGACACAGCCTTCTAGGGATGTCCTTGAACTGAAGGTACTGCTAGTTTGCCAGGATAAAAGAAATAGAAGAAGCTTAACTAGAAGTAAAAGTAGAGGTGAATGACTTAAAAGGGCAAAAAAAAAAAAATGACAGGAAAAAGGATGCACGTTTTGAAGAGCAGAAGATGACTCAATGAATGGTAGAATGGCATCAAAGGAAGGGAACTAATTTATAGGTAAGAAAATCTTGTTACCTTAAAGTATATTACACCTATTTTTCTATGGTTCACATATTAAACATTCATGTGGAGTGATGCCTTGACTCAAAAATCATACCAACCCACCCTTGATCTAGATTATATGCTCAATGTTAGTCTTTTGGGCAGTCAAAAAGAGTTTGGGAGGTTGTCCGAACTGGTCCATCATCATTGAGCAGAAGCAAATCAAAACAAATAGTTGGGATTTCCTAAACTTCATACAGTTTCGGTGGTAGCTAAACAAGGGTGGCTTATTTTCAAGTGATGACCAAGCATGCCATGTGGTGCACATCCATGTCATGCATAGAGACTTTCGTCCACACTTAAGCATTAGTTTCCATTTATAAATCTATGGTAAATATATATATGAGTATAATGTTAGAGAAAATAGAGTGTTAGGAGAATGAAGTATCATTGTAATAATGAATGCCATACAACGAATCATTATTAATGGTATCTCATCACAATCATGATAATAACGTATTAGATTAGGATCTATTAAGATTATTCTAGCTTATGAGTACCTTTCTAGTTTCCATATATTAATTTGTATGTGGTGAGTGCTAATTTTTTTCCTAATCAGTAACATGGAGTGTTAACTGTTTTCTTCATAAAGTATCATTGTAATGAATCTAATGATGTATGTGATACAATGAATATTTATGTAGTGTATCTCCTTTTACAATCAAGATAATATCTTATTAGATTAGAATCAATTAGTATGAGCAGTCATACTTAGATTTTATCTTACATTAGATATTTGTGGAGAAATAAGTGTCTTAGGTTCCAATCCAATGATATTTGCTCAAGGTCTACACCATAGGCTGTAGACTCAGATCTATCCCATCTGATCTCACTTCCCATATACATACCCCTCTTTGACCACTAAATGAGACGTTATGAAAGCCAGGTTCCAGAGTAGAGAGTTCGGGAAGCAAGCATCCCACCATGAAGATAGCTACAACTATAAGTCTATATCTATGTTCTAGATTACGTGTAAAGTACCTTTGGATTTTGATAGTATATATATAAACCTTTATTTAGGGGTATTGTAGATAATCAACTTATCAATAAAATTTAATTTTGTACATAGTTACCGGAGCGAGAAACGAAAACGAGAAGTTAAGCGAAAGCGAGAAACGGGAAGCGAGACTCAAAAAAACCTTAGAAAATGGGAAGCGATAAATGAGATATAGGCTCCCCATTCTCATTATGTTATTTATGGGTAACTATACTTTTGATTTTATCTTACATGAGATTTTTGTGGAAAAGTAGGTGTCTTAGGTTTCAAACTGACAATACTTGCTTAAAGTCTACACCTTAGGCTATAGACTGTGGTCTACCACATCACTTCACACATACAGCTCCCTTTGACTACTAAATGAGACGTGATGGAAGCGAGCTTCCTAGGAAGCGAGTCTGTCCGAGGAAGCGAGCTTCCCACCCTATACATAGCTTCCTTGCAACTATGATTTTATTACACACTAATATATATATATATATATATATAAAGAGAGAGAGAGAGATAAGTACCGTTTAGTCACCCTAAATAAAAAAATATCACTTAAAAGGGCATGGTTTGAAAAGTTTTACCAAATAGAGTATGTACTCCAATATTACCCTTATCCTTGTTTGGGCTTTATATGCATAGCTAAGAGGTAAATATGTCAAAAGCATACCTTTTTAGGTAATAAAAAAGCAAAGCATGCCTTTTTTGAAAAATATGTCAAAAGCATGCCCTTTTAGATAATAAAAATGCAAAGCATGCCCTTTTAGGTGAAACGCCCATATATATATATAACCAATTGACATCTTTATTGCAGTTGGAAAGTCTGTTATCTGTCCTCACCGTAAGAAGTAACCAATTGATGAAAACTGAGAAAAAGACGGCGAAGATGGACTTAAAGAAGCAAGATATCATTAAATGAGAATGGTTACATCCAGAAAACTGCGAATCTGAAAAAGGTCAAAGCAGACAACTAACTCTTAGGGATCGGCTGATCTTTAAACCAACTTCAGGAGGTGGTGATTGGTATACACGCTTTGATTTTCTTCTCTCTTCCAACTTTATATCTAGGTTATCTACTTCATCATCCTCTTTCACTTTGAGTGGAGAGCTACAAAGGAAATAAGCATTGAAAATGAGTATATCCTAGAGAATATTTTATAATTAACTTACTTTACTCATCAAATAACTACAATATATAACACATACATGCTGTCTATATTAAATAGTTCTAGAAAATTACTTTTCAGAAGTCAATGTGCATTGAGGTTCATATTATTCATTAATAGATAAAGACAACCGTAATATATGGTACAATAGCAATGAAAATTTTCCATTGCAATGAATATGTTAGATACAACTACTTAGAGAACTTTAAACCTGAAATATATTTAATCCCTTCCAAAAGAATCATCATGGTTCAAAAACTCAGCGAGTCACCCGAGTAACTCAGCAGAGTTTCTCGACTCGATAGAGTTTCGAGTCGAGTCACCTCATAACTCGAAGGAGACAATATTTGGCGAGTTACTCGGGTGACTTGGTCGAGCCGAGTCGAGTTTTTTGACTCGCTAGACTAGGTCGAGTCACGAAAGGGTATTTTTATCATTTTCATTTTTATTTAAAACCTAAACTCGAACGTCACACTGTTTTTGCATCATATTGTTTTGGGGTTGCAAAGCCAACCCACTATAGGTTTTGTTAAACCTAACTTTTAGGTTTGAGGCTGCAAAACCAGCCTACTTTGGGTTCTTTTAACCCAAGTTTTTCAAGTTATTTATAGTTCAATCTTGGATAAAATGCCAAGAAATATATATATATATTCCGAGTTAGACCGAGTCGATTTTTTTTTTCGAGTTTTCTGAGTTACTCAACCTGGCTAACTTTCAAGTCAAGTCGAGTTTTTGAGTTTTTAAACCATGAGAATCATTCATGAAAAATTGGAATGTGATGATTTCTAGTCCCTCCCTAATGTTTACATGAAAAATGAGACATGAGAGGGATCTTGATTCGTGAAAGGAGTTCCATGTATCCAACTTAAGACTAATCAACAAATGTCAACATGACGAAGTGAGATTGAATCGTAACAAAGATAAATTAAGCATACTTAAACCCAACTTTTGTTCTTTAGCAAATGAATCCATGTGATCCATGAAAAGTCATCAACCACTATGTCAAAAGACTCAAAAAAAAAAAAAGGTAGGTCATAGGTGTGAGAACCCCCAACAGCATTATGCACCATATTAAAAGGACACAGAATAGATGTATGGGCTATATGAAAGTTTAACAAATTCTGAACGCCATGGTAATTTTTTTGAGGTATAGACCTTTCTGTAATATCAATGAATATGTTTTATGGGCTATTATACCTCTGTCTCACTGTGATCCCCATCTACAAATAGATTCTTCCTAATGCCTTGCACAACATCTATATCATCCAATCCATTCATTAATCATTACAAAACATTTTACAGATATATAAATCCAGGTTCAATTTAGTTGGATATGACTTGATCGATAGCAATGATAAAGTTTAAGACTTGGGCTTTAACAAGTATGCCAACGGCAATGGGTGGAGTGCATGCATGTGAATAAGTTAAAAAGGAATTTCTGTATACCGCACGATCTCTCCCTTAGAGTTTCTTCCTTTCTCTTCTTTCCCCTAAAATTTCTCTCTACTTATCAAAGGATTAGTAAGTTTAATTTTCTTTTATTATTATGAGGTTCACAAAATCATGTGCAATATGGGCAATCAGAAGCAAGTAATAAAAGAAAACAACAACCTGAATTTACAAAACCAACAAATATGTAAGTTCAGATACGGAAGTGAAATGTTTACATAGAGCGAGCTTTCTCCCATGGTCGCTCATCAATTGACTCTTCCCATATCACGCAATCTCCCAAGCACTGCCGACAAGTCCTGATACCCTGTTATCACTGGGGCAGAAGTAAATATGTGCAAACTTAAGGAAATATTATGTATTCTTTATAAAGAGTGTGTTAGTGACTCAGAAGCAACAAAGATTATTGGTGAGGTACCTACCAAGATACCCGCAAGCAATTAATAGTAGTTAGGTAAAATGAAGAAAACCAAATAACTACTTTACTATGCCATTCAACCCCTCATTTTCTACGTAACAAGTAATCAAATAATATAGAAGGACATTATGCTAAGAATCATTTCGGAAAAACTAGGATAACAATTCTGCATTTTTGCATGTTTGAATCTTCAGTGTTTATCTAACCAGAGGGGGAACAACCTATGCAAGTGATATAGAAGATTGTGGACAGGAGCCTTCACACATTATTTCATAAGAATTAATTTAAAAAAAAAATAGCAGATAAGTCAATCCTTTGTTTCTATGTGAGAACTATATGGAATTAGATATTCGAAGCAGGCAGTAATGTGTACCTTCCCATTACATTGTGAACAGTCTAATCTAGATCTTTCAATTCCGCACTCCGTACATGGTGTATAACCCCTTCCCCTACAACTCGGGCAAGGCAACTCTCTAATATATTGGCCGTTTGGACCAAACCAGGACCTTGGTTTGGGTGCACCAGAAATATCATTCCTGTGAAGAACAAATTAGAAGTCATATATGACAATAGAACATTAGCTAGACACCATATATAAAGACCCATGAATCTAAATGTACTAGTATGACTATAATTATCCAGCATAGCTTAGAACAGTTTGTTTAAGAGTAACTTCATGGGAAATTGTAGTAATTTCCAGTGCATTTTATAACCATGATTTTCATCAGTAATGAATGTCTGTTCTTCATTAGCCATCCAGTTGGCATACTTGTTTTCAACAATTTCAGAACCTTCTATGATCTTTAAATCGTTAGAATGTAGATGATGAATTGCATGCTCTATTAGTGACATGTATCTATAGATAAGTCAAAATTCACCTTTTTTTTTTTGTTGGATTTAATACATCAAAAACATATAAGTGGAAGTCTGGAAGAAGTAAACCTCGGCTGTAGATCAACATCGAGTCCAAACAGCTCGTCTGAAGGATCATAACCAGACTGCCAACAAAAATTCAGAAAAAAAATTGTCTCAAACTCATGGCAGGAAATACATTCTTGTCTGAATTATCAAATTTTCAAAAAATAAAAGGGCTGATTCGAGTAAATATCAGATAATCGCTGAATCATGTGAATTGAAACAAAGAAAATAAAAGATGAAAGAGCTATGCCTGGGTTTGTTTCGGCAATGAACCCGATTCGTCGTTCATCAAAGAAGAAACTCTGAAAGAACTGAACCCAATCCTTCGATTTGAATGGACAAAAATCCAGAAATTTCCGTTTCTCCGTCTCCATTGAGGAACCAGGAGTCGAATAGATGAACAGATTGAGGACATTTGGAGACAAATCAAACAGAAAAAAATCTAGAAATTCGAGATCGGGAAGTGAGGGAGTTCATGTGTTCATGTGTGTGGTGAGAAAGAGAGACAAACGGGCGCGCTTTTCACCTGTTTGGATAGAGTCATATTCAATCGCGATTGAGAGTTTAATCGCACCTACAAGTCACGTGTCACTTTTAACCATTATTGTGAGGGTTAAAGATTTTTAATCAGAGTTAAAAGGGCGGTTAGCGATTGAACTCTGGTCTAGGGGTATGGCAGTTGAGACTTGAGACCCACCACCACCAACCTGTCCACAGGTCAACATGTGTCATTGTTAACCCCTATTAACTGTGGTTAAGATTCACTAACCCTTATGGTTCAACAATCTAACCTTAGTTTTTAAAAAAATATTAACCCTAAGGGTTAAAAGTTCCTAACCATAGTTAATTTTTTTAAAAATAATTTTCTAAAAACCAAGTTTAGATTGATGAACCCTAAGGTTAGTACATCTTAATCATAATTAATAGGAGTTGACAGGTACACGTGCTAACCTATGGGTACCGAGTTGAATCGCGATTGGCTGTGATTCAAACTCCTAGATAAATGATTACCCTTCCCCAAAAGCCAATTGCGATTGAACTTGGGCAGAGTTCAATCACACCCACATACCAACACATGTTTCTTTTAACCCCTATTAACTGTGGTTAAGATTAGTAATCTCTATGGTTCAACATATTATCTCCCCTCAAGGAGCATTTAGGGTGGGTGACAAATCTTGGATGATATTTTGATAGCGAACGAATGCATCGATGATATGATCAAATCTAAGGAACCTAGGATATTGTGCAAAGTGGATATGGAAAAAGCCTAGGATTACGTTATTTGGAAGTTCTTGGGGGTATGTGATCAAACGGATGAGGTTTGGTCCAAAATGTTGTCAATGAATTCCGATGTATATCTCATCGGTAACATTCTCAATTCTCTTTAATGGAAGTGTGGCTGAATACTTCAAAAGCTCTAGGGGCCTTAGGAGGATCCCCTCTCTCATTTTCTCTTCACTATAATTTCGGAAGCTTCGAGTAGGATATATTCCTGAGCCAATTGTACTGTTTTCAAGGGTTTCAATATTAGAAAGGATAGCCTACAAATCTCTCACCTCTAATTTATAGATGACACCCTGATTTTTGCAGAGCATCTCATCATGATCTGATTTTTCTTAGACGTCTTCTACATTGTTTTGAAGTCATCTTTGGTTTGCAAGTCAACATGTCCAAATCAAAAATAGTAGAAATTGGGGAGGTCTTGAAGTTAGACAATCTTGTAGCTTGCCTCAGTTGCCGAGTTGAGTCCCTCCCAATGGTGCATCTGGGCATGCCACTCGGGCCAGTTTCAAATCTAGGATAGTGTGGACCCTGATTTAGGATTGTGAAGCGGTTGTCGAGTTGGCAATCGTCTTGTTTTTTTATATCAAAAGGTGAAAAATTAACCCTCATCCAAAACACCTTTAGCAATATTCTCACAAATTTTATATCAACGTTCATCATTCCTCAAGCAATAGTAGCATCTCTTGAGCAGATGCGGAGCGACTTCCTTTGGCACAAGAGGCGGATCTGTTTTAAATATCATCTAATGGATAGGTTACTATTTGTTGTCCTAAGAAAGCAGATAATTTGAGACTCTTTAACTTTGGTATGAGTTTGTGTAGCTGAGCTTGCCTCCCTCATAAGTGTCATCATGCCTCAAACGATTGGTACCCGTTTTGAGTAGTGTTCGGGTGATGCTTATGTTGGGTTGCAAGTGTGGTTGTGTGTGTGAGTGTATGGGTGTGTGTTTCGTTTGTCTTGCCTTCAGCTATTGCCTTGTGGTGTAGTTAAGTTAACAAAAAAAAAAAAAAAATACATTTACACCCCATGAGGTTTGATGAAAATACACATAGACCCCCTTAAGTTTCAGAAAAAACATTAAGTACCCATACTTTTCAAAATAATGACACTAACACCCCTTCCAATTGACGGTTAGTCAATTGATGGAATAGTTATGTCATGTGATCAAATGGTATAAACTACCAAACATGCCCTCTCTACTAATTTGTCATTTCCCACTTTTCTTTTATACGAAATTGCCCTCTATGGTGATAACCGGTTATCACCCCTTGAAGTAGCCACGTGTCCCTTCTGACACCCCTTAACTGTGGTTAAGATTCACCCACCCTTAGGATTCACTCACCCATCCATGTGTCCCTCGTGTCCCTTTTCTACCATATTAATTCTTTTTTTAAATTAAAAAATTTAAGGCTTTTAAAGATTAAAATATTTTTAAAAAGAATTAATATTTTTTTTAAAAAAGCCAAGGATGGGCGGGTGTATCTTAGGGATGGGTGAATCTAACCCATTTAAGGGGTGTCAAAAGGGACATGTGGCTACTTCAAGGGGTGATAACTGTGGTTAAGATTCACCCACCACTAAGGTTCACTCACCCATCCACGTGTCCCTTTTCTACCATATTAAATATTTTTTTTAAATAAATTTTTTTAAGGCTTTTTTAATATTAAAATATTAAAAAAAGGAATTAATTTTTTTAAAAAAAAAAAACCAAGGATAGGTGGGTGTACCCTAGGGATGGGTGAATCTAACCAATTTAAGGGGTGTCAAAAGGGACACGTGGCTACTTCAAGGGTGATAATCACCCCTTGAAGTAGCCACGTGTCCCTTTTGACACCCCTTAACTGTAGTTAAGATTCACCCACCACTAGGGTTCACTCACCCATCCACGTGTTCATTTTCTACCATATTAATTCTTTTTTAAAAATTAAAAATTTGTTTATAAGGCTTTTTTAATATTAAAATATTAAAAAAATGATTTAATATTTTTTTTAAAAAAAAAAAAACCAAAGATGGGCGGGTGTACCCTAATGGTGGGTGAATCTAACACCATTTAAGGGGTGTCAAAAATGACACGTGGCTACTTCAAGGGGTGATAAAGTATAGGATTTCACCACTTGAAGTAGCCATGTGTCCCTTAACTGTGGTTAAGATTCACCCACCCCTAGGGTTCACTCACCTATCCACGTGTCCCTTTTCTACCATATTAATTCTTTTTTAAAATTAAGATATTTTTTTTAAGGTTTTTTTAATATTAAAATATTTAAAAAATGAATTAATATTAAAAAAAAAAAAAACCAAAGGATGGGCTGGTGCACCCTAGGGGTGGGTGAATCTAACCCCATTTAAGGGGTGTCAAAAAGGACACGAGGCTACTTCAAGGGGTGATAACCGTGAGAGGATTTCACCCCTTGATGTATCCACGTGTCCTTTGTGACACCGCTTAAATGGGGTTAGATTCACTCACCCTTAGGGTACACCCGCCCATCCTTGGTTTTTTTTTTAATATTAATTTTTTAATTTTAAAAAATATAGGGATACTTAAAGTATTTTCTGAAACCTGATGGAGTCTATGTGTATTTATTTTCATCAAACCTTAAAGGTGTAAGAGCATCTCCAACCCAATTTCTCTACTTTTACTCTACTAGAGTTTTCTTAAAATAAGGGGCACTTTTTCTCCTTGCAACTCTACCCCCACTCTTTCCTTCTTCTCTATTTTTAATTAAATACTCATTTTTTATTTCTTTTTATTTTAACATTATTGTAACCGTTGAGAGTTCAATTGCACTGCATCCCTATTTTTTTTTATTTCTTTTCTAAAAACTAATATTATATTGTTAAATCCCAAAGACTAATGAATCTTAATCATAACTAGTAGAAGTTAAAAGAGACATGTGTTGACATGTGGGTGTGATTGAACTCTTCCTTATTAGTTCAATTGGAATTGATTATAGCTCTCAACTCTACTTCATATTCAAATTATTTGACAAGACTTTAAAAAATATATATATAATAATAATAATAGGGAGGGGGATTTGACTCCCTACTAGTAAGGAGCCAAATCTCCAATCCTATAGTAGGGATTGCATATACGAAGTGCGTTGGAGTGCTTAAAATAGGGAATGCATCTCTACCGTAGAGAAGAGAACTCCTCCAAGGGAGTGCGTTGGAGATGCTCTAAATGTATTATCTCATATTTTTTTTAAAAAAAAATACTTAGGTATGAGTGACATTTCGTATCTCCTTGCCATAACCGGAGAACAATGCCTCATCCAATCTCAAGAGATTTAGCAGCATCCCAATGCTCATGCACCGTTCCTCATATAGCAGCCATCTGCCTCACAGGAACGAACAGCCACTGAAGCATTAAACATGCTCACCAGAGAAAACATTAGCAGCATCCCAATGCTCATGCACTGTTCCTCAGATAGCAGTCATCTGCCTCACAGGAACGAACAGCCACTGAAGCATTAAACATGCTCACCAGAGAAGACATCGACGCTTTAGAAGGCCTTATCCAACCTTTTCGAGCCATCGAAAAGAAAGACGAAGGACCATCTGAATCTGCCTTAGAAGAAGACCCGATCACTACATGGGTACACCGTTTTACACTACACGGGAGATAAATGTGTACCCATGTAGTATAAAAAGAGAGCTCCGCATGATGCAGGCTCGGCATGAAAATTAATCTCTTAAAAAAACAAAAAAGAAGCCACCGACACTACAGATACGAGTCGACGAAAGACCACATGGCTACAGTTGCCAGTACTCCTGATTCGTTTGCTTTATCTGATACAAGGACAAGACACGTCAGCAAGCATTTTTGCTTTCGGCAAAAGACAGAGACACCTGTCCCCGCTTTAGTTAAAGCTTATCTATAATTTCAATGTAGGGTATCAGAACCTAGGTTATCTTAAAATCACAAATAAGTGCCTACTTTGAAAAGACTTCTTTTCACATACTCAATATTTTAAGTACAAATAAGGACCTACAATCTATTTCAGTTAACAATAGTCAGTAATTTTGATTCTAATGCCAAAAATACCCATATCACTTCCAAGTGAGGCCAATCAGCTCCTTGAACTATTGAGATGGAATCATCGTCAATCACGATTGAACTTGGGGAGAGTTCAATCGTACCCATAGGTTAACACTTGTCCCTGATAACTCCTATGAACTATGGTTAAGATTAATTAACTCTTAAGGTTTAATAATCTAACCTTAGGTTTTAGAAAAAAAAAATATTAAACAAACTCTTTACTTTAATTAAAAACTTTTAACCCTTTGAGAGAACTTTTTTAAAATATTTTTTCTAAAAACTAAATTAGATTTTTGAACCTAAGGGTTAGTAAATCTTAACCACAGTTAATAAAGGTTAACAGAACCTATGTTGACCTATGGGTAAACAAAAAACAAGACTTAGACTTAGTTCCAGCTTGATCCAACTTGACACCGAAACCCTCCCTAAGAGCCTCCCGGAGTTTATACCGAAAGTCTGCCAATGATTTATAATAATTAGCCCACCATGCATCCACGTGTCTCTTTTAATATTCATTTAACTATGATAAGCTTGAAAAAATTAAGGTTAGTATTTTTATTTTTTGTTTATAAAAATCAAGGTTATATTGCTTAACCTTAAGAGTGAGTGAGTTTTAACCACCATTGATTGATAGGTGTTAAATGAAGGGCATGGACCAATGGAGACCGTACATTTGACTTTTTCAATGAGCTTTTGCTAAAGGAATGAAATTAAATCCTCTACGATTATGGGGGAGTCCGATTACACTCCCGAGGTTGCCACATGTCCCTTTTGACACCTCTTAATAGTGGTTAAGATTCACCCATCCCTAGGGTTCACCCACCTATTCATAGATTTGGAAAAAAAATTAAACTTATTTTTAATAATATTTTTTCTAACCACGGTTAAAAAATGTTTTTTTTTTAAACAAAGGATATGTGGGTGTACCCTAGGGGTGGGTGAATCCTAACCACAGTTGAGGAGTATCAAAAGGGACACGTAGTGACCTTCAGGATGTAACCACACCCACACCCAAAGTCCGGTTACAACCATTAAGGATTTCATTCCTTTGCTAAACCGGAAAGACAATATATAAATATTTGATACACAAGTATATATATTAGGACCAGGACCCACTTAGTCAATGATGGCTAGGACTATTTTTGGCATTAGAATCAAGATTACTCACGGCATTTAACGGAATTAGACGGTAGGTCTTATTTGTCCAAATCTGGAAATATTGGATTTGTGAAAGGGAATCTTTTTAAAGTAGGCACTTATTTGTAATTTTAAGATAACCTAAGTTCTGACTTTTGATATGGAAATATCAAGTCCGCACTCTATATTATCGAGTTTTCATAAGAAATTCCTATCTTTGTAAACTCTTAGAAGCATACCAGTCGGAGTTTTTAGACGCTTTCAGAAGAAATTCCCTTCTTTGTAAACTCTTTAGAAGCAGACCAGTCGGAGTTTTAGACGCCCTCCACACTTTCCAATTGCAGACAACTAGGTATGGCATACTAAGCCGCGGGAGTAGCCCGACGGTCTTTCTATTTCTGTATTTTCATATGATGCAATAATATTTGTTTTGTTTTTATGTTCCCTTTATTTCCATTCTCTATATTAGTTTATTTTTACTGTTCTGACGAACAAATCGTCCAGGATAACTGTGTCAAAACCAAACTTGAGAAATATGTCCAGACCAGATGCCGTTACACATCCCGTGTTAGCCGTTAGGCGTCTGGCATGCTGAGTCTAAGATGAGTCCTTACGTCTCGTAATAAACTAGGTTTGGATGGAAGTAAAGTGAACCATAACCACAGGAAAAGCTTAGAAGCATCGGAAGACAGTATATAGATATGCTAAGAGCGGATCTGAAAGGCCTCCCTCTCTCTTACCTTGAAGAAAATTATATTCAAATCTGCAACCGGGGAATGCTTTCGAGACCGCAAAGGGCTGAGACCATAGCGAGACTGCGCATGTGATGAGCGGATCTCAAAAAAATAAAACAAAGATTTATGAAAATTTTAAGATCCGCTCATCACATGCGTGGTCTCGGTATCGTCTCGGCTTTGCGGTCTCAATAGCAAAGCCCCAACTGCAACCTTTCCGCAGCCACAGACATTTAACTCTTTCTTGTAAACAGCCCCCTCATTCTGGTATCAGAGCCTTCTTCTCGGTTCCTATTAGTCAATATGAATAGACCACCCGATCCATCCAGATCATCCAGGGTCCATGACCCGAATAATCAAATAGATTATAAACAGCGACTCCAACAGTATAACCAGTACTCACCTACCAGACAATTACCAGTCATATATGGCTCAGGATTACCTCTCGGAGCTGCCCGAGCTTAAAGGGAAAAGTTGTCACTGGGACAGAAGTCAAAATGATGGGGACAGGTGAAATGACTTCTGTCACATGCCCATTGTTTGCCCCCTGACATCTGCCACATGCCCATTGTTTTGTGGATGCCCGAGCGCTAAGCTCGGGTAGCTACCAGAGGTAAACCTGAGCCGTCATATATACTAGCCAACCCGTATACACATGCAAAGCAAGAAGGCTTAAGTATAGTCCAGCAGGCTATAGCTAACTTCGAAATCTAAGAAAGACTTAAGACACAATGATCCAGCAAAATATGCTATGGAATCCATTTCCAAAGCTTTCGACATCCTCTGTCAAAAGATTCTTCAGAATAGCCAGACACAGATAGATAAGACACTTGCAGAAATACGTATTCTAACTACGCAATTTCAGCAATCAATTTCTAAATTAAACACTACGTTAGAAAATATACAAAGACAAAATGAAGACAATACTACGAAAATATTAAGCAATATGCATAATATGATTAGTAACAAAGAAGACATTAATATGCAAGCTTTAATTGATTTATTTCAACCCGTTTTAGAGCATATAGACAAAAAATTGACAAACTTAGGAAACAAACCGAGTCAGACAAACATAGTCTAAAATACAGAAGCTCGAAGACAAGCTAAAAGACTTGGAAATACTTTTAGAAAACTTTGTAAAGGAAAACCAAGCCTATACACAAGAGACAACTAAGATTGTGAAAAATCTTATAAAGATACCTCCAGACAGAACTTTACTCTTAAAAGATTTATTTACAAATCAACAAAGAAGTACAGAACAGACAAACGAAAATGGTAGAAAGATAGATCTTATTAATGCAAGATTAGAATCTTTAAAGACAACCATAAAAGAAGAGAAGCCCCTAAAAATACAGTGTTAGCCACTTCATTCATCGATAGAAATATCAATGATGGAAAAGATAGACAAAATCTTAGGTTCGAAAAGAAACCTATAGGAAGTCATAGCTTAAACATAGAAGCAAATATGTTTTTAGCTAAACAGCTAAGTAGACAACTTACGACTCGACTAGATGAATGTAAGCTACCTGCCATTACATGGTATAAAAATAATATGACACTTGAAACTTATATCCGTGATAATATAGCAAAAGATAGATTACCCGAGCCAAGATATAAAGACAATTTCATTAAAGGTAAAGAACCTTTAGGAAACGACTATCAAGTCACTAGATGGGATAACACCCTATCTATCGGTAATAGTTATCAGACAATTCCATTATTCAAGGAAAAATGGATAAACAAGTATCGTAGCAAAGGCTACAAATACATGACGTTTGGATTATTCCAATGCCGCATTCAAGGACTCCATTTACCAAGCTCTCGATTCAGAGTTTGTGTTGTCCTTATAGACAAACGATGTCAAAAGTTTAAAAACAATGTTATCGGAATGGGAGAATCAAGACTACATGACAATGTAGCTTATTTTCAGGTAATCCCCGGCTATACAACCTCAATTGATAGCCTAGACCAGTATAAACTTGTCATAGACACAATTGGTTATAAAGAACTGTAATTTCCCCAGAGAAATCAGCTCTCAGTCCAATTTCAGACCTTAGTCATGTTTCACGAGCATCCTCAGTCAGGATTACTCACTGAAATACCACTTGACAACAACTTGTTGTACAAAGTATGAACCCAAGTGGAATTCCAGACTATAAATTTGCATATAACAATGCGATCGAAGAGTTTCGTCATGAAATGCATCGATGGCATTTTCCTGACGTCTCTCCAAAGACAACGCATACAACTAGCTTAGCTTATATGCATCAAGACAATACTGGTGTAAGCTTCAGCTTCCAGCAAGGAACCACAATTCCTCGCCCAGTACAGCAACGGGAACAATTTTATTCCCAGTTTCTCCATCAAAGTTCACAGCTTGAGCATCGTGAGACCTCCCAGAGTCAACAAAAATCTCATATAAAAATCCCTAGAACAGGAAGTATGAGGATAGAGTCAAACAGACAAAAACTCTTAGACCCTAAACAGTCTAAAGAATGTAACATGTTTATAACAGATGTTAACATGTTTCAACAAGACGATCTGGAATTTACAAGAAGATTAGCTTCATGTAAAACCCTAGAAGAAATGAGATTAACAGTGAGACCGTTTGGTTTATGCAACTCGGCACACAGATCTTGTGTGCCCCATACCAAACGATGCCATCTGTCCCCAAAGCATCCAACCCACTTCGAGACCGTTTTGGGTGTGCAACCTTGCACACAGATCTTGTGTGCCCCTTACCAAAAGATGCCATGTGTCCCTAAAGCATCCAACTCAAGTTCAAGGAGATTGACACCATTACCTCCCGTCCACTTCTTTTCTATTAACCAAAAAAGGAAACGTCATTGTATCAACCAAAAGTTTCCTGATTCTTATTTCTTCTCTTCCCTCTTGTACTTTCTCCCTTCACAAAACCATTTTGAAAAAGATTGCAGAATGAATGAACCCAAATTAATTTTAACTTAATATAACCCACATCACCAGTCCATCAATGCCTTGATGCCTTCTCTCTTATCAGGCACATATTATTTTGTCATCTTTTAATTTAATATTATGATATGATGAATTAACTAGAGAAAGTACCCAGATCCATGGTGTTCACTCCATTATTGCTTCTGCTACTTTTTCCTGGTTTAGTGAAGGGAGAAAGCAGAAAAAGGAAGAAAGAGAGATAAGAATTAGGAACCTTCTTGTTTGGTCCAATTAGGTGATGTTTGTTAACACTAATCTAAAAAGAAGTGCTTATTTGAAAATTATATTTAGTTGGACTTGAGATTGTTAAGTTGAAGGTTAATTGAATGTCCATATTTTTAGAGATTTTAGGGGTAAAAACCTCTACTTTAAAAAGTAGGTATTGAGTTACTTTTTAAAATAGAGGTTTTTACTTCTAAAATCTCTAAAATATAGACATGCAATTAACCTTCAATTTAACAATCTAAAGTTCAATTTAATAATCTAAAGTTCAACTAAGCATAATTTTCAAATAAGCACTTCTTTTTAGACTAGTGTTAACAAACGCCACTTTAGTTGATCCTTTAATCACAAATTTCCTTTTACGGTTATGAGAAAATAGGTGGACGGAAGTGACGGCGTCAATCTTCCTGAACATGAGTTGTATGCCTTTTAGGGACACATGGTACCTTTTGGAAAGGGGCACACAAGATCTGTGTGCTGGGGTTGCACACACCAAACGGTCTCACCCACTTCCCAAGAGATTGACGCCATCTAAAAAATAAGGCTTAGGATTACCTTGGTAGCTGCCCGAGCTTAGCGCTCGAGCATCCACAAAACAATGGGCATGTGGCAGATGTCAGTGGATAGAAGTCATTTCACCTGTCCCATCATTTTGACTTCTGTCCCACCGACAACTTTTCCCTTTACAATGCCACGTGTCCTATGCTTTGTGGATGCCCGAGCGCTAAGCTCGGGCAGCTACCAGAGGTAATCTTGAGCCAAAAAATAGAGAAGGAAACTCGAGATATGAATCAAGACGACTAAAACGGGAGGTTTTCAATCTTTGTTCTCTCTTCCCCTCCTTTCTTCTTTCTTTCCCTCTTCTTGCTCTCTTCCAACTCTCTCTGCTTGTAGGAAAACTCATGAAAGAAGAAGAAAATCAATTAGCAGGAACATAAAATAAGAAGAAAATCAACTTCCTAGTAGTCCCCTTAACGTACTACCTCTGCATGCACGCTTCCAAATTTGATAATCAGTTAATACCAGTTTTTGGGTTCCAGAAGAGATCTGTAGAGCCCAAAGCTGGCCTGATCATATAATCACAAATATTCTTTTGTCATATTGTAAGATTATGATGAATGATCCATTGTTGTCTTCAAGGGAAAGGATCTCACATTTTGCAACCAGTCCCTTCTCAGAAGGGTGTCTCTACTTTTCTTCGTTGCACACACAAAATTGTTTTATTTTGAACGGTACGAAAAACTCACGAAATGTAATTCTCTTCCTACAAATTATTTAATTCAAATAATTTAATTACTTCAAGTTTATCTGGCGTCCATTTCTAATGTGTACCTCTGATGCTAGGTTCCAATGAGCGCGAGAAGAAGAAGAGAGGTGGCTGACAGTGCCACTGTCTCTCCAATGCCTAGAGTTAGAAGAGGTAAGGGAGAAAGCAGAAGAGGGAAAGAGAGAATAAAGTAGGGAAGAGAGAGAAGAAAGAAGGGAATACAGACCTTCCAGTTTGGTCATTCTTGATTTACATCTCTTAACCCATTTCTTTTTTTGTTTATTAGAAATGGAATCGATGGAGGTTGCCGGCGACAATTTCTCTGCGGCGGGTTGCACACACCAAACGGTCTCACCAACAGTCAAGATGGCCTTGGGAGGCGAACCTCCGAAAGGAAAACAATTAGCCAGATTGAAGAATCAATCTACCACCCCAGTTTACGACAAGACTACTACTTCAACAACGGTAGAGACAGCCAATAGAAACATACCTAGTCAAGGTGACGGTTTCAAAAATCAGCCAAAGATTACAGAAATACCGGTTTACAAAGTTGATGGTATAAAACTCAATATAGACAGAGTAGACAATATAAAAAGGGCACTAGAAAAATGGCAAGAAAAAATGACCCTATGCTTTGCCCTAAACAGCAAATGGTCAGCAGCACAATGTCATGCCTATGCAAAATTCTACTTAAAAGGAAATGCAAAAAGATACATCACAAGCTTATGGGAAGCTAATGATGAAGAGTCAAAGACCCTCCTCCAGAAGTATTCAGACGAATACGAAGGAAAAAGAAATGTAGATGGCTACATTTGGCTTCTACATAGAGAATTCATAGGGCAAACCAGACAACTCAATTTGCATAAACAAAGAGATACAGCTAGAGCAAAGATTAGCAGACTTGTCTGTAATCTTAGTGACATAGAGGAATATAGCAATTCCTTTCTACACCTCTACTATCTTTGCGAAGATAGAAGTGAAAACCTAAAAGACGAGTATTTTAGAAAAATACCTCTTATAGGTGGAACCCTTAAAAGAGACTATGAGTCATTTGAAGGTTTCAACAGTCACAAAGACAACACTATTGGTGAAAGAGTACACTTCACAATAGACGAATTGAAGTACAAACAAGCACTTCATGAAGACCAAAAAATGGCAACCAAAGCGTTAAAGAAACTTAACCTTGGAAGAGACAATAGAGACGAAAACATTCCAGTTCATGAATGGGAATGTTCTACCTCTAAAAGACAGACATATTTCTAAAAAGAAATATAAAGGTCCTAAGAAGTATTTTAAGAAACTTCGAAAAGACAGAGACAAAGAAAGAGATTTTAAACCATATAAGAAAAGGTTTAAATTCCGAAAATCTAAGACATTCAAAGACTTTGGAAGAAACTTGTTCTTCTAGATTTTTTTAAGAAGAAATACTTCAAGAAAAATCAGTCAGACAAAAAGAAAGTTCCTAATTGTAGGAAAGACAAAGCCAACCAGAATTCCAAAAGGAATGTTAGACATGTGGGAAAAAATGACATTTTGCTCCTGATTGCCCACAAAAAATAGACAAGAAAGAAGCAAACATGATCGAATGTATGCTTATAGATGCAGATCACTACGATCTAGACATCATCTATCCATCAGAATTAAACGCCTTTCTACAAGAAGAAAGTGACGTTTATTCTATAGACACAAGTTCATCAGAAGAACTTACAGAATCCTCTGAAGAACTTAGTTCTTTATCAGACGATTCAGACACAAGTCAAAGCTTGGAATGTAATATGTGTTATGTACTTATATAGTGGGTGTGGGTTTAGTGGGTGTTGTATATGGGTAGTTATTAAGAGTGGTTTATTGTAGTGGTTAGTTTTTTAACTTACTTATGTGTCTATTTAAGAATTATAATCTTTTATTTTGATAATCAATGAATGAAGTTAATGAGATCTAATTCTACTCCTTTCTCATTTTATTTCTAGTAGTGGGTAGTTTTTTAACTTATTTTGTGTCTATTTAAGAATTGTAATCCTTTATTTTGATAATCAATGAACGAAGTTAATGAGATCTAATTCTACTCCTTGCTTATTTTATTTCACTTTTTTTATTTGAAAAGACAAAGAAATACATAACAAATGGTATCAGAGCCTTGTTCTTGTGGCCATGGTTTATTGTGCACACCAAAAGAAGAAAGAAGAAGATAAAATTGAAGATCAAGATGAAAAAGAAGAAGGAAAAAAAAGAAGAGAATTCTTAACTTAACCTTGAGGACAAGGTTAAATTAAGAGGGATGAAATGTTATGTACTTATCTAGTGGGTGTTGTATATGGGTAGTTATTAGGAATGGTTTATTGTAGTGAGTAGTTTTATAACTTACTTCTTTGTCTATTCAAGAATTATAATCTTTTATTTTGATAATCAATGAATGAAGATGTTTCTTTTGAAAAGAAATTTGGAAGGTGTTGGACTCTCTCAAATGAGCCCAAAAGGTGTAGATTCCCTTTAATGAGATCTAATTTTATTCTTTTTTCATTTTATTTCACTTTTTATTTGAGAAGAAAAAGAAGCACATAACAATATAATTAATATGTTCCAACAAGAGAAACCAGAGTCTAGTAAAACCCTTTTACTAGATCTTCACAACTTTGAAGACCAAGAATGTATTTACACAGGTGTATATAACTTCACAGACCGAATTCCCAAAGGAAAAAAGGTGGAGATTTGAACTTAAATGGTCAAACACTCCAGTCATTTGTAATAGTTGTCAGCACACCATTACATGAGATAGTCACATAGACAATTGCTTTATGATAGACCTAAAGGATGATGTTCTCTATCATAGACACTGTTTTGTTCTCGAATTTGAGAAAGAACCAGAATGGCATAAGACACTATTAAATCTCTACGCCCAATTTTGGCGCGAAGTAGAAGAAAATATATAAAAGATAGCCAAAGATATAGAAAAGGCTATTGACACACAACCAACAGTTGAACCTAACAAATGGTTAATAGAACCATTATCAGACATAATAGTCATCCCAGAACTAGACAATTACGATCCCTTATATTGGGATACTGAAGAACCCGATCAAAATCAAGCTAATGCTATCCAGCATCTTGATCCTTCAGGTTTATAGAAGGAATTTTACCCCTGCTAATTAAACTCAAAATAGCACGCTACAAAAACAAGGATTTCACAGCCCTTGTAGACACAGGTGCCACTATATCAGTATGTGGTAAAAATTTCGTTGCTGATTCTTTGCTTTCTGTAGCAACAGAAGAATTAACAGGCAAAACAGCAAATGCAAGGAAATTTACTAGTCAACACGTCACCAAGACACTGTTCTTAGAATCAGAAACAAATCCGATTCTATTCAAACAAAAATTTTGGATAATAGACCCCTTCACTTCCCAATATGATGCCATATTAGGAGTGGATTTTCACACAAAATATTTTCCAGTCAATTTCAACTTTGACACTGTCGACTTTTCTATCAAAATCGGCATGACACTAGTGTAGCACTATCCAAACCCTACACTATGTCTCAGACACGGGCGGAACCAGGAATGTTTTCTTGGGGCCAAGTTATATGTATTGCCAAAATTGTGGGACCTGGTCGTTTGGGCGCAGCCCCCGAGAATTTTTTATTTTGAGTAATGAGTCAATCGTGGTCATAAAATTCGTCAATATTGTTGCATACTAATAAAAGCAATGATCAGCGGGCCCGTGGATCCTCTACATAAGTTACCGCTGTGTCCTCGTGTCCCTTTTAACCCCATTTAACCCTAGTTAAACTTAAGATTAACTAGGGGTGAGTGAATCTTAACCATAGTTGGTGAGGTTCAAAAATGGGGCGTGACTCTTTTTCTTGGGAAGTTCGGGATTAGGGTTTCACAACAATTGGGATTTGGGGAGACTACTATAAAATAATACTAAAAAATTTGGGGGGGCCACTATACTATTAAAACTAAAAAATTATGAGCTGCCCACTATGTTAACACTACCTAAGGAAGGACTTTGACCAACCCCCCCCTAGTCAGACAACAGAAGTCATGCGAACGAAGCGTCGTGAGTACACATAAAACCACAACCTTCAAAACGTAAAGCCCCACAAAAGGCACAAATTTTGTACCAACCCTATTTGAGATAGTTTGGACGAAGTTTGGGTTATTTTTATCCATGTGTGATTTATTGTACCACTCACTTCGCCCTTCTCTTTATGGATTGCCTATCACCTTAGATATTATTGTTCTAATCCCTTATATGCTTAAATTTTATTTTTATATTGAAGACAAGGTAATGTTTTAAGTTTGGAGTTGGGAAATAATAGTTATAATTTCTATTTTTTTACACTTTGATATATGTAAGAACACTCTAACATATTGTCTAGTGGATTTTGAAACGAAACTAATTAATTAGTGCTTTTGTTAACTCACAAGAAGTTGGATGACCTAGAAATTGAATATCATCATTGACTAAACTGAAAAAAAAAATTGTGATACAAAAATGGGTTACCTGACCAAGTTTGCACTTAATAATCAGGCATCTTGCCTCACTAAGTAGAAAGTGTTCGCATCAAACTGTGTGATCTTTGAAACGGATGAAATAACCTAGTGTGACTAGTTTAAGTTCGAAACATATTTGACTCGAGTTAATAAGCCCTCAAAGGTGTTTCACACCTGGTGCCCTAAAGCCTTCTAATTTGGGATTCACCGGCCTAACACTCGCTACATGAGTTGTCTAGAATGCTTAATGGACTTAAATTCTGCACAGTCACACTTTTATAAAAGGAAAAAGGTGAAAAGATGAAAATTGAATGAAAGCCTTGGATTTTTTAAAATTGAAAGAGAATTTAATGACAAGTGAGTCGACAGAATAACTATTGAGAAGATTGGTTGAGATCACACATTCAATTGTTAGTTCACATTACATATCAAAGAAAAATTGTGACTAATCTTCTCTGAGCTGAATTATTTAGAATTGGGTGAGAATTGTGTGAAATTGAAAATGTGGAGAGTCGAAAATTTAAACTTGTTAATAAATTGTGGATTATTTTTGCATGTATTGTGATTTTGAAAAAAAAATTGGAATCTGTATCAGTCACTACTTTGAAACTTGCATGTTTTACTTGAGTATATTGCATAATTACATGGTAGTACAGATGTTTGTAGGTATCATCACTGTAAACTTTCACGAGACTTCACTTGTTCATTAGAGCCATGATAAGTGCTTAATTTTGCTTAATAATCTCCATTTAAATAAGCATTATCAAATTTCTCTGTCTTATATATTTAATTTTATACGTAAAGTGATTATTCTTTTCTCAGCATTGCGTAGTTTTATTTCGTTTGATTTAATGCTATATTTACATGTATTTATACATGCCCGGAAAGATCACATGCAAAACATTTTTCTTAAAGAGACCTTATTTCTTATATTTTGTCTTCATAGGAAATCCTGACTCAGACCAGCCTCGGGATTCAAGAAGATTAAAGCCTAACTCAAAAATCTAAGGAGCAAAGCTGTCACGCCCCAAAATCCCCTCTAAGAGAATTGAGAACTTTGGCACGTGACTTACTTGACTTAATCCATTTAATGAGCTTTAAAGGCATACAAAAATTTGAACTGAATATTTTCTTCAATTGAATAACATTTAATACATCAACTGAACATCAATTAAGACTACGACTAAACTAAACCTACACAATCTGAATCATTCTCGTGACTCTCAACTCTTTAATTAAACATATCAAATCTAAATATCTCAATTTAAAAACTAAAACATAATAAACTAATTACAATCCCTCTGGAATTTAAACAATTTCTAATAAACTAAAACTGAAATCTTGTTCCTCTTCGGGATGATCACCTGTAAGATCTTCCTTACGTACTCCTCTTCAGCTCAAGGCTCCTGCGTACAATTAGTAAATCCCAAACCTGCCGACAACAACAATCATCGGCTGAGTAACAAGTTACCCCGCGTATATATAAATTCCTAGCTAACAATATAATAATATTTAATACAAAACGTAATTTAGAATTTAACATAACAAGTAATCATATAAATAATTCAGAGTGCGGAAGCATAATTCAATTTCGATTCTTTCATGTGTTCACTTGTACTTATCTTGTTTGTCTTATTATTTGACTTTTTCTTTCTTGATTTGACTTATATTTCTTGTCTTATTTTTCTTACTTTTCTTTGAGATCTTTCTTGAAGCCAGATGACTAGTACCCTTGAAAACTTGTCTTAATTAAAGCCAGGTACTAGCATCATTGTTTTATTTATTTTTTCATGAATAAATCAAACAACATACACTATACAATAACTTAAAATAACTCTATCTCATATATTGGGTAGAGATTAACATATACCCTACTTTTCGAGATACCGCACGATTTACACATTATCCGGTGCATATGACTTGTCTACACATTATCCAATGTATACGGCTTGTCTACACATTATCTGGTGTATCGGCTTGTCTACACATTTGCCGGTGTATACGGCTGGTCTTGCCTTGATCTTAGGCTTGTGGGTACTCAATCAATGCAAAACTCAATCATGCAGTTATGTTCGTGTTCTTGTGTACTTGTATAATACTTATCATCTTGTTTATTCTTGTGCTCGTACATGTTTAATTTCGTAAATAAGTATGTGTGAAATAATGATGAATACAAATCATGCATCAATTTAAATATGCAGAATTTCTCATAATTGATCAACATAAAATATAGGTTTATCAAGTTTTCGAGAATACAATAAGAGACAATTTTATTTTATCATGTCTCTCAATATATATAATTTTCATCAAATTAATCTCATAGAACCCTAATTTATAACATATCATAATTTCAATACAAACTCATAATCATTCCATCAAATCCAACCATCATTCATTCCTCTATTCTCCGTCATATATAACCATGAATTCATTCCCCTTCCCTTTGCTGAATATGAATAATAAAAATTATGATAATATCTTTAACATCATTAATATATTTCACAAGAAAAATCATAATTTAGAACACTTTCTAAGCATCATATATATATATTTTCTATAAGAAAGTCATCATTTAAATTACTTTATAAACATCAGATATATTTTCCACAAGAAAATCATGATCTAAAACACTCTCAAATCATCATATGTATATTTTTTTTATAAGAGATTCATGATTCAAAACACTCTCTAACATCATGTATGCTTTTCATAAAGGATTAAAACATTCAAATCACGCTTAATCTGGTTTGTTCTTGTTTAGATCTATCTCTTTTAGAATGTTTATATCAAAAATCTCTATATTGATTGGAAGGAAGTTATATTCACCTCTCACGATCGCTTCTCCACGATTAAACTCTTGCAAATGGGATGAATCTAAGCCTTTTTGTCCTTTTTCCTTGCAACACCTTTGATCTCTCCTCTTGGATCTCTCCAAAACCCATTTCTCTCACTCTCTTTTAGGTTTAGATAGCCTTAGAAAACCTAATTCACGAGTAGAAGGAATATTTATAATGTTGGGAACCCTAGGGAAGATAAAAAAAGTCAAAAATCATATTTTCTCCGAAAAAAATCCCATTCTGGGCGATCGGTCGCCCTCCCCCTTTTTTTTTTTTCGAAACCCTTCTTCAGTATTTTGGCCATAACTTTTGATTTGGTTATCGAAATTGGACAATTCAACTTGCGTTGGAACCGTCATCGAAGGGGAACAATTTTCATGTTTTGCAAAATTTCTAATTTTTCTTTATTCATGGACCAAAATGCCTCTAAAGCTGACTGGTCTGCAATGGGTTGCGACAACCCAGATTTGCAGCAGACCCAGTTTCAGAAATCTAACTTTTAACCTAACTCCGACTAAGAATCTAGGAAAATGGTAAACATGAACTTTGAAGAGGATTCTAATACCTTTCCAAAAATTCAAGAATCATTCGATTCCGATTTGCGGCGACAAAACTATGGCTTCTTGAAGTTGAGGGTATGTTAAGGCATCCCTTTTAATTCATCTTTTAGGAACACATGTATTTAACATCGGGTACATATTTCAAAATTTTCATGTAAATGGCACGAATACCAAGAAACTAAATTTTTGGGTCTCTACATCCTCCCCCCCTTAAACGAATTTCGTCCTCGAAATTACTTACCTAAAACAATTTAATGAGGTACTTTTCTCTAATTAGTTTGCCTAAGTCTGTCAATCAAGTGTACAAGCCACATACTCGTATAGTACAAATATCTATCACATACATTCATATTAAACGTAATATAATAACCATATAGTAGCATCAAATTTACTCGTTCTGTTAAGACATTTCATTTAAGGTCATCTTAGGATAGGAAGTACCTTGCATCATATCATCATATGTTTAGACAATTTATTTTGAGATGACAAAGACTTTGTCTTGTGTAGTCGGATGAGGCAGTTGAGATAACCTCCTTTGATGGATAGAGCTCTCGGTCACTTAGTTATAAATGAAGAGTTCTTACCTATTATACTCAAAAGAATCTCGTGTAATTATTATTATTATTTTTTTATATAATTATTTTAAGTATATAACATAATAATTAGTAACAATTAACAGCTCATTTATTAATTTATGACGTGATTACCAAGACAATTATCATAAATGCGATTAACGATGAAAACAATTTTTTTTTTTTTTTTGCTCTCTTAGCGACTAATGTGTTCTAATCCGGGTAACACAAGTATAGTATACCCTAACCGTGATAATTGTACTATAAATGGGAGTAACAAAATTTTTTTTTTTTTTTTTGTAACGAAGGAATGTGTCGAAAATTGTGTCAGTTAGAACCTGTTTTAAGTACTCATTGATTAGTAGGGTGAATAAAATTTATACATAACTACGTGTTGCAATCGGGTGCACAATCATATATTATATAACATGTCATGTTTCACGTATGATAATATAATAACATATTTACAATCATCATAGAGATTTCATACTCAAAATAATAATATTTCATAATAGCAACCTGGATTGTTGTGTATCATAACGAAAGTCTTGAGAGTAATAACAAAACCTGAGTATAACTTGAAATTAAGTTCCTAACAATTCATTGAGCATATATTGTCTATATAAGCGTATCGTGTTCCTCCAAGTACACACATAATAGTATAATCATACAACTTGTTTTCCTAGCAAAGCTAAGTTCTCACGCTCGGTTAAGGTACTCACCGATTACATACTTAAGACATTAACCGGTTTAAGACTAAGACTAATGAGTAGTTTATACATTCGAGTTCTTAAAGCAAAATCCTTTGAAACTTTCGAGTTAGGATGGGCAATAGCGCAAGTTTTGCGCTGTTGCCCCTTTGTTTCTTACAAAAAAAATGGGGCCCTTTTTTTTGATTCCCAGTTTACCCTTATTGAAAATGGGGCCCTCCTTTGTAAGACACAAAGGGGCAACAGCGCAACAGCGTGCGCTGTTGCCCATCCGAACTCCCCCTCCTCCCATGTGCATTGAATGGGACTTTAAATAGACTGATTCATTCAATAATCCAAAATAGCATAGACAAATTCGAAAGGGTAGCAAAGGTTATAAAATGATAAGAAGAGAGACATAAGTATCAATGCAACCTTGGTGCTAGTTCAGCCACAAATAGAAACATATTGATTAAAGATCACACTGAAATTAAGAGTCACTTAATTGTAATTATGTATTACTCTTCAGATCTAGTATAATCCACGCCATCAAGGTCAGAAAGCTGTATAATTACAGGGATGGCCACGCATGGGAAGAACTTAGCCATGGTGGATCACTTAAAAACGAAAGAATAAAAATTCACAAAACATCCGTTATCTTTTGTTCACTTTCATTAATTTACAGAACAATTTCTTAAGAAAAAAACAACAATGAAAAGAGAATATACTTTACGTATAAAAATAGACACAGTCCAATCCATTCATCCACTTCTTTGCTTTGGTAAAGCGACAAAGCTGTTTATGTATGGCAGGGAATTGTATGGAGAACAATGAGCAAATCGATGAAACTCAGACGCCTCTCCAGTCTTCAAATTATAAGAAAAAATTCTTCCTCTAGCCCATAAGAAGATTATATCACCACCGTTAAAGGGTAATGGAAAGATGTAAAGTCGACTGAGAAGAATATCCTTAGCTTTTCGGCTTCTCAAATTCATAGTGTGGCATATAGGTGAGAAGACGACATCATTTTCTACTACCATTCTTTCCAATTTCACGCAGAATCTCTTCCTCCACTGGGAGTGGCTCATGACCCATATATCTACCTCTGTCTCTGTTATTCGAATGCAACTGAGCATACCTTCCCATTCTCCGATTTCATTCACTGTAAGCTTATTGTTGTCAGCCGGCAATGGTGTAACACCCGCTAAATCTTTTTCTGGATTGAACCATATAACCATACCTGTACCCATGAAATACAAGACTCCGTCAATGAAAAGTGATCTACAGTACCTTGCCCAAGATTGGTGGGGAAGCATGATCTTCCCCTTTGATTGCCTCCATACTTGTGTATCTGAAGAAAACACATCGAACCCATGTTCGGTATGGGCACTAGAATGGTGACTGTAAGTAGAGCCACATGTTTTATAGGGACATACAAGATGATAATGAGGAGAAGTGCTGTTTGGGTCGAAAGCCAATCCAAGAAGGTGTCGTTTTGCAGGGTTTGAAACAGTTATCATCTCTTTAGTAACTGGGTTGCACAACCATATGCCATACCAGGCATCGAAGCCACATAGAATTCCATTGCATGAGGCTGTAATAAACGGGTAGATATTTTTTAGAAAAATAGTGGTTTCAGGAGCGCCAACTAGGGTTTGATCAATAGAGAGAAACGTTAGACCTTTAGTCCCCCAGTAGACGAAGCCAGGAGAAGCTTTGAAGTTCTGAGAATGCTGGCGAATGAAGATGGGGTCATCAGAAATCAAACTACGCCATCTTTTACATACACATTTGAACCTCAAAAGAGATTTCACAGGCAGTCGAGAAAGGATTTCTTGCTCTATAATGTCTTCATCCAGTACAGCCCCTCTCTTGTTCATCTTCATCTTCCTTGTCTCTCTCATCTTCAGAGAAGCTTTGAGGTTTTGAGAATGGTGGCGAATGAAGATGGGGTCGTCAGAAATCAAACTACGCCATCTCTTACATACGCATTTGAACCTCAAAAGAGATTTCACAGGCAGTCGAGAAAGGATTCTTGCTCTATAATGCCTTCAATATTCAGTACAGCCCCTCTATTGTTCATCTTCATCTTCCTTGTCTCTCTCATCTTCATGAAAATCAAAAGGAGAACTCAAATTGTTGTTAACAATAAGGTTAAAGCTTCTGAGACCTAAAAAAGACGATGGTGTTTGAGTTAGTTTAGGGTTTTGGTTACTATTTCCGATCTAATTACGAATAACGATTTAGCAATTACCATTTAAGAAAAGGATAAAAAACCTGGACGTATCCAGTTTAACTGGGAGTCCATGAAAACGTATTAGCTACAATCGTTATTGTAGCCACAAGTCTACAACAGGAAAGCTATTGGTTTTCCTTAATAAATAAAAAATTAAAATTAAAATATTTAAATGCTTGCCGTTCAATTGGTTCCCTTCTTCTTCCCTTTGAATCTCTTTTCTTTTCTGCCATCTTTCTGTACTTCAGCGGCTCAGCCCTAATGGAAAAGTGGGTTTCAGTTAGAGAGGACTGATCATCAATATAAAGAAGTTGGAGAAGAGTTTGAGGTTTTTCCGTTTATATATATATATATATATAAAATCAAAAAATATCATTTCTTGGGGAAGAAGTAAGATAACCTAAAGCCCAACTCACTTAACGAGATGGCTTAGCCCACATTAGGGTCCATTCGGCAATTTCTAGAATTTGATTTTGGGCCAGTTTAAGGTTAGCCCGTTCGTCCAGCCACAGCCCACATATTAAGACCCAAAATTGTCTTGAGCCACGCCCATATGAAGGCCAACCATAAGCTTATTTTGGCAGACACAACACTCGCTTGGACTCAGATTTGCATCCAGAATTCCTAGAAGAACATACTTACAAGCATAACTCAGTTGTAGAATAATTTCTCAGCTAACGATCGTCAACAAGGCTAAAGGCTGGTGACTGCTAAGAGACTTTGATTTGCAGACCAGGTGAGTTCCATTCAATATTCGTTTTTAGTTCCGGTGATTTTTGTGGGGCTCTTGCGGCCATGTAAGGGTGGAGGTAGGTGGTGTCAACGGCTCAGGCTGGCCCGTGGCCGATTACATAGTTAGACTGGTTTGGACTTGCATCTTAGTCTCGGGCTTGTTAGACTAGATTTGGCTCGATTACTATTCCTCCTCCCCCCCCTCTTTTCGTATGTGACTCCGAGTTGAATGAATAAGCAAATGAAATCAAATACACAAACTAGAAAGACGAAGAATTCAAGGGTTGTAAGAGATGTGAATCCGCTTGTCCAACTGAGTGTTGGTTTTTTTATGGCATGAGACAACTCGCAGCATGGCACGTTCTAGCAAACTCCACTTGAATCTATTTGATTTTTTTTAACGACAAAAACCCCTACTCGTCAGCTAATATATTTCTGAAAAGTCGCAAACTCAGTGATAAAGGTTTTGTGAATTCTTCTAGGATGTTAATTGGTAAAAGGATTGGGAGTGACAAAAGGATGGTACCATTCAAGTCTTTTTTTTAAATGTTTTTTCCGGAAGTCTGGAAAAACTGCAATCAATAGGATTTCCCTAATCCTCTCTTCCCGAAAGAAAGAACGTGAAATATTTCAAGACCTACCTTAATTTCTTTGCTTTTATTGAATTGATCCCAACAGAACAATATTCACTTGATTGATACATGTACCTATCAATTCAACATAGATCCAAGATAATTTCATCGAATCATATGAGAAATTTTACCATAGATCCAAGATAATTTCATCGAATCATATGAGAAATTTTACCATTCGACCATATCTGCATCCGTATTTTATTCGTTCTTAATACGCCGTACATGTCCACACATCTATGATATATCATTTCTGAATCATATTTGTATAGGTTCAGATCTCTTCAAGTCTATTCTAATTATTATTATATAAAATTCTAAAATAGAAAATATAATCCCCCCCTGGCGAACCAAAAAAAAAGGGGATACATTTTCCTTAGGCGAGCTGACCTAAGCCCGGCTCAGCCAAATTAATCAGTCTGGGCCAACCTGTTTGTTTTGGTAAACCCTTCCATTGACAACCCTTGGTGTGCTCGTAGAATTTGTTACATTTTAATGGTGTAGTTAGTAAATTATAGATTTTGTGTCCAGTATTGGTGTGCTCATGCTCATAGCAGCACCCAAAATAAAAAGCCTTTCCTTTTCCAGCTTAGCCATTTGCACTTTCTGCTTTAGTGAAATTGAGCACCAGAGCAAAATCTTCACTGGTTTCTACATTTTCTCTTGACTGACTGCTAAAGTCGTAGATGACTCCGATAGATTAGTAAGGCTTTGTCTTTTGCTATGGCGCAATTCAATCTGAATTGTTTAGGAACAGGCCATTGTAAGATGATCAAATGTACTTGGTTTCCCTTTTCAAAACCCAATTCCTTCTTGCCATCAATGGGTGCTACTGGTACTGCTACTGACAATCAGAGCTCATAAGAAAGCAACAAGAGTTTCAATATAGAGCCAATCATACACGACGAGAGACTGCTACTGACAATCAGAGCTCATAAGAAAGCAACAAGAGTTTTCAACATAGAGCCATTCATGCAGACGAGAGAGAACGAGAGAGGGGGTGAACAAGAATGTGAGGAGAGAATGAGAGGAGGGAGAGAAGGAATGAGAGAGTGGTTCTGTTTTAATGAAAGTGGTTTTGTTTTGACCGTTGGATTAAAGTGAGCTAAGATCTATGGGCTCATTTTCTCTCACTTACTAAAGGTTCTCATCAGCCCGCTAATGAGAACGCCACTCTACATGTGTGTGTGCGCAGCGCATGTGATGTTCCAAGATTGATGCTCACTGAAGCTATGGGCGGGTGAAAGCCTAGCTAAAACACAACCAGGGAGTAGTCAATCTCTTGACCAGAAAAGCAGGGTAATGTGTCCCAAATCTATATTGCTCATTCTTTGATAACAAAATGAAAGGAACTATCTAGGTCCAGAAGTGCCAATTCAATAAGGATGACAGAAACCAGCTACATGAAACTCTGGTAAAATAGGATACTGTCTGAAATATCAAATATGCAAGGATTGCAAACAACTAACAATCGAGGAGACATCACTCAATGCCTATGTACAGACATCATAAGGCGGCCTCAAAAGGAGGGGAGAGAGAGAGAGAGAGATGTAATGCAGATCTCCTTGGTGTTGCATCTTCAACTTTCACAATGCAGAAGGTGGAGGTGCATTATTATGAGTAACATTCAAGCACAAAACCATACCTAATGGATAAAAGAAAGAGTTCCAGTAGAATAATACGCAACCTAAACAGACACGAACTGAATAGCATCAGGTGGTCAACCATAGAGCAGATTACAACAAAATTTCTGTAAGGGTTCAAACAAGGAATCAGCATGTACAAGCCAGCAAGAGTGGAAAATAAGATGGTTTAACCAGGAAATTTGCCGGTGTGGTTGGCCACAATTTCCTTTCAATGAGGCTTGCTATAAAGGTTATCATATCATTTTTAGCAATTCATATGACAGGGTTTTGTAAGTATAATTTTCTCCTCGTTTACTTCTTTAACTGTTGAATGTAACATAAGAGTAAAATTTGCAGACAACATTTGAAGGTAAATAAATGATTCAGTAGTCCGGTAAAAAATTCCTGCAATTCTCTTCCATCTATGAATTTCCTTATTATTTAGGACGAGTTACGAAAAAAAATACTGAATGAAAAAAAAAAGTCAATTGAGATTTCACATTTACATGGAACTTCAATGTCTCTAGCGACTCATTGTTTGTTTCTTTTTCTTTGTTAGGAAATAATTTTTCCCTTATCCTAGTAGCTTTCACATATTTACATATAGAATTGTCAGTTAACTAAAAAATAAAATAAAAAGATTGCTAATTGGTGGGATTAAAGCCACCACATAATTGAGCCTAAAATAACCCTCTTCTTTTTAACTGTTGCATTTGCTACAAATAACACTTCTCCACAACCACCTTTCTACACCAAATCTCCATAAACCATTTTCCAAGGAGAGCCTTATTCAGTTTCTTGAGGTTTTGAACTCCTAATTACCGAACCTCTGCGGATGAATCATAACCTAAGACCACTTTCCAAATGACACTGCTCCCATTCCATGAAAAATTCTGTTGGAGTTTCTTTAACCTTCCATAACCGGAATTAAAAAATTAGGCGTGAAATATAAAGATTAGAGAGATAATTGATGAGAGTGCTGTCAAAGTTAGCTCCAGCATGTCCCAAATGCTCTCAGAAAACATGTAAACGCTAAGTATGATTTCATAGAAGCTTATTCTGAATTGTCACTCCACCACGCCCCAGATTTTCCTGAAAAGCAAGAGCATACTGAATATGAGCTCACGACTGCTCCCATTCCATGAGAGATTCTGTTGGAGTTTCTTTAACCTTCTATAATCGGAATTTAAAAATTAGTCATGAAACATAAAGATTAGAGAGATTTCATGAGAGCACTGTCAAAGTTAGCTCCAGCATGTCCCAAATGCTCTCAGAAAACATGTAAACACTAAGTATGATCTCATAGAAGCTTATTTCGATTTATCACCCCACCACATCCCAGATTTTCCTGAAAAGCAAGAGCATACAGACTATGAGCTCGAGAAACTTTATCAGGACAAAACTTTATTATCGGTTGCTTTGTGAACAACTTTTTTTGATCGGTTGCTTTATGACCATCTGTGCACTCTTCACAATAGTTTTCTTCTACAATCTACAGAACATAAACTCTTCTGGAAGTTGATCATACCCCCATCACTGCTTCTAAGGATCCATCCTAGCTTTTGAGAATAATTCGCCCCCAACAGTGTGAACTCTTGGCCCTGCAGAGCCGGTCCAAAGTCCAAATGAAGGAGCATCACTTTTCCAGTAAGGATTTAACTTTCCCCAAATTTTTCATTGATCTGAATTTGTTGTTCCAGCTCTCGATAGAATGAAATGGCAGAAGAAGACTAATGCAGTAGACCCCATATAGTTGGGATAAGGTTAAAAATGATGGATCCTTGGCCTAAGTTGCTGACACAAAACCTTCAATCAACTTTTCAAGTGTGCAACTTCCATCTTCTTAAGCAACTTATTAGAAATCTGCCATAATGGTGACTATCAAAGGTGAAAGAGGATCTCCTTGTTGTTATTCAATTATTCTAGACATGATTTTATCTCTCCACTTTTCTCTAGAGTTAGGGAGAGTTATGCCTGATACCCTTTTTTTAATATATTTGGTTTCCTTCTTTCTTACTCGGTGGCTGGTTCATTACTCAGTGAACCCCTCTTATAAACTTATAAAGTTCTACGAAAACATATCTTTTTACCAATTATTAAAAAAAACAAAGATCTTGTCTAAGGCCTCTCAAACTTCCAACAAAATCCGACAAAGGATCCATTGAAAATCTAGTTAGGAGAGAGAACTCATATACATATCCTCCAGAAAAAATTATTCACACAAAGTAATTGAGGAAATCCAAAGTACAGCACCAGAAGCTTTCCTGCACCAAGCTTACAAATGATTTCTGTCTCGCATATCCTCAATCTAATGGCAATGCAATCATTAGAGAAGTGAATACTGGCTAAAATGTGTCTCCATTTCATGAATACTCCATGCAAAAGCCCAACAAGTTGTCCAATCACTGCTTTGAGTCAAGTGGGAAAACCTTCCATGGAATTCTTCTATGGTTGCATCACACCAAACTAATAGGTAAAATATCTCTTTCAACACTTTTCATTGGAGATAAGAACAATGAAAATTGAATCAGTGCTTTCTCCAGATATAGCTCCGCCATAAAACTCCTAAAATCACATTAATGATGCCTGGCTTGGTGATATCCGAATATTCTTCATGCATGCCACTCGCCACAAAGGAACCACCCGAACCTGGTGCCTTAGTCCCATTTACCTTCACTGGTTAAAAAATGTTTCCTCTTATATTCTCCCAAAATATTTGACATTTATACCATTAGAGCTTCTAGTCAGGCAATGATTATCCTACTTCATGAATGTCAACTTAGCGTGGTGCACTTATTGGTCTACCAAGTACACCAACAATGAACTAACCAACTATATTCCGAAATCAGTAACTACATACTCATGCATAGAATTGGCTAAAATGTCAACATTAATAACATCAGAGATTGGAGTGGAGATTTGACCAGCATAATTCCAGAATATATGAATGACACCGCTACCCAAATTTGACCATTATCTTTTACTTGACTTTTTATCTCACTCGGTTGTTCTACATTCCACATCAATATAGTGAAATAATGCAGCTCATTTGTTTGATAGGTATTAAGGATTTCAGAGGCAGCTTAATCTGGCTACAAAATCCATGTTAAATAATTTCACTAATGTTCATTATTGCAAGTTGCAAATCTTGTCAATAGTGGATGTGTAAACTGCAGAGTCTAGAAAATTTTCATAAGGCCATAAAGTTTCGGATAATATTCTCTAGAAGTCAGTTGAAGTCAAACCTCTTCTCATGAAGAAAGTATCATAGGTATGGAGTTCTCAACAAACAAAATTTCAAGGCTACTTACATGGTGTCACATTAAAGTCAATCAAACAGAACACACATTAGCAGCATAGCAAAAACTATAGGAATTCCTGGCAACTGCATTTATAACTGATCGAACTCATCTTCTGAGTTGTGCATTGAATGCTTGGATCTGAGACACAAAATTAGGAAGAAACGAAAAATATGTAAGCAGAAAGTGCAAAAGATTAATTAGGATGCAGCCCATATCATGTTCGAACTAAATACGTCTTTAACTTTGTGACATACCTCTCTTATAAGAAGACGTATTGTAAGACAATCAATTGATACAAATTCCTGCTCCACTAAAAGCATCAAAACTGCTTTCTTTTGCTTCTAAAGATCTTGTCTCTTTTCACATAAACATAGAATAAGGCAACAAAACCTACTCCAGCAACTGATACTGAAGCCCATGGAAATGGTGGATCCTTGAAACAAACTAGAGAGGCCTCCAATTCTTGTGATGCATGATAAACAAGAGAGTGGATGGCATAGAGATCGTGATCTGAAGACCTCAAGAAATACAAAGCCATCTCAAAATCCAAACGAGACAATGCAGAAACAGCTTTGTCCAGCTTGTACTTCAGCAAATTCCACCTCTGCACAAACTCGACATGTCGATTCTGTTTAAGAAGATTTCTGTCCCCACCATGTGCGGCTATAGATTCAAGAACATCAAGGGCGCTTCCAATAGTATAATTCAAAGAAGTCAGAAGAACATTTCTCCGAGCTGCATCCTTCTGTACGAATGAAAGAGAGGAAGTCTCCGAGAATGGCCCAAAGGGAGTCTGCCCTACACTCCATGTATAATCCACCAGAGTACTGTTATGTCTCGGACTCCACAACAAATGGGTTGGCGAAACTCCCCACATACTCTGCAGGATCGAACCAACAAGTGGTCTCTCAAGCTCACGTGTCTGCGTAATCACATGACGGCCGTTACAGTTATAATCACTCACGGTCTGAGAACTCTTTGTCCTGACTGCAATAACCATATCCCTAAAAGCAACAGATTGGTGATACCGATCAAGCAACAACAGCCTATTATAGTCCAAATCAAACACATAAACCGGAAGAATCCTACCAAAATCCTCCTCTGGGATCTTCGCCACCCTCCTCATCTCTTCAGCCGAATCAGACAGTATCTGATGCAAACGTTTTGAGTCCAAGTACTCACTAACAATCAAAGTATAATTCTCAAATAAGAACCTTGAAGTGTATGAATTCATGGAGCGCGAAATGGCAAAAGAACAGATTGGACAGTCAGCAAAATTCACTCCATAGGTCTTAAACCTCAAAGACTGATCCCCCAACAAAAGCCCCCCATCATTAACCTCATCCATAAACGTTCTCTCAATTGAACTCCAATCCAAACCAGCCGAATCCTTACCCTCAGAGCCATGAACATGAATAAACTGCACTATAAGCGAATTCTCAAACGGAACAGAAATTCTCAAAGAAGGAACAAGAAGAACCTGATAAGCGCTCCAAATCAGAGACGCCATATCCGCAAGCAACGCTTTCTGAGATTTCGGCCCACCGTGCAACGAAGCCAATGGATGAAATTCCCCTCTGGGCAAAACCCCATCACCGGACAAAGCCGGACCATAATCGACCGGTCCGGCGGCCAAATCAATCCACAAGTAGCGATCTTTCCCAGTCCAGATGCTCCCAAAACACTTGGTATACGCGGGAGACGAATCTCCATGCGCGTACCTGTAAGCATAGGGTTTCGATTGGGAACCCAAATTAAGCAAGTAAAGATGAACACCGTGAACAGGCTTTTCCTTCTCGAAATCCTGTTTGATGATCTGATCCACGACGGAGTAAGGGACGGAGTGGAGAGAGGATCGGAGACTGGAGGGAGATCGGTCGATCTCCGATCGAATGGCGTCGAAGATTTGGGAGGAGAGAGGGGAGTGAGAGACGTCGAGATGGAGGGAGTGCTTGATGGAGAGGTGGTGGGGGTCGGAGCCGATGACGTGGAAGAAGTCGGAGAAGAGAACGGCGGAGGTGAAATCGAAGAGCAGGGAGTGGGAGTCGGAGGGGAAAGAGCCGACGAGTTTGACGTTGACGGAGACGGAGAGTTGGAGGGAGAGGAGAGAGGAGATGAGAGAGGAGACGCGGGTGAAGGATTGGACGGAGAGGGATTTTCTGAGAGATGAAGTCAGAGAGAGGAAGGAGTCGTTGGAGGCTTGTGGGTCGATACGAGATTGCTGCGTCAGGAATGAGTCGAGGCCTAGGATTGGGAGAGAAGTGATCGTCGTTGGGAGGAGGAGGAGGAGCAGCAGGAAGAGGACGGTAGCTATGGCGGTGGCGCCGGAATAAGTGGTGGTGGTGGTGGCCATTTCTTTCGTTGGTTTAGGGGTTAGGGCTGAGGAAGAAGCATCGGCAACAACTTCTGGAGTGGTGGTGGACTTACTAGTGGGCTTGTTTCGAAGTCTAATTTTCGACTCTTCTTTTCTATTTAGCCTCCCCAATCTAGCCTGTAGGGGTATAAACGAGCCGAACTCCAGCTCAGCTCATGACATATATGGGTTGGCTCAAGCTCGGATCGAGCTCAATTCGAGCTCTCAACTGCTTAGATGCTAGTATTCAAGTTCTGAAATGCTAGCTTGAGTTCGGCTCGTTTATAAATAATCAAAGCTCGATCATACCCATGAGCTTGTCCTATCCCCCAATCTAACCTATAGGGGTATAAACTAGCTGAGTTGAGCCGAGCTGAATATTGCTTCAGCTCAGCTCATGACATATATATGTTTGCTCAAGCTCAGTTCGAGCTTAATTTGATCTGTCAACTGCTAGATGCTAATAATCAAGTTTTCAAATGCTAGCTTGAGCTCGGCTAGTTTAAAAATAATCAAGCTCGATCATAATCGTGAGCTTATCATATTATTTTAGGCTCGAGCTTGGCTAATTTAAAAATAATCAAGCACGATCATACTCGTAAAAAGAATTTAAATCAAAATCTTAGGAGTGAACATGCTCACACCCTGCCTCTTGCACCAGTGGTGGGGTGTGGCCTCTTTGTTGAGAGAGGTAAGGGATCCAATCCTGCCAGGGTGACGAATCCACAAGGGCTCCAATCTCCTAAGCTAATCACTAACCATTGTTCTACCTACTAACCGTAATTAAATGATATTCTCAAAAAAAAAAAAAAACATGCTCAATAAATTTGCTCCTGGAAAAAAATCAAGAACTGAATATTTTGGTGAGTCTAATGAGAGAAACATGATATATAAAACCTATAAATTCTAAAGAGTGAAGTGATCTTTTAAGTTTTACCTTAATAATATATTTATATTTAAGTTTTTTAACTTTTATATGAAAGCTAATATTATTAGAATATTATCAGTAGTATAATAAAATTAATCGAGTTGAACTAAGCTGAGCCACTCGGTGCTTGTGTTTGGCTTGATCAACAAACAAGCTCAATCATTTAGCTTGGCTCGGCCCAATGAGCTCAAATAACCAGCTTAAGCTCAGCTCATTTCAAGATGAATCGAGCTGTTCGGCTCATTGACAGCCCTACTGCCTAGCATGGTGAAGGTGGATATCCTAACACGGTGAGAACAATAAACAGTTGCAAAAGGCCCTTGCAGCGCCACCTCTGAATTTTTTTTAAGAAAATCCAACCATAATTCTTTATAAAAACCTTTTTTAACTCTCTTTAATTGTGGTTAAGCCAGTACTGTATGTCCAAACCAAGCTCGAGCTTGGCTCCAGAACGGTGAAGGTGGGAATATTAGTGACAGTTGGGATGGTAATGGTTAGAGGAGATGGTACGGCACCAACCTCTGTTTGATGGAACTCCCGTAGATCTGTGTTGTCAAAATTAACTATAGCCCGATTCAGATATGATAATCATGACCATGATTCCAAATAGAGCAATAGTCCCATCGTCGGACAGACGAGGAGGGGATTATTCCTTCTCGCTCTCACATAGCCTACCCTTCATCTCCCATTAATTCAGTTTAGTTTTTTTTAATCCTTTAGTTAAATTTTTTTATTTTATTTTTCTAAAAACCAAGGGTAGATGGGTGAACCCTAAGGTCGGATGAATATTATCCTTAGTTAAATGGGGTTAGAAGGAGGACACATGGCAAGAAAATGGGAGCCAAAGACACCCCTCCTCGCGTCACCGACAAGGAGGTGATTATTTTCCTTCCAGATATATGGAATATATTGGAAAGGCTGGGATCAAAATAACCACACCGAATTTACAGCCATTAGACCTTACTCAGCCTATCCCTGTCCTTTTATCTTCACCCACGCTTACAATTTACAAATACTACAATAGAAGATAGCTGGTTAGAATTAGATAAGCGCTTAGCTTCAGTTTCAGACTTTCAGTGGTTGTGACTTTTATATCGAGATAGCCATACGAAAAGGAAATTGAAATATACCAAACACTTGTATATCGAGCCTGACATTTTTATTCAGTTTATTGTTTTATCAAGAGGAATAATTAACCATTTACAAATATAACAAGTCCTTGACAAAATGCAATAAAGAGACCCTTGCTTTGACCAAACATTCATCATTAACCACCAGCCCACTAAGAAGAAAAAGAACAGTGAAACCTCCCCCCAGAATTTCTAGCAATAATGCTGATGTTTAGGGCCACTTAACTCCTTAAAAATGGAGACTTAAACAATAATATATCAGAGACTCAATTCTGCAAGCAAAACATGCACTCAGTCATCGGAGCGATCAGTGTAAGATTGTGGCTCCCAGAACTTGGAAGGGAGGTCGTCATCCTCATGTGAAGCAACAGGACAAGTAGAATTTGCAAAGTCCCTAAAGTACACTAGTCCTGGTTCTTCACCACAGCTAGCAGTAACAATCTGACACCCTTTCACAGCCATGGCAGAACATCCTATGGCAGAATATGGTTCATTGGGAATACAGCACGTCAAGGAATTTGTTTGCATACCTGTGTCAGTCTGCCAAACTTTGACATAGAAATCTTTTGGACCTCCACTGACTACTTTGTAGGGATCCATGTGCAACAGCGTTACAGGACCAATATGTCCATCCAACTCAGCCACCGGTTCTGGTTTCTCTTGGATTCTCCTAATATCCCATAGCATTGCTCTGCAGCACAAAACCATGGAGCTTTTCTCTGTTATTTTCTCATGGTTTATTTGATATTGTTCAGATCTGCAATCAATGTCAGTTGGACTGCAGTAAATTGAAAAGGGAATCTGATGTCACATCTAGTAGCCTGTCTTGCCATCCATAAAATGGTTCACATGAAGGTGGACGGACCCACCACTTCATGTATCTCACAAGGAGATTCCCCATGTGTAAAAGAAATAAGTTGGCCTAGTTGGCTAATTGTATTTATAGCTCGCTGACTCCGAATTTGAATCCTAAGGAGTCATTAAAGGCAACTAGGGGAGTCATGTCAATTTTTTTTTCATTTTAAAATATAGAGGTGGAAAAAATCACAAATAATACTAAGGTAATCAATTAATCAAAACATAAGACAAAAATTAGATAAATTGTTCAATCTTTTAAAAAGACATACCCAATCCTCTATGAATACATATCAGCTAGACAAAGACACTTAAGATGAATAAAGTTCCTCACTCATGAGCTTCCATAATATACGTCAACATATAAATTGGTTGCCTTGGTGTATGCTATTTGCAGATGATGTCTGTCTCCCTGACAATCCCAAACGCTCCAAAAGTGTTGGGTAAGTGTTGTTTCTTGGCACTTTCTTTCTTTGTTATGCCAACCTAAAAACGAATAGGGGCCTTGTCCTCTTGTCAATTGGGCTATTCAGGGTGTTAAGAAAAGTTTAGCATGAACAACCAAAGCCATTAATGGATAAAGAGGAGGTAAAGGCCCAAAACTAGAATCATGGAAGAATATTTTGGAATCGAGGGTCAGACCAAGACAGAATACCTTGAATGCAACTTTAGTAAGAACAAATAAGGTGGAGACAGTTATTAAGATAAATAACCAAGAGACATCCCAAAGCAACCAATTTTGATATCTTGGTTCAATTACTTACAATGATGGAGAAATTGATGAGGATGTTGCTCATAGAATTAGAGTTGGATGGCTAGTGGAGAGGTGCTTCTGGAGTGCTATGTAACCAACGCTTCCCGATCAAAACTAAAAGGAAAATTTTATAAGGCACCCATAAAATCAGCTATACTTTATTAAGCAGAATGTTGGGCTACTAAGAAGCAAGATATTAATAGAATCAGTATATGTAGTCGAGATGAGGATGTTGAAATGGATGAGTGGGAAAACAATGAACTATAAAATCATAAATGAATGCATAACTCCAATAGATGATAAAGGGAGAGTCGGTTGAGATTATTTAGCATAGTTATCAGATCAAGAAGCGAAAACGAGAAGTAAAGCGGGAAACGAGACAAAAAATTCTTTGGAAATAGGAAGCGAGAAATGAGATATAGATGTCTCATTTTCATTATATTAATATGGGTAGTTATACCTTTGATTTTATCTTACGTGAGATTTTTGTAGAGAATGAGGTGCCTTATGTTCCAAACCAACAATATTTGCTCAAAGTCTACACTCTAGGCTATAGACTCGGGTCTATTCCATGAATTCCCACATACAGCTCCTTTTGGTTGCTAAATGGGACTTGATGACAGCGAGCTTCCTAAGAAGTGGGTCTAGGAAACGAGCTTCCCACCATGTACATAGCTTCTCTGCAACTATGTTATTTAGACACGTCCATAGAAGACCATCAACGGCTCCAATAAGAATAAATGAATTGATGCAAGTTGAATGCTATAAAAGGGGGGAAAGGAAGGCCAAAAATAACATGGAAAAAGTTTATGAGAAAAGATTTGATAACACATGCCTTAAGAATTTAATAGAACAAACTGATGGAACATGATTCATATTGCCAACCCCAAAATATTTGTGATGATGATGATGATAAATAGGTTTTTGGAAAGCCTCCCCAACAAACTTGATGTTGTTCTATTGGTCTATATAATTCATGTTCAATGTTAATACATGTGAACAAACTCTTCTTTTAACTAAGTATGAGTATTGACAACAAGACGGATTACAATGAACTTTCTTACTTTCAGGAAACGAACAAAGTTGCAGAAATTCAAATGGAAAATGCATACCTAAAGATTAATGAATACTCAAAAGTCTCAAACAGTACTCAAGAGAGAGAAAAGATGGAATATGTTTGTGGGTGGGTGTGTGTGTATGGGAATAACTGAAAACAGTTCCTCTTGGGAAGGAACATAAGGACAGTGTGTGTGGGACGCGTATGCTTGTGCGAGAGGGGAGGGGGGGGATGGGGGATGGAGGGAGGGAGGGAAGATGTTACAAATAATAACGACGTCGGAGTGCTTATTCGGCATTGAATTATTAAATATCAATCGGTGTTGATTCCCCAGTAAGTTCACCGATTGAGACCAATATCTGTTGGTAATGATTGATTGTATATGTTTTCTGTTCAAATTCTGGGTAATCAATACAATGATATCATGAATCTTATTTACCCAAACCTTTTCTATGGAATTTAACATTGAAGTTTCATTCATGATTGATTGTTCCTGGATAAGGTCCATTTAAGAAAGGATCACACATTTTAGGCAAGCATTCTTTGTTCAGTCTCATCATGCACTAGTTGGACATGGAACCTTACTGGTGCTTGAGATTTGGGTTCTCATGGTGCACTTGTTGTCAAATAATTTTGTTTATAATCTAATCCGGCTATATCCAATGCAAAAAAAGATATTCCAATGCTAAGGCTAAAGTGCTGTCTTTTTGTCAAAGAATTGTGTTATCGGGCTAATAGTAAATATTTATCGGAAGATAACAATATAAAATATTTAAAGATTATGAATTGCCAGGACAATTCTTACTTGTCATTTCCACCGGTGCAGATTATATGTTTCGAGGGAAGCATCTTGAATGAGTATAATTTTGGTTGATGAACTGCTGCAGTAAAAGCCTTTCGCATTGATCTCAAGTCAATTGCAGTAACAGAGGTGCCAGCAGCGACATAGCATAATGAATCGTGACATTTCACATCCACAGGTGCACCAAGTATAGAAGTCATTCCCACGCAGCATGAAGAACGAGCAGCAGATGACGTAGTTGTATCCCAAACTCTCACCTGTTGGAGAGCATAATTATGACAAAGCCAAACATAATTAATGATAAGACACTGAACAAATTCCCCATTTGATATTGGATTAAACAATGTCCTGGAAAGTTCTTAAAACATGGGAGAATTTGCCTTGGTTTACTGAGTCTTATTTCATCCAAGGTATGACCTTGAGCTATATGGGGGCTGCACCCCACCCCCAAAAAAAATGCACCTCATTTAAAATAAATTTAAAGAACCACTGAAGTCTTCCACCTTCCATTACCAATAAATTCTCCAAACAATAAGACAGGAAGTACTTCCAATAACGCAAGGGACCGGAGGATTTCTGTAAAAAACTTTTAGCATATCTGTTTGGTTTGGGGGTTTATATTTTATAAAAATCCAAATTCTCTAATTGTGAAATTGAACTCCTCTCAGTTAAATTAGGGTTAAATAATCTGAAACTCTTTTCTTCCACTTTTGGAAGTCCACACTTGCTCAATTGTTTTTTTTTTCTATTTTTCCAGCAAGTATTGATAGATTACATTTCCAGAAAGTCTTTGTACAGAAATTGAGCAACCTTAAAAATGATTGCTGCATCACAATTGAACAGCTCTATGTTGTGTTTGGTTAATTATTCCAGCCGAATATCAAGCTGATAAGCCTGATATTAAAGGGAAAAAAACTAATGGCAAGCTCCTTTTTTTGAACAAGAAAAAAATCTCTAACTTTGGGAAAATGAATATAATTGTTAAACAAACAAGATTTAATGCACAATTAAGCATAAATAGGACAATTATTAAGTTTAAGAACTAAAATATCAGCACCCAAATAGATGCAAAAAACATAAACAAATAAATAAAAATGTAACTATCAACTATGCAAAACATAAATACATAACAAAAACTAGAGAGTAATCAAATGTGTTATCAAAAAAGAGAGGAAAAAGTGAGCCAAATCAATATAGATTCATAGATCTCTAATGAAATCCATGAATCTATGCATCTATCTACCAAACGTTCGCTAAATAATATGACTGAATTATAATTATAAATTATTATTTTTTTAATAAAAAAAAAAGAGTAAACTTGCCCAAATAGAAAAGCCACATAATGGTTTTTCGAGATTATGGGGATTGAAGCTTTGAAATTTTCAACCTTCAATCTTTGTTTTTGATCAACAGGAACCAAAAGGAGTCCAATTTAAGGTGTACTAGGATTTTGAAAACCCCTTGTAAACATAAAACTTGTCGGCCATTAGGAAATGGCATTAAAAAGGAGTCTCCGATTAAGGTATACTAGGGTTTTGAAAACCCCTTGTAAGCATAAAAATTGTCAGTCGTTAGGAAACGCGTTAAATAAAAAATATGGTTTCAATAACGACTAGGCTATTGTATTGGTATGATGACTACCGAAATTGTTACATGACTGACGTCTCCTAACGGTTTTTCAACCATGATCACCATACACAGGAATTAGGAAGCTGGGATAAATTTAAGTCCAAGAACAGTGCACACATCCAAGCAATCACAGACCATTCTCCTGAACCTGGATACTCTAAAACAGGACTTAGGGAGAATCTTGATCTGGAAAATAAGATATAATCTCAGTAAGGATGCAAACCAATGGTACAAATAATCTCGGAAAAAAACCTGCTCAGAATCAGAAAGAAACTTTGCATAATGAGTCATTAAAAAAAATCTCCACAAGAGTACAGTTATGGACCTATGGTAGAGAAGCTTTGGTTGATATATACACATTCTCCGACTTGAGTGGAAGAACTGGGAAGTTAGGGAGCTTACACTGTAAAGTATAACCTAGTTTCCTAGTCACTAATTTCATGCTTTGGAACACAAACCTACTGCATAATTTGCTCTCTGAAACCCATTCTGCATCCCAAGTTCCTCTTTAAACATCCATTGAGGTAACTTTCTTTCTAATCCCAACTTTCTTTCCAAAATTATCTTCCCCAAATTTCTTCCAAGAAGTGCCTTAAAAAAAGAAAGGAACTTATAGACAGTTACAATGATACGGCCAGGAGACAATTATCCTCCTTGATACATCTATTCATAGTTACTAGAGCGAGAAGCGAAAACGAGAAGCAAAGCGAAAGCGAGAAGCGGGAAGCAAGCCTCAAAAAAACATTAGAAAGGGGAAGCGAGAAATGAGACATAGGCTCCTTATTCCCAATATGTTATTATGGGTAGCTATACCTTTGATTTTATCTTACATGAGATTTTTGTGGAAAAGTAGGTGTCTTAGGTTCCAAACCGATGATACTTGCTTAGAGTCTACACCCTAGGCTATAGACTATGGTCAACTCTATCTCTGCACACATATAGCTCCATTTGATTACTAAATGGGACGTGATGGAAGCGAGTTTCGTAGGAAGAGAGTTTACCTAAGAAAGCGAGCTTCCTAGAAGCGAATCTATCCGAGGAAGCGAGTCTGGGAAACAAGCTTCCCACCCTGTACATAGCTTCCCTGCAACTATGCATCTATTACTCCATTAAGTGATATATACAAATGAAGAAATTAATTGAATGTTGTTGAATGCCATGACAAAAACAAGTTGTGCGCGCATTTTTTTCCTCAAGAATCCAACATGAACATATATTAAGCGTAAATTTAACCATATGCAATCGGAATAGCCAGTAGTATGCACTTTTTTTTTTCGAAGGACCTGCCGAGGCGAGAATGCAACTTCGATCTGAACAGTTTGTTGTTAGAATAACAATACATGTGTACACTACACGACTATATGAGAATACATACCTCTCAGTAATTTCCATAGCCATTCAAAATAGATTTAGCACGATAAAAAAATCCATTCTTCAACATATTGTACACAAGAAACTTCGGAACACTTTAGTGAAACAGGTCACTGAAGCACAACTTTACTACTTGACCTGCACCACCCTTAGCAGGAAGAACTTTGTTAAACTTTTCTTCGGAAGCATAATAGATGACACAAAGATTCTTAAGAAATTTATTCTTACTAGGCTCCTAAGGAAATTAAGGAACATAAAAGCAATCGTTCACACCATCAAGCAGGCGGTATTGATCCATGATTTCCATCAGATCTAGAGGCCCATTTTAGAATCCAGAATATTAGTAATCAAATCTCAATAGCAAAAGGTACTATTCAATTGTGTCCTTTCTACAAGTTGATCATGATTCCTTTCTACAATTGAACAGCACCTTTCTACAATCGCAATTGCAAACTAGTACATACTTTCAAAAGAGAGATGAAAATTTGTTGGCTTTCAAGAGTGGACCAAACAAGAGCTAAAATGACTTTTTCTACTTAGAAGGAATGAGCTATCGACGTGCAAAGATTGCAAGGTTACCACAGCAGATAGTCTAGCCACGCAGCATAGGTCTGTGGTCATGGATCTTCGCACTAAGAGTTTTAAGAGGAAAAAAAAAAAGCACCCAAGAATAAGGTGGTGAAACCTAAACGAAGACAAAGTGATTGCTTTCAGTGATATAATAATAAAAGGAGCATGGAATTTGAAAACAAAAACTACAAGAATGTGAAATTAAATGGTTAATTTATAATTGTACTAAAAAAATTGAGAAAAGTAGTTTTAGGGGAATTTAAATGGGGAAAGCAATCGCATTAAGAAACTTGGTATTGGAGTAATGAATTTTTAGGCCATAAGAGAAAAGAGGTCATATTACAAGACTTGACAAGGAACTAGAAATGAAGAAAACCTAGAAAAATATAAAAGCACCATAAGAGAAGCTATAAAAGTAATATGTCAAGCCTGTATAAGGCATATGATAACCTATATAATAAGTTGGACACAAAAGAAAGCGAGAAAATGTCCATAAACTTGTAAAATAAAAAATAAAAAGAAAGAGATTAGAGATCTAGATCATGTTAGATTCATCAAGGGTGATGGATCAGAGTGTCCTGGTAAAGAATGAAAATATTATGGAAATATGAAGACGGTATTTTCAAAAGTTACTAAATTAAGACTGCTCAATGCACACAGGACTTCAAACTAAGATAACGCAGTAGAGGCTAAAGAACATTATTATTTTCGTAAAAGTGTCGTAACCAAAGTAACAGAAGCTCTTATTATAATGAATTGAGGAAAGACACTCAGACCATAGGATATTTTTTAAATATGGAAATGTATAGGAAAAACTAGCATGTCCTGACCAATGAAGTTTTTAATAACATATAGAAGACTAGAAAAATGTCAAATGCATGGAGAAATATTGTGGTACCTATCTATAAGAATAAAGGATATGTCCAAAGTTAGACCAATTATCACAGAATCACTTATGACCTTTATTGGTAATAGAGATGTATATATAATGGAAGAAAGAGAAGTACAAGGAGGGGGGGGGGGGGGGGGGGGGGGCTAGGCGTCACTTGACAGTAAACCCAAAGCCCAAAGGATTAGCTAAATTACGAAAGTATAAAATAGAAAACAAAATTACAGCAGATTATGAAGCCATGTTAAATCAAAATTTTCCTAGATAGGCCACCAGTGTTTCAAAAGATGTCCAGTCCTTAAGAAGGTGCCTTCATGAGATGATGGGGAGTCCTCGAAGACCCTAGAATTTCATTCTTTCCATAGAGACCAAGCTACTGAGGCAAGAAGCATTGGCCCCCATCAAAACCCTCTTCCCCCAAAAACACTGAGAACTTACATAATAAAAAAAAGAGGGGAAAGATCCCACTGATTCCCAGGTGGTGATCAACCGTCTCATCGGCGTCTAGGCACAAGAGGTTCCAAGGTGTATGCTATTTGCATATGACGTGGTATTAGTTGATGAAACTAAAGAAGGGGTAAATGCAAAACTAGAATTGTGGAGGGATACCTTGGAATCTAAGGGGTTTAAAATAAGTAGGACCAAGACAGAATATATAAAATGCAACTTTAGTAAAAACACAAAAGTCTTAAGGCAGGAGTTAAGATTGATGACCACGAGATACCCCAAAGTGGCCAGCTGGCCCAACTCTGGTATCTTGACTTAATTATTCATAATGATAAAGAGGTTGAGGTACATGTTGCTCATAGAATTAAGCAAAGAAGTGCTTTCGAGGTGCTATATGACAGACGTATTTAAAACAAACTAAAGAAAATTTATATAAGACAATGATAAGAGCAACTATAATCTATGTAACAGAATGTTAGGCGATCAAGAAGCAACATATTAATAGAATGTGTAGCCGATATGAGAATCTTAAGATGGATGAGAAAAAAAGTAGGAGAAACAAAATAAGAAATTAAGGTATCAAAGAGAATCTGGAAGTAGCTCTAATTGGTAATAAAATGAGGGAGAGTCAATTGAGATGGTTTGGATACGTTCAACGAAGACCAATGCCAGTCCCAGTTAAAATGGGTAAGTTGCCAAAGGTTAAAGGCTCTAAAAGGCTGAGGGAAAGTCATACGTGACATGGATGAAAATAGTGTAAATATATTTGATAACACACGATTTTACCAAAATTCATGGCTTTTAAAAGAGTGGAATGTAAATCAGGATTCATGTTGCTAACCCCAAATATTTGGGATATGGCCTCAAGGTTGGGAGGTTCAAGATATAGTGAGTCTACTCTCACAACCTCATCAGGTTACTCTAGGTCTGCTCGAGAGGGATATTTAGGTGTGGGTCCAAGACAACAATGGGAGGTTTTCAACGAGGATCCGAGGACCTTGTTACAATCTTGGCAGTCTAGACCTAGTCGCCATTTTCCTCATCAAACTATGTGGTACTCAGCGATACCCTCCAAGTTTTCTTTCTTCTTATGAACATCGGTTTTCGATAAAATCCTAACTTGCGATCACCTCCAGAATAAGGATGGTGCCTTGCAAATCGGTGTTCCATGTGCCTTTAACGGAGGAATCTGAGAATCACCTATTACTGCATCGTCCGGTTGTAAAAGATGTTTGGTCTTATTTCCTTTCCCACCTTCGTATCCCTTGGATATTTCCCTGTTCCTTGTGAAGCTTCTTATCATGTTGGTTGTCAGTGGCAGTTCCCTCGCTGGCAAGAGAAGTGTGGCCTTTGATTCCGGGGGCGACAACATGGACCCTTTGGAAGGAAAGGAACAGGCAAGTTTTTGAGGATACTTCTTTTACCATTCTCCGCATCCAGTCGCAAATACGCCATCTAGTCTCAACGTGGTGTTCCATAGGGGGTATAGTGGGGACCCATGGGGAGATATTCTACTGCCTTAATCTTGTAATGTAGCTATGGGTCTTTTTGATTTCCACTTTATGCTTTCTTGTTTCTCCTTGGTTCACTAGATGTGAACTTGTCCCTGTACATTCTTATATATATTAATAATTTGATTACCAACCAAAAAAACAATAGAAGAAAATATTAGGTTATTCATCCCCTTCAACAGTTCAACTACAGAAACGTGACTATAAGATAAACTCATGCAAAACTCATAAAGAAAAAAATAATCTTCACATTGAAGGACATATGGGTTGTTCAATCCCTTCTACAATAAAAACAAGGCTATCAGATAAACTCATGCAAAACCCACAAGGCAAAGATTGTGCTGTTAGGATGACTATACAAACCTTGGAATCCTTTGAAATGCTCACTAGAAGAGAAGTTTTGTGCCTAAGAAAAAAACATGGGCATGTTAGATTATTGAAGCAAAGAAAAAATATAGATATACCTCAAAAATGTTGTGTACCAGTGGAAGATATTAACTTCACAGTTAATTATTTGTATTACTTAACTTCAACTAATTGTAAACTCTGAAATAATGCAATAACATGCATTGCTTAGTATTTAGATCAAGTCTAATAAAATAAAATAATGACAAAATTATAGTTTTCTTTTATCATGCATATGAAGATATATAAAGGAGCTAGAGATTAGGTTTCTAATATTCGGTTAATTTGTAATCTATTTAAACTCAATCTGGGTTCTGCTTAATCAACAAGTGAAGCATATATTCTCTTAATTAGCATGGTATTAGTGTAGTCAATGCGTCTAGGTGATAGGGGTGCCCAAGGCAAGGCATTTTGTGTAGGCGATGACTAGGTAACCAAAATTTTCTTCATTAATGAGAATTATACGAATCTAAGACACTCAGATATTCTTGAAATTAAAGACTAAAAGTTAGGAATAAAGCATATATGATGTCACTTTGAAAAATTCCCTAAATAAAAACTGTGTAGTAAAAAGGTGTAATATTTTGTGTGTGTGTGTGTGTGTGTGTGTATCACCTAGACCCTAATTAGGGAATAGGGGTCCTAGCTAAGAGAGACAATGGCCTAGGTGACATTTTGACCACACAACATGGTAACACATCTGATACCAATCACTGTTTGTCTCCATCTCATTCAAAATCTACATCTCCCAAACTCAAACAGGAAGCAATGTTCATCGTCACAGCTTACTCCAACAAGATTTAACACCTAACACCATCTTCTAACTCATTGACCATAGGTTAGGGAATCCCTTGACTGAAGCTCAAGCCGAAACTATTGCATCTCGTGACGGTCTTTGTCAATGTCAACTGCCCCATCAATCACCGACCAATCAACAACCTAATGTAATTAGATTCATCACCCCTATTAGTGCCAAAACTTGCGGAAAACATTGCTATGTTACATAACCCTAATACCACAACCGCCCAAACTTGAAGTCTTCTTTGTTGTCCCTGTTGATAGGGGTATTTATGATATATCATGTTATTAATTATACCGTGTCTAATACACGTAATACACATAAGGGTAAAAGTGCAATTCTCTTCTTTAGTATAATATAAAGGAAATGAGAGACATGAATCATTCATGCTTCCTAACCTAATCACTTACCTCTGTCTTTTCTCTTCTCTCCTCTTCTCTTTCTCTACCTTTTTTCTACTTTGTATCAAAGCCAATTGATCTAAGGGTATATAAAGAATACAAAAGAGAACAAAAAAGGAGGAAAATTATGCGTCGGATGACGTCAGCGTCCGTATGGACTGATGTCATCTGACGCACTGACGAGCATCGGATCTCGACTGTGAATGTATGTTTTAAAAAGTCTTGATTTTAGAGAATTTTATAATCAAGTTTCATGTGATTTAGAGTTGTTTTAAGAAATTTATGACACTTTTTGTGGGAATAGAAAAAAATATCAGAAAAATACAAATCTAGTGTTTTCTAGCCACCAGATTCATATAGACATATTTTTTTGAGTTAGATATCAATGGATTCTTCATTTTTTATGCTTGATCTAATAGAGGTGGTTGTGGATCGTTTGAATCTATATTGAAGTACTGGTAATCATTTTTTCAGAGCATATTTGTTGTTTTTTCTATGTTTGAGGGTGTGGTTCCTTTTTTCATGCATAGAAGTGCTGTAAAATGCTTGGTAGAAGTGATTTGAAGCTTGTGAAGGTTGAAAAGGTTGATTCCGGGAACCCTAAAGTATTTTTGTAGGTTGTTTTTGTGCAAAAAAATCATATTTTACCTTCGTACGAAGCGTTGAAGAGTTTCATATTATTGTTATTGTGCTAAAATTTTCTATTGTTGACCTAGTCAGTCAGATTCATAAAGAAAGTATTCTCTGAAGTGTTGGATAATTTCCATGATTTTCTAAGACGACGTCGACTTCAGAAAAAGTAGAAGTTTCTTCATCATCTCCTCGGGCTTCCAATATGAGTAATCCTCCTATGGCCAGTTTTCAAATTACTACAGTCAAATTAGATTGACAAAATTATCTTGAATGGTCCCAACTCCCAATTGGCGAAAATGTCTATCGGAAGCCGAAGGAAAGTGCGATAATTAATGGTCGAATTTGTGAACCTAAATGCTCCAAATTATAAGCAATGGGAGTCTGAAAACTTGACTGTCATGTCATGGTTACTTCACTCCATACAATCACATATTATTAAAGGGTTCTTATTTCTTTGCACTGCACCTGCAAAGAATATTTGGGATCCTGTAGCTCATAAATATTCTTAGACAGGGAATATTGTTCGCGTCTATTAGTTAAGTCAGAAAGTTGCTTATTTTCAACAGAGTGATAAGTCTTTGGCAGAGTACTTTGCCCATCTTCATAGTATGTGGGAAGAGTTAGATCACTACTAGATTTTTTAGCACTAAATCCGGATTTCGAGCTGGCAAGGGTACTTTGCCCATCTTCAAAGCTCTCTACAAGAAACAAGTCGAGTAAGCCAGAATTTGAGTTTCTTGTAGCACTAAATCCGGATTTCGAGCTGGCAAGGGTATAGATCCTTAGTAAGGATGAGTTACCATCTCTTAATCATGTTTATACTTATGTTAGAGTGAAGCAAGCAGGAGGACTACCATGACACTTGTTGTGGGTAATAAGTGATCTGCCCTAGGTTCTTCCATAGTGGAACAAAGGGATAATAGAAATGGGCCCAGATAACCGCAAAGGAACTATGTTCACCCTGAAGACCATGATAAGTTAAAGTGTGATCATTGTGGCCAAAGGAGGAACGTGAAGAAAAATTGTTGGGATTTGGTTGGTCGACTACAGAAGTTCAACAAGCAAGGTCCTTCTATCACTCATAATACCTCTATAGGATATGCTACTAGTTTAGTTCTCTCTCCTCATTCAGCAACTTGAGCAGCTCAAGAAACCTCACAAGATATTTTTTTCCCAAAAAGATATGATTTCTATCTCTAAGGACGAAATAGAGAACATTCGGCGCTTCATGGCATAGCTAGATGACCCATCTGCTACCTCCACCTCCACCACCTTTGCTCTGTAATGTATCATTGGTTCTACTCAACATGTGTCTATTTCTTCGAGTCTCTCCTGATTAATTGACTCTAGTGCTTCTGAGCATATGACTGGTATGCCCTCTTTGTTTTCTACTTATTATGTTTGTTCTAGTAGCGATAAATTTCGAATTGCAGATAGCAATTTCTCTTCTGTCGCTGGAAAGAGATGTTAATATTCCTTCTCACCTATCTTTTAGCCTATGTTTTCTATGTTCCTAATTTTGCAGCAAATCTTCTATTTGTTAGTTCTCTTACAAAGAATTTGAATTGTAGTGTCAATTTCTTTCCTTCTTACTGTGTTTTTCAAAACTTGGTAACGAGGAAGACGATAGATACAAACTGTGAAGTTGTTAGCCTCTATTTGTTGGATGCGACTCCCACTGTTCCTTGCATATTTCAGTCTTATAATATTAATAGTAATAGCGTTAATAAAGAGCATGTCCTGTATTGGCATTCCCGTCTTGGTCATATTTCCTTTTAGTACTTAAAGATTATGAAGTGTGTGAACTTGCAAAGTATCATCGTGCTTCTTTTTCTCCTAGTATTAATAAAAGTTTCGTTGTTTTTGATATCATTCATACTGATGTTTGGGGGACCTTCACATGTTACCTCTATCTCTGGTTATCAATATTTTGTGAGTTTTGTCGATGATTATTCTAAATATACATGGATATATCTCATGAAATCCAAAGATGGAAGTCTAAACTATTTTTAAACAATTTCATATGTTAATTCAGACACAATTTGAAAAAAAGATCAAGATTCTTGAATCTGATAAAGGGGGAGAATATATATGTGGGGGGTTGACAAAATATTTAACTATAAATAGGATAGATCATAAGTACTCTAGTCTATACACCCCTCAATAGAACGGTGTTGCTTAAAGGAAAAATCGTCATCTGTTAGAGGTAACTTGTGCTCTCTTCTTACAGTGTAATTGTTTCTTATTAATCGATTCCCCTCTCATGTTTTGCACTTTCAGTCTCCCTCTCAGCTTTTAAAACCTAAGAGTCCTCTTTTTCTGCTTCCCCCTAAAGTATTTGGTTGTGTTTGTTATGTGCATATCTTAGGTCCCAAGAGAACTAAGTTGGACCCCAAGGCTCTTAAGTATATCTTCTTTGAGTATTCCTCTCATCATAAGGGATACAAATGTTATCATCCTCATTCTCGGAAGAAATTTATCTCCACGTATGTTAAATTCTTTGAGTATGTTCCCTTTTATTTCAATCCTTCCTCTCTTCAGTGGGTGAGTAAGTGTGAAGGGAGAAGCAAGGTTCTAAATGTCGATATCGCTCGACATGTCGGAACCGCGAAAAAAAGATATATCGGAGATATATCGGAAGATATATCGTTTATCGGTGATTTTTGGAAAAATGACAAAAAAATGAGGTAAAACATGAAATTTTGCAGTGAAATTTTAGGAAATGTTAAAATAGATGTTAATACATGTTTTAGAATAGAAATATTTAAAAAACAACAATGTACATAAGAGATACAATGAGAATAGAGTAAAGTTGTGCGCTGGCGAGTGACGATAATATATCATTGATTCATGTTTCATTCATTCTTCAATAAGATGTGCATTGACCCCTATGTCAATTATATTATAATCAATTTTACTTCATTTGAACAAATATGTAAGGTCATTTGATTCTCTTTTTTTTTAATGATTATCCATGTTAATTGTTTTAAAAATCTGAAAAAACTTATGAATGCACATTAAATTTGATAAATAATTAAATTTTAATTTAGTTTGTAAACCTGTTTTTATATGCAATTGATGAGTTCTATGTTTTTGCAGGACTGAATCAACATGGGAAGAAGATGAGATGGTTAAATTATCGGAAGACTATGCATCAAGAGAAAAAAAACAGGACTATCATTTTAGTTGACTATGAAGTGGATGTAATTATGTAAAAGGAAGTTGATGTAATGTTATTCAAATGTGTGGGACTTATTTTTGATGTAAACAAGCCGGATGTAAATTTTATTTTTATTTGGATGTAATTATGTAAAAAGAAGAGGGTTGTAATTTTATTTGACCGTGAAAAAAAAAATTGATGTAATTTTATTTTTGATGTAAACAAGAGGACTTGTAGGTCTATTGAATGTTGTTTAAGTGATTAAAAGTTTAATATAATCAAGCAAGACCTATATAATCAAGCAAGACCTCCATGCCAAAATACAAAGTTATTGTTTTTCTATCTATATTTTTTTAACAGGTTGAAAAATATAATTTTGGTTTTTTTTTTACAAATTACAGAAGATTTTTTTTTTCTGCATGAATCGTGACAATGAGAGTGAGGGGGATAAAGGGAACCGTGAATAACATTAGATGTGAAAAATATTTATAATGGTTTCTATTGTCTCAATTAATAATTTGTATTTTAAAAAAGATTAATAACTTATTTTAGTTTTAATGTTATTAAATAACATATTTAAATAATATTTAGTTATTTTATATATCATTTTTAGTGAAATAAATTATATTATTTGGTCGATGTTAATATATATACATTATTTAAAATTATTAACTATTAATAATAATAATATAATATTGTTCAAATTCATAACTAAATAAAAGATACTTAAATTTCAAGTATAATCCTTAAAATAGAAAAAAAAACCTTATATTAAAAATTTTAATACTTTTTTTGAATTAGGTGTATAATATAAATCAAAATTAATTTTTAACATATTAATTATTGTCATATAGTATAATTTTTTATATGACACATCATTTTTACAAAAAAACCTTATATTAAAAATTTTAACTTATAATGTTTTTTTAGATTATATACTAAACCAAAAAAAAAATTATAAATTTATAAGTTAACACTTAAAAATTTTTGTACTAAAAGCTTAAGTCCCCAATTTAAAATTTTTGTATTAAAATTAGTATTAGTCTTTTTAATTTTAGGTTAAAATTAAAAGCCTAAGTCCCCAATTTTTAAAAAAAGTAAACTAACATTACCCTTGTTAGGTTAAAATTCTCAAAAGTGAAATATATTGTTGAGAGTAAAATTAGAATTACCCTTATTAGGTTAAAATAATTTAAAATTGAAGTATTTAGATGTTTAAAAAATTAAGTGACATTAGCATTACCCTTTAGGTTTAAAGAGACAAGTAACTTTAGCATTACCCTTTTTAGGGTTTAAAATACTCATAAACTAAACTTACGGGTTTGTTTTTTGGTCAAGTAACAATATCACAAGGCAAAGCTACAGGCAAAGCTATGGGTTCTGGGAGAAAAAAAAAACAGGAGCTCTGCTCCAAATGGAAGAGGGAAGAGGGGAAGAGGGGAAGAGGGAAGAGAGGAGTACGATGGCGACGACGATGACTTTGCAATCGGCGACGGCGACGGCGATGGCACAGGTATGTACCCACATGCCACGGCTACGGCCACAACCCTTCTTCCTTCTTTCTTCTCGTCCCAAAACCCTTTTTTTTTTTCCTTCTAAATCAAATATCTCAGATTCTCAAAGATCTCTTTATTTCTTTTGATGGATGCTTGCAAATCTGCAAAAAAAAAGGGAGATTTAAAAAAAAAAAAACTTTGATTCACAGGTTGGCCTTTTTCGGTGGGTTATCGGCGATATTTCGTCGATATCGCCGATATATCGTCGAGAACCCACGATATCATGTAAGTTTTTCTTGAAACTGTATAGATGTGTCGAAAGGCACCAACACCGACAAATATCGGCGATATATCGCCGATATTGTCGATATTTAGAACCTTGGGGAGAAGGAACCAATTCCAGTTCTACCTCCCTCATCATTGGCTCTTGATGACTGCTACTGCTGCTCAAGAGGAGAATGTTAAAAAAACAAGGGGAGATTCAAGTCTACCAAAGAAGGGCGAAAGCAAACACAGACTAAGACCAAATCATTTCCTCAGATGATCGAGGTAAAACCCTTCCTATAAATACTTATTTGCCTCCAGTGTCTATTGATGAATCTAATATTTTTATTGCTCTCAGAAAGTATAAGAGGTCTTGTACTCAACATCTTATTGCTAATTTTGTATCCTACAAAGCATTATCTCCGTCTTACAAGTCGTTTATGTCTTCCCTATCATCAATTTTCATTCCATCTCTTGTCACTGATGCCCTAAAACAACAAATGTGGAGAGAAACAATGGTAAAAGAGATAAATGCGCTAGACAAAAATAATACGTAAGAGATGGTAGATCTTCTCGAGGAAAAACTCTGGTGGGGCGTAAATGGGTGTTCACAGTCAAATGCAAAACAGATGGATCAGTTGAGAGGTGTAAGGCAAGGTTGGTAGCCAAAGGCTACACTCCGACTTATGGAACTACCGGGAGAAATTTGCCCCAGCAGCAAAGATGAATTCAATTTGTGTAATCTTATCATTGGCAGCAAATAAGTTGTAGTCACTTTACCAACTTGATGTCAGAAATGCTTTCTCCGTGATACTTTGAAGGGAGAAGTTTATCTCCTCTAGGATTTCACCTTGAAGGGAGTGAAAAGAAGTTGTGCAAGCTGAAGAAGGCGTTATATGCAGTGTGACCTAGGCATGTGGTACGAGTGCCAAGTGTCCATGTGTCTAGAGGTGTTTGGCACGACAAGTTCTAAAAATCCCAATAAATGGCACGGATGTGCATATTTGTTTAAATAATTGTGTGAGTATATGTATATTATAACTTAAATTTTTTAAGAAAATAATAAGAATGGTTAGAAGGGACACTACCTGTTCCCAATTTTTTCAAAAAAGTATATACCTAGAGAATAGAGAAGGAGCAACAAGAGAGAGAGAGAGAGAGAGAGAGAGAGGTACCTATTGATTATCGTTGGTGCCATTACTTCTTTTTTTGGGGAATGAGGGGGCCTCTTAGAGCACCCGACTAAGTCCCTCAGGCCATGCAGATTGCAAATCCTCTTATACTGCACAACTAGGAAAGTCGGGATAAATCCCGAAGGGAGGCCAACAAGAGGAAGGGACTCGAATTCAAGACCTCTACTTCTTGAGGCGTGATCTTGGTCATTCCTAATAAGTTTTCCTTTATGTTGCCAAATAAGATACAGAACTTGAGAAAAAGTTCATAGTATTAAAACTCAGTGAGTCGACTCGAAACTCGGCCGAGTTGACTCGACTCGGCCAGGTTTCGATTCGAGTTTGAGGTAAAACTCAGTTTTGACGAAAACTGAGTAACTCGTCCCGACTCTCCCGAGTTTTGTACTTTTTTGTTAAAACAAAAAATATTAAAATAAAAAATCGAGTAAACCAGCCTACCCGAGTGACCAAATTATGTTTTTTTTCTTTTTTTTTAACACACCCCACCCATTCTTAAGTATAAATACGAAACAAAAAGAGGGTGCTACCCATTCTTAAGTATAAATACGAAACAAAAAGGGGGTGTTTAGTATATATTAAATTATATATCTTATTTTAGGCATGGTTTATCATTAATTTTGAATTAATATCATATATATAGTATTAGAAAAATATTATATATGTCCGAGTTTTAGGTGTCATTACTCGGATGAGTTTCCGAGTTTTAAAACACTGATATATATATATATATATGGGTCGTGCTAGAGTTCACGCAATGCATGAACTCCATAACGTTCACGCAAGCAAATAGTTCAAAGGTGTGCATGGCACTTTCGTAAATAGTTAAAACAGAAATGGCATTTTGATAAAATAAACTAAAGACTATTTCCAAGAATACCCTTGCCCCTTTTATCAATTACCAAGCATGTCCTTCATTTTAGCTTTCGTGAATTTTCTTAGAGTTCACGCATTACGTGACTTCTATCATTATATATTATTTTTAAAATGACACAACATACTTGAAGCACCACGTGCCTAACCATAATATCGACGTCACCATGACACATTATAGGATGTACAAAGGAGTGTTGTGCCGTATCATGGAGTGTCGTGTCGTGCCAAGGTGTCGGCACGGTAAAATTTGGGAAAACTAAAGTGCCTAGGTAACACGGGTTATATGACTTAAAGTAATCTCCTCGAGCCTGGTTTGAAAGGTTCAATGTTGCTGCAAGGAAAATGGGATACTCATAAAGTCAAGTTGATCATACATTATTTGTCAGGCACACCAAGGATGACAGTACAATCTTTATTGTGTATATAAATGATAAAGTTGTCACAGGAAGCAATATGACAGAGATTGAAAAACTTAAGAAGTATCTAGCAAGTGAGTTTGAGATTAAGGATCCGGATCTTCTTAAGTACTTCTTGGGAATAGAGGTCGCTAGATCTCGTGATGGCATCATTATATCCCAAAAAAAGTACATCCTACATCTCTTACAAGAAACCGGAAAGTTTGGGACCAAACTGGCTGACACCCCAATTGAACAAAATCACAAAGTGGATGAGATTGATGGAGTTTATCTGCAAGATGTTGGTAGTTTTCAGCGATTAGTGGGGCGGTTAATTTATCTCTCTCACGAGGCCTGATATTCTTATGTTGTGAGCATAGTGAGCAGGTTTATACATGCTCTCAAGTCTGCACACTTGGAAGCAACATACAGGAATTTGAGGTATCTCAAGCAAGGATTAAAAATACGATTTCGGGGGATGTATCGGTCCCAACCGAAACCTATACGTATCAATATCGGTTTCAGATGATATGTATAATTTTTTCTTTTTAGAAAAATAAATTAAATTAAATTTAAAAAAAACATATGAGTTATAGGAACCAAATTTACCAAATATAAAGTCAAGGGAAGCTACTCAAAAACAAAGTAGCAAACATAATTACAATTACACAATAAATTAGAACATAAATAACTAATAAATGATATGTATTGCCCGTTTCTTATCAATATAAATATCATACAAGGAGCTACCGAAACCTACCTGTTTCGTATTGGTTTCGGCAATTTTTATTTCCATGATCTCAAGTCATCTCCAGGTAAAGGACTCTTATTCAAAAGACATTGGCACATGCGAGTTGAGGCCTATACAGATGCAGACTGGGCGGGTGCAAAAGATGACAGAAAATCTACATCCGGATATTGTACATGTGTTGGAGGAATTTGGTCACATAGTGGAGCAAAAAACAAGCAGTTGTTGCTCGCTCAAGTACAGAGGCAGAGTTTTGATTGATGACACATAGTATATGTGAGTTACTGTGACTAAAGATCCTCATTCAAGAGTTATGATTTCCAATTGAAGGACCTACGAGTTTATACTGTGACAACAAGGCAACAATCAGTATAGCTCATAACTCAGTGTTACACGATAGAACCAAATACATTGAGATAAATCGTCACTTTATCAAGGAATGGATCATCCGAGGTGAAGTGTGCACTCCGTATGTGACTAATGACCAACTAGCTGATGTTCTTACCAAGGTAGTTAGTGATGCTCGACTACTTGAAATGTTAGGCAAGATGGGCATGATAGATATCTACGCATTATTTTGAAGAGGAGTGTTGATAGGGATATTTATGGTATTTCATGTTATTAGTTATACCGTGTGTATTATGAGTAATACACATAAGGGTAAAAAGTGTAATTCTCATCTTTAGTAATAGTATATAAAGGAAAAAAGAGACATGAATCATTCATGCTTCATAACCTGATCACTTTCCTCTCTCTCTCTCTCTCTCTACCTTTTTCTACTGCCCAATCATCTTCCCACTGCTGATTAGCCCTACTCGAAAAACCCTCCAGCAAATTGGTTCTTCAACGATCAAACTACGACAGCAATGGCATTCACGGAATTTTGGCTTCGGTTCAGTAACATAGTGGCAATGAGTTACAATGAAGAATCAGATTGCCTGATGTAATCACAGGTCATATGGATGGTGACAACGTTAACCTCGACAATGCGGAACTCAGATCAGCAATTGGAATTTCAGCAAGCAATCGACACAAGATCATTACCTCGACTGGCAGAATGAGCAAGGGATAACCAGATCAGGGAGGCCGCTGAGTTCTAAGTCTGTTGATGGTCACAACGGCAATGACCGATCAGAACCATGCAACTGTTGTTTCCAGTCCACCAGATCAATTCGCTGTCCACAACAGCATTTGTCTTCATCCTCGTCGCCTCTCAGACTCATCTCAACCTTGTAGCCAACCATCAAGCTCCGCTTCGCTGCCTCTCTCAACTCTCATTTCCATTCTACGCCAAACTAACAAGAAACTCAAGGTGTTCTAATTAGCAATCTGTATTAACGGTTTCAAACTTCTTTTGGTCCATCAATTAACTGGTTTGTTTATACTTGCACCGCACACCAACATTGCATTCTGCGTCCTTGCTCACCATTTCGACATGATCAGTACCCACCATCATTGAACACCCTTCACCAGCCAGCAACTGTGATCTGCTACAGTCGTTGTTGATAGACACTTATCTGTTTCTGCACTCATGGTTTATTGCATATCTACTAGAGCGAGAAGCAAAATCAAAAATCTAAGTGAGAAGCAGGAAGCAAGGCTCCAAAAATCCTTGGAAAATAAGAAGCGAGAAACAATTAAAAAGTGTCAAGAAAGCAGAGCAAGAAGCGATCAAAGAAGCTATATTTTGTGCATTCAAAATTATGATATATACATATATATCATATACATATATATAAATATATATCATTAAATCTTATTGATGAGCTGTTACTTGTTACCTGCAATTGAACGATGATAGTATTCATGTTATTGAAGGTTAGCATAACCAAGTCCCTGTTTTACAAAGAGAACCTATTGGAAAGCTTCATTTTACATGAAATTAGAAGATATAGTTGAAGCCATGGCCAACTATATTGAGTTTCTCACCTTAGACACAACTCCCTGCAACTATGGTTTATTGACCCCTTTTGCGTTTTCTTTTTGCTCAATTCTAATCTGCTTCCATCATCTTTGATCTCTCTTGATCTACGTTATGTTGTTAATGACCATTGATTCATCATGCTCTGTTTCTGGTTTCATCTCATATGGATTAATATACCTTTTATCGTTCATAAATTTTGATCTGAATTTCTCAGTTTCTCACCATTTATTTTGATGGCTTGCAGTTGGCCCCTATTGATATGCTACAGTTTTGTCCTAATATGGTGATTCTTTTCTGTTTCAGTTGTCACCATCCCATCTGAAGCAGCATGCTTGGCACTCCGAGTGGAATGTAACTTTGTTCCCAACAAAGTGAATGGGCTTTCAGCCCATCTGAAGGCCTATTGGCCAAATCAGTTTGCTTACAAGACCAATTCTGTTTATTTGTGGCACCTGCAGCCTAAAGCACGTACCACCGTCTGAGGATTGATGAACAGCACATCTAACCACTTATCTGAAACATTAATACCCCATTTGAGGGCCTTCAAACCCATCTGTTTGCTACTGAAGAGAACAAAAGCTCATACAAATCTGCCTGCTATTTAAGGAGCCCACAAGCTCATCCAAATCTGTCTGCTATCTGAGAAGCGCACAAGCTTATCCAAGTAGTATCCAACAGTTTTTTCAAGGTTGCTTGCCAATGACTGCCTCTGTGTTCTATGGTGCACATCCATTCCCTCCAACTTCATCAATCTCATATTCTTAATAATGCTTCTGTTTCTGTTTATGTTCAGCAAACTCTAGATAGCAAAATTATTTGAGAGGCGTGTGAAGACAAGGTATCCAGACTCCAGAGAATAAGTTTCTTACATTGGATTGATCTGTTATAAATTTAAACAAGAGTTGGATTCTGCTTAATGAACACTTGGAGCACATTTTATCTGCATTAACAATGTTAACCCTTATAGCGTACCTCAAAAATTAAGATCAGCAGAATATAAGCCCCTCTTAAGTCAGTTCGAAGCAAGGATGATCTTAGTTCAAAAGGGAAGAAAGAAGGACGGTCTTTAGTCCCAATAGTCTGGTCTGAAAGCGGAAAGCTAGGAAGGATAGTCTTTTTAATCTTGGCCATATCGACAATTCTTCATGGGTGGATCGAGTAGGGGAAGGTGTGATTAAAGATCACTAGAATATACTTTTCCAAAAGAATTTAAAGATAAAATATGTGCCAAATATAAACAGCTAAAAAGATTGAAGCTTCAACATTAATGATTTGATCATTTCCATAGCTATAAAGAATAAATCATGGAGCTCCCTAAATTTCAAGATATAATTACCTACCCGGCAACTGATAACAATGTTACAGGCTTCTCATGCCCATAAAATGTAGTTCTTAAAGCACGTTGGCCACGTTTGCCACTAGAGGTAAGGGACCAAAGACGAACAGTACCATCTTCCCCTCCACTTGCAAGTACTTTTCCACTAGAATCACCTAGTAATTTATCTGAAAGGGTGGTAACCGGGCCAGTATGACCTCTGAAACAGCGCTGGCAATGACCCTACAATTAAAGTATGTTACCATGAATTCCTTGAGGTTGCATAGCACATAGATGATAGTCTGAAATTTATACAACGTTAAGTACTATTCTCATCCTGAAACAACACTAGGAAACAAGCATGAGGTTTCTAAGGAAATGGGTCCATTCCTCCAATTATTTGGAGATTACAAGCATGAGGTTTCTAAAAGAATCAATCAACTAGAAAGACCAAGAATAAATGTCACGAAACATTAAACGTCAACAAATATAAGGTTTATCGTATACTGCAAGGATTTCACACAACATATATTTCATCCCATACCTTCCACCATAGACGAATGGAGTGGTCACAGCTTGAGGTTACCAAAACATTATCTTTTCCTTGTGTCTCACTTCGAAATAAAGATGTTTGATCGAGGGAGAACAATCTGCAGGCAAGATACATGCCTCAACCATTACGAGCAATAGCAATGTACCAAAGAAGTGACATGTAAAGGTGATGTGGTACCCAAGAAGCATTTGTAGATCCTCTCCATATTTGGTGAACAATCTTTAATATTCAGTTCTATGAATAGATAGTTGTTAACTAATAAAAAAATGACAAGTGCTCATCCAATAATGAAATTCAAGCACTGCATGGCTCCATACAAGACATTAAAATGAATGTTATGTTCTCATTTTCATTGTAACGACGAAATAGTATCGCAGACATATTACAGAATCCAAGATCACCTCAGAATACTATAAGCATTGCTATCAACTAAATGTATTTCTCAGTTCTGTTTCATATCAGGTGGGTAGGATGTCACATAACAGAGAAGTAACAGAACCCAGGAATTTTGCTAACATGAAGTATACAGAATCTGATAGAGCATTAAAATATATCAAAATTACGGCATAACATCTCCACTACTCAAAGCTTGTGTACGGAATCATTTCTTGAACTGGAAGTACAAAATTTTAATTAGGATCACAATATCAAGACAAATAGCCTACCAGTAAACTCTCCAAAGTGGAGGCAAAGAAGATTTGCCACATGAAGATTAGATTTCGACTTTCATATAATAGAATTTTCGTAACGGTTTGAACCAACCCAAAAACATCATCATGTCTCTTGACTCATCAAAGTTAGCAAGAGAGGAATAATATGAAAAAACACACAAATACACATGAGGAACATCAAGAAAAAGTGAAGCAATCAAAAGATTCAACAACGTGCATTCAAATTTTTAAAAAAATAGGATTCTTTAACTCCTGGGGCTCACAACCTAAGTACAATATTTGACCAGAAGTAATTGCAGTGCTAAATGAACTGAATAAAGTAAAGAACAACCACCACTCTTAAGCAATGATAGGCATCAAAATTCATAAGCACAGTCACCAAGTAGAAGTTCAGGTCAGCTACGGGAAATTTTTAATTACAAAATAAGAATACAAAAAGAGATCAAATCACAGCCAATCGCGATTGAATTTAAGGAGAGTTCAATGAATCACACCCACAGGTCAACACATGTCCCATTTAACCTCTATTAACCGTGGTTAAGATTCTCTAACCCTTAGTGTTCAATAATCTAACCTTAGTTTTTTGAAAAAAAATATTAACCCTAGATAAATATTTTTTCCAACAAAGCAAGAGCTTTCGCATAAACATATTTTTAAAACATTGATTAAAATTGGTTTTATGGAATGGCAATCATATTTTTAAAACATAGTTTTAAAGATAAAAGGCCACAATTCATCCAGGCTGGTTGAACCGGTCCCTCAGCGGGTTCAAGGCCGGTCAGGTTATTAAAACATTGATTAAAATTGGTTTTAAGGAATGGCAATCAAGGCTTCTTCTTTGCACATATAAGGATTCCTTAAACATGGCAAACACATTCATCAATCCAGACCGTCATGCCACGTTCAGTCCAAATCTAGAACACAAACCTAAAGTCATCTCTTCGATAATCCTCACAACTGGATAAAAAACTTTCGCAGAAATTTCATTTAAAAAAAGAAAACATAGGTCAATAATCCACAATCAACAATGAGTATAGTATATTCATGATCATCAATCCAAACATCCAAATGTTAAGAACACCTTTGGTTTTCTAATACCAGTGTTTTAAAAAGTGTGTGAGGCTTACGCCTAAAGGCTCGGCTCGGGGCGAGGCGAGGCTTACGAAAAATGCCTTGAGGCTTAAACCTCATGAGGGACACGCCTTATGCCTTGAAACTTGCTTTATGTCTATGATGTACGTCTTATACATTAACTAAAATTAAGTTTTTAGCCACAACTGAGACTTCAATATCCTTTTTTTTGTAATTTGTTATTTGTTTCAACTAAATTATATAATATGTCCTATGTATACGCGTGCACCCACACGAACACACATTGTACATGAATACAAATATATATATGTATCTCTCTCTATATATATATACATTATGTATATATATATATATATATTATAATCTTTCATTAACTTTTTATAATTTTTATTCTATTTTATTTATTTGTTAAAATGAGAGAGCATGAAGCTTTCTTGTGAGGCTTACGCCTCATGCATCTTGAGGTCCTAACACCTCGCCTCACGCTTTCACGTTTTAAAACATTGCCTAATACATCAAATTTACACTATTCAGACAGTCCTACCAGACCAGAATAAAGGCTTCAAACAGGATCTTAATCGCCTAACTCAAATTTCAATATTACATTGATTAGATGACTAGGCTTTTTCTAAAAATATCATAGACTTTGGCCTCTTTCCGGTGCATGCTATGGCCTATACTTGGATGCTTTGGGTCAATGTAATGTGTACCACCTGTAGGGAATCCCTGCAAGAACAGAGAAGAATCTTGGACTGTTAGTCCTCAACTCCTTTCCCCTTTCTTAAATAGTGCACTGTGGGCTCCAAGAAGGCAGAAATAATTGCTTTATTGAGCAGACTATTTTTTAAAATTTGTTTCTTGAGTGGACCCTCTGAGGTGGGAGGCACTCCTTATGCACATTATCATGGGCAACTAACAGATTAAGAATAGCCAATGCTCTGGATCAAATAGTGGATACATATCTGGATCTGAAGTTGTGTAGTCATACTTCCTTTTGTGTCAATGATCAAGTCATTTTCTAACAAAACTATTCTGACTCCTTAAAGATCACTTCTATATGAAACTATGAAAGGAATTCTCTCCTTCAATTGCTTCTTAGTAGAATCATCTTACTTATAAACAAGAACTCCATCAGTGTTGAGTTTTTTGGCGTTTCATTCCAGAACCCAAGCCCAGATTGAGGAGGATACTATCAGGTTGGCAGCCGGTGAAGACTTTTGTCAAATCTTCTCATATAAATCCTAAACCGTTTTTTTATCTCATACTGGATAGAACTGTATGGTGGAATAAGATTCGTGCAACCAACCCCAAATAGATGGAAAAGGTTTTAACGACGGTGATGATCAGAGTAGTCATCAAGAAAATATTGTAGTTTGTATGACACTCTACTTTTTCTTCTTATCCACTTTGGAACGTCAAAAAAATGGGAAGTTGTTTAGGATTGCTGACCACGAACTCAGGGTACTTGCTTGGGATTATGATACCATCCAGTCCTTTAGTCAAAGTTGCAAGTTAGTAACAAGTCCCACAATGCTTTTTCATTGTCTTTTCATATGTTACATTGTTACTCTAGCGTGGAATGGAAGAACATGATTCATGTAGCCGGCGCCAAATAGTTGGGAATCGGCCATACGGCTTGGACAATGATGATAATGTTCTTTCCTACATTACTCTCCAAGTGCTATACATTTCTCAGTAACTACTTTTTCTGCAGTTTTTGGTTCAATACAGCAACAATTACAACATGAGCATGCTATTAATAGTCACAAAATTTATTATTCTATTTCTAACCATAAACTTAGCAAAGTCATTTTGGAAGATCTCGAGTCCAGTTGTACATATGCTCCAACTTTATCAGAAACCTGGACTACATACATCCCCTAAAATAGATGTACAAAATTTGTGGTGTTTGAATATAGGCATGCAACAATATGGTTCCAACAAAGCATCTGTTATGTATGGGAATGTTTTTCTTTATGCTCCAAGAACCTGATCAAAAAAATAAAATGATTAACACCGCAGATTATTAATTTCATGGTTTCATTCTTCAAAGCACTGCTTAACTGCCTATTGAGCATGTTAGAGTGTCATTTTGGCTATGATGGATATAGAAACTGCAGCACATAGAGGAAAGAAATCCTTACTTCTTCAGAAAAATCATGAAATAAATAATATGTCGAGATGCTAGAGAGAAAAAAAGATGTGCGCCAAGAACTTTGCAGATGGAAAATTTTGGGCACTTACATGAACAAAAGGCATAATTTCATGTCTTGAGACTAGTGATGGCATGCAAAAAAAAAATGATTATATAAAAAATTCTAGTAAATAACACATGATAACATAGACAAATTTATTAAATGATAACATAGACAGATTAATGCATTCATAATCTTTTGTGGAACAAGAGAATTCAAGTTAAATCTTCACCTCATACAAGTAATTCTTGCATTGTGATCCCCTAATTCTTGAGGTACCAGGGGTCTTCCAATTGATAAGCTATCGGTCTTTATCATTTGTATCAGTGGACCCTAAGTACCAGTTTCCAACAGAAGAGTTATAAGGCACTCAGACAAAGGGAAATTTTACTCAACTGACTTATTTTCATATAAAACTATAAGCGGGCGTACGATATGCAACCATAAACAATAACAAATTAGTATGTCGTCCCACAAAAGCAAGCAAAGGAGAAAATACGAAATTCCATGCTAAAGAATGAGACGGAGACAAAGGAAAGATAACAATATTTCTAATTGCAGCTGAACTCTGGTTATCAAACCCAAATAAAGTCGTAAAACCATAGGGGCCACCTGAACGCACCCAAAAGCAAGTAGACACTATATTTCAAGGTGCGCCCACCATGTTTTGGTGTTCATGCATATGGATAATGCTCAATTCGTGCCTCGTACCTGGTGCCATCAACAAAGGACCCGAGAAATGATCAAATTTATTAAATAAACAAGAAGGGGGGATTAACGAAGAAAAGCCAAAGACCTCTATTAAGTGGTAGGGCTTAGATGAGCATATACCTCGCAAACTTTGCTACCATCCTACACAACCCCAGGGAAGCTGTCATTCCTAGGTCAAAGGATCTTGGGAGAAGTCATCTCTGGGTAGATATAATCACAATTGAATGGGTGCTCTTATAGTAATCCTAGTTAGGCCAATATAGTGGTTCTGTTAGGGATGATAAGAGGTTGTTGCTTAAAGTCTACTCTACCTTGGTTGGTTTCAAGGAGTCTAATGACACGAAAGCTCTAACTTTGCTGATACTTTGCACAAATATCAATGTTTCTTATCAATCCCTGCTGAGATCAAAGGATGCTCCTATAACAGATTGTCTTGGGCGCCCAGAAATATGCCTTGCCCATGGTGTCTATCTCATGTGATTGACTATATTAGAAATATGTTGGATACTCGTGACATTTGTAGACAGGCATTCCCCTAGAAAACGCTAACTTGGTGGCGGATTGTCTTTCAAACAAGGGGGCTTAGAGATTCTCTCTGTATACAATGAATGCTCTTCCCTAGAACTCCACTCTCTTAGGAAAAAAATTACCATTTACCAATCATAAAAAATCTTAGGACAAAGGGCTTGGCTTGTGGCAAAAGCTGCAAAACAGAACGCCACATAATTTAGTTGTGATGGGAGAGGGGTTTCATGGCCTCCTGAACGTCAGAAAGACCCAAAACCTTCCAACCAACCTCTCAATGCTGACAGAAGACACCATGGAACGTAGCTGAGATATATAGGTCATCCAGTTTCTTGGATTAACCAAGTATGGAAGTACTTGTGCCACAAAAATTCAATGCAAAAGTAAGGAATATGTACTATAGCAGCTTTATTCATTTTCACTACATAAGTATCCTTATATCAGCTTTCAAAAAGTACTGCAAAGTGGTTACTGATAACTTAAAGTTAAGATCAAAGGTCAACTCGAATAGATGTCGGGTGTAGATATATCCTCTTTCTCCTAAGTCCTAAGCTCATGATGAATTGTTAGGATGATGAATTTACTTAAAAAGAAAGCCATCTGGTATTAAAAAGTATGAGATTTTGGAAGGTTAGTATGAGATACTTGGATTGCAGCAAGAGACCACAGGTCCACAACTCATCATCATTCTATCAAATGGTGAATTCCCAAGGCATGGAAAAAGTTAGTAACAAATTTAAGAGGATGATACCAAAAATTTGCACTTCATTGTGAGGATAAGGTTATATTTCAGGCTGGTGGATAAGCCAAATTCACAAAATGAGCAAAGCATACTATTCAGTGTTCCATTTTACATTTCCGTGCATTTGCCTAATTTTTCAGGATAATATAAAGATACTGGAAATATTAATCCTATGTTGTGCAGATTCTTTAAGACAGTAGGCGTGTCCCATGTCGAAGTGTGTGGACACGTACACACCTAGGACACAGCTGTTGTGACTCATATTAGAAGAATTTATACATTTTGGACACAAACACACCTAATACCCATAACTTAAAGTTTTATTATACAAAAAAAGACAAACAACTGCATATAATTAGCATACAAATTCTTTCTAACTATCATCATCATAAAAGAAACTACATGCAATGAACCATAGACACAGAAGGCTGCACCCTCTAGGATGGGAAGTTGTACACCTCCCACCTTTTGGTTGCCTATATATATATACGATATTTCAAAGGGAGTTGATTTATTGCGATATTATGGTTTATGGTGAATGTTTAGAAGTTTGGTTGATGAATTTATAAATGAGTGATATTATTACTATTTTATGTAATTTAAATTTTTAATCGTTGTCGAGATTTAACCGAGAAATACTCAAAAAACCTCAGATTTGAAAATCCCTCGAGAAAACTTTGGTCAATAAAAACTCGAGAACAAGATTCGTAACACTAGTTTGTAATTCATTACTTAGTGTTGTTTGTAATAATGTAACTTTCATATTCAATTTGCTTTCTTTTTTTTATCTTTAATAGTATTATTCATATAACATTCAAAGTATAATAATTTTTAAGATATAAAACTATGGCCTGTTTGGTTGCACTTTCATTTTCCATTTTTTGTTTTTAAAAACAAAATTTTCGAAAATTCTTGCATAAAACATGTTTTTGCACTACCACCACCCAAAAAAAAAATCGGTACCACCAAGATGATATTTTTGTTTATGGTTTTTGATTGTAAACCCATAAGTGGACTAATGGGTTGGACTCATAACTGTTTAGAGATTAATATCTTTCTAAAATTATTGTTTTATGTTGTTATGTGGTTACCAAACGTGTTTTTCGGTTTTAAGACAAATAACAATTCGTCATGCTAAACGTGTTTCCTGTTTAAAAAAATTGAGAACATAGAGAATAAAATGTGTTGTTTCCAGTTTTTAAAACAGAAAAAAAAAATTGATAATGCATCCAACCACCACATAAAATATCATCTCATGTCAACAAATCTTGCTTTTTGAGGTTTGTTGTGTCCAACACCCCATATCCGATTCTGACACCGGCACACAGGTCTATGCAACATAGCACTAATCCAAAAACCTACGACATTGTTTTTACTTTACACAAAAATTTCCTTGATTTTTATCACATGGAAAGCTACAAGCAAAGATGAAAAATCATCACATATGGAGGTATATTATACCTGTGAAAGGATGATATCATTTTTGTCCAACAATACATGGTTGTAAGGTCTCCAGGATGAAAAGTAAGGAATACTCAAAGGATCAACAAACTTGAATTGCTGCAATGCAGTCCGCCTAGCCAAATATACTTCCCTAACTCCATATGTTTGTGAAAAGCTAGAGGACATTTGTTTAGGCCAATGCTCCCTGTAAAATTCAATAGGAAACACATCACAAGATACTGAAATTTTAAGGAACTAAAGTACTAAACATCCATTAACCCACAAAATGTCGTTTTATTGATTCTCTCTCCCCAGGTAGGGGGTGTCAATGGGCTGGGACATGTCTACTTGAGCCCCTCATTATTTTTATGTTTTTTCAATAATTGTTTAATTTTTAAATTAATTCATCAATAAAAGATGCAAAAAAAAAAAAAAAAAAGCCAAATCCACCCACCCATCCTTGGGTACAATGAACTCTAAAATGTTCATTTCGTACAATGAATTATTTATTTTTAATTATTAGTGGCAATTTTGTGGACCAATTATTTAGTTTTGGAGGCAAAAGTGGTGAATTATTGAGTTTGAGAGGAAAAATGGGGAAGAAAACATATGAATTGTTTTTTTTAAAATAATAAATGAATAGTGTTTTGGAGTAGGAATAGTGATTTGGAGTTCCCTCCCATTTGAGCAAATGGAGGAGAAATTTAGAGTATTGCGTTGGAGATGCTCTTGCTCGGTATTTTACACAACTTACGAACGTTAGTAGAGTTATTAGGAGTAGAAAATTCATGTTCTCGTAGAATTGGTGCATTAAAAGGGGAAAATTTTGGAGAACAACAAAGGAAATGAGGAAATGATTGTCCAGAAATTGAACTTAGCTGATTGAGAAATCGATTATAGGTATGCAACCGTGTGATTTTCAGTAGAAGGGAGTTTTGTAAGAGTTACCTGAAGCAACGTTGCCAAATTGAGTCAGAATAAGCGACTCTTTTGAAGAATTTACAAGTCATGGCCATGTTGGAGAGGTCTTTCAAATCCAAATAGCTCGCGCAGTGAACCAGAGCATCGACGTCGAGACTCGTGACGGTACTCGAATTCTGGGCCGTAGAAGAGGAAGGGTCCATCTTTGCAACTCGAATGGTTCAGAAAACCCTAGAAACGAGAAAACGTCGAAACGACTCCGGGAAGAAGAGAGGAAAAATCATCAAAGAGAATGGAATGGAATGGAATAGACTAGAGTCTAGTTCGTTTCCTTCATTTCGTTTGCTCGGAAACATGGAGTTGTTACCCACCATGCGTGTTAGCGGAATCAATTAAAATTGTGTGATCATACGGTCTGAGCCCTTAACACGCGAAGCCGTACGGCTCGGGATTCGCTGTGTGAAATCTTTCATGTTATCTTCCTTTCTCTTCTCTTTTGTGTCCGTTTCACTGTTTCAGTTACCGGATGTTAGGACCACTTTAATAGGGAATAAATTAAGAGATTTTGTAGTGACCCAAAAAAAAAAAAAATTTAAGAGATTTTGTGGATATTTATATTATATTTTATTTTATTTTTATCGAAAAAGAAAATTTATTAAAGAAAAGAGCTGAAAAAATGAGCAAATGACACATTAAAAGAGTTTACAAGTAAATAAACTCAAGAAGCTAAAACCGATTGAAGCCATTACTCCTGACCTACGACTCTCCCTCAAGAAAACATTCCAAGAAGCTATCACTCCTGGCTTATATTGTAAGGGTTGAAGTTAGTCCATAAATCAGAGTTTGTAAAGAGGTTTTGTCCCCTCAAAGTGGTATCTATGGAAGTTAGGCCCCCTTGAAGTGATCATATCAATATAGTGGTTTCTTTTGTGTTTTTTTTCTTTTACTTATATGCAGGTTCATATTAATTGGTATCAGAGCATTTTCTCGGACTGAAGGTTGTGGATTTAAATGGATGATTGATGTTGTGAAGGCTAAAGATTGGAGGAAAACCCCATCGAAGCAGTTAATAGGAGGAAGACCCCCTTTAAGTGGTCAACTTTATCCAAATGACATCTATTTTCGTTGTTTCCACGCTAGGATCCAAAGATTAAGGTATTTCTGAACCTTGAGGACAAGGTTCTTTCAAGGTAGGTGGAATGTTAGGATCCTATTTAGTTGGAAATAAATTAAGAGATTTGGTGGATATTTATATTAGATTTTATTAGGATTTGAATTATATGAGTTTTCTTGTAAGGGTTAAATAAGAGTCTAGATATTTAAGGTTTAAAAAAAAAATGAAAGTTTGTAAAGAGGTTTTACCCCCTCGAAGTGGCATCCATGGAGGTTAGGCCCCTTAAGTGGTCATATCAATATAATGGTTTCTTTTGTGTCTTTGGGTTCGTGACACAGGACACTAAAGATTTGTGGCCCACAAAACATGAGAGATCATATGGAGATCGAGGTGCGCCAAATGGGGTTGGGCATTCACAGTTCGGCTTAAAACAGAGTCATGCTTTTTGAAAGGCCTGAAGCCTGATCATGTGAATAGACTGATGTGCACCGAGATCCCTTTGCCTCTGTACACCATAATCCCATACACCACCTTACACTGAAGGTAACCTTCCTAAATACCCATCCCTGCACGTTCCATATGTGCTCTCCTTAAACCACCTCAATTCACCATGAAATCCTCACCTGTACAACTTTAATCCCCTACATTCTCTTTTAATCAATCCAATCATCATTCAAAATCCTTACTACCTTCCCAGTAACCATATCTTACAACCCACCATTCCTTAAACCTCCCCATCAATCTGATGCGTGCTTTCTTGAAATATAAATAAATAAATCAAGATAATTAGAACTTAGTTCTCTTTGAAGGGAATCCAAAACCTCCAATGGCTTATTTCGAGTGTAGCTTTCCTCCACAAGATCGAATACAATCAGGTTGTTCATAAACATGATATCATTTCATTGAAACTCAAAGTCATTTAAATACATTGGACTCTATTATAACCACCCCACTACTTCCCATATGTATTAACTGGCTCCACTACTTCCTAGATACCCCCACATACTAAATAATTCACCTACATTCTCTCTAAGACTCCTACTAAACAGTGAAACTGACTCCACATACATATCTAACAAAGGACACGTAAACAAACCCTATAAATTGATACTATCACAATCAATGATCCCCACAATCTCTCGGTTGGCAATGCTTAGTTAACTTTATTTTGTTTCCTTAATTGTAAGCATGAGATGCTAATAAAATGTGACGCTCTGTTGAAGAGCAGCAAGTTGAACTATCATTGTTTTTAGTGAACTTAGGAGGTTTGGCCACCTCGAATCGGCACTTTTCTCTCAATCTTTTCTATTTTTCTTGTTTCATGACCAACGTATCATAGACCCAGTGGGTGTCATCTGGATGAGGAATGCCAGCCTCACACCCACAACTCCATACTCTCCCCATGGTAATGACAGACACTTTTTTCAGGCAACACATGCTGAAGTCTGAATGCTCAGACCATCCCTTATGCATACATGCTTCGGACAACCACTTATGTATAGGACCAATCTTCATTCCAAGCAAAAATTTCCACAAACTTTTTTTTGGTTCCCCAGTTTCAACCAAAAAAAGTTTTGTCCTCGCTTGAAGAATAGCTTGCCATTGTACCAAAAAGAATAGCAGCTTGGTATATACATTGCAATAACAGTTCTTCAGTAACAGAGTCCTCAAGTAACGAATGACCCTCAAGTAACGAATGACACCACGTTTTCGATGGATTGCGATAGAAAAATCAATTCAAACTCAGGAATGTAAAATATTTGACTGAATCCTGATACAAGATTTTGTCCCTCATACATCCAAATTGAGCTTACCAATAATTATTATTGCCCCGCGAACTCACAGAGAGTCGCGGGGAGCAACAGCACCATTCTCTGCAACTTACAACAATCACCAAAGAATGAGACGGAGAGATGTACACAAGATATGGAGCAGCCCGAGATGTCTTTTCTTGTGGGTTGTAAAGAAGCAACTAGAATATGAACACAACACTGTCATGAACTCTAGACTTCTGGTTCTGGGCCACGCACTCAGAGATCCACATCAAGTTCCTAATCTCCTGCTCTTTCAGCCTCATGTATGCAAAGAAAACACCATAATGGAACTGCATATCAGAGAGAGAACAAACAGTCAAGAGTAGAATTGGGGAAGGAAAGCGAATAGAATATTTTGTGAATTCTAAGCATTTTAAGGAGTTAAAATAGTTTGCATGCAATGCATACTACCATGCCTACTTCCAACAGCACCCATAATGGAATGAATTAGTCTAGGGATACTCCCAAATATACTCCCAAATCTTATCCGTTTATCTCAATTATAAACGGTTAGGATTAGATATGATGTGGCATTAGAAAAGACAAAATAAGTCAACTCAAATCCTGGCCCTTAATGGTTGGTTATAAACGGTTAGGATTAGGGAGTATATTTGGGAGTACCTATAGACTGACTCTAATGGAATTAACGTTATATATACCTGTTGCTCAAATGATAAGCAGAGCCTTTTCACCTCCTCTTCATAGAATGCCTTGTCCAGCATCTGGCTCTCTCCATATGACATTTTAGCAAATATAGACTGATAAGGGGGGTATTTCTCCATAGCACCACGAACCTACAACACCAACCCGACAAATGAAAAAGTTAATCCCAAAATAACAAGAAACATACATAAATTAAAACATATCTACCAAATAGGAATAAAGTTGGGTTTTGGCTGATAGGGTTGTTATGGTTGTAATTAACCCACGACATTATTGTTCGGGCAGAATTTTAAAAACTGGGGATATTTTAAAAACGGTGCCTAAATCTAATAACCGTAGAAACCGGCTGGTTGAACTGCAAACCATAAAAAATGATGCCCGGTCCAGCTAACTGGCCATAAAAACCGTAAAAAAAAAAACAAACAGGCAGTCGCTATTTTCACAGTTTTTCTGTGTTAGGGAATGAACCCTAAACAAGATCTGTGAGACACGAAAAATAGACAGAAAAAAGAATAAGAACAAACACACATGAACACTAGATTTACACGGTTCTCTCAAGTTGAGGTATGTCCACGGAGTCGCCGAGATTTCACTATGATCTGGAGCAAAAGAGAATTACAGAGTTGCGATCTAAAAAATAACAATAACCGCCCACCCCTATTCTTATTAGAATTAGGGCTACATAACAAAGTTGGATCCACGAGAACAGAGGTAGGATGTTCAGTCAAGGCAGGCTCCACACTTCCTATCATTCTGCAGGTCAATGCAAGCCACGACCGAACTGGAACGGACCGTAAACCAGCCAGCTGACCGGTTCAAACCCCTGTCCGGTTATAAGAACAGTGTGCATGGGTTATATATATATATATATATATATATATAGAGAGAGAGAGAGAGAGAGAGAGAGAGAAGCGCCTCCTTAGCTACTCTCCAAATGCAAACTCTAAAGGACCTTCCTCAAAACTATAAATAAGCACATCTTCCTTGGAACGATTAAAAGTATGTCGATTTCTTTGATCGGCTACAGTAATATAGAGTAAGAGTAGATAGGTTTTACAAGGAATTCATTCTATCGTCCCATTGAGAGCATAAAATTTTTGGTAAAACTTGAGAAGCAGGTGATTTTTTTTCTTTTACCCGTTAGGGCAATAATGAAGGTGGTGTTTGGATTGGATTTTATTAGCCAAAAATCAATCTAAAATTGTAAAATTAATTGTCAAATAATTATTTTTTCAATTTTCAAATAATAGTGTTTGGGGAATACGAAGATGATGGACTCAACTTCGGATTCCCCAAACACTATTGTTTGAAATGATAATTATTTGACAATTTATTTAACAAAATCTATTTTATCAGAATTGATTTTTAGCTAATAAAATCCAATCCAAACGCCCCGGAAGTCTTTTAAAACTGATTAACAATTTCCTCCCTTCAATTTTAACATGGCACCAAGCTTTCTTCCAAAAATGATGCCGAAGACCACAGGACAGCATTTTGGTTATTCTCACTTTTAATAAAACACTGCAATATTTAACTTGTATACGGCCCTGAGGACAGAATTAACATTTCAAAACACCAAAATACATTATTTCCTTTCGATGAACCAATATTTAAAAATGTCTGCATTTCTTCTACTGATCACAAATATTTGGGATAAGCACGATGCTTTACAGTATAAGTCAACTTTCTCAAAATTAATCCAAATGGGTATAAGCACAATGCCAGACAATAGGTGATACATTTAAGTTGTCTTAAGAAAACAATTATGGTTTGTGAACATTTTATTTCATCAAACAGAAGAAGTCCTTCAAGACATCCCAGACTGAAAGAGCAGGACCATCATTCCTAGTTCATATAAAAACTCTAATTAGATAAACTTACCTGATCGATGTCCTCACAGACAGCAAGTTCCTCATGGCCATAGGGATAGCTACAAACACGAGCAGAACACCGTCAGGGAAAACAGTTCTCAAAACAAGCAATTTTGAGGATTGAAAACATATATAAGTTGGAGAGAAAGCTTACAGTAAACCAAAACTAGAGTAGAGCTTCCTACGATCATCTCGTGTAAGCTCGGTGCCAATGCTGAACAAAATTAACCACATAATAACACAAGAATTATCCAACTTGGAGGGGTATGGAAGTCGAGTGAGAAAACAACATCAAGAGTATACTATTAGAAACTGACCATAAAAGCAAAGATGTCAACAGTAACACTACCTGTTTATTGTGATATTGACAGCCCTTCTGTCAGCCTCGAAGGCTAGGAGGTCAGACATAATCTCTGCAGTGGCACCCCCTAGTTTCTGTTTAAAAACATTAAATAAGACGCAAGGGACAAGGAATCATATAGACGGGAAGAGAATTCTCTGTAAATTGGTAATTACGCTCACCTTACAAAACCTATAGAAATCCTCAAGATATGCCTTGTAAAGAGTGTTCCTCATAATCTCAATATTCATGTCATCAAAGTCCTACAGAATGCAAATCAAAGATAAGGAGGAAACAGCAAAATATATTTTTCAAGATTGTTAATGCATTCTAGTCAAACAAAAACTTGGTTTTCATAACAATGTCTTCTAATTTTCTATGATGCTAGCCAGTTTATATATATATATATATATATATATATATATATATATATATATAAGTGTGTGGGTGTGTGTGTGTGTGTGTATTATGATGAGAACCTGACAATATAGGAATCACATTTAAAAAATCTCCATTTGAAGTATTTGTTTTATTGTAAGCTGCTGAATCGCCAATTATCTGATTATCGTCAGTCTAATGTCAATTGTAATACACTCTCCTTAAAATCCAAAATATCATAATATTTCTCATTGAATGTACAAGGAAAGAAGTTGTTATGAAAGCTTGTGTCAATTTCTTAGTACCTCGGATGTAACACATTCAGAGAAGTATGGAGCCAATGGTGTGTCAACAAGCACTAATCTGTAAAGCTCGCGCATGTTTTGAGCGACTGCCAGGGTAGCAATACTGAGAAACAGAAATTCATAAACTCTTATGAACTGTCAAAACAGCAAAAGCAAGACATGTTGCATAACAGAAACATTACCTGTCAAACATGCCCAAAGGATGGCATTTCTCTAACAGTTCCTGAACATCTCTCTCATGCAAGGTACCAGTGATAATAAGGACAACATTGTCAATCATGTGACCATAACTGGAAAAAACAATAGAAACCTTAGATTTTCTCTAATTCCACAAAGGTGGAAAATTCATATTTCAGCACGTAGTCTCTCCAAATACGTAGTCTACGAAGGTCGGACGGTCAAGATTCAATACAAGCAAAGCTACACATGAAAATAATTTGCAAAAAAGAGGATAAAGTGGCACATACGTGATATACTCTAGGAATGTTGCTAGGGGCTCTGTGGCTTGGCATAACATGTGTTTATACTCATCGACCAGCTTGAGAGTGCATTTCTCCACAATTGTAGTTGTATGCAAAGGGGAAGGTTCTGCAAGCAGATTATAAGAAACCAATACGCATATGAAGCATATGTGCTGGAAAAAAATGAAATTATGAAACGCCATTCAAGATTAGGAGTAGATGACTTTAGTAAAATACAAAAGCCAACATAGAATCTCATATTTACAGAAGAACTTCATAAATGGAACTCAAATAAACGCACTGGCTATTCAGTGGATCATGTATACTTCTCATCGTGGCATTAAAGATTCTTTTATCTACAAATCAATCTGCTTTCGTTTTATTGGTGCAAATTGGATTCCACATTGTGTTTACTCCCAGATGAAAGTGTGACAGGTAAAATAATCATCATTACCTAAAATTATTAACTATAAGCAAGGGACTTCCAACCACTTTAAAGTTAAGGTTGATTTTATTTGGAATAATATATTCCTATGACATGAAAGGGAATTGAGATTTAGGATTTCACTATTGGCACCACAATGCATAGTTACCAGAGTGAGAAGCGAAAACGATAAGCAAAGCGAAAGCGAGAAGCAGGAAGCGAGGCTCAAAAAAACCTTAGGAAAAGGGAAGCGAGAAATGAGATATAGGCTCCTTATTCTCATTATGTTATTATGGATAGCTAGTAGCTACACCTTGATTTTATCTTACATGAGATTTTTGTGGAAAAGTAGTTGCCTTAGGTTCTAAACCAATGATACTTGCTTAGAGTCTACATCCTAAGCTATAAATCTGGTCTACCCCATCACTTCTTACATACAACTCTCTTTGACTACTAAATGAGACGTGATGGAAGCGAGCTTCCTAGGCTGCAAGTCTGTTAGAGGAAGTGAGTCTGGGAACGAGCTTCCTGGGTTCCCACCTTATACATAGCTTCCCAGAAACTATACCACAATGGTCTTTGCACTGTCCAGAAATCTCTAGTTAAATGAGATGTTAGTAATATCGTGGACAAAACAACCCATTCGTGTATCTGAGGTTTGGTTCCCAGTCCCCTACCCCATTCATCATGACAAAGCACTAATACAGCACTCAGAAAATCAACCAAGTCAAAGACAATAAGCCAACAACTAATCCATCCCCCCAAAACACTATAGTACTGACACACAGAACTAAATATCCGAATCTAGAACAATCATGGAAACATGTATACATCAATTAAAAAACAAAATCAACTGCAATTGATCTACAACTGTGATTCAACTCAAATTCCCATTTTAAAAGCTTACAATATAAAGGAACTTGGCTAATAAGATATAAAATTCAGTTCAAGGAGTCCCAACAAAACACAGAGAGCATATTATGTACAGAATAAACAAAAAGTTTGCATAAGACCTCTAAATTGGGTTATGAATCTCTAAAACTTCTCATTAACACAAAATTCACCTCGTCCAGTAAAAAATGTTTTAAGGAAACAGCAATTCAATCAGAAAGCGACAAATTCAACTCACCGTTCTGCAGATAAGGACCGTATTCAGTCGCTGAAAGATGCATTTTAATGTCGTCTAGGGTTTCGCACTGGCACAAATTGTTATAATCTGCAGCAGTGAGAAGGCCAGATCTGTGACCTCGAACAATCGCTTCCAGATATCCGCCATGGATGTTGAATGTTAAAGCTTCGAATCCGTACATTTTTCGAGCTGGAAACGAAGATCACAACGCAGATCTGAACAAAATTCAGATAATTCGGAAGATTAAAGGAGCCTATGGGATTAAAACAGATGGAGCAATTATCAAAGATATAGAGATGAAAACAAAAAGGAATCTATAGAACCAAGCCCCCTTCGATAGAAAGAACCCTAACGATGCAGAGAAGCACAATACAGGGTTGGAAACACGAAGGGGGGAGTCTGATCTGATGGAGGTCCTCAAACCGATTATTGAGCAAATATCCATTCTGATAATTTTTTTAAGCAGAATCACGTAAATACCCCCACTCCTTTCTCCCAAATTACGATTGAGTTTCCGGTTGACGTTGAAGGTTCACTAATCAGTAATCACGATTGCTCGGTGCTAGTCTGCTAGAAGCCGGTAAATGCAGGGCTGTCACCTGTCAATGACTAAACGAGCTTAGGCTATTTTTAACGCTGTAGATAGGGCTGTCCATGGGCCGAGCTGACCGGGCCCGGGCCCGGATTATTTTTAATGGGCTTGATAGATATAAGCTCATGCCCTACCCATATTTTACTCAGGTCAGGCTGGATCAGGCTTTATAATTGATAGGGCTGCACGGGCCGGACTCGGACCGGCCCATCTCTATCCAATAAGAGTATTTGTCCACTTTCTGGTCGTCTTTTCTAATATTAAACAAAAATAAAAATAAAAGTGATGGAACTGTCAAAAAAGTGTACTCTTTTGTTTTCTTATATAAAATGAGGGGAGAGTGGACATAACATTGCTTATCCAAATATACATATAAGTGTATATCTCTACTAATATAATGCCGATTGCCTATTAAAAACGTTGATTGATCAACATTCACAATTCCCAAAACACCCATCATCATGAAATGAGTTGTAAATTAAAGTGTTAAAAGCTTGAAATATTTGGAAAGGTAATTTCGTCATTTCATCTCTTCCCATCACATTCAACCTCTCACATCATGTCAAAATCTGGAATTCCTTAAAATACCCATCATCATGTAATAAGTTGTAAATCAAAGTGCTAAAAGCTGAAAATTTTGGAAGGATAATTTCGTCATTTCATTCATTCCCTTCTCTCCCAAGTCACATTCAACCTCTCAAATCGTATCATCCCTTCCCCTCTCTCCCCCACGAGATCAAAACACAGCCAATCACGATTGAACTCAAGGAGAGTTCAATCGCACCTACAGGTCAACCCATGACCATTCTAACCCCCCATTAACTGTAGTTAAGATTCATTAGCCCTTGGGATTCAACTATCTAGCCTTGGTTTTTAGAAAAAAAATATTTAAAAATTTTTAACCAACGGTTAAATTTTTTTAACCCTAGGGTTAATTTTTTTCCTAAAGACCAAAGTTAGATTGTTGAACCTTAAGGATTAATGAATCTTAACTACAATTAATAAGGGTTAAAAGGGACACATGTTGACCTGGGGATGCAATTGAACCCAGTTCAATCACGATTGCCTATGATTCGATCTCCTCTTCCACATCCTCCTCCCGGCAATGACCTTTACTAGATGCCCCGATATCCACACTCGGTAACACGGAAGACATTTAATTAGGGGAGTGATAGCATACATTGCACATTCGGTTGAGTGGTACACGGACACCTGCAAGCTTGCCATATGTGCTCTTTGACATCCATTAACAATGGTTAAGATCCACTCATACCTATGGTTAAATAATTTAACCTTAGTTTTTGGAAAAAATATTTTTTATACATGTGGTTAATTTTTCTAAGATATTTTTTCTAAAACCTAAGATTAGATTATTTAATCGTAAGGGTGGGTGAATTTTAACCACAGTTAATGGGTGTCAATGAGCACACGTGGCGAGCTGGTAAGGTATGCACATATAGTCCAACGGAACATGCGAGATGCATGTTAACTCCTTCCCCTTGCTTTCACGTGCATCGCACGTGCCACCCGCTAGTGTATATATATATATGTGTGTATAAAATATAAGTATTATATAATATATTAAATAGAATTAGAATTTTTTTAAAAAAATAATAAATTGAAAAGCCAACTTGCATAACAGTAACAACACATAACAATATGTAATATATTTATTTTTCTTTTCTTTTTTTTTGACATTTTATTATTACAATATAATAAAAATATTTATTATAATAATGTGACAAATGAGTTATGATATTATTAAGCCTAATATTGATATATAAGTATTAGATGCTTTGCATTATTTTTTATGTATTATAATATATATATATATATATATATATTTTTGGAGAGTGATAGTGGTAAATATTTAGATAACAAGCAAAATATATATGTATAGATAAATATATCGGGCCAAGCTCAGGCTTTTAGTACACAAGCCCTAGCCCAACCCTTATTAAAATGGGCCTAAAATTTTGAGTCCAGCCCTAGCCCTATGGCCTAAAATATGGTAATGGGAGGGCTTTTTTCGGGATGGCCCGACCCATTGACACCGTAGATTGGGAATTTTTTTTCTTGCAAAGCACACTCGCATATCCTTACCCTCTCACTAAGGCTGTCAATTGAGGGGCCGGCCGAGGTCTGTCCAAGCCCAACTCTCACTTGTAAAGGTTCTGCCTAAGTCCTTGCAGGGCCTGAGTTGGCTTGGCTCAAGCCTTACCCTCACTGTAAAGGCTATGCCTATGCCTGAACTTGAAAACAAAATAAATTCATTTTTTTTAACATAATATCCATCAAATCTTCTTACAAACCATCATTGACTGACGAATAACGATAAATACGATAAAGTAATAGAGAGAATGAAATTGAGGTAGATTATATAATTTGAATTAGAAATCTATCGATGATGGATGGTTTTTAAGTAGGGGATATAGTAATGAAAATGCTATTATACCTCAATAAATATCCGTGTAAAGAAAAATATATAGGCCACTTTAATTTACATATGAAATTATATATATAATGAGGGCATGGCCGGGCTTTAGGGCGTGTTACTCAAGCCAGACTCTCATGTCAGCTGGTCAACTTGGACTTACGGATTTTATAAATGGGGAAAAACACTCGCTTTTACGGGCTTTTGAGGGCCAGATACCCTCACATGAGGGCCTAATTGACAACTCTAATTCTCACCCTTTTTTTTTGCTAACGTATCTAATCGTTGAAGTAATTTACTAACGTGGCACTTTTAGGGTTTGTCTATTGTTGATCCCTATTCCTTTTGAGGGGTGGATAAAAACCATTGTTTGAGTCACCAAGATGTGCATGGCGACTAGTTTTAAACTAAAAATAAATAAAATGCTAGCTCAAGATGCAACTTCAAAAACTCTCATTGTGATTGTAACATTTGTTAGTATTTATCCTGTTAGCTTTGGAACTAGTTGAGACCATAACTTAATTTTAAAATAAATTTATTTTCTTAAGCTATGGAAAGGGTAGCAACGACTGGTGTTGCATCCTAAGCGAGTACTTTTATTTTATTTTTGAAAACTATGTCTAAGGCTAGCACTCCCAAAAGATAAATATGGGAGTGCTAGTTTGTTTGTTTTTTTTTTTAAGTAAGAGGTAATATAACGCCTAACACACACATTTAGGAAATGATGATAAAATAAATACGGGAGTGCTAGTTTCACTCTCTCCAATTGTGTTCTCTCTTATTTAGCGAATGATGATAAACCTTTTTATCTTGGCTTTGTTTCTTTGAGAAGATTAAAACTAACAAAATCCAATAAAAATAAATAATAACCTTTTTTTCTCATAAGAAAGGGACACTACAACATGAGAGTGAAACTAAATAAATATAAACAAATAAAATTCTACTAGACTGCTGACATGTCTCAAGTCCCACCTTGGGAAGCAAATGTCCACGTTTTTTTCTTTGTATCTCTGTCTCTTTCTCTCGTTATTTCATGTATATATCCTCTCACTCCCTTAACAAAATAATCAAAGAATAAATGATACACTTTCTTTTTCTTATGTATTCTCTTGTTTCAACACCAAGTGCTTTTTATTTTAAAAAGAGACATGCTGGCTCTACTCCTAGGGATTCCTCATACAAAAAACAACACTTGTTTAAGCAATGATAAGTGTTGGTTTTTTGTTGAAAGCAAGGACATGTATTGATTTTTAGTTGAAAGTAATGCATTCGAAGTGTATTCCGTTGACAAAACTCTGTCTAGTCGTGTATTGAGTCCTTGCTTACAAGATTCATGCTCGTAATGATAAAGATTAACTGAAGACAGTCCAAAAGCTTCACTCATGTCTTTAGAATGGTAAGTGACCTAGATACCTTAAAACCTATGTGGAATTGACTTAAAATGTGTTCAATTTACCCTAGGTGACTAGACTTCGAGTTTCGAGAAAGGTCTAATGTAAACACAATGGTTTTATAGGAATCATTAGAACGAACCAGGATCCGTTCGAATGGTCCCAGGAAAAATAATTTATCAATTGTAACCTTAAACACGTAGTTTAATTCTTTCGAACGAATAATGAACTGTTCCAACGAACTCTAGTATGTTCGAATGGTTCTTCATTCAATTGAACGAACTGCACGGAAACTGAATCCTAGTTTGTTTCCAATTATGATTTTTGCTTTCCTATTTACTGGGTTGCTCCCCAAAATGAACCTGAGAGGTTTGAGAGAATTTTTTAAAAAGATTATTAGGGCTTTTCAAACCTATTATCCTCTCCCCTTCTACCCTAGAGTTTGCAAGTCATTGTTATTTAATTTCTCGCTTTTTTTATTATTCCATATGATTGATCCATCTAGGGTTTGTTAATTGAACAATTACCAACCCGTTCTTTACAAATGGACACAATCAGACACGAGATGGACCACAAACTTGGCCCTCAAAAAAAAAAACCCGGTCTTACCCTTATAATGAAGATCTAGAATCCGGATTTCAAGGGAAAGAAAATGAAAGGTTGGCAGCTGAGAAAGAACACCATGCCTGGAGTACTTATATGGAATCTAATTATGTACGTTTGGAGTTAAACTGCATCCAAGAAGCCCCATGACCATGAAGACAGTGACCATGCGTGGGGTGTTAGGGCTGAATTTGCGCCTAAAAAATCTCTTATAAACAGGCAGGTTTAGACTGGGATTATTAAAAATTACAAATATTCAGGCCCAAATCCTGCCCATTGGCACTCCTAACCATGAGCTATGTCATGGGTGATGGGAGTGGAATGTCGTTGATAAGCCCATCAAAAGCCATGGCCCTTACTCCTTGAGACCAGGGGCAAAAATGTGCCATACTGCTTACGGGCCTTATGTTAGTCGGCCTGGCTTGCTTTGGTCTGGACTTGGGCTATCTCTAGAGACCTTGGGGACGGGCTTGGCTTTGAGATTGAGGTCCAATACATAAGAGGGCCTAGCCTTGTGCTCGTGTTTCCACCAAAACTATGCTAAAGTTTGGTTAGTCTTGAAAGACTACGAGTGTGGTAGAGTCTATAAGGAATCAACATTTCGTACATCACAAATATATACAAATGCCAGGTTCTTTCTCCATCTTGTATTAGTTTTATCTCATTTTCTGGAAATCTTGTGGGAAGACATGTTTTGGGCTTTTGGCGGTTGAAGGGTTGACCTTTGAAAGAGGAAATATCTGTGATCAAGAGAAGACCCAGACATAGAAAACTTGGAATTTAACTATAACTTTGCCAAGTTTGTCTGGTAAGGGTTTCGAAGAGAGTTCTGTTTGCTTTCCCAGCCCAAGCCCAGCCTTTTGCCTAACTATCCCGCCCATTGACTACTTCAAATAAAGATCACTTCAAGTTGCTGGCAGATAGGCCCATTATAGTATAGTGTTCAGACCCATACCCAAGATTAGAGTTTTTCTTATGATGTGTCTTCGTTTAAGAAATGGTCCAAACAAGTGAATATTTATTTGACATAGTGCACCAATACAAGGTTGAAAATTTCTTCAGAAACGTCATCTGGATACATTTTGGAACGGAACGATTTCGACAAAAATCGTGCTCCTGAAACATTCTTTTAGGAGAAAAAGTCATTTACGAGATCAATTCTCGAAGCAGAAACTCTATGACTCTCACCACCACCACGGCGCCACCCACCCCTTCTGCTTTACAAAATCTAAGTTATGACAAGCCAATGGTGTTGAACATATAAATGTTAAAGTTATAAATTCTAATAGCCTATACATTACATAAGAAAAATCATGCACCCGTTAAAATTCAGAGATCATTTATCGCCTGTGATTTGTTATATACATATATATTGGCTAAATTGAACATGAATATAATTCTAGTGGGAAGCTGTTGCAAGGATATTCTGATCGATGCCTATTCGTCTAGTTATTGGTTGCCTTAATGCAGTATCTAACTCGTTGACTCGGCATTATTTTTAAAATCATGAACTACATTTTCCTTTTCTTTTCTCGAGTCTTTAGAGAAGTAGGTTTGGTCTTCACTTAGAAATTGTTAAGGTACATCTTTTAGGTTTACTTTGTCCACCTAAATCTGTAAAAATTTTAAGTCTTGTATAAATAGTAATTGATTTAAGATCCCATTTAGTATTCAACAAAATGCATATTGAGCTACCATTACATCTAAAACCAATACAAATTTGTTACACCCTTATCATCTTTGCCTCCCTAAGTCCTAAGCATCTCTCTCTCTCTCTCTCTCTCTCTCATCTGTCTGAATCTTGTTTTGTTACTTATGATAACTAAATGTTATAGCAGATGCGGCATAGAGGATATTAGAATGACGCAGACTTCCATGCTAAACGATAATGGCGTTAATTTGATCTACATTTTTGCTTAAAAAATAGCTTAGCTAGAGAAGACTTCTTGAGAGTTGCAATGTAAAACTTTAGCTGATGATGTCTTTTGTAACTAACATAGGTGATGATTATAACAGTAATAAAATTACCTTTGGAAGGTAGATGGCTAGAGTCTTAAACAAAGGCTTAGGTCAATCTCTCACTTAGAGAAAAGCTCAAGATCTTATTTTAATAAGAAAGAAAATCTTACTTGAAGTGGTTTATATTGCATAAACAAAAAACAGCCCAAATCTCAACATTAAATACTCAGTTCAATGCTTGATCAAAACCATTGACCTAGTTCAATATGTTAACTCCCACTGGGCTTCGTTTTCTAAGAATTTAACAGAAGTCTCAAGGTTCTAAGATTTTTATATATGTGAATGGCCTCTTAATCCAGTGTATTTGGACCCTACCCTTTATTGAGTTGCTTTCCATATGTATAGTTTTTGTATAGCACTTGTGTAACTGGTTAGATCCCACTTTCTTAATTGTAACCAGTTGAAAATGTATTATCTTAGATCATATTTCTGAATAATCTAACAATTCATTAGAATATTTACACTAGAATATTTACACGTTAGACTAAGATAATGCTTATAAATTGTTAAAGCTAGATCAAGGTGTTTTGTCCCTTACAAGTCTGAATACAATCTCTCTCTCTCTTCATATATATATATATATTGGATGATGTCCCTTTCACCCCATACCATAGACATGGCTCCTTAATTACTAATTACTATATCTGCGATAACCGGGCTACCTGTTGCATGGGGCATACCCCAAGAGCTGGACCCATAAGAGATATCTAAGAGTAATTTACCAACACTAATCTTGAGTTTATGCTGTTGTAAACTTTTTTTTCTTGTTTCTTTTGTAGCACTCTTTTGATTAATATATCCTCATGATTATCGACAAAAAAAATCAACATTAACCTCAAACCCCGCCAGAATGGACAGTTAATATCAGTGAGTTTGGATTTAATTTGGGGGGGGGGGGGGGGGGGGGGGGGGTATGAATATGATCCATCCAAGTAGAAACGCACCATTGAACAACCTTCATAGGGTGCTAAGTAGCATCATCATCGATTCTCCAATATCACACACGCACTCGTATAAATCTGTTTGCATGTACATATATAAGGATGTATATATTAGGGTATGAATATGATCCTCCTATGCATATATGTACACAGAAAAAGTTCAAGCCTACCTTTGCAGTGTTCTTGGAACATGGATTAAGGAAATTAACAAGAACAAAATTAGGTCAAAGCTCAATCTTTCTCTCCTCAGCAAGTGGATCTGTTCTGGTAGAGTTTGACAACAACGTTAAAAGATCAGCTTCACATGGTAGATTTAAATAAATGGTTTGAGAAGACCTTCTGACTCTTTCACCCATTAGTTTTTCTTCCTTTTTTCTTGGCTTTCCAGTGAGGGCTGATACTACCCATTGAGGCATTGACCCATCTCTTTTAAAAAAAATTGTAAACTTTAATCTACCACCACCCTCTCAACAACTCAGGTATCTACTTTACTAAAGTACCTTAAATAGCTACACTTGGAGGAATTGGAAGGCGACGTTGCTGTGATATTTATTTGCTTCGGGTCATCAGACTACATAGATTATTAGATCAAGGTTGGAAGAGTCAATTCATTTCTCTAAATAAAAATTGAGTGGAGCTCTGCTTGAAGAGATAACAAGAGCAACCCAAAATATGCCTTATGTTAGTAGTAGTAGTTTGGAAATTACAAATATAAATGAAGGGTATTTATGTTAACTAAAACTTTTTCCCATAATTCCCAAACCACCCATGTCAAGGCATACTTTGGGTTGCTCACCTCTGGTCATCTCTTCAACCGTAGATCCTTTTCATAGTTAATCACATGAAAATTTTCAAAAGCTTGCAAAATTTTGAAACTTGACAATATCCATGACTATTTTTTTTGATATAAGGTATTCATTTCTTTACTTTATTTATCGTTAGTTGTTAGTGTTAGCGGGTCAGCAGACACTCCAATCATGTCACATGTGAAATTTCTACCAATCCACCATAAATCTTCTCGATCACCCTCTTAATGAGAGGAATACTTTCACCATCCTAACCCCCAAGAGATAACCAGAAGGTCGGTGCCATTAGAAGTAGGTGTTCAAATTTAAATTTTCTTCTTCTTAGGGGTAAATCTGTCAATAGCAAATTTTTTTAAGATTTCCGAATTCTCACGTCTACGCATGTAAAAGCATGAGAGGCAGGGACGTATTTTTTTCTTAATTTATTGGGACGTTCTTTCCACCTCACGGCTGGACATGGAAATTGGCGCATGGATCATTTGAAAAGGTGCGCAAGCGGAGGGTAGTTAAGGAAAATTTTCAAACCTGATGTCAAAATATATTCGTCAACTATGAAAAAAAATGATTGCTGCGAGAAATATATAGACGTGAATTTTCATCAAGTTGACCAGTCCAAATTAACAACTCTTTTAAGCCTTTTGATCAATATCTGACGGTCAAAAATTTCTAACTTGATCCCAAGAACCACCCGTTTCTCCCTCATTGAAGGGGGCACACGTTGTCATTGAGCTAGATTGCTAGCCAGCTTGGCTTGGGATACGGTCCCAAGAAGGGAATATGTAGAGGCCTCTGCAGGAATTTCTTGAAAATGCGAGACCTACGTAATTCGTGCAGGAATTTTTGAAATAACACCAATTAGGAAGAGTGTTTCCATCTTGTAATTATTGCAATCTTCCAAATTTTTTTGGATATGTGGTTACGAAGCAGACTCTTCTTAGATTCTACAAAGAATCCTTCTACAGGTCTCTACAAAGGATCCGTAATCAATTTATTTGATCATCATCCATGCGCATAAGGGTTGCCAGAGTTGAGTCTCACATTTACAAGTGGATTAATTAAATTAACTATTTGAACGCACTCCTTACTGAAGGTGGACATTTCAATGAAAGCAAATCGTCGGTGGCATTCCTTGTCAAGGTTTGAAATTTCAAAATTTCAGGAGATTTTGGTCAGTTAACCCGAATCGAAATCCTGAAAAATTGCAGAATCTCAGCGAAATTTCGAACTCTGAAATATTAATATTCTATTAATTATATAAATATATATATTATTAAATATATGTATGCTAAAAGATAATATTTTATTAAAATTTCATATATTTATATAAATATTATAATTATATTTTTAAAATTAATATATAATTTATGAAATTTCAATAAAATATCGAAATATTTTGAAATTTTAATTAAAAAAACCTATTTAAAAATAAATCTCCGAAATTCCGAAATCTTTAAAAACCAACATCTGACCCAAAATTTCGATCGAAATCGTGTTTTTCGAAATCCAATTTGTATCGATGTCGTTGGGGAACAAGAAAATTTAAAACCTTAAAACCTTGTTCCCTTTGACATGAGTGTTTAAAGGACAAATCTATTGTACAATCCTTAAATCTGCACAAAACCATACCTTAAAAGAGATATGTCCTTTAAACACTCATTACACAAGAAATGCCATACACGATTTGCTCGGATTCCAATTGTGGGCTTAGCTCTAGATATCAGTGCTAGTAATGTCTGGATCAAGGAGGACTCGTCAGACTGGTTAAAGAAAATGTCCCCACCAAAGGATGCATAAAAACTTGGTGGAGAACATACGTCGCCTAGAGTTCGACAAGTGCAAGTCACCCACTAAGATTATCTGGCTAAAATGGATTATTCATTCCGCTAGAGTAGGTCGAAAGTGTGGACATAAAACTTCACATAAATTATTCAATTGTGTAAGGACGACTTTAATAACCAACGGGGGTTGGGGCTGATGGCCAGGACCACGCCTCACGAAGCGGAGGTCCTGGGTTCGATTCCCTGCTCTCGTTGGCCACCCTCTGGATTTATCCGGATTTTCCTGGTGCGTGTGGAGAGAGGGCTCTGCACGTGCCCGAGGGAACTAGTCGGGTGCTCTAAGAGGCCCGGATACCCTCGTCACCAAAAAAAAAAAAAAAAAAACTTGAACCTTCAAACTAGTTAATTTATATTTGACCAAAAAAAATAAAAAATACTAGTTAATTTATCACGTTCCCTTTGACTACTAATTAAGAACACATTTGACTACTAAGAAAAATAATTAAATTAACTATTTGATGGCCAAAAATACAAGTATAGCAGGACTAAACTTTACCATAAGGGTTGGGTTTAAATGTATTCAAATTATTATTCCTTTTTTCTATTTTTTAATAATAAGGGGGTTTCGCATGGGACCCTACCAAGTACCAATAGAAAGTGGACTAAAAATAGGCAACAGCAGGCATGCTATTGGTCCACCTTAATAAAAAAAAAAACAAAAGAAATGACTTTTTCCACTGTAACACCTAAAAAAAATTCAAAAGAAATGACCTTTTCCACTATAACACCTATGCTCAAAATATTTAAATATTTATCATTTGAATATTTTGTTGAGGTACCGCATGGCATGCAGTACACCTATGGGCTATAGGAGTTGTTGCTAATCCAAGCTCCTACCAATAGATATAATAATTTGTACTTGCTATCTGTCTGGTATTGCAAACACTGCAAATTACACATGAAAAAAATGGAGCCATGTAATACAGAATGTGTAGAATTCATGTATTAGCTACTTCAATTGGTTTGCAGATTGTTTCTTGAATGTTAAGTCAAAATACTCTCTCACATTGTTCTCCTTTGATATGGCATGCAACATTTGAAATTAGAGTTAGCCTTATTTCGACCTTTGTAGCACGTATACTATCTATGCTCACCAATTTGATTTTACAAGGAATGGTAGAGACCACGTAAGTTGATTCAGCTCCATGTCCTAGTGAAGAGGGAAGGTTAAGGACACTAAAATTGTTCTTTCCCTACAATAGAAGAGTTAAGTAACCTAAATTTGTAGCCCTGTGCCTCAAACACAGCAATATGTTCTTCCCCCCCCCCCCAAAAAAAAATGCCATATTAAAAAACTAAACATAGTGGCTTGCAAGCTACAAAATCAGGCTTATGTTGTACAGTAAGACTAGGTAGTAAGTTCAGAATTTTGGTAAAGGATAAACTGATAATATATATTGGAGACTGCTAACACCAGCAATCACCAATTGCCTCCTATTGAAAATTGTTAAATAACTATTTGGTGGGGCCTACATTCAAAGTGTTTGATTGTTCCCCAGCTTTAGGGGGTGGTTAATGGTTGATGCAATTTTAGCTAGTACTCTCCACTTATATTTAAGAGATTTATTTGCAGGGGAAATTGCATTAGTTGATGAGACAAGATAAGATATGCAACACTAGAACACTTTAAAATATCAGGGTTTTAAAAATACAACGGATTAAGATAGCAACTACTAAATATAACTTTAATTGTGAGGTAATAATTAAGATTAATGGCCAAAAATTACCCAAAACAAGCAGGTTTGTGAAGAATTAGAATTAACTGGCTAAGATGTGAACCTCTGCTTCCTGATCATTAATGTATAGTGCATGATGCGTTCCGATCAAACTAAATTTTTTTAGTAAAATAATAATAAGATAAAAATATAGCTTAGCTGCATGAAGATGTCTATTCGATGGATGATTGAAAAGATTAATAAAAATAAGATTGTAAAAAATGCATTTGAAAGAATTTAACAGTAACTTCAATAATGGATCATGAGAGCCGATTGAAATTATTTAGAAACATTCAACAAAGACCAATAATACCACTTAGAATGAATAACTTGATACATGTGTTTTTTTTTTGAGAGAATAACTTGATACAAGTTAAAGACTCTAAAAAATAAAGTGGGACTAGAGATTAAGCCATACAAATCTTTAATTTGTAAACAAGCAAGACTTGGGTCAAACCTATTAAAAATGATAAAAATGCAAGCCCAAGCCCATTGACACATAGGAAGATGTGAAAAAAAAGTTTGTGAGGAATTATTTTATAACCCATGCTCCAACTGAATGTGTAACTCTTTAGACTAGCATGAGAAAATAAAATCCATATTTAGAAGCATAAGTTATTGGCCTCATATATAGCTTAGATTAGGGGTGTATTCGAGTTGAGCTTGGCCAAGTTTGAGCTTGACTTGAACATGTTCAAGCTTGGCTTGAGTTTCATTCAAGAGTTCAAGTGTTTAGGCTTGAGCGTAGTTTGCACAAGCTTGATCGAGCTCGAGCTTTGTTCAAGCTCGAACCTTATTCTGGCCGAGCTGAGCTCGGGTTGGCTCAAGCTTGATTCATGAAATTTTTTTGTTTAATTTTACATAATTTTAATAAAAATATTCAATAGTAAATTATAATACTAGAAACTATAGAAAATTAATATATTCGTATACGAAAATAAGAGTTGGGAGTAGTCCTCTGGTTTGACGAATAGAGTTAGATCAAAGTTTCTGCTTTAACTTTTTTTGTTATTGTTATCTTTTAAATTTATTTATTATAAATTACAAAGTATTACAATCTATAATAAAGAAAATTTAAAATATTATTTTGCAATAATATAAATAACTTAACTAACAAATATTTTATGTGTGTATATATATATTGAGCCAAGTCAAGCACAAAACGAGTTGTGCTTCGAGCATAGCCAAATCAAGTAGGGTATGACTTGACTTGGTTTGTTTAAACATTCGAGCTCAAATAAATACTTGGCTTGATTTGTTTGAGCCTTAAATGTTAGTAGTTTGTGTTTGGCTCAAACGAGCCAAACTAAGTCGACGAGCTAGCTTGGCTTGAGTGCAGCCCTAGCTCAGAGGGCAAGGTGTACCTCATTTGAGGAGGTCGTTGGATTGAGTTCTATTGAAGGTTCCCCCAATAATGGAAATGGATTCCTTTGGTGAAGTGGCACACGACCCATTTTGTTTTCGGTAATGGAGGGTGTCCCAAACCCTTTGAGACAAGGACTAAGTCTCTTTGGGTGTCCAGCCAGACCATTCGGAATTTTCTCTGTGGACACCGGGGGTTGGTGTAGGTGGTTAGCGTCCCAAGACGCCCACCCAATTAGCTACAAACAATCGACTATTACTATTACCTTACCCAAAAAAGGGAATCTTCCCCTAAAGATAATGACCAAAGGGTGTTTTATTTAAGGGATACTAAATTAGTTTAATAGTTATGTTATCATTGTCTAAACAAAAGTCAAGGTCAGATATTTCAATGTGGGTCCCATCTCCCCAGCCAAAAGATTAGCTAAATCTCATGATCATTACCCATCTGATTAATACTTTAAAAGAAAATGGGTTAATGTTAATTCTTAGTGAATAGTAGGATGCTTTTTTAGTACAAGTAAACAATAAGGATGCACCCCCGCCTCTTGCGTGAGTGGTAGGGGTGTGACCTTATGTGGAAGAAGGTCTGACCCAAGCTAACCGCAACAAAAAAAAAAAGAAAAAAAAACAAGGATGCTTAGATATTTTTTTTTTGGGTGTGGATATCATTTACCTAGTGGAGCTCTTGCTGGTCGTCCACTAGCAGGAAAAGATCCCTAGACCTATCTCATAAGAGAGGGCACACCTACTACTGGAGCTGGGGTGTCTTAGAATCACATGACGGGTCCCAGTTTTATATATATCACTTCATAATAATTAAGGATTCGGTACAAGAGGGTAGCTCCAAAAGATTGCTGAAAAGAGGCTTAAATCCAAATCCCAACAAAATAACTTGCTTTTTGGGTGCCACTATTTTAGAGAAGACATGATACCAACAAAAAAGGAAAAGAAAATAGGGTTTAGACCTTTTTGCAGTTAATCCTTGTTCCTCTACAATGATGTACCGGTTATGCATGGGATCATCAATATTACTATTTTTTTGTTGATAACTAATATTACTACAATTGGATGGTAATGAAGTCAATGGCATGGACATCCGCAACCCCTTGTAAAAGACGCGTATTGACCGGAATCTGACAATAAAACAGGACCCCCACCGTTTTCAAGTGACCCACAAACACGTAAGAGAGAAACTCAGGTCACCGGAATCAAGAGTACGGCAGCTAAAGTTGACCGGAAACCGGCGGTCATGTGACGTTTATTATGTACGAAACTTCAATGTAGTTTAGTGCCGGTGAATGCGGCTTGAAGTTCTCTCTCTCTCTCTCAAGGTGAGATGAGTGCTTAAACGTTGAAGTTGAATTCTTCTAAGCCGTGTATAAAAATAATAAGAGAATAAAAGAAAAGAAAGTGTCTTGCTTCTTTGAGTGCACTTCGGCTGTTGACATTTTATTTGTGTGATGCCAGAAAGATAAGCCTTTGAGTTTTAAATTTTCTTCAAGCCAAAACCGGTGGAGTTCTCCTTATAAAATGAGAAGTTCAATAGAGATGGCAAAGAGAAAAGAAGTTAGAAGAGCAAAGGAAAAAGCGATGGAGGCTTCTTTGAAAAGATCTGATCTTGCTGGAAGTGTAATCAAGGAAGAGAAGAGAGCTGAATTGAATGATGATCATCAAGAGGAGAGTAGAGAGATCAGAGAGGTGATTTTCTTTTTCTCTTTGTGAATTAGATCGAATTTTGCTTTGCCCTTTGTTTTATTAAGATTTTCTATGGATTTGATCTAGAATAGTAGGTGAAATTATCGAGTTTTCATTGAAAATAATTGGTTTCTTCATCGATGTACTTAATCATTTTCTCCTAGTTGATCTTTGTAGAGATGTAACAGCTTCATATTCTCTGAATCTTTAGGGAATCCATGAACCGGGTTTTGGATGTTGGATTGAATTAGAGCCTACATAAATAAACTTCAATTTGATGAAGTTTCTATGACTTGATGTATATTATTTGAGACATTGGATGAGGACTAGTGACTAGACTTTTCTCAACAATACAAGTCAATCTTCTTGAAAAACTCATACTTTTCATTAATGGGTCTTGAGTGGCTCGCTCTTCTTGTTCTTCTCAATTCCACAATGATAATGGAACCTTCCTCTAGAAAGTTTTATAAGATTCCTCCACATATTGCTAAATTTTGTTATGGATTTTACCTGAGTTTCAGGTTGGAAATGGAAGACTGGCCCACAATCGGAACAATAGTTCGAAGCCATCTTCGCCTAATAAAAAAGATTTAGATATTAGCAAACAGGTAAAGGAACTAAACTTTTTACAGTTACAAGAAAATAAGTATGAGATACCTGTTTTATTTAGAAATTTATGAATTTTTTTTATAGCTTTATCTCATGTTCTTGTTTTGATGATCTCTATTTTTGAATAACTGGATAAACAATCATCCCTTACTATCTCATAATTTCTCTGTTTTTCTAGATTCTTTAACTTATCCTCTTGTTTGTTTGTCGAAAAAATAAGTGAAAAGAAAATTTTGATTTTACTAATACAATTTTTTTCCCCTATATTTTCACCTTTCTTGGCAACCAAACATGGGTATAGGAAAAAATACAGCTTTTCCTTAAGAATTTTTATGAATTTTTCCCTTTAATTGCTATAACTCTAACCAGACTTCAAGTTATACTTAGTATGGTACCTTTAAATTTTAACCAGAAATATTTATTTACAAAATTAGACAATGTCATGAACTCACAGTTCATGGGCATTACCTGAAAACATTGGTTATCATATACGTAGAGAAGCTAAGTCATTCGAACATGGGTATTGCCTGAAACCGGGGATTGATCAAAACTATTGATCTGATGGACCCCATATGTCGGGCATTTCATGGTCCAAAAATCATACTAAGCGGCTTAGCCGTCCAATAAATGCATCATTTTTCTGAATTGTTGACCAATAAGATTTTGACCTTATGCATTGAATCACATGTTGGGATTTGACTGCTTATGATTACTAGACAATCGATTTCCAACACAAGCCCAGCAAGTCAATCTGGATTAGCCACCATTTGTACCACTTGATAGCTTTTTTTTTTGGTAATTTACCACTTGATAGCTAAAGCTTGAAATATTTCCTTTTCCTTCTCTTTGTTGAACTCTTTGAGTGAAAGATCATTTTACTTTTCACAACTGCATATATACATGTATATAAGCGTTCTACCAATTTCTGCTCTGAAAATCCTAGTTGATGTAAACCCAGTTTCTTCAATCCCCAACAATTTTCTTTGGTGGGTGTCCTAACTGCGATGTCTACACAGGTTCCTGTTGTAGCTACGACTGAAAGATCATTCATGAACACCAACTCAAGAGCACCCTCTTCAGATCAGAAGGATCAGGTAAGAAGTATTCTCATTTAGTTCATAAACCCGGGGAACGAAATAACAATAAAAAATTCTAGGTAAAAGGAAACGATATCTGAAAATTTCCAAAGCTCCTTTTGATATTCATCAGAATCAGACTTTCATGTTTGCAAGTGTTATCTCTTCATCCACATGCTTACAATCTGATAACAATAAATTTTACTTTATAGAATCTAAATAAAAAAGGAGTAGAGTACCAAGACAAAGTTTTGTAACGATATTTTACACAATCAAAACTGAAGATTATTAAATTCTTAGCCTTTTTTTTTCCCTAAGAGAAGATTATTTAGTAATCAGTTAATATTTTGTTGATCTAGGAGGATCAACTTGAATCTGCGAAAGCCTCAATTGGAGAGGTGAGAGAAGAAAACGAAAGATTAAAGACGACGTTAGCACGAATTGTGAAGGATTACCAGTCTCTCCAAATGCACTTTTTTGATATCCTTCAACAAGAAGAAGCTAAGAAATCTACAGATACAACTACTACACGTGAAGAAATGGAAGAACCTGAATTTGTTTCCCTTAGCCTTGGAAGAATTTCAAGTGAACCCAAAGAGAAGATAAGCAACGTTAGCAAAACTAAAGAAGATGAGAAATTGAAGGAAGGCCTTGCTCTTGGACTGGACTGCAAATTCGATGTGTCTAACCCAGGTCCAACTGAACCCGTGTCGAATCGAAGCCCTGAAAATAGCTCTGAAGAACCAAAGGAAGAGGAGGTTAGGGAGACATGGCCACCTGGTAAAATTCTGAAGACAATGAGAAGTGGAGATGATGAAGTTCCACAGCAGCCACCTGTAAAGAAAGCTAGGGTTTGTGTGAGAGCTAGATGTGATACCCCAACGGTTAGTATCAATCTTTCATCTGTCAACTAAATAAATCTAATTGGGATGAGATGGAATATAATTACATGCATGCTCTCGTTCAAGAATTTTGTTTCTAAATAATCTGATAATTTTGATTAATGGGTTCTAATTAAGCAGTACAATGCTATAGCATTTAATAAGATTGAATTAATAAAAAAATCTATCCATTTTTTTTACATCTACAGATGATGGACGGATGCCAATGGAGGAAATATGGACAGAAAATTGCGAAGGGAAATCCATGCCCTAGAGGATATTATCGTTGCACAGTTGCTCCAGCATGCCCAGTAAGAAAACAGGTATGAGTTTTTGTTTGCAAATCTAATTTAAGTCTTAGGCTCATCGAATTGAATTTCATGCCATGGATCAATGAGAAACTTTAATAATTACCAAAGAAGTAGCTAGTGACTGTTATTTCATCTTCCTAATAAAAAAATCCTTTGATATTCCATGGAATGTAGTATGCATCTTTCCTCTGTCTTGTCTTACATTGCACTCTTAAGTCATATTCTTCTCTGAGTAACTTTAAACTTTCTTAGCAACATCAGTTAGTGTAGAAAAAGCAATGCAATAAAAGAAAATCAATGCGCGCCAAATTTACATGGTTGGACAAGATGCCTATATTCCACAGCAAGCTAGAGATCCTTTTACTATTTCTGGGAAAAAGGTTGAGAGAGTTACGAATCTCTCCTCACTTTCAGTTTTCACTCAATGAAAATTATTGAAAATGTATTAAATATCAATTACAGAACCAAAATTACGATATTTTCATTTGAGTAAACCCTTAGAGTTGAGTCTGGTGTACAGTCCAAACCGACAATCAACCAGAATGCAAGGCATAAAGTTAAACGTAACATTTAAAATACATATTTGTTCATTATTATATATTAAGTGGAGTGATCTAGTCCAACTTCAAGAACTATACATGGAAAGTTGGTGTGTAAATTCATGGCCACTACCATCATATCTTGGTAGCTAGGAAGCTAACTAATGGTCAAGCCCCGGCCTGTTTGATATATAAAGACCACATGCATCAGGACCCATCCATGACTATCTTCCGCCAAAAATCGGAATTATATTATATCGATGATTGAAATTCGCAAAAACCATATTCCATCAGTCATTTTTTTTAAAATATTGTTTGATTTTCTAATGTTTTGTTTTCTTATTTCAGGTGCAAAGATGTGTGGAGGACATGTCCATATTGATCACCACCTATGAAGGAACCCATAACCACCCACTTCCAATTTCAGCCACAGCAATGGCTTCTACCACCTCTGCAGCAGCTTGCATGCTAATGTCTGGCTCATCAAGCTCACAAACAGGCCTTGGCACCATGGCTACCGCCGCCGCTGACCTCCATGGATTAAACTTCAATCTCTCTGATAATTCAAGGTCCAGGCAGTTCTACTTACCGAACTCTTCAATCTCAACTTCGCCTTCTTACCCGACAGTTACTCTCGACCTCACTGCACCCCCAACCTTATCATCCTCTTCCTTATCTGATATCAATAGGTTATCTTCAACCTTTCCTCCTCCTCCAAGATATTCTTCAACAAGTCTCAATTTTTCTTCTTCAGAATCCAACACCCTACCAATATCTTTGGGCAATGGGTACCTTCGCTATGGAAATCAACCCTATACTAAAAACCAAATTGGCTCCTTAAATCTTGGAAGACAACCTCAAGAACATTTCTATCACCCTTATAACATGCAGAAGAACAACCCAACTCCCCCTCAACAGTTTTCCACAGAGACTATCGCTGCTGCGACCAAGGCGGTCACATCGGACCCCAGTTTCCAATCAGCATTAGCGGCCGCAATCACATCAATAGTTGGTAATGGAGGATCAGTTGCTGGTGCCCATGGAAATCAAGGTGGGGTAGAGAATTGTGGCCAAAGTTCGAAGTGGGGTGAGCCCTTTCCAGCCATTTCTTCTTACCCGGCTACCCCGAATGGGATTGGATGTGCAACAAGCTACTTGAACAGATCGCCGCCGTCTTCGAATCCTCAGCCAGGGAGCTTGGTGTTATTCCCACCTCCATTGCCATTTTCTACCTCTAAGAGTGCATCTGTGTCACCAGCTGACAATAGGGACCATATCAACTAATGAGTTTCGAATATTTGACCGTTAGAATGTTGTGATGTTATGATAAAGAAAATGTGCATGATGGTGAAGGTGAGAAGAAGCAAGGTAGGTTGAATAAGTGTTGGTATTTTTTAATTTTTGTGAAAATTTATGTGATTTATACAATATGTGGATAATATTGGGAGAAGGGTTGACTAAGGCATGAAGGCACGAGCTTGAAGGTCTCTATGATTTGATATATATGGTTCACTACACTTATCCTCTTTGTATGCACGTCTATGATAGAGATGTTATTTCCGTCAAAATGGAAAATTATACAACTATAATCCATTAGATTGAAACGTCATTAGTAAAATTAATGTGCATAGATCTTTTGCTCAAGCGATCTTAACCATCCCACCAGTGGACTTTTGTGGACAGTCGGCAGTAACCTTTTGTTGACTCTTAGAAATAGACTACTGGTTTGACGGTTGAACTTTACAATGCGGCCCAAACCAGTAGATGGTGATTTGCGGAATCAAGGGATGCCATGGTGCCTTACGTATTTTTAGGTTTGGACCTTAGATTCGGGTTAGGCTTCTCAACCCATTTATCACTGGATCAGGTCGGGTTTGACAGGATAATGATGCTCAGCGTGTAGGCTCTGAACTAGATGACATGCACCCGAACGGTCAAGGGCCAAGGGCATTATCCTGGTCCTCTGGACTCCTTCAAGATCCAATCATTTACATTTAACAACCCATTTTTTTACCTCCAGACACGTGTTGGCCAGGGTACACTCGGCAAAAAGTAACCAGATTTTGAGGGCATGGGCTTGTCTCTGACAAATGCCTTAAAAAATGGTATCCAACTCCACACATCATCCAACATGTGATGATAAAAGGGGGGTGAGATATCAAGTGGAGAGAAGTAAAAAACATGGGAGAAAAATGAAATGACTTCTCCCCCTTTTATCGTCACATGTGAGATGATGTTTTTGGCATTTGCCAGAGACAACCCATGCTGATTTTGAGAGAGAGAAACAGAGTTTTCAGAAATCCATTTGAGCGCATAGGTATACTATAATTGAAACCCATTCGCCTAGGTTATGACTAGACACTAGCTTTCTTAGAAAAAGAAGATTAATTTTGAGCCGGAGCTCTGCTTCATGGCGTTAAAGCAGGGCTCCCCTTTTTACATTATGGGCATGGTATGTTTGTAATTACTAAGTTATGCTAGAGTAATTTTGCAACACATCAAATTACAAGATTGTCACTCTGATAGTGTAAAAAGAGGAGCTCGACTCAACCATGAAGAAGAGCTCCTCTTTGTATTTAATCTGTAGAAAAAATTATAACGTATAAATGGGAACAAAAATAATAAAGATTAACACACGTATTTATATGTTTTGACAAGGTGTCTATGATCACCATTGAGAGATACTTCACTAATTGTTGGCATTTGTGGCCATGAAATCATTAGTGACTTTAGCTCTCATGGCCAAGTGGGATATGTTGACATTTGTGGCCATGGATGACTCTGAATGTGTAACAACAAGAATAAAGGTCATTTAGAGACACTAATTGGTGTGCCATAAACTCCCAATTGTGTCTCCAATTCATGGCTGAAATCCAAAAGGGATTTTTGGATTTCATACCAACATATCTATAAAAGGGGAATAAACCCCACGAGAAGGATGCTCTATGGCATAAGAGATTTGCTCTTGTAGAGAGCCCACTGAATCGTGACACCTAGTCTCATGGCAATATCTTCCTCCATTCTTTTTCTCTTCTTCTTCCTCTCATTTACGAACCTAGCACTAATTTCTTGTGAAAAAAGGGACAAGGTGTCTATGATCATGACTAAGAGATATTTAACTAATTTCTTGTGAAAAAGGGGTTATAATTCTCTTTGTTCTCATTTTCTGCATAATGAAGAAAACTTAATCATATATAACACAAATAAATATCTTAATATCTTATATAATGACATAAAATTACTAAAATTAATAATCACGTAATCCCAGAAATTTTGGTGTAACGAAGCTAGGATTTCATTGAATTTTCCAAGTTTCCAACACATTGGGTAAATGTAAAATTTTATGGATTGAAATTTCGTTATATTATTATTATTTACCCAAAGCCTGGAAACAAAACTTGTTTTGGGAGCTCCAGCATAGAAACTAGTATTAAATAGTGTAACTAGTCTACAATTTCAAATACTCCAGGGTCTAGTGACCCTCTATTCCATGGCTGCATTTAGTAGCAAAAGGTGAAGGTCTCCAAGTCCTTCCTTCCATCGAACCACGACAAACATGCATCATAACACAAAGCACAAGTAGCACCAATTTAGAGTTGGGTGCAGTTCCAGTTGATAGCTTGGTCTTCCTCAAAGTTATATATTTTCTGTTATGTTAATAGTATAAGTCACCCAAAAAAAATGCTATATGTATAAGTTTTTTTTTTGTACATTCTGGTTAGTAGGAGTTAGTGTTTGTTCTAGGCGGAGTTCACAACTACGCTCAGCTAGCTCTCTCCCACGGTTGATCCCGGGACCTCCCTCCTAGTGAGGGGGAGGGAATAAATGTGTTTTTGTTGGATAGTTGTCTCTACCGGATAAGAATTTGTACCATTCCGTTTCCTTCCATACATGTAGATATTGCACAAACACAAGATGCTAAGGAAAGTCCAAGGATTCCAAGTTGTGACGCTGATTTTGACAAACTATATTCATGACTGACCAAACTGTTATTATATATAATAAGATCTATTATCAACGGAGCAGATAGTCTTTTCTACAAACTCTTTATTTGTTTGTTCATACACTCTATCAGCAATCCCAAATACAAGTCAGTACTTGGCACTCCCATATCTTTACTATTATAATGGGAGAGCCTTGCATAGATGAATTTTCTGAAATTTCCAAGCTACCCTTATATAAAAACAAAACATTTATTTAATGTTTTTTTTTTAATTCCCAAACTATCCATTTCATTTGATTTAATGTTTTACTTTAATTCCCAAACTACCCCTTGCTCATCTATCTATTTAGAATCACAGCCAATCGCGGGAGAGTTCAATCGCACCCGTGGGTTAACACGTGTCCCTTTTAACTCCTATTAATTGTGGTTAACTCCTTCCCCTCACGCTCACGAGCATCGCATGTGCCACTAGCGAGTTCAATCGCACCAGCGGGTTAACACATGTCCCTTTTAACTTCTATTAACTATGATTAACTCCTTCCCCTCGCTCTATGCTAGAATTCTATAGGTGCTGATGTGGCACCTCTGAAAAAGAGTGATTTTAGGGGATTGTAATTCAAGGGATAGAGAATATACAGAGACGTATCAATCTATTAGAGGGATAATGATAAAATTTTTTTTAAAAAGATTGTGATAAGAGAAATATAGATAAGAATGATAGGGTGAGAGAATGTACAGACTTATTAACCTATGAAAGAGATTTTAGGGGATTGTGATAAGAGGGATAGAGAGTGTTTGTAGATTTATTTATTTATTTATTTACACATGTGCATCACAGGTGGTGAATTCATGTAGCGAATAGGGGTAAGTAACAGAGCTAGGGCTGTCAATGGACCGACCGAGATGTCTCACGGCCCAACCCTCATATGGGTGTGGCCAGACTCTTATAGAGTAAACTAGTTCCCCTCAAGGGTAGCTAGGTTTGGGTATGTGCTAGGCTTAGACTTCAAAAAAAAAAATATTTTTGTCTAATATTTGTCGATTTTTTTAATCCACCACTGGCTGTAGTCATTTTCTGAGGACATGTTGTTCATCATCTGACTTTCTAGTCTTTATACTTCCATTACAAGGGATGAGAACTTTGAAGTGTGAGATAGATATTACACATTCATGTATATGGAATTTTTTTTGTTTTGTAAAAGTTGTTAATCTTAATTATGGGAAGCCACGTGAATATGAACTTCAAATATGTAATTATACATGTATTGTTGGTGTCTTTTGGAGTCCATCAGGGCATGTTTGGCTGCAGAGTAAGTGACGTTCTCATCTGAAATATGATATTGCTAGACATGTAAGTCATTGTTTTGCTTAATTTCATTATATGTAAGATTTCAACAGTTTATATACAAAGCCTAACCATAACCATGTGAGTTTAGAAAATCCTACTCTTAACAATTGAGGATTTTGACATACATATTTAAAGCAATATAGTAGATAAGCATATTGTGTCATCTCTCAAAACTCTTATAATAAAATTTTATTTGTACGGTATTTTTTGTTCTATTAATGTGCTTTTATTGTGTTTTATATAGGAAATGTTTTCTTATAAGTAATGATGATCATAGATAAAAAAAGTTTCTACTAGCATGTACTATAAAATTCGTATATATATATATATATATATATATATATTATATATATATATATATATATTATATATATATATATATATATTATATATATATATAATTAATGAGGGCTGGGCTATAATGGGTGTTGCCCAAGGCCCCAAACCCGAACCTCTTGCCAGTGGGTCTAAATTTTTTGGCCCACATGAGCCTGCGAGTGTTGTAATAAATAGAAAAAAAAGCCCAAAATTTGCAGGCTTTTAAGGCCTCGGTTACGCTCGCATGAGGGCAGGAATGACATGCCTAATAGATGCAGTGCAGGTAAAATCGAGAGATGGGTTCGGCTGACTAGAAAAATCCAACCACATCGCGATAAAAACCCAATCTGATTCTTCTTCTTCTCTCTCTCTGGTCTCCGCTCGATCCGATCAGTCATCCGCCATGAGAGACTTTCTCTGATCTCGGAGGACCAGTGTATCTACTGGGCAACCCTAGCTCTTGCCTCGAACCTGAAACCCTTAAAGAATCAAAGCTTCTCGCCGCGTCTGGTAACAGGTGAGATGTTTTTCTGGAATTAGTTAGTTTCTTCCTTTTTCCGTTTTTATGTTTTTGTATGCTTTGCTTGATTTCAGTAGTAATTGGTTGTTGAGATAGGCAAAAAAACCTATCTTTTGTGTTCTTTAATTATAAAACCCTAATTTTACTCTTTTGTGGTTTGTATAAACTATATTTCTAGCTATAGGTTTTTTAAGTGTGTGGTAGATCGGGAGGAAAATTCTGATTATGGATCTAATTTTGCGGGTGTGATGATCCTTAGGGGGAAATAATTAATATAGCTCGGGGGTTTGGCTGTGATTAAAGTTCTGCCTTTTACAACGAGTAACTCCATTTCAATCTGTGTTTTCTTCAGAGAGATTGAGGGTTCGGCCAAATTGAAATCAGAGTGGGATATCCGTTATAATTATGGCTCTATTTTTTTCTCTTAATTCGTATCTATGAATATGCCTTGTGACCTGTCCAGATCAGACAGATTTCCACCATAAATTTACAAATGCTAATCCGGCGTTTTGATTCCAGTGGTTCTTTAAATGGGATGGCAACCTTAATTCAGCTCACATTTTGCAAGTTTTATCTTCGGTTTAGGTATCATATGGCTTGTTGTGGGGGTTCTTGTGGAATGAAACATTTTAAGTGTAGCTGGAATGCTGGATTAAAGTGAAAACCCAGAATTTATTTTGATCCGTGAGTCTTATGTTGGATTATTAGTAAATTTTTGTGCCTAGCTGAAGCTATAATTCTTCCTTTTGGATATCTTTTTTATTTAGTTCAGTTTGTCTGATTTGTTAAACCGCTTTGATTTATAAGTACATCTAGTTAATATGTGTTGGAGGATATTGTTACCTAATTAGATTTTTTGTAAGTTGACTACTCGATGGAATTTTTAGGCTGAGAGAATGTCTACTCCTTCGAGGAAGAGACTGATGAGGGATTTCAAGAGGTTGCAACAAGATCCTCCTGCAGGCATCAGTGGCGCACCCCAAGACAACAATATAATGCTTTGGAATGCTGTTATATTTGGGTGAGGAAGGAAATATGCTTTTGTGTTTACGTCTGATATTTTTTCTTTGGCATGCTTTACTTTAGTAGGTTTTGGATATTTGAGATTTAGGTTAGTCCTACTGAGACCTTTTTTGGTTTGGATTGCAGTCCTGATGACACACCTTGGGATGGTGGTGAGTCAATTCTTGCACCCAATATTTTATGTGAAGAGGACATTAAACCTTATGGTGGATGGGTCATTTCATTTTTATTGTAGTTATGCTTAAGTGACGTGCAAAGTGTATGCTTGTTTATATTATTGTCCTGGGTTCAATGTGTTTCCGTTCCCTTATTGCAATGTGTTGGGTAAATTGGTAGTTTGGGATCCAAGACGAGAATTCTGTTGTCTGATTGTCATTTATAAGATTGGTTTGCATAGGATGCCAGATTCTAATTTTATGTGTTGCAAATTTAGTATTCATTTGTATAACTTAATAACATCTGTGATTGGCTTCTCATATGGCATTATTTTTGAGATTCTTCAGCCACATTAAGCATACTTCAGTATACGTGGATTGTGGTGTGTGAGATCAATAGTGTAACCATCCCTTAGGTTCATTAAATGCTATAAATATGTTAATTTTTTTATTGCGGCATAAATGTTGCAACATCCACGAATCTGTTGGAACTGGGAAGTCGTACTCAAACTTGATATATAAGGAGTAATGTTTTGAAAGGTGTGTGAGGCTTACGCCTCAAGGCTCGCCTCGAGATGAGGGTTAAGGAAAATACCTTGAGGCTTAACTATGAGGTTTAAATCCCATGAGATTCACACCTCAAAGTGTGAGGCTCACACGAGGCACACGCCTCACTCCTTGAGGCTCACTTTTATGTTTATGGCATATGCCTCATACATTAATTAAAATTAGGATTTTAGCCACATAACTTAGACAAAATGACAAATTTTTTATATTAAATTTTTTTATTTGTTTCAATTAATAACAAATAACACTTTATTTATTTCATATAAGACATTGAACTTAGACCCATCTAACTTTCGAGTCGAGTCTACTTTTCATGTTTTTGAACCATGATTGTAGCAATTCAATACTGAGATGATTTTACTTTAGGTCGATGACATTTCGTCCTTGACCTGTATTGAATTCCTTGCATGACTTCCAAATTTGATTGAATTTATTGAAATGGTCTATAAATTATAACTTGGAATTCTTTTTCTGAACTGCTGTTCATTTCTTAGTTTCTTTTGTATTATGAGCGGGGTACATCTACATCTTTCTTGTATGACATTCACACCATTCTTCATTAACTTTATTCTTAAGATTTCTTTTGAGTTCATCAGGTACGTTTAAGCTGACTCTTCAGTTCACGGAGGATTATCCAAATAAGCCACCAACAGTCCGTTTTGTTTCTCGAATGTTCCATCCAAATAGTAAGTTGGGAGCAAGAACTACGGTGTTTACAATTCACATTTTCAAATCCTGGTTAGGATCAACATTTAACGCTCTGGCCTCCACTCTAACCTATAAAAGGAGTTGGGAATGATATTTATTTCTTTGCTCCTTTTTCTCTCAATATTGTTGTCTGGCCTCTACTCTCTAACCTATAAAAGGAGTCAGGAATGATACTTATTTCTTTGAGTATATCATCCTTCTCTCTCTCAATATTGTGTTCTTTAAATTAAAATGATAGGATATAAGTTCATACATTTCTGCAACTCATACTTATCATTTTGTTTATAATACAAAATAATGGTTATGCTGGTAATGTCCCTGAAATTTTGGGCTTCTCATTTCTCATGTGTAGCGACACTAAAGGGACTTAGCCAGTTATCGATTTTATTGGGTGAGAGAGGAGGCCAAAATAAATATTACTTGCTAGTTGGTTGCCAAGATCCTAGAATTATGATAACTTTGTATTGATCTTCATGCTGATATGTGCAGGCTCCTCCCATTTCCTGCTGTCTTCCTCCAGTTGCTCCTTTACCCTCTCTTTTTTTCCCTCTCCATTTTTATTTTTTGGTGGTGGAAGATTATTTTATATTTGCTAACAGGTTGTTAAATATGGATTCAGCTCTTGCAAGTTCTAACATCATCATTTTGTCTTGAACTTTACCAGTTTATGCAGATGGAAGTATTTGTTTGGATATTCTACAAAACCAGTGGAGTCCTATTTATGATGTAGCTGCTATACTGACATCTATCCAGGTATAGTAGTCTGCCATTTATTTTGTGGTACTTATTGTTGTTTGGTTACTTACTATAGTACGTATTTGAAAATGACTGAAAGTGAATAAATAGAGATTGATTTTCTTGATGCTCTTCCACAAGGCTAGACTAACCTGCAGTCTTAATCATGGATATTGATCTCCCCGCTCTTCCTTCTTTTTAGTATAGTCCCAAAGTTTTAGTAAGAAGGTGAAAAGGATGCTGTTTTGACTATGCTGATCAACACTGAATGTAATGGGGGTGTAGGACCAGAACTTTGATAGGGTAGTCAGCTGCCTTTGCTATCATAGATGAAATATAATTAATCCAAGAACTAAGAACGAGGTCTCAAGTGCATTTACTTCTCGGACAATCGACGCCAATGTATAAAGAAATAGGTCTATGACTATCTAATGTCATGTACCAGAGCACAAGTACAAACTCCGAATCAAATATGTGGACTACCTTAGATCCACATGAATTGGAAATAGGCTCAAAATCCTTTCCTCCATCTTGATCTCCATCCCTATGGCAGCACTTGTTAAGTGATGGATATCGTTGATAAACCAGCAGGGGTAGTGACAAGTGAAGGTCCATCCACTCTAATGTAGGACCATAAGAAAGGTCATAATCACTTTCTTGGGTTGAGCAACTTGTGTTCACAGGATGTGTGCACATGTTTGAGTGGCGTGGGGTGAGGAAGCATTCTATTTCGTGATCCCCTGAACTGCATGCTTGAAGACGTGGTCTTCCTTGGATGATATTGTGTTCCCTTTACCTATTTTCGGCTTCTGCAATTCCACTGCTGTTGATGTTTCGACCACACCCTCTAGGTCCCTCCTCAGAATCATTGATCACCACCTCACTTTCATCTGAACCAGAGCCAGTGTCTTTTATGACTACTCCATCTTGCCCAGCTGCTTTGGGTTCACCTATTCTAATTGAGTAACTGTATCTCATCCAACTGTTGATCATCCCCTTCTTACTGATGTCTTGGCAACCCATTTGTCAAGGTCGTTGCTAGTGGCGCAGAGGATTAGATCTTTTTCTCATTTAACCACCATCTTAGTGGTTCATCCTTTTTTAATTTGAGGTCCTTTTTCTAGGTTGCACCAAAATTCCTGCATTGTACTCGTTTACAATCTATGAAGAGTAAGGTTTGCAGTGTCTCTAATGGCAAATAGTTGCTATATCTGGTGTGGATCGGAGGAGAGGTGCTCCAGTTTCACACATCCAGATGAAGAGGTTATCTAGCTTGGTACATGGATTGCTTCTTGTGTACATTTGGAGCATCCAATCCCTAATTAAATCACCTTTCAGTTGAAAACTAAGAAACAATCGAATATTAATAAATATTGAATCAGTTAAAACTTATATATGATATACAAGTCGCAATGCAAGCACTTATTTGGATCAAATTGGTTGGTCATGCTCTATTGTCACTCGTGCCTGATTTTTCTCCCTTTTATTTTGCCATATTCAATTTTTTGTTCCCCTTCTTTTTCTGCCCTATTCGATTTTGTTTCCATTCCTTTACTGCCTTATTCAATTTTGTTTCCCACCCTTCCCACACACTTGGACGATTGAGAATCTGGATTGAAAACCTCCGGTTCAGTAAATATTTTCATAACCTCATCATGGATGTTCCCAGCGTGATAGCATGGGAATCCCAGCTGCTGGCCATGCTTTGTTATCACTCGTGCCCGATTTCTCCTTGGGAACTTTCGAATAGGATATCCTGCGAAATGCAAGCAGTCTATCTATTGCATTTTTATGGTAGGTACAGATTAAGGTTGACAAATGAGCATAAACAGATATTTAGATTAGGAAAATGGAAAACGGACCGCAGGGTCCTCTTCCAAATGGACAACCCAATTGCTAAAAGACACGTGGCAACAAAAATTGAGTTTATTTTTTGTCATTTTCTCTTTCCCAGTGTGTTGAAATTTAATGGGAGTGGTCAGCTTGAAAGAGGACCTTGCGGTCCTCTAATCAGAACTCTTTAGAGTTTAGATTATCGGACTACATTTTTTTATCTTTAAAATATTAAACTACATCATCCTTCAACATTTGGTAGTCAAGATTAGATTGTTTGTTGTCTATTTCCTTCAAACCCTATTTGCTTTCTAGGTGTTTGGCAAAGGACTTAATTGGAGCTGTAGTTTGGTACTTTAGTTATATTCTATACGTAGATGAAATATCATTCACATGCATCCACAAATTCATCACACACCTATGAAATATTATGGGTTACAGCCAGTAATGATTATGGACGAGTTACATTCATATAGGAAATATATAAGTAACCATTGAGTTTATGATTGAACTAGAGGAAATATTAATCACATGGGCAAATGTCTGGTTGGCCAGTTTTCCATGTTTGTAAATCATGCAGGAACAACACTTAATCATGGGTCCGAGGGTCCTTTAGACTTATGTGAATCTTGCGCAAAGCACATAGCATGCTAATAAACTTACTAGCTGCAACCCTTCCACCAGTGTACCCTTTCTTGTGCACTTTTGTTGTAACACGGGTTTACAATTGGCTGCTACATTGACTTTGATCTCGTGCAAGCCACATAGCATGCTAAAACAGTTACAAGCTGCAACCCTTCCTCCAGTATACCCTCTCTTGTGCACTTTTGCGGTGACACAGGCTTACAATTAGCTGCTACATTGACTTTGACGAGCCCAACTATTTCGAGTTTCTCTTTTCCCTAGAGAAATGATGAGGAAAATTTTGAATGCAAACCGTCTGAGTCATTTTTTTCCCACTCAATGCAGTGGAGATTCGTGTCCCATTTCAATTACAAGCTCTTCTGTGGTGTATGGATAACGTAGAGATTCGTGTCCCATTTCAATTACAAACTCTTAGGTGGTGTATGGATGGCGTGGAGATTCGTGTCCCATTTCAATTACAAAATCTTAGCTCTTAGGTGGTGTACGGATGACGTGTTTCAATACATTAGGCACAAAATGCAGCAATAGTAATGCTCTTTGAGCGCATTGTGGAAAACGTGTCAAGTGAATAATGCAAAATAACAGGTTTAAAAAATCCACTAAAACCTATGCTGTGTCCATTGTGAAAACAACCCATGAATTCATGCCTAGTTTGAACAAGGACGTGTTCTTTTTTCCAAGAAGAAAGTGTCAAAAAGGGATGCACGTCCAAGCACCCCTTAATATTTATGTCTATGCCTCCTCCTCTCTCTTTATATATATATCGTAATCTTTTTACCGGCTCTCCACATATCTCAGCAATGCCTATTTCTAGCTAACATTCGAGGTAAACATTAGATGACCCACATTATTCTATCAATTTATGGATTATTAAAACATTTTTTTTGGAACTAAAGAGGGGTGCAACACAAGGACTTCCCAGGAGGTCACCCATCCTAGGACTCTCGCCCAAGCATGCTTAACTGCTGAGTTCTGATGGAAAATTAAAACATGTTAAACTAGATCACTGATAATTAAATAGGACTGTCTGCATATGTTCTAGTTCCAGAAATAATCATGATGTTACTAGTCCACGTGATATTTTAGGCCATCGTTCTTTGATTGCAGTCGTTACTCTGCGACCCAAACCCAAACTCACCTGCGAATTCAGAAGCTGCGCGGATGTTTAGCGAGAACAAGCGCGAGTACAACAGGAGAGTGCGTGACATTGTTGAGCAAAGCTGGACAGCGGACTAACTCTCCCACTGGTAGGGTGGTCTGAATCTTTCTGGAAGTCTGATGCCCAGTTTGAGTAACATTGCCACTTTAAAAACCGTTGTATTATGAAGTACTTTTAATTATATTAATGTTTGTTTGCCATCTGAGGATGGATGCTAGGCCTCTTTATCTTGACTCCCCTTAGTTTCCTATGGCCTGCATTGCTCATGTACATAAGAATTCCATGTATAACTTTGCCTTGAAATCTTGTGAACTTCATGCTTCATTATCAAAATCATGATTTTTATGTGTGCTAATGCAAATTCAAGTTATGCGAATGATATCTGTTAAGGAACTTTCAGCAAACAAAATAATGCTTGCAAGGATGATATGAGCTCTAGTACTTCTAAGATGGACTAGTTGTCTCTTAACTTGACATGTGCATTTCGTTGCATCTTGATATGTGAGAATGCCTCTTCCCGTTCGGACCACAACAACACTGATTTGAAACTTGAGAGTTCTACATATGGTCATTTTACCAGTTTATGCGTGATGGAAGTTACATTGTATGCTTTAAGAATGAGAACACTACCTAAGCAGCAAATAGAAACACAAATTAAACCGGGTGCTATCCCATTTTACATCTCTGAGCAGTATATATATATAAACAAGGTAAGTATATGTTTTATCTTTAAACTCGATCTCTTCCTTTTCTCTTTAATCTTTTGTTCTCACATAGACGGACCCCTTCCCTCTTACCCTGCAACTCCTATTGACAGCACAGGCGATGGTAAAACAGGTATCGATCTCTCTACAAACTGCCCCTACCTTAATCCTTCCCCCTTTTTTCTCAATACCACATTGCATTCTATATTTTGCTTTGGTTTTATTGTGTAAAAACAGGCCAATATGGCCAAACTTGGCAGGTTAACCGAATCAACAATTTGATCGATTCGACGACTGGTCTTTGGATGATTGCTGCATTGGTAGTTTGAGCAACCCTCTGAGTAGTGTTAGTATCTCTACAAACTGCCCCTACCTCAATCCTTCGCCCTTTATTTTTTTTGGAAGATATGTTCCTCGTAAGATATATGGAGAGTTTGGTTTGTTACAACCCTGGGTAGTAGTGTTAGTATCTGTTCGAGGCTAGTGGTTTAATGCCTAGCATTTGAAGCTTGGCAGATGGTGGATATTACAACCATCGCACCTCTTGGGACTTGATCCCGAAACCTACCCCAAAAGGGGAGAGACGACCATTGGAACGAGTTGAATGAATAAGAAGGGTGAAATCAATAAGGGTTTTAGCGTGAAATGTGTGGCTGGAATATGGAGGACAAAATTAGATATGACTGCATATAAGAGAATCAAGAATTAGTAATAAGAGAGCCAAGGAAAAACACTAGTGAGGAATACTCCAGTGGAAGTTGAAGGCACTAGAGGAATGACTGAAAGGATAAAGTGAAAGTAATGTGCAGAAATTTAGGTTGCATTTGTTTGGAGGGAAATTTGATGCATGAAATTATTTTCGGGAAAAAACTATTTTTTGTGTTTTTTTTTTAAATTTTGTTGGGGAACTACTTTTCGTGTTTGTCATGCTGAAAAATGAGTTTTTGCTTCAAATTATTTTCCAATACTACTTTATTGTTTGAGGGAAAATTTTTCCCCCTAGAAAATGAGGAGAAACTATTTGGAGAAAAAAAGTATCTTTGCACAACATTTTCCCTCCAAACAAACAGAGCCTTGAAGTCTCACGATCTAACTGAAGATATTGGTAAAGATAGAGTGGAATAGCGGAAGATGCTACATGCAGCCGATCCCCAATGAGTATATAAATGGTGTACCAACAGTACCAAATGTATGTAATACCCGATAATAAAACAATCAAAACTTTTACCCAAGATGGCTAACATTTTCTACAATGCCACAGCAGAAAATATGTAGTAGAAGTACATCCTTCATGCTTCTCTTATTTCCTTCAAAATTCTCATTTAAGTCATGGCTATAACATCTGCAATGGCTCTTCAAAAAACCCAAATCAATACAAACTTCGTCATTAGACAATCAAGAAAGAAAGATTACTTTTATTTGATCACACAATCTTAATAATACAGAGAACTGTCATGAACTGTGCACTTACAGAGGGGTAAGTAGAAAAGTTCCAACTCAAGCTCTAGAATTGTGTACTAAGGTTTCCACTGGTGGTCCATCCATCCTGAACTTGTAATGAATACTGCAAATTCCAGAGAACATCTTCTATTGATGGACGCTTGCTCGAATCTTTGGATAGGCAGCTGATAGTAATTTCAACTGCAATTTTCAGTGACTCATATGCGAATGTGCCACGGATGGATGGGTCTATTGCTCCTCGTAGTTTTGATGGGGCATCTGATAAGCTCCCCTCTAGCTGTGGACCAAGAACAACCATATCCAAGCTACTTAAACAGTACATTAGGTCAATTAAACATCATTTTCTAATGCCCAAATTGCGTCTAGGATTTTTCTGAAGATGTTTGAATTGTAAAATCTTGGAGAGAAAAAACCCAACGCAGTTTCTGCACACATTTGACTAAAAACTAAGATTGATTGGTTTAGTATACCTGAAGTTTCAACACATCCACTTCACTCTGCGATGTAATTGGCTTACCCATAACAACTTCGAGTAGAATAATGCCCAGCTGATAAATATCATCCTTTTCAGTATGTTCGACGCTGCACATAGAGCTACCATGAGAAAACAAACCCAACAACTGATCGATTAGTAATGTGTGTGATTAGGCCGCAAAGTTAGTAGTGTTAGTATTTGTTCGTGGTTAGTGGGTTAATGCCTAGCATTGGAAGCTTGGCTAAGAGGTTGGATATTACAACCATCGCACCCCCTCCGGACTCGATCCCAGAACCTACTCCCTTTGGGGGAGACACATTACCACTGGGACAAGCCCACGGTGTCAGTGGCCGATTACTTTACATGATCATTAGTCATAACCACACCCAATTATCCTCATGGAAGTGTAGGAGTAGTGTATGTGTGTACACATGTACTTTATGTCCAATATAAACGTCTGTAAATTATGATTAAACTCAAGATATTATGTACCTGCCAAGATGCTCAGGTGGTTCTACTCCATTAAAAGGGCTTTCTGAACCTACCTGGAGGATTCAAGAAAAACAGAAATCGAAAATGCAGTCTTAGTGCTGCAAATTCTTTAGGTGAACGATATAAAACCCAACCAAACTCAATCTAACTTGTAACCTACCCTAGATGACATTGGAAGATTATAGCTACAAATTTTTGCAGTGAGATTCTCATCCAACAAAATATTATCCATCTTTAGACCATTCCCATAAATTCCGGGTGCAATTCCAGTGTGCAAGAATTCAATTCCCCTAGCAACACCAATGGTAACAGCCACTCTTTGTGGCCATTTCAGCATCTCCCGCTTTCTCCAGTCTGTGAAATCGAAGATAAAACAAACTGATCTGATGATTTTTGAGGAATTAATGTTTGAGAAACCATTCTGATTAGTGATGTTCAATTTACCAGTAAGATGACTCCTCAATGCCCCATTGGAAACATATTCGAAGACAAGAAAGAGAGTGCTAGCTGCATTAGGGTGGTCCTGATATGTAACAATGCAGTGTCCAAGAATGCTGACTAAATGCCGATGCCTCAGCTTCGAAACTACTTCCATGTGCTGCAGTAAGCTTTGAGGTGAATACCTCTGCTTTAATTTCAAACATCTCACCAAAACCATGGAACCATCTCTGAGCCAAGCTTTGTAAAGCTGAAAATATCAGAAACATTGATTTTAAGTATCTCAATGGATCCCATCCCAAAACATAGGACTTGACTTTTTCAATCTAACTGGCATACCTGTCCCTGAGATCCTTCCCCCATCAAATTTGAGGGGTCAAAGTTGTTTGTCGCTTCTTCGATTTCCTCCAAAGTGAACACATGATATGGCGGAAGTCCATAAGCTCCCAACCTCATTATCGGTGACACATGCCCTATCGAAAGACAAATTTGATCATGCTTTACGGAATAGATCACACAAGAAGATATACTAAGAGCATGAAATAGAGAGTGCAGGAGCACCTTCATTTGATATAAGCGAAAAGGAGAAAAATGAGGCAGGAACTAAATTTTGAAGAAATTTATAGCAAATTTCAGAAGTTTAATTAGAAATTTGCATGATATTATCTAACTACATATATTTAAAGAGAAAAAGGCCTTACTTGCATCAACGACTAGTCTCGGGGAGCTTCGTACAGAAGCTTTTTCAAGTTTGTTGTGTTCGACCTTCTTTGCTTCTACCCTTCTGAAGATCACCAATATCAACAACCCCAATGCCCCCACAGTCCCCACACCACCTCCGATGATACCAAGTATTAGGCCTAATTTGCTGCTGGACTCAGTATCCTTGTTCTGGATTGGAGGCTTAACAGCCAATGCTTCTTCGTGGCAAAATGAAGATGGATGCTGATAATTAGAATTACCACTAGAAAAACAATTCCACGAGTAGTACACCGCCCGGTTCGAAGAATTAGATCCAATGCATATGGGTAATGTTCCGGTCAAAAGGTTATCAGAGAGATCTACAAAACTAAGTCTAGCACTGCAAGATATATTCCTTGGAATGGCCCCCTTCAGTTTATTTTCGGCGAAGTTGAGGTACTGAATTGATGGTAGAGAAAAGAGAGTAGAAGGGATCGGTCCGAGAAATCCATTGGAAGAGATGTCCAGTAGCTGAAGCTGATCAAAGTTTTTGAGTTTGGAGGGAATATCAGATCGAAATGCATTGTTTCTCAGTACAATACTCACAATATTGGTTCCCAGAGAAGGAAATTTGGGTCCCAGAAGATTGTCACTCACATCCAGTTCTTCCAGCACTTGTAACATACTAAGATCTGGGATACTCCCATTGAAGAAATTATCAGCTAAAACAAGACTCGTGAGGTTCTTAATGGAAGCAATTGCAGGAGGAATTTCTCCGTAAATGAAATTCGAACTTATATTCAGAACTTCAATTGACAAGAACCGATTGATTTTTGCTGGTAATGGACCCCATAACCCCAGTGACACAAGTGACAGTACCTTCAAGCTCGAAAGCTTTGTAAGAGTAGTGAAGAAGGAATCAATCGAGAAATTTTCAGATAGTGTTATCCGAGAAACAACGGAATTCCCTTGAACTAGTTTCGATTGGAGAGAAGAGGAGCTTTTGTTCCCCACGACAGTTAATTCAGTTATGTGGCTACCTGAGCAGACAATGGTGAGAAATGATGATGAAGGTAGGTAACAGAAGTTAGTCAAGTTGGTCCAATCCTGAAGAACTGGAGGGAACTCTAGAAGTTTCTGAATCCGGAAAAGGATTCTACTTTCAGATGGGGCTAATTGCCCGACAGAGAGTGGAAGAAGTAGAACGAAAATGAGAACTGGAAACAGGAAACAGGAGGAAGAAACTCGAAAATTCACCATCGCTTGAGAAGTAGAACTCAAAATCCTATTCCAGATTTGATCAAATTAGCAAGAGAAATGGACTATACCATCTATATTTACTGTTTCTGGATTTTCTGCAATCAAATAACTTCAACTGAAGTACCAGAACTGCAATTACTGTCATTTATGGAAGAAAAAACATGAATTTTACCTGCAGAGAGATTCATGATCCTGGTTTCTCTCAGAAATGCAGAAATCTTTCTTCTTCTTTTTTAACTTGGGTTAAAAAAATAGATTATCAAATCAAGAAAAATCAGAAATTGAAATTCTTGGAGGATTGAGATTTTGCTTAATATACATAAACAATAGCAAAGTGTTTTGATAGAAATGGAAAAAGTACCTGCAAAATGAGAAAGTTGAAGCCTTTCAGAAAAATCTTAGAAAAGGGTGATCCTCAGAAGAACGTATGTATGAGTTTTGAAGAGATCTATAGAGACTGAAATTTGCATAGAAGTGAAGCAACTAGGCACAGATTCCCGATCCAGTGACACTTAAACTATCATATTAAATAGCTGTAAGGTTTTCAACACCGTTGTATATTGCTTTGGTCAGCACAGTTCAAGGTTCAAACACGGGATCCAACGTTTTGACAGGTTAATAAGGTGCACCCGCGAGTATCTCTAAGACACGCGCCATTGGCACGTGTGCCTCGTGAATCGTGAACGTTTGCTTGCTTTAAGTTTCTCGTCTTCTTACCCTTACCCAAAAAAACCTGAACCAATCAACCAAGTCTTCTATTCTCTTTCTTTAGGTCCAAAATAGCCGTATTTCAACGGCCTCTATCGGGTCGAGCTGGGATTGCTCATATTTGGGTCTGGGTCTGTAAGACTAACCTCAACCCGGAGGTTGTGAACAAGCCCGCCTAACCCATTTATCATAAAAATTGAGTAAATTCATACTTTTCAAAATTATATATATATATATATATATATATAATTAACAACAATTAGTATGAGTGTGTGTTTATTAGTAAATTAGTATTTAATAATTAAATTAAAAATATGTTAGTAGCGTTAACTTAATATTTAATATTAAATACGAATCATATATAATAAAATAAAATAAAAATATATTATATAATTTAACAATAAGTTAACTATTTTTTTGGTTAACAATAAGTTAACATTATTGTGCATCTTGACTAAATGTATTATTTTCTTTGTAGATTTGTTTTGAATCTTTTGCATGTGTCGCTTATATATGTGTTTCTTGTTTTTTACTCTATTATTTTGTCCCATTGGGAGATTTTTTCTAATTTTTATGATTTTTTCTACAATGTTCTCATTTTGAATATCATCAGGAAAAATAAATGTTCCCATCGCCTAGTATTTCATGTGTTGCTCTCAGAGCGAAAGTTGAGGGGAAAAAAAAATCAAATCTGCGATTGGGGCTAGCAGCCACTCCTCCTTCCACAAATTAGTAACCCATGATTCTATACTTTTATTAAATTAAATGAGAGATATAATGTGCAAGTTGTCTTCACTCCAAGGAGTGCATTCCAAAAATATCTATTTTTTTTGTGACATGGAAAATTGTGTCGGTGAAGTTGACACTTAAAGTTAGTGTGAGTAGACTGCATTACTTTAATGACGTATTCGTCCTACCTAATCTTTTTCTTTCCCTTATTTTATGTGTATGCGTTTCAACTCTGTGTGTATAATTTAAGAATCTGGATAAGCTTAATTGCATTCCCATCTATGCAAGTTCTTATCAATCTCGACTATATGATCGTTGCTGCTAATTGATAATTTTGTTGTGTGAAAGCGTGTAAATAATAATGTAACGATCTAAAAAATAGTGAACAAATAACTAAACAGAAGAGATAAAACAAATCAAACAGAAAGACATGATTTACTTGATTTGACAATATATCTATGTCTATGGGCACCAGTGATCAATCACTATATTTAATGGATGATTTTACAATGCTTACTCATAAAAAAACTCTCTTCTCAAATCTCCCCAAAAAAACTGTTCTTTTCTCTTCTGAAATAAATCATATAAAATACTTTTATATCATTAGGGTTACAACATAAAGAAAATATGAGTAAAATATTCAAAACAAGTCAAGCCAATATTCATCATGAATCCGGGTTGAATTCATGACAACTTCTAACAAATTTGACATGACCTTGTTTCATCCCAGGGTTAGAATCAGTCAATGAGTTCGATCATACCAACTTACTTTTTTTTTTCTTCATATAAATTATAAGCTCGTGAACAGATAAGGAAAAGAGAATAGAAGTAGAGAGATGAGACAAGATAAACAGATGTGTCGTTTAAATAAAAATTTAAAAGACTCAAATGAGGGAGGCACGTGCTTTGCAGAAATTAACTCAATGTTTGTCAAGCTATTTGGGTTCGGGTCGGGTGTCAATACATCAAGGGTTGATCAATCTATCACCAGTTCTAAATGGGACCATGGGTCTGGACTGAACCCATTAAAGTTGGTTATTTTAAACCGGGTCTTGTTAATAACCCGGTATTTTTTTTGTCGTTAACTAAAGAGAAGTTGATCATGTGATGTTGATTTGGTAAAGCTTTACTAATTAGTAATTACTCAATCCCAAATGAATTATAAGTTGACTGACAGAGTTTATCAAATCCCTTAGTAATAAGCAATGACAGCTTTAAGTAACCTTAATTGACTATATTATAACCCAGTTAAGTTTCTTCTACTGAACTTGATCTCACTGGAATGAGATGTATACTCAAACTTCTATATGTGGAAGTGCTTTGGCAAACAAGAACAAATGCAAGGTCCTGTATGATGACCCTTTTTTGTTTTTTGGGTTAAGTGTATGATGACCCGCACTCATGCGAGGACTATTTTTTATTTTGCTTAAGGCACCATTCTTTTTGTGGGAATTGGAAGCGAGAATTCTAAATTCCTAAAAACTTTCAATTTTTATGTTCTTTTGCTTCTGATTTATTGGGATTGCAATTTTCGTAAAACATTAAGACAGTGTTTTAATAACCGAACCAACTGGCTGGTTGAACCATGAACCAGTCAAGTCCATGGTTCCAAAAATTGCAATAACTGGACAGTATTCATAACCAGAAGAACAAGCTGGTTCAACCTGTGAACCACTTGGAAAACCCAGAAAAAATTGGACAAATTTTTTTGGAATTTTGTTGAGGTTGATAAAATCTATCACAACATAGAACTGTACTAGTTGAACCAAAAAAATTAGGAACGGTCACATAACCGGTTCAAGGGCAGGTCTAGTTATAGTTATTAAAACGATGCTGGCTACAAAAATAAAATAAATGATTTTAAGTCTCAACAAAAGTAGGGCTGAATCATTTTTATCCAAATTTGCACTCAAGCCGAAAGAACAAAAATATTGCCAAATGAAATTTTATCCAAATTTGCACTCAAGCCGAAAGAACAAAAATATTGCCAAATTACTAGAGTTACAAAATACAGTACTTAAGTTTCAAGACTTGCAAAGTGCTGCGCTTTGTAAGTCTCAAGAAAAGAACGGACCCAATGGCGATCATTTTTTTTTGAATAAATTCATAACTCTATGAAGCTGAAAAGAACTGAATCAATTTCAATACACGAACAATTCAATTTTGTACTTGGTACGTTGATATTTTGGTAGTAGCACAATAACTGACATTGCATTGTTTCTTGCAATATGATTGATGGTGCCAATATAAAATTGCTCCCAATCCTTACTGCATGAACCTGAAAAGATGAATCCCAATCGACCAAAGACAGTATGAACAATAAATTCCCAATCTTGTTCCTACTCAGATAAAAAAAAACGCCCACCAAATTCCCAGGTCATTTTCACACTTTTCTCTTCTAGTTTCCAAATTCCAACTGTGATGAGCTCTAACATGAGTTAGTTGGCACTTTGGAGATAAGAAATATGGGAGAATGACGTAGGGTGTATTCGTGATGGTTTTTTATCGAGGAAAAACAGTGTTAATGATGATTTATTATTTGTACTATATACTTGGTTGATTTATTCATCTCTATGCCTCAGATTAAGTTGTAGGGAAAACCAGCACAAACATAATTTACAGATTTTACAACCAGAATAGTATAATACCAGACACAAAACAATCCCAGTTTTGCACACCACCAACAAAAAAAAAAAACACTATCACACCAGGCTGAAACACTTGCCCATAACCCTTGTTTCCTACAAAGGAAGAATCCCGACTAAAAAAAAGAAGACAAGACCCATCAAGAGCAAACGATTGTATAAATTTTAAATCAACATGTACGGTGCAGATTGCTCATATTACAACTTCAGTCAAGCCATTCTCTTCCATCTGTTGAGCATATATAAAAAATATGGATCAAATTGAAATTTTGTTAGAATGGTAACATAAAAAAAATCCAATCCAAATAAATTCACCAATACAAATACTTATGAACAAGGAATATATTCTATTGTTAGACCTAAGAAAACATGATGAATGTACTTGATGGGCAATCTTTCGTTACGGATATCTCATATTCCATTTCTGTGATCCACTGTCCACAAGTAATTGCTTACACAAACAGATGAGCTACTAGTATCAACCCACTGATCAATTCCAATTTCCATCTAAGGATGAACATGATCCTACAAACTTGTTTTCTACAAGAAGAAGTAACTTATTTCTTGTAATTAAACATCTCTTCTTGCTTTGCAAATTCAATAAAAAACTTCCATAAAATGTCCAAATTACCATTAGATTCGTTTCAATGGTTGAGGGTATCATCTAATATTCCCAGATATGATAACTGATAATATATCAGACATATATTTGGAAGAAAAAATAATCTACTTTACCTTGTTTTCTTTGTCTTCTTGCTGCCTTTCCTCGGCAGGAAAAAGGTCAACTGGCCCTGGAAAAAGAAGATAAATTACACCATTTACAACAAATTAACGCCAAAACTAGTGATAAAATAATTGTAAAAGAAATTACTTCATTGTTTTAATTCACCTTTTTCGCTAGCAGATTTCTTTTCCTGGTTCCTGATCTTTTCCGTTTCTTTGATAGATACTTTCCTATTTGGCCTCTGGGATTTTTTTTGAATGATACCACTGTTAATATCTGTCACTGACCTCAGATTTGCAGAATTTCTATTTAATGATCCCCTGTTCCTGTTCGCAGGAACCTTTTTCTGAGTATTCTCCTTCCTAGCTGATTCTGAGGCTGGGGAAGCTTGAACGCTTTCAGAGTTCAAGGACTTGGGTTTCAATTTCCTAGCTTCTGTAGCAGAAGAAGAAGAGCTGTGAACATCTTCGTCGGAGGACCGAGTACCCTCTTCGGGTACCTGAGAACAAGTCTCAGAGACCTGTAGCTGCTCCAAGTCTTCCAAAATGTTGTAGCTTGCAAGTAATTCATTCACAGTTTCTCCAAATTCAGCAAGGTTGTATCGACGAGCATAGATTTTCAGCTCATCCCGCAGTCGCTGAAGAGGCTGTGAGTTTAATGCAAAACACGCAAAAACAAATAAAAATATTGCTTTTTTTCTTGACATTAAAAAATAGAGGAACCCGAATGGTTCCCTGCAAGCACGCATCTCTTGCAGATAAACTGTAGATGAAAAATTGCTTCTTCCCAACCTCCCTTTGTAAAACAAGAATTAATCTCGATACAAATTCATGGATGGGCGTATGTGCATAAGAACGCATGGAAATAAGTTCATAAAAGTAGGAAGACGAAGGTTGACATACCTCACATCCAGCCTCCAAGGCAAGCTTGAAGAAGCCAAGTGAAATTGAGTGCTTAGAAGCAGATTCAGAGAGCTTAATCTGTGATAACCAATAAGATGACGAGGATAGAACACTAAACTTCCGTCGGTTCAACGACTTGGATACATCAGAAACTGGTGTCTCATTTTTCCCTTGACTATTAGCAGATCTCTTTGCTCTAGTCTCAGATATTGGAATAATATTACCAGCTGGTCTTGGAAGCGGGCTTATAGTTGACTTGGCAGGAATGGATAGCCTTCTGGGAGGCTTGGCAGACTTCTCCTTGCCGGAGAGATCAAGAACACTCACACTTTTGCTTACATTTGATGCAGGTCTCCCCCTTAAAATATGCATCTCTAGAATTGTCAGCTAAATATGATTTGCAAAAAAAGATGGTATCTATGATGTGCTAGGTACAAAGAATATGCTATCAGAGTAAACATATGAGATGAGTAAACAATTGAATTGTTAGATTTTGTGACTTTTGTTTGGACATACAATTTCTAACTATGAGAGTTTAAAATGCGCCGGGGTCATAATTGAAGATTGCTGGCAGGAAGGCATATATTAGGAGGAAAATGTGATGAAACAATTAATCTGGATGATGAACAATATCTCAACTAGGTTAATACCAGATACCTAAGATGAGATCAAAGACCTTGATTATGCATGGACTATTCTGCCAAATCCTTCTAAACTAAGTTACAGTCCTACCAACTAGGAAAATCGAATCTAACTGACAAATTATTGATTCAGTCAATTAAACGTCCAACAAATTAAATGCAAATGTTTGGAGCGGCATGGGTTTTGACAAAGTGGTTCTCCTATACATGGATTTTGAACATTGATGAACAATTTTGTAGGAATGTAGTCGAAAAACATAGAAACATCCATGTGTGATATGTACTTTATTTGATCTAAAGTTGTAAGAATTTTTTTATTTAACAACACAAGAAGGAAACTAAGTTGAACAATACTAGCTTCTTCCCTATATGTGACTTGTCCCAGGAAAGGAGCCGTAGAAGTGGAGACATTGATTAGCCATCAAAAATTTTCATTCCCATACCCCTCTTATCATCATTCTCTAAAGTAAAAAAAAAAAAATTAAGTTATTCCTTGACTTTATATTTCATAATACCCAAAAAAATTGTCTTTCTGTGATACATATGCCCATCCGTTTAAGTTATTCCCTGCACCATGAAACGATGGGATTAAGCAGACAAAAATAATCTTCAAAACATTAGCTTCTGAGCCTATCATCACTTTTCAGTTCCATTTGCAAAGAGATCCCAGGTGCAATGATCTGATGATTCTGATTACAATAGATCCTGTCTTCCATAGGCATTCAGAATGGATGTGGAAAATGATGAGAAGCTCAAACGCTACTAAAAGATACCTGATCTATGTTATATTTCAGTTAGCATCTGAATTTTTTTGGAAAACATGAATCCCTTTTTTGTGCCCAAACAATGAGAATTCTCACTGTCTGTGCATAACAAAACTGATGAAAAGCTCTAGCACTACGAAAAGGATTTGATGAGTGCTAGCCCCAAAGCTCAAGCGCTACCACGCTCTTTGTTATTTAAAAAAGTTTGGGACATTTGGTCAGTTAATTTGATCCTGTAACTATTTTTATATCCCAATCAATTTAAGCCCACGGCATAATAAGATATATGTTAGGTAATTCAAAACATCCTTACTGCCTCGCATGGGGGCCAGTCTTCAAGGAAATTGCACAATACCATCAAGTGCACATGAATGTTAAATAATCATTTTTTCAAAGAATGGTGTTTGGAGAATACAAAGTTGAGTCTCTCAACTTCCTATTCTCCAAACACTATTATTTGAAAAAATGATTATTTGACCATTAATTTCTACCGGGTCATTTGGATTGGATTTTTTTGGCCAAAAATCAATTTTGGTAAAATTGATTGTCTAGAAATTAATGGTCAAATAATCATTTTTTCAAATAATAATGTTCGGAGAATACATAGGCGAATTCAAGATCAATTTTATCAGAATTGATTTTTGGCCAAAAAAATCCAATCCAAATGCCACCGTACATAATCAATTTTATCATAATTGATTTTTCGCTAATAAAATCCAATCCAAACGCCCCATTAGTGGTTCATCTAATTCAAAACATTCTAATTAAGAGAGATTGCCATAGGAAGGACAGTCCCTGACCGACACTCAATACCCTATATAGTTAACACATGAATCCCACAGAGAGGGAATCTACTAAAGTCAGTGTTAAAATCCAAGTTGAATGCATCATATCTCTCAATCGCATTAACTGTCTAAGTTCGACTATAATTACAACTTTAAGAACAAAATTTATAATAAATTCCATAACAAAAGGGATTCTCATTTCTACTTTCTAAAATTTGAAAATTAACAAAATCGTACATTGGAAAGCTCTATAAATATCTTATAAGGACTCCAAGAATGTGAACGGTACATTACGGAGATAGCTGTGATGAGGGAGATGCCCTCCAATCTTGATCAGAAACAGGTGGATCATGGACGTATCCGATCAATCATAAAATCGGTTTCTCAGTCTCATAACGTTTTAGAATAAATTTAAAATCGATTCATTAGTGAAACCTAAGTCCATAAAGAGGGGGGAAAAAAACAGAGGACCAGAATCATGGATAAACGAAATAAGATCGCATAGTTAAGAGCATAACAAACAGAAAATTACTGGTTTTTACACTGAAATATAAGAACAAAAACGCGTACGATTCTTATTTCTGGTGAACGAAAGATCGAAAACAACTATTTACAAATTAAGGAGATCGGAATTAAAACCTATAGAGCAAGAAGAGACCTTTTAGACGAAGAAGAGATCGAGATGTCCGCCATGGATGACTTATCGTCCTTAGATTTACTCCCAGATCGCAGAGGATATCGAAGCTTCGATCTCGCCGTGTTTGCTAAATAGTAAAAAAAACACAGAAATGTTTAAGAAACAGAGATAACGAGATAGGGAAATGGAGATGGATATAGGGCATAGATGTTACCAGGACCAGCAGATTGTTCTTTGATGGCTTCCATGTTTCTGATCTGACGATCGAAGAGAAGAAAAGAAACTGAGAAAGGTGAACGAGAATGGAGATGAGAAAAAAATATATAGAGAGAAATGGGGTTAAGAAGAGGAAATTTAGGGCTTTCGACAAATGGCTTTTGGGCGGGAGAAATAAAGGAATCCCAAATCAAAATAAAGACGTTTTAACGGTCAAAAATGTCCAAAACAGTTAAAAACTTAAAAATAGCAGATACAGCGGAGCTATAAGTTTGAACCGTTGAACGGCTACCGCGTCTTGGGCCCCACTCAATCCGCTGATTGGCGGCCACCTAAGACTCATAGTTCGAATTTCAAATTTCAAACCGTCTCTTGTTATTCATAGACCGTTAGAAACAGATTTACACATCATCATTGGGCACCTGGCAATAAAAATGGGGAAAAGTTATTTCATTTTAGCCCCATGATTTTGACTTTTCCTCACATGATATCTCTCACCCTATAAGCGCCACATGCCAAATGATGTGTGGATGCCCAAGGTCCCACCTCGGGCATCCACCTGAGGTAATCCAAAGCCTGCTCTATAGCCATGAGTGGTTTAGCGGTAGGGCTGTATGGGTATCAAAGGGGCAAGCTGACCAGCAGTTTGGCTGACAACCGACTACATAGTTGATGGGCTTGGGCTTAGAGAATTAGGCTTGGGTGGTTATACAAGACTTCCAACCTGATTTGGCCCAACTGATCCGACTCGATGAGGCTTGAATGTTAAAACCAGGATTGGTAAGAAAATTCGAATGCTTGAACGAAAACTTAGTTTGATTCGGCAATTTAAGGATAATCTGGTGCCAATACCAGATGTTCCATTGAGGATCTGACTTCTTCTAATACATTTTCACAAGAAACTTAGAGTCACTTTCGATATCAACCTCACCACAATTAAGATAAATGCAAAATTTGATACCTTCAAAGAAAGCGTAAACTTCTACCACGGAATTTGAACAAAAGTCAAAAAGTTGTAACCACTTATCCAGAGTTGTTTCTAATTAAGCCACCTCCATTGGCCACACCTGGATTACCTCTTGAGGCGCCATCAATATTTAGTTTAAGTCAGGATTTGGTCTCATTCATTTCATGATCATTATTCGTTTAGCTTTTGGATTTTTATGAGTACAAGTGAAATTTTGAAATGCGGCACCTAATTCACATGTTCCCAACGATCTTGATCATTCGAAGTAGAATCATTTGGGAGTTTAGATGGTTGATCCTAATTTATAGGAAAACAGAAACAACAATAGTAGGCAAATAATATGGTGACATGTTCAAACCTTCCACACGAAGGTGCATCCGCAATACGACGGCAACAGTATGGGGGAATGACTTCTCCAGTGCATGTTGGCAACCACAAGCCCTAGATGCCCTATGTTCAACACAACATTGATCAGGGTTTAAGAAATTGTTCAATAAAAATGTGGAATTTGTGATGAAAACAGACAATATTAGATCAGAGAAAGAAAGAGTCAGGAAAATCTCCTGGCTTGATCCAGTTGTTCGACGTACATTCATTTGAGGAGAGGAGTCGGGTTAGACCGGGCGATGTGTCGTTTGAGAGGTCCATCATTTGTACTAACCTAACTCTTAACCTACACCTACAAACAGAGATAAATGATAACACATATTCAAAAAAAAAAGACATGAAGTAGAAGATGATAGAAAGGGTATCATTGTCATTTAATGTGAATAAAACTTAGGATAGTAATTAGCACACCACACATTTGACCATGCAATCAAATGCCATGGCCACGTGTCCATTTTAACACTTTTTTACTTATGGTTAAGCTTAAGAATATTAAGGTTAATATGTTTGTTTATTTTTAATGACTAAGGTTAAATAATTTAACCCTAGGAATAAGTGAATCTTAACCATAGTTGATGTGTGGTAAAAAGTGGGCATGGACCAATGAGGACTACACATTTTGACTACATAGTCAAATCCGCCAATAAGTGGGAGTCGCAGAGACAGATACAGACATTTATTAATATACATAACAACCCTAGGTGCACTAGCATTTTTCCGCAAGCTGCTAGTTGTAACGCGCAGTGTATTAGTGGATAGGAAAAGCAGAATGAGATTACTAATGGTGAGTATTTAAGAGATGTGCATGGACCAATGAGGTCCAGCCTTAGGTTTGCAAATGGATTTCCCAGATAAGTTAACTATTTTCCATTATTAATGATGGAGTTAAACATTTTCCCAAAACTTAATAATGTTCTTCTAAATTTGAGGTTTTGGGTCATTAAATTATAGGCTGCGCCTAACACCGCTCATTCATTTAGAGACATGAACATTAGAGTTATCAATATAGGGGTGGAGTACAGACCCTTCATTGGGCCAAGTTTGTAAATTGAGCCCTAGAATCATGTTCAAGCTTCACTCAAGCTAGATGGAGTTTCTCATCAGCTTGGGTGGGGTGGACGGTCGGGGGAGGGAAAGAATAAATTTTAGGTATCTGTTGGAGCTGGTGTAATGATAGAAACCCATTATTTTTCTCCTTTGAGACAAATACGCAGAGTCTCAGACTATAATGAGGGAAAGATGGTGGTGACATGAATGTGATTCGGCTTTCTTAGCAAAATCAGGATGTAAAATTTCAACAAAGCAGGATGACTTATGAGAAAAATTTGTTAGAAAAAAAAAATACATCAGTTTTCAGATAGATATGGCAGTAACTTCTTTCAAGCCCCTAATAAAACTAGCATTTCTATTACTTTGAGAGCTACTATGAAAGGAGGGGGACATGTGTCATTAAACCAAATAATCCATTTCCTTACTTTTTTTTGGTTGAGTGATGTTTCACTAATCAAACAAAAGGAGTAATTACATGGGATGTGTTGGGGGTCCTAGGAGAGAGACCACCCTAAAAGAGAGAGTCATGGTGCTCTGAGACCATACTCAGACTCAAGTTCAGCACATATTGAGCTGCTTTATTTGCAAGTCGAGGTATATGTTAAATAATGACTCGGTTTTGAGTTTTATGAAGGGAGCGATCGATCGGCCATAGAGTGGGCTGATTGATCGGTGCAATTTGCGATTGATCGGCCACTTTTGACCGATCGATCGGTGGATGGTGTTGTAGTCTTCTAAAAATTCTCTCTTGTGTTTCTAATCTTAGGGATATAAAAGGATCTTTATACCTAGGGTTTAATATGCTTGGTTTATGCTTTGAGAATACATGTAAGCTTGAGAGCTTTGTAAAGGGAGGCCATTAGAGAGTGAGAGTGAACTCTTGTAACTCCGTATTGATTCTTATAGTGAAAGCTCCGATCATAATCACCCGTGGACGTATGCAGTTGGCTGAACCACATATATCTTGTCTCGTGTGATTGCATCTTCTATTGTTTGTTTTCCTCTTGTTTTGGTTTGCTATTCTCTTGTTCTCACTCGATCCATATAGGTTATTTCCGCAACAAACTGGTATTCTTGCAATGCTTCTAGATGGTCTTTATGTCCGCAGCAATGACATGAATTTCCCAATGAGATGCAATTGTAATCCCATTAAGAAAATCAACTTGTTTTGAGTCCGATTAGAGGATGACGCGCTCCCAACCGTTAGTAATAATAGCTTCAAATCCCATCTCCTTCGTTGAGTTCTCGTTGTTGCACGTCCACAACGGTCAAACGTGTTTTTTTTAATTAAAAAAAAAAAAAAATCAAAAGCTCAAAGCCTAGGAACCTAGGGTGGAGAAATGAGACCTTGAGTTGCACTTGGGTTAAGCACCTTGATTTTTAAAGTGGGTTGGGGACCTTTGGCAAATTGTTTGGCTCTTAGGATTGGCCTTGTGTTGAACTCTCTAGCCCAACCCAATCAGCCCCAGTTGCACCCTCATTGAGAGACAAATCTTGCACATCTAATAAGTAGAGGCAGTGAAATTTTGTGTGAGCGAGTGCACTGATGAATTTCGTGCCCCAACACTACACATGATATGTTAGTAAAGAGATTTTTATTTTTTGGTGTTGGCATCATTTACGTACGTTAGTACGATCAGATGCTAGCTTGGGCAGCGGAGCTCTTGCAACTAATACCTGAGAGGATTGGATCTCTAAACCTCTCTCTACTTAAGGCAACACCCCTACCACTCATGCAAGAGGTGGGGGTGTGTTAGTAATGGGTTAACATTTTATTACGAGTGCTTTAACCACTATACCTGCAATCAATGTACATGGCGCAATATCTGTGTGCCAACTTGCACACAAAAAATAGAATGGACTGCAGCCTACCTATTGAACCACTGAAACATTAGAAAGCGTGTCAAATATACACGTCTCCTAACAAATATCTTAAACGTATTAGTAATAACAATACATGACACACCGGGGTTTTGTCCCAGTGGTAGTGTATCCCTGCTTTTGGGGGGGGGGGGGGGTACCCGCTTCTATTCCCAAGAGGGTCAGAGTTTGTATATACTCTTCACCCGCCCATTTATTGAACATATACCAACACCTTACCGGCGTTGCGGCCTAAACGTATATCTCAAACCAAAAAAAAAAACGTGTTAGCTACTTGGTTGCAAGTCTTAGATGCAAGGACCCTTACTACCAAGTTTCACTAGACTTTGTCTGGAGGAAAGATATTGTGAAAAAGAAAACGAATTTTTTTTTTTAATTTCTTTAAACATAAAGCAAAATTGGAGAATTATTTACAATAAAAAAATTATTTTGCAGCATTTTAAATATAAAAATTAACTGTTTTATAAAAATAATTTCATGCACATATTTTTCCTCCAAACAACTCTAAACAAACACATTCTCAAGGAAAGCAAAATGAGTGGATTCAAGCTAGTCGACAAGTGGGTCAAGAATTGCCACGTCATCCATGCTTATCATGAGAATTGATTTGAAAAATAAATATGAAAGTACCAAAGGCAGCAGTGGTGACTAAAGGCTCTTCATCTTGGACGAGGACAAAGCTACATAATTTATGCTTAGCAAATCTTAAGGTTAAGAACCCCTTTATAAGAAATCCACTTTCCCTCTCCATTAAGAAAATAAAACATAAATAAAAGATCCATCTGTAAGATTATTTGTTTTCTTAAGGGTTCCAGTCTTATTAACTATCTATGCAGGAAGGTTGAGCTAGAATCAATCAAGAGATCATTGCAATTAAACTTGATACAATTTAATTGTACCTACAAGCCAATATGTGTCCTTTTTAATCTCTGTTAATTGTGGTTAAAATTCATTAACAATTGAGGTTCAATAAATAACTTTATGTTTTCTAATAAGTATATATAGATTTTCTAAACTATATAAAAGCTAATATTCTTAACAACAATTAATTATTTTTTAAAAAACTAATGCTATTTTTGAACCTTAAATATTATTGAATTTTAATCATAGTTAATAGAGGTTGTTGACCTGTGTGTACGATTAAACTCTCCTGATCATTGTTTTAACATTAGTTTACGAAAACAAAATTTTAAAATGAGAATTTTATAATTTATTATAAATGTTTTCAAGGTTATTAAGGTAGGCAAATGAGAGCTTGAAAATTTGCATTTGGTGCTAGGATTTCTCTCCTCTTATTATCTCTTACTATATTGTATCTAATTTAGAGCAGGTGCTACATTTCTCTTTGTTATATTACAACTAGTTGGCAGCAATATCTTTAAAATTGCAATTATGATCCACAGTCCCATGGTTGACCTCTCACTATTAAAGAAACTCCCATACGTTTAAAAATAAATCCCTAATTTAGGGAACGACCGACAAGCTCAGTTATATTTTCGGCTACTTTTACAATTGACAAAAATACATGCCACTTTAATTGAAGCCCGGAAAAACAACCAAATGTATCGTTTTTTAGGTGAGTGGGAACTATTGGAGTGGGTTTTTTTTATTGGAGTGGGTTAGCGTGCCTGCAACGGAAGAAGACACCTAATTTTATTGGTTGATCGGTCACATCGGTAATGCTTAAAACTTTAAACCCTAAGTTAATCTGGTGGCTTTTTAGGCGTTTAGGCCTTTTCAATAGTAAAAAAAATTAATTACTTTTTGTGGCCCCGCAAGTGAGCTGGTTGTCTGTACCGGAGTATATAGCTACCGTTCCTCTCCGTGGAACCCACGCGACCATCTCGTAAGTTGGAACCACTAACCAAGTTGTTAAAGAAATACACAAGATTTTGACGTGTGGTCACTGGTCACTAGCCGTTGTTTTGGTAATTTAACCGAACCGGACCAAATACTGAAGCGTTAAAAAGGGTGATGTCGAGTTGAGTAGTGGTGTGTTCAAATTTGTTCGATTACTAAACGAGCTTGAAAATCATGTTTAAGTTTGACTCGTTTATTAAATAAACGAACTTAAACTTTACTAGCCGAACTCGAGCCCTTCACGAGCAACTTGTTTTATTGGATATAACTATTTATATTAGGTAAAAAATTAATTTTATTATCCCAGACAAAGAAATTACAATGTTAACTAAAATTTTAGTATAAGATTATGGTTATATAAAAGATATTCTTATCATATAAAATACATTATATACTATTAATTTTTACTGGTATATAATACATATAATTAATTTTAATATTTAAATGAAATAAGTATATTTTAAATATTTTAATAAGGTAACATGTATATATAATCGAACCGAGCTTTTATCGAATCGAGTAGGGGTGTGTTCAAGCTTGGCTCGTTTACTAAATGAGTTCGAAAACAGTGTTCAAGCTCGGCTCGTTTACTAAATAAACGAACAATACTTGAACTTTTAATGAGCCGAATCCGAGTAGTTCACGGATATTTTGTTCAATAACCATCCCTAGGTCACGTTAATATGCAGACACTATAACGATGTCCTGTCGGAGATCGAATCACAACCAATCGCGATTGAATTTGGGGAGAGTCCAATCACATCCACATGTATCCACATGTCGCTGTTTATCTATATTAACTATGATTAAGATTCACTGATCTTTAGGATTTAATAATCTAACCTTAATTCTTAGAGAAAAATATTAAAACAATATTAATCCTATAAATTAAAAGTTGTTAACAAGAATTAAAAGTTTTTTTTTCTTTCTAAAAATAAAGGTTAAATTATTGAACCATAAAGTTAGTGAATCTTAACAGTAAATAGGGGTGAACAGATCATGCAATTTAACTTCTCGTTTTGTCTCCATATTTGCTTGATTCTTATGGGACCCAGATACGAAAGAAAAATCGAATGGTGGGATGATGAGAGCTAGTGAGCTACCATTGGCCTGATGCACGTTCGACCTACAATATAAGCGATGGCCCACTAAAACAATACGCATTGGTACCGAAGTTCCAAAGGCTAGCCCATTCTTTAGACATATTCATCCTCAAAAGATTGTCTTGTTTTCCTACATTATAAGCGACGGTCGAATATATTATCTGCATACTCTTTACGTGGTCCCCTTTCTATATTGAAAAAATCTAACGGGTCCCATGTCGACAGGTAAAAAACAAACACACCAGCCTGATATGAGCCGTTGGATCAAACAGGATTTTTTTTTGAGGATAGGATCTCATATTCTTGTATTGCGGTCGTGTCACATGCAAGATCCAGCTCGCGGCCCATCATTATCGGTTGCTTCAAGATGTGACCTGGACACACTTTAGTTTTATAAGCGGGGTCCACATTCGCATTTTAGAGGTCCTCTTTCTACGAAATGACAAAAATGTCCCTTTTGCATCTCAATCGGTTACTGTCATTTCAGATATCGTAGGGAGGTTTTATGCCAATCCATGGTTAGTTTGGCAAGAAAACAAAATTTCTGATATTTCTAGTTTCTATTCTCCTCGACAAAAAATCACTTTCAATTTTAAAAGTTGATTATTACGCGATAACATACTTTAAAGTACTATATTACCCTTACTTCCGACAGTCGCTTCCATTTTGGCCAAATCATGAGCCAAACCAGCATTGTCATTTTCAACTAGTTTGAGGGTATTTAAGTATTTTTAAGGATCACGCATAGAGAGGAATCAGATAAGAGTAAGACACTTGTTTTACAATTGAGTCAAAAAGCAGTCAGTTATTCCATTTTGATCCTTTTCTTTAATTTCTTAAACTTCTTTTTCCCCCCTTTTTTAATTTTTTTAATCTCTTCATCAATTTCAGGTATGAGGTATTGTTCTCAGCAGTAAAGAGAGTGTAGAGAGAAGAGGAGAAATGATGGAGGGGTCCAATGCTTCTTCTTCTGCTACTGCATGTTTATTCATGGTACATTTGCTTTGCTTCCATCTTCAATCTTCTATCTCTCTCCGAAATTTGATCTTCGCCTTTTTTTTCCTGTAATTTTTCGTCAATCTGTTTTTCAGATCTCTGAACATTTACTGTTTGTTTCTGTTTTCTGGATTTCTTCAGGAACAGTAGATATTGGATTTCGGAGGAGTAATCTTCCCAGGTAAATTTCAGATCAGTTGCATTTTTGGGCTTATTTACTTCTATTCTTCTGTTTTTTTCTTTTATTTTTCTTTTGATCCATTTTTCTGCTTCTGGTGAAGGATTTGGGTTTTCTCTTTTGAGCAGATCTGGGCGGGTCTTTAGGGTTTCGTGAGTTTATGTTTTGGTCATTTGTTTGATTTGAGAATTTAGTTTCTTTTTTCTTCTTTGATTTTTGTTTCATTGATTATTTTTATTTATTTATTTATTTATCTTTTTTTTTGGATAGATAAGTTGCTTGCAAGTGAATTTTTCTAACGTTGATTTCTGTTCCGCGTTTGCTGAATTGTGGTTCTATTAGCTCATGTCAGTGGATTTGGATTTTTGTAGTTTTGTTTTGTTGTTCAGATTAGGGTTTTTGAGTAAAATGAGGTGATTGGGAGTGAGTTGAGAATGACTAGACTAGAACTAGGGATTCTACTTTAGTTAATCTGACTTTTTGTTCGGTACCTTTTTTTTTTTTCACAGCTAGGCTTATAAATAGTTTTTTTGTACTTTTTTATTTGTATTAAATTCCATTTTCTGTAGATCTGGGATGTCACACAAAGGGAGATTGTTAGTGCAATGACTTTACGGTTTTGGTGTGAATTTCTTATTCTTGTTGTGTTTAGATGTTTCCCTGGGTATCATTTAGGAAGATGCGGAATGATAGAAGCAGGTTTTACTGGTTCTAGGATTACTCTTATGTCAAACATTGTAAGTACAAAATTTTAGTGGATCACTGATGTGATCAATAGATCTGATTGCACCAGGGGAGACTGCATGAATTTCAGTGATTTTTTTTGTTTTGTTTTTGATTTTTCCACTTGAGAATCTCTATCAGATTATAAGCCAGCCAAAGAGATCAGATGGTTTTTGTTTTAGAACTTGCATTTACTTTGAGTGGCTTTGTTATATTTTTCCTCTCGAATTATTAGCGGTTATAGTTGTTTGAAAGAGATTGTACTGGTTTTCAGTTAAATGTATGGAGGCTGTGTTGGCTAATATGCAAATAGGCTATGATTGGAGTCGGCCTTTTTGATGTAACTTTGGGGTTTTCTTCTTTCTTGGTATCATGCTTGTTTTGTATATTTCTGCACCTTGTATTTTCGTGCATTTGAGATTTAACCAATTGTATGAAATTATGTAGGCCTTGAGATTTGGGTTGTGTGTTTTGATTTTGGCATTCCTGCAATGGGAAAATCCCCGGGAAAATGGATAAAGAGCGTACTTTTTGGGAAGAAAGCATCCAAATCCAATCTGTCAAAAGGAAGAGTGGTTTCGGTAAGCTGTTCCTGGCCTGGTATTGCCATTGAAATCTTCTTTTGTTGCTTTTGTTTTTAGCTGTGCTACTCTCTCTCTCTCTCTCTCTCTCTCTCTCTGTGTACATATTTATGTGTTGTTTGCATGGTTTGAGGTGTTTGCTGAACGCTGAAATGATTTCTTGGTATTAAGGACTACTTGCTTATAGATCAAGCAGTGAAACTGAGTTTGGAGAGTGGATTCGCTTTCAGAACTACATTCTTCGATGTGCTTGAAAAAGATGCGTCTTACTTATATCATTTTGTATTACATGTAACAACATATGCATCACTTGTGTATGACTTCTGCAATTCTGCCTGGAAAACATACAAGCTGTGACATGAGTATTTCTTAACCAGCTTTATTTTGCATATCTTTTGCAGTCTGGCTGTTGGATTTCTTATACTTGCAAAGTCAGAAAATTTTATTAGTACCATCAGAAAGCATTCTCTGTTGGTATTGTCCTTTTCTATCCCTAGAGCAAATAATAATGTTGTCCTCAGAAGAGACTCCTGGCTTATCATGATCCACCTTCTTGTTTAATAAACGATTTCCCTTTACTTAGAATGAAGCTTTTGGTGTTACTTAATACCACAGTTTTGGTGCTGCCTTCATCTGCTTATGCATCGTTACATTGGCAGGCTACTTATTGGATGATATATAGCTCAAAAATCATCTTTACAAGTTAACAGAAAACTGAGATTGGAAGTCTTAAACATGACATCAGGAAATTTTACGTGAAACGAGAATTAATGTCCAGATCTCTCTCTCTCTCTCTCACACACACGGGCGCGTGTGCCTATTGATAATCTGCTGACCCAGTAGTGATTTCTTTCTGTTTGTTGAATGCTGCTCTTCCCCTGCACAACTATTTCTTTTTTTTTAAATTTGATGTTGACCTTCTTCAAGCTATATTTTAATCATTATATTGTGCAAGTTCTAACTGTTATTTCTATTATGATGTGAAGAAAGCTGCTGCAAATGAGAAAGAGGTATGGATTGCTGCTGGGGCACCTGCGGCCGTGGATCCTCCATTAATCTCACATCCGACACCCGGTACCACTGATAGAGGAGGGAATTCCGAGTTAGAAAATGGGCTAGCTTCCAGTTTACCATGTGATGGAGTGGTCTTATTATCAGTAAATCAAAATGCAGACACACAAGGAACCACAGGATTACGTTCACCAAATGACCCTGAAAGAATCAGGCAAGAGCAAGCTGCTACGAAGGCACAGGCTGCTTTTAGGGGTTATTTGGTATTTTTCTCTTGCTGAAAGTATTACTGTTACCCTGGACAATTAGATTTGATGGAGTTCGTAAAGTTAATTATGTCATTTTTCAAACCACCCTCATATTTGCCATTCTTTTTGTCTAATTTATACCTTTTTCTTTTATCATTATCCTCTAGCTGTATGCATGTATTGCGTTTGCTGCAAGAGTTTCTGGTAGTATTCTTTGTGGTTTTGTCCATAATTTGTTTCTCTATTTAGTTCTCACATTTTTTTTTATTTCTGTTATTTGAGGAATATGCCCAGAAAGAACTGTCCTGACTGCTTGTGCCTGTGTGTGTTTTGGATTTTATTGGATGCTTGGTCCAATTAAGGAGGAGTTCTGGCTTAATATTAACCAATTCCTGATGGTAACCATCTGATTTATGAACCTTCCTGAACTAATTCTCATGATTTTCTTCTCATTGAGAGGCATGAGGTAAATCAGATGGTAGGATAATCCTTTATGTTCTTTTTCCCCCTTTGTTGGGAGTCCTTTGGGATCACTCACAAGCCCATATAAAATGGTGGGCCTGGCTGCCCGTGAGTGTGCCATGTGGATGGTACATGCAGAACAGCTTCATCTGGCTGGTTGAATGTGTTCCATGTGTATATTACAGTCAGGTGGATAATTTCTTACTGCCTCCCATACTGACAATACATTTCCGTTTTGGGGTTCCCATAGGATGTTTACAATGCTTTCTATCAGCTTTGACCATGCCACTTTGGTTAATGTAAGTTGATAAAAGAAAATGCAACTATAAATGTCATTCTCATTGTTTTCTTTCCTTACACTGAACCAGTGTAGTAAGGAAGTGCAAGCGATAGGGGTTCCCAAGGCAAAGTGTTGCCTAGGTGACCAAAACTTTAGTTCATATTAAATTTATAATTTTAAAGAAATTCATATATTGTTGAATAAAGACTAAACACTTGAATAGAGCATGTATAAGACCAGAGTCACTCCAAAAACAAATAGAACATGGTTTACTACTAAGAGCCAAGTAATGAATGCTAATAAACATGAAATAGCAAAATAGATGGTCGTTTTCCCAAGAAATGGAAAAAAAAAACATTGATAGATATTTGATCTTCTTCTCTTTCTTCGATTGGGAGTGCCAAATGTAGAACCCCTATATAAAGCTCTTCAAAACCCTTTAACTTTTTACTTCAATTAATGAAATCTTTTATATCCTCCATATATTTAGTAAACCTGATATATTGTATTTTTATTTACTTGTTATGTAAATAACGTCTAGTTTTGTGTGGATATCGGGCAATTGCCTTTGTCACTAGCCTTTAGTGCCTAAACAACAATGCCAAGGCACCATTAGATGACCTCATCTTAACAAGTTCCTGCCTAGATCACAATGCAGGCGCTGGAGGTCCTAGCTAGACAAGGTGGTTGCCTAGGCCACATTGTTCTTGACAGAGAGATGATATCTGTATCTTTTTCTCGCAAAATTTTCTTTTGGTGAACTTCATGTTTTGGTATAAATTCTATATCCTGGTCAATTTTACAACTGATTTATGTAATCATAATATCTCTGAAGGCTCGGCGGGCATTTCGGGCTCTCAGGGGCATCATAAGACTGCAGGCGCTTGTTCGTGGGCACTTGGTTAGGAGACAAGCTGTTGCTACTTTACGTTGTATGCAGGGAATTGTTAAATTACAGGCGCTGGTTCGTGGTCGAAGTGTCAGATTTTCTGATACTGGACTTGAAGTGCATAAAAAAGGCAGTCTGGGAAGGCCTCTGGTAACTTCTTGAAGTACCATATTGGTACTTCCATATTGTTCCATACCTTGTCTTTCTTATTCTTTATAATCAGAGGAAAATGCTTGTCTTCAAATTCACTCACACTAATTATTTTCATGAGCAAGAAATAGTAACTATGGCATAGCATGACCATAATACTAATACATGTTAATATGCAAAAGAGGGTATGTTGATCATTTCTAAAGATGCCTATTATCGTAATTTCTTCCAAGAACAGGGTTTCTGATTACTTGCAAAAAGTTTCTTTTTATTAATTCATTGTTGGTTTCCTTTTGCTGTGTCTATGCCTTTTATTTTTCTTACATTATATCTTCTATAAAAAGTTGAAGTAGCTGATATGTTGCCTGTCTCACTTCTATCTAGCTGGTTAATGTCTTTTTGTTTTGTGTCAGGATGCTAAGCATTCAGATTCTCTTGGAGTAAATACATCTACTCGGACAGATTCTCTTGGAGTAAATACATCTACTCGGACAGAAAAGCTGTTAGCAAATGTTTTTGTTAGTAAGGTAACTCAGCTTCATGTAATACCTTTGATATGGTTGTAGAAGGTTCATTCTTTCTGAAAGAACCACCGATAATTATAGCATAAGGGCTTTTGACAATCGTGAGACTCCTATGGGAAAGATTATGTCGGAAATAGACCTGTTTTCGAGCCAAGCTAAGCCGAGCTTGGCTCAAGCTTTGATTTGGGTTCAAATGCTTAGGCAAAAGCTTGACTGAGCTCTGGGTCAATTTGAGCTCAAACTTGATTCAAGCCGAGCTAAGCTCAGGTTGGTTTAAGCTTGATTCAAAATTCAGGGTTATATTGGTCAATTTTACATGATTTTAATAGAAGCATTAAATTGCAATATAAGAAACTACACAAATTTAATCCATCTATACACAAATTTAATCTTTGATGATAGTCCTTCAATTCATGAACAAAGAGTTAAGGTTAAAATTTTTGCTTTTAACTCCTCAACTTTCTTTTGTTATTATTATCTCCTAAACTTATTTATTATAAGTAAAAAAGTGTGATAGGCTATGATAAAGAAAGTTAAACAGTATATATATATATATCTTTACTATTATAATGGGAGAGGCAGGCGTAGCCTGAATTTTCAAAAATTCCTAAACTACCCCTATATAAAAACAAAATTTTAATTTAATGTTTTACTTTAATTCCTAAACTACCCTCATCTATCTATTTAAAGAATAGAATCACAGTCAATCGTGATTGAACTCCTATTAACTGTGGTTAACTCCTTCCCCTCGCTCTCACGTGCATCGCCACGTGTCACCCGCTAGTATATATATTAAGCTAACCCGAGCCAAATCAAACAGGATTTGACTTGAGCTTGGCTTGTTTATAGTTTATACATTCGAGTGCAAATAAAAACATTCCTTGGTTCATTTGTGCATGAAATACCAGCTTGAGCTTGGCTTAAATTAGCCAAGCTGATGAGACAACTTAGCTTGAGCACAGCCATAGTCGGAGATCACCAAGTTGCTATTTGATTGGTGTTTAGTTGTATTAGATGATGATGAGTTAGTTGTTTATTCTACCTTTAGGACTTCAGTAGTGTTTCCCTTTAGTCTGTCCTTTTTTCTTTTCTTCAGGTCACCTACCGGTGATTCTTTCTGTACTATCTCCTTGTTTCTACATTTTGATTTGCTTTACTGTTTCAATAAATAAATAAATAAAATAACAATAATTGTAATTATACCATAAGAACATGTCCTATAAAGCGAGACAACCCAAATAACTTACTAATAATGCTTTTAGGAATTTATTTTGGAGATTTTTTGCCAGCACGATGACCACCTTTCCCCACCCAGGGAATGAAGAAAACAAGTATTGCCTTAGAAATGCGTGCAGCAACTTATTTAAAATTGTATCATCATCTTCAATTTGGGATGCCATATTTCCATTTGTGATTGGAGGTTAGGATACACGTGTAAGAAATAGGCCCTAGAGGAAAGCACATCGCAAGACAGTAGAGGTTGGAAAGAATAGAAGAGATTAGCTTCTCATCTTGTGTCATGTTTTGACACACCAAGAAAAGTTGGGGCCTAATGGTTGTTAGTGGTGCCATCTTATGTTAACCAGACCCCGTCAAACACCCAGGGTACTCATGTCGATATGACATGACATGTCTGTGGGATCCGTTATAGGTATGACTTCTCTGTAATGGAATATTTTATTCTAAAAGTATATTTAAAGATGTATATCATGATGTCACTTGTACAAATTAAAATAAAATAACAAAATTGATATTAGGGAAATATTGTGAATTTCACTAATAGCTGTTTACCAGAACCATTAGATTTGGGAGTTGAGGAAATCTGACGGTTTGACTGATGCACTCAGCACCTGTACTCGTACTGCCTGTACCCAGGTAACACAGATGCCATATTGGCGATCTCCTAAGTTGAAAAGGAAAAAATGACCGAACATATGGCCTGCATCTGATCTGCACATTCTTATGCACAACTAGAAAAAGTATTCCCCCCTCCCTGTAATACATGTCTTAATCAGATAGTACAAACTTCTGATATGATTGATTCACCTAAAAGATCTTCTTGATGGCCCCCATCGAAATGCATGTCCTCTAGCCCCATCACGTGTCCCATATGTGCGATGCAGGCATGGAGGTCAGCTTCTCCTTGGTCTACTGTCCTGATTCGAGACACTTCTGTTGCTGAAGATAGACAGTCTGATTAAACATACAAAAATTTGCAAGTTTCGAGTTCTGATTTTATCTTTTGATCTCTACTGCATGTCTTGTCTTTTTGCTACGATCTTGAATCGGGCATGTTTTCATCGTTTTTAGCTTCTTGCTTCATCACCAACTGCAATGCCTCTGCGCCTTCGGTACGGTCAGGAGGAACCAAATTCAGCTTGGAAGTGGCTAGAATGCTGGACAATGTCCCGCTTCTGGGAACCACTTTCACAACCAAAGAAGGTTCTTGACTCTAAGTCTCAGAGAAAGCGGGGTGTAGAAGCTGAACCAGGCAGGCCAAAGCGCAGCGTCCGAAGTGTCCCTGCTGCAAATGTTGACAATGGTTCATTGCATTCTACTTCCAAGTCTGAAAAACCTAAACGCAACCTGAGGAAAAGTTCAAGCCATCCAGTAGATTCAGTGCAGGAACATCCACAAAATGAGCTCGAGAAGGTTAAACGAAATTTGAGAAAAGTTTCTAACTCCACAACGGAGGCTTCTGATCCGCCAGAAGTTGAAACTGAGAAGCCAAAGAGCAGTCTGAGAAAGACATCAGCCTCCCCAGCTCCTGATGCTCTAGAGCAGGGCACAAGTGATCCTTCCGAAAAGAAGAAAGATCCAACTGTGGTCATTTCCAAACAACCTGATGTAGAAACAATACCAAAACCGATGGCAGCAGATGAGCCGGTTGATGTGTTGCATGATGATCATTCTACAGTCGAGTTACAATATTTAGAGAATAGTGGAAAAGATGACAATAGTCCTGTGACAAATGGGGTTTTATGTTCCAAGGAAGATCAAACTAGCAATGGCAACCAGAAAACCAGTAAGAGGAGAGCCTCTTTCCCAGCAAAGCAGGAATATACAGGGAATGATGTACAGAACACTCCAACATTGCCAAGCTACATGGCATCAACTGAATCTGCAAAGGCAAGGCTGAGAGGACAAGGCTCCCCTAGGTTTAGCCAAGATGGGGCTGAGAAGAATGGTTTTACCAGGCGGCATTCTCTGCCATCTTCTACAAATGGAAAATTGAGCTCACCAACGCCGCAGACTCAGAGATTGGTTCAAGCAAGTGGCAAATGTGGAATAAGAAGTGACAGGTCGCTTTTGTCTTCTAATGGTAAGAACTGTTCAATCTTATGGTATTTTCTTTTTCATTTTCATGGATTGCTTACATATTAAATGGCTTGCATTGTTGGTATAATATTTCTAAAAGAATTTTAAGGATTTTCCTGTGTACTTCTATGGGATATCAGATATCCTATTCAGCAGTTTGGTTCATCTTGTAAAAAGATGGGAGATACTTTCAGCATAGGCAGCTGAATAGTTTGCTGTTCTACTTGCTGAGCCATGATTTTCTATTCCAGTCTTCTCACACCCAACTGCGTACAGTTTCTAGTTTGGCTTAGGAAGGTTTCTAGCTTAGCTTAGGAGGAAGTTCAGATGAATCTTAACAGCTTGTAATATGAGTTTCTAAAAATGTGCCTCTCTAACTTCTTTCTTTTCCTCCTTGATTCTTTTTGTATGTTGGTCTAGAAATTAACTTAATAATCCTTTCCATCCACACAATCTCTAGATTCATGTAAGACACCGAATTCTTTGTATTCCGTACATTTCCACAGTTTTCAAGGCAAGAGTTGCTATTTATTTGAAATCATCAGTAATCTTCTCTTTTTGAAATTAACATTGTACCTTGATTTTTTGAATTATCCTACATCTTTCGTAATTTTTAAATTTCAGAAAAGGTTGTCCAAGCAGAGTGGAGGAGGTGATTTTGTGGAAAATCAGGTTTCAAGGCGAAGTTACCTTCAGGAGGTAATAACTAATAAAGTGACTTCTTGTATGCAGTTCTTTCTTTTATAAAACCGGAAATTGGATGTGACAAATAACAGGCGTGGTGTGCCTTGAGCATCTGCTTGTTTTCTTTAGCTTTTGGGGTTGTCTTGAGTGAATGTATAGTCATAGGTTGTAGTGTATGGGTTGGTTTCTTTTAGGCTTGCTTGTGCTGAATTTTCTTTATTTTCCGGTTCTAATAGAATTTCCATGTGATATAAACCTTAAGCATGTGTGTTTTATCGAATCTCACTGAAACTTGAATATTTGAGCTTCTCATTCAGACCTTTGTTGTTTGTTACATGTGGTTGTACCTGTTTGTTTATCCATACCACAACATAAGCTAATTGGTGTGGACTTATTTTATTTGATAGCCCTGCGACAGGGAGTCTCAATATAATTTATCTGGGATTATTTGTTTGTGTTAGTGGGTGAGTGCGCCTCCCCCAATTGGGGGTTCCCTCTTACGGGAATTAATTGCACACCTTCACCATCCTAGCTAGAGCTTAGATGGAATTGTTGATCAAGTTATAATATTGTCTATCAGAAAAGACAACAGTAGGCCCACCGGAAAATGATTCTTTATACTCTGCCCTAGACTAGCTAACCTGTTACTGTTAGCACTCGGCAACTTGGTTTAGCTTCTCTTTCCCTGTAAACATGGTAAAAGCGACTACCAAAATGATTCTCTACGTCTTTGATTTCATTTTAATACTGGCCAAAATGACCATGGAGCTTGGACAGTACTCGACTAAAACAAGCTGCATACCTATGATTCCATCTTTTTTGGGTCACGGCTAGGGCTGTCAATGGGCCGGGCTTAGGTCTGTCAATGGGCTGGGCTTAGGTATGTCTTGGCCCAGCACTCACTTGTAAGACTGACCCAGCCCTCACTCATAAGGGTTTGGCCCAAGTCCTTCTCTTAGGGTTGGGTTTAGGTAAAGAAGTTACTGAGATAAATTAGATAATTAGAAGTCTCTCGATGGTAAGCAGAGGATAGTGAAAATATTATCATACCCTAATAAATATTTTATTAAAGGATGTTATATAAATGATTTGAAGTTAAAATTTAAAATAAATATAAAATTATATATATAATGAAGGCTTGGGGTTGGGCTCTAGAGGGATTGCCCAAACCGAGCCTTCATGTCAGCAGGCCTAATTTTTTTAGGCCTACGAGCTTGAAGGGGGCTGGACTGAGCCGTACCTCAATTGAGGGCCGAATTGACAACCCTAGTCATGATGATGCTATGATGCATGAACTTATCTCCCAAGACCTTGGATCAGGTTATTTGTTATTGTTGTGCTAAAGAGTGTCTCATTCATCCCCATCATCTTTGAGGTGATAATATAATTTGTACATTCCCTTCCAATTCATTTCTTTACTGATGATTCCCCTTGATGGGTTGTGGCCTTTAGGTCGGCCATTGAACCTTATTGCACACGTGTTTATGCTAAATAGTGATGGACCATACCCTAATTTACTTATGACCATTTTAAATGAAGGAAAATAATCACCTCCTTGGTTGGTGACGCGAGGAGGGGCGTCTTGGCTCCCATTTTCTTGCCATGTGTCCCTCTTCTAACGCCATTTAACTGTGGTTAAGATTCATCCAGCCTTAGGGTTCATCCATCTACCCTTGGTTTTTTAAAATAGAAAATAAATAAAAAATTAACCAAAGGGTTAAAAAAAAAACTAACCCAAGTTAGTGGGAGTTGAAGGGTTGGCTATGTGAGAGCAGAGGAATAGTCCACTACTCCTCGGCCGACGAGGGGACTATTGCTCGCTCTTAAATGAATGCCTTAGATATTCAGTCAAACCCATGCTCTGGATGTTGTTGACACGTACCAGCCTATTACAAAAATAGAAAATTTGATGGATGATTGAGAATGAACTTGAGGTACACAGCTGATATCGAGATTATGGATGAGCTGCAAAAGTGGGAAAACTAAAAGCAAGAAGTTAACGAAAGGGAACCTAAGAGGTGCTCTTGTAGGGTGTGTTCGTTTGGCGAGAAAGTGGGTGAAAAAAAATAAATTTTCTTTCAAAACAACCATCAACGGAGAAAGTTTATCAACGGAGAAAGTTTGTCACTAATTAGAAAGTGTAAGAAAATAAAAGTGTATTTCTTGCACACCCATCGCAAGAAAAGTGTAAGAAAACCAAACTTTCTTTTACTTTTTCTCACTTTTTCACCAATCCAACACACTCTTACAAGCTATAGCTGCATAAAAAGAAAGTGAAACTGGAATGGAATATGAGAAATACAATTGTCCTCAAGGAAAGGTGATATATTGGTGTGCTCTTCACAAAGGGGAGATCCTGAGATTAGGGATATCCCAGATGGTTTTGGAGACATTTCTCATGTTGATGTGAAGGTGGCCCATGATAATGGAAAATGATGCCTCACAGAAAAGGTATGGGAAATGGCTTGATTGTGAATGATATGATCCTAAGGGTGCTTTCGGTTGGCGAGAAAGTGCGTGAAAGAAAGGAAAAAAAAAACAGAAACTTAAATTTTCTCACAAAATAACCATCAAAAGATGGATGAAGTTTTTGAGAGAAAATTTGTCACAGTTGAAAAAGTTTTTTGAGAGAGAGTTTAAAAAAATGAAAGTACGTTTCTTGCAAACCAAATACAAGAAAAGTGCAAGAAAACACACTTTCTTTTCCTTTCCCTCACTTTCTTGCTAAATGAACACATCCTAATGAAATGTTTGGTTGCCAAGAAAATAAGTGAAAACATGGAAAAGAAAAGAAAATCATAGATTTCTAATACAATTTGTAATTGTGTTTTGTCCAATTTTCTTTTCTTTTCCAAGTTTTTACCTATTTTCTTGGCAATCAAACATAGGGTAAATGAAATTGGTGATCAGAAAAAATGACCACTATATGACATTGGTAATAAAAAAAAATGACCAAATGAATTCATGACTTTCCGTCCCTTAAATAAATGATGGAACTATATGAGAAACAATTTCATGCAGTGCTAGCCATTTCACTGTTTCTCCTTCTAGATAGCACTCTATAACTAACCATTCACGCAAGCTATAATCTCTAATCATGCTTTTCCAATTTGCAGCTTAAAACAAACTGTTCTTTAGAAAGTGAAAGACAATACAAGAGCTTTTTATAAATAATAATCATAATTGTAAAATAAAATTATATTATTGAATGACAAATTTTAAAAAATATCGATGTATTACTGGAACACGAAACAAACTGGTATTCCACTACTTATCGGTGACATTTAATTGTACATACATACATATATACCTATGATTACATATATAAGGAAAATTACTAATAATTTGTACTTTCAATTTGATTAGGATCAATCACCAAGCCACGAATTGGTCCTCTCCTACCAAAAAAATTTCTGTGGGAAGTGGTTGCAGAAGAAGCCATCGGTTGAACATTTGGAGGTACTGGAGTTTCAGGTGAGTGACCGGAAATGCAGAGGGCTCCGGCATCATCTTGTTCCCAGTATACTTCAACCATAAGACCTCTAGGATTCTCTGTAGACTCTGTTCCTGGTATCCCAACAAACCTGGCCCCTCTAGGTATCTGCAGTCATTATAAATGCAAACAAATTCAACAAATCACTTACTAAGAATAGTATCAACTTGTTTCGGTGTAACATATCTTGCTGCAGGTTAATTATTACATAAGTTAACTGCACTTACCTGAATCGTAGCTCCAGATGTTAAACTCAGATCTACCAAGCTCCCCTCAGAGGCAGCACTTTCTAGCTCGGCCTGCTTTGCAATATTCAGAAACACTTCTTCTAGAGTTGTAAGACCAAGTTGGATGTCCGATATGCCAAACTCTCTTTCTCTATCTTGAAGCTCCCCAAAAAATCTCTGCACAAGGAAGAGCAGATCACAAATGCTCTTAAGTGAAATCTTTGTCGGTATTTGGTGCATAGGATGTCTTCTTTGTTGGCATATATAACCTCAACCTAAGATCTGTAGTTAGATGCATTTTTTTTTGTGGTGTTGATTAAGATATTTTATAAACTTAGACCATTTTTAAAGGAAATTAGTTCAGCAGCATGAAATTCAATGAAGGGGTTCCCTATGGGAAACAACACATGGTATAACTTTTACCTGTTGACAGTATCATCCTAAAGAATAAAATAGATAGGATAGTCATTGGGATGAGCAATTCCAACCAACTTGAGTTCTGAACTTAGGTGCGGGTTTTACCTTTGCATGGGTGTGGATGTGAGAACAGTTATGAGTAAGTACAGACAAAAAAGAAAAAGAATAAGTGAGAAAGGGGTATTTACCGTCAACAGTCCTTCTTTGTCATGAGGAATAACAAAAGTCAGGAAGGCCTTGTTCTCCTCTTTTGGTTCTACATCCAAATGCTGTCAAATACAATCTTCTAAGTAAGACACCAATTCTTTGTCGGTTAAAAATATTATAAGAGCTCTGTTTATTAGACATACATATTTGAAGAACTGTTTCACAGCCGCTTGATGTTCAGTTTTAGCAACGGCATCCCCATTAGCAATAGGAGTTTGACCGGGAGTGCTTCCAACAAAGCTCATATTAGTAATGAAACCAGTCCCAAACCGTGACTTCAACCTGATTGAGGTTCCGATGCAGCGAATTCTTCCCTTTGCCATGATTGCTATGCGGTCGCTTAAAATGTCAGCTTCCTCCATTGAGTGAGTTGTTAGGACAATGGCTCTCCCTTTCTTTGCATCCTCTATGATGTCCCATACATGCCTCCGAGTAATTGGATCCATTCCGGTAGTCTGCACATCAAAGGAGATTATATATGAAATGAATAGGTAATAAGAACCATTGTCTGGATAAGCAATACTCCCTAATCTGCATACCGGTTCATCCAAGATGACTAACTTTGGATCACCGATAAGGGCTATTGCAACACTGAGCCGGCGCTTCATCCCTCCACTATAATTCCCAGCCCTCATTTTGGCAGCCTCAGTGAGTTTCACCTCTGCTATTGATTTCTGAGTTATCTGCATGGCAAGTAAAAGCATTTCTTTAAGGAATCAATGTGGACGATAACAACGGACAATTCTTTTGACACTCCAGAGTCAATTTGTGGTTCATTGGCTCATCCAACATGGTGGTAACATCTGGATTGGTCTAAACACCTTGGCAAATGAATGCACATAATACCTAGTCTGGGTTCACAAAGCATGTTCAGAAAATAATATGAAAGCACGTAGGTGAACACTCTTTTCTAAGGCTCGTATAGCACTTACTGATTTGATTGAAGCAGGTGGCAGACCTTTAATACTAGCAAACAGTTGGAGGTGCTCTTGACCGGATAAGGCATCCCAAAGAATATCAAACTGCAAATAAAATGAAAATCAAACAGATATTAATCGGTCCAGTTTCTGAATAAATCATTGCTGAAATGTAAAACTAGGATCCATTAATATGTTCTTGAACTGTATTAAAAAAAAATGCAGAAAAGTGGCACCTGAGGACAAACTCCTATCATTCTTCGAATGTTTGACATACCGACGGAGCTTCGTATGGAATATCCATAGATCAATGCTGTTAATAAAGCAGTTATGAGGTGATTAAGGTCCTCATACAGTAGTTACATAAAATTGAAATTGATGAACTAAAAAAAACCTTTTTAAAAAAAGCTATTACCATCTCCGCCTGTCACCGGTGTAATGCCAGTCAAACAATTAATTACAGTAGTTTTTCCAGCTCCATTGGGTCCAAGAAGACAAAATAGCTGATCCTTTGCAAAGTTCACCCATAAGTCCTGAAGACAATTTTTAAATGAGCAGCAGTTCTTGTATTAAAAGCCCACCCCATCAGTGAATTAAGGATTCCAAACATCTATCCCATGTCTAAACTTGACAATTACTGGAGGTTAAGCAGGAATAAATGTATGATAATCATATTGTCTAAGAGGAATACATGAGGGATGAGTCTTGATGGGAAGAAGCCATGACAAGGTTGTAGGGACCCAACACTTGATTGATTCCACCTAGAGAACCTTATAGGCCAAAAACGACCCAGCCACAAGATTCTAAGCTCTAACCATCCAATCCATCACACACTCATATATTGTAAGAATTTATGGAGTTATAGACCACCCCACCCCACCCCACACAGACACAAAAAAAAAAATAATAATAATAAATAAACAAAAGAGTATACTAAAATCATCCAATTTGGTCAATTTTTGCCTCAAACAGTCAGTCTTGATACCTGTTGGATATTTTCCAAAATATTATTATGTAAAAGAAACTTTGTTAAGCTATTTATTTTTTTAACTCTTAGATAAAGATATATGAAAGAAATGATAATGTGTGAGGCGGTGCATAGTGCAAATGTTCATACCATTTTTGGAGGTCAACCAAAAGAAAGTAACGGTTATAACTTCTTGGTTGTAACTACTTGACATGTGTTGATGTCATGATGACATAGGTGGTAGTTGTAGGTCTCAATTATAACCATTTAAAAGTAGTTTTCTCCAACGGTCATAAAAGTTTAAAATTCTAGTGCATGGAAACCCACCTCTCCAACAGTCATGTGATGAGGTGTCTGATAGAAGAGACACAAATCTCTTTGAAAAGACACGTGAAACAAACTCTATAAGTAATTAGAGACCCAAGATAGTTGAAATAATGATTTAAAAAATATTAGATTGGTGATATACAGAAATTGTCTCTAACAAAGATTTGTGCTCCATTTCTCCTTTTACTAATCAAATTATTCAACAGTTGCTCAAAAGTTCAGGGCTGATCTTGCACGTTACTGCAAAACGTAGATCAACAACAACGATTTGTTGGGTTTCATTGTATCTTGGAGGCAAATCACTACAAACCTAATTGCAGACCAATAGTGGGGGTGAATAACGTCTTAAGGAAAGTGGATTTTTAGCCCTCCTTGAAGCATTACACTTGCTTTCCTTCTCTATTCATCTTATATAATTACAAAACATTGGTTCCAACAATACCCCTACTAGTGTGCTACATGTACATTATAGCAGAGGTAGGAACAACAATTTCTTCCTGACCTTCAGGGGCGGAGCCAAAAATCTTTCATTGGGGGGCCATAGTACATATATTGAGAAGATTACTAGGTTTCGAGTATGAGTCTTGGGGGTTTGGGGACTTAGCACCCATTTTTTTTTTTTTTGGAAGTAATGGGTCCATTGTGGTCATAACATTCGTTTGCATTCCAATAAAGGTTCAATAATAAGAAAAATAAGGGCTCTCATTTTTGGGAGAGCAATTATTTAAATAAAATTAATTATATTTTAAATTTTTTATATTATATAGATAAAAAGGAAAATAATTCTTTCTAGCGGAATGCGCAGGCCTCTACAGCCGCCCACGTGTCCCTTTTTAACACCCACTAATTGTGGTTAAGGTTCACTCACTCCTAGGGTTCATCATTTAACCTTGGTTTTTAAAAATTAATCTTAAGTTGATTAAGCTTTACCACAGTTAAAGGAGGATCCACAAGCTGCCATGTGTTCCTTTTAACGCCCACTAATTGTGGTTAAGATTCACTCACCCCTAATGTTCATCTATCTAACCTTGGTTTTTAGAAAAAGAAAAAAATTAACCTTGTTTGATGAAGCTTAACCATAGTTAAAAGGAGACGGACGGAACGTGCATGAAAAGACTCCCGACCCATAAAAAAATTTCAAAATTTAGAACGGGCCAAACTCCCCCCACATAGTCAACAATTAACTCATAATTTGGGGGGGAGGCATTAACTCATAATTTGCGTTGGCCACTGAATATAAATTTCAGGTACTATTTATATGTTTGTTAAAAAAACCAACCTTACATACATGGATTTTCCAAAAAAAATTATTTGGGAGGGGGGGGGGGGGGGAGAAGGAGGGTAATGGCCCCTCCCCGCCCCTGCTGACCTCTCATCCTGGCCCATATACTCAATGTCTAAAGGCAAAGTGCTTCTTTACCTTAACAGCATGATAAGGTGAAGTTCTACTGCATGTACAGCAACCGATCTTGGTTGTCCCAGGATATGCCTTTGCAAGACCACGTATCTGAACTGCAACAGTTGGATCAACTACACCTTCGCTCTTTTGCTGTTTTACAATATTTTCCTCATCAAGGACGTCTTCATCATTTGGAATGACATGTTCCAATGGTGGAATTGAACTTGTGCAACTACAAATGCCACCTTCTGAAATAACAAAGGTAAGTGCTGGTCATAAGTTCGAGCCAACTAGGAGAAATTATTAATAAGGATAGAACTTCTAGAGACTCAATTACCTTCCACCTTGTTTCCACCTTTCCCTGTCCAGTATGAAGGTTTTAAAAAGTAAAACAGTGATTTTCTCACACCGGATGAGTTTGGGATTATGTTGTCGAAGTAGATAGCCAAAATAAACCACACAAAGAAAGTTGACACAAGCCATCTATATATGTCATCCTGTTAAAAACATAATTTATGCAAAGAGTTAAAAACACTAGGACAGTAGCTAGCATTGATCTTGTTAACAAAAAAAAGAACCGAAGTAACAGCTGAGTATAGGGTATGGAGGGCCTAAATCATCTACTTTTAGGTTCTAGAACTTTAACATGTAAACATACAATAGTTATCACACAGTTTGAATCATTTATTGGACACTCTGCTCGTCTACTCCAGCTAATGCCATCATCTTCAGGGGTGGCTGTTGCATCTGCAAGCAAATTTAGAGCTTTGGCAAGAAGATTAGGAGGGAATAACGACCAGATGACACGATATGTATTAGAGAAGTTGTCACTGTAGGGAAATCCAAATGCTGTAACAAGCTGCAATGTCAAAAAGAAATCTGTTATGGTGACTGCATCAGTAATGGCTGCTCCTGAAAATTAAGGGGAAATTCTTGCCTGCGTCAAAAATCCGACAATAAATATGGAAAACCCCACAGTTGTGGATGATGAAGACTTGCTAATGAAAGTTGATAGCATGAAGGCAAAACCCACCTAGCATCAGAATCCATGAAACATTAGTAAGTCCAGTCCTAAAATTAGACTTGCTTGATTAAGAACAACATGAAATACTATGTTTGGAGTTTGGACATAAAGAGGTTCAGTCACCACAATTAGTGCGGGGGGGACTTACCATATTGAATTGGAAAAGAAAGAACAGAAGGAACACAACCACAAAATCATTGTTCAGGAAAAAATTGAATTGAAACATCATTCCAAAGAGAATTGTGAAGAGTGACGACAGAAATGTGATGATACTCTCCCATGTGAGCCACGACAACCAGTAGGCAGATTCATAAAGACCCATCATAGACATTGCCTGCAAGTATAAATGTAATGGTTAAAAACAGGAACGAAAAGGGCCAACCAAGCTAATTTTTGTATACTCAAAGTCTGCGCATTGAAGAACTCAATACCTGGCGAAGTTTGAGTTCTTTCTCCAAGATCAAAGAACTTATTTGGAACACAAAACCAAACATGGCAATTGCGAGGAAAAAGGTTGGTCCTACTGTCCCTACAGCAGAGAAAAGTTCTACGGCAGGGTGTGCAAATTCCTTAAGCCCGACAACCCAGCTAAAGTTTGGGTCTGTACATTCATGGAAGTCATACAAATTAGTAAACTCGATGAAAAATAAACAGCGGTAATAATTCTGACCATAGAAAAGATTCATATGGATTTTTCATTGAAGAATTTAAAGAAAAATAAAGGAATTGTACTGGCTGGGTACCTCCAAGCAGAGATCTAGCAATTTCACGCTCTGCAGCAATTTGAAGTGGAATTTGAAATTTGAAAGTGGGATCCTCGTAGTGTCCTCGCTTGGCAACAGCAGTAGAGTTAGTCTGTATTCCGTAGCTTATTACAGTAGAATTTCTCTCTACAAAATGCAGAGCTCCAGGACAACGCATAGGATCACTTAAAAGCCATGCATCTACTTCATCTGATGTTCCAAATGATTTAACCTGCCCATATCAGGCACATAAGGCATGGTTTTATGATCTTTCACATACTAACTGCTCTCATACAGTAGAATAAACGAGTAAGATAACTTTTAATGATATGGAGATGCAGTTACTGATGTTTCAATTCAAAATGGGTTTTTGAATATCTTGGTTCACAGAAAATGAAAGCTGACCAAAATGGTAAATCTAAATGGACTCAAAAACCTACCAGCCTCTTTTTCTAACTTCATAGTCTCCTTTTCTTGCATCAAGAAATTCAAAGTCACACATTCTTAACTAAGCGTTTCCTTTGACACAATTTTATAAACATGAAATTTTGAATATCAGCATTTATAATAGATTTGCTAAGAAAAGGCATGTACAACAGAGATTCAGGTCCTTCTGAAGCCAATAATGGGTACAATTAATAAACCTAACATTCCTGATATTACTGATACTTTTTGTTATCAAACTCTTTCAACTGTACAAAGAAAAGAAAAATAAGCCTCTGAAATTGCATAAAAATTTCCTGTTCTTGGAGCATCATTGAGGTAATTTCGTAACATATGAAATTAATAGCTTTACTCTGAAAAGTACCCTAGAAAACTGCACTTGGAATAATTGGATTCTATTTATTTTCCCTTTTGAATATTTTTTTCCCTATTATATTGCAATAACTTTATAAGAACAAATAACACAAGTAAACTTCTCAAGAGAAAATTGTTTAAAGTAAAACTTACCCTATGAAAAAACCAAATCAACCAAAATTCACACCCAATAAACAAGGTTTAAGATCGCAAGATAATTTCAAGCGTGTCTACCTGTCTTAAAGAGAAACAGGCTGTTGTATTAATATGTTTCTAAATAAATTATAAAACATAAAATTCGCAAAAATAGCACAAACATAGTAAGCTAAACCAATGTAACTTACAGTGAAAATACTCTCACCCAGTATAACCCTAATTTCAACTCATGAAGCAAATAAACTAAAATTCATAAAATCTTCGACCAAACGTTCACTTCTCACCTTCATTTTCAGAATTAAAGAAAAATCTAAAACCTCACTGAAACAAGATTCCCCGTCTATCATACCTTGCTCGGAGGAATCACTCTTCCCGGATTATTCGCCATGATTCTCCTCACAATCGACTGGACTCTCGTGCTTCCATCCCCACTCCAAACAAAATCGAAGCAAGGAAGCTTAATGAAGAACTTATCCTCACATGGAGGAATCGGTGGAAAGATCAGAGGCTCCGGATCGAAAACGTTCTCGTAGGAAGTCGAAGAAGAGAAACGAGCATCGATGGCTTTTTCGATGCAGAAGATGAGAAAGATGAAGAACAGAGACGAGAAGAGTTGCAGAAAGGTGGAACTTCTGTGTCGCCATGAGAGGAGGAGATTTTTCTTGAAAAGAGCTTTGAATTGCTGAAAAAATAGAGGGATTCCTCTCTGCAAATCCATCGTTTCTCAGTTATCCAGTCTTTCTTCGCTCTCCCTTGGAGCTTTGAACTCAGAACGCAAAATGCGGTTTTTAGCCTTGGAAAAGGATATTGCAATTCAAGCGTTTTTCGAGGGAGTTTAACTGCAAACAGGAGCCTGGTTCAAGACATAACCGGAGCTCTCTCCTAAAGAGTAAAAACTATGCCTTGATAGGGGTATTTCAGGAATTACATAAAAATATTTATATGATAAAAATACCCTTTATTTATATTCATAATTCCTAAATTACCTTGTATTAACGTGTGTTGATTTTTGAGGAGCTCCAATTCGTTTTCCCTTCTATTTCCTGTAGCTTTGCCTTGTGGAATTGTTACGTTGACCAAAAAAAGAGGAGCTCCAATTGAGATCGGAACACAGGAGTCAGTCGGGATTGAACTCAGGGAGAGTTCAATGGCACCCACATGTCTAACAACATGTCTAACAAGGAGTCCTTTTAACTCTTATTACTCTTATTAATTGTGGTTAGGATTTACTGTGTGTTCGTTTGGGAAGAAAGTGGGTAAAAGAAAATAAAAGAAAGAAAAAGAAAAGGAATTTAAATTTTATTTCAAAATAACTATCAAAAGATGAAAGAAGTTTTTGAAAATTTGTTACTTTTATGCTAAGTTTGATTGTCAAGAAAATTGATGAAAACATGGAAAAGAAAAGAAAATTTTAGATTTTTAATATAATTTTTAGTTGTGTTTTATCTAATTTTCTTTTCCTTTTCATGTTTTTGTTTATTTTCTCGACAACCAAACATAGGGTTAAGGAAAGTGTAAGAAAATAAAAATGTGTTTCTTATAAACCACACATAAGAAAAGTGTAAGAAAACACATTTTTCTTTTACTTTCCCTCACTTTCTCGTCAAACGAAGACATCCTTATGCTATGTTCCATTGTTGAGAAAATAAAAAACTATTATTCACACATTGCTTGGTTGCTAAGAAAATTTGGTAACAAAAGAAATATTTTTTTAAAAAGTAAAAAATTAAAAATTATAAAATAATAATAATAATTTTTGTTTGGAAACAGGACATGAAATTAAAGATTTTCTCTTTGTATACTCCCAAAATCCAAGCTTTTTAAAAGGAAAATGAACCTCACTTTGAAAGAAAATTATTGACTAATTTCTCTCCCTTTTCTGTTCCATAAACATTTTCTTTGTAACCAAACACTATAAAACTCCAATTTCTTTAACTTTTCTTTTCCACACCTTATTTTCTTGACAACCAAACACAATATTAGGGTTTAACGATCTAACTTTAGCTTTAAGAAAGAGAAAAAAAATTAACTATACGGGTTGGAATTTTTAACCCAAGCTTATTTCCTCAAAAAAATTAAGGTTAAATTGTTGAACTCTCGAAGATAATGAACCTTAACTATAGTTAATAGGGATTAAAAAGGACACGTGTTGACCTGTGGGTGCAATTTTACTTGAGGCGATTGAATGTGATCCAATCTTGAACTAATTAGCTCTTACCAGAGCTCCTGTTTGGAGTTGAAGTCTTTTGAGTTTAACTATAAGAAAAATAATATCCTCCTCGTAAAAGGAGGGAAGTGAGCCATCTCACCTCCTAAAACTTGCCACATGTCCCCTTTTAAGTTTTAACGGTTTAGTTAAAGAGGCTTTTGAACCAGAGCACCCTATTTGTACTTAAAAGTCTTTGGAGGTTACCCCCCGCCTCTTGCATGAGTGGTAGGTGTGTGGCCTCCAGTGGAGTAGGTCTGGGGATCCAATCCTCCCGGGTACGAGGTGCAAGAGCTCTAATGCCCAAGCTAACCTCGACCATCCTAACTAACTAACATAGTTAAATGATAACCACAGCAAAAAACAAGAAAAAGTCTGTTAACTACAAAAGGAGCTTAGGTTCAAGAGATAGTTGGAGCTCCCCTAAAACATGCGCTGACAGGATATTTTATAAATTACATAAAAATATTTATATAATAACAATACCTTTCATCCATTTTCATAATTCTTAAATTACCCTGTATTAAGGCATATTTTCAAGAGCTCCGCTAGCTCTTGAACAAATACGCACGATCTAATGTTGAGATTACACCCTATTTATGGATTTGTTATTTGCTATATGTTGAGATTGACCTTAATTATGACAACTTTTTGTGGGTTACTTGCTATATATTGAGATTGACCTTAAATATGACAATTTTTTGTGGATTCATTATTATTTTGTCTTTTTGTACAATAAATTTTGAAAAATGGATGAAAAAAAATATGTAAACCTAGAATTGTCATAATACTTTTATGTTAAGAACCTAACTAATTCTCCAAAAAAAACCTTAGATGATTAGGAGCAAAAACTAGACTCATAAATCATTGGCATCATAACATTTTACCTTGTCAAATAATTGTTCCATGGATTCAACTAATTAAGTTTGAATTTAGAAATTAACACTTCTTTTTCTATATCAGTCACACACTCTTATTTCAATAGCTAATATATTTATTTGACCAAAATTACCACTATCTGTTACGTTAAAAATGGTGGTCATGTCTCAGCGCTGTCCCAGTTGGCTAGCATCCCAGGTTTGCTCCTTTGGTTGTGTGTCATGGGTTTGAGTGATTAATTTCTCTAATAGGTGGTTTCTCAGTGCTGAGATACCACAATTTTAAACGGGTTGAGTAATTGAGACAATACTAATTTTATTTTCTCACGGGTTGAGTGATTCCTCAAATTGACCAAGTGAGTCTCGAGTATTATTTGGATTGAGTGATTCCTCAATTTTTATCTTATTTCTTAACTTGTAACTTCCTAGTTTTATATCAAGAAAACTCTCATCATTTATCTCTCAATTTCTCATTCATTTGATTTGATAGTATTTTGTGGACTGATTTGAGTCTACAACAATCATACCCAATAGATTAGCAAATAGATTAGCTCATCACCCTACAGCTAGAGCAATCAACTTGAGAAAGGTTCTTTGTTCCTCGAGAGTGATGCCAAACGGGCCCTTACATGTCAAATTGTTATTGTATCACCAATAGGCTCCTTAATTCAAGGTTTTAGTTAACCCCCCCTACCCCCTCCAAAAAAAAAAAAAAAAAAAAAAATCAACACTAGGGTTCACTTACAAGGAGAGAAATGCTAGCATTGACCCAAACTTCTAACTCTCAAAGTAGTGAGAAGTGACATGTGGTGATACTTTTCCCTGTTACATCAGTAACTTATTAAACTTATGAATTCTTTATTTGAAAAAAAAAATATTTAACTTATTGAAAGGATAGTAACGACACCTGTTGGTCGTGGGAGTTAAGAATTATTTTGAAATACTATATTTAGCAAGTGCGAGCAGTGTTGAGGTAAATTGATGAGTAAATACGGGTGCTCTTAGCACTGTAAATGCATTTTTTCTTAAGTGGCTCTAGAGGGTATTATTGGAGCTTCGGCACAAAAGGGTATTATTGGGATATTCGTAAAATAACAAACTAAAACGTTTCAAACGATGCTTTCGCACACCCAGAAGGATAGTTTCGTCATTTTGGAGGGAGGGATCAGGATTAGGTTTGAACCTAAAAATAGGACATTCAAAATTAAGGATAATTCGTGGACATAGCATTGCTCTTTTTACTAAAAGATGAGTGAAGGGTCGTCTACTCGGTCCCCAACTCTTGGGTGAGTTGACCCGTAGAAAACCAAAGGAAACTACACAAGAGTTTCCTCCTTTGTTTTTTTGATGGGAAGATAACATCTCATTCATGATAGTCAATTACACTTTGAATGCTTCTTGAAACCAAAATCCTTCAACATCTTTCGGGAAGTAACAATTGAGTATTATAATCTTCCATGGCATGTAATCCCATGCTGTGACTATTATTATAATTTTATTTTTAGTGTATTTTTATTAGATAACTACTACTGAATCTCTCATTATATTAAAAGTAGCTAAAACCGTTGAATGACCATTGAAACTCCAAGCAGTTGTGGAACATGCAAGTTTCCTGTTACTTCTTCTTGATAACTACTATTCTTACATTTGTTTTTGAGGAGTGCTAGCCTTATTCTGCTCAGTCAATTCATACTCTCACCCTCTACTATCCATTCTATAACGATTAAAGCACTCTTTCACCAAAAAAAAAAAAAGGACACGTGGTTGATAGAGGGTGAGAGTATGAGTAGATGAGAGTAGGGCTAGCATTCCTATTTGTTTTTTTTTTTTTTTTTTTTAAATATGGCAACGAGTTCTATACTTCTATGTGTTTAATTATGCAAAAAGTAGTTAAAACGGTTCGGTTAAACTTTGAACTCAAGCAGTTATAGCTTGATCCAAGCCTTCAAGAACATATGCGGCAATTCAATATCTCATGGTTAGGTCCACTTGTGGGATCATCACCCTTTCACAAATCCTCACATTGAGATTTAGAATATGGCAGGGTGGCAGGGTGAACGCAGGTAGCAACAGCAGTAGGTAGTTTGGATTTTGAGGAGTGCTAGCTCTATTCTTAGGCATTTTCTATTCTCAACCTCAGCCAATTAAATGTTTTAAAAATAATATGTTAAAATAATTTTTAATATTAAAAATTCACTTTTTTTAGAAGTTAGGGACACTTGATTGGCTTAGGCAAAAGGTTTACTTTGCTCACTAGAGGATCCCTTTGATGAGCAACGGAATCAGTGGACAAAAAAAGGTCACCATCTCACCATAAGTCTTTTTTTTTTTTTTTCCATTGTTTGACTTCTTCCTATAATTTTTTTTTTCTTTTTTTTAACACATGTCCACTGATCTGTTGCTCACCAGACAGAGTAAACCTTTTGCCAATTGGCTAAAGTGAGAGTAGGACAAACACTTTTCTTTGGTTTTTGAATGGTCAACATGACTTTGTCTTCCAAGACAACAACAATAAATGGTTTAATTATTTCACTAATCGATCGCTCTCAATACCTCTTCTTCACAACCAAAACTGAGCTATTTCAAGCATCTTTTACTCGAGAGTTCTTATTAATTCTCAATGATTTAGTTTGGCTTCTTCATTTGGCGTCAATCACGCAATGTGGATCCATTCGGATCGAGAAAGGTATTACTCCGCAACCGGCCAGTACTGTAACTTTAATTGGAACTTGAGCTCTTGAGAAATATAATCTTGTGTAGGTTTTTCTTCCCAGGTTCCTACTAACGCGTTTTTGAATCTCTCTTGCACGCAATCAATTATTTATTCTTGACAAGGAAATGAATCATAAATTATGGGAAATCCTTAAACTTACTCGTGGTAGATTACCTATTCTAGTGTAAGGTCTTCATTGGTCAATGCCCTTTTTTTTATCACACATCAACTGTAGTTAAAGATTCACTCACTCCTATAGTTAAACAATCTAAACATGATTTTTAAAAAGCAAAAAACATCAAAATATTTGTATGCTAATCACTGCACTAAATTATGTGTTTGATTTATGGAAAATATTTTTCTAATTATTCGACTTTCAGAAAAGACTACCGCCATTGTCACATATATTGGGTAGTTGGTAATTTGATTTGATAAAAAACCGATGACTAAACCCATATCTCCCATTGTTTTGACCTGTTACAATTTCTCATTACCCTACTCTCTTTAACTTCCTATTACGTCTTTAGAGGAAAAAAATCCTTATCCTCTTAGAGATGTATGTTTCTTATTGTTTCCTTGTTCACCAAAGAATCATATAATATACAACAATATTTGTGATATGGTCTGAGTCCAAAGGCAGCTACAATTCTGTGCTATGTAATGATATACGTACGTTCTGGGAAGCTTACTCAGTTGAATGCTATTAGACATGGAATATTTGATCATTTAGATGTGAAAACAACAGCTTTTATTTCTTAAAGAGAAATTGACCACAATTTGGACTAAATCAATGGATCTGCTAAATTGCTAGTTTATGCAATTCATTGTATTATAGTAAAAGAAAAATAACGTACAATATATGTGCTAATTTTGTAAGGGGTATAACTAAAAGCCTCCCCAGGAAAGGGTTTATTATGGATATGACCCACCCCTGACCTCGACTTTCAGTTTCGGAAGAGGCTGTTGAACTTGAATTAGTTAAGTCTTTTGAGATACAATCTATACTATAATAAATAAGGCTTTCTCCCTCCTCTCCGAACTCTAATCTCTCGAATCCTATATGTTCAATCTTAAGGATGTCATGTGGCTTCCCTCTTTAGTCTCCACCATTTGATTTAGGTCATCTAATTATCAAACAATACGTCTTTACAAACGTCAAACAAAACAACCTTTAACCTCTCTTAAATTTTCTCTCACACATCTCTATCTCCAAAAACACTTATACGTTCAATCCTAGGGATGTCATGTGGCTTTCCTCTTTAATCTCCACCATTTGATTTAGGTCATCAGTTATCAAACTATTTGCTCTCCAAACTTTAATCCCTCCAATCTCATAAATTCTATTTTGGAGAATGACATGTGGCTTTTCCCTTTAATCTCCACCATTCAAATTTGGGATCCACTATTTCATACTAGAGCCCTCTCTATCTCCACTATTATAGACTCCTCTCTTATTTCAAACTTTATAGGTTTGGGACCCACTATCTCATCCTAGAGTCCTATCTATCTCTACGATTATAGAGTTCTCTCTTATCTCCAACTCTTGGGTGTATTAATTTAAGTTTAATACTAAATAACTTATGATTTTTCTATAAATGTTATTAAAATAATAAAAAATTATTATAATAAAATTAATTAATTAATACAAATAATAATGTATATCAAATAATAAAAAACTGATATTATTAAAAATAAAATTTATGAAATATTCTTAAAATATATTACTTAATATTTAAATAAATAAATAATATTATTTAATTTTAGATATTCTTAATTATTACCGTGCATCGCACGTAGGAATGGCAATAGGGCGGGGTGGTTTTCTACCTCCTCGGTCCCGACCCGATTATAAAGCCGCCCTACCCCGCCCCCAACCCGGGCTTATATATGGTGAAACCAGCTCTGCCCCGCTTATAAAATCCCCACCCCAGCCCGGCCCGGCCCAGCCCCGCCTCTACTGCCTTTTTATATATATATATATATATATATTATTAAAGTGGTTCCGGGGCGGGGCATGGGAGCGGGGTATACTAAAACCGCCCTCGCCTTGAAACCGTTTCGGGTCTTTATTTTTTATACCGTTCTCGCCCCGCCCCCGATTTATTTGAAAAAAAACCGCCCCTATAGGGGCGGGGTGGGTCATATTGCCATCCCTAATCGAACGAGGTCTCTGCTAGTACTCCATAAATAAAGTAGAAAAAGCAGGATGCCAAAATAAAAAAATAAAAAAAATAGAAGTTTCAGTCCTTTTCAACTTTTTTTTTCAACTTTTTTATTGTAATTTTTTCATGGTTTAATAAAATAAAAATGTGGGCAAAATAATCACTAGAACCAAAAGCATCATAACTGAGTTCTAATAGAACTGTTGTCAGACCTTTTTTTTTTGTTAAGAGATACTTCATTTGATTAAGAAGGGGGGCTAACAAGAGCATTCCCCCTGACCTAGAGGAAAAGATGGAAAGGAAGGAATTAGGACTGTCAATGAGCCGAGCTAGCTCGGCTTGGTTCGAAATGAGCTGAACTTGAGCAGGATTAAAAAGCTCATCGAGCCAAGCCGAGACAAGTAAGTGAGCTCGTTTAGATAATGAGCCGAGCTCGAGTAAGAGGTATCTCAGTTCGGCTCAACTAATTCAATGAGTACCCATGTATAGTTATACTCCTGTCAATATTGAGTTTCACATTAAATAGTATAAGAAAATGAAATAAGTTTTTTTAATTAAGAACATGAAATGTTCATCAGGTTAGTGAAAACACTATTTTATCTTCATCTTTTCTTTGTACCATACCATTTAATTCCTTAATTGTTAGAATATCGTCCCCACTATACATTTAAAAAAAAAAAAATTAGAACTTCACAAGCCAGTTAGAGCTCGATGATTTGTGGACGAGCCGACTTTTTCGAGCTCGAGCCGAGCCGAGCCTGAGCAACATAAAAAATCCAACGAGCTGAGCCTGAGTAATGCCCAACTTGGCTCATTGACACCCCTAGAAGGAATACACTGATTTTCGATCCTAGCATTTATAGCTTCGTGAGCTACCTGGTGAGCTAAAGAGTTGGCCTCACGAGGAATATGTTTAATTATAACATGGTTGCATTGGGCCCTCACAATAAGGATATCTTCGATGATGGCCGAAATATCCCTATGTCTCTGGTTAGAAGAGTCATTTAACAGATCCACCAACTCCTTAGAGTCAGATTCGAAGATAACCTAGTTCCAATGGTTGTTAACTGCCAGGGTGAATCTCATCCGCAAGGCTTCAGCTTCAGCCTGAAAGGTTGATCCAGCCATAAAGCTTTTACGACTGATTGCTAGAATTTCTCCCATTTGATTCCAAGCTATTGCCGCAGCGCTCGCCACCTGAATATTTGATAAATCCGCTCCATCCGAGTTGATCTTATCCATCCTAGGTCAGGAGGGACCCAAATAATTGCCAGATCTTATGTGAAAGAAAAATGCTACTAAGATCCGGGTTGCCCAAATTAAGTTTGGGCACAACATTGGAAAAAGGCCACAATTGGTATTAGTAGAGGCCTAGGATTTTGATTTTTTTGCAAGCAACTCATAAATCGTATAAATCATATTCATACGAGCCGCTCATAAAGTATTAAAATTTTCACATTTATGAACAGCTCATTGAAATGTGAGCTGCTCGTTATTTTAAGAGCAATGATTAACGGACCGCCAGGTCCCATGCTCCTTTTAACCTCCTTTAAATTATGGTTAAGTTTAAGTAAATTAAGATTAATATATATTTTTTTTCTTTCTAAAAACTAAGGTTGGATGAGAGAGTAAATCTTAACCACAATTGGGAGATGTTAAAAAGAGATTGTTATTTTAAATAACATGGTTTCTTTTGAGACATGTGTCAGCCCTATTTGGTGCACTCGGTCTCCATACTAGAGGTGCTAGCCTATTCAAGATCGACCCGTACCCACCCTCAACCAACCATTTGTCCATTATGAACTGATTAAAGCACTTTTCACCAAAAAAAAATGGTCAGGTGGTTGGTTGAAGGTGAGAGTATGGGTTGACTGAGAGTAGGGCTAGCATTCCTCGTGAAATAATGTTCATTTTAGGGGCTTAAGTACATTTTAAAAAGAAAATATTTCTATGAGAAGAGGCATGCCTCAAAGACATTGTAAATATTAGAGATAATTATTGATATCAATTAGTAAGGAGCCTGTTTAGGAGCCATTCAAAAACTTTGTTGGAATGACGTGATATTAGCATGCAAGAAATTCGGAAGTTAGGGGCATTTCTTTCGAGTTTAACTACAAATAGTAGCTCTGTACAGCCATATATAACCACTCTCTCCAACCCTTATTAGATCATCTCCAACGCACTCCCCAAAGTCAACAATATCGGTAAATTAGTTAGCTTTTTCAAAAAAGCTTATTCCAATGCACACCCTAAATCCGAATGTCATTTTGTTGGAAGGGATTTTGCTCGGCAATGATGTCGAGCGTTTCTCTTCCGCCATATAATATTTTAATATATATATATTTTTAACTTTTCTAAAAAGCTTTTGAAATCTGACTAACTTTTCTAAAAAGTTTTTCCAAAAATTAAGATCGTTGAGTATTTAATAGAAATGGAAAAGAAATAGAGAGTTTGGATTGGAGTTGCAAGTAGAAAAAGAGGGTTCCTAAAAAATCTAATATTTTGTTTTAAAGTAAAAGTAGGGAACTTTTAGAGATAGGGTTGGAGATACTCTTACAACTTACCAGAGTACTTTGAGAATTCTAAAATAAAGGTGTTTTCATCTATTAATGCTTTAAAATAATTTTTTAAAGAAAAATGGAGTAGAATGAGGTGACTCGCCGCCCCTTTAAAACTGGGCAGTGTCTCTTTTAATTTTTTTTTAACTGTGGTTAATATTCTCTATTAGAATTAAAGAATTTAACCTTGGGCTTTTAATATATATATATATATATATATATATATATATATATTTATTTATTTATTAGAAGAGTTAAAGCTTCTTAACCAGAGCTCAAGGTAGTTGAAGGCTTGAAGGTAGGGGTGATAGTCGAGCCGAGTAGTGGGGTGTTCAAACTTGGCTCATTAATTTTTACTCTTGTTCGAGCTCGTCTCGAACTCTATTCATACATTAGTTCTCTTGTTTGAACTCAGCTCGTGAGGGCTCGTGAACATATAAATGAGCTCGAGCTTAGCTCGGAATGCCTTCAAGGCCGCGAGCTGAGCTCATTTTTAATGAGCCTAATGATATTTAAATTATTAAAATTAAAAAAAAAATCTTTTGAAATTGCTATCAAGCCCAGCGGAGCGGAAATGGGGAGTAGCCAATCCATATGTTCCTTCTCATTAAGCCAAACCGAGCCAAGAAATGAGAGTGGCCATCACGTTGAGTGTTTCTCTTTTGTCTGCGCCTACTTTATATATAGCCAACCTACTTGGTGTCATTCTTCTCCTAACTCAAGTGAGACTATATTTGGTCACACATCACACTTTTTTTTGTTTTGTTAACAACACTGCCAAGACCGCAAGGTATTATTGTGGGAAAGGTTGTGTGACACACACTCACGGCCACACCACCATGATACACCCCACACTCACACCCACACCCACACCCACACCCACACGGCCACATCGACACACACATTCACACCCACACACAGCACACACACATGACACACCCACACCCACACAGTAACACCCTACATTATTTTTATATACTTAACTAATAAAATAAATAATATATTTATTTTTAGTATTTAAATAAATTATATATATTTTAAATATATATATATATATATAATTGAACTGAACTTTTATCGATCCGAGTAGGGGTGTGTTCAAGCTCGGCTTGTTTTCCAAACGAGTTCGAAAATGATGTTCAAGCTCGACTCATTTACTAAATAAACGAACGATACTTGAGCTTTTAACGAGTCGAGTTCAAATAGTTCACAAACATTTTGTTCAATAACCACCCCTACTTGAAAGAGCTTTGTGAGTGTGCACTTCAATCCTACGGCGAGCGTATTATTTTATCTTTTCCGAAAGGAAAATAGTCACCTCCTCGGGCGAGGAGGTGACTTACCATCTCGTTCCCACTTTTTGAGGCCACATTTCCCTTTTTTTGTTACATTAACTGTTGTTAAGATTTAGTCAACCCCTAGGATTCACACATCTACCCTTAGTTTTTAGAAAAAAATTAACTACAAGAGGTGGTTAATTTTTTAACCACAGTTCCAAGTGATTGTGAGAGCGAGGAGGAATAGTCCCCTCCTCGGCCGGAGGAGGTGACCATTGCTCTTTCCGAAATGCACCCAAAAATCAATTTGGTAATCTGTTGACGATAGTTGGAAACGCGTTAAGGGCATATAAGTCATTAAGATAGAATAGTTTCGGTGATAACTGGGCACATCCGGTTATCAGTTATAACCCCTAGAGGTCACCACTTGTCTCCTTTGACACCCTTTAACCGTGGGTAAGGTTCACCCACCCCTAGGGTTCATCACCCATTTTTGTTTTGTTTTAAAATATTAATTCTTTTTTTAAATTAAAAAATTATTTTTAATATTAAAAAAAATCTAAAAACAGTATTTTATTTTTTAAAAAAATTAATATTTGAAAAAAAAAACCAAAAAATGGTTGGGTGAACCCTAGGGGTGGGTGAACCTTACCCACGGTTAAGGGGTGTCAAAGGAGACACGTGGTGACCTCTAGGGGTGATAACCGGATTTGCCACCCACCCATTTTTGTTTTTGTTTTTTTTTAAATATTAATTATTTTTTAAAAATTACAAAACTGTTTTTGATATTAAAAAAACTCTAAAAACAGTTTTTTAATTTTAAAAAAAGAATTAATATTTAAGAAAAAAATTCAAAAATGGGTGGGTGAACCCTAGGGGTGCGTGAACCTTACCCATGGTTAAGGGGTGTCAAAGGAGACACGTGGCGACCTCTAGGGGTGATAACCGGATTTGCCAAATCCGGTTATCACCGTAGAGGATTTGACTTCTTATTTATTTATTTATTTTTGCTTGGAATGTTCTCACTAGTTCTTAATTAGTTTCTTTTTGTGAAATAGAAGGGTAATTTAGTCATTTGATTTCAACATGCTAGTTCCTTCTTGATAATACACATGAGTCATGAGTCATGAGTCATGAGTCATGACAAAGCTATAAAAGAAGAGAGAGACACCTAAATACTACAATTCGTATACGTTTTTTTTTTGGTAATTACAATTTGTATAGGTTAACTCTGCGGGAAATTGAATGTTCTTTTTGTTTCTCGCCAAGAAGATTCAACGGTTATATTTTGCTTTTTTCCTGTGAATTTGTAGGCTTCTGAGAGAGAGGAAAATTGGGAAAGGAAGAAGCCAATAATGGCGGATTCATCACATGGTCCTGCGAGTTTCTGGACGCAGGCGAACGCTTTGCTTCGAAAGAACATCGCATTCCAGGTCTGCGATTCTCTCTCTCTCTCTGGTTGTTAGTTTTGAGATTGCTCTTTTGATACCTCTAGAATCAATAGAAAATCTGGAAAAATTATTTTATACTTGGTTCTTACTTGTTTATATAGGTGCTGCTTTTTCATTCTTCATGATTTTTGTGCTTGATTCTCTTGGTGGGTTTTTTAATAGGTTATTGTTTTTTATTAAGTGGGTTCAGTTGATTTTCATTTTAATCTTTTATTTTAGTTATAATTTTACGTGCTCGGCGAAGTGCCCTGTAATAGTTATTTCATCTTATAACTGGGATCAATTTCTTGGTAATAGTTGATGCGTACTCCTTGATTTGATTTTTTTTATATTTATATTATCCTTGGTTCTTACTTGTTTATATAGGTGCTGCTTTTTCATTCTTCATGATTTTTGTGCTTGATTCTCTTGGTGGGTTTTTTAATAGGTTATTGTTTTTTATTAAGTGGGTTCAGTTGATTTTCATTTTAATCTTTTATTTTATTTATAATTTTATGTGCTCGGCGAAGTGCCCTGTAATAGTTATTTTATCTTATAACTGGGATTAATTTCTTGGTAATAGTTGATGGGTACTCCTTGATTTGATTTTTTTTATATTTACATTATCCTTGGCTTGATATTTTTACTATTGATTCTGTAGTGTTTTTTGCTTTTCTTCTATTGATTCTATGAGTGAGGTCAGTGGATTAGTTTTCTGCTCAGAGAAAGATTATGTAGAGAAATGGGGAATACTTGCACTAGGAGGGACGATGAAGTTTGCAAGATGATGTATATATATATATATATATATATATATATATATTTCCAATTTTGGGTTTATTTGAAATAAAATTATTATTTGCTTTGATCACTGAAACTGGAATAGTTTTGGACTGAATTATCAGAAATCAAGGTTTGGGTTTGCTGATACTTACTTTTTCTCTAATTTTTTTCCCTCTAAATTGCATTGGTTGAACGGTTGAGGCAGTTATCTGTGAGTCTCTCTAGACAGGGACTGAACTAAATGGCTCAATTTTCTGATACTGAAGTAATTTAGCGAGTCTGATAATGTTTTCTCAGATATATTTGATGATATTCTCGTCTTTTCTTTTGACAGAAAAGAAATTTCAAGACAAATGTTCGGCTTATTACATTCCCATTTTTCCTCTGCTTGCTACTTGTTCTCCTCCAAAATTTGGTGAACAGAGAACTGGATAAGAGTAAGAACAGGTGTGGCTGCACCTGTATTGACAGAAATGGAGATGGTACATGCGAGAGGGTATGTGGAATCGAGTACTCGACTTTGGATCAAGTGGGCACTTGTCCTATTCCTAGCCCTCCGGAATGGCCTGCTTTGTTACAAATACCAGCTCCTGAATACCGTGCGGTGAGAACTGATTTTATTCCGTTCACAGACTTGCCGGATGACTTGTGCAAGAGGACTGGGTCCTGTCCGGTAACTATACTTCTCACTGGGGGTAACCGATCTTTTGGAGAAAGTACGTATCTCTCTCATTGTATTTTAATTTCTAGTTCATTTTACTTGATTCTCAAGTGATTAAAGATTTTTAAACTTTTATTTGTTTGCATTCTACTCTATAAATCCTCATAGATTTGGCGGGAAACTTATTCATGGGTGCATTCTCTCTGAATTCCTCTGATATCTTGAATAGTTTTGCCAATGCCTTCCTGGTGAGTTTTCTTTTCTTATTATTTCTTTTCGCTTTCATCATTAGGAAAACAAGATTGACTTGTGATATATCTATCCTGCTTAGATTATTCTTAAGATGTCTACAGGCTTTGATGCTAATATGTCTTTCGGGAATCTTTTAGGGGTCGGAAGCAATTTCCGAGTTATCCAATTTCCTTGAATCAGCTTTCTTCTCAGATCTTCCCATCTATAATGTTCAGCCTCAATGCACACCAAACTCTACACTTTCTGTTCCCATCCAGATCGGGTCCACTATAGTGCAGCAAGGTATAAATATCTTGACTCATGTATCCATGATCGCTCAGCATATCTTTAGATTCTCTCTGATGAAATCTAAGGCACCCATATGGTAGATGCAAAGGTCTGGCGACTGCAGATTCGGTGTACACGGTAAAATGCAGAAGGAACGGGACTACTCTTTGGAGGGTTCCACCTTGAACGTTTCTAAGGTCACTCCTAGTTGAATTATCCCAACCATCTGATCCATCACAATTGTTTGGATGATCAGAAAACCTATGGAAATTGGTCAAAAAAATTCATTGCTTAGATGGTTTATAGATCTGGTTACTTTATCACCTAGGAGATCTCCAGGCATGCATATGTGTCAGTACTGTGCTGTTGTTAGTAGGATGTCTTCTACCTGATGAGTGCCTTATAATCTCTCTCTTGTTTAGTAAATATGCTGAATCTTTCTTTTTTCCTTCATTTGAATTTAGAGGTAAGGTGTGTGCAAGGGTTACATTTATGGCGCAATAGTTCTTCAGAGGTAAATGATGAGTTGTTTAAGGGTTACAGACAAGGGAATCCAGAGAGGAAGATCAATGAGATCGTTGCAGGTTGGTCTGCTTGACATTTTTGTGTTTTCACATGTTCGATGTGATTAATTTTGCATCACATGGGGCGATTAGAGTTTACGAATGGATTTTTCCTTGCAGCTTATGATTTCTTAAACTCAAATGGGAATAATTTCAACGTGAGTATATGGTACAATTCAACTTATAAGAACGACTCAGGAAGCAGTCCTCTTGGATTGGTGCGGGCTCCACGCTCGATTAATCTGGTACATATCTTGAATTCCACAACCTCACCGTTTGCCTTCTTAACTATTTAACCTTTATTCGTGCTTAAAAGATAACTTCAGTAACTTTTAGTTTGCTTCTCCTGGGCCCCTGGCTCTGCTAGAATCCAATATATTGATCTGTTAAGGATGTAGATATAGTTTAGGTTTGGTTTCGGGTTCTGATTTATTTTGGCGTGACTAGCAGAATTTTTCAAAATGGAGATGCGAGTGCCACTTGAAATGGTAGACTAATTGCTTATAAGAAATACTTGATCATGATGGAAGGAAATGATTCATTTTGACGTGGATGAATCATCCAGAATCTTAATTGTTCTGGGGAAGTCTAAATATGCAAAGTTATAAAGAATATTGCTTATGATGAGAAAACCCTACCACCAATGTTATTTAGCAAAGAATACTATGAAGTATGAACAATGTAGTCACGTTGTTTCCATGCATTATCTGCAATAATGCCTCCCTCCTTTCCCAAAGATATATGAGGTAACAACATAGAGGATTTTAAGGCGAGAACAAAAAATATCTTCATTTGGTGTATGTAAATTGCATATAGACTCTGGAATTGATGCATGAAGAGTATATATATGTGTGTGTGTGTGTGTGTGTGTGTGTGTTGGAAAACAGCCAGTCTTATGACTCTTATCAAGAAGTCAGGCTTCACTAAGATGCGCAATATCATTTTCTTCTATTCACATTTTTTTGTTTAATTTCCTTTTTGTTTTTATGTTTTATGAATTTGTCTGATATCTACTTTACTGCATCAAACAATAAACAACGAGAAATACACTGATATTTCCTACGTCTACAATTACAGGCCTCCAATGCCTACCTTCACTTCTTGCAAGGTGCTGGAGTAAAAATGCCTTTAAAATTTGTCAAAGAAATGCCAAAACCTGAAACTGAAGTCAGGCTGGATTTCTCTTCTCTTCTTGGTACACTCTTCTTTACATGGGTTATTCTGCAGCTGTTCCCTGTAAGTATGTGACACGACTGTATTAGAATTTTGCTGAATTGTTCAGGATTGCGTCTCCTTGTAATATTTCTTAGAATTATTTTTGTAATTTCTAAGCATTTGGATACCCACTTCCTTTGCCAATTATACACTGTTACTTGTTAACTATCTGTGTTGATGTACCTATCAAGAATATAAAAAAAAAATACTACGATCTCATTCTTGGGTGTTTATCAATAAACATGAATAGCTGAAGATTTTTCCACTGCATGACATGGAAAACAAAGTTAGCTTAAAATCTGACTATTTCTTGAAATGTGGACTGATAATGCCTTTTTGTTGACGTCTAAATCATGACATGGAGCTTCTAGTCACAGAGTTGGCTGAACTTCATATCCCATAGACGTCACCAGTGATACAGTAATTGCTTGTGCTAGAAAGGTGTGATGCTGGTAGAAGTGAGATTTATGTCTAGAAACTAGAAAGTCCATAGTAGAACATATCCAAAGATGGGAGAGCAGCTTCACAAGTTGGGGGAAACAAGTTTCAAATGTGGAGATTTAAAATGGGGGATAACCTTGGCAATAAAATTCATTATTTTTCTCATGCATGACTTTTGTGTCTACAAATTTGTTTGTTAAGGGAAATGAATCCCTAATTGGGGCAATAATTTTCAAGATTCATGCAGAAATTGAAGCGCTTAAATTTCCTCTTATATATTTTGATCTTTCTCTGTAAACCAGGACTGTGAATTCTAATGCATTTCTACTCATGGGTTTGCATGACTTTCCACTTTATAGCCCCTCATTACCCTTTAGAGAGTGTGGATAAACATTGAGTTATATGTTTGTTTTGGTGTATGAATATTCTCTCTTTAAGCTCACTGGAGGGTATATGCCATGAGACCCAAGGTTAACATTTAGCAATCACATCTAATAATGATTAATATATGCATTTCTTGCCTGGTGGGCATACATGTCCGAGCAATTTCCAAAATTTCAATTTCTTATTCTCATATGTTATGTTCTTCCAACATTTTTGCCGTCTGATGTAGGTTGTATTAACATCCTTGGTTTACGAAAAGCAACAAAATCTAAGAATCATGATGAAAATGCATGGGCTTGGGGATGGGCCTTACTGGACGATTTCCTATGCTTACTTTCTTTTTATATCTTCGATCTACACGCTGTGTTTTGTTATATTTGGCTCACTTATAGGTAAGAATACAATCCTATGAACAGCTTTGCTTCCTTTACTTCAACGGGTTGCTTTAATTAAGTTGAGTTCTTTGCAGGGTTAAAATTCTTCACGTTGAATGACTACAGCATCCAATTTGTTTTTTATTTCATCTATATAAACTTGCAAATTTCGCTCGCCTTTCTAGTAGCAACAATTTTTTCAAATGTTAAGACTGCCACAGGTTCGTTCTTGCTTGAGTGATTTTATATATAGAGGATAAAACCATCTTTTGATTTACAATATTAATAAATGGACACATGTCACGTTTGAAATTTGATGATGACAGTAATTGCGTACATATGCGTGTTCGGATCTGGGCTTTTAGGAGGCTTTCTTTTCGAGTTCTTTGTCGAAGATACATCCTTCTCAAGTGAGTAGATGAAATCATGGAAAAGAAGAAAAAAAAAGAATTTAATAATCTCGTTCACAGGATCTTGTGGGTATTCTTTGTACTTTCGGGGTTAATATTGCTCCGATTTTATAGGCCATGATGTTAACTTATCAATAGCGGCACACAGGGATGTACATGCAAGGCGGTGAGACGCATGGTTGATCTCATAGAAAAATATTAACCTGATTGGATGATTGTACCAACTACCATTTAATCAATTAATTAACAACAACAGATTGGATGGTTACAATCATCTGCTTAGGTTGAAATCTTGGTCTAATAGATCTCCTATGTGGGATTGTCCCACTGATGGTAGCCTCCTTTCATGTGCACCATGTATACCACTATGCTGTTGGTTGACATTCTTTATTATCTGCCCATTGTTTACCTTAGATTTTGCCTTTTTTTTATGTTCGTCTTTTATTTGTTCATATCTTTTGCATCTATACATTCACCCAGTCTAATAATTATGGGAATGAACTTTCATTGTAGGAGCCTGGGTTGTAGTTATGGAGATATTTCCTGGCTTTTCTCTATATCGCGGGCTATATGAGTTTGGACAATATTCTTTCACGGGAAATTATATGGGGATCGATGGGATGCGATGGAAAAATTTGAATGATAGCACGAATGGGATGAAAGAGGTCTTAATTATCATGTTTGTAGAATGGTTAGTAGTGCTTTTTGTTGCATATTATATAGATCAAGTTGTAGCGTTAGGAAGTGGTGTTCGAAGACATCCTCTATTTTTCTTGCAATGCTTCCGGAAGAAGCCTTCGTCATCTTTTCGAAGGCCTAGCCTGAAAAGACAGGGATCTAAAGTTTTTGTTAAAATGGAGAAAGCTGATGTTTCCCAAGAGGTAACTTTGTCCCATTTGCAAAGTGTTTGTTCTTGATTTACTAAACCAATTTTGGAAGAGGAATTAAAGATGGTCTACCAATGGCATTGTGGCGTATGTGGTGCTCCTGCAAGGATGGTGGTACACATCAAACTACAGCTCTCACCTTGGAGGATTGGATTTTCCTTGCCCTCCATCACACAATCACATTATCTTTTCATTTTCATACATTTTCCTTTGGACTGTTTGCCCTATTTTTTGACCATCCAAATTATTGTGATAAAGAGGATGGTTGAATAACCAAATCATTTCATTTATGGGATAGGAGATTTCTAGATGGAACTCCTTGAGTCGGTTTCCACCCTTTTCGTGTAATCTATATGTACCACTATACCGTTGGTAGATCATCGATGACTACCTTAAATTTTCTCTTCGAATTGTTTGAATTTGTTCCAACATTGTTGTGAGATTCCCATAATGCTTCTCTTATGTCCCGTGCATTGATAATAATTTCATCTGCTTTACTATTATTTCAGAGGGAGAAGGTTGAACAGTTACTACTCGAACCCAGTACAAGTCATTCCATCATCTGCGATAACCTAAAAAAGGTTTATCCAGGAAGGGATGGAAACCCTGAGAAATTTGCAGTTAGAGGGCTGTCTCTTGCTTTGCCTCAAGGGGAGTGCTTCGGTATGCTCGGTCCTAATGGTGCCGGGAAAACCTCTTTTATAAATATGGTTAGTAGAAAAGGCTGCTCAACTCTTCAATACTTCAAGTCATTTGCTCAAATGTAGAGACCTGCTCATGCTTTTTCGCATCATCTAACGTTGTCAATATATGTTTATGTACTTGGTAGTCTACTTTTATTAAGGGAAGTGGATTCCTTTTATGTGGTTATTACTATATATATAATATATATATTTCTCTATATTTTCTAGTAAGGTCTAATTGTTAGAACTTAGAAGTCTTCTTTAAAATTGATCATCTTTTCGCTAGTAGTCTTTCTTCTTCACACCAAACATAAAATACATAACTCTGTTGCCTTCAGCCTTCACAACATTTAAGATTTTGGGTGTTAATATATATATTTCTCTATATTTTCTAGTAAGGTCCAATTGTTAGAACTTAGAAGTCTTCTTTAAAAATGATCATCTTTTCGCTAGTAGTCTTTCTTCTTCACACCAAACATAAAATACATAACTCTGTTGCCTTCAGCCTTCACAACATTTAAGATTTTGGGTGTTTCTATCCACAGATGATTGGCCTCACAAAGCCAACCTCTGGTTCAGCATTCGTTCAGGGCTTGGACATACAGATTGATATGAACAGAATATATACCAGCATGGGTGTATGCCCGCAACATGAGTAAGCAAGCAGTATTCTTCCTTTCTTCTGTGTTGAGACACCAAATTGTGTTGCTCGTGGGTCCCTACTGATTATGGAAGTTTGAATATCTTTTCCTTATTCATTGTTGTTCTCTGAACTATGATACAGCCTGCTTTGGGAAACCCTAACTGGAAGGGAGCACCTACAATTTTATGGCAGATTGAAGAACCTCAAAGGTGCTGCCTTAACACAAGTAAGTCAACATTGCTGTCAATTTTATTTATCTGTGTGCGTTTTGAACTAGCGATTGGAGCACGTGACAAGTTTTTTTATTGAGAAGGATAACAGGACAGGACCCTCTGTACATTATTTAGATTCAGCAAAGAAAAAGAGAATTGAGGAGATTTGAAGACTAGTTTGACCTTATTAAAACATGAAAGATTTGTAGGTTACAATATAATTATGAAAAGAGACGAGTAATCCTTTAAGTGGCTATTGACACTAAGCTAGTGCCAAACAAGTAAAACAAGGGCTACAGAGTGAAGTTAAATAAGCGGTCCATATATATATAAATATATATATATATATACACACTATACTGGCTGTCTACAAATGGAATATCAGGACATATGACACACATGCAATGATTCAGAACACCCGAAAGTGCATGATAGATTGTGATCTTGATGATCCTAATCCGTGATTGAAACACAGAAAAAGAACAAAAGAAGAATAACAAGGAAAAAAAGAAAAGAAAAAGGAAATGTATAAATGAAAGTCTATAATCTGAAGGTCTAGGAGGAGATCTCCCTGGTAGGACCCACTTAGGGCTGTGCTCTGACCTCCTTAATGTTTGCTGCCTGTCTGGATATTCTTTATAGGTAGCAGTTACCCAACTATGTCCCTCGGTCCATAGACTTGATGTAAATAGGACAACAAGAAATGACCATAACACAAGTATAAGACTTGGGATACTACCATCCTCGCTCTATATCCCCCCACTCTTCAGTCCTCCCCAACAACTCAAACACAAGCTCTATTTTATGTAGAGGAGACTAGAGAGAGATTATTAACTAGAATCTGATGTTGAGGTAAAGTTATTCTTTGTGAACGTTGCTGCTTCTTGCTGGTCATTTTCAACAGGGCCAGTGGTATTATTTATTTAGTTAGGTCCTTTTCTCTTCTGTTCCTGCAGGCAGTGGAAGAATCTCTTAAGAGTGTAAACCTATATCATGGAGGGGTTGGTGATAAACAGGCTGGGAAATACAGTGGAGGTATGAAGAGAAGGCTTAGTGTTGCCATTTCGCTAATCGGGGATCCTAAAGTACGTTTTAATCTCTATAACATCTACTTGATATGCGAGTCTTTTTTTTTTGACTACATAGATCTCCTGCTATGCTACTACTTATGGTGTACATCTTGGAAATTTGCAAGGTTGTCTATATGGATGAGCCTAGTACTGGATTAGATCCGGCTTCAAGAAACAATTTGTGGAATGTCGTGAAACGTGCAAAGCAGGACCGGGCAATTATTCTAACCAGTAATATATTCTTATTCTTGTATTATGTATTTATGTGTGCTTACATCACCCAATATAACGGGAGTCTTACTAGATAATATAACCTATTCACATCTGGTTCTTAGCTGCATATGGTGGTTGTGTCGGTACACAGTTTTAGTTCTGCATTAATATTTCTCTTCAAAATTTTCGTAATAAAAGCAAGCTCAATGGTTTCAGCACATTCCATGGAAGAGGCAGAGGTTCTGTGCGACCGATTGGGGATATTTGTAGATGGCAGCTTGCAGTGCATAGGAAATCCGAAAGAGGTAATTTGCAGGAAAGTACTATGAACCTTAGCTTTTTTGGAACCCGAAGATGCCATGTAGAAGTGGACATCCTGATCGCTAAATTTTGCAAATTAAGCTCCTTTCTCCCCATGGAATCTCCACACAGAGACCCATTCAAGATTTATTTCTGGTTTTCTTTCCTTTTCTTTTCCCTTTATAGAACAGGGCAAAAATACATAATCATACTGCAAACCATTATATAAAATCATGTTTTCCAGAACTAGAATTCCACAATCTGTGATGTCTAATCTGTGCTGATTTATGGAATCAAAAGATCTATTACTAACATCACCACGGTGTTGAGACCTGCAAGTCTATTTGATACAGTAGTTCATGAGCTACCAAACTGGACTTCTTAAGTGCAATTACATACCAATTGCTTAACTTTTGGTACATTTTATGGTGAAACTGCAGCTAAAGGCTAGATATGGAGGATCTTATGTGTTTACTATGACAACCTCTTCGAATCAAGAGGAGGAGGTGGAGAACTTGGTACGCCGTCTCTCTCCAAATGCAAACAGGGTGTACCATATATCTGGAACCCAGAAGTTTGAACTGCCAAAGCAAGAGGTCAGAATTGCAGATGTTTTCCAAGCAGTTGAGAATGCAAAGAGCAAGTTCACAGTACATGCATGGGGTCTGGCTGACACCACCTTGGAAGATGTCTTCATCAAGGTTGCCAGAGGGGCCCAATCATTTAACGTGCTCTCATGATTGTTAGAGATGATCCCTACTTGTTAGTTGCTTCTTTATCTCAATTATTATTTCTTGAAATTTTGTGACCGTTGTGGTTCCTTATACTGTTAATGTTATTGTAAGTATCAGTTGGTTTCTTTTACTTTGTTGTATTGTGACATTTGCATTCTATACAGGAGTTAATAGAAATTATTCTCTCTCTCTCTCTCTCTCTCTCTCTCTCTCTCTATATATATATATATATATGAACCTAAAATACCAGGAACTGCAACATGGCTACTAGAGGTAGCATTGCTCAACAGTCACATTCACATGCCAAAACAACTCTGAAAGGGAAAAATCCCGTTCACGCCACACGTCTATAGCTGCTTAGTTGGTAGAGGAATGTTAGCAAAACGCCACTTGTGAATGAGTCTGAGGGGGCGGGTGTGCATCCTGAAATAAGCTCCGATGATAAAGTCAGTATAAGGCACAAACACATGAACATATGAACATAATAGTATAAAGATATCGTGAGGTCACTGGGTATATGCACTTGAGGACGAGCTCTGCTGTTATGCTCTGGAGATTGTAGCTCAGGAGGCACAAATAATATGGCACAGACAACGTAGCTCGTATAAGGCACAGACAACGTAGCTCTGACAAGGCACAGACAACGTAGCTCAGATAAGGCACAGACAATGTAGCTCTGACAACGTAGCTCGGATAAGGCACAGACAACGTAGCTCGGATAAGGCACAGACAACGTAGTTCTGATAACGTAGCTCAGATAAGGCACAGACAACGTAGCTCAGATAAGGCACAGACAACGTAGCTCTGACAACGTAGCTCGGATAAGGCACAGACAACGTAGCTCTGACAAGATAACGTAGCTCAGATCAGGCACAAACAACGTAGCTCTAGCTCGGATAACATAGCTCAGATAACATAGCTCTGACAACGTATACGTTGTGCATCAGACAACGGGTACGTTGTACATCAGACAACGGGTACGTTGTACATCAGACAACGGACAACGAGCTCGGCACTATTCACAACACAACGTGACAACGTATTCGGCACTATTCACAGCAGACAACGCTATAACGGATTTAGCACTATTCACAGCAGACAACGCGACAACGGATTCGGCACTATTCACAACAGACAACGCGACAACGGATTCGGCACTATTCACAGCAGACAACGCTACAACGGATTCGGCACTATTCACAGCAGACAACGCGACAACAGATTCGGCACTATTCACAGCAGACAACGCTACAACGGATTCAGCACTATTCATGGCCTATTTGAGAGAATCCGGTGACCATAATAGATTGTGAGGCCATAAAGAGCATCAAGTAGCCAGATAACACCAAAGGAAAATGAGAGAATCAGGTGAGTGGCCGCCTGCATAGCCCTTCGGGGTAGGGGTGTGAATGACTCAAGCTTCTCAGATCTCCTTCTTCCTCTTCTTCTTCTGCCCTTTATTTCCTCTCTTGCCTTCCGCACCATCCTTCTATTCTTTCTGGTGATTCTTGCTTATTTATAGGCATTTGAAGTCATCATGACTTGTGTAGTCATGATGAGGTCACCTGTCAGACAACACTCAAGAGAGCCAGCACATAGTCCAAGTGGGCTTATGTCGGCTAAATTGTTAGAATTTGTTAGCATGAGAAATTCCTATTTTACCCCTTCTTTTTACTCTTTTTTACAAATTTTATCCCTTACAAACTCATGTTCCTTCCAAGCCAGATAGCTCCTCCGAGTTCATCTATTACGTAAAAGATCCATTCCTGCTTTGATAGCATACGTACCTGTTTAAGCAAGGGAAGTAGATACCACCGTTTTACCAAGAATTTTCACTTAGACTGCAGTACCAATATGGAGATATCAAGGTGAAAGTGTTGGGTGAGATCAATAGAACCGGTTTGACGGAAAAGTAAACAAACACACACCAAGAAAAACAATAAAGACAATATAAGAGAATTTATATGGTTTGGCAAATAACTTGCCTATATCCACATAGTGCAAATCCTTTGTTACAAACACACACCAAGAAAAACAATAAAGACAATATAAGAGAATTTATGTGGTTTGGCAAATAACTTGCCTATATCCACAGAGTGCAAATCATCCGGTCAAAATCACACACCAAAGAAAAACAATAAAGATAGTATAAGAGAAGTTATGTGGATTGACAAATAACTTTCCTATATCCACAGAGTGCAAATCCTCTAGTCGGTCCCTAATACCAAAATTGGTATTAGGGGCCACACACTCAATCAAATGGTAACACATCACTTGCCTCTCATTTAATGCTTTTGGAATCTTTTTATCGTTGCTAACGACTAAATAAAGGGCAAATATGTCTTACCACATCACTCACCTCTCATTTAAGGTTGGTTTGTGTTCAGGTTGTGCGGTCCATGCCCCCTTTTGTAAAATTCATCAATTGTGGTTAAAATTAGTCACTCCTAGGGCTAAGCAACCTAATCTGATTTTTAAAAAGAAAAAAGAAAATAAAAATATTAACTTCAGTTTTCTTAAGTTTAACCATAGTTAAAGAAGTGTTAAAAGTGACATGTAGACACGACATTTGACTACATAGTCAAATGTATGGTGGGCTAATCACTGCCCTAAATAAAATGTGATACAAATTGGGAATTAGTGGCAACATGGGTCCACTATGGGTCGGGTGCTGACCGATTAATATACTTTTAACACAAAGCCGGTTGTTTATACAAAATGCAAATCTGAATAAAGAATCCGTGAATTCTAATATATTTGTCTTACCTATTTAAACTAAATAAATAAGTTTGAATAGTTATTTTAGTTATAACATTTAAATATAAAATTGATAATTAATATGTATTAAGTTAACAAAATATGAAAATATTATTAAATTAACCAAGTACTATAAGTTGGAGAACCTGACAAAATTATAAATGGGTGAAGGAAACCAGAAAAGAAAGTGGTGTTTTGATTGTATTTTTTTTTGGCCAAAAATTAATTTTGATAAAATTGATTGTATAGAAATTCGTGATCAAATAATCATTTTTCAAATAATAGTGTTTGGAGAATACGAAGTTGAGAGACTCACTTACATATTCTCCGAACAAAATGATTATTTGACCATTAATTTCTATACAATCATAGAATTGATTTTTGACCAAAAAAACTCCAATTCAAATGCCCCATTTAGGAAACCAACCTGAACACAAACCGAGAAACCAGCCTTAAAATAAAGGGAAATGGAAAATGGACCAGGGTCAACTTAGAAGCTGACTCCAGTGACCTCATTGGTCCAACCCCCTTTTTTTACCATCTATCAACTGTGGATAGCCCCATAGAGTTGAGCAATCTAACCAATGTTTTTTTTTTCAAAAAAACAAAAATACTTATTTTAATTTAATTAAGCTTAACCATGGTTAAACAGGAGTTAAAGGGAACACGGGGAAACTGGGTCAGCTTAGAAGAGGACCCTGGGGTCCTCTTCTTAGTCCTCTAAAATAAATATGTTAAGACATATTTGCCCTTTAGTTCATTCATTAGCAACGTAAACATAAATGTATCTCTTTAATGGCATTTCAAGGCATTAAATGAGAGGTGAGTGATGTGTTAACATTTGATTGAGTGAGTGGGCCCTAATACCAATTTTGGTATTAGGGACCGACTAGAGGATTTGCACTCATATCCACAAGCCAAGATCTGACTACTTTTTTCCTTTCCGGAAAACCTTGAGAAATCAATACAAGAACACTCTGCTCTCAGAATAATTCCCAATTACTCAAGCCCAGAGACCCTTGTACACTTCTTTCAAGTCACATTCTCAAAGAACACGAAGAAGAGTCTCTATCTCCTTCCCTAAACCTTTTCTCTAAGCCCTAGAGTACTTAATCACGTTCTATTATCTTCACTCACTGAAACCCTAGACCTACAAACACATATTTATAAGCCAACATTAGAGTTCTAAGTAAATAGAAAGTCTCAACATTGTGCAACTTGCAGAATTTGGACTGATCACGTTGATCTTGTGCAAACCGTTCGAACGACTTAGGGCTACTGGTCTAAAAACGATCAAATGACTTGAGGGTACCGGTCGAACGACCCTTGAAGTTTAAGCCATAACTCAAAAGAAAGTGCCCATGGGCATTGTTCTTTTCACGATGGAAACTTATTTTATTGAATTCTCAAGATGATTACAAAGAGACCCAACTAGGGTTTAAATAGATAATAATATATGGATAAATATAGAAACTAAATCAAACCATTCCTAATCTAATGCTAATCAAATCTCAATCTCAATCTCATTCCAAATCCAAATCTTTCCAATTATGATGATGGTAATGATATGGTGCATCTCATGCATATCATAACCATACATGTACTCTATTACTCCCCCTCAAACTCATGTAGATTTGAAAATATACGTGAGTTTGATACTCAATCAGGTAAAGTAGCTTGCTAGTCATTCTAATGTTGTTGCAGATCTTGATAGTTGCCAATTGTCACCGTTGTTGATGTGTTGTATGAAGAGAGAATAATAGGGGGTTCAATGGGATAGACCTCTATGGGTCAATGAAAAGGGCTGGACCTCAATGGGCCGAATAGCCTCTTGGGCAATGAAATGGGCCTCGTGGGCCACATTCAAAATGACATTTGTGATCGGGCCTATGGTCTTGCCAAAGGGGTGACGAATCTTCAAAAGGGCCTCCTTGGGCCTGAAAGTTGGATCATAGTTATGCCAAAGGGGTCACAAGTCCTGACATGGGCCTCAATGAGCCAAAAAAAAAGTGAGCCTTTTGCTGTCTCTCTCTCTCTCTCTCTATTTTTTTTTTTCAAAATCAACATTTTTTTCCAGAGATATGTCCTTGGAATGATGATCGATGGCTAAGTGTTTTGTGAAAGTGGTGCCCTGTAGACGACAATCGAAGTTTGCTTGTGTAGCAATCATCCACTGCTATGCGTATGTAAGATACACACTAACAATACCCAATACCATAGATGTGACAAAAACATCATGTGGCATCTGCAGAGATGGATGTTGAAGAATATAGAGACAGCCCCTGTAGTGAGACATCTAAGTACGGGTGGAGGGCAATCATGGAGAGGAACGTGATTAATGCAGTCACAAACTCTACCGGATGCTAGCAAGCATGCATACATGCGTGATAAGAAGGTGCTTGTGATCAATCCGAAGCACCCAGTCATCAAGGGGCTTCGGGAGAGTGTCGTCAAGCACTTGGAGGAACATATGGTAAAGCAAACTGCACGGCTCATGTACCAAACAACAATCATGGAGGGGTGGGGTGGGAGGAGTTTTAACATAGTAGGAATCATGTAGTCGATTGAGTGCCAAAGAAGGCCATTCATGACTTTGGCAGCAATGACTACAATCACCAACTAGCACTAGGAGATGCAAAAGGTTGGAATTGATTTGATCCAAAACAACAGCAACCATAGACGATTCAGGCTGATTTTCAATGAAGATGTTTAACTGCAAATACATAAGGGGTGAATGACAATGATGGTGGCACTCTAGATAACATAGTCGATTGGTAGCATATGGTGGTATTAACTGCAATACTAAGGGTCTAAGGCAACACCAACGGCATGAGGTTTCATGATCAGATATGGGTATGAGAGACAGAAAAAGAGAGAAAAGAGAGAGAGAGGATTTAGAGTGAGGTTCCAGCACTATAGGATGGATCAAGAAATCTAAGACTGACCTTATATCCGTTCCCCACATAGATACACCCCTCACTCACAGACATGCCACCATATACGGTGGCTCCAGTGTCATACGACCACAATATATCCCCGCTCTTCACGTCCATTGCATATATGGGTCCACTCCGGTGTACGGACCCAGCAAACAAGACACTATTAGCCACGGTTACGGGACCGTTGCACGTTGTGTTCTTAGGGTTAGCCGTGGACCATATGATTCCGGCAGTGCAAGCATCCATTGCCACCCATGCACCAGCAGTCGTCGTTTTCTTGGATGGTGCGAGAGTGAAGTTCACTTGCCCGCTGTTGACAATGTTGGTGTCCGCCCGTCAGTGGCAGATCCCCACGTCCCTCCTCCGAAGATGCCTCCGGGCCCGGCCTCCTACAAACCAGAGCCTTGGTTACCTCTGTTCCTTAAGAAGCTGGTGTGTAGTGCTTACCTAGCATGCTGATCCGGGCGGAGCTAGGATTTTCTTGTAGGGGGGAATGATAGTTGAATGAAAACTTTAGTACTTGTTGATGAAATTGTAGAGAATGGTTAGGTGGGTAGGTTTAGGAGGATATCATTTAACTATCTTAGTAGAAGATTGGTGGCTAGCTACTCATCATCAATCATCAGGGGAGTGCATCCTAAGACCTCTCCATTGAGAGAGGCCACACCCCACCATTGGTGCAAGAGGCGGGGTGTCCTTGTCTATGCTCTTAAATACTTAATGGGATAAGTACAATTTAGTCATCCTAAGCCAAAAATATCACCTAAAAGGGCATGCATGGCATGCATTGAAAAGTTTTACCAAATAGGGTATGTATCCCAATATTTTTATATGTATAGCTAAGGGGTAAATATGTCAAAAGTATATCATTTTAGGTTATAAAAATGCGAAGCATGTTTTTTTTTTTGATAAATATGTCAAAAGCATGCTCTTTAAGATAATAAAAATGAAAAACATACCCTTTTATGTGAAGCTCCCTTAATTAAATAATGTAGTATACAAATATATTTTATTTTCAAGAGTTTTGGGATAGTTGCTCCCTCATCCTATGGTTATATCCTGTTAAATAATTATAATTTTTTTTTCAAGGAGGGTCGAGAGCTACCCATTGCCTCATGGTCATGCCTTGTTAAATAATTAAATAAGATAGTATGAAAATATTTTTTTTCAAAAGTTTAGAAATAGCTTTCCATGCGTCATTGCTATGCTGTATTAAACTATAATTTTTTCCTTCCAATTTTTCAAAAAGCTCACAGCTTGAAAAACATACCCCATGGGCTATTGCTATGTCATATTAAAATTATTCCTTTTCTTCCAAATTTTCAAAAGAGGAGTGTTAGCCCTACTCTCATGTCTTTTCTACAAGGGTGCAAATCCTCTCCAGTGATAACCGGATGTGGCACATCCGGTTATCACCCCTAGAGGTTGCCACGTGTCTCCTTTGACACCCCTTAACCGTGGGAAAGGTTCACCCACCTATTTTTGTTTTTTTTTAAAATATTAATTCTATTTTTAAAATTAAAAAACTGTTTTAAAAGTTTTTTTAATATTAAAAACAATTTTTTAATTTTAAAAATAGAATTAATATTTTAAAAAAAAAACCAAAAATAGGTGGGTGAACCCTAGGGGTGGGTGAACCTTACCCACGGTTATGGGGTGTCAAAGGAGACACGTGGCGACCTCTAGGGGTGATAACCGGATGTGCCACATCCGGTTATCACTGGAGATGATTTGGCACCTTTCTACAATGTGCCTCAGCCAATCACATGTCCTAATCTTTTTAAAAAGTATGACTTTAACGTTAAAAAGTGCTTTAACTAGCTTTTTTGAAACACTTAGTTGGTTGAGAGTGGGAGTAGAAAAAACACGACAGTAGGGCTAGCATTCCTCTTTTAAAAAAGTCAACTATATTTTTAATTTTTTGTTTTTAAAAGCTTAGGGAGGCATGTGCTCCCTAGTTCCCCGCTAGAACCAAATCGTCTGTGTTTATCCCTATGGCCAAGGGTGATTAAAGGCCAGATTAAATTTTCAATTTTCAGTTGTTAAATCCATACTGTGTACAATTGAACCTGACCTTTAAACACCCCTGGCCACAGGGATAAACACAGATGATTTGCTTCCGGCTCCGCCGCTAATACTGATCATAGAGACTGTCCATTTTGGCATGGCCAACTTACTGTAGACCAAATGATGTCGCCGGTATCCCGATCCAGAGCCCATGCAAATCCACTTTTCTGAACGGCAGCCACGATATCGCGCTTCGTACCTGTAATGGGTAAATTTCGTAAAACCCTAAGTATGGTGGTAACGAGCTCGTCCTCGGTGTGGTGTTATCATATGAGCTCATTTCCGTCGTCTCTTCGACGACGGGCCCGTTGTCATATGGACAACGAGGACGTTGTCTACCGAACGACGACCCCGTTGTCTCACAGACGACGATCACGTCTTCGTTCTGACGACGTACCCGTTGTCTCATAGACGACGATCACGTCTACGTTCTGACGACGTACCCGTCGTCTTATTGTCAGCGACCCCGTACTCCAACACGTAATGAGATCCGATGCTATTGCCCAGTCGCCTGGGACTAATCCTACCTCTACGATGGTAGGTGGGAAACACTGTCTTGGCATTAAATACAGCATTAAATGCTAGTCACCTCGGACGAGTTCCTACTCTATGCCTGCTCTCTTTTATATGCAGGTACGCGTGCAGTACGAATGACCGGGAGATCTATCTAAAATGATTACTGAAGTATACATCAAAGATTTGAGGTGTGCATGGACATCCATGGGTGCCCATGGCCATGGCAGGAGTGGCCTATAAAAACCTGTGAAAAACAGTGTGGAGGGGACGGAATTTTTAAGAGCTAAGACCCGCAAATTCTCTGCATTTTCTTACTGTTCATCATCTTCTACACCTACTGACTTTATCATCGGAGTACAGGTCAGGGTGCCACACCCTCCACTCCAACCTTCTACTGGTAAACCAGAGCGTGGGGAGGAGCTGCTGCTGACGCGTGTTCTTTCGGTAAATTTCCCTCACAAAATTGGCGCCGTCTGTGGGAAATTTAGCCGAACCCACCCTTTGCTCACACCACCTCTCCGGGTCAGCATGCCAGACCAAACTCCTCAATCCATCGTCGAAAACCAGCCCCCTCAAGCCATTCTCTGCACCCCTTCCGCCATACAAACATTTGCATCAGGCCAATCTTCTGGACAACCAGAAAGGCCCATGACCGTACCTGATCCCATCCTGTTAATATTACAACAACAACAGGCCACTCTGGCCCAGATAGTCAGCCAGCAGCAGTCACTGCAGGAGCGACTTGACGCTTTAGAGCATGGTAACTTGGAGATCGATGACGAATCTCCTAAAGGGGGCTCTGCGGCTCGTAAACTCAGTTTCCCTTCTTCCCCTCCCCCCAAAGTAACAGTCCCGATCTCGCCGTCTGCACCAGAGAATCTGGAGAGAAGATTCACTCTCACTCCTTCTACTGACGAGACTGCCTATCCTAGTTCTCTTGGTGCTCATGCTGAACAACGAGATCTCCGTGTCAGCAACGACGGGTTGAAGACAGGCTTAACCCTCAAGGACGTGGAAGCCCTGATCAATGCTCGAGTCAGAGGAGTGACGAGCGGGGCCTCTCTCGATCAATACGCTCAAAAATACAAAGACGAGGAGGAGACGTCCCCTTTTTCCAAGGAGATCGTCGAATCTTATACCCCGTCAAAGTTCACGGTACCAAATTTTGTTAAGTTTGATGGGAGGAGAGATCCTATTGACCACCTGACTGACTTCAAGAATGCTATGGCTGTCCGTAATCCGGATGATAATCTCCTCTGTAAAGCCTTCCCTAGCAGCCTGACTGGAGCAGCTGCGAGATGGTTCCGTAATCTACCCGCGGGGTCGATCAAGTGTATGGCTGATCTCAGGTCAGTTTTCATTGACCAGTACATCATTAACAAGAAGAAGAAAGCAGGCGCAGATTCACTCTTCGCCATGCGAATGAAGTCGGCGGAACCCCTTAGAGACTTTATTCAACGGTTTACCGATGAAATCTCTAATATCGATAAGATCGAAAACTGCACTTGCATAGCGGCCTTCAAGAATGCCATACCCAAGAATTCTAAGCTCTACGAATCTCTTGCACTTGACTGTCCAATCAAGATGGACGAGCTGATAGTCCGTGCCTCTAAGTATGGGAGGATGGAAGAAGAATATTGCAGCAACGACGAGACCCAGAGCACGAGGGGTAGATGCTGTGGAGTGGGGAAGCAAACCCTCCTCGAAGAGAGGGAAGAGACCAAAGTATGAATCATCTTCCAGCGACGAGGAACCACGGTGGCGCACACGACAGGAAAAAGTGGTGTATGTTGAACGACGGGAAGAACCGAACCGACACTCGTTGGGGGTCCGCCAAGATTTAGACTCATCAAGGAGGACGGATCTACGTCCCAACTCCCAACGGCGGGACGACCGTGTCTACCAGAGACGAGAGAAACCCGGGCATTATAAGGAGAGGGAGAATCAGACAACAGAAAGACGTCATTTTGCATCTCGCGCTGGTCAAGTCAATTTCTCAGCGAGCCCGGCGACGATTATGAAGACGATGGAAGACAAATCATACTTCGAATGGCCAGCACAGACCGTTCGTGATGTCACCTCGGGACCCAGGGCGCATGAGTATTGTCAGTATCACAAGTGCCACGGGCACCTTACAAATCGTTGTCGCATCCTGAGAGAGTATCTGGAAAGATTAGTCCGTGAAGGCTATCTGGGAGAATATGTGGACTCTGGAAGAGGAGAAGGGCGTATTACAGATCCACCCACTCGATCTCATGAGGGAGAGCCATCTGGTCATATGGGCCGAGGCGGAGAAGCTTCGAAGGGAGTCATAAATGTCATCCATCGCGCTCGAGTACCGGAAGTAGATATTGAGCAGCAGTTCCGAGCAAAGGCAAGAAAGTTATCACACGTGGCAAAAGTTTGTCAGGTGCGATCGACAATGAAGGAAGTCGAGCAGGCCCTATCGTTTACTGATCAGGACATGACAACTGTGGTCAGGCCTCACTACGATGCTCTTGTCTTGACTATGCGAATTGGCGATTTTGATATCAGGCGAGTGCTCGTTGACCCTGGAAGTGGGGCAGATATCCTGTATCTCCATGCTTTCACAAAGATGGGGTTGGACCCGACGGTTCTCGTCCCTGCACAGACCCCCTTGATAGGATTCGACGGAAGCTCGATGCAACCCGTAGGAGAAGTCGTCCTACCGGTCAAAGCTGGACCTATCATCCTGTCCACCCGGTTCTCCATTGTCGACGCGCCGTCCCTATACAATGCCATCTTGGGGCGATGGTGGACTCACGAAATGAGAGCTGTTCCGTCTTCCTATTATCAGGTACTGAAATTCCCTACTCCGGACGGACCAAATAAAATACGAGGAGACCAGCTGGCATCGCAGAAGTGTGATTATGCCTCACCCGACCCACTCAAATAGCAATTACAGGTCGGGTCCGTGGAAGAGGAGAACACGGGTGAATCGTTGACGAACCACTCTGTTGAACCCACGAAGCTTGTCAACCTGGGGACGGAGAACGAGCCAAGGACGCTACAAATTGGGACCTGTTTGACAACGAACGAAGAGCAGGAGTTGATAAATTTTCTGAGGAAAAATCTTGATGTTTTCGCTTAGTCCCACGAGGACATGACGGGTATCAGTCCTGAAATCATCTGTCACCATCTCAACGTTGATCCCATAGTCAATCCGGTTAAACAGAAGCCTCGTAGACTTGCTCCGACATACCATGAGGCCGTCAATGAAGAAATTGATAAGTTAATTCAGCACGGGTTCATTCGTGAGGTCCAATATCCGGAGTGGATAGTGAATGTAGTAGCTGTTCCGAAGAAGAACGGGAAAGTCAGAGTCTGTATTGATTTCACTAATGTTAATAAAGCTTGTCCGAAAGACTTCTTCCCAGTTCCCAGAATCGATAGACTTATCACTGCCACCGTGGGTCACGAGATGTTGAGCTTCATGGACGGGTATTCGGGTTACAATCAAATCCTCTTAGCTGAGGACGATCAAGAGAAGACGGCCTTCATAACGGAGCGTGGCCTGTTCTGTTACCAGGTCATGCCCTTTGGCCTGAAGAATGCCGGGGCCACTTATCAACGGTTGATGAATCTGATGTTTGGACCCTTGCTTGGTAAATCGGTGGAGGTGTACATTGACGATATCGTTGTGAAAAGCCGAACTCGGGTCTCTCTTGTAGCCGACTTGGCGGAGCTGTTTTCTATTTTACGCACTTTCAATCTGAAGTTAAATCCTGAGAAATGTACATTCGGCGTCGCCTCGGGAAAATTCCTTGGTTACCTCGTCAGTCAACGGGGCATCGAAGCAAATCCCACGCAAATCCGTGCTCTGATAGATATGCCGGAACCTAAGATAAGGAAAGAAGTTCAAAAACTGACAGGACGTATCGCTACTCTTAACCGGTTTATATCAAAGTCTTCTGACCGTTGTAGACCTCTGTTCGAGTTATTGAGGAAGGATTCCGTGTTCAGGTGCACAGAAGAGTGTTCCCGATCATTCGCCGCTTTGAAGACGTATCTAGGCTCCGCTCCGATCCTCTCCGTACTTGAACCTGACGAAGTGTTGTACCTCTACCTCTCCGTTTCGGAACGAGCCATTGGCTCCATACTGCTCAGAAGTCACAACGGCGTAGAGAAGCCTGTTTATTTCGTCAGCAAAACATTCCACAAGGCAGAATCCAACTATAGCAAAATGGAAAAGGTATGCCTGGCTCTTGTCTTTTCTGCTGAAAAGTTACGTCCTTATTTTCAGGCACATACCATAGTCGTCATCACTACGTACCTTTTGAAAACTGTGTTGGGACGACCTGAAACTGCGGGACATATGTCAAAGTGGGCAGTGGCACTCAGCGAGTTCGATATCCAATATCAGGCCCGAACCGTAGAGAAAGGGCAGGCCGTTGCAAGCTTCCTGGCCGATTTCCCCGTGGATGAGGCCGAAACTTCAGTAGAGCCCGACCGTCATGAGCTCCCAGACGATGCGGAGGAGGATACCGTTGTGGAAGACGAGGCAAGAAATGGAACCAAACTGACGACGTGGTGCGATTGGGTTTTGTACGTAGATGGGTCGTCTAATGTCAGCGGCTCGGGACTTGGTGCTGTTCTTGTCAGCCCAGATCACGTTAAAGTACAAAAGCTGACGCGTCTAGGTTATGCTGCCTCCAATAATGAAGCTGAATATGAAGCGTTGATACTTGGGTTTGCAAAGCGCACGAGAGTTGGGAATTTCTAAACTCAGAGTGTTCTGTGATTCACAGCTCGTGGTGAACCAAGTCAACGGTATCTACGAATGTCGAGATGAACGGATGAGACGCTACGCTGCACTTTTACAAGAACAACGAAAGGCCTTTGATGTCATCGAGATTAAACATGTCCGAAGGGACGATAACAGGCATGCTGATGCACTGGCATACCTCGCCTCGATGATGCAGACAGATGAATCCAAGACAATCCTCATTGAGTATAAGGAATACCCCTCCATTGAACTGCAAACTCAACGAACGGTGTTGTCCGTAAATCAAGTGCCAAGCTGGATGACGGGTATAATAACTTATTTGAAGAATGGAATTCTCCCCTCCGACACAAAGGAAGCAAGATGAATACAATATAAAGCTCCTCGTTATACCCTTGTGGACGGGGAATTGTACCGTAAATCCTTTGGAGGACCCCTTTTGAGATGCGTGCATCCTGAAGACGTAGAGAAGATCTTAGCCGAGCTCCACGAAGGGATTTGCGGCATCCATTCGGGAGGACGGACTATCGCTCATCGTGCTCTGGGGCAAGGATATTTTTGGCCATACATGCAAGCTGACGCACAAAAGTACGTACAAAAATGCAGTCAATGTCAACGTCATGCGAAATTAATTCATGCCCCCGCTCAGGAACTCAACGTCATATCTCAACCTTGGCCTTTCGCTCGTTGGGGACTTGATATCGTAGGGCCCTTTCCTAAGGCTCCCGGTAATCTAACTTTTCTGCTGGTAGCTATGGATACTTCTCCGGGTGGATTGAGGCTGTTCCACTTGCGCGTATTAGAGAACAAGAAGTGAAGAAGTTCTTGTGGGAACATATTGTCTGTAGATTCGGCATTCCGCAGTCCATCATTTCTGATAACTGGAAGCAGTTCACAGGAAAACTCATTGCCGACTTTTGCCGAGAGTTGAAAATCAAGCACATCTTCTCTTCTCCTTATTATCCTCAGGGGAATGGCCTTGCCGAAGCAGCTAACAAGAACATTTTGAATGCCCTCAAAAGAAGACTGGAAGATTCCAAGGGAAAGTGGACCAGCGAGTTACATAATGCGTTGTGGGGGTACAGGACAACACCGCGGAGCCCTACGAACGAGACCCCGTTCTCTTTGGCATACGGGGTAGAGGCTGTTATTCCCACCGAAGTTTGCCTGCCAACAACACGTTCCCGAAAGAAGCATGGAGAGGAAGACAAAAACGTCGAATTAATGGCTATTCATTTAGACTTGCTGGAAGAAAAGCGGGAAGATGCTAGTATTCAGATGAAACGGTATCAGGAACAGTTACGAAAGGCATACAACAAGAAAGTACGGAAAAAGATTCTTCAAGTCGGAGATCTCGTTCTTCGAAAAGTCTTCCAAAATACACGAGAAGTCAATAGCGGAAAGCTGGGTCCCAACTGGGAAGGGCCATACATCGTGGACCGTGTCGGGAGCCCCGGGGTGTACTACCTTAAAGACCTACAAGGTAATGTAATTCAGAAGTCGTGGAACATCATGAATTTAAAGCAATTTTTCTAATAAAGTTGTGCGTTATGAGCATTTGATATGAGCATGTGATCAATCGTTTTTATTTACATATCCAGTACTTGGTAAAATGTTCTAGATGTGTTACCACGACGGCTGCATTTCACTCGCACAGGGTACTCACCACGGGACACAGGTGGCTCATACAAAGGAATTGCTATCTGAGCATATTGGTGGCTTATACTAATGGAATGTCCTCTGAGCATGGTGTCCCACCACGAGTTACCACAGCGGGTGCATTTCACACGAACAGGGTACTCACCACGGGACACAGGTGGCTCATACAAAGGAATTGCCATCTAAGCGTACTGGTGGCTTATACTAATGGAATGTCCTCTGAGCATGGTGTCCCACCACGAGTTACCACAAGTTCGTCTTTCTGAAATGAACCATTTGTCGACGTACGTCCGTAGTGTTAATCCGCGTCTTTGAAATAATCCTTGACAACCCCTTATTAGAGTGATATAGTGAATTATATTCGTTATGAGATTTATATCCAATCACGAGTTAATTATATGCTATTTGTCTTATTTGAACGAGATGCCTATTCCGGATCGATCGGTTGCTACACGGTGATCACAAAATGATATATATATAAAATTTACTAATAGGAGTACATCCGATACAAAATATGAAAAGAAGGGGATAGGAAGGAGGAAAGATCAGTCTTCGCCAACGTCAACAACTATGACAGCGTCATCAGGAACGATCGGAACGTTGTCAGTAGGAACAGCGGTATCGGCGGAAGCAGCTTCAGCTGGAGCCTCGGGGAGAACGGGAGATGGTCCAATAGGTGACGGAGGTTGCCCCCCTCCTTGTACCTCGGGCTCTTCACCGAGCGGGAACTCCATGCCCACAGTCTCAGAACGAGTAGCCTCGTCCTTCGATTGCTGGGGAGACTCTACCAGTCGTCCCGATTCTCGGAGCTCGTTCATCAGCTCCCTCTCCGTCTCGACCCGATCTTCGGCTATCAGCCGTTCCATCTCTGTCTGGAAGTGGGCTCGAAGAGACTCCGTTAAAGCCTCATTGGCGGCTTCAACCTCCTTGTCCCTCACATCCGCGGCCTCCTCAAGCTGTTTGGCCAACGCTGCCTTCTCGGCTTCAATCGCCTCTAGCCGTTGACGGAGAGTGTTCACGATCTCGTCCATCTCGCTGATCCGAAGGACGGATCTCTCGGCCTGTTCCACCCCCGTCTTCTCTCCCTCCATCGCCTTACGGGCTTCGTCCCGAGCTTTGTCCCGTTGTTTGACGGCCGTGACAATCGTGCCTTTAGCGGACCGCAAGTTAGCTTTAACGGACATCAACTCGTGATTCAGCCGTTTCACGTCCTCGGCCCCCCTCTTCTCCAGGTCAAGGACTTTGTCCCTCAGCCCATTGGCAGTACGCCTGTTTTCGGCGGTGACCTCGTACATCCCGGCGAGCATGTTGCCCAGCTAAAAAAGAAGAGAGAGAGATGGTATCAAAAAAAAAAACGTACCGTGGCAACAGCTCGACTCGGGGCACTGAACATTCCCATCCAGTGCAAGTCTCTCGTTGCGGCTATATCCGCTGGGAGTCTCATCGCCAACATCATCGATGTGGCGATGAAGTCGTGCTCCATCGCCGAATGGACGACGGTAGGACGAGTATATCCTCGGGGGAAGACGGGATTCCATAGTTCGGCGGGGCCCCCCATGGTAATCCTCTCTCGAGGAGGGGCAGGAATTGGAGGAACGGAAGACGGGGAAGCAGAAGGCGAAGCCACGTTTGCGGCTGGTGAAGAAGTAGAGGCCGGGACAACCACAGGGGCAGCCGTATCTGCCACCGAAGATGGAGCAGTTGCGGTAGCAACGGGAGGGCCGGTGCTGACAATTGGAGGCTCCTCCGCGGGGGTATCACTCCCCTCGCTGATTGTTGCAGCTTGAGTAGATGGCGCCCCGGCGGACTCCCGTTCTCGAACCCTTTGGTCGTGCTCCGCCTCTCGCCTAGCTTTCTTTGCCTTCAGGGCTTTGAGAGCCTCTTCCCTCTCTCTTTTCTCCGTCTTCTTATCTGCCGCGGACAGACGAGAGGGACGAGAAGGGCGGGGAGGACGAGTCAGCGTTGGGGCCTGTGAGGATCGCTGTGGTAAGGGAAGTTGGTCAGCCATGTCTTCCTCTATCTCCTCGTTAAGGAAAGCTGCCGGCCCGAGCGGTCTCTGTGGCGGTGGATGAGCTGGTCGGCGTGGCTTTCTATGCAAGGTCCCTGCTTCTACAGCGGACCCTGTCTCTTGAGCTGAGGACGGCTTCCAGGTGACGTAAGCGTCCCTTTTATCGATGCGAACCTTCCGAAGCGCGTACTCTTCTTCCGCGGAAAGATCAGAGAAACGTGGCTTAGAAGCCTCTGCAGAAAGAGCGAAACGTTATTAGCCATGTAACAGGAATACGTTTTCAGAACAGACAACGGAGAACGATTGAAAAGTAACAGACCTGAGGTAAATTCGTGGGGAACAGGACGGGCAGTCTCTGCCCTCTAAGCTCCGGAGACCACGAAAGGCATCTCCTTCCAGTCCCGTTCCACATCAGGGAGGTGTGAGATGATATCGGAGATCCTGGTTTTTGCCTCCAGGTGAAGTACGTTTTCTTTCCCTCCTCAACAACCCCAGGACACTTCACGACGTGGCGGAAGTGGAAGACGTGCCTGGCCTCTACATTGTACCCGTCTCTGTTGAACTTGCCCATCAGAGACATGTATTTATAGAACTTCGGGTGCATTTGCCCCGGGGCAACTTGGAGGACGGACAGGACGGAGTCCGCGATAGGAGATAGGGGAAATCGAAGTCCAGCCTCGAACTGGGCGAGGTAGACGATAGTGTAGGAAGAACGGTGGTCAGGAAGAACGTCTTCTTCCTCAAAATGAATGTGGACATGAGGGGGAATTTGGAAAAGGGCTCTGTAATGGTCAAGTGCGTATTTGACAACTGGTTTAGTTTTGGGTTTGGAAACACCGGTAATAACACCGTGAGGGGCACTACCTGAACAACTGGCCTCATCGGCATTGTCTGTCCTAACTACTTCAGCAGACATGGCAAACAAGTAGAAAAAAACAAAAAATACAGGGAATCGACCACAGAACAAAAGGAAAAGAGGAGAATCTTACTAAAAATTGTATCTAAGAAGCAAGGAGCACAGTAAGAGAAGAGAGAAGGGCAGAGCAGCAGACCGTCGGCAAGAAAAATTTCCGGCAGAGTAGCAGAATGCAAGAATTCAAACGAAGAAGATGAAGTACCAGGCCTTCAGTACTTATAAATCAGCCCATAACTCGAAGGACGATAATGACCTCGATCTGTACCGTACGCGTGTCCACGCATGCAGACAACATGAAGGGCAGGATGGTCTTCTGACCGAGTTAAGTAACCGTCGGGTAAAACGAAACGTCTGAAAGTTAATGATGACAGCCTGCCAAGCATTTATGAGGTATGACGTTTCGGCACGCGCAATACAGCTGGCACGACGATACATCTTCGCGTGCAGAATACGTGACCTATCGCCACTGAGGTTAGCTGTATCTTCTCCTCCGTCATTTCGCTATATTTATGACACTCTGAACCACGTTCAAAGCATCATAAAGGGGCAATTTGTAATGGGTAAATTTCGTAAAACCCTAAGTATGGTGGTAACGAGCTCGTCCTCGGTGTGGTGTTATCATATGAGCTCATTTCCGTCGTCTCTTCGACGACGGGCCCGTTGTCATATGGACAACGAGGACGTTGTCTACCGAACGACGACCCTGTTGTCTCATAGACGACGATCACGTCTTCGTTCTGACGACGTACCCGTTGTCTCATAGACGACGATCACGTCTACGTTCTGACGACGTACCCGTCGTCTTATTGTCAGCGACCCCGTACTCCAACACGTAATGAGATCCGATGCTATTGCCCAGTCGCCTGGGACTAATCCTACCTCTACGATGGTAGGTGGGAAACACTGTCTTGGCATTAAATACAGCATTAAATGCTAGTCACCTCGGACGAGTTCCTACTCTATGCCTGCTCTCTTTTATATGCAGGTACGCGTGCAGTACGAATGACCGAGAGATCTATCTAAAATGATTACTGAAGTACACATCAAAGATTTGAGGTGTGCATGGACATCCATGGGTGCCCATGGCCATGGCAGGAGTGGCCTATAAAAACCTGTGAAAAACAGTGTGGAGGGGACGGAATTTTTAAGAGCTAAGACCCGCAAATTCTCTGCATTTTCTTACTGTTCATCATCTTCTACACCTACTGACTTTATCATCGGAGTACAGGTCAGGGTGCCACACCCTCCACTCCAACCTTCTACTGGTAAACCAGAGCGTGGGGAGGAGCTGCTGCTGATGCGTGTCCTTTCGGTAAATTTCCTTCACAGTACCATTAACGAATATGCTCAGCATCATCGGCGCCTCTCCGAAGTCTGCGTCTGGGTTGGGCCCAGGCGGACAGCCTGGGGTGGAAAGATTATTGCAGGCGAAAAACCAAACGTCATAGCCCCCAAGCTGGCGGTACCAAGTGATGTTCCCAGAGTCCAAGTCAAAGGCCAGCATAGAATCTGAGTGGTTATCTGGCTCCACGCACTGGTCTGGATGAGTAGGGACCGTTTGGTTATTTTCCATGTCCTGGCATTCACGTATGCGAAGAGGAGCTGAGTATAGATCTCCAGTGGCAATGTAAACGAGGTTCCTGTTCACATCAATGGCAGGACTGCTTCCCCATATTGCTCCTCCCGCGTATTCTCCTCTTGTGCCATTGTTGTCTGGAACAGTGACTATTCGCCACAAGATGGCGCCGGATCGGATGTCTAGTTTCGACATGCTGCCTCGGAAGGTGCAGCATTGCTCAACGCTGAGGCCTTCTTCTAGCGAAGATGTCCCAACGTAGAAACCCCTGCAAGAAAAAAAAAAAAAGTATAGTAGATAGATTAGAAATGCAAGCCCAGACACATAATTCCAAGCTCTCAGTGCAGCTGTCCTGAAAATTTGAAAAATATGTATTTTATACGGTTTAAATATCAAGAGGAGCTGTGCATCATGCGGAGCTCCCGTTTTTACACTCTATAAGGTAAAAGTGTAATTATTTAAAAAAAAAGGAGCTGCGCATGATGCAGAGCTCCCCATGAAAATTAATATCTATTTTATAATATATTACTTTTATTTAACAAGGTATAACTGTGGATATATACAATAGAGGAGTGCTATCCCCAATCACAATAAGGCATCAAATCCTCTCCGGTGATAACCGGATTTGGCAAATCCGGTTATCACCCCTAGAGGTCACCACGTGTCTCCTTTGACACCCATTAACCATGGGTAAGGTTCACCCAACCCTAGGGTTCACCCACCTATTTTTGGTTTTTTTTTTAAAAATAATAATTCTTTTTTTTAAATTAAAAAACTGTTTTTAATATTAAAAAATCTCTAAAAAACAGTTTTTTCATGGGGCCCATGATTTTGACTTCTCCCCCTTTATTTGACACTTGGTGATAAAATGGTGAGATAAAAAGGAGAGATATATCAAATGGGGAGAAGTCAAAAATCATGGGAGAAATGAAATGACTTCTCCCTCCACTTGTCGCTTCAATGTGCTGGCCCGAGAGCATCTCTCTGGCACGGGCCAGAGAGAATCCGAAGCCGGCGTCTAAATCATGGCATGGAGCTTCTAGTCACAAAGTTGGCTCAACTTCATATCCCATAGACGTCACCAGTGATACAGTAATAGCTTGTGCTAGAAAGGTGTGATGCTGGTAGAAGTGAGATTTATGTCTAGAAACTAGAAAGTACATAGTAGAACATATCCAGAGATGGGAGAGCAGCTTCACAAGTTGGGGGAAACAAGTTTCAAATGTGGAGATTTAAAATGGGGGATAACCTTGGCAATAAAATTCATTATTTTTCTCGTGCATGACTTTTTTGTCTACAAAATTGTTTGTTAAGGGAAATGAATCCCTAATTGGAGCAATAATTTTCAAGATTCCTGCAGAAATTGAAGCGCTTAAATTTTCTCTTATATATTTTGATCTTTCTCTGTAAACTAGGACTGTGAATTCTAATGCATTTCTTCTCATGGGTTTGCATGGCTTTCCACTTTATAGCCCCATATTACCCTTTAGAGAGTGTGGATAAACATTGAGTTATATGTTTGTTTTGGTGTTCGAATATTTATCTCTTTAAGCTCACTGGAGGGTATACGCCATGAGACCCAAGGTTAACATTTAGTAATCACATCTAATAATGATTAATATATGCATTTCTTGCCTGTTGGGCATACATGTCGGAGCAATTACCAAAAAATTAATTTCTTATTCTCATATGTTATGTTCTTCCAACATTTTTGCCGTCTGATGTAGGTTATATTAACATCCCTGGTTTACGAAAAGCAACAAAATCTAAGAATCATGATGAAAATGCATGGGCTTGGGGATGGGCCTTACTGGACGATATCCTATGCTTACTTTCTTTCTATATCTTCGATCTACACGCTGTGTTTTGTTATATTTGGCTCACTTATAGGTAAGAATACAATCCTATTAACAGCTTTGCTTCCTTTACTTCAACGGGTTGCTTTAATTAAGTTGAGTTCTTTGCAGGGTTAAAATTCTTCACGTTGAATGACTACAGCATCCAATTTGTTTTTTATTTCATCTATATAAACTTGCAAATTTCGCTCGCCTTTCTAGTAGCAACAATTTTTTCAAATGTTAAGACTGCCACAGGTTCGTTCTTGCTTGAGTGATTTTATATATAGAGTATAGGTTATCTTTTGATTTACAATATTAATAAATGGACACATGTCACGTTTGAAATTTGATGATGACAGTAATTGCATACATATGCGTGTTCGGATCTGGGCTTTTAGGAGGCTTTCTTTTCGAGTTCTTTGTTGAAGATACATCCTTCTCAAGTGAGTAGATGAAATCATGGAAAAGAAGAAAAAAAAAGAATTTAATAATCTCGTTCACAGGATCTTGTGGGTATTCTTTGTACTTTCGGGGTTAATAATGCTCCGATTTTATAGGCCATGATGTTAACTTATCAATAGCGGCACACAGGGAGGGATGTAGATGCAAGGCGGTGGGATGCACCGTTGATCTCATAGAAAAATATTAACCTGATTGGATGATTGTACCAACTACCATTTAATCAATTAATTAACAACAACAGATTGGATGGTTACAATCATCTGCTTAGGTTGAAATCTTGGCCTAATAGATCTCCTATGTGGGATTGTTCCACTGATGGTAGCCTCCTTTCATGTGCACCATGTATACCACTATGTATCTTCCAGTTGTTTACCTTAGATTTTGCCTTTTTTTTTTTTTATGTTCGTCTTTTATTTGTTCATATCTTTTGCATCTATACTTTCACCCAGTCTAATAATTATGGGAATGAACTTTCATTGTAGGAGCCTGGGTTGTAGTAATGGAGATATTTCCTGGCTTTTCTCTATATCGCGGGCTATATGAGTTTGGACAATATTCTTTCACGGGAAATTATATGGGGATCGATGGGATGCGATGGAAAGATTTGAATGATAGCACGAATGGGATGAAAGAGGTCTTAATTATCATGTTTGTAGAATGGTTAGTAGTGCTTTTTGTTGCATATTATATAGATCAAGTTGTAGCGTTAGGAAGTGGTGTTCGAAGACATCCTCTATTTTTCTTGCAATGCTTCCGGAAGAAGCCTTCGTCATCTTTTCGAAGGCCTAGTCTGAAAAGACAGGGATCTAAAGTTTTTGTTAAAATGGAGAAAGCTGATGTTTCCCAAGAGGTAACTATGTCCCATTTGCAAAGTGTTTGTTCTTGATTTACTGAACCAATTTTGGAAGAGGAATTAAAGATGGTCTACCAATGGCATTGTGGCGTATGTGGTGCTCCTGCAAGGATGGTGATACACATCAAATTACAACTCTCACCTTGGAGATTGAATTTTCCTTACCTCCCATCACACAATCACATTATCTTTTCATTTTCATACATTTTCCTTTGGACTGTTTGCCCTATTTTTTGATCATCCAAATGATTGTGATAGAGAGGATGGTTTTATAACCAAATCATTTCATTTATGGGATAGGAGATTTCTAGATGGAACTCCTTGAGTCGGTTTCCACCCTTTTCGTGTAAATCTATATGTACCACTATACCGTTGGTAGATCATCGATGACTACCTTAAATTTTCTCTTCAAATTGTTTGAATTTGTTCCAACATTGTAGTGAGATTCCCATAATGCGTCTATTATGTCCCGTGCATTGATAATAATTTCATCTGCTTTACTTTTATTTCAGAGGGAGAAGGTTGAACAGTTACTACTCGAACCCAGTACAAGTCATTCCATCATCTGTGATAACCTAAAAAAGGTGTATCCAGGAAGGGATGGAAACCCTGAGAAATTTGCAGTTAGAAGGCTGTCTCCTGCTTTGCCTCGAGGGGAGTGCTTCGGTATGCTCGGTCCTAATGGTGCCGGGAAAACCTCTTTTATAAATATAGAAAAGGCTCCTTTGACTCTTCAAGACTTCAAGTCATTTGCTAAAATGTAGACACCCGCTCATGCTTTTTCACATCATCTAACGTTGTCAAAATATGTTTATGTTCTTGGTAGTCTACTTTTATCAAGGGAAGTGGATTCCTTTTATGTGGTTATTACTATATATGTGTGTGTGTGTTTCTCTATATTTTCTAGTAAGGTCTAATTGTTAGAACTTAGATGTCTTCTTTAAAAATGATCATCTTTTCGCTCGTAGTCTTTCTTCTTCACACCAAACATCAAATACATAACTGTGGTGCCTTCAGCCTTCACAACATTTAAGAGTTTGGGTGTTTCTATCCACAGATGATTGGGCTCACAAAGCCAACCTCTGGTTCAGCATTTGTTCAGGGCTTGGACATACAGATTGATATGAACAGAATATATAACAGCATGGGTGTATGCCCACAACATGAGTAAGCCAGCAGTATTCTTCCTTTCTTCTGTGTTGAGACACCAAATTGTGTTGCTCGTGGGTCCATACCGATTATGGAAGTTTGAATATCTTTTCCATTTTCATTGTTGTTCTCTGAACTATGATACAGCCTGCTTTGGGAAACCCTAACTGGAAGGGAGCACCTACAATTTTATGGCAGATTGAAGAACCTCAAAGGTGCTGCCTTAACACAAGTAAGTTGACATTGCTGTCAATTTTATTTATCTGTGTGTGTTTTGAAATTGCGATTGGTGCACGTGACAAGTTTTTTTATTGGGAAGGATAACAGGACAGGATCCTCTGTACATTATTCGGTAAAGAAAAAGAGAATTGAGGAAATTTGAAGACTAGTTTGACCTTATTAAAACATGAAAGATTTGTAGGTTACAATATAATTCTGAAAAGACACAAGTAATCCTTCAAGTGGCTATTGACAGTAAGCTAGTGCCAAACAAGTAAAACGAGGGATACAGAGTGAAGTTAAATAAGCGGTCCATATATATATATATATTTATTTATTTATGTACACACACTATTCTGGCTGTCTACAAATGGAATATCAAGACATGTGACACATGCAAGGATTCAGAACACTCAAAAGTGCATGATAGATTGCGATCTTGATGAACCTAATCGGTGATTGAAACACAGAAAAAGAACAAAAGAAGAAAAAAAAGAAAAGAAAAAGGAAATGTATAAATGAAAAGTCTATAATCTGAAGGTCTAGGAGATCTCCCTGGTAGGACCCACTGAGTGCTGTGCCCTGACCTCCTTAATGTTTGCTGCCTGTCTTGATATTCTTTATAGGTGGTGGTTACCCAACTATATCCCTCGGTCCATAGACTTAATGTAATTAGGACAACAAGAAATGACCATAATGTTAGAGAAATAATATAATAATACCGACGGAAAAGAATAAACCAATAAGCACACAAACACACATCAAGGAAAAACACAAGAGATATATGTGATTCGGCAATTACCTGCATACATCCACGGGTCAAGATCGATTGCTTCTTCTTTATTCAGTGAAACCTTGAGAAACCCAGTACAAGATATACTCTCTTCTCATATTGATCTTAACCCAAGCCCATAGCCCCTTGTACAACCCACTCAACTCACCTTCTCAATGAACCTCAAGAACAATCCCTATCTATCATCCCTACGACATTTTCCCAAGCCCTAGTATGCTTAAACCCTTTCTATTATCTCCCACTCCCCATGAGAACAACCAGGGCTCTCCTCGAGAGCAAACCCGCTCTCCCCGGGAGCCCTTTACATCATATTCTCATTCTCATGACCATACAAACCCTAAACCCATAATCCCCTATTTATAAGCTTAAATTTGGAGTCCTAGAGAATAGAAACAACCTCAAATGAATTAGGAGTTTACAAAAGCATAAAACCAGACTTTTTCGAAAATCTCCACACCGGGCGATCGATCGGCCATCCTAGCGATCGATCTCCCCTGGTGGGCGATCGATCCCCCACCCTGGTAATACCTCAATTCGAACCAATTTTCAACGCATAACACAAGTATACGACTTAGGATACTACCATCCTCGCTCTATATCCCCCCACTCTTCAGTCCTCCCCAACAACTCAAACACAAGCCCTATTTCATGTAGAGGAGACTAGAGAGAGATTATTAACTAGAATTTGATGGTGAGGTAAAGTTATTCTTTGTGAATGTTGCTGCTTCTTGCTGATCATTTTCAACAGGGCCAGTAGTATTATTTATTTAGTTAGGTCATTTTCTCTTCTGTCTGCAGGCTGTTGAAGAATCTCTCAAGAGTGTAAACCTATTTCATGGAGGGGTTGGTGATAAACAGGCTGGGAAATACAGTGGAGGTATGAAGAGAAGGCTTAGTGTTGCCATTTCGCTAATCGGGGATCCTAAAGTATTTCTTAATCTCTATAACGTCTGCTTACTACGCGAGTCTTCATTTTTTTTTTTTACTATATAGATATCCCGCTATGCTACTACTTATGGTGTACATCTTGGAAATTTGCAAGGTTGTCTATATGGATGAGCCTAGTACTGGACTAGATCCGGCTTCAAGAAACAATCTGTGGAATGTCGTGAAACGTGCAAAGCAAGACCGGGCAATTATTCTAACCAGTAATATATTCTTATTCTTATTCTTGTATTATATATTTATGTGTACTTGCATCACCCAACAAGATCGGAGTCTTACTAGATATTATAACCTATTCGCATCTGGTTCTTAGGCTCTTAGCTGCATATGGTTGTTGTCCCCTGCACACAGTTTTAGTTCTGCATTAATATTTCCCTTCAAAATTTCTGTAATAAAAGCGAGCCCAATGATTTCAGCGCATTCCATGGAAGAGGCAGAGGTTCTGTGCGACCGATTGGGGATATTTGTAGATGGCAGTTTGCAGTGCATAGGAAATCCGAAAGAGGTAATTTACTTGATGTATATTTATTCATATTATACAGGTATGCAAGAAAGTAATATAAACCTTAGCTTTTTCGGAACCTGAAGATGCCATTTAGAAGTGGACATCCTGATCGCTAAATTTTGCAAATTAAGCTCCCTTCTCCCCATGGTGTCTCCACACATTAATGTTTCCGCGTTTCTTTCTTTTTCTTTTCCCTTCATAGAAGTGGGTAAAAATGCATAATCATAGAGCAAACCATGATTGTCTAAGGGAAGCAATGAATAAATTGCGCGCTACTAGGTGTAGAGGTTGTAGCTCAATTGGACAGTGCTTTCTGTTGTAACCTTGAGGTTGCAGGTTGGATTTATGCTTGCCTAGAAAGAGAAGAAATTAATTGTTACAATTTACAGTATATAAAATCGCGGTTTCCAGAACTAGAATGCCACAATCTGTGATGTCTAATCTGTGCTGATTTATGGAATCAAAAGGTGTATTACTAACATCACCACACTGTTGAAACCCACAGTCTATTTGATACAGTAGTTCATGGGCTACCAAACTGGATTTCTTAAAACGTAAGTGCAATTACGTACCAATTGCTTAACTGTTGGTACATTTTATGGTGAAACCGCAGCTAAAGGCTAGATATGGAGGATCTTATTGTGTTTACTATGACAACCTCTTCGAATCAAGAGGAGGAGGTGGATAACTTGGTACGCCGTCTCTCTACAAATGCAAACAGGGTGTACCGTATATCTGGAACCCAGAAATTTGAACTGCCAAAGCAAGAGGTCAGAATTGCAGATGTTTTCCAAGCAGTTGAGAATGCAAAGAGCAAGTTCACAGTACATGCATGGGGTCTGGCTGACACTACCTTGGAAGATGTCTTCATCAAGGTTGTCCGAGGGGCCCAATCATTTAACGTGCTCTCATGATTGTTAGAGATGATCGCTACCTGTTAGTTGCTTCTTTATCTTGATTATTATTTTTTGAAATTCTGTGACCGTTGTGGTTCCTTAATCCTTGTCTTGTTAATGTTATTGTAAGTATTGGTTTGTTTTACTTTGTTGTATTGTGACATTTGCATTCTATATATACAACAGTTAATAGAAATTATTTTTATCTCTCTCTCTCAATATATATATATATATATATATATATATATATATATATATATATATGAACCTAAAATACCAGGGAACCGTAACATGGCTACTAGAGGTAGCATTGCTCAACAGTCACATTCACATGCCAAACAACTCCTGTTCCTTCCAAGCCAGATAGCTCCCCCGAGTTCATCAATTACATAAAAGATCCATCCCTGCTTTGATAGTGTACGCACCTGTTTAAGCAAAGGAAGTAGAAACAACCGTTTCACCAAGAATTTTCACTTGAACTGCAGTTCCGATATGGAGATATCAAGGTGAAAGTACCCAAGGGCATTGTTCTTTTCGCGGGCATTGGAGGCGAGAATTCATAATTTCTAGGAATTGTTAGTTTTTATATTCTTATTTTGCTTCTCATTTCTTGGATTGCAATTTTCACAAGACTTCGAAAGCCGCAAAATGAAGAATTTCATGTCTCAAAGAATATTGGAGGGAAGTCTCAGGTATAGGAATGTTGTTTTATCCAGATCTTGTACTCTACTCAAAAGAGTAAGAATTTTGACAAATGAGTCTTGCAAAGTAAATTGAGCTTTGTAAGTCTAACCAAAAGAACTCTAAATATAGAAGTGTCACAGACCATGAAATTCAGAATCCGAAAACATTAGTCCTTTATTAGAGTTTCAACACCCAAATGCCTGATTATCTTCTTCATCACTGACCAAAAACATCATACTTCATTATACACAGAAGGCATAGAGAGAGGTTCCAGCACTGTAGGATGGATCAACAAATCCAAAACGGACCTTGTATCCGTTCCCCACATAGATACACCCCTCACTCACAGACATGCCACCATAGACGGAGGCCCCAGTGTCATACGACCACAATATATCCCCGCTCTTCACGTCCATTGCATATATGGGTCCACTCCGGTGTACGGACCCAGCAAACAAGACACCATTAGCCACGGTTACGGGACCGTTGCACGTTGTGTTCTTAGGGTTAGCCGTGGACCATATGATTCTGCCAGTGCAAGCGTCCATTGCCACCCATGCACCAGCGGTCGTCGTTTTCTTGGACGGTGCAAGAGTGAAGTTCACCTGCCCGCTGTTGACAATGTTGGTGTAGACCCTCCGTCCGTCAGTGGCGGATCCCCACGTCCCCCCTCCGAGGGTGCCACCGGGCCCGGCCTCCTACAAACCAGAGCCATGGTTAGCTATGTTCTTCTAGAAGCTGGTGTGTAGTGCTTACCTAGCGTGCATGTTGATCCGGCGAAGCTAGGATTTTCTTAACTTAGTAATTGTATGAAATTGTAGAGAAAGGTTAGGTAGGTAGGTTTAAGGAATGGTTGATGAAACGTTAGTAATTGTTGATCAAACGACCAAGTATCCAGGACATCTCGACTGTATGTTTCGTACACCGGCGGAGTCAGGATTCTCTTGGGGGGGGGGGTGTTCCAATGGGGTTCGGGGGCCCAAAAAAAAATATTTTGAAGGCTAAGTTCATGGTTATTGTGTCTGTTTAGGATATATATTTAAAAAAAAAATTTAGGGGGCTACAATCTCATCCCCCGCCTCCACCCCTCTCTAGGGCTACTAAAGTACAGTAAAAAAACACAATTTCCAAAATTTCATGGGGCAGTATTATTTCTCCCTGTTTATGGGCAACTGTCCCCTTCTCTATGCTCTTAAATAATTAAATAATGATAGAGATTAATTTTCATGGGGAGCTCTGCATCATGTGGAGCTCCCTTTTTCCACTACCGGGAGCAATTGTGTAGTTATTTGATAACTACACAATTGCTCCCGGTAGGGTAAAAAGGGAGCTCCACATGATGATAATATGGTATACAGGACATTTTAATTTCAAGAGTTCTGGGCAGTTGCCCCCTTGTCCCAATCATATCCGGATAAATAATTATATAATACAGTGTAATGTTTTTAAAAGGAGGGTCGAGGCAGCTACCCATTGTCCTAAGCCATTGTTAAATAATTAAACGATACAACATAATTTTTTTTTTCAATAGTTTGTGGATAGCTCCTCCATGCGGCATGACCATCCCTTATTAAACTATAATTTTTTTCTTCCAATTTTCAAAAGGACTTTGCTACTGAGATCCCCATTAGGGCCGAGACCACAAGGGCCATGCTCTAAGAGCATGGGATTTTAGGTGGGGTCCATTTCACATGACAGGCCCCACCTAAAATTCTTGTGCTCTTAGAGCACGTTCTTGGTGGTCTCGGCCTAAGGGGGTCTTAGAAGCTTTATCCTTTTCAAAAAGTTCACAGCAGGCTCATATCCCATGGGCTGTAGCCATGTCTAATTAAAATATAATTTTTTTCTTCCAAATTTCCAAAAGAGGAGTGCTATGCTAGCTAGGGTTGTCCACGGGACGAGTTCGGATGGGCAACAACGCTTGCTGTTGCGCTGTTGCCCATATGTGTCTTGTAAAATGGGGGCCACTTACTATTCACATGGGGATCACCAAATGATTGATATGGGGCCCATTTTGCAAGACACATATGGGCAACAGCGCAACAGCAAGCGCTATTGCCCATCTGAACTCCCACGGGACAGATTTAGACTAGATCGGGCTATATCCCAATCTGATAACAAATCGAATCCGAGTTTTGTCATATTCTGACTACCCAATTTGAGTTCGCGCCTGATAATTTATATAAGTTTCAAACCCGATCGGTTAATGTTAATTTTTTCAAAAATTTTATTTTAATCATATAAAAAAATCTAAGTTGATCTTTTTTCACTTTAATTAATGTTAATACCTTCAAAATTATTACTCTAAGCATATAAAAATCTTTGTAATATATCTAAATTGATAAAAAAAATATTATTTCCTTTAAATCAATTATATATTAATAAATGTACATAATAATCTCATGATTTTAATCGGATCAGATCACCTTATATCCCGATCCGATTATAATCAGATTTAACATTAGTGATCATATCTATTCGACTAAATCATAAATTGGGTCGGGATCCGTCTAATCAGATTCGGATCTTGATCCGATCCATTAACACCATAGTCTTTTCTATTTTGAGCATCAACCAATCAAGTGTCCTAACTTTTTAAAACGCACAGGATTCTCTCGAGTTTCTCTCGAGTTGAACTCGAGAGAATCCTGTCGAGTTGAACCCCTAGAGGTCACCACGTGTCTCCTTTGACACCCCTTAACCATGGGTAAGGTTCACCCACCCCTAGGGTTCACTAACCCATACTTGGTTTTTTTTTATTTATTAATTATTATTTTTTAAATTAAAAAAAAAATAATTAATAAAAAATAAAAAACCAAGGATGGGTTAGTGAACCCTAGGGGTGGGTGAACCTTACCCATGGTTAAGGGGTGTCAAAGGAGACACGTGGCGACCTCTAGGGGTTCAACTCGAGAGGATTCTCTCGAGTTGAACTCGAGAGGATCCTGAGCCTTTTAAAAAAGTGTGCGCTGTCTCTTAGGCTTGGATGCGAGCATCCTTTAACGTTAAAGCCTACTTTGGAACACTTGATTAGCTGAGACAGTGAGAGTAGGGCTAATATTAGCCTCATACCCCAGTATGCCCTATTAAAATAGGAAAGAGCAAGTGAGAACACAAAGGACGAGACTATACCCACATCGATATAGACTGATATGTACGGATCTCAAAATTTCAAAAATGATTTTAATGAAAATTTGATATCCGTGCATTACAAGCACAGTCTCGGTGTAGTCTTGGTGAGTAAAATCTCAGGGAGGCAAACTTACCGTAGACCAAATGATGTCGCCGGTATCCCGATCCAGAGCCCATGCAAATCCACTTTTCTGAACGGCAGCCACGACATCGCGCTTCGTACCATTAACGAATATGCTCAGCATCATCGGCGCCTCTCCGAAGTCTGCGTCTGGGTTGGGCCCAGGCGGACAGCCTGAGGTGGAAAGATTATTGCAGGCAGAAAACCAAACATCATAGCCCCCAAGCTGGCGGTACCAAGTGATATTCCCGGAGTCCAAGTCAAAGGCAAGCATAGAATCTGAGTGGTTATCTGGCTCCACGCACTGGTCCTGATGAGTAGGGACCGTCTGATTATTTTCCATATCCTGGCATTCACGTATGCGAAGAGGAGCTGAGTATAGATTTCCAGTGGCAATGTAAACGAGGTTCCTGGTCACATCAATGGCTGGGCTGCTTCCCCATATAGCCCCTCCTGCGTATTCTCCTCTTGTGCCATTGTTGTCCGGAACAGTGAATATCCGCCACAAGATGGCACCGGAGCGGATGTCTAGTTTCGACATGCTGCCTCGGAAGGTGCAACATTGCTCAACGCTCAGAGCTTCTTCTACTGAAGACGTCCCAACGTAGAAACCTCTGCAAAAATATAATAAAAACCAAGTTTTTATAGTAGAGAGATGAGTATTGCAAGTCCAGAAGCATAATTCGCAGTCTTTCAAAGACTCAAGGTGGTGGCGGAAACATATCCTCTGTGTTCTTCCCTCTATTCTTCCCTATGGCCATGGGTATTGCAACACCATTTGTTGGCCCCACTTTGCGTTGGAGAAAAAAATTGACTTATTGCGTTTGATGCTAGCCGCCTTCTTCTTCTTCTTCTTCTTCTTCTTATGCTTTCTTTTTTGGTGTAATCCCAAACCTTTCTTCTTCTTCTTCTTCTTCTTCTTCTTCTTCTTTCTTTTTTGGTGTAATCCCAAACCTTTCGAGCAAGAACGAGTCCCTTCGGGTGTCTCACTGACGGACTTATAATTTTCTCTAGGCACTATGGGAGATGCCAGAAAGTGGTCTCGGGCTTCCACTCTTCAATGCACATGTGGCGATATAAAGGGAGAGATCAAAAATGGGGAGAAGTAAAAAACATGGGAGAAAATGAAAATGACTTCTCCCAATTTTATTGCCATGTGGGATGAAGTATGGAAGCCCGAGACCATTGTTTCTGCTTCTGCATCTGCCAAAGGCAATCCCATGCATTTTCGGATTTTTTTGGTATTTCAATTATAAGTTAAACACACAATCACAAGGAACAAACCTAGGTAAATTTTTTTGGTATTTCTACCAAATAGCCAATTTTTTTTCTGAAGGGTTGTTAACCTACTTGTTGCTACCCTTAACTAATGAAACTTGGCAACAAATTAAGGTCTTTCTTAACCCAATTGTTGTCCACTCACATTTGACACTTTTTTTGCTATGTTATTATAGAATTAATCTAGGGATACTCCCATTCTAGCTGATGTGACAATAAAAAGGTTAAAATAAGCCAACCAAAATCTTGGCCCTTATTGATTGGTTATAAACATTTAGGATTAAGGAGTATATTTGAGAGTATAATGGGAAGTACCCATAGATTAACTCGTTATTTTATAGGCCTAGCTTTGAAGAAGGGGCAGCTCGTTTGACCCTTAGATTTTTGAAATAAAATAATAATAATTTAACAATGCATAACTATCAGGCAAAGGGGGGGGGGCACAGCCTCCTAAAAACCAGGGAAATATATCGTCTGTGCACTGTGGCCTTCCCTGTGGCCATGGTGTTTAAAGGCCAAGATCACTGGAAAGTTGTTTACAGTTGTATTGTCCGTACAAGCCAAGTTATCTTAGCCATCAAACACGACTGGCCACAGGGCAAACATATGATATGTTTTCTAAAAAAAGAGATAATATATACCTAAGATATGCCAAAGACATATGAGATGGTCTACGCCCAAAAATATATATAATACATGTAGGATATTACGAGACGCATGAATGAGATGGTCCAAGAGCTTGGTCTTCGATTTTTTTCCGAATTTACACCCAAAATCTTAATTAGACCAAAAATATTTTAAACTCATCTAATATTCTTTCACAAATCTACTGGCATCTACTAACAATTTCAATTGACCATTGCTTGCCCCGTACAAGAAAATCTAGCTCCTCTCCTAGTAGGATCTGTTTTCCAAGGTTATACCAAGATATTTTTTTGGTTAAAGGAGCACAACACCTAACTCAAACACATGGTTAAGACTTATTAATGTACCATAATGATAAATCCACTCAGCCACTCTAAAAGGCTTAGGGTTGTTGATCCTTTAGTGACTTATTTTTAGTGAAAGATATTATTTATCTGAAGTTAATAGGTTACCAAGAGACTCAAAACTAAGTCCACTCCTCAACAGAATACACTCCATTATGGCAACCTGCAGGGAGGTGTTCTGGTTAGGGCCGGTGGCAATGGGCCCAGAATATGGGCGGGCTTACATTTTAGTAATTTTTGAATAAGCTTGATTCGAAACCCGAACTTGGTCCTTTCCCATCCCTTGTAATGATGAACCTAATTATCGATACAAAAATAATACTTGTCCATAATTATTTGGGAAGTGATTTAAATCTTTCCATATTCCTACAGTCGAGAACCGAGCCATTAGATTAAAAATCCAACAGCACTAAATATAATATCAACAGGAGCCCACCATTTGATTCATGTGCACTTTGGCACCATTAGATTTTCAATCTGATGGCTCAGTTCTCGATAGAGTTTTAAATTACTTTCCAAACTATTTTATTAATTTATATAAACTAGCGGAAGGCACGCGCGTTGCACTTGTGTGTACAGTCCGATGCATGAGAGCGACTCGGTGAACCCTAGAGGTGAGTGAATTTTAACCATAGTTAAAGAGTGTCAAAAGGGACACGTGAGGTGCAATTGATGAGAAATGGGTAGTTTGAGGTGAGTGAATGTTAACCATAGTTATAGTGTCAAAAGGTATAGATGAGAAAAGGATAGTTTGGGACTTCGGTAAAACATTAAATCAAGGTTTTGTCTTAAGGATAGTTTGAAAATTTATCAAAAAATAGGCAACGGTTTGAGAAAAGGGTAATTTGGGAATTAAGTAAAACATAAAAGGAATGAATTGTAAGGTTTGTATATAAGGGTAGTTTGGGAATCGAGAAAAAATCAGGCTATGGGTTTATTAAGGTGTGTAGTTTGGGAATTTCCATCATTAAGGGGCTTCTCTCATTACAGTAGAGATGAAAAGTCCAGGCCTCGTGAATATCGAAGAGTGGACTTTTATTTGTTATTTTTTGGGGTTACCATACGAATACAGAAAATGCAATCCTTAATTGTAGCACCAATGGCCCCTAAGTGGTAACAGGATCCGATCCCATGGTTTGTCTGGGGCGAATAATAACGTCGTCAAAAAAAAAAAAGGTTTGACATTTTAATTTTTTTTTAATTATTGGGGGCAATTTACGATTGACACGACATTTCCCTATATATCGAGTGTGGAATAGCAACAGCCATGTTGTGCAGGCATGTCAATGGTTACCTCAATTGTAATGTTTTTTTCCCTGCAACATCTTTTCAGGAATATTTATTATTTAATTCTGTTTTTGTAGCTCATTGGTCTCTGAGTGAAATGTGATAATAATAATGGTCTTCATAGGATATGATTATCTCCTGTAGATCCTAGAAAAATGGTCTCTGGCTCTACATATTATCCGACAATGTGGCAATAAAAAATGATTGAGATATCTAGTGGAAAGAAATAAAAAACATGAAGATAAAATAAAATGACTTCTCCTTATTATCACCACATATCAGATGATGTGTGGGAAACCAAAGCCCATTTTCTGGTGACAATCCCATTCGTCTTTATAGCCCCAATATTACTAAAGATCTGGGCCTCAGATTCTCTCTAGTGATGCTAGAATGGGCTTGTCTGGGGCAACCATAGAATAAGGGACATGTGGTGGTGAAGTAAAAATCATGGGCTCATGATTTTGATTTCTCCACACATAATGAGACATGTGACCATAAGTGTGTGAGAAAAAGGACAAGAGAGATATCAAGTGGGGAGAAGTCAAAATCATAGGGAGAAAATGAAATGACTTCTCCCATTTTTATGCCAATTGTCACACAATGTATGGTAGCTCAAAGCCATTTTTGCCTGCTAGAGAGAATTTGAGGCCAAAGATATGCAGACACATCATTAAAAAAAAGTGTAAGATATAATATTTAAAATTATAAAAAGGATGTGACTTTTCTTAGATATAATAATGTAAGCCTTAGCAACAATAATTTAAGAGGAGTGTTAGCCTACTCTCCCAGGACATTCTCCCGAGCCAATTATTTTTCCATATTTATAGTTGAAGTACATATTTTTTCAGTGATTGTAAGGCTTTAACATTGAAAATGGCTATGTGGTTGGTTGGCTCTGGCTAAAAGTAGATATATAGTGAGAGAAAGAGCATCATTTGACATCATTCTTAATGAAGGGAATAGAGAATTGTTCATTAGAAGTGATAACAAACAGGCCTAAGACTCATGATTTAAAGGCCAATCATCTGCCGACACATACACATCATATAAGAAAAATGCATATTGAAATTTTTTTATGTGAACTGATAATTGGCCATATGTAGCCCAAGGCTGAAGGGGAAGTTATGTGGAATCGGATTTGGTCTGGCTCTCGCCAGACCAAAACTGTGTAGCACTCTCACAAAGCCCCTTCAACTGCTTTTTAACCCAAGTTATGAAATTTTTAACTCCTATAGTTAATATTTTTAAAATACTTTTTTTTTCTACAGATCAAGGTTACATGGTTTAACTTTAAGGGTTGGTGTATCTTAACCACAATTAAAGGGTGTCAAGGGCGACATGTGTTGACTTGTAGGACGGAAGCCAGATGGATTTCGTCTGACAAGGGCCAGATGAAATCCATTTCCCAGTTTCTCTCTTCGTCACTCTCACTGCAAACCAACTTGTGGCCTTTTTCACTGGTTGCACAAAGCTTTTAACAATCAAACCATCTCATTTTTCTCGAGAGGTCATGGGTTGACCCTATGACTAAAACAGGTATTGAAAGAGTCAATATTCACCCACGAAAGCCTTAAATTTAACTAGAAAAATAGTTGAAAAAGTGAGGACACTCATGGCCTCCATAGAGAAAGTGAGGAAGGGAGAAACTAAGGTGTTTCCACTTTTAACATTTAACATTATAGGACATTAGGTCTCCTTAGGCTAGAAAGACCATTGCTACCAACTTTCACTGTTACTAGCAAATCCTGTGTGTTCTTCCCTGTGACCTGGAGTGTTTGAAGGCTAAGATCCTGTCTTATACGTATTGAACTATACATTGTATGGGCTGAACAATTGTAAATTAATGTTCAAAAGATCTTAGCCATCGAACACTGAGGCCACGCGAGGTATGAACACAAACGATTTGTTTCCCTAATACACACTCCAAAATATACTCATAAATAAAAAGAAATCATAAAAAGGAAGGCCTTGACTAACCCATTGTAAGCAGTTCCGGACATGGTGACAATAGATCTGTTATGGTTATCTAGCAAAGTCGACCAAACCAACTTCCCAGTCTTACGTTTAACGGCAATAACAACAGCAGGCCCAAAAATTCCAATAATGAGCAGGGCATCGGCCACTGTTGGGGTGGATCTAGACACCGTGACGTTGACATTAAGAAATAATCCTGTTCCCTTTAGCCCTGTTAGCTTTTCCAGGTTCTTCTTCCACACCAAAGATCCATCCACAGCTTTAACTGCATAGATATATCCGTTCCAGCTAGGGAAATAAAGGGTTCCATCGAAAATTGCTGGTGTTGCAGTTATGTCTCTTCCTGCAAAGAATTCCCACTTCAACCGCAAGTTCGATACAGTAGCTGGGCTGATCTTGGTTTCTCCCTCGGCGTATCTCCTGTTACTCAAATCTCCGCCATGGTTTAACCACTGTGCCCTACCAAGCCACTGAAACATCGCCTTAACATTAACAATATAGAAACTATATATTTTCAGTGAACAAAGAAGCATATATGGGACTAAGAAGAATACCATTGAGAACACTTACATCTAAGTGTGCACTAGCTGTAATAGCAAGTAGACAGAATAACACCCACAGAAGAACAAGGTGTCCATGCTTATTGTGGATTCCAAAAAGCGCCATTTGAAGTTGAAGCTTGGATCCTTTTCACAAAATGGAAGGAGGGGTCTTTATTTATATTAAAGATTTAACTATGAACAGTACTGGAGCAACCAAAAATATACCTTAATAGTCCCGGCAATTTGGAAATGGAGTCAAATCCTCTACTGTGATAACCGGATTTGGCCTTTGACACCCCTTAAACGTGGGTAAGGTTCACCCACCCCTAGGGTTCACCCACCTATTTTTGATTTTTTTTTTAAATATTAATTCTTTTAAAAAAATTAAAAAACTGTTTTAAAAGTTTTTTAATATTAAAAACAGTTTTTTAATTTTAAAAAAGAATTAATATTTTTTTGAAAAAATCAAAAATAGGTGGATGAACCCTAGGGGTGGGTGAACCTTACCCACGGTTAAGGGGTGTCATAGGAGACACATGGTGACCTCTAGGGGTGATAACCGGATTTGCCAAACCCGGTTATCACCGTAGATGATTTGTCTCATTTGGAAATTACATTACAAAGGAAGTGTATTTCTATCAACTAATTTTTTTCCCTATAATTCTCAAAAATATCCTGTCAAACCATATTTTGGATTGCTCCCATTAGCTCTTCAACCTAGTTCTTGTTCATAGTTAATCTCTTTATATTATTAAATGAGTCGATTTACCATTTTTAACAAACCAGTGAGGACCAAGATTTGACTCGGCTTATTTTATCTTTTCAAACACCACATCAACTTTCTAACCTAATAATGGAGTTAAGCGGTTAGGATTAGGGAGTTTAGTGATTTCACGCCAACACGTGCCATTCAGGTTAGGGTTGAGGTTGGCAAAACATGTTTCCATCAAAGGAAAATAGTTAACGTACCTGTGGTTCCCATTTTATAATGAAATGTCCCGTCCTCATTGGTCTATGCCCCAATTTTAAATACTTACCTACTATGGTTAACATTTCACTCAGCCATAAGGTTAAGCAATTCAACCCCAACCTGAATGGCCGGCGTTGGTGTGGCATCAGTTACTTGTTTTGCAACTGTAGAAGCCTTCTATAGCTGATTATAACTTCTAGTCCTTGCATACACGCCAGGTGTCCTGATATAACTTGCTTCTAAGACGGTTATTATCATCGTTATCAGATCAGATCAGATCATTGATGGTAGACCTCTTTTTAGATAGAACCGCACCCGGCTTTAATTTAATTAAAGGAGAAAATACATTTACACCCCCGAGGTTTGACGAAAATACACATAGACCCTTTCAGTTTTCAGAAAATACATTAGGTGCCCTTATTTTTTAAAATAATAATACTTACACATCTTCAATACATTAGGTACTCTTATTTTTTAAAATAATAATACTTACACATCTTCTATCAATTGACTGTTAGCCAACTTAATAAATTGTATAGATTTTCAAAATTACCCTTTCAATTTTCAAAAAATACATTAGACTTCATTACTCACTTTTTCGGTGCCAAATCCTCTACAGACACCCTTTGAGGTCGTCATGTGTCCCTTTTGACACCCCTTAACCGTGGTTAAGATTCACCCACCCATCCTTGTTTTTTTTTTTTAAATATTATTTTTTTTAAAAATAAAAAAATTATTTTTAATATTAAAAAACTCTCAAAACAGTTTTTAATTTTAAAAAAAGAAATAATATATATAAAAAAAACAAGAATGAGTGAGTGAATCTTAACCATGGTTAATAAGTGTCAAAAGGGACACGTGGCAACCTCAAGTGATGATACCGTAGAGGATTTGACACTTAGAAAGACAGTAAGGAAGATTAATGTAGTTTTTGAAAATTGAAGGGATAATTTTGAAAGTTTATATACTTTATCTGAGTTGACTAATGGTCAATAAATAGAAGGGGTGTAAGTGTAATTATTTTAAAAAATAAGGATACCTAATGTATTTTCTGAAAACTGAAAGGGTCTTTGTGTATTTTCATTAAACTTAGGGAGTGTAAATGTATTTTCTCATTAATTAAACTAAAACACGTATGATGTAAGCAAGTAGACTTTTTTTTCACCAAAACAAAAAAGCAAGTAGACTTTTTATTAATTTTTACAACTTGAAAGTCAAAGTCCATGTATATAACGTCAGGAGAGGAAGATGAGAAGTGGACGTCCTCTCTACTTCACCAAAATGTTGGCCTCCTGATCAACCACCGTACCATAAGGCAGGGAAGAGGGATTCTTCCCAACCTATATAACCTATAATATTGTCCAAAAACAGTTCTATAAGAGGAACTCGCACCTTGCAATTAAACGTTGGATCACGCGTGCTGTTAAGAAGATTTCAAAGCAAAAGAAATGAAATAAAAATTATAACTAAATATTAGAATTGGTCCATTATGCTTCATTTTTATTCTATAGAAGTATAAATTATAAAATATGCTAATCTAATTATTGGATTAATATCAAAATATTAGTAAAGTAATGTGTTTATTTACTCAGTGAATATTTCAACGGCATGATTGCGTGCTTACGCATCCAATCTAGCAAGAAACAACGACTTTGCGTTATGTCTCTTCTGGCTAAGAATTTCCACGGCCTTAGCCAGTGTCGCACCATTAATCAGAGTACGGAGGCTCAACACCTTGGTGACTATCATTTTGGTTTCTCTTTTGTCTCAAAACTGGACATATATGGATCGGAGCCAAAACACCCATTTAGTTTGTTTTTTAATACACAAATGTCATAACCAAACACCCCTTAGCTTGTTTTTTGATGCACAAACATGGTAACCAAACACTCCTCAGTTTATTTTTTGATGCGGAATTTAGAAAAGAGTAATTAACTATTTATTTATTTAATTTTTTTTCCAATTTTGTTGGAATTTAGAAACAATAATTAGATGAGTTCAGATGGGCAACAGGCCACGCCATTGCCCGTCAATGTCTTTAAAAATGTGGGCCCCAAATTCAACAAAGGTGGGTCCACATCAACTGAATGTGTTGTATCATGTATGCATACAACACATTCAGGATGGGCCAGGCTGAAAGATTTCCAAGCAGGCAAACTTCTATCCGGGCTTGGGCTTTATTGGTGGCGAATTTTGGATAAGAGGTTGGACACCAACTAGGACAACATGGAAATGCCACTTTTTTGCACAAAAATGCAGAGATATTAATCAGTATGATGTAGCAATAGCAAGAGTGCCATGGCTAGGACAGGCTACCTTATGGGCTTGGAATTATTACCTCAATACTTCTTGGCTGAAATTGGCAAGGACTTTGGCGTCTTGGAGGGTTGGTGCCCTAGAATACTTTGGTGTCCTAGAGGGCTATTCTGTGCACAAAGGTCTTCAAGCCTGGAGTACTCTCAGCGTTCGTTAGGGAGACCCTTGACAGAGCAATTAAAGCCTAGTGTGGATTTGGCCACATAGGGAGTTGGACGACGGATGATCAAAATGGCCTAATGACCAACGACCAGAGAGGTCTAGTTGACCTGTCTCTTTAGAGGTAGCATGTGGTTTGGTTGGCACAAAATAGGCCGGTTAGCTGGAGTTGATGCCCTCATGAAGGGCTGGAGTCCTTAGGCTTTGGACAATTGAGGTGCGGATGGATAACGGTTTGAGGAAGGATGAGCAACAATGGCCTCACGGGCGGAGCCAGGATATTATTGTAGGGGGCATACAATAATTGATCTGAACGTGTGTCATGTCGGTGAATTTGTAGAGAATAATTACGCATATTTTATAGGGGTTGGGGGATTTGACAACTAAATTTATAGGTTATTTTATCCAAGTTCATATCCTACTTGTATTGTTTCTCATTTTTTTACGGGGTAGTTGTCCCCATACCCTATGGCTAACGTAGGGGCAGAGCCAAGAATTTTGAGGGTATGGAATTTGGGGGTTCGGGAGCGTAGCTCCCGAGAAAAAAAATTTTGGGGTAGTTTTTTTATTTTGAGAATTTCTTTTTCCCAGTAATGCCTTTGAGGTCGCCATGTGTCCCTATTAATACCCCTTAATTGTGGTTAAGATTCACCCACCTATCCTTGGTTTTAAAACAAAATATCAAATTTCTTTTTGAACCCTAGTTTAAAATTCACTAACTCCTAAGGTTAAAATTATTTAAATATTTTTTTCTAAAAACCAAGGATAGTAGGTGAACCCTGAGATTGAGTGAATTTTAACCATAATTAAGGTGTGTCAATAAGGATATGTGGCAACCTTAAGGGCATAAGAGGACTCCATTGGGGGGCTCACTATATATATGACAAAAAAATTGGGGGGGGGGGGGGGACTATATGATATATGACAAAAAAATTTGGGGGTGAGGCAAGTATATTAAATTTTTTTTTTTTTTAATTGAAGGGCCACTATTCATTCGAGTGCAAGTAAGGATTTACAAAAAATTTGGGGGGGCCTGGCTCCGCCCTTGGGCTAACGCATGCGGGTAACTGAGAACCAAATGTTTTTTTGGTGAAATGTTATCATGTAACTAACACATACTAAACTCACACACACTACTAGACCTAAGATAACCGCAAAGGTGCCATAAGGTTAAGTTCAAGCAACCACTCCAAAATTCCCAATTCGGATGGGGTAGATTAGGGTTAGCATTCCTCTTTCAATATATTAAGTAGTAATGTATCCATGCAAAATAATGGATCACATATGTAACAGAGAAAAGTGCCTGGCCCATTACATTTAAAGCCCACAAAAGTATTCTTATTATTAATGAGCGGCCTTTTGCCTTCCATGTGAAAACACTACGGTCTCTTACTTTTGTCTACTACTTCCCGTGGATAAGCTCTCCACAATGCAGAAAGCCGAGATTGAAGTTGCAGGAGTTCAAGTAGGCTTGAATTTGGCAGACCCATTGTGTATCCATTCCCAAGGTAGATGCACCCATAACTCACCAACATGCCGCCACACACGGTGGCACTAGTGTCATATGACCATAGAATTTTCCTGGGCTCAACGTCCATCGCATGGCTAGGACCATGAGGAACCACAAACCCAGCAAAGAGTACACCATTAGTATTTTGCTGGTTTTCGCATCCATTGCCACTCATGCTCCACCCGTTTGTATTTTGCTGAGACAATGCAAGTGTAAAGCTCATCGCTCGCTGTTTGTGTACATCCTTCTCCTATTTTTTGATGCTCTCCAAGTCTATCTTGTTCAAAATAAAGACACAAATCAAATCAAACACACGTGTGGGCTACGTCAATGGAGAGGTTCATCTTCTTCACTAATCATAAGCAAATGTTACAAAGATTCCCATCTTTGTAACAAAATATATACTAGGAGACCTGGGAAATAACAGTATTGGAGTCAACTCAAACTAAATACAAGACGCATCTACACAACAATTACGTGGTAAATTGTCAACAAGCTTTTACCTCACTCGACTATGGATGCCTATCCTCTAGCTCATATGGCGAAGGTTTGCTTCTTATTTGAGTTAGGTCTTGTGATGAGTTCATAGAGGGCATTTTCTAATAGATTAGTAGTAGATTCTCTTGGGATGTATACGTTTGACAAGAAAGTGAGGGAAATGAAAAAAAAAAAAGTGTGTTTTCTTGCACTTTTCTTGCGTTTGGTTTACAAGAAGCACAATTTCATTTTCTTGCACTTTCCCAAAAATAACAAATTTTCTTCCAAAACCTTTATCTATCTTTTGATGGTTGTTTTGCAAGAAAATTTAAGTATTTTTTCTTTTCTTTTACTTTATTTTATTTTCTTTCACCCACTTTCTCGCCAACCGAACACACCCTTGATGATTTGATCGATGACCCAACTCACACTGTCCCATTATCCTAATGGAACAGCCCAAAACGACAATAACTAGACATGCAATTCAAGTTGAGCCGAACTTGGCTTACACATGCTTGACCGAGCTCGAATGTGGCTTGAGTTCAAACTTGATTTAAGTCAAGTGGAGCTCGGTTAGCTCCAGCTTGATTGCAGGTTATTTTGGTCCATCTCACATGATTTTAGCAAAAACAAGTATTATTAAATAATAATACTAGAAACTACGCAAAGTCAATCAATTCATACCAAAAATTAATGAGGATAATTCTTTACTCCAGAAGAATAGAGTTGCAGTTATGCTGTTAGAGTTTTTGCTTTTAACATATTAACTTTCTTTCTTTTGCTATTATTATCTTCTAATCTTAATCTTATTTGTTATAAGTTAATTATAACAACATTGTCAAAACATTAATGTTTCAAGTCGAATTGCATTAAGAAGATTAATGGGTTTGAGGTATGAGCTAAGTAACTAGAGCGTAGAGCAGGAGCGAGAGCGAGAACATCAAATTTTAATTTAGGATAGGGTCGGGAGCGCTTCCAGAGTGCCAATATATATACATAAAATATATATTGATGTTCTTGAAAATTACTTGTAGATGTAAATATATCTTTTTTAGTTTTTAAAACTCTAAGAGAAAATTGATAAAGTCTTTCATAATTCAAATTTTTTATCACAACAAACAAGATGACTATTGAATTATTAAATGTATCATTCTAAATTCAATTACAAGATCATTAATAATTAACAAATCTTATATGAATCTTATACATTACAAAGAAAAATGACAAAATGCACTTCATTTCATATGAAAAATTAGGATAAAAATAAAATTTTATTCAAAAATCGCACCTTTATGTGAGAGCGAGGTTTACAAAAGTTAAAATCGAGCTTCCGATGGGAAAGCAAAGTTTGAGAGAGGGCAAGGTTTCAGAGCGGGAGCGAGATTTGAGAGCGAGAGCGGGTAGTAGGTTAGGAGGTTTGGGTTACTAAGGGTATGAGTCTTGCACCCACCCCAACCCCCTTTTTGGGGGTAATGGGTCCATTTCATAACATTCATTGTTGTTGCCTTCCAATTGAGTTGAGCCGAGCCGAGCCGAGCCGATCCGAGCCGGGCCGAGCTATTCATTTTGCTTGTGTTTGGTTTGATTAACGAACAGTTCAATGACTTAGTTCAGCTCGACGAGTTCAAATCCCCAACTCAATCTTGCCTCATTTCAATACGAATCGAGCCGGCCCGGGAGCTGGCTCGGCTCATTCACAGCCTTAGTTCCAATTAAACAACCCAATTGGAAACCTAAAAGAACACCCGATTTCAGGATCTACTATATCCATAAACCATAATCCAAATTGGAAAACCTAAAAGAACACCCGACTTGAGGATCTATATCCATAAACCATAATCCATGGTGTTGGAACCGCCATTTTATCAAATCTGGTAGACCCAAACGAACGATCTTGGGCGACTTCAACCGGAAGCTTGATCAAGGTACGCCTTCTTTCTATCTCTTTGATGGAAATTGAAGATGGAATTGGTTTCTCTCTCATTTTCTCTTTGTTCTGTTTTTCTCTGACTTTAATGTTCGAATTTTCTGTTTGTGTTGTGGATTGTAGATCTCATAGGAACTAAAATTTGTTTGGATCTCTCACATGATTCCATGCTTCTTTCTTTATAGGAATTTTGTTTGTTCTAATCCTTTTAGCTTTTGTTGTTGGTTGAATTGATGGAATTCTGCTTTTCTAGGGTTTTCTTCAGATTTATGTATATGGGTTAGTTCAAGGGTTTTGGGAAGAGTTGATGCTCTTCATTCATTTCATTAATCCATACCCTGTAAAGCGACTTCATCTTTACAAAAAGACTCTTTACTGTATGTCTCTCTTGATATAGCTGGTAGGGGTTTTACCAAATCTCACATCATAACCACCAAAGAAGGCAGATTAATTGGTTGATTTAATTATGAATCCCAAATTTAGTTGATTTTTTATTTTCCATTTTTGATGTTTTTTTTCTCTTGTAGAACTAAACTTGAACTGAATCAACATTTGATGCAGGAACCAATTTTTTTATGCAGAGGGAATTCCTACTTTTAGAGTTAGTCAAATTAGGAAATTTTTTTTTTGGGGGATCAATAAGACATTTATTAATCAAAGAAGAGATACTAGAAAAGGTTTGCAAGAATGTAAACCCGAAAGTAACACAAGAAGATACAAACCAAGCAAAAGGGAAAAACCAAAACAGCATAATGGTCCTGTGTATTCAGGGCCACTCCAAGATGGATTTCAAATCTTCTTCCTCGTGACGAATGCTTGCCCATTCAGCCATTCTAAGACCAATAAGCGTGTGTGTGAGTGGTGGAGTGCAATCATACCATGGATCCTATCAGAACTCTGCAGTTAATGGAGCAGCAATGATGAGAGTGATGGTACTACAGTTTTTATTGGGGTTCATTCCCAATAATTTATATCCATGTCCAAGCCACGCTGATCCTTAAAATCATGTAACTTTAAGGGAGTTTCTCTCTCCATAGGAAAAATCTGCTTCCTACTCTGTGAGTGCGATCATAGCATAACTAACGCACAGGATACCGATAGAACACATCTAAGCATGCTTGAGATAGAGTAGTAATAGGGAGAGTGACCTCTGGGAATGGGTTGAATTTTACCCTTTTTATTCTCCTTATTTCCTGAAAATCATATGAACAATCAGTAAAAGCTTAATCAGGATGCCTTGAGTTTGATTTATTTGAAGAAGAGAGTCACTGACATACCTAGGGCTTAGGTGTCCTACATACCCATAATTCAAGTAAAAAAATGTTTCTGGTACATGTGATAATTAGATGTCCTAACCCACTTTGTTTGGAGTCCTTAGATTGAAGGAGATCATGGAGTATTGGCAACCAAAGGAAGATGAGGTCATGGAGAAGGATCTAATCAGTGAACTGCCTGACAGCATTCTTGGTTCCATTATGTCATGTCTGACAATAAGAGACGCAGCAAGGACCAGCCTCCTCTCAAGAAGATGGAGGTACCTCTGGACAACATTGATCTTCTGCCTTAAGTTTGATGAAGATAATATGTTTGGAAGAAGGGAGCATTTAGAGACCAATCAGAATGAACTTGCTCCGGAGGACCTAATTATTGCATGGAGAAGAACACATAAATTTGTAAGTTCAGTCCACCAATGCTTGCTGCAGATTCACCCCGATTGTAATGTTAAAAGGTTCCAGATTCGGTTTAGATTTTACGGCAACACGTATATTGGTCATCTTGATGAATGGATTGAGTTTTCAATTTCACAAGGAATTAAAGAGCTTGAGCTTGATTTGTCCCCACTAGGATTTGTTGACATCCCATCAAAAGTTTATAATTTCCCTTGTGATCTTTTTCTCAGTCAGTCCTCCTTAGAATGTTTGTGTTTGAAATCTTGTACCCTCATGCCCGTTCATCCCAGTTTTGTTGGTTTCAATTCCATTACAACCCTTGAGCTGGAAGACGTAGACCTCCTAGCCGAAGAACACATCAAGAATCTTTTAACTAATTGTTCTCTCTTAAAGCTTCTGAGTTTGGTGAAATGTCAAAAATTGGTTCATTTAAAGATTGGTCACACATCCCTCCAATTGAAGCTCTTGATAGTGAAATACTGTTCAGCCTTGAAGATGATCGAAATCTGTAATACAAATCTTGCAACATTTGTATACCTTGGACCCGTGATATGCTTCGTGTTTGAGAAAGTTCCAAAGCTGGTAACTGTATGCATTTCGATTATGAGCCTCGGTGATGGCATTGCCGATATTCTCACATGGCTTCACAGCGATGTTCCGCAGGTTGAGAATCTGGTCCTAGGTTTGAATACTAAGGTAATTACCTTTATCACTAATGGTGTGCATCTCTGATATTTATTTATTTATTTTAAAACTCTATCTTGTTTGGTGTTTTTCAGGGATTTTTTATGCCAGAAAGGTTACCCACACTTGCTAATCTTAAACAATTAGAAGTTGGGTTGCCACAACAAGAAGATGTCCTTTTGCTGACCACCCTTATCAAGTCTTGCCCTTTGCTAGAAAACTTCCAGTTGCATGTGAGTCGTTTTAATCTGTAATAGCAAATATTGAAATTGATGTTTATATGGTGGAATGATGCAGTTAGATGATACCCTAGTGGCATAATCAACTGATGCCCACCACATTAGTGTTGCAACCCAAAAAACATACTATTTGGGTGATCTAGTTCTAACTATATGATTTTTTTTGTTTAAAGGTAAACACAACACACACACATAAGCCAACACACTCACACACACATGGACCAACAGAAGGCTAAGGCCCAATACATCTTACCAAAAGGGGCTGACTCTCGGTAAGAGGGAGGAATTGAGAACCTTCATTTGGATAGTTAAGAAATATATGGTCAATAGTCCACAAAGAATTGGCCCAGCCAAGACTGTCCCACCAATTGAACAGTTTGTATTAGTTATAACTTTTTGAACCACCCCAAAAATTATTCTATCTTTTGTGTTCCAAGGGAGATGGTATTTTATGTACATGAAGGGTAAAGCTTTATTCCCTGATGCTATACCGTAGACATGACCCACTTATGAGCTGATCGTAATCACTCAATCAGTGAGATCACATTATGCATAGCGGATAGCTCAGAAATTTTGGAACTAGAAATTCCTAGGCTTATAAACTCTGGAGTGGATTAGATTCATTTCAGGCCACTAAACCAACTTTTAGTTTTCCCAATTTTCAATGCTTTTCAGTTTTCACCCTTCTATGTTACGGCTGATCAAATTTCTGGCAACGCCCATTCTGGAGGGCCATTAATTGAACTATCCTTAAACAATGTATAAGTGGGTTAGGTGTACATAGTAATGCAAGAAATACGGAATCCAGTACACATAATTTACATCTTGAAATTTTTTCTAGAGACATTGAGAGTTATATATATTTATATATAAAACATTTTAATTACAGAAATAATTAAGACTAATGTGTTATCTTTGGCTGACAGTGTTGCAATTGCTTGATCATATATTTATTGGATTGTTGGCATTTTCATATCACTAGTCTATGAATATCAATCTTTCTGTTTGAGCATCACTGCAGCTATATCCAAACAGAACTCTCCAAGTTCAACCAAAAGAAATAAGGAAGCCTCCAAAATGCCCTCATAATCATCTCAAGACAGTTGTGATAAAAGGATTTTGTGGCAGTTGGAACGAGATTGAGTTTGTGACTTGTCTCCTCAACAATGCAATTGCTCTTGAGACGATGAAGATTCACTTTGGAAACTCATACCATGGTTGTGATGGCAAGCAGAATAGCTGTGAAGCTAGCCGTAGCACATGGCCCATGTCTGTAAGAGAGAAAATATGTCGGCAGCTACAAGAAGAAGCCTGTCATGTCAAATTAGTGATTTTATAATTCCTATTTACTGGTGAGGATAATTGCTTAAACTCTTGATACATATTAATCTGATAGTGGCAGTAACTGGGGGCACGATTTTCGATTTCTTTGTTTTCGAAACTTGTATTTGTGCAAAAATTGAAGGAATGGTTCGACCTTTGTGCCATACCTGACCTTATATTGGTCTCCGTCCCCTTTGACAACATAATGCCCTAATTAACAACTTGGAAACAGGAAAGAAGGTAGTTGGAAAGAGCTAACTTTTCCTTGCTGGGTTGGGGTTGATCCCCTGAAATGGTATAGTTCTTACGCGAGTGTTGGCAGCTCAGGTTTATGATGGATTGTGAAGGGCATTAATTTCTAAAAACTGAATCATTCTATTGTGCATTACAGAGTTAGGGCCACTAGAACTTCAATTCACCTGCCCTTAGCATAGTTCTTAATTCTCACCCGGGGGGGGGGGGGGGGGGGGGGGGGGGGGCGCGGGGGGCGCGACTTAGTGTTAGTGGGTGTATGGGTCACAGTAGGGACTAGGGGTGTATTCAATCTGGGGCTTGAAAAGCTCGGCTTGAATTGCATGGCTTGGCTTAGGTTCGAATTGATTCAAGCTTGAAGTCCAAGTTTCCTAGAGTAAACTTAGAAAAATCCCTCCTCAATATGTGCTGATTCAAGCAATCTAAAAACTCACAAAGGAACTCAAAAGGCAAAAGTTAATTCTCATTCAATAATTTAAAAGTCTCTAACAATGTTCCAATAGCAACTATTTATAATTTTTTTTTTAAATTAGCAACTAATATGAACCCTACATTTAAAATAATTTAAGCATAATTATAAAATACATAATACACCCGTAATTTTCCTCACTAATCTTACCTCCAAAATTAAACTCGATTTTGATATCCAAAACAATAAAATCTTAAAAAAGTTTTGTGAAATAGTTATTATAAATATCAAAAATTCATTTGTAGCACATCTGATTGATTCTCGACCTGATATTTGAGTACAAAGTTATAAATTTTTGAACATTGATTGTCAATATATAGAATTTGAAAAATAATGACCTCTTTACCTAACATCCGTTCATCATGTATTTATTTGGATTTACGTTGTATCACTTGGGCTCAATATCTCCTTGACCAAGCCCGGCCCATTGACAGCCCCTAGCCCAGCCCATTGACAGCCCTAAGTATAATCAACTAGGTTTGTGGATATCCCAATAGTATAATTTACATTTTTTCCAGTTAAACAATAGTATAATTTACTAAAGCTCCAAATGCCAAGCCAGTCGGGGGCTCTATATCTAACACCAATACACACTCAATATGCAACTTAGGGAGCTGATAAGTCTTTACAAAGGTAGAGCAAATGAAAAAAAAAAAATTGACAAAAAATGAACAAATGAAATAAGAGGCTCCTTTTTAAGCCAAGCTAAGCTGAATTTGAGCTGTGTTTGAACATGCTCGAGTTCGGCTTGAGCTTGGCTTGGCTCAAGCTTGTTTCAAATTTCAGGATTTTTTGATCAATTTCACATGATTTTAATAAAATCATTATAAATAAATTAGAATTCAAGAGTTACACTAAATTAATCTAATCAAACACAATCATATTTGAGAATGGTCCACATTCAAGAAGTAAAAGAGTTAGGGTTTTTCCATTTAACTCCTCAATTTTATTTTGTTATTATTACTACATAAACTTATTTATTATAAGTTATAAAGTAATTTTACATATTAGTATAAACAATATTCCCAAAGATTATATATATATATAGAATCGAGCCCTAAACGAATTATGCCAAGCAGAATCAAATAGAGTCTGGCTCAAGCTTGGTTTGTTTAAAAATTTGTGCTCAAATAAAAGCTTGGCTTTAATTGTTTGAGACTGAAATGTCAATTTAAGCTTAGCTACTTTCTCGTGTGTGTGTGTGCGTGGGAAGGAGAATTCTGTATAATGTTGATATTATTCTTGGTCTTATTCAAAAAATTGATCTAGTCGCAAAAAAAATGCAATGATAAACAAGTTGAGATAATTGCACTATATAAAGCTATATTGTCGGGGTCTGCCGAACCTCAACTTACCTTCAGATAAAAAAAAAAAAAAAACTAAATTAACCTAAACTGAAGATGCAAAGACAAATAATAAAAGTTCTTAATATGGGGGATCAATGGCCCTGTGGCAACTTATTAAGGTGGCTTTTGGTAACTCTAAATAATAAGAGCTTATTTGGGTTTTAGAGCTTATTTGAGTTTTAGAATGTTTGATAACAGACTTATTAGACCTCTAGAAACTTTAAAAGTAGAGGAAAAACCTTTAAACAAATAAATAGCACGGGGTAACTTATTTTTTGGGTCTAAAACTTTAGAGCTTATTCTTTAAAGTTTATTTTTAAGAGCTTATTATATGTGAGTAGAGTTTCCAAACACAACTAATTTAAGCCAAGCTAAGCTGAATTTGAGCTGTGTTTGAACATGCTCGAGTTCGGCTTGAGCTTGGCTTGGCTCAAGCTTGTTTCAAATTTCAGGATTTTTTGATCAATTTCACATGATTTTAATAAAATCATTATAAATAAATTAGAATTCAAGAGTTACACTAAATTAATCTAATCAAACACAATCATATTTGAGAACGGTCCACATTCAAGAAGTAAAAGAGTTAGGGTTTTTCCATTTAACTTCTCAATTTTATTTTGTTATTATTACTACATAAACTTATTTATTATAAGTTATAAAGTAATTTTACAAATTAGTATAAACAATATTCCCAAAGATTTTATATATATATATATATATATATATATATATATATATATATATATATATATATATAGAATTGAGCCCTAAACGAATTGTGCCAAGTAGAATCAAATAGAGTCTGGCTCAAGCTTGGCTTGTTTAAAAATTTGTGCTCAAATAAAAGCTTGGCTTTAATTGTTCGAGACTGAAATGTCAATTTAAGCTTAGCTACTTTCTCGTGTGTGTGTGTGCGCACGGGAAGGAGAATTCTATATAATGTTGACATTATTCTTGGTCTTATTCAAAAAATTGATCTAGTCGCAAAAAAAAATGCAATGATAAACAAGTTGAGATAATTGCACCATATAAATCTATATTGTCGGGGTCTGCCTAACCTCAACTTACCTTCCGATAAAAACAAAAAAAAAAAAAAACTAAATTAACCTAAACTGAAGATGCAAAGACAAATAATAAAAGTTCTTAATATGGGGGATCAATGGCCCTGTGGCAGCCAAGCTAAGCTGAATTTGAGCTGTGTTTGAACATGCTCGAGTTCGGTTTGAGCTTGGCTTGGCTCAAGCTTGTTTCAAATTTCAGGATTTTTTGATCAATTTCACATTATTTTAATAAAATCATTATAAATAAATTAGAATTCAAGAGTTACACTAAATTAATCTAATCAAACACAATCATGTTTGAGAATGGTCCACATTCAAGAAGTAAAAGAGTTAGGGTTTTTCCATTTAACTTCTCAATTTTATTTTGTTATTATTACTACATAAACTTATTTATTATAAGTTATAAAGTAATTTTAGATATTAGTATAAACAATATTCCCAAAGATTTTATATATCTATATATATAGAATCTAGCCCTAAACGAATTGTGCCAAGCAGAATCAAATAGAGTCTGGCTCAAGCTTGGTTTGTTTAAAAATTTGTGCTCAAATAAAAGCTTGGCTTTAATTGTTCGAGACTGAAATGTCAATTTAAGCTTAGCTACTTTCTCGTGTGTGTGTGTGCGCGGGAAGGAGAATTTTGTATAATGTCAACATTATTCTTGGTCTTATTCAAAAAATTGATCTAGTCGCAAAAAAAATGCAATGATAAACAAGTTGAGATAATTGCACTATATAAAGCTATATTGTCGGGGTCTGCCTAACCTCAACTTACCTTCCGGTAAAAAAAAAAAAAAAAAAAAACTAAATTAAACTAAACTGAAGAAGCAAAGACACATAATAAAAGTTCTTAATATGGGGGATCAATGGCCCTGTGGCAACGTATTAAGGTGCTGCATAGACTATAGTACGCTTAATAAATTTTGGGAAGCTTAAAGAAAATAATTTTCAAATTAAATGCCAAAGCAGCATAGAATATGCCTTTATTTTTTCAATTCGCCCCACAGCATCTAGAAGGATAATAGAAGATGTTAAATCACGATGTATAACTTGCGATTCAGCATCATGCATGAATGAGAGCCTATAGCAATTTTGATTCTAATTGCCCAAGAAAGTTGTTGGGCCCGTACTGTGAAACAAGATAAAGGTTAAATCTAATGATATATAGAGAGGGTTTGTGTGTGTGTGTGTGTTGGGGGTGGGGGGGGGGGGGGGTGGCAAAATCACATGGCTACCAAAATCTAGGGTTGTCATATGTGGATAATTATTTGAATAGATCTCAGGCAGGGTGAATATAAATAGTACTTTTATAATCCGTTTATAATTGGATACACGATATTGATATATTCGATTCAAAAAATATCTGATCAATAATATAATATATACTTACAGGTGGCACATGCAATGCACGTGAGAGCGAGGAGAAGGAGTTAACCACTGTTAATAGGAGTTAAAAGGGACACGTGTTAACCCACAGGTGCGATTGAACTCTCCCCGAGTTCAATCACGATTGATTGTGATTCTATTATTTAAATAGATAGATGAGGATAGTTTGGGAATTAAAGTAAAACATTAAATTAAAATTTTGTTTTATATAAGAGTAGTTTAAGAATTTTAGAAAATTCAGGTGTCTCCCATTATATATAATAGTAAAGATATATATATATATATATATATATATATATATATATATATATATATATATAAATTGTTATTTTTAATATAAATAAGGAATAAATTAGTAATTTATTTTTTAAGAATATATATATACAGGGGCGGAGGCAAACTTCTTATAGGGGACTAATAATGTTATTAATTATTATTAATGAGTTTGTAAAGAATGATTAGATAGGTACGAAATATTCTTGGTCCAATGGTTGGGGGGGGTTTAGTGGCGTAGGCTACCTTTTTTTTTTTTTTGACAAGTTTGTTGGTCATTTCGCCTGATTGTATTAATTTGTAAAGATTTTTTTAAAAAATAAAAATTAGGGTACTCGATTCCCCTTGCCCTGCCCTCTTAAATTAAATAATATAGTATAAAATTAACTTTAACCCAATCTTAAATTTAAATTTGATGCTCTCACACGTGCTCTGCGCCCTAGTTATAACTTAGGTTTGTGAACAACTTAAACGAGCATAATCCCACAGGCCACAATTAATGATTTCAAAACCACTTGTACGTAATAATGTATTAAATAAGAGCACACATATTTCACGGCCACTTTAATACATTTGGAAGAACAAATCACCGCTATCCATGTATGAAACAAGATAAAAACGTGCCTCTCCATTTTCAACTTGGGAATGATGCACGCACCCAATGCGTTAATATATCTACATATATATATATATGAGATAGAGTTGGGAGAATTTTTATCAACCCAATTACATTTCAAGTTCCTTTAGTTGCCACAGTGAAATTGCGTGAAAGGGATGAGGGAACAGTCGCCTAGAAGCAACTAGTTTTCGAGAAACACATTCCATGGTTGGTCGAGATTGAGGATTGGAGCGCAAGCACGCGAGTGCCAGCATCACTGCAGAAACCACATCCTGAGCAACCAGTTGATCTGCCGGAGGTGGGAGACGTGGGTCTAACACATCATTTAGCTTTATAGCTTTTAGAACAGATGAAGATGATGATAATGAGGAGAGTAGTTCTCTTGGATGCCTCCCCATTAGTGTTTCTAATGTCATCACCCCAAAGCTATACACATCGTTCTTTTCGGTCACAATCATGGAATAAGCGAGCTCTACACATACACAAGCATTCCCTCACATACCAAAAATATCATAATAGTAACAACAAAAATAATAACCAATTAATTGATATTTGTAGAAGCATAAGCAAGAACAAAGGTGAGGGTATCCAAAGCATACCTGGAGCAATATATCCATATGTGCCAACAAGAATAGTCCGATTGGATGAATCGGGATCTAGTAATCTAGCGGTGCCAAAGTCGGAAACACAGGCTTTGAGTTCTGAATCCAACAAGACATTGTTGCTTGAAATGTCTCGGTGAATTATGGGTGGGGTGCAATCATGATGCATGTAACATAAAGCATGGGCCACTGCTTTAATGATGTTCACCCTCTTAATCCAATCCAATTCAACAGCTTCTATCTCATTGTTTAAGATACAAAATAAGCTTCCCCTTTCCATATATTCGTAAACCAGGAACATACATCTCTGGTGAGAACAAAACCCATGAAGTTTCACAATATTCCGATGACGTATTTCTGTTAATACGCTTATCTCATTCCTAAAACTTTTCAGGTAAGCTGGATTTTCACCTTCTAAACCATGAAGTTTCTTCAATGCAACTATTTTGCCCGTAGGCAGCTCTGCTCTGTAAACACTACCATAACCTCCAGTTCCAATGCAATATTTGATGTCAAAATTCTCCGTTGCTTTAATGATGTCTTCGTATGCAATCCTCCCATCATAGTTCCATATAGAAAATAGATCCCCGTTTTTCCTTGTTTCTTCGTCGATTTGGATTTTGGTCATTTTGCGTCGAGAGATGAGGAGAAAACAAACACATGCTAGAAACATGGTGCCACAAAGAGAAACAGTAATAGAGATCACGATTTTGTGCCCTTTCTTTGTTCTGCCAGTGGATGTAGGAGATGCAACATCGGCTGCAGGAGATGGAAAAATGGCTGTAGGAACAATAACTGCAGGAGATGCAACAATAACTGGAGGAGATGGAACAATGGCTGCAGGAGATGGAACAATGGCTACAGGAGATGGAAACCCTTTGAATCCACCACATAAACCTTTGTTGTTGCTAAAATATCCAAAGGACAGGCTTTGAGGTATAGGACCCTTCAGATCATTGTATGACAAATCAAGAGATTGCAATTTGGTTAACATGCCGAGCTCAGATGGAATGCTTCCATTCAAATGATTGTTGTTCAAGATCAGATATTTTAAACTGGAGCAATTCCCAAGTTCCCCCGGGATAGGTCCACTCAGGTTGTTTCTCGAGAGGTCTAGATTTACTAGATTGGACAGTCTTCCAGTTTCAAGTGGTACCTTTCCAGAAAGTTGATTCTCATTTAAGCTCAGTTTTGTCAGATTACTTAGCTTCACCAACTCGACTGGTATTTCTCCGAAAAGTTGGTTTGAGGAAAGGTCAAGTTCTTGTAGCTGAAGTAACCGCCCAAGCTCATGTGGTATAGTACGGCTAATGTGGTTCCTTTGAATTAATAGACTCATCAGATTGGTGCAATTACCTATTGCAGGAGGGATTGGACCGCTAAGATTGTTATAGCTGAGATCCAGCTGCACCAGATTTTTCAGATTCCCAACATCTGATGGAATTGAATTATTGAGTTGATTTGAATACAGAAAAAGAGTAGTGAGGCTGCTCAAATAACCCAGAGTTACAGGTAACGGGCCTGAGAGAATGTTCTGGCTGAGGCCCAGCTGGACCAGGTTTCTCAAATATCCAATTTCTGAAGGAATTGAGCCTTCGAACTGGTTTGAATCGAGACGTAGAAAATTTAGCTTGTTCAAACTACCCAGTGCTGAAGGGATATTCCCAATGAGAGAATTGTCTTGAAGTTGAAGGGAGGTGAGCTTGGTCCAGTTGGTGAACAAATAGGGGTCTAATTCACCTATTATCGAATTGTGAGAAATGTCGAGCTCAACTATCTGGGTGAGGTTAGCCAGCGTAAGAGGTAGCTTAGAGTAAAGAATATTCCTGGACAGGTTGAGGTGGGTGAGTTTTGAAAGAGCACCTATATGGGCAGGGATGGCTCCATAGAGTCCACTATTGGCGAGATTGAAACGGACGAGGTTTGGAAAGGAAGAGAAGCTGAAATTGTCGAGCTTACCGGACATGGGGCTATGGGATAGGTTTATCTCTGTTATGCTTCCAGCCTGATTGCAAGTAATTCCGAACCACTTACAAGGGCTTGACGTGGTACTAGTGTTCCAAGAACTAACTTCGGATTGGATATATTCGAGGCTGGCTTTCCACTTGAGGAGAGACTGGGATTCTGAGAATGATTGAGATGTAGCAATACTAGTCATAGTGAAAAAAAGGAAAATGTTCCACATAATAACCTTGAGCAATAATCCGGAGGAGGAAGCCATGGCTTGAATGCTGCTGCTCTATTGCCTTAATTAAGGATCATCCGCTTTTCAAATTTCAATTCAAGTGGTGGGATTGAGAATTGGATGTCACCGGTGATCGAGTTAACTACGTGACTAGAAATCCCTAGTCCATACGAAACTAAAACCTCGAGCGTACGACCGTTGCCTAGAATCTTCAAAGCCTTGCCCTGTCTCTGGTAACTAGGATAGCCACGCCATCGAATTCCATCATGTGTGGAGAAACGTGTCCATGCGATAACAAGTGCGAGTGGGAAAGTGGAGAAGGTGACTTGGAGAAGACTTGGTTTTCTCTATCTCTCTCTCTCTCACTCTTTAAGGTTTTTAATTTCGAAATTTTTGATGATTTTAGCCAACCAATCGGAACCGAAATCCCGAAAAATTACGAGATTTTGGCTGAAATTTTGAAATCTGAAATATTATTATTTTATTAATTATATATATATATATATATATATTATTAATATATATATTTAAAAAATAGTATTTCATTAAAATTTTATATATTTATATAAATATTATTATTTTATTTTTAAAATTAATATATAAATTTTCGAAATTTCAGTAAAAATTTTGGAATATTTCAGAATTTTAATTAAAAAACTATTAAAAAATAAAAAAATTAGATTACGGCTGATATTTTCAAAATCTGAAATTTCACCCGAAATTTTCGAAATTTCGACCAAAACCAAATTTCCGAAATAAAATCAGTTTTGATGTCGGTGGGGTTGTCCGAAATCGAAATTTCACGAAATTTCAACCAAATTTTAAACCATGCTCTCACTCACTCATTCATGATCACCACAAGTCAAGGTCTCTCTCTCTCTCATCACCACAAGTCAAAGTCTCTTTCTCTCATCACCGCAAGAAAGTCCGAGCATTTACATTGTGGCCCCTTCCTAATTCCTCCACCGAAAAGACAAGCCAGATTGGGCTCAAAAGTCATGACTACATCATTTACCTAAGGTTAGTATCAATGGCTAGGAGAAAAAAAAAAATTGGGTGTTTTGTTTTTTGAGATTTTTTTTTCCGATTATGCTTTTGATGTCACCATATGTCCCTTTTGACACCCCTTAACTGTGGTTAAGATTCATCCACCTTTAGGGTTCACTCATCTATCCTTGGTTTTTAGAAAAAATATTAAAGTTGTTTTTAAACGCTTATTAAAATTCACTAAACTCCAAAGGTTAAAAAAATTTCAATATTTTTTAATCTAAACATTGGTGAACCATAAGAGTTGGTGAATTTAACCTTAGTTAAGGGGTATCATAGGGATATGTGGCGTCCTCAAGGGCACAACCGGACTCCTTGGAGTCTGGTTTCAACTTGACAGAATTTTGAGTAGACTTTAAGACAAAAATTGTGTTTGCGTTGGGGGGGGGGAGGGGGGTAGGGGGGGACAATATTTGAGGGCCAACTACTCTAATAATATTAAAAAAATGTGAGGGCCCCACTATTTAATACTACCCTAGGAGGGCCCCACTATTTAGGGGGGGGGGGGGGGACAATATTTGAGGGCCAACTACTCTAATAATATTAAAAAAATGTGAGGCCCCACTATTTAATACTACCATAGGAAGGGTTTTCAAAAAACCTGGGTGTAGTTTGGATGATCATAACAAGTCTGATTTTTTACCATTAGCTGCAGCTAGATTTTAGAATTCTATATATACAGTATTAGAATTTTATTGAAATTGTCGGACAGGATAGCACAACACCACTTCGAGATGTCATGATGTGTCAAAAATTTTGGGATGACCTAGAGTCCACGTTACTTATTTTGAGCATTCCTAGTAGCCTCACCAAATTTTACTCACCAAAATAGCCAAAACTCACAAAAAATCATATTGGTGAGCCACTTTTTTAAAACACTTTCCAAAGTCTCATCAAAATAGCCAAAACTCTCGTTATTTTATCATTTGTGTCACTTCCATAATTTTAAAAAAAAAAGGGGGAGAGATAAACCTTTATTTTATTTGTGTGGGCCCACAAAGAAGGAGGGAAAGAGAGATATTTAACTTTGGTGAGTGTACAATGAATCACCAAAGTTGGTGAGTACTATACACTCACTAAACCGAAAACATCAAATTGGTGAGGTTGCTGGGGTGTTATTTAGTACTTTTTAGCTATCTAGCTCACCAAAATGCCCGAGGCTGCTAAGAATGCTCTCACCAAATTTTACTCACCAAAATAGCCAAAACTCACAAAAAGTCATATTAGTGAGCCACTTTTTTAAAACACTCCCAATAGCCTCACCAAAATAGCCAAAACTCTCATTATTTTATCATTTGTGTCACTTCCACAATTAAATAATAAAAGGGAGAGAGAAACCTTTATTTTATTGTGTGGGCTCACAAAGAAGGAGAGAAAGAGAGATATTTAACTTTGGTGAGTGTATAGTGACTCACCAACGTTGGTGAGTCACTAAACACTCACCAAACCGAAAACGTCAAATTGGTGAGGCTGTTGGAGGCGTTATTAAACACTTTTTAGCTATCTGGCTCGAGACTGCTAGGAATGCTTTTATCAAGTGGAAAAACTTATAATGCGAGAGACAAGCATAGCCTGATTTTTTTGAAATTCCCAAATTACCCTTATATAAAACAAAACGGTGATTTAATGTTTTACTTTAATTCCCAAACTACCTCTTGCTCATATATCTATTTAAAGAATAGAATCACAGTGAATCGCGATTGAACTCAGGGAGAGTTCAATCGCACCTGCAAGTTAACACGCGTCCCTTTTAACTTCTATTAATTGTGGTTAACTCCTTCCCCTCGCTCTCACGTGCCTTCTACTAGTATTTCCTAAGTAAAACAACTTAATTGAATTGAGGGCCCGTTTGGTTCGGATTATTGTAGTTATAAGCGATTATGCTGATAAATGTTGTTCTAAATAAGCAGTGTTGTCAATAAGCGTTGTATCTATAATCCTGTTTGGCTGACACTCTGCTGATAAGAGATTATCTAATCATTTTTAAAATGGGTATTTTATTCATTTTTAGGAAAAAAAAATATTTAAAAAAACTTTCTTTTAAGTTTAATGAATCTTGTTGGTTTTACTGAGTACAAATTTGAGTGCTTATAATAATTTTCACATAATATTAACGGTCACAAGTGGTTACGCTCCACAATAGTCACCTTCTGACAAGATTATGGAATCACCGGTTATTTCCATAATCTGTTATTACATAAGCGCTTATGACAAGTCGAACCAAACGCTATTATGAGATATAATCCAGATATAAGCGACTATGTACCAAATAAGCGCTTATAATAATCCGAATCAAACGAGCCCTCAATCAAGTTACCTGACTCAATGAAAAGGTTTTACAAGATGAACATGTAATGGAGATTCAAGGGCTTCACATAAAATTTGATGCCCTAGGATGGTGTTGCACTAAAAAAATTTATGACATTTAGTAGCAGTGTTTTCGCGGCGATTGCTCTAAACCGCTGCTTAATCCTAACTGTAAAGGCGGTTTTGAGAATTTGCCACGCAACCAGTTTCCGGCATCACATTTAGAGGCGGTTTATTACAAATCGTTGCAGAACCATAACATTTAGGGGCGGTTTTTAAAAAACCGCCGTTACGCCGTAGTAAAATCTCTTTAGGAGAGTTCAATGGTAGATAAAAGGACTTTGTGAATTGGGAGTGAGAGATGGCTCACTTCCCTCCTCCTACGAAGAGGAGGGGATACCCTGTGCTTGTCCAGTGGTAAGTGTCTCTCCCACACAGGGTTCGATCCTGGGTGTGATGATTGTACCCACCTCTGGCTTCAAATGTTAGTTATTAACCCACTAACTTTTAGAATAAATACTAACCCAATTAACCTCAAAGTTAAGATTACACACACACAAAAAAATCCTCAATTAAAAAAAGAAAAGAATACTTGACATAGCAAATACGGAGAAACCACGGGAGAGAGTTGCAGATGTCTTCGTTAAAATAAATAATAAAAAGTCTACGGATGTCGAAATATAGGGATTTTTTTTATAAAAAAATTTATTTATGTATGAACATGTCACGACCTCTTTCCCGATACTTTCACTTTATAATAGGCGCATGGAAAAATACATATCTAAGACGGTCAAATGATCAACTCTTAACAAAAAAAAAAAAATGATCAACTAAAATAGCACTCAAATAATTAAAATGAACTTTGAAACTAAGAATTTTGAAAGATTTAAAATTTTTAACTCTGAAAGCCTAAAATTGTTGACGAATGCTATCATGAACAGCCTCTAGAGGAGGACAGCTTTAGAAGAATTGCGAGACGTGCACGTTTCCACAAATCCGAATGCATCCTAAGGGATGCCCATTTCTCAGCTTCGGATTCTCACTGGCCCGTGCCAGAGAGATGCTCTCGGGCCACCACATTGAAGGCACAAGTGGAGGGAGAAGTCATTTCATTTCTCCCCTGATTTTTGACTTCTCCCATTTGATATATCACTTCATTTATCTCACCATTTTATCACCATGTGTCAAATAAAGGAGGAAGAAGTCAAAATCATGGCCCCATGAAATGACTTCTCCCTCCACTTGTCGCTTCATTTGTGGTGGCCCGAGAGCATCTCTCTAGCACAGGCAAAGAGAATCCAAAGCCTCATTTCTCGGCCAATCTTGCTGACCCTTTCAGATTCCTTCATTGGTCAAGTCTGATGTCTTTCCTTAGCGTGTTTACAACCAGGTTGGCTTCAGTATTGGCTCTGTTATAAAACCCTGTTAATTTATTGAAATAATTATATATAATAAGAGCAAGGGCGGAGCCAAAAAAATTTCTTTGGGGGGGGGGGGGGGGGGGGGCAATGTACATGTATTAAAAAAATTTTTAATTTTTTTGTGAAAAAAATCAAGAGTGTACTAAATATTATGAGGTTGGGGGCTCGGGGCATAGGCCCCAAGAATTTTTTTTTTTTTTTGGATAGAGCCATTGTATAAATTATATTAATTAGATTTTTTTTTTTATTATACATATGAAAATTTTATAATTTTTTCTTATAGAGCCAACACTTATTCCTTTTATCCGTGGTTAAGATTTACTAGCCCTTGGGGCTTGGGATTCAACAATATATTAGAAAAAAATATTAATTTTTTTAAACTTTGGTTAAGAATTTTTGCTCTTAGGCGTAATATTTCTTTTTAAAAACTAAGGTTATATTATTGAATCCCAAGGGTTAATAAATCTTAACCATAGTTAATACAAGTTTAAAGGGATGTGTCTTGGTCTGTGGGTGTGGGTGCGATTGAACTCGTGGTGAGTTATCACAATTGGTTGTGATACGAGTCATCCGACGTCCCTATGTAATAGGATTTAAGTTCTTCTACCCATTTACTAAAAGATGAGATTCACAACAAATGGAGGACTACTAGAAACATAAGATTAAAAATTGGAGGACCATTATAAAAATAAGACTAAAATTTGGAGGGGCCATTATAAATAAGAGAGTGATATACTAAAATGTAATTTGGCAGTCCGGAATTAGTATATTCTAATGAAGAAATTTTTACTAATACAAGATCGGTTAGAGGTGTTATTCGGTTTGAGTCGACCAGGAGATCATTTTCCTGAATAGGGTATGAATGAGCTTGTGAATTGACGAGTAGCTGGACTGGACAATTTGAAATGCATATAAAACATAGGTAGTGGCCCCATTGCCACAAACGAACATCGGTAGCTGACTTTGTATTGCATTGAATTGCGAGAAACTTTACCTATAACATATAACAATTCATAGGCTCTTATACCAAAAACTAGAGGATTTGGGCAAGTACTACCCGACCTGCAACCCCCTAGAAAAAATGAGTTATGAACTTAGTGCTCAAAGTCTTGAAAGAGTCATTCCACTTCCCATGCCCTCTCGTGGCCAACCATCAGGATTATCTTGGCCGTTAACTGCGTGTCGTGGGTGGTGGCCCTGACCCGTGCTGAGGGGATTAGTCGGCCAAATGCTGGACACCCCTGACCAAAAACAAAAAAAATGGGTGGCAACGCAACACACTCAAATTCTTTGTTTTGAGTTGTCTGAAGATCACTCCTCATAAGTCATAACACGTCCCCTGAGTTTGGGCCGGATTCTTAAGCTGGAAGAGTTTTGTCAAGATCTACTATGAACATAGTTTAGGACAATTCATTAGAGCCCAGCCCAGCCCAACCCAACCCAGCCCAACTCAGTCCAGCCCACACCTAACTCGGGTGGGTGTCCATTCCAAAATGTGATCCAAGGTTTTAAATTTTTTGAGATTTCGGGAAATCTCATTTTCATCACCCAAATGACATCCATCCAGAGTGGATTTCGGAAAACACGATTTCGGCCGAAATTTCGGAAAATTTTGGATCAAGAGCAACTGCATTGGAATGATATTGAGTTTGTGACTTGTCAGTTAAACAATGTAGTTACTCTTGAGACGATGAAGATTCATTTTGGAAACTCATACCATGGTTGTGATGGCAAGCAGAAATGCTGTGAAGCTAGCAGTAGTACATGGCCCATGATTGTAAGAGAGAAAATATGTCAGAAGCTACAGGAAGAAGCCCCTTCTTATGTCAAATTAGTGATTTTGTAATTTCTATTTACTGGTGATCAGGATAATTGCTTAAACACTTGATACCTATTAATCTGATAGTGGCAGTAACCGGTGGCATGATTTCCAATTTCTTTGGTTTCGAACTTGTATTTGTGCGAAGTGAAGGAATGGTTCAACCTTCGCGCCATACCTGACCTTATATTAGTTTCCATCCCCATTGAACAGATCATGCCCTAATTAATAAATTGGAAACAGGAAAGAAGGTAGTTGGAAAGAGCTAACTTTTCCTTGCTGGGTAGGTTTATGATGGGTTATGGAGGGCATGACTTCAACTGAACCATTCATGGGTCACCGCCAAGGCACCATACAGTACTGTCTCCAATCCCATTTGATGTCCCACTCGTTTGATGAGTAGGGCTATCAATGGGTTGTAAGTAGGGCTGCACATCAGGCTGAGTTCGGGCCTAGAAGCCTCTGCATATGTGTTGGGCTTTGAATTGGGCCTATTCAACAATCACCAAAAGTCAAGCCCAAATACAGCCCATCTGCAGCCCTAGTTGTAAGGTTCGCCACAAGCCCTCTTAGGGCATGAGTTGGCTAAGCCCAAGCCTTACCCTCAGGTCCGGTCAGAATTGGGCCTGGGCTTGAAAAAAGATAAAAGAATTTTATGTCGTGATACTTGTGCTGCCAACCTCCATTCTCCCTAATCCGGGCTTGGCACCACTGACAATGCAATTCAAACTTCAAAGAACAGATGGAGTTAAATATTAATTTTTTTTAATCAATGATTTAGTGGTGAAGTAGAAAATTATTCTTTGTCTATCATATTGGGAGAGCTTCTTTTGGTCATCACTGTGGGTGACTTAACCGTCAATTTCATCAAGCGTGGTTGCTTTTATGTTGATAGATATAAAATCACCAGGGTTAGTTTGACAAATCATTTTATGCTCAAGCTAATAAAGGTCACTGTGTCGGCTGTGTGTGTGAGTTACATGATATATAACCTTTCACCAAAAAATAATATGATAATAAAGGTCATTGTAATCAAGCTGATCTTTGCCTTTATTTTGAAGAAATCAGTGAAAACTATACTTACTTTTTTTTCAAACCAAATCCTTCATTTTGTGAACAGAGCCATGAATTTAATGGGGTTACCTTCTTTCTTGCTGGAACCAAAAGGGCTCGATGGACTAGAGGCGAATCACCTTGATTGCAGTGCAGGGATAGACTTCAAAATGTTCATCGCTGTGATGCGACAAGCTATACGGTCAATTGAATAAAGACTCTCTGTCTCTCATTGTTGCTCTCGTTCTTTCATTCTGTCGGTCTTCTCTCTCCCTCTCATTCCTCTATCTCCCACTCTCTCTTGCGTTCTGTCTCACTCTTTTTGTTTTCAGTTCAAATATTCTTTCCAGATTTGATTTGTTGTGAAATCTTACGCATGATCTACAAGTAATCTTTTATAACTTGTAATGAAATGTGTTAGATTGTTACTGTTACCAATGAATTGCTGTATTTAAATATTGTTTATCAATAATTTTAATTATAATTAGTATTATTTAATAAAGAATCAGTCTGTCTATGGGTACCCCTAAATACACTTCCAAATCCTGACCATTTAATTTAAATAATTAAGGGTCACAGTTAGATTTAACTTTTAAAAAAAAAAAAACCACTCAATTGGGGGGGGGGGGGGGAGTTATTAGTTGAAAATGGAGGGGGGATGTAATACCCCTTACAAAAGGCAATATAGATAATTACTTGGAAAACTAGCAACTTATTTCTATATAGTCCTGACATTTCCAACTCCCATTTTATCCAAAAAAATCAACGACTTAATCTTAGCCGGAATACCATCAGCAACAGAGTTAGCCTCTCGAAAAACATGGGTGAGGGAAAAACTACCCCGAACTATAGTCTTGATTTGTTTATCCCTGTATCAATTTTTCTAAGAGTGAGCAAATTTACCATTCCATGAGTCAAAAAAAAATTTTGAATCTGTTTCAATTTCCATGTAGTGGATTCCGAGATCTTGCATAACAAAAGACCATCCAGGAGAGCGTGAGATTCCACTGAGTTATTACTACATGATCCATAGTAAGAGTAAAAAGAAGCCACCATATCCCCATTGTAATCCCTGACAACTCCTCCACTGCAAGAAATACCTTGAATACCTCTCGAAGCACCATCCACATTTAACTTCATTCTACCCGGGGGGCAAAGCCACCTAACAAACTAAGGTCTGGACTGATTATGATTATGATAATTCAAGCCAAAGAGAGAGATAAATCCAATCCATTGTGAGAATAAAAAGTTCCTAGTTATATCCCAAATCTTTCTTTTTATGCTATCCAACAAGATTTTTAAAGTTCTCAACTTCAAATCGTATTTTCTTTTACACCTCTCTATCCATATTTCTCATACTATCAATGCTGGGATAAGAATAAGAAGATCATTATTCCTGGAAAAGTTACCCTGAAACCACTTTTTAAGCAGCATTGAATGGAGTCATTAAAGAATATTGGAATGAAGCAACATGTAGAGAAAAAACCTCCATAGAGGTCTAGCAATAACACTGCTGATAAATAGGTGAGAAGAGTTTTCCATTCTGCCATTTTTACAATAGCAGCATTTACTGACCATGGGAATTCTCAGCCCTTGGATGGCCGAATCAGTTGAGATAGTTGTAACACTTTATTTCGTTGCTTGTCAAATTGCATCAATTATTATATGAAGTTTATTATTTTGTGTGGAGAACTATCTTTCCAATCTGAGTAAACTCAGACTGTTAATTACCTTCCCAATTTGGGGAAGAACTTCTGATTAAGAAGAAGAATAAAGAACAAAATTTAAGTAAAATATTTATTTATTCAATAGGGTTGCCTAGATCTCATGTAGGCATTACAAGTGCCTCATTAAGGTCTTTATATTTTCAGGAAAAGAAGAGAGAATGGGGTGACTATTGTATGAGGCTCACCTGATATTCTCCATGTAGAATGAGTCTTCTTCTTCGGCTTGCTTGCTTTTGCTTGTTGTTTCTTGAAGGGGAGGAAAAGAGTACTTTCTGTGAGTTTTATCTCTTTTCTCGTATCTCTTCGTGAGTTTCTTATAAAAAACTCACCAAAGAATGTGTGAGTTTCTTATAAAAAACTCTCATTTTATAAGTTTGAGAAAGTCATTTTTGGCCTCTCTTTTTGACTCCCTTATTTTAGGGAAGTCAACTTGGACTCTTCTCTTAGAAGAGGACAGCTCACGGGTCTTCATTATCTGGGAAACTCTTAAAGCTAAAGAGAGACCTATTTTTTTGAGAACTCTTGCACCAAGTTTCTCATTTTTGGGAGGAATCCTAGTACCTTTCGAAAATAGAGAAGAAGATAATATCTTCTCCTCAAAAGGTAGATGTTAGATCACATCATTTCCTATAATATAGGATAAAGTCCTAATCCTTTCATGATTATGGGGGTGTCATGTGGCATCCCATGAGATTTTAAAAGAGGGGATCCTTATCTTGGGATCCTCAGAGTTAACAGAGATTCCTTTTTTTTTATTAAAGATTATCTCTCTATGGCAGTCAGGTACTGACTGCCAGTTGGAGACAAACTGATCTAGGTCCAAAACCTATTTGGGCCACAGACCAGATCTTTGAAAGGGGACTGACCTTGGTCAGTCTACGGACCAAAGGGGTGAGACCATGGTCAGTCCACTGACCAAAGAGGTGAGACCATGGGTCTTGCCCGTGGTCTGGGTTAGGTCCAGGACCAAGTATGGTGATGGTTGATCCATGAGGTCTTGGCCCTCATGGATTGGATATGTGTCAGTCTCTCGTAGGCTGGTACTTAAAAGTTGGGTCCGTGAGACTTGTTCTCAAGGATCAGACGCGTGTCAACCTCTCGGACCTGATATGTGTCAGCCTCTCGGAGGTTGGCACTTAGGGATGTATCCATGAGATCTTATCCTCACGGGTAATCTCTCGCCATGCTTAGTAGCATGATGGGCCAGCCCTCAACATTTAGTGCTTACAACCAAAAGGACTGCACGCGTGAATCCAAACCGTCTCTCCGAGAGGCTATAATCAGGTGTGTGCCTTTGCACATATACCTGGACAATGGACGGTGAGATTTCACTGCCCACAATAGCATTGTTCATAATTCTCCAACAAAAGCTCTGAATTTTGGTAGGAATAATAAGGTTCCAAACCGAAGACCACCAACTTTGTTTTTGATTTCTCACCCTCAAGAAATTCTAAGTTGTTTTCACTATAAAATTTCAAGAAGTTGATTTATTCCAAATAAAACGTCATCCTCATTGGATGTAGCAGACCCTCCATATTTGATATCCTCAATAGTAGAAGGCATCAAAAAATCACTAACCTGAGATAAGTCTCATTCACCTTCTGAAGAGAGGATGTTACCAATATTTGGGCTGATAGAAGGGGGAACTAAAGCCTGATTTATTAGAGCTTCATCTCCAAACCAATTGTCAAACCAGAGATTTACTTTCATCCCATGTCCAATAAGAATAGTAGAGTTTGAAAGCATAAACTGGAAAACATCACAAATGCCAGTGCATAACTTTGAAGAACCCTAGCTAGGAAGAGCATTCCACACATGAGAAACACTATACTTTACTTTTAAAAACCAATACCATAGGCTCTCCGAAGTGTCAATACTCCACGCCTATTTAACTCGAAAAACATAAGAAAACTCTAACATTTTTCTTATTCCCGAACCACCCTCAGAACAAGGCAAATACATTTTTTTTTCCAGCTAACCCAATGACGCCTTTTATCAGTATCCAAATTATTCCCAAAAAAAATTAGCCAAAGAAGAGTCAATAGAATATCCGATACTAGCAAGGATATGCACACCGGCTAAAATATGAGTATGCATTGATGGTAACACGTGCTTAATCAAAATAAGGCACCCTCTTGCAGAAAGGAATTTATTAGACCAACCAGAAATCCGTCTCTGAATCTTCTCCACTAAGGGATAAAATAAGCTTTTCTGACGCCCTTTATAAATTGGCACTTCGAGATAGGTAAACCGAAATTGCTTAAATTGGAACCCAGTGCTAGTGGAAATAATTAGGACTGTAAATGGAGCGGATTCGCAGCGGATATTGGTATCTCTGAATTCGTATCCGATTATATATCCAGATATTCGAATCAGAATAAATATCTGGCGGATAGTGAAATATGATATCCGTATCCGACTCCGATTAAAATATCCGGATTCGGATAATATTCGACTTATCTGATTAATTTTTTAAAAAATTAAAAAATATAAATTGATATTTAAAAAATGTAAAAATATATAAATTTTTATTAAAAAATATATTTTAAAGGTTATATTAATTTTATAAATTTATAATATATTATTTATATATATTATATAATCGGACGGATATTTATCGGATCGGATATAACAGTATCCGAATCCTTATCCGATTATAAACGGGTGGTATTTTACTATCCGAATCTGCTCTGCCGGATACCTATCCAGATAATTATCCGACTAAACAGATTCAGATATCAATCGGATACGGATAATATCCACATCCATTTACAGCCCTAGAAATAACCCTCTTTCTAGATAAGTGAAGTTTGTCTGAGCAAAAAATTGAGCTATTTTGCTTATTAATCTGTTGACCCAAAGAAGCTTCATATCTCTTTAAGAAATCAAATATTTTTTTTAAGCTTCTTGAGCTTCCATTACAGAAAACCAGAGTATCATAAACAAATAAAAGGTGAGAGATCGAGAAACCATACCTCCCAATATTATAAGAATAGGCTTGTATATTCAAAATATCTGAGAGACCTCTACTTAAAACTTCTTCAGCCAATATGAAAAGAGCAAGGGAGAGAGGATCACCTTGCCGAAGCCCACTCGAACTCTGGAAACACCCATGCAAGGTACCATTGATGATAATTGAGAAACATTGGTTATAAATACAACCCTGGATAAGTCTTATAAACCCATCACAAAACCAAACTTATTTAAAACTGCCAAAATAAAATCTCACTCCATCTGGTCATAAGCCTTAGTCATTTCTAACTTGATAATTAAGTTATCTCCAAAAATTTTCCTATCTATATCCTGAACCCTTTCTCGAGTCATCGTGATATTCTCAGTAATGCTTCTACCATTTACAAAGGCGCTTTGCTCCTCTGAAATAATTCTAGAAAGAATTCGACCAAGACAATTAATCTGCCAAAATCCTGGAAAAAATCTTATAAAGAAAATTGTAAAACTAATAGGCCTATAGTCAGCAAAAGAAGCAAGATTTTCGCATTTAGCTATCAAAGCTAGGATTTTCACATTTAGTTATCAAAGCTATGACTGTAGCATTCACCGACTTAGGAATATGTGGATCGGAGAACTTAATTATTTGATTTGACTTATTTTGTCATCATTTTCTAAAGTAGATCAACTCTAATCTGATCCTTTTTTACTTGAATTAAAAAGGTAGGATTTAAGAGTATGCTTTCTTCATAGATTGACTTATAATAAATATTAAAATATATATTACAAGAGTTTTATTTTTGGTTTCAAAGTTCAGTCTTTTACTTTCGAGTCGACTCAAATAGTTTCCGGATTTTAAACACAGCCTCGGATTCTCTCTGGTAGATGCTAGAAAGGTGGTCTCGGGCTACCACACATTTAGCATCATGTGGTGGAGAAGTCAAATTCTGTCCCCCATGATTTTGACTTCTCCACACATGTTGCGACATTTGGCGATAAAATGATGAGAAAAAGGAGGAGAGATATCAAGTGAGGAATCATGGGGAGAAAATGAAATGACTTCTTCCTCTTTTTATGTCACATGACGCTTAATGTGTGGTAGCTCGGGACCACTGGCAGAGCCACATGGGGCCAGGGGTCTTTAGCCCCCCCCCCCCCCCCCCCTCCTATATTTTTTTTTACTATAACAATAATAAGGGTGTAGTCTGGGAAAGGGGCGGCGCCGGAGGACGGGGAGCTCTAGCCCCCCCTAATGTTTGAGAAAAACAGATTTTCTTGACAAAACGGACACAAACAGAGGCGATGTCCATGAACTTGGCCCAAGAAAAAAAATTCCGGGCGTAGCCCCCAAGCCCCATTGTTAGCCCCCCCTACAAGAGAATCCAGGCTCCGCCCCTGCACGAGACCACTTTTCTTGCCACAGAGAATCAGAGGCCTTTAAACACATTCCATCTCATAGTTGCTGCGTTCTTCAAAAAATAATCTGGACAGGTGGTGTTGACTCTATGATTCTACAAAAAAAATCCTCCTAAAAGCCTCTACAAGAGATCCATGCTTCCAACCGTTTGAGGCGCAAGGAACTCATATAGGACAGCATGCTCGGGTAACTACCCGATGTGGTGTGAGAATTTCCTTGCTGCATGTGTGTGTGGTGTGTGTGAGTTTGCATGCTCGGGTTTGCATGGGTGGTGTGAGTATCTCCTTGTATTTGCCTTCAGTCATTGCCTTGTGGTATGATAGTTTACTTAAAAAAAAAAAAAAAAGAGATCCATGCTTTACCCGAAACACATATCTTGCACAGTTAATATCGCCGATATCTTAGAGAAGCGATTGGATTTGCTGTTTCTTTAAAATAACAATTAATTAAAAAAAAAAAAGTAGGGACGTAACAATATAGACCACCAGCTCGGATCCGGCTCCTCTGCTCGGAAAGGAGTGCTGGGATCGTGCTTGGGAATTAACCCAACACGCCACATCACCATGCTAGGATCCAACGGTCCAAATCAATTCAGCCAAAAAAAATAATGCGCCAAAACCAAGCCCCCCGTTTTTTCTCTTGCTTTCAAATCTCAAAGGCCAGGTTAACGGAGAAGAAGAAAAAACCCTACACTCCGGCGAACCCATGCGGCAAAGCCCCACACAACCTTTCAAAAAGCCCCAACACTCCCTTACTTTCGAAAAGCCCCAAATGTTTGTTTAAGGAAGAAGAAAAAAAAAGATAGATCTCCACCTGCCACTTTTGGGGTTCCGATGATGAAAGGCGAACCCAGTTGTTGTGGAAACTGTCTTCTGGTCGTCGGAATGGCCGGAATCGTTGTGGTTTTTGATTTTGATAAGATGATTATAGAGTATGATAGCGATGATTTTGTGGTGCAAGAACTGGGTGCGACCCAGTTGCTCAATCGACTTCTCCCAACCATGCCTTGGAATACTCTCATGGTTAGTTTGATTTCTATTTCTTTTTTTTGTTCCACTTTTTTTTTTTTGGGAGATTTCTTGTGGTTGTGATTTCAGCAGGTTTCTGAACATTGTTTTTGCAAGGAATTTACTTGGGTTTTTGTTTTTGTATTCTTGATTTAATCATTTTTTTATTGTGATGAAAGAAATCATCTTTGAACTTGTTTCAGTGAGAAATCATTTCGGATTTTGTTTTAATGAGAGTTTCTGTAATTTGTTATATTTGTTTTTGGGTATTTTTCTTAGGCATCATCTTCATACTTGTTTAATTTAAATAAATTTTTTTTGGCAATTAGATTCTGTTGAGAAATTCACAGTGGTAAAGGGTTTATCTCAGGATCTTACCTTACCATGTTTCCACCTCAACTCCTCATGGATGCAGTCTCTCCAAACCAGAGAGGGGTTCCCGTGAACCCATGCGGTAAAGCCCCAAACAAATATAAACCTCTTGCTTTGCTTCTCGCTCCTCTGCTAGCGTTTAAGGAGGGTTTAGAGTGGCTACCACTATCTGCCTCTTGTTGCTTCCTTCGATCTAATGATTTTGAATCTGGTTGCAGGTTTTTCTTCTCAACCCTTTTCCTCCAGTCTCATTTTCTTCTCCATTTCATCTGATTCTCAGCTCCTATTCTTTCCTCTGAAAATTGAGTAAATTTGATATCCAGTAGTAGAACTCCAATCTTGTCTACTAATCTCAGCAACAAGTTCGATTGCCTTGTTCCAATTGCTAAACCCGAAATCTTTCACTCACACCCATCAAAAAAATCTAGAGTGATGTGGAGACATGGCTAAACAAGCCCTTCAAGGAAGCTGAATTTCTCCCATGAATTCTCTTCTATCTTACCTACATGTAGCTTTCTGGGTTTTTCCCAATATTCGATTTGCACATTTTGTTTTTTGTTTTTGGTGTAGAAACCATACCTTTTCAGCTCAAAACTCATGTAAATGTTGGTTATTCTGAAATGGGCTCAAATTGGTGAATTATCATCCCGGGAAGATGATCTGGGGAGACCCATTTGAGTGTTATATATGCTTTTCTTTCTTTTGTTTGTTTATTGGTTGAAAGATTTTGGGCTCCAAATTTTGATTAGAATTTGAGAACCTGATTGGATTGGCAGTATCTTTAGATGGGATCCAGATTATGGGTTCTCTACCGACATTAAAAAAAATTACATCCTCTGATATAAATTGTATATTTGCTGCGATATGATATTGTAAGTTCATATAATGAATGATTCATGTACCATACACATACTTCTGTTACAATATACAAAGATTCTGAGGAAAGTGGAAAATGTCTTGGTACTCAACTTTGTTCAAGTTATACCTTACCAAGAACCATTTTTTATTCCCTCTTTCTTTTGTCAGGTACTTGATAGCCTCGCACACGACCGACTACCAACACCCGATGCTCTTTCTTAAGACTCTTGTTGTGTTTGTGCTAGTGGTTGCCAAGTTCCCGAACATGCACAAGGTCCGTATCTTTGGAATCAACACAGAGCAGTGAATGGGACATGAATGAGAATAGATGTGTTGTTTCACCTATGTACACGTTTTTTATCCTTTTCTCACTTCAACTTGAGGGTTATATACCTGTGCAGAAGTCAGAACTGGAAAGGGTACCTTTTTTTTTTATAATTATTATTAGAGATTTACATTGCTTTTATAAAGCTATCTGTGTTAGACAATTGAAAGAAAAAAGTGTCGCATTTCCCTTCGCAGTTGAAATTTTCTGTATGTGAAAATTTTTGGTGCTGCCAGTGTTAATATCATCTTTTACCCAAAGCATGAAGGTGCTTTCACTTCCCCCATGTATTTGATAATCTGTCTGGAACATAACCTGTCGGTGTTTCACAGTGGGCCCTAATTATTTCGGTGAATCATTCCGGTGAACCAATAATAGTATTGTGAAGATAATAGTATTTGATTTTGTAGGAAAATGTCTTCTTCATCTTTGAGAAGTAGTAATAGGAGAAGATGTTTCAATTTTGTAAAGTGATGCGATGAATATGTAGAAACGTTAGGACATGGTATCACCGGCGAGGACGAGGATGAAGATCGAGATGAAAAAAATTTACATGATCGGGTTTCAAAGGTAGAATCAAATTTTCATGATCGGCTTTCGAAGATGGGATCAAATTTTCATGATCGGGTTGCAGAGATGGAATCAAAAGTGACTCTTCTCAAGCAGCGTCATTATTGTTGGTAAATTTGTTGTGTTATTGTTATTATTGTTCTATTTGGTATCACACTTGTTTAGGCCATGCAACTAGCATTTCCTACTTGTTTAGGCTCTGCAACTAGCATTTTCTCTGCTTCTACATTGTATCTCTAAGTGTCAGCAATTTTTGGCTGAGGACTTGAGTTGGTAAGAGTAACTGTGAGCTTTGCCAATGTAAGGTTCATCCAATGTAATTTAGGTGGCGTTTGGATAGACTTCCCAAAGATGAAAAGTACTTCCTCAAAAGTTATTTCGCAGGAAATAACTCTTGAGGAAGTCTGACAAAGTCATTTGGTGGTTAAAATAGCGTTTGGTTTGCACATCTAAAAAATGACTTTTAAGAATTCAAAATTCAAAATTTATGTTTGGTTTACCCTTGCAAGAAGTAACTTTTGAATTTTTTTTTTTTTTTTTTAACATTTGACAAAGTAGAGAAGAAAGTCATGTTAATATCAAGACCTTGTGCAGCCACATGTTCGACAAATAGGTAAAGACCACCGGTTTCAGCACCCTTTTCACCTCTAATTACATAGTAGATGGTGAAATTCAGCAAAAAAAAATTAAACGTCCATAACAAGTGTTTAGTAAATGCAGTATAATAAACGTCCACAACAAGTGTTATACATCAACATCAATCATAGACTTCATCACAGGCGATTTCCACGACGAAAGTCTTGAAGAATTAAACCTAGATAAAATGATAAAGGAATGAATGTCACAAATCTTTAGCAAACCAACAAGCTTCACATGACCAACCCAACATCTAATCCATCCCCTACAATCCTTATTAAAATTACAGTAAGAGATGTTCTAAATTCACATAATGAACCTATTTAAAGCCCATGAACAGAAATTTTACCCAAAAAACAAGTTCTCATCTGAATTTGTCTGACCCCATTGCAAGAAAATGTCAATTGTTGCGGAAGCACCGGACTTTCTCCAGGTCTTCTCCGATGGGTCGGTAAAACGCTTTGCACCTGAAATCTCCCCTACCTCGCCGGAGTTATCCAATGGATATAGATCGAAGGATGTGATCATCAACCTCACAGAGCCAATTTCTGCAAGACTTTTCCTCCCTGATACCCCAGGTTCCTCTGCTCGGCTTCCAGTTCTAGTTTATTTCCATGGAGGTGGCTTTTGCATTGGCTCGACCACTTGGCTTGGCTACCATCATTTCCTTGGAGATTTCTGTGTTACATCCCAGTCCATTGTTGTCTCTATTGACTACCGCCTTGCACCGGAGAACCGGCTTCCCATAGCCTATGATGATTGTTTCAGCTCACTTGATTGGCTCAGTAGCCATGTCAACTCCGAGCCGTGGCTCGAGCGAGCTGACCTTTCTCTTAATCACATCACGGAGTAGCTCTGGAGGAAGGCTAGCCCAACAGCTGTGTTGGATTACAAGAGGCTGATCATGCAACTCATGGACTGAGCACTGGGATTTTCCTTTGTGGTGGCCGGGAAGCCTCACCTCAAAACTCCGTCTGGATAAGCTCCCAAAACCATCCCTCACATCACGAACTATACTACGGAATGACATTTAGTCCACTAAACAGACAGACAGTTCACAGAGCCAGAATATTATATCTCTTCCAAGATATTGAATAAATTATATTCCACCTTAGCTGAAAGATGATCAGGAACCCCTATATGTGAATTTAACAGCAAATTAATCAAAGGTAACTCATATTCCTACTACAATGCTCAATAACCAAGAAAAAAAAAAAAGAGACATGGAAGATAGACAGGAAAAAAAAAAAAAGCACAAAGCAAAGCAAAGGAAAAGAGATACCCAGAAAAGAAAGCCTCATGGACTTCAAAGTAACCTAAAATACCCAACTTTTTAGTGGAGAACTTTTTAGGTTCTTAAATCCTCTTTGCCAACCCAAATTGCAATTCAACCCAATTCTAACTTCCTAAATTTTATAAACATCTCCAAATAAAAATCGAAGAACCCCATTGCTCAAGCAATGGAGTTGTTATATTCTAAACCCAGAAATGCATCCTTAAAACAGTAAATAACTCTTTCAAACTTTCTTGGGCAAAACACATCAAACATACAAAAACCCCTTTTTTTGTGCAAAATTTCAGTAATTCCAGGACGGGAAACCACCATGGAACCGAAGCAAAATAATCCAGAAATGATGCAAAGAGAAGAAAAAAAAAACAGCTAACAGATACCCAGTAGATTCCGGGCTTAGATTTACGTATACCCATCAAGTGCAGTAGACTAAAAGCGTATTGTAGCGAATTTTATGGGTGGAAGCGTCGAACGTCCTGTAACTGATCAGAGGTTCGTAGCTTCTTCAGACATGAAAGGAAGCCTTTCAGAGATCGGTGAGTGAGATGTAAAGCTGAGGAATTTCCTTAAAAGCTCTGAAAACAACCAACGAAACCTCAGAAAAGAAGAACAAATACCTACAAATTTCTCAAGATATCTCAGTAAAAATCACCAAAAATTAGATTTTTTCCCCAACTATCTTAAGAAATACAGGCGAAACAAAAAGTGGGTTTTTCTCCGCATTTGTGAAGGAATCCAGCAAAAACTCAAAAACTCCCGCGTTGAAGACCAAAAGAGCTCAACACAAAGCATAAAAAACCAAATTCATTTCAACATCTCCGAAGAAAAGCAAAAACAAAAGGAATTTAGAAAATCCTCAAAAATTTCAACTCAAACGAGAAAACAAGGAAGCAAACTAAAATCCAAGATTTCACCACATTTTTGCATGAGAAAAATAGAAATTTAGAAAAATCCACAGGAATCTCCGAAACAAACCAATAATTCAAAATTTCTCATAGATTCACCAAAAAGCACAAAAATGAACTGAAATCAGAGATCTAAACTTCAAAAACTCCGTAATAACAACATAAATTTGGGTAAAAGAAGAGATCTTTATATGAAAAACCAGATCGAAAAGGATATCAGAAGTAGATCAACCTCTCTTAGGTCTCCACAGAGAGATCAGATCCTTAGCTTTATTTTACCGGTGAGCTTCCTTCAGAGCGCCGGCGAGATCACAGATGAACAGAGGCGGAGGAATCAGAGACGAGCAGAGGCGGAGGAATCAGAGAGAAACATGGGTTGAATTTCGATCTCTGAAACCCTAAAAAAAAAAAAAAAAAAAACCGTGTTTATCTTTTACAGTCGAGATGAGTTTCTGAAAGCGTCATCGATTGTTTTTTTTTCCGTAAAATTAGGTCCCGTCAACTTCCCGCGAAAGTTCGAAGTAGCTACTTCCGCGGGAAGCTACCTGCACCTGCTTTCTCGGGAAGCAGATATATCAACTTCCATGAATTTTTACTTCCACGGGAAGTTATTTCGAAAGTTGCTACCCAAACACATTTATTCTAGACTTTCCACTTCCTGAAGCCCAAAAGTCAGGAGGAAGTCTAACCAAACGCCACCTTAGAGTTTTTTTTTTTTGGCAGGAAAACATTTTTCAGATAACATAGACATTGGATGGTATGATCTTTTTGAGAAATCTGTCGCATCTTTTCATTACTAGAAAAATAATTGACCAGAACATAAAAGGATGGGTTCTATAAGCAAAATAGAACAATATGCCCCAGATTCTAGAAGCAAAATGATATTATCCTATTATCTGTAACCCCATTCCTCATTCCATTTAAAGTTCAATTGCTCATGGTCTGGTCATGTACTTTTAGTATGTCTGCAGTCTGCCTACTAAATAAATACAAGACCAATTATCTTATGGAGTACAGTTGCTATAGTGGATATTTTCTTCTAGCTTGCTTCCATTATTGGGCATGCAATCACTTTGAGAACTCATGAACCTTGTTTTTTTTTTTTTTTTTTGATAATGAAGGACCTTTATAAATGCAAGATCATGAACCCATCCATACAGTTCAATCGTAAGATCTATTATGTCGTATAGGAAGATAGAACCCACTAGAAAGATGTATTTCATGCATACGAAGGAGGGGTCTTTTGTGCAATGAGTGAATGATAAGCTTCATCCCAACTATGGCAGTAAGTGGAGATGTCAATTGCTATAAGGCATACATTACTTAAGAAGTTTGGATCAAAACTTAATTCACAAATGAGTCCAGAAGCTCAATGGCTGTGCTCTACACCAAGTCTCTTATGGAGGTGACCTCTCTACCATAGTCAACATCTGACTACATGGGAGGCCATTGATCTCTGCCCAGAAGCGTTTTTTCGCATTATTTTGATATAGTTACAAAATATATTCTATGACACACTTATCACAGAAGCCAAAATATTATGCTTACCTTCAATGATTTACCACACAATATATAACAGTTGATGTTATCATGAAATATAAATGTAATGGAGGGAAGAAAATAAAGAGATCCAAACAAAGATTCAGTTGTAAATGGAATAAATGCTTCTTTAACTTGAACCAAGAACAACCAAACTACTAGCTTTGGATCGAAACCCAAATCATCAATAATTCTATCAACTTATGCATTGTAATAACTGACATCATCTCAGCTGGTAACTGGTCAAAAAATGGGGCATAAGCAGCCCTGTTCTTCCCTCGTCTACACAATTCCTGTATTGCGGCAATGCAGTCACGCAAGGGCTCAAACCAACCGAGGAACAATGACTTCATGTACGGCAAATTAGGCGCTAGCTTCTTCTCACAAATGTCGGCAAAAAGTTCCTTGTACTCCTTGGCCTCCTGTTCCTATGCCTCTCTCTCAATTTTGACCTCCTCCGAAGTAATTGATACTTCCCTTTCCTCATTCCTCCCACCAATTTTGGCTGGCTTCTTCTGTCTTTAAATCAAATTCCACCTTCTCTTCTCTGCTCATCTCTTCTAACAGTCCTTGAATTTCATCAACCACAGATAAATCTTCCTCAGCATCAGTGGAAGCGATTGCCTCGGCAACGCTGGCATAATCCTTTGGATAATTGAAGAATCCAGATATACCAATTGGGTTTCTAAAAGACCCTAAACTGGGTCTCCCCAGATCATCTTCCCGGGATGATAATTCGTCGGGATGATAATTCGGCAATTCGACGAAAAACCCATTTCAGAATAACCAACATTTACACGGGTTTTGAGCTGAAAAGGTATGGTTTCTACACCCAAAAAAAAAATTATCAATAGAACAGAAACAAAGAATCTCTGATTAATAAGAGAACCTAAACAATGAGCTTCCTGTTAACACAAAAACCCAAAAACAAATTGCAGAATCTCTCATTAAAACAAAATCCGAAATGATTTCTCACTAAAACAAGTTCAAAGATGATTTCTTTCATCACAATAAAAAAAATGATTAAATCAAGCATACAAAAACAAAAACCCAAGTAAATTCCTTTGAAAAACAATGTACAGAAACCTACTGAAATCACAACCACGAGAAATCTCCCAAAAAAAAAAGTGGAACAAGAAAAAGAAATAGAAATCAAACTAACCATGAGAGTGTTCCAAGGCATGGTCGGGAGAAGTCGATTGAGCACCCAGTTCTTGCACCACCAAATCATCGCTATCATACTCTATAATCATCTTATCAAAATCAAAATCAAAATCCACAACGATTCCGACGACCAGAAGACAATTTCCACAACAACTAGGTTCGCCTTTTATCATCGGAACCCCAAAAGTGGCCGGTGGAGATCTATCTTTGTTTTCTTCTTCCTTAAACAAACATTTGGGGCTTTTCGAAAGTAAGGGAGTGTTGGGGCTTTGCCGCATGGGTTCGCCGGAGTTGAGGGTTTTTTCTTCTTCTCCGTTAACCTGGCCTTTGAGATTCGAAAGCAAGAGTAAAAAATCGGGGGGGCTTGGTTTTGGCGCATTATTTTTTTGGCTGAATAGATTTGGACCGTTGGATCCTAGCATGGTGATGTGGCGTGCTGGGGTTAATTCCCAAGCACGATCCCAGCACTCCTTTTCGAGCAGAGGAGCCGGATCCAAAATCTTCACGCCTTGTGCGTTCACAAAGAACGGAGTTATAGTCTCACTCACTATCTCTCTCTTTGCGATCCTTATCTCTTGATTTAGTTATGATTCAATCTTCTTTTAATTGGTTTTCATCCAAATCCATTTATTTTCTCTATATAAACACGGCTAGAATCATCCGTTCTCATCTTTCTCGGTCTACAATGGCTAAGATATCTTTGTTATTTTGTTTTATCGTGGTTGCTTTTGCTTTCGCTAATGTTTCTGCAGTAAGGAAGAGTGTTGGGATCTATGAGATTAAGACGGGAGATTTATCTGTGAAATTCACTAACTGGGGTGCAACTATAGTCTCTGTTGTTCTCCCCGACCGAGATGGTCTGTTTCGTTTTCTCCTTTTCTTTTTCATTTAGTTTTGGTTGTTCTTGTTGATTCTCCTTCCTTAACAATTTTTATTTATTTAATTATTTTGCAGGGAAACTGGCCGATGTTGTTCTTGGGTATGATTCGATTGCAGGATACGTGGTGAGATTTATCTTTTTGAGTGTCTTTTCTCGTGTTTTCCCCTTTTTAGTGAGAAAAAGCTGTTCTTTATATTACCTTCTTCTTGCATGATAAAGTTCTCTCTCTCTCTCCGAGAGTAAACCAAGGTGCAGGTTACAGCCTTAGAGTATTAGCCAGAGCCGAGCATCGGTCAAAACCCTACTGGCATTGCTATAAATTTTGTCCGTATTTTCTTCTGAAAGAATCTGAACTAATGGTTTTCTCTATGTTAAGCTATGATGGCATCCTCTTTAGATCCAACAGTGACCCTAAAACGGGAAAAAAATTTAAACGAAATATGCTCTCTTGTACATTTTACATATCTCTGTATATTAATGTAATTTGTTGTGGGCCCATCATTTAGACTCATTAATCATTTGTACTGGAACCTCTTAACAACACATGATTTGATGAGTATGACCCACACTAGTCTCCTAGATCGAAACTTAGCCATGGATCTGTTATGTTCTTTGTCTACTTTATTTTCTGATCTGTCACATTCATTGCTGTTTTGTTATATTCCTTCCAATTGGTGTGGTTGTTTTTTTTCGCTGGGTTCCAATTGGGGTTGCAATAGTTTCATCTTGTTTATTTTTGGCATGACCTCGGATTGTCTCTGGCGAAGCCAGAAAGGGCTCATCTCCGGGTTCCGTAGAATAGGTGACAAGTGATGGAAAAGTTAAAATCATGGGGCCCATGATTTTGACTTCTCCACCTATAATAAGACATGTGGCGATAAGTGTGTGAGAATAAAGGGGAGAGATATCATATGGGAAGAAGTCAAAAAAATGGGGAGAAAATAAAATGACTTCTCCCCATATTTTTGCCAACTGTCGCACAATGTATGGAACCCTGAGAGGGTTTCTGGCTTCGCCCGAGACAAGCCAAGGCCTTTTGGCATTGGTACTGTACCATCTTGGAAACAGTAGGATACTTTTGTCATGTAGTTGGCTAGCATGCATCCCGGGTTTGCTCCCTATGGTTGTGTGTTCAACTCCTACTCCTCCACTTACCCTGTTGTCTGGAGGAAAAATTTCGAGTGCGTCGGTGTGAACACCCAAGGGACTAGTCCTTGCCTCAAAAAGGGTTTGGGACACCCTCCAATTAGCCAAAAAAAAATTATACTTTGGTGTAATGCCTCAACTTCATGTGCATCAGCTGTACTGTGTTATCATTCTAGTATATTATATATCCCATAGGACCTTATATTTATGAATTTCTTTTTGGTAATCAACCTTACATTTACTTCAAGGATAACTAAGATTCACCTTTCTTTTTCTTACATTTTATTTCTCAATTTTTGAACTTGATTTTTTGTAGAAAATTTTCTTACAAAATTCTTAATTTTATTGAAGAATGATACAACTTACTTCGGCGCGGTTGTTGGACGGGTTGCTAACAGAATCGGAGGGGCACAATTTACTTTAAACGGAACCCATTATAAACTCGTTGCTAATGAAGGGAAAAACATGCTCCATGGTATATCTTCCTTTTTATTTATTTACTTATTGTAAGCTTTTATATGAAATTTTTTTTTTCTTTACTTAGTTTAATTGAATTCTGTTATTATATAAATACTAGGTGGGCATAGAGGATTTAGTGACGATATTTGGACGGTTAGCAAGCATCAGAAAGGGGGCGATCACCCTCACATCACCTTCACCTATCGCAGCTTTGATGGAGAACAAGGTAATTATCATTGTTTTGATATAAGATTGGTCCCACCCCATCTTGTTTACAGTGTATGTGCCTATTATCAGTGTTGAGTACAAATCATGGAAATATTACAATTATGACACTGTTTTAATTCCTTATATTTTGCCAAAAAAATGCCATTGAAGCTAGCTTATGATCTTATCTATTCATGTCACTAACAGTCTTCTATATTATACAGGCTTTCCCGGTGATCTTGATGTATCGGTAACCTACAAGCTGGAGGGAAATTTTTTGAGTGTGACGATGAAAGCCAAAGCTTTAAACAAGGCGACTCCAGTGAATCTGGCCCAACACACCTACTGGAACCTCGGTGGCCATAACAGTGGCGATATCTTGTCGCATAATGTACAGATATTTGGCTCCCAGATCACCCCTGTCGACGAGGATCTCATACCCACAGGCAAAATTGTGCCAGTGAAGGGCACGCCATATGATTTCCGACACCCACAGACGATCGGTAGCAGGATCAACGAGCTACCGACAGGATACGATGTGAACTATGTGCTCGATGGCGATGAGATCATGAATCAGGCAGCAACTGTGAAGGATAGCAAATCGGGGAGAGTGTTGGAGCTGTGGACAAATAAGCCAGGAATGCAGTTTTACACAAGTAACAAGTTGGTAGCTGTGAAGGGGAAAGGTGGGTTCGTTTACAAGATTCATGCTGCGATTGCTTTGGAGACGCAGGGATTCCCTGACTCGGTTAATCACCCTAACTTCCCTTCACAGATACTGAATCCAGGGGAGACTTATGTCCATAAAATGCTGTATAGGTTCACAACTACCAAAAATTGAGGATAGAAAATGTGGTTAGGGACTAGATAGTATAGAATTTCCTTCTTTTTTTTTTTCTTCCTTTTCTGGGATTTCAGTACTTAGGAATTATCAATCCAAAAAAAAAAGTACCTAGGATTATGCTTATCTCTATGTGGGACTCTGCATATTTAAGTTTGACATCCAATGTGTTTGATCATATGACCATTGCAGTTAAGAAAATAATAATGGTGTTCCGATCTTTTGTAGAGGCCTCCACAAAGGATAATTTTTAAGATAAAGCTAGCAACACTCTCTTTTTAAGACTCGACTCACTCTCTTAATGATTGGACAGAGTATTGATTCAAAACATATGTCTTTATCTTAATGGAACACAACAACACATATCTTTCCAAATTGAATTTAGAAGATTGTAATTAGCATTACCTAAATTTTTAAGAATACCGAGATGAAAATACCCATTTTAGTTGGTGTTATTTAAATTTTACAAGGAAACCTTCTAAAGGCATATCAGAAATACTAGCCCCAGACGTCGCAATCTTCTCATATAAAAATTTGACTTTTTGTGTCTGGCACCCGCACCCACACTCACACTCAGTACACGATACTGCCCCCTCCTACTTTTGCTACCAATCATACCACCACAAAGCATAAGGATCTATATATATTTTAGAGGAATTCTTAGCATACTTCGCAACCCAAAAAATGCATTGAGGGGAGTTTTGAGAATTACAAAAAAAAAAAAATATATATTAATTGATGGAAATATGTTATTTACAAATTACCCCTGCCATAAGGCATATTTTGGGTTGTTTCTGAATGCCTGTTTCTCAGAAACTTAAAAAAAATGACTTTGTATAAGCTCACAGCAGAGTTCCCGTGCATTGAGTAATAATTTAAGAATATCTAAAATTACATAATATTATTTATTTATTCAAATATTAAGTAATATATTTTAATAATATAATTTTTGTTATTTGATAAATATTATAATTTGTATTAATTAACTGGCTCTATAATAATACTTTTTTTTTTATTATTTTAATAACATTCAATAAAAAATCATAATTTTCTTTGTATTAAACTTAATTAATATACCCAAGAGTTGAAGATAAGAGAGAACTCTACAATAGTAGAGATAAAGAGGTCCGTAGGATGAGATAGTGAATCCCAAACATGCAATAAGAGTGGACTCTTCAATAGTGGGCACTAGGATGAGATAGTGGGTCCCAAACTTGAACGGTGGAGATTAAATAGAAAATCCACATGTTATCCCTAAAATAGAAGTTATAAGATTAAAGGGATTGGGGTTTGGAGAGCAGAGAAAGAAGGCTTATTTCTTTATAGAACAGTGATAGGTGTACAGATTTCATGGGTAGGTTAACTATTTCCTTTCTTTATATTATAGTATAGATTTGTGAGCCCCACACAATCATTTGTTACCAAAATATGTCTTATAGTGGGTATAGTTTGAGAATTACAAAAATAACGGAAGGATATTTTTGTTCACTAAATATTTTTTGCAATACCCAAAGCTCGTGTTCATAGTCAATCTCTTGTTTATTTATCTAAAAAGGGTGATAGTATGCTTAGCATTATTCTATATATTTTTTATGATTTAACGCAGGAAATGCTACGGGTACAGGAGGATGCACTTTTCCCTACAATCTGTGCAACCAGAGCAGGGAAAGTGCGCTTTAGTTTACCTCTAGTCGATGCCCGAGGTTTCCACCTCGGGCATCCTTGGGCACCTGGTGATAAAAAGGGGAGGAGTCATTTCAGTTTTTCCCCATGATTTTGACTTCTCCCCACATGATATCTCTCCCCCTTTAAAGTGCCATATGTCCAATGATGTGTGGATGCCCGAGGATCCGAAGCCGGAAAGTGCTCTATCACTTGTTGCAAATTGTGCCTAGGTGGTGCTTACAGCTAACACTTCTTCCAACAAAAAAACTAATACACACCAGTTGTGTCATGTATTGAAGCATGATAGGATCATTTGTGGATTTGATTTTTGGACAGTGTAAAAGCTCAGCTAAGCAAAGAAGCATCTTAGAAATTCAGCAGACCTCAGTTCTAACACCCATGAAGCTGACCCTTCAATTTAAAAATAAAAATATCCTAACTGAAACTCTGAAATCATCGTCTGTAGAAACTTTTGTATCATCCCGGACCACATAACTATATTAACAAGGCCTTTACCACCATACTGTCCTCATTCATGTCTTCCACCCCATTTCTCTTAGCTTTCACCAATTATCAGTTTATTTCAGTCTCTTCCTTCAAATAGATCTTCTTGATCTCTTTTTTCTTGGGTTCAATCAGTTGGGGTTATGGGAAATTGTTTGTGGAAGGAAGTTCAAAGCCCCAACCAACCAGCCGGCGTTGTTCCATCTTCCATTAGTTTGCCTTCATCAGGTATCTTTTTTTTTTTTGGTTATTTTTAATTGAAATTTGAAGATCATTTCACTTTGTATGTGTATCATCATTAAAATTAATTTGCAGTTTTAAATGTCATATAAGGGGTTAATGGGGTTCGAATCTCGCCTGCTGGGGAAATTTCTAAAGCAGATGGAGAGAGGAATTCGTCTGTTCCTTCAAAAGGACAGACAGGTAATTCTGTTAGTTTTTTTTTTTTCTTGAATACCTTGTTCTTCTTTTTTGTTTCCTAATTATAGTTTATTTGATATTTGCTTAAATACATTGTTGTTCTGGATTAATTCTTGGAACAGAGAAGCCAAGTAAAGATGGAGGACTGAGTTTCTCACCCATTCTTGAGGATCGACCACTTCAAGATGTGAGAAAGGATGCGGAGGTTCATGCCTTGAAGCTACAAATCTTTTCCTACAATCTTCTGAAGTCTTCCACCCAAAAATTCAGTAGTAAAAATCTTATTGGCCAAGGCGGTTTTGGCGATGTTTATAGGGGATGGATCAACTATTCCACTATGATAGCTACAAAACCGGGTAAGGGACTCGCAATTGCTGTCAAGAAACTCAGAAAGGAAGGAGTGCAAGGTCACAAGGAATGGCTGGTGAGACTTTTCATCTCTCTCTCTCACTCTCTCTGTGTGTGTTTTTTGATGAAGGTGTTTCTGCTGTGTTTGCAGAATGAATTGACATTTTTGAGCCAATTCAACCATCCCAATGTGGTGAAGCTTATAGGATATTGTTCGGATGATGATGATAGGATATTAGTGTATGAGTATATGGCAAAGGGAAGCTTGGAGGCTTATCTCATGAGAGGTAAGTCATGTCAATAGAATCATATCGTGTGTGGCGCGGTGTTTCAAAGCCATGTAATGCTCCCATTGATCCTGAATTCAAGCCCTTCAGGTGTTTGGTTTGCAGGATATTGTGGGCATCCTCGGGAATTAGTCCCTATCCAAATGGGTTGAGAAGTCATCAATATATATATATATATATAGAATCATACATACTTGAGCATAGATAGATACTGGCATTGTAATACTTTCAGCATTATGTACAAATACACATGCATAACTACAGATATCACAAATGCACGGTTGTATGTATGTGTTTATATATATAGCTTAGGTATGATTATCAAACCATGACCTTGCCATTGCAATACAAATCACCAAATGAGCAACAATATCAATCCTTCTACATATACATACGTGGTACTAATGCAGCATAGCATGAAATACCACACTTCACAGCACATGGGTAGCAGAAAAGGTCATCTTATTTAAAACCTTAACTATGAAATCCTTTCTCCCCCACTTCACATCTCGAAAACCACCGCTCTTATGGAGAGAAACAGCTTTCAGATCTTCTGAACACCAAAATGACAGCCTCCCTGGGCAAGTCATTCCCCATAGAGACTACAGTCACTTACATGCACTACAAGAACCTGAATGGAGATTGTTGTTTTGCAAAACAGAAAGCAGTTTCCCTCTAAGTTGGAATAGGAGGGTTAAAGTAGCAGTTGGGGCAGCGAGAGGCTTAGCCTACCTACACACAGCCGCAAAACCAGTCATTCATCGCGATCTTAAAGCCTCCAATATCCTCCTTGACTCGGTGAGTTTCACGTTTCGTACTCCCTGAGATTTTTCCATTCTTTGCACTAATGTGGAAGTACACTTGCAGGACTTCAACGCTAAGCTTTCAGACTTCGGACTGGCTAAGTTTGGGCCCCAAGGTGACAAGTCCCACGTCTCAACTAGGATACTCGGCACCAGAGGCTACTTTGCGCCTGAGTACATAGCTACAGGTTAGTTCCCCCAAAGATATCCATGGTTTAATCGAAGCAAAGGTGAAAATTGAACTTGGTGAGTGTGACTGCAGTGCTCCTTAATGTTTCATTATTTGGCAGGGCATTTGACACTGAGGACTGACGTGTACAGCTTCGGAGTGGTACTCTTGGAGATCTTCTCAGGCTGTGGGGCTATCAAGAAATACTCAGATGGGGTGGCAGGAGATCTTGCGTTATGGGCTCAACCATACCTTGGCAATAAGCTGGAACTGCCTCGTATTATTGATAAGAAAATCCGATACAGCTTTCCCATAGAAGAAGCTTATGTGTTTGCCAGTGTCATCTGCCAATGCCTTGAAACAAAGCATAAAAGCCGGCCGACCATGACTGAAGTTGTTGCCTCACTAGAGCAGCTACAACAAAACATGAACTTGATGTAAGTTAATTCGGAATCACCCCTGAATAAGAAAAAGAAAAAAAAAATTCCAGTAAACAACTTCCTTTGAAATAGAAAGGGCGGGAAGGGTTAAAAATGATATGAATTGGCATTTCAATTGTTCAATTGATTATGCAAAATTTTATTAGGAGTAAATCCTGATAAATCAAGATGGCTGTTAGCTATGCCCTTTTTGTATGTGTCACATTTTTTGAATGACATATATGGTGCTTGCTCAGGACTTGGGCATTTCCGCTCTTCCATGGTCATAAGGTAAATTAAATACTAAAAGAAGAAACAGATGCAAATTACTTTCACTGAACTTGTGGGACATGCTCAAATATTTGTCATCCTGTATTCTCCCTTTGAGATTTTCAATTCCCAGACAGAAAACTAGCAGAACATTGTAACTTGAATGTCACGACTGTCAAAAATGTTGGATTCAAAGCTAAACTACACAATTCCAAAACAATAACAATAATAACTTAAGTGGTACAGACTACAGACCAAATCTAACCTATTTTGTGATCCAAGGCATTTACCAAATCATGAGATGTGCAACTAAAAGTGGCATTGGCAAACAGTACAATTAGAAGATAGATGCAGCTTATATCAGGTGGCAGCTCACATTAAATTGGAATGAAAACTGGGTTTTTGGTTATCAAGAAAGTGATGCCTGAAAGGAAAGGTAAGGAAAGTTTTTTTCACTTTTCTGCGGCTGCATGTGTTTGATTAACAAGGAAATATGCAGGAAAAGTTGCAAGTAAAAGCCAAATTTATATTTCTGAAGAAAAAAACAATTTTCCTTTAAAATTTTAAAAGAAAATTTCGAGGGAAAGTTATGTGAGCCTATGAAAGTAGCTTTCCCCGGAATAGTGATTTTTCATGCCAACTAAACACCATATTCTCCACAACCCCCCCCCCCCACCCTTTTTTTCCTTTCCTTTCCTTTCCTGCATTTTCTATTTGCAGTTCCAGCTGAATATGTGAGATTAACAAAATATTTTATGTTTGGTTATGAAAATACCATTTCTTTCGTTGATGAATGTTCTCATAGTGGCAATTTTATTATGATATCAAAGCATGAAGTGCTAATTACTCTTTAAGTATTTTTTTATAATTGTCATAATAACATTTAATAAAAATAATAAATTCCTGTAATTCGACGGCAGTGGTGATAATTAAATCTTGCCTTCATGTACATTCTAATGCTCTTCTTACAATGAATAAAAATGATATCCATATCTCATCTAATCAAGTCACATTCGGGGACCGAAACACATCAAGGTTTATTACCTCTGTTTTGAGAAAACAAAGTGGTTGTGAGTGAGATAGCCTCCATATGCTTGTTAGAATCAAAGACTAGTTAGCCTGTGCTCACCAAATTATTTGAATGGGTCAGGTTATAGAACATTTCAGATAAACAAGCCAATGTCTAATTTCAAACTATAAGGGTTTTCATGAAATAGACCACAGGTTAGCTTCACTCAAAAGAATTGTCATTGAAAGATCGGTCATATAATCACAACAAGATCAGGGACATGCCATTGTGGAGAAGGTATGGATACCTCAGCATTGATACAAATTAATATAACTAATCTCATATACTCAAAAAGGAAATAAGGTGTATTTCGTAAAATGCAAGCTTCCATTCTTCAAGACAGTCAAAACACAAGCCCATACAACATCCTATATGAACTAAATAATAACGGATAAAAAATGATATTTACATTAAGAATTTACAATACCCCAATGAATGGAACATTCTCTCAGGGCAACAGAGACCCATTGGGGGTCGGATTCAGAGGTGATCCATGATGTCTTGACAGTTATTTTTGGATAGTATTGATTGGAGACTGTTTGCGGTTCTGACTGGGAATGCTTCACCGCATTTTTTGGGCTTGGAGCTGTTCTAGTGTTTCTAAGACATCTACCATTCGTGGTCGGTCTTTCGCTTCAGTGCTTAGACACTTTAAGGCGAGGGTAGCAACCACATAGGCTCCTTGCCGAGGGTATTGGCCCTCCAACTTGGTGTCCATAATCTGAAATAATTTGTGTTTTTCGCCCAAATATGGCTTCTCCCAGTATTCCAAAGTTCCATCAACAGCCTGACGCCCAGACAACAGTTCCAACAACACAACACCAAAGCTGTAGACGTCACTCTTTGCAGACAGCTGACCTGTTCAGTAGTGGAAGCATTAGTATGGAGTAATGAAACATAAATTATCTCCGAAGTGGGATCGTATCATCTGGTGCACACCAACCCCATGTATGTGTACCACATATACAATAAATGCAGGAGGGCCTCTTCCTATACTCCCACGCTAATGCAAGTATTCTTTTTTTTTTTTTTTTGGTAATAAACGATGACTCTCATTGAAAACTAATGGAAAGGGGAGATTACAACTGAAGAACGGGAATCAGCTCTAGCTTGAGGGAGGTCCCTGGGAAGTAATGGCTTACGCAGACTTTTGTTCAGAGCTTGCTGGGCTAACTCATGAGCAAGGGTGTTAGCAAGTCGGTTTACATAAGTGAAACTGAACCTAAACAATCCACTCGATCGGATAAGAGAATCAATGTCCTCGATGATGGGGTATATCTCAGCATTGATTTGCTGGACCTGCCCAGTGAGATATTCCACTATTTCTTTGGAGTCGGATTCTACAATGGTTTGGCGCCATTCTTGTGATATGGCCAGAGAGACACCTTCCCTGATGGCTTCGGCTTCAGCTCGCCTAGCGGAACCACCCAGGAGAGCCTTGCTCAGGCGACAAAGGATCTCGCCATGGATATTACGAGCAACTAAGCCCACTCCCGCTGCAATACCGCTGCTCCAGGCTGCTCCGTCGACATTGATTTTAATCCAACCACTACCAGGTGGGTACCACTGGACTTCAATTCGGCCTGAAGGTGAGGATGGATGCCAGACAACAGTTCCAACAACACAACACCAAAGCTGTAGACGTCACTCTTTGCAGACAGCTGACCTGTTCAGTGTGGAGCATATATGAGTAAGAAACACGAAGTGGGATCGTATTTGGTGCACACCACCCATGTATGTGTCAATATACAAAAATGCAGAATACCCAAAGCAAGTAAGTATTCTTCACTAACGAAAAAAAACATATATAGGAAAGGTTTTTTAACTTTAATCTCCTAAGGGAATATTACTTGATCAATTTTGAACTTGCAGAAATATTTTATTTCAATGTTTTCTCACCTTTGTTATTTTATTAGGTTTCTAAGTTATCAAATTATTAGGTTTCGAAGTCATCATCATCAACAAGGCCTCGTCTCAATTATTTTAATTCATATGACATTTGTACAGCAATAGTATAGTTTACTGGAAGTCCCTGCATGTCAAGCCAGTCGGGGGCTCTATTTCCGACAGCAACACACACTCAGTAAGCAAATCACAGAGCTGGCCAAGTCTTTAAAGGTAGAAAACATGAAAAATTATTGAAAAAAAAAAGGAGTGGGGGGGGGGGTACAAATGAAATAAGAAGCTACTTTACTTTCATTATTGGGGGTGGGGGCTTGAATCTGCAAGGAAAGGAGAATTCTGTATACTATCGCTTTCATTCTTGGTCTTATTCATATCAAGTCGAGAATAAAACACAATGATAGATAGGTTGAGATAATTCCAGGATAAACCTAAATTGAAGAGGCAAAGGCAAATAATAAAATTCTTAAATGCGCCTCTACAAGATGTTGGCAGTTTCTAGCAATTAGTGGGATGATTGATTTATCTTTCCCTCACAATGCAAGACATCGCCTATGTTGTTAGTATAGTGAGCAGATTTATGCATGCTCCTAGATCTACACATTTAGGGGCAGTATTTAGAATTCTAAGGTATCTCAAGTCATGCCCACTTAGGGGAATCTTATTCAATAAAAAATGGGCATATGAAAATTGAGGCCCATTCAGATGCAGATTGGGCAGGTGCTAGAGATGAAAGAAGTCTATATCCTATTATTGTACCTTTGTGGGAGGTAACTTGGTTACATAGCGAAATAAAAGGCAAGCTATTGTTGCTCGATTAAATGCAAAGGCAAAGTTTAGATCGATGGCACATGGTATATGTGAAATGTTGTGGTTGAAGATCCTTATTCAGGACATGGGATTCCCTATTGAAGAATATGAGCTAATATTGTGACAACAAAGTAACAATTGGTAGATTAGTATTGCTCATAACCCGGTTCAACATGATAAAACCAAAATATTAAGATAGGCCGTCACTTATTAGATAATGAATCCTCAGAGGCTAAGTTTGCACTCCTTGTATGAAAACTAGTGACCAACTCGCAGATGTCCTTACAAATGCAGTTAGTAGTAATCAGTTACTTGAGATACTATGCATGATGGGCATGCTTGATATTTATGTACCACCTTGAGGCGGAGTGTTGCCAGGGTAATTTGGATATTTCATGTTAATCATACCGTGTGTATTACGCACAAATACGTGTCTATTATGCTTAAACCCCATAAGGATTTTTATTTAATTCTCCACTTTAGTGATAATAAGGAGAAGAGAGATGTGATTCATTATCACACCCTCCGATCCCTATTTCTTCTTCTCCCTTCTTCCCTTTCTTCCTCTTTCTATTCTTCTTACTCTTTATACTCTATGAACTTGTGGCAAGTGGCAACATATTTAGGTGCTACAGAGCCAAGAGCATCCATGACCTGAGTGAAGAAATGAGTCATATTACCAGTGGGATCCGCTTTCGCCAAGCCAAAGTTGGAAAGTTTTGCATTAAATTCCTGAAGCCATAAAAACATAATAAAATTTGGGAAGCTTACAGAAAATAAGGGTGCGTTTGGCAAATCTCATCTGATATAAGAACTTATTTAAATTAGAGCTATTTTTAAGATCTGTTCATAAAGTAAGTTCGTTTGGTAAACCTAATTTGTTCCTTAAGAAAAAGTTCTTCTTCCCAAAAAGCTTGTTTGGTAAAACAAGCTTTATTAGAGCTTATGGGAGGGGCATTTGATGTCATTTCTTTAATAGTGTAAAGAGAACCCTAAACAAGGAGGCAAACAACTAAACAATAGCCAAGAGCAAGAAGATGTTCTTTATAAAGGGGCATACTTGGTATTACACAAAAGTTAAAGGGACACAATTGTCTGAAATCATTGTTTTGGCGGAAGAAAACCTCTACCCGAAACAGTGACAAAAGCTCTAATTCAAAAAGTAATCATTAGGCCACTTTTTGAAAAGTGGAAAAACCTCTACTCTCTACCAATAAGATCTTTGAATTAGATGTTATACATACAAGCTCTTTTAAGAATAGCTCTACTTCTTTTAGAAAAAGACAAATAAGCTCTTAAAAATAGATTTGCCAAACACTACCTAATTTCAAAATTAAAAGCCAAAGCAGCATAGAATATGTTTCTTTTTTTTGTATTCACCCTACCGCATCTAGAAGGATACTATAAGCAGCAAAATCATGATGTATAACTTGTGATTCAGCATCATGCAGGAATGAGAGCCCTCTAGCAGCACCTATGGCAACTTTGATCCTTATTGCCCAAGAAAGTGCTTCAGCCCGTTCTGTCAAACAACATAAAAGTTTCAAAGTTAATGATCACCAATACAGACAATTTCAAAGTTAATGATCACCAATACAGTTTTTTCTACAAAATCATAGCCAGAAATTCTAATGATATCTAGAGAAGGGTTTGAGAACTTGTTCACAAGTTTCAATATGCCTTTTAGCAAATGCTTAGCTAAAGTAGAAATTTTATACTGTCAAAAATTGCTCCATAAACAGCATATTACAAGACATTCATTTGATGAGTTCCACTTAATATATCTCCTACTCTGTAAATCAACCAATTGGATCTATTATATTTGACATTTGGGACATACCCCCTGTTTTGTTTTTTCGACAATCAAACAGTGGGAGAGTCTTAATGTTGATGGGGACAACGTTAGGATCCTGGGCAGGATCCATTGAATGGTGAGATCACTACGCTACACTAACGCCATAGAGAAAGTTTGAGATCTTTTGCTTACTTGAGTTTCTCCAACACTTCCATGTTGGGATTAGTTACCAACTTTTTGATAAAAAATAAAAAGCATGCCATGAATGCTTTCAGTGAGTCACCAGGCAGAGTCTTAGAATATATTGCAGAGCGATGGGGCCTCTAGGGAGTTCAAAACTTAACCATGAACGGCAAACAACAAAAGTAGATGGAAGGAAGTATGATAATATCTAAGTAGGAAAATGAAGAAAATAGGATACTATGGAATGTTCTCCCATGCATATAAACATGATATGGAGAGGTCAATAGAAAAACAATGCTTCCAAAGAGTTTGTTGGAAACAAGGATTAAAAATACGGTTTTGGGGGATGTATCGGTCCCAACCGAAACCTATACGTATCAGTTTCGGTATCGATTTCGGACGATACATATAATTTTTTCTTTTCTTAAAAAAAAAACAAATTAAATTTAAAAAAAAACAAATGAGTTATAGGAACCAAATTGACCAAATATAAAGTAATGGGAAGCGACCGAAAGACAAAATAGCAAACATAGTTACAATTACACAATGAATTCAAACCTAAATAACTAACAAGCGATACGTATCGCCCATTTCGTATCAATATAAATATCGTAAAAGGGGTTGCCGAAACCTATACGTATCGCCCGTTTCGTATTGGTTTCGGCAATTTTTATTTTCATGGTTGGAAAGCTTTACTTACTTCTACAGAGATGGTAATCTAAGCTGCCTTTGGACATGAACTCATAGACCAAAAGCCGGTTCTCACTATCAATGCAGTACCCAATAAGTTCGACCAGATTTGGATGATGAAGTTGGCCAAGAAGGTTAACTTCTGTCTGCAACAAATCAGCTATCAGTAAAGGGGTGAAGCCAAAGATAAAAGAATAAGAAGGAAGAATAAGAAATGGAGAAATGGTAAAGCTGATGAGAAAACATACCACCCACTCCTTGTGGCCTTCGACACCTTCTGATTTAAGCTTCTTGACAGTGATGATCATACCAGATCCAGGCCTTACGGCAGCAAGGGTTTTCTCATCGATCCATCCTTTGAAAACATAACCAAAACCTCCTTGTTTGATGAGACTGGAAGGATGGAAGTTTCTAGTGGCATTCTTTAGCTTACTGAAAGAGAAGGCTTTCAGATTTGGGGATGACAATATTTCACCTTCAGATCTTGGAGTAGGAAGACTTTCAGCAGTAGTCTTATTGCAGTAAGACGGGACTGCCCAACTAGAAGGAGTTGAAGGGCTGGCTTTGCTGGAACTTTTTGAAGCCCCTGAAAGTCAAAGAGAGATACCAGCGCAAGCGTTGGTATGTGAGCAATATTAGTAGTCAGGTTCTGAAAATAAGAAGAAGAAAAGCAAGTTCAATAATTAATTCAAACGCAAACTTAAATCCTAGCTGAGAGCTTATCCATATGTGGTATCTATTGTCAGTACCTCTGTGTCTATATATGGCAGAAGAGCACTTGGAGGAATGAGAACGAGATTTTTCCAGATGATTTTTCTTTACGTTGTCAATGTGACTAATAAAAAAACTATAATAAAACTAGTGTGTTCCTCTTTCTTTTTCCTTTTCTTTCCTACTCAATAAGTTATAGAAGTCCCCATGATTGCAATATATGATCTAGTTCTTCTCAGTATCCGTTCCAAAAGTAAGAAGGATCCATAAGCTGGAGGCTTTATACATATAGATCTGAAATCCTCATCCCCTCTCCCATGAAGGCCCTATCCTATTTGGCTCTCCAAACTTCTGCTACAGGTGTATCCAGTTAAATTTTCATTAGCTTCAACAAGAAACTTCTTAAGTCAAGAATGGCTACCTAGGTTCCCAACCCCAGACCTCTTTCCTTGCTGACAATGTAATTATACTGATAGGGAAACTATCAAGGAGTACAGGAAGAGCTAGAAATACTTCAATCAAAAAATTAATATTTCTAATTCCCTTTAATATGCTAAGAGTTCAGCATTTCTCAACTGGTTCCAGGGTTTGTAGGTGAAAGAACCCTGATTTCAAGATGATGGACAAAGGAGTTTTAGTTTCAAATAGACCTTTGGATCAGTTCATCACTGTTTTAAAACTTGGCGAGTTGACTCAAAACTCACCCGAGTTGAGTCGAGTCGATTGGGTTTCAAGCTAACTCACCCTAAAACCCGGTTTTTCTCAATAATAACGAGTGACTCGGTCGAGTCATTGTTTTTTTTTTTGTTTTTGCAACAATATAAAAGGGGGGGTGAGAGTATAGTGACCAAGTTGAGGTTCAGGAATTATTTGTCTAGGGAAATTTTTGAAAGAAACCGGAAAAATTCAGAATATTCAAAATTAAATTGGGGAAATGGCAGGCAAGAAAAAAAAATTGCAAATTATGAATATTATAAATAAATATATTTCATCTATTAGATATTTATTTAGACTTTAAAAAAATCGTGAAAAATTCATGTTTAATTCGCGACTTTTTGAAAAAGTTGCGTATACTTTGTGAATTAATCATTCGGCGGAAAAGTCGGGTATTATTCAGGACTTTTTGGAAAGAAAAATCAGAACTTTGTTACTGTGGGTGAGAGGGAGGATTAGGGTTGCAGGCAAAAAACTTGATTTTTTCCCTCCTCCAGCAGCAGCTCTTCGACGATAGGTACCTCTCTCTCTCTCTCTCTCTCTCTCTCTCTCTCTCTCTCTCTCTCTCTCTCGTCCCTCTCTTTTGATCTCTGTTACTAGTATATAAAGGAAGAAGGACAGAGAGAAAGAGATACTCCTCATCAACGTTGTCCCATTTGGATAATTTTGATAATAGAATGTTTAATTTATATAGTCAAAATAGGTTGAAATAACAGTCTAATTTACTTCTATTTTTTTGCATTTCTCAATTCAATATGTCTTCTTTGGGGAGGGGGTTTGGCATGGACCCCTACCAGTTTTATTAATAATCTAAAATATAACCAAGAGAGGGACATAAACCTTATCTCAAACTCAAAGCAACTAGCATCTTAAATTAGAAATAGTCACTTTATCCAGAACTAGACACACTCTCATTAGTGTAGTGTTTTGACTATAATGGTAGTTGAGGACATGTTTAATGCTTTATTTCTGATTCTGATCTGTAATTTGAATTTTTGTTTCCCTAAGTTACATAATTGACTAATTGCTTTATGGCTTTCAGTTTGATACTTTAATTTACTCAATGCTAGACTTAGGGTGGTTAATTCAAATATATATATGTGTGTGTGTGTGTGTGTGTCTCAATTTAGGTATGTTTTATTAATAATTTTTAATTTATACTATATATATAACTTATGTTGAAAAATATTATATTTTTTCAAGTTTTAGGTGTCATTAATTACTCGGACGAGTTTTGACCGAGTTTTCGAGTTCATTATAGATTAGGCTGCTTAGCTTCAAACATCAACATGACCTCGCTACCTTCATCAAAAAATATTTAATTTTTTGAAGACTAAAATATAAGACTTTTATGCCAAGCTTTTAGGTTTTAGTAATGTTTTGATATAGTAGAATTTGTGAAATTTTAATATTTGAAAAATACCTTACCATTTTTTTTAATTAGTAATCAACAATTATATTAGCATAAAGCAAAAGGTATAGCAAACAACATAAAGAGATTACAAGATAGTAAACTCGAGATACGGCAAAGGAGGAACAATAGAAGACAATAAAAAAAAAAGCATGCAAAGAGCTCCCTTGTCTTGGCCTAGAAACACAACCAAATCCCTCATCCTATCAGAACTCCCAAATGTTCCACATCCTGCCTAATGGAACACCATAACCTACAGTCATGCATGATAACAAAGGCGAGAAGGCAAAGAGGAAGAGTCCTCGAAGAATTTTTTGTTTCTTTTTTCAAATCGACCATGCTATAGCACCAAGAAGAACCGACCAGCTTGTCATCAGCCCACTATCCAGATTCCAAACTAATCAAATCCCAATAGGATAGAAGTTGTGAAAGGAAGAAGGAAAGACTCATTTCACTCCTATTCGGGAGAGGAGAAATCCTCAGATCTCACACGCAATAAGACAATACAATACCATTTGAAAGTTGAAATTTTGGTCTAATACGACCGATACGGGGTTGATATTAGAGAATTTATTTTCTTCAAAGTATCTACATATAGGGTAGTTGCAAAACTAATACGTACTGGACCATATCGGCTGATACGTACTGGTATTTTAAACCATAAAGAAAACCCCATAGAGAAGAGGTGGGGGCCTCCAAACTCACCTCAAGCCAACATGATAAGAAGCCCTTAAAGAATTTCGGAAAGACCCAAGCCATACCCAACCGCTCAAGAAAGTAACCTTATACCTCTACCGCAAAATAAAAATGCATCAATAAGTTATCCACCATTTCCTCCGACTCAAGTCACAATAAGCACCGATTAGCTAAACTCCACCATCTATGTCTCAAATGGTTACATGTGATTAGGTTAATCCAACGAGGCTTCCCAAAGAAAGAATGCAACCTTGGATGGAACTCCAGGGTTGCACACAACCCTATGCAAAAAAGGAAGCAAAGTGACACCCCACAATGCTAGAGCAAAGGATCCTAATGAGAATTGACCCTTAATGTCTAAGCACCAAACACGCTTATCCCTAAGAAGAGGGAAAATGGCCACACTCTCTACTCTGCTAGACAAGCACAAGAGTTTCTCAAGCTTGCAGTCTTTGAGACTACATTTTAAGACTTAGACAACACACCTCCCTTTCCCCCAAACGCTGAAATGATGGTCACATTGAAGCATCCTCACTCCGATCTAAAGAGTACAACACTCCAAACTCTTCCTTTAGAGGCCTCTCACCACACCATAAGTCATCCAAAATTTTAACATCAATGCAACAACCCACAGTGAATCTAATGAAATTAGAGAACTGACCCCCGAACTCCTAATATAGCCTTCCAACAACTCACTCCATAAGAACCCCAAAATTCTCAAGGTTTTCAAATCGACTTAACCCCATATTTGGCTTCAATGACCCTCCTCCAAAGGCTCTTCTCAATTCTATATCTCCAAACCACTTACCTAATAAAGCCTTGTTAAACCTAACCAGCAGTTTAATATCGAAACCCCTAGAGAGTATTCGATGACATATGGCTTTCCACTCCACCAGATGATAACTATTCAACTTTGTCAAACCGTTCCATAAAAATTCATTTTGAATCCTTTCTAGTTTCTTTGCAATAGGAATTGGAATAGTGAAAAGGAAAATGAGTGAAAATGGACATAAAATATATTGGAAGGTTGCACAAAGAGATCTTGAGAAGGATTAATCGACCCCATTTGGAGAGATGCAAAGCTTTCGCATTAGCAAGCTTTTTGAAGAAGCTATCTAAAACTGGCTGCTAGATAGATTTGGCTTTATGGCCCACACCCAAAGGAAGACCCAGGTTACATGTCGGTAATGTCTCTCTCTTGCCCCCAAACCAGGCAGCCAATTTTGCAATATACAGAACTACTCCGACCGTAAACAACTTCCATTTATACAAATTAACACGCAAATCTGAGACTGCCTCAAAGCAGTGAAAAAGATATCGAAGGTATGCTAACTGGCTATAAGGACATTGTAGAGGATCAAACATCAAAGTATCATCCACAAACTGGAGATGGGAAATAGCCAAGCCATCCTTACCAACTGAAAATCCTCAATAATCGACAAATAAGCTTTACTAAGCATCCTGCTAAGAGCCTCAAATATCATGATAAACAGAAAATGGGATATTGGATCATCTTGTCTTAGACATGGTTTAAAATTTCAATACGTATCGACCGATACGGGCTTATACGTATCCTATTTGGAGCAACCTGATACACTGGTACGTTGGAAAAAAAATCCCCTATATCGGATGTATTGGGCTGATACAGGCCTAATAAGCTCGATATGGGCCCGATACGAGGATTTTTTAGTTAATTTTTTTTCTTCTTCCAATTTCTATTTACACTAAGATTCACAACACAGACTTTATATACACAACTTATGTTATTTACATAAAATATTATTCAAGTAAATTATTTAAATTGATTTCACTTTTATTTACTTAAGATTTTTTTTTTTTTTTACTTAAGATATTATGTAAATAAGGTTATCCTCCTATTTGAATTCAATAAAAATTATTCTTGATCCAAATTCCTGAAGAATAAAAAGTCAACTTTCTAGTAAAATAACAAAACCCTCTTTTTAATACCTTTTAGGGATTATGCCAGGATTTTAACTTTCAAATGATAGAGTATTTCTCAAATATTAAAATTTCATAAATTCTATTATATCAAAATTACCAAAACCTAAAATTCTGGCAAAAAAAGTCATATTAAATCTTAAAAAATATTTTGGTCAAAAAGTCAATAAATAGTATAACAATTCAGTAAAAAAATACTTACATTAAGCTTAAAATTTATGGTTGTAATTCAATACATTTTTATTTTAAGGTTTTAAAATCTGGATTGTTTTTCTTATACTTACTAAGTGACTATGTTTTGTATTGTCATGCCTTTTTATCAGCACACACGCCTTTTTTAACTTATAAAATTGTTAACTCTTATATGCATAGTTATAAACATAGTTGGAGACTTCATTTTTAAACATATATTTGCATTATAAGAAGTTTTATGCAAGGTATCCAAGTTTTTCCTTGCGTATCCAAGCGTTTCTTAACGTATCCTGACTTTTTCTACCGTATCCATCCAATACAGTCTGATACATCGATACGTATCTTGTTTTGGACTTACTGATACTGCACCCGATACCGATATTTTGAACCATGGTCTAAGAACCCTAGATCCCCAAAAGAAACTCACAGTGTTTCCATTAATCAATGTTGAAAAGGACATGGACAAGTAACAGGACTTCATCTAAGGTCTCCATTTAGAACCAAAGACTATAATATACCCAAGATATAGTCGAGAAACTCTCCATTGACATAATAATAGGCTTTCTCCAAATCAAATTTACACACAATTCCAGGACGAACCGACTTCAACCTCTCATCTAAGCATTCATTCACAATCAGAACTCCATCTAATATTTGCCTCCGTTCCATGAACGCCCCTTGGGATGATGAGATAATTGCTCCCATCACCGACTTTAATCTAGAAGCTAAAACCTTTGCGAAGATTTTGTAGGCATGCCTTGGTAAGGTGAAAGGACAAAATTGATGAAGATTTTGGGCTCCATCAATCTTTGGGATGAGAACCAAAAAGGTACAATTAAGAGATTTATCCAACCTCTCCACTCCATGAAATTCTCTTGCCATTTTAAAGAAATTTCTCACAAATCACAATATCCCAACACTACTTGTAAAATTCTATGGAGAAACCATATGAGCCAAGAGCTTTGTTCCAACCCATTTCCTTAATTACTCCGATCATAGTTGTTAAAGGCGTCATCTCAGGTGCTTCAGGCGGTCGCCTAGGCGACCAGGCGCTGTATTGGGCTCAAGCGATTGGCCGCATAGGCGGTCATTATTAAAAATATAATTTATGTACTATTATTATTGTTAAAGGATTAAAAAAAAATTTATATGAATATGGTAATTTAGTGACCAAACTTTGGTCAACAAAAAAGCACGCTATTTTATATGTTTATCACGTCTTTTATCCAGTAATATTTTAGAGTTTGTGTATCCAAAAAAAAATTGCATATAAGAAAAAAAAGTCGTGCAGTGTGAAGTATGTTTCATTCATGTTATGATGTCCTCTCTCGCTCAATGGGTGGGCCAATTGAGTGTCAGATAATTTATTTATTTTTTATTCAATCCTACACTTTCCCTCTCGTTCTTTCATCTCTTCTCTCTCTCTCTCTCTCTCTTAGGCTGTCACTGTAGATTATTTTTATCCCCCTATAGTCTCTTTCTCTCTCTCCTTTTGACATTCATTGTAGACCTTTTTTTGTTTTTTTTCATTCTCAACAATTGAACTTTATTATTCCTAGAATTGCCTCCAAGGATATCAAAGTGCATCTCGACAATGGAGATTTCAAAATTTATATTAATTGTAAGGCCCCTCATTTAAGAAAATGCAGCATACATAGATCTCATATTGGGGGGAAATTCTACTACAAAGGAGTTCATTAGGCGACGCCTTGGGCGCCTCAAGCGTCCAAGGGGTTTTGTCTCCTCAAGTCGCCTAGTCACCTTGACAACCATGGCTCCAATAATCTCCTCCTCAAATACCATTTTCAATATATCTCGTTGAGACTCCAAGATCATATCAAAAGGTAACCCTCCCAACTTTGGTCTAAAACAAGATTTTTCCATATAGAGATTCAGGTAATAGGAAATCAATACTTCTTTGATGTCCTCTTCCATATCCAGCAATTCTCCCCTACTGACATTTTGGAAATGAAACTAGTTTTTCTGTGGATGTTAGCTACCTTATGGAAGAATCTAGTGTTTCGATCCCCTTTTTCAACCAATTGATCCTGAATTTCTATTCCCAACTAATTTCTTCCTGATTTAACAACTTCTGAAACTCTACTTTGAGAGTCTTTCTCAAGTTAGCCTTTATAGGGCTGTAAATGGATCAGATCTGCCTAGATCCGAATCCGGTCAGATTAAGAATCCGAAAAATCCGGATCCGATCCGAGATCCGCCAAATCATGAAGTATCGAATCTGAAATTCTGAATCCGATCTGATTATTAATTCAAGATCTGAATCCAATCCGATTAACATTAATATATCTAAAAAATAATACTTCAATCAAAAATTATGATTACTATTATAGTATATTAGTAAAATCATATAAATATTATTATTATTATATATAATCTAATCGGATCGGATTACTATTGATCCAAACCTGATCCGATTATAATCAGATTCAAGATCGTATAATAGGATTAGGATCCCATTAATCGGATCAGATCCGGATCAAGATTCAATCCATTGACAGCCCTAGCCTCTACTACAGAAATCTCCCCAATCTCTTCTTTAGCATTTATGGCCTCCATTTCTCCCATAATTTGTCACTTGTTTAGTGAGAGGATACCAAATACTTGTTTATTCCAAACCTTAATATTATTCTTTATTGATTTCAATTTAAGACCAAAAATAGTGCTTGTAGATCCCCAGAAGAACGAAGATTCCCACACTTCAGGGACAATTTTCTTAAAATCCGGATGAAGGAGCCACATATTTTCGAAATTGAAAGGTTGGGGATCCTTTTCCGAACTATAGACTCCAAAAAATATGGGAATATGATTGGATGTAGTTCTAGGAAGGGAACACGAGATTGCACTTAGAAAGTTAACATCCCAATAGTCACTCACAAGGAATCTATCCAGCTTTGCTCATGACTAGCTCTGATTGAAAATTATACCAAGTAAATTGTGCACCATTAAGGGGGTGATCCATAAGCCCATGTCTGGATATGAAATTTTCGAACTCACTCAGTCGCTTAGGATTGACCCTGTTTCCCGTAGGAAAAACAAATACAATTAAAATCCCCACCCAATCATCTAAATGGTCAAAAAGTAACTAATAGTGTAACAGTTCAACATAAAAAAACTTACATTCAAGCTTATAATTTATGATTGTAATTCAATACATTTTTATTTAACTTATTGAATGTAAGGTTTTAATATCTAAATTGTATTTCTTATACTTGGCTAAATGATTATAGTTTGTATTTCCATACCTGTTTCTCAGCACGCACCCATTTTTTAACTTATAAATTTCTTAACTTTCATCTATATAATTACAAACATAGTTTGAGGCCTTCATTTGATTTCTTTTTAGCTTAAATTTGTATTAAAAGAAGTTTTATGCAAGGTATCCAACAGTTTTTTCTTACGAATCCAAGCATTTCTTAGTGTATCCTGTTTTTTTTCTGTCGTATCCATCCGAGATATGTTGATACGTATCTTGTTTTAGACTTACCGATACGGCACCTGATACCGATATTTTGAAACATGATCTACAAAGAACATAAATGGAATAAGCACCCACTTTGGATTCCAATATATCTACAAAATACCTATTCCAGACTAGTGCCACTCATACCTAAAACCCAAACAAAAATTAACACTCAAAGACAATCAATAATTTAATTCCCATCAGAAAAATCTATCTTCCAAAAGTCATTAAAACTTAAAACCACCACTTCTAAAATTAAAACCCACAAAAGAAGCCAGCACCAATACAAAATGTTGATAGTGACTTTTGACTTGTTAAGGCGCCTTCACAATGATAAAGGTGATGATTCCCAAGAGGATGGACGCATTGCCTCGATAGGCTTTTGACATTTGTGCCTTTGAAAATACACCTTCCTAGGCGTTTAGTGCCTTTATGGATAAAATCCCAATGGCCAGTATGCCTTCAACAAAGCGCGTTCAAGAGCGCTTTCACCCATACATACTGCCTTTAAGGAAATATTGTGTATTATGGAAAGGGCTTATGTGCCTATAACACACAAATACAATGTCACATCCTAAAGTATACCACTTTTATGGATACCAAACGCCTTTAGGCATTCTCAAGGGATTAATGAGGACTTGTGGTTTGAAAGGCAAGAGGTTTGCTCATCAACAAAGACAAAGGTACCATTACACTTTTGTTTTTGTTTTGTTTTTGTTTTTTTTAGGGCGCAGGGGGAAGCTAGGGTTAGGCAGACCCCGACCAGATAGAATTAACCAAAAAGAATGATTAAAAACGTAGGACTCTAGTTTGCCTCCTATCGGCCACAACAAAACGACTAAGCTGGGCAGGGAACATAGAAGACTCCAGAACAAGGGTGGAGCCATTACACATCTTGGATAGCCAATCAGCAGCCCTATTACATTCTCTAGGTATGGGCAAATTTCAAAATTACAAAGGGAGGCTTCCAAAGCGTCAATGGCGGTGAGGGTAGCCAATTCCTTTCACGGCCAAGTACATGCATGGTTCACACATTGCACCACCCAAGTAGAGTCGGATTGAATCTGAATGCTCCTATATCCACGCTCAACAGCTAGCTGAAGACCATTCTTTATATCCACGCCATTACACATCCCTGTGAAGGATATAAGCATGATACCGCCTTCACCACCCTACTTAGAGTTTTTTAAAGTAAACGTCGCCATAAGGCACTGATGTAATGCACGCGTTACTTGATATTTAAAATGGATGCATGAGGCACATTAAATATGGGATGTTATTTGACCATGATTAATAACTACTTCCGACCATAACTGCCCCCTAAAGACTGTTACGAATATTCATAGTTAATGCACCCATAAAATCTTATGTATATGCAGGTTCAAGAAGGGACACAAGAATAAGACTGAATTAGTCATTCAGCTACCTCAGGGCTCTCATCTCTCTTTGTGTGCTCTCACAAGTCGGAACGGGCTATAAATTGGTTTAGGTTGACTCTGTGATCACCTACCCTGTTTTTTATCAAGGTGCTTATGTATTTATCCGACTTTGTACTTCCCCAAATCACCCAGTTACAAAGAATAAATAATCCATAAGAAGCACCAAGAATTCTCCTCTCAAAGTCGATAGAAAGAAGATCTTTGCAATTTTCAGACAAAAATACCTAAACCCACCGCAACCTGAAATCCACACTCAAAAATTGCCAAATGCCAACAGAAGCCACTAAATATTCTCACTTATATCACGAATTAAACCCTTAAAAGAACCGTCTTCCTTACACTTTTAAGGCATAATCATGGAATACCCAATACCAGAAAAACTCCCATAGTGAAAAGCGAGAACAACCAATACCCATCAAAGCAAAGCCCACGAACTGTTCTCATTTCCAAATCGATTTAAATCAGAAAAGGTAACGATTTCATGTAATAAAGAGAGAGAAAACTGATTCAGATGTCATACCAGAAGTAGTCTGAAAGCTCTGACCGTTATCTACTCTAGCAGAAGCATCCAAGCAGTTCCCCATGGACGCTCAAGGAGACTCTCTTCTGTGTGCAACATCTAAAACGCCATCATCAAAATCTAAAACTAGAGGGAATGTCGAACAATAAATCTTCTTCTATGCTATTTCAGAGAAACAAAGATGAACAAGAAAATGTGAGTGTGGAAAGGAGAAACGCGGAGGAAAGCAGAGAGGAGGAAATGCGGAGAAAGAAACAGATAGCTTTTTTTAAAACGCGTGAGGCCGCGTTCCGAGTCTTCCGACTTCCGACTCCTTCTAATTTAACGTGGAGTCCGGATCCTGTCCAGCCACAATTCTGTGTTAAAACTTAAAAGGGCTACGTGTTTGACCTGGAGATCAGATCACAGACAATCATGATTGAACTCAGGGAAAATTCAATCACAGCCACAAGTCAACACAGGTACCTTTTAACCCCTATCAACCATAGTCAAGATTCACGAATAAGGGTTCAACGATATAATCTTAGTTTTTTAGAATATAATTAGCCCTAGGTTGAGAAATTTTAACCCAAAAGTTAATTTTGTTTAAATTTTTTCTAAAAACTAAGATTAAATTGTTGAATCTTAAGAGTTAGTGAATTTTAACTAAAGTTGTTGAGATTAAAAAAAGACACGTGTTGACCTGTGGGTATGATTGAACTCTCTGATATCAATCAATCATGATTGGCTATGATCCAATCTTGGTACCATTGAAATTGAGAGATCAATCGCAATTGAAAATGATCCCATCTCTCTAACGTAAGCAATAAGTCTATGGAGCCAAATCATCTACAGTGATAACCGAATTTGGCAAATCCGGTTATCACCCCTAGAGGATTTGACTCCAGAGTCTATTGATTATGACTTGAGCAATGCTATTTACGTCCACTTTCCTACCATCCATTCCGGTTGTTTTTACTGATTCTAAACAAAAAGACGAAACAAGAGTGGTGGCCTTGATTTATATACAGTGCCCCAACTCGTTTACTAAAGGATAAAAGATAATGAAAAAAAAAACTGCACGTTACAAGTTTTAAAAAAACATCTAATGACTTCATAGGAATGCTAGCCTTACTCTCAGTCAACTCATACTCTCACCCTCTATCAATCACATGTGAGAGTAGAGCTTGATCACATGTGAGAGTAGAGCTTGACTGAGAATAGGGCTAGCACTCCTCATGAAGTCATTTGTAAAGGAAGAGAGAGAAGAGACTTGATGATAGTCAATTGTGATTGAACTTAGACCCACCAATTTAACATGTGTCCCTTTTAACTTTTATTAATTGTGGTTTAAATTCATTAACCTTAGGTTTCAATAATCTAACCTTGATTTTCAAAAAAAAATATTGATATTTTTTTAAACTCTTGTTAAGAAATTTTAACCCTTAGGATTAATATTTAAAAATAAAACCAAGGTTAGATTGTTGAACCGTAAAGGTTAGTGAATCTTAACTACAGTTAATAAGGGTTAAAAGGGACAAGTGTTGACCTGTAAGTGCGATTGAACGTTGGACCCATTACTCATGAAAAATATCTCGGGGGCTTCGCCCCGAACTCTTTACTTTTCCTGATACATGTACTTCTCCCCCTAAAGAAAAATTCCTAGCTCCGCCCCGGACTCTTTACTTTTCTCGATACATGTACTTCTCCCCTAAAGAAAAATTCCTGACTCCGCCCCTGTATTACTGACCTTTCCTCAAACCAACTTGTCGGAGAAATACCAAAAGAGTTGGGGAACCTAGGTAAGCTAGTACATCTAGACCTCTCGATAAACAAGCTGAGCGGACCTATCCCGAAGGAACTTGGGAATTGCTCCAGATTGGAATACTTAAGTTTGAGCAACAATTATTTGAATGGAAGCATTCCATGGAATGCTCAACAGGTTGAAACTTGAATTGTCATACAATGATCTGGAGAGTCCTAATTCCTAATGGTACGGCATATGGATATCATCCACCATATGCATTTAGCAACAAAGGATTAACTATGTGGTGGAGGTGAAGGTTTTTCCATCCTGGAACAAAGAAATGGCACAAAGTCATGATCTCTATTGCTGTTTCTCTTTGCAGCACCATGTTTCTAGCATGTGTAATTGTTGGTGTAATGGGAAAAATTCATAAATAACCCAAGTGTTGTGATAACGAGCACGTCTTTGGTGTTTTGACAATGGATGAGAGACACGTGTTCATTTGACATACGTATTCATTGTTTCCTTGACAATTGGTTGGTTGTGTCCAAAGCAACAAAAACTTTGTCCTCTGTATAACGGAAACATTGTCTGCTAAACAACAAACTCGTGGTCTAAGAGACACCGATCCTGTCATTATTGCAACAACGGACCCGTGCTTTAGTCATAAACGAGACCAATCATCAAAACCCGATTATCAAGAGGTGATCATTCTCGTCTATCGGTAGGTGAGAAGTATTGTCTTAGCATTTAATGCTAGTCATCTCAATCGAGTTCCTACTTCATACCTACCTTACGTACTGTAGGCTCATGCGTATGATACGTAAGATACAAGATTGAGTGGAAAGCTAATGGCATGTCATCCATGGCCATCTATGGTCGCTTACGACCATACAGAACTAGACCTATAAATACCCCCAGAGAATCAGTGTAAAAGGATCTGTCATTCAGCAAACCTCAAACCTCTAAACTCTTGCTATTTCTCTTATTTACTGTTCATCGTCTTCTTCGTCCACTGACTTTGGCATCGGAGTACTTTTAGGATGCACACTGACCCCTCAGATTGGAGCTTTGCTGTCATCCTTCTACCAGTACACCTGACTGCGGAGCAACTGCTGACGTGTGTCCATTCCAGGAAAAATCCCACACAGTTGGTTTCCTCCTCTCTCGACGTAAAATGACAAAAATCCAAATCGAGGAAGGGACCAGAAAAAATGAGGATCTACTTTCTATATGGAACTATGATGGGACAACTGCATATGAAGACATCATTAAAGCTACAGAGGATTTGACATCAAATATTGCATTGGAACTGGAGGTTATGGTAGTGTTTACAGAGCAGAGTTGCCTACCGGTAAAATAATTGCATTAAAGAAACTTTATGGTTTAGAAGGTGAGGATCCAGCTTACCAGAAATGTTATAGGAATGAGATACGCGTATTAACAAAAATACGCCATCGGAATATTGTGAGACTTCATGGATTTTGTTCCCACCAGAGATGCATGTTCCTGGTTGACGACTGTATGGAAAAGGGGAGCTTATTTTGTAACTTAAGCAATGAGATTAGAAGCTGTTGAATTGGATTGGACTAAGAGGGTGAACATCATTAAAGCAGTGGCCCATGCTTTATCTTACATGCATCATGCTTGCACCCCACCCATTATTCACCGAGACATTTCGAGCAACAATGTCTTGTTGGATTCATAACTCAAGGCCTGTGTCTCAGACTTTGGCACCGCTAGACTGCTAGATTCTGATTCATCCAATCGGACTATTCTCGTAGGCACTTATGGATATATCTTATGGATATACATGTTTTTGTTGCTCCAGGTATGCTTTGAATACCCTCATATTTGTTATTGTTTATGCTTCGGCAAATATCAATTTGTTTACTATTTTTGTTATTATATTTTGTGTGTATGAGTGCTTATGTTAGTGCAGAGCTCTCTTATTCCATGATTGTGACTGAAAAGAATGACGTTTATACCTTTGGTGTGGTGACATTAGAAATAATAATGGGGAGGCATCCAAGAGAACTGCTCTCCTCGTTATCATCAGCTGTTGCAAAAAATTATAATGCTAAATGATGTATGCGTTCCAACTTAAAGGAAAACTCAAATTTGACATCCTAAACATCAAAATCTTAAAAACCTTTGTGAAATACAAGTTGTAGATCTTGAGATTTTATTTTCAAAGCATCTGACAGATTCTTGATCTGAAACATGAGCAGAAAGTTATGAATTTTTAAATATTTATTATTAATCTGGGAATTTTGGAAAACAATTTCTCGGCATCTATTCGTTGAGCTTTTATTTGAATTTTATCTCCTGCATCATTTTTCCCTAGTTGAAAATAATTCGACCACGAGTTTGTATCTTGATTTTCTTTATGATCTTTTTCACGGGTAGGTGATGCAAATCGACAATTCGAAATAAAGGTGCCGGCCAACTGATCACTTCTTTATTCTAATCCACATTTTTTATTGTTCTCAACTTCTGCCTTCATTTCTTCACTCCGCTATTCACCTTGGTCGTACTTACGATCTTTAGAACTTGTGTGCCTCTTTTGCTTCAATTCTCTAAGCAAATAAATCGACTCAAAAGAAAACAAACCGTTAGATTCACATCTACAAAATAATCTTCATCATCATGCTTAGGTTGTAGATTTTGAGTTTGCAATTGCTGGAGCTCGAGTTCCTTAAGTTCTTCATACATCTTGGCCACATATATGTGTAACGCTTTATATTGTCGCATGTATCAAATTACCTTCATTGTTGTATGAAGTTTATTATTTTGTGTGGGGGACTATCCTTCTTTATTTGATTTCGCTTTCTGCTTGCTCGTATGCATGGAAGGCCGCCCTTGGACTGTAGACCGAGAGATGAGAGAATAAAGAGAGAAAAAAACCTCCCTCATAGGTCTCGGTGTCTTCTCTCCTCTATGCGCAGCCCCCCACTTTTTAGTTCTCTCTTTTAATATATGGCAAAAGAGAATCAAGGGATGTGATTTGGATCACTTCCAGTAGAGACGTGAGAGAAGGGTCACCGAAATAGTGGGCAGGTGAGTGAATAGATGACGACAAAATTCAAACCATGAGGTTGTTGGTTTATGTGAGGAGACATGGGAGAGAGAAAGTGGTGGAGCCTATTAGGAGATTTCAATCTCTTTGAGACCTACAAAACGTGAGAGGTGAGAGGAAAGTGGGTGGAGAAAAGTAGTAAATGATTAGCTTTAGGATAAGGCTTCTGAGACCTCCTTAGGGTCGAGACCACCAAGACCATGCTCTAAGAGCATGAGATTTCAGGTGGAGCCTATCATGTGAAATGGGCCCCACCTGAAATCCAATGCTCTAAGAGCATGGTCTCGGTAGTCTCGACCCTAATGGGTCTCAATAGCAAAGTCTTTAGCTTTATCATCATTATCCAATAATAATGATGAGTTTTATCATAATAACTATTGGGTAATGATGAGCTTTATCATCATATAGCTTTAAATGTAGCTAAAGATGATGGGATGTAGGTGCCCACATAATTAGAAATTCAAAGAAAGGAATGAAAATATGGCTGTCCGCCGGACTAAAATGATAAGGATGTGGCTGTTTGCGGGATTAAAATTAGGTGATGATATGGCTGTCCACGGAATGAAATGAGAAGGCCGTGGCTGTCCGCGGAATTGAAATTAGGAGAAGATATAGCTGTCCATGGGACTGAAATGAGAAGGCTGTCCACGAGATGGGAGAACCATCCGCGGACATAAGTGAAAGAGAATGTTTAGGTAGTGGTGTGTTGCACATATTTTGTAGAGAACCGAATCTTCTCTCATGTCTTTAATAGAATTGCTAAGGGTAGTGTAGTCTTTTGTCATGTTTTGATCCATGCTTTGTAGTGTCTAAGCGATCAAAAAGTGGAAAAAAAAATCAGAGTTTACGATCGATCGCCAGAGCCAACGATCGATTGTTCGAACCAGGAAATTTGGGGAAGCTTCTGTTTTGTGCGACGATCGATCGCATGAATGTGACGATCAATTGTCATGAACCAGAAAATCCACCTAAGCCTCTGTTTCCTCGACGATTGATTGTCACTGGTATGACGATCGATCGCCCAATATGACGATTAATCGCCACTCGCGAATCAGATTTTTTAAAAAGTTTCGGATTTTGGGGTTTTTGACTCCTAGGCTATAAATAGAGGTTTTATTTCATAGGTTTTAGTATTCTAAGCATTTCTAACCCTAATTTGGTAAAAGGGAAAGAAAACCTAGTGTTTCAAGAGTTTTGGCTTGGAGAAGAGGAGATTTACTCAAGGGAGAAGAAGATTAGCTTGGAGATCAACCCCAAAGCTTAAGGGAGCTTCATCTAGCGATTTGGTTTCAAGGGAAGAGTCTCTAAGGTTGATATACTATCCAACTTAACCCTATTATGAATTTATATGTATTTAAAATCGTTTAAATTAGAAATAATGAAGTATTACTATGTTTATGGTGAGATTGTAGAATATGGAGTATGGATTATAGTTTATTTGTATGGAAATGGATTTATGAATATGGATTGAAATTCTATGAACTATTATGGATGGAATATATGGAGAATGAGAATTACTATGGAGGATGTGATAAATGTATGGATGTGGATTGTGTTGGGTTATATGGATAAATTATGGAATGGTGAAATATTAGAAATGGGAAAGGGCAAGGTATTCATAAAGTATATACCCAAGGTATTTGTTGAAATGCTTGAAAAGATAAATACTAATTTGACACTATGAAATTGTTGAAAATTGATTATGAATTATACTAAAAATCATGATAAGATATATATATATATATATATATGATTGTTTGTTAAATTATGCCTAATTATTTGCATGGTAATTGATATTCGGAAAGGTAAGAACTTAGAGGAAAATCTTTCAAACCGGGAATTCTCTAACTATATGGTATGAGACAGCATAGTGAGATATCAGAATCTAAATGATTACCAACTCAAATGTTAATTGCGATACGTGTATGTTAAGATAAGAGTCTCACAAGTCATACATGTGAACCATAAACATAAGCATTGCATGCGCCTGATATTCTGAATAAGCCCAATGAGAAATCTGAATAAGTGTATGTTCTGAATAAGCTGCTCAAGACTCATAAGCATAAGAATTGCATACACTTGTCATTCTGAATAAGCCTAATGATGGATCTGAATAAGTGTATGATCTGAATAAGTGCATAAACATAAGCATCTCACAAGCACGTGGTCTTATAAGCATCTCATAAGTATGTTGTCTTCTAAGTCTAAGGTTCTCACAAGTACACGAGTCAAGGTGATGATATGATGTATATGATCAGCACATGTTCTTCCGCACTCTAATTATATTATTATTCTATTGGATATGGTTCTCATTAAGTACAGGTATACTATGTTGTTGGTTGAATTTTATATACACTGAGTGCTTTGTACTCAGCCGGACTTTTGTTTTGGCAGGTGTGGAACCCGAATTTGTAGGTGAGCCGTGGATTGAGGAGGCTTACATCGAGGAAGGAGGAGAATGTGAGCCTTCCGAGGAGGGAGCCAAGGGCTTTGATAGTTACCCCTATTAGCTTATGTTTTGGTTTTGGTTAAGAGAATTGTAATAGACTCTTAGATGATATTGTTCATCAGATTACTTTACAGTTGAGTATTAGACTATTTGTTTATATTAAGTTGTTATGTTGACCATAGATTCGAGCCGGATGACTTAGTATTATATATCGAAATTTTATTATCCTCATTTTTGGAGACTCGTGTTAGTATGCCTTGTATGTCAAAGATTTAAGCAGGTTTAAGTAATGTGACGATTCTAAAGTCTTATTTTGGTCAAGATAGGATTTTGGGGTCGTTACATATTTCACCATTTGATTTGGTATAAAGCGGGTGTACTTAGATTGATACACCACCACTCTTTGGCTTAGGTATAAAGCACACACACCAAAACTAGAACACTTCATCAAATGATTTGATTAAGATGATAGTGTTAATACACCCTATTTGATAGGGTGTGATGAGGGTGCAATAAAGTTGATGCACCCCAGCCCTGATTGGGCGTTGCAATTTCGCTGCTCACAATATGCTTCTCAATAAGATCTTAAATCCATTTTTTTACAATCATCATGGCAAATCAACTTGTTTAACAATCAGATCAAGTCAGGGATGACCTCGGTCTAATAACAACTAATGTAGGACAAGCCTATAGTATGGAGGTAAATCTTTGATCACCGTCGAAGTCTACGTTTCTTAAAACAAACCTCGAAAATGTGCTAATCCAAACAACCCAAAAGTTCATAGAGGAACTCAAAAGAAAAACCAATGCCCAATTCTAATTCCATAATTCAAAGTCCATTAACAATGCTCATATAACAACTATTTATATTATATTATTTAATTTAAGAGGGCATAGTCATAGGGCAAGAGGATCGCTACCCCTGGGAAAAAATTATACTAAATTATTTAATTCAAGAGGGCATAGTCATGGACAAAAAAAATTCCTTACAAAGGGATACAAACAAACGAGTTGGCCACGAACTTGGCCCTAAAAAAAATCGAAAGTTGGGAGTTATGCCCCCGCACCCATGGACCAAGAATATTTCATGCCCACCAAATCATTATTTACAAACCCAACAATAATAATCACTAACATTATCAATTAGACAATCAACCATTCTTAGCCCTCTTCAAGAAAATTCTCGCTTTGGTTACCATTAATGTTATCAATCCTAAGACCACAACTAAATTCAAAATTAAAAACCGCCGAACACCGAAATCCTTAGAAAAATTCACATCTAAGTGCAGTCAAATCCAACTAAAAATCAATTTATCTCTAACAAAATAAAACACCAAATTTCTAAGCTGAAATCCAAAAGAAAGATGAGCAAATAACAAAATCATACCAAAGATTATCATTTCAAGGTAAATTGAACACGTGAAAACACCTACAAAAAGTTAACACCTCCAATGTGAATTGATGTTGTGAGGGCCATTTGTAAATATATGAACTCTGGAACAAAAAGGAAGAACAAAAGTAAAAACCTTTGGAAAACCAATGAATTATTAAAAAAAATCTAGCACAAAGTAGAATGATATGTATATAGAACTAATTAATTAAACAGGTTCTAACCATAGAATCCAAACAAGAAAGAAATATACAGACAGCGACAGTGCATCAGACTACAGTAAGATCCAGCACATCTATAGTTTTGTTTTGTTTGTTTGTTTTTTTTATTTTATCTGGTTAACACAATAATCACACACTATACTCAACACTCATACGCGCATGCCACAAGGCCATTGCAACCACATACCATTTCAAAGCTCTTTTGTTTTTAGTATACGTAACGCATTTTTATAGTTCCTAGTGTTCAGATTTCTTATATGTAACAAATGCAGACAAAAAGTATAAACATCTATATCCTAAAGCCAAACAAAAATTAACACTCAAAAGACAATCGATATAAATACCAATCAAAACTGGCAAAAATCTGTATTCCAAAAACCATTAAAATTATAAAACCATCCCGTTTATATTAGAACCCACAAAAGAAGCCAGCACCAATACAAAGAAATAAATAAAAATCTCATAACAACCACCAAGAATTCTCCTCTCAAATTCTATAGAAAGAAGATCTTTGCCATTTTCAGACAAATATACCCTAAAGCCACCGCAAACTGAAATCGACATTGAAAAAAATCCAAAATCCAACAGAACCCACCAAATATTCTCACGGATATCGCGAATAAAGCCCTTAAAACATCCGTCTTCTTTTGCACTTTTAAGGATGGATTGGATACCCAATACCAAACAAAGAACTCCCATAGCAAAAACGAGAACAACCAAAACCCATCAAAACTCAATGTTCTCATATCAAAACCGAATTAAACCCGATAAAGGAAACAATATAATGTAATCAAGAGAGATAAAACTGATTCAGATGTCATACAAGAAGTAGTCTGAGAGCTCTGAGCGTTATCTACTCTAGCATAAGCATACAAGCAGTTCCCATGGATGCTTAAGGAGACACTCTTCTGTGAGCAATAAATAAAACTCCATCATTAAATTCTCAATCGAAAGAGAATGTTAAACAATGCATCCTCTTCCATTTTCTTCTTCTCTGCTATTTCAGAGAAACAAAGATGAACAAGAAAATGTGACTGTGGAAAGGAGAAACACGGAGGAAAGCAGAGAGGAGGAAATTGCGGAGAAGAAACAGATGCTTTCGTAAAAGTCAAAATGGGTGGGCGTGTTCCGCCTCTATGTCCTGATTAACACGTGGGCAATTTTTTCTGGAAAGCCAATTCAGACTTGCACCCTTAATATAATATTCAGACTTCGGAACATCTTAGAAACCGGTTATAACGACATCTGTCCAAACGGTCGGGGCCAACTTTTTCTGTAGCAGATTTGAACTGAAGGGAGAAAATCAATCTGGTTATCATCATCCAGTCTGGTTTACTTCTGAGGAGGAATGAAGGCCACATTTTGTTCCGCATGACTTGGGAGACAAGAAGACCTTGACTTGTTGTAGAGAGATAAAGAGAGAGTAGATTAGAAAATCAAGTCTTCGATTATTAGTAAGAGCTTGACTCGATCCCCAGTGACATTCAAACCAACAGATGGGGTTCTCAATCCACCACTTGAATTGAGAAGCAGATGATCCTTAAGGCAAAACAGCAGCATCATCCAATCCATGGCTTCCTCCCAGTTATTGCTAAAGGTAATTATTATGTCCATTATCTTTCTTTTTTTCACTACCACTGCTACTACTACATCTCAATCATCCCCAGAATCATCCTCAGAAGCCCAGGATCTCCTCAAGTGGAAAGCCAGCCTCGAATATGGCCAATCCGAGCTTAGTTCTTGGAACACTAGTACCACGTCAAGCCCTTGTAAGTGGTTCGGAATTACTTGCAATAAGGCTGGAAATGTAACGGAGATAAACCTATCAGAAAGCTTCTTAAATGGTAATCTCGACAATTTCAGCTTCTCTTCCTTTCCAAACCTGGTCCGTCTCAATCTCGCCGGCAGTGGACTCAAAGGAGCCATTCCGCCCCATGTAGGTGCTCTTTCAAAACTCACCCACCTCAACCTGTCCAGGAATATTCTTTACTCTAAGCTACCTTTTACACTGGGTAACCTCGCCCAAATAGTTGAGCTCGACATTTCTTACAATTCGATAATAGGTGAATTAAACCCCTATTTGTTCACCAACTGGACCAAGCTCACCTCCCTTCAACTTCAATACAATTCTCTCATTGGGAATATCCCTACAGCACTGGGTAGTTTGAACAAGCTAAATCTTCTCTGTCTCGATTCAAACCAGTTCAATGGCTCAATACCTTCAGAAATTGGATATCTGAGAAACCTGGTCCAGCTGGACCTCAGCCAGAACATTCTCTCCGGCCCGTTACCTGTAACTCTGGGTTATTTGAGCAGCCTCACTACTCTTTTTCTGCATTCAAATCAACTCAACAGTTCAATTCCATTAGATGTTTGGAATTTGAAAAATCTGGTTCAGCTCGACGTCAGCTACAACAATCTCAGCGGTCCAATCCCTCCTGCTATAGGTAATTGCACCAATCTGACTCATCTAGGCCTCAGCAATAACTTTCTCATCGGTCCAATCCTTCCTGCTATAGGTAATTGCAACAATCTGGTCCAACTAAACCTCAGTTATAACAATCTCAAGGGTCCGATCCCTCCTGCTATAGGTAATTGTAGTAATCTGGTACAGCTGGACCTCAGCAACAACACACTCAGCGGTCCAATCCCTCCTGCTATAGGTAATTGCATCAAACTGGTCCAGCTGGGCCTTAGCAATAACATTCTTAGTGGTCCAATCCCTCCTGCTATAGCTAATTGCAGCAAACTGACTACCCTAGACCTTTCTGCGAATCACTTATCTGGTTCAATACCTCCAGAGATATGGAGTTTACCATATTTGGTTGAACTCTACTTGGAGGGGAACGACTTCTCTGGTGAATTACCGCAAGTAATATGTAAAGTTGGATCACTTGTACAGCTTACTGCAGCCAACAACCGTTTCACAGGTCCAATTCTTAAGAGTTTGAGATCTTGCACCAACTTACGTACAATCCAACTTCAAAGGAACCTCTTTGTAGATAACATAACGGAAGCATTTGGAGTACATCCGTATCTCAATAATATTGATTTGAGCTACAACAGATTGTACGGAGAGCTCTCACCTGATTGGGGCAAATGCCTAAGTTTGATGAGTCTACAAATTCAAGGGAACAACATCAGTGGTATGATACCATATAATCTTGGGCAGTTATTTCAACTACAACAACTAGACCTTTCCTCAAACCAACTTATGGGAGAAATACCAAGGGAGTTAGGGAAACTAACTTTTCTGTCAGAATTGAGATTATATGAGAATCAATTTTCTGGAAAGATACCACTTGAAATCGGAAATCTGTCCTTTCTCGTACATCTAGATCTCTCGAGAAACAAGTTGAGCGGACCTATCCCGGAGGAACTTGGGAATTGCGTCAATTTGGAGTACTTGAGCTTGAGCAACAATTATTTGAATGGAAACATACCATCACAACTTGAAATGTTATTTAAGATGCAAAAACTAAATTTCTCCCACAATAATCTCTCAGGCACCATTCCATTCTCTCTAGATGTGCAATCCGATTTGTCGTACAATAATTTGGAGGGTTCTATTCCTCTTCGCATGGCCTCAATTTCTCCACCAGAGGCATTTAGCAACAACAAAGGTTTATGTGCTGATGTCAAAGGTTTACCATCTTGCCCTCCATCTCCAACAGCCACTGTTGCATCTCCTACATCCGTTGGCAAAACAAATAAAGGGCACAAAGTCATGATCTCTATTACTGTTTCTATTTGCAGCACTATGTTTCTAGCATGTGTAATTGTTGGTTTCCTCCTTCTCTCTCGACGCAAAATGACAAAAATCCGAATTGATGAAGGAACAAGAAAAAATGGGGATCTACTTTCTATATGGAACTATGATGGGGCGATTGCGTATGAAGACATTATTAAAGCAACAGAGGATTTTGACATCAAATATTGCATTGGAACTGGAGGTTATGGCTGTGTATATAGAGCAGAGCTACCTACTGGCAAAATAGTTGCATTAAAGAAACTTGATGGTTTAGAAGGCGAGGATCCAGCTTACCAGAAAAGTTTTAGTAATGAGATACGCGTATTAACAGAAATACGGCATCGGAATATTGTGAGACTTCATGGGTTCTGTTCTCACCAGAGATGCATGTTCCTTGTTTACGAGTATATGGAAAGGGGAAGCTTATTTTATATTTTAAGCAATGAGATAGAAGCTGTTGAATTGGATTGGATTAAGAGGGTGAACATCATTAAAGCAGTGGCCCATGCTTTATCTTACATGCATCATGATTGCACCCCACCTATAATTCACCGAGATATTTCAAGCAACAATGTCCTGTTGGATTCAAAATTCAAGGCCTGTGTCTCCGACTTTGGCACCGCCAGACTGCTAGATCCCGATTCATCCAATCGGACGATTCATGTAGGTACTTATGGATATATTGCTCCAGGTATACTTTACATACCCCCAACTTTGTTCTTCGCTTAAGCTCTTACAATTATTTATTTGTTTACTATTATTTTTATTATGAGAGTAACTATGAACAAGAGCTCCGGTTAAATAGATAATCGGAGCAACCTAAAAGAATGCTTATGGTAGTGTTAATTTGGTAATTATGAGTATTTCTATCACTAATTTCTACCCTTACCAAATTCTTTTTTGGGACGTTTCTCCGGTTTTCTGTTCAATTGGAGATCTTGTTCATAGTTAATCTCTAATATACATATTTTTTTGTGTGTGTTTGTGCAGAGCTCGCTTATTCAATGATTGTGACTGAAAAGAACGATGTTTATAGCTTTGGGGTGGTGACACTAGAAACAATAATGGGAAAGCATCCAGGAGAACTACTCTCCTCGTTATCATCATCTGTTGCAAAGACTATAACGCTAAAGGATGTGTTAGACCCACGTCTTTCACCTCCTGCAAATCAACTGGTTGCTCAGGATGTGGTTTCAGTAGTGATGTTGGCACTTGAGTGCTTGCGCTCCGACCCCAAATCTCGGCCAACCATGGAATGTGTTTCTCGGAAACTAGTTGCTTCCAGGCGACCGTTCCCTCAACCCTTTCTTGCAATTTCGTTGTGGCAACTAAGGGAATTTGAAATGTAATTGGGTTGATTAAAATTTCCCAAAGTCAATTTTATTTATTTATTTACTTTTTGCTTTGGATATCATTTACCCAATTTTAGTGTTAGTGGTTAGCATTGGGGAGTAAATTATCTCATTGATACGGGGCATTTGGTGCATGCCTCTTTTCCAAGTTGATTAAGGGAGAGCATATTCATCTTGCTTCATATGTATGTGGATAGTGGTAGTGGTTATTCCTCCAAATGTATTAAGAGTAGCCGTGAAACTCATGTAATACATTATTATAAGAGGAATGTTAACCCTACTCTCAGGACTTTCCTACCCTGATCAATTGAGCCAACCACCTGTTAACCCTAATCTCAGGACTTTCCTACTCTGATCACTTGAGCCAACCACCTCTCCATAAAGCATTACAATGAGTTAAAAAGTGTATACTTTATGGAGAAGCCATGGTTGGCTCAGGTTGAGAGTAGGAAAGTGTTGAGAGTATAGGGCTAACACTCCCCTTATTATAAATTCTTATGTAATACAAATGTGTTAAGATTGTTTCACAAACCATAATTGCTTTTCAATTACGAGTTTCCCTCATAGATCTAGTTGAGGAATTGCCCTTTCTACTTGATTAAACCAAATCCAGAAGAACTTGGCAGTGATCCTCAACATCTTGATCATGATAAATATGCACAAAGTGAGGAGAATAACAAGGTTAGTGTTTCTTATGAAAGCGAGACAACAGATCTTTTTCTATTGGAGCTTCTCTCAATCCTTTTATTTAGCACTAGCAGAACGCACGTGCGATGCACATGAGCGAACAATTCTAATGAAATACAACAAGTGATTTGAAATAGTTTTTTCAATGATATGCTAGTGTCCGGCTAACATAATAATAAATTATTAGTTCTATGTAATCAATAATATCTAAACTTATTATTAGAAGGTGAGTATATCGCTTCTAATGATGTCATTGATGTAAATACATCCTTATTGATAGACTAACAAACAAACATATTAAATTTGACGAATTGACATATTAGTATTGGAGAAGCTCAATCGTGTTTAGTCGAGAATGTAATAATTCATAAATAGAATGAAACAACTACGATAAAGAACAAAAGTTTATACATTACAAATATAGAGCAGAAGTGTACGAAAAACAGGAAGGATGCGTTGGATCAACCTCAACAGTCATCAACCAAAGGAGGCATTGGATCAAAAAAGTTCTCAAAGTGTCGTGATCAATCTCAACTTCATCAATTGAAAGGACACATTGGATCAAATAATGTCCCCAAGAATCGTGATAAACCAGGGGTTGTTTATATACGAAGCAACAAAGCCAACGTCCCATTTTTTCTTTCAATTAACTTCTTCTCCCAACAATACTCTAAAATCCCTCCCAATCTGCCAATAGATAGAAGGATGCGTAACTCTTTGAAAAACAAAAAAAATGAAGATTTGAAGAGTTCCGTCTCAATTAAGTATGAAATTCATCTGAACCGGAAGATCTAAAGAGTTGCGTCCCACTGTTTGTTTTTTTTTAATTAGTGATTATTAACCGGAAGATCTGAAGAGTTGCGTCCCATTGCATTTATTTTTTAATCGGTGATTATTTCTCTAAACCATGGAATATGCAATCAACTAACCCACCCAAAAAAAAGAAGAAGAAGAAAAATGAAAAAAAAAACAGATTTAAAATTGGTGATAAGTGGATTTCAAAATATAGTAGAGTTAGATAGATGATTCCAAAGATAACTTGGATTTGAAATAGGAGAATGAGAAGGAAGATATAGTAGAAGGAAAAAATAAAAAACACATACCTGTGGCTCTAGAAGTAGATCGCGTTGCAGAAAATTGTCAGAGAATGCTTCAATTGGTGAAATCGATGGTGCGAATTCAATGGTAGCAACAAGAAGTACTAATTTGGAGATGAGATGATTTGAAGATGAGATGAGAATGGAAGATCCGTAAGAGGAAAATAGCACATGCAGTTTGAGTTTGTGAAGAGATCGTGCAATTGTGGGAAAATAATGGGTTTTATAATCTTTGGAAAAAATCCAATCCAATCTTGCTTCTCGCATTATAATAGTATCTAGCGGGTGGCACACGCGATGCACATGAGAGCGATGGGAAGGAGTTAACCAACGTGTCAACCCACAGGTGTGATTGAACTCTCTTCGAGGTCAATCACGATTGGTGTGATTCTAAATAGATAGATGGCAAGGGGTAGTTTAGGAATAATGTAAAACATTAAACCAAAGGCAAGGGTAGTTTGGGAATCAAAGTAAAACATTAAATCAACATTTTGTTTTATCTAAGGGTAATTTGGGAATTTCAGGATAATTTGGGAATTTCAGAAAATTTAGGCAACACATGCCTCTCGCATTATAATAGTAAATCTAAGGGTAATTTAGGAATTTTAGAAAATTCAAGCTACGCATGCCTCCCGCATTATAATAGTAAAGATAAAGATAAATCTAAGGGTAATTTGGGAATTTCAGAAAATTTAGGCTACACATGCCTCTCACATTATCTTCTCTACTATAATGAGAGAAGCCTCCTAATGATGGAAATTCCCAAACTACCCCCATAATCCGATGTTTGTCAATTCTCAAACTACCCTTATATACAAACCTTACAAATCTTCCTTCATTTAATGTTTTACTTAATTTCCAAACTACTCATTTCTCATTTATAATCTATCAAACTACCCCTTTCTCGAAAGGTAGCCTATTTTTGATAAATTCCCAAACTACCCCTTTCTCATCTACAATCTATTTAATGTTATAAATTCCCAAACTACCCTTAAGACAAAACCTTGATTTGATATTTTACCAAATTCTCAAACTATCCTTTTCTCATCTACACCTTTTAACACACCTTAACTGTGGTTTAATTTCACCCACCTCAAACTATCCCTTTCTCATCAATTGCACCCACAGGTTAACACGTGTCCCTTTTTACACTCCTTAACTGTGATTAAAATTTACTCGGTTCCCCAGTCGCTCTCCCCCACCCCTTTCTCTCATGTGCATTGGACTGTACACACCTACAACGCATGCCTTCCCCTAGTAATAGTAAAGAAAGATAAAGAAGATGATCCATTTTAAAATTCATGGCAAGTGACTTGTTCAAAGTATATAATTGATACGTGCTTGACTTGCATGAGGCTGCATGGAAGTATAGTATAGGTGAGTTGTATGTCATCAAGTTGGGATGGAGTGAGGTAGTGGGTTACGTGAATAATTGGTGGTAGTTACCAACGTCCATAGGATAGTGGTATAAGGATTAGAGAATTAAATGAGGAACTGATTCCTCTTTTGTAGGTTGTTGAAGGTGGGGTTTAAGTAGTCGTGGTTTTCCTAGATTTTAGGAGTTTAACAATTGCTTGTGTTATTTGTATTTATTTTGAATTTGGAAGTTAATCAGAAAATTACAGCAACTTCGAAATAGGCTTGGTTTCTTTCTTTTGAGAGAAAATTGGAGGTGTTGATCTCTCTCGAACAGACCAAAAAGTGCAGGAAATAGAAAAGGGGCGCATCAATTGGTATCAAAGCCATCCATGATGGCGGACCCTAGACCGGTGGAAGAGCACATCGAAGAGATGACCATGCTACAAGCTATCAACTGTTTAACTCAAAAACTTATGGCCTTAGAGGCAAAGATGGATAACAAATTCGAATAACTACTGCCCTTTAGAAAAGAGGATTACAGAGAAGGGCGTAATTTTCATCATGGGGAAGGCGTTGAGTCTTCCAACTCAGGCGCAATCCAGTCTCACACAATAAAGCTCAATTTTCCAATATTTGAAGGCGGAGATCCATCAGGATGGATTTACAGAACTGAACAATTCTTTGCATACCACCAAACGGATCTTGATTTAGGTCTAACTATTGCTTCTTTTCATCTACATGGGGAGGCCTTGCAATGGCATAGATGGTATGAGAAGACACAAATCTATGTGTCTTGGCGGGATTTCATTTCAGCTCTAAATGACAGGTTCGGACCAACTAAATATGAAGATCATGCCAGTGCTCTTTCTAAACTCCATCAAACATCATTCCTACAGGAATATCTCACCGAGTTTGAAAAGCTTTCTAACTTAACGGAAGGATTATCCGAGTCGTTCTTGATTAGTTGTTTTATTTGTGGATTAAGAGACAACATACGTCTGTATGTCCAAATGTTCCGACCAACTACTCTAACCGTGGCGATTGGACTCGCTCGATTGCAAGAAGAGAAGATCGGCTGGGAGGGGAAAGATCTTAATGATCATGTGGAGCGAGACCCATATTTTGACATTGAGGACAAGGTCATTCCAAGAGGGGTGGATTGATGCGTGCTAGACTTGCATGAGGTTGCATGGAAGTATGGTAGGTGAGTTGTATGTGATCAAGTTGGGATGGAGTGAGGTAGTGAGTTAGGTGAATAATTGGTGGTAGTTACCAACCTCCATAGGATAGTGGGATGAGGATTAGAGAATTAAATGAGGAAGGTTGTTGAAGGTGGGGTTTAATTAGTCGTGGTTTTCCTAGATTTTAGGAGTTTAACAATTACTTGTGTTATTTGTATTTATTTTGAATTTGGAAGTTAGAAAATTACAGCAACTTGGAAAGAGGTTTGGTTTCTTTTTTTTGAGAGAAAATTAGAGATATTGATCTCTCTTGAATGAGATCGGTGTTCATCTATCTCCGATAAGACCAGAAAGTGCAGGAAATAGGAAAGGGGCGCATCAATAACATTAAAAATAAAAAAAAAGCGATTATAAAGTATAAACGTCTACAAGCGTGGACCATCAAATCCTTTGAGGAAGTCTTTACTCAGTATGGAAACGTATTGTTAGTGTCCGCGTCTCTTCAGCCAATCAGATTACAGATTTTCACCTTTTACCCAATTATAGAGAGCCACGTGGAATTAACAGTAACTTCGGTCCCTTCTTGTAGCCCATGCTACAAACGCCAAATTTCGCCGATTAGATTTTCTCCCTCTGCTTTTTCTGTTCATAGCTTCCGAAACCCCGCGGAGATTCCGACGAAGCTTTTCTGTCTCCCGCCGAGTCTATAAACTCCGGCGACATTTCCGGTTGCAATGGAAAATCACGGCGCCGGACTCGGCCGTGTTTTGATATTGGCCTTCTGCGTCGCCGGAATTTGGTCAGCTTATATTTATCAAGGTGTTCTTCAGGAAACTGTGTGAGTTCCAGATCTTTGATTTTTCTTTTCTCGTATGATCTCTTCGTTGGATCTAAGGCGCGCTATTGCGATTGAGCTCTTACAGATCACGTATTGTTTTGGAGATTTTTTGTTTTGTTTTGAAATTGTCTTCTCTTGGCGTTGCAAATTTGCAATTACCTTACGAATACCTTACGAATGAATTGAGCTGTTTCGGTTGATATGTCGATGTGATTTTTAGGAAGAAGAAAAAACAGAAGTGATCTTCTTTTGTATTTAGCGAGAGAGAGAGAGAGAAAGAGAGACGAGTCTGTAATTAAATGGGAGAGATCTAAAATGTGAAAAACCTAGGGCACAATTTTAATGGTTCCAGGGCTTTGAAAGTGAAATATATTGAAGAAAAAAATTGTTTTTTTTTAAAATAGCATTCATGGAATGCATGAATTTTTCTTATTAAGCTGTATACGATATAAGATTCGTTCTCTCTCTCTCTCTCTATAGATTTTGTATTTTTTTGTTTATGCATTTGAAACTAGAAAAATGATGCTTACATACTCATTGACAAAAATGGCGTAATTCTTACAAAACCGTAAGTTTCATAACTCCATGCCAGTTATTTCCAATTACTGGAAATTCTTATTTTATATTTATGAATATAACCATATTGTTTCTATGCCCTGAAATTGGTTTTCTCATTGGGCACCCCAGAGGTTGGTTGATAGAATAGAAGATGTAGCTTAGTATCTGATATGACCATATCTTGTTTTCAGGTCCACCAAGCGATTTGGCCCTGATGGCAAACGGTTCGAACATCTTTCATTTTTGAACCTAGCACAAAATGTAGTTTGTTTAATCTGGTCGTTTATAAGTGAGTTTTCCTTGTTACTTATGTTTGTTACATATCATTTGCATTTTATATGTTTATTTTTATCCCCTTTACTGGGATGCTAGTTTTAGTAGAACACAAAATGAAGAAAGTACTCTTTACACCCTGGATTTATGTTGCTTATTAAACAGTGATAAAGCTCTGGTCCAAAAGTAGTGCTGGTGGTGCTCCCTGGTGGAGTTATTGGAGTGCTGGCATCACAAACACGATCGGTCCAGCTATGGGAATTGAGGCTTTAAATTATATCAGTTATCCAGCCCAGGCATGTGTAACTCTTGCTGTATTTGATTCTTCATCACCTCTGCAACTGATGTTACTTTAATGTCATTTTGTCTTGTTTCTTTGTCTTGGTTAATTTGATGGGTCTTGAAGTTCCTTAAGTTGTTAACTTCAAATTCAATACTGTTGAATTGTTTATTTTATCAATTTGGATTTTGGTGATAGCTAGTGATGTTTCTGAAAAAAAAGGGTTTCCAACTTGGGGGTTACTAGGAAGGAAAATTCTAGTTTATAAGGTATTTGAATTATGGCTTGAAAGGGACAGAGATATTTGAAATCTGCTGTGGAAAAGTTTAGCTTGGTGAAAACCCTATTTTTAGCAAGGTTGGCATCTAACCTGAGATCAAATCCTAACATTGGTTTGGGTGATGGGAGAAAGTAGGGTAACATCTAGTCCAATGTTTTAAAACGTGAAGGCGTGAGGCGTGAGGCGTGAGGCGTGAGGAGTGAGGCGTGAGGCGTGAGGCGTGAGGCGAGACGTTAGGACCTCAAGAAGCGTGATGCGTAAGCCTCGAGGCGTGAGGCGTAAGCCTCACAAGAAAGCTTCATGTTCTCTTATTTTAACAAATAAATAAAATATAAAAAACATTGTAAAAGGATTCAAAAAGTTAATGAAAGATTAGAGTATATTTGTATATAAATACTAGTAGAGACCTTGTGCGATGCATAGGTGTGAATAAAAATATATAAAAAAATTCTCTACTCTCTCTATCACTCTTATGATAACCCCTTAAAATCTCTCTACATTATCTCTCTATCCTTCTTATCTCTTTCTTTAACCTTCTTATAAAAATCCCCTAAAATCTCTCTCTACATTCTCTATCTATCCTTGTCATAATCTCCTAAAATCTCTCCAATGATTTTTGAATTGTGAGGGAGATGTGTGTGAGAGAGAGGAGTTAACAGTTGAGATTAGAGATAGAGTCGTGGAGGGAACAATCCTTAAAATCTTTCCAATGTTTTTTGAATTGAGAGGGAGACGTATGAGAGAAAGTTAACGGTTGAGATTAAAGAAGGGTGCCATGCGGCAATTGACATTTTAAAAATAGAACTCATAGAATTCTTAAAATTGAAGATTAGAGAACGAAGAAAGGGGGTTAGGTGCCACTTATTTCTTTATATTATAGTATAGATAGAGAGAGATACATTTATATATATATATATATATATATATATTTGTATTCGTGTAGAACTCGTTTCATGTCGGCGTATTCGTGCCGGTTAGACGTCAACCATGAAATCCATCACTATATTATATCTCGGTCAAATGGAATTGTGCGCGATTCTCTCGTGAATCGCCTTTAGCAAGGTATGGCATTCAAGGTTTGAACCCGGGGATAAATCTTTCTTCATAGATACAAGACATTCGTTGCTGATCTAAAAAAGATCTTATCTCGTGGGCGTTAGCGCACGTTTTTCATTCTTCACCCGGTCCTTAGTAGCGTTTCCAAAGGTAACCGGTTAGGTTTACTTTGGAAACTCGCTAAAACAGGCCTATAGGTTCGCCTTTCTAATAGAAGAAGAGTCTATAATTAGATAGAAGTATGTAGAATTAGCCAGATCGTCTGAAGCATGAACAGAATAACCTTTGTTCCAAAGGCCTAGCGAGTTAAGTGAGTTCCTTTATTTTTTTCAAAGCCCTGGACCGCTGACTTGCTTGTTCAGTATTGCTAATTATTATAGGAGGATGTCGTCCCCTTGGGACTAGCAGTAGCTGAGGTTGTAGAATCTCGTGCAAGTTAGGTTGTGGTTGTATTGGCTGCAAGTGGAACATAGGCGCTTTAGGTGTGTGTTGACCATGCATTCTCGCATCGTGTAATGTCGTATGTATGATAGAGGTGGTGTGGTGATTGATCTCAGTGCTAATGGTTATCTCCAAGGTGATCAACGAATGAATGAAGCTATGACTTTACTAGTAAGTGTTCATATGATCACACGCATACACATAGGAAATACTATATAAATTAGTTGAAACAAATAAGAAATTATAACAAAACGACATTTAAGTCTCAGTTGTGACTAGAAACCTAATTTTAGTTAATGTATAAGATGTATGCCATAGACATAAAGTGAGCTTCAAGACATGAGACATGTGCCTCATGCGGTTTAAGCCTCATGATTGAGCCTCAAGGTGTTTTCTTTAAGCCTCACTGATGCAAACCTATACAAGTAAGCAATCCAAAACAGAGTGGTAGACGAAAGTTAAGAGAGCGTAGGTGAATCCAGCTACAGACAAGAGTTAGATCTTCCAAAAGTCTGTGATTCACCCATAGACGGTTTGGAAAACAAGCATCAAAAGTGAAGAGGCAAACTCAATTCTTCCTTAGATTATAAAATTCTGTAAAAAAAGTCTCTGTTCTTGTGTTTACGAACCCTCTTATTCTCCTCTCCTAACATAGCAATCTAAAACCAACCAAATCAAAAAACTACTAAAGAAATCTAACACGTCCTAAAATTGCAAGACTTCTAAAAAGCAAAACTCTTAACTTAGTGGACTCCAAAAATAACTTTCTAAAACAAAACATCTAAATCTGTTACTTCCCAAAACAACCAAATCTATTATGTTACCTCCTCTTTCGTTGATCCCTTGTGGTCATGTAAGAATCGACTACTTGTCGTACTGCATCATTCTCCCCAGGTCGGAAAGAATTCGACCTCGAATTCGCCGTGTCCTCATCAGAACTGTCGCCATGATAAGGAATTAGATGCTTGACATTGAACACATCAGATGTTCGTATATGGCTAGGCAGCTTTAGTCTATACGCATTAGGATTGATCTTAGCAAGCACCTCCAATGGGCCAATTTTCCTTGCACCAAGCTTATTATACTCTCGCAGGGTACCTGTCTTTTGGTTAAAACGGCCCATACAAAATCACCCTCTTTAAACTCAACCACCCTCTTCTTTCGATCGGCAGATACCTTATATTTAGCAACGGAGTCTTGCAGATTTTGTCGGGTATTCTCATGCACGTGTTGTAGCTGCTCAATCATGTCCTCTGCCCTCCGATGAACCCACTGCAAATCTGGTACAGGTGCTAAGCTTAAATCTGTCCGGGGATTAAACCCATAGACAATTTGAAAAGGGCTGAATCTCGTACTCTTGTTCACCGATCGGTTGGAGGAAAACTCAGCCTAGTAAAGTTGCTGGTCCCACTTCTTCATATTGTCATTTGTCGCCACTCAAACTGCGTAATAAATTTCCCAATGATCTATTAACAACCTCAGTCTGACCATCTGTCTGTGGGTGGTACGCACTACTATAATCTAACTTGGTGTTGGCAAGTTTCCACAAGCTCCTCCAAAAGTGACTGAGGAAACGCGTATCTCGGTCAGAAACAATAGACATAGGTAAACCATGTAAACGATATACCTCTTTGAAGAACAACTGAGCGACATTCACTGCATGAGACGTCTTTTTGCAAGCAATAAAGTGTGCCATTTTTGAGAAGCGATCAACAACTACAAAAATGGAATCCATACCTCTTTGTGTTCTAGGTAGACCCAAAATAAAGTCTATACTCACGTCAATCCATGGTTCATTTGGTACAGGCAACAACATGTACAATCCAGCGTTCGTCGCTTGCCCTTCAGAAACCTAACAAATATGACAACGATCCACAAACTTGTGCACCACTTTCCGCATGTTAGGCCAAAAATAAGAATTAGAAACTAGCTGAAATGTTGTCCCTGCCAAAGTGTCCTTCCCCATGCAGCTCTTTGATAATTTTCAATCGCAAACTACAATCAGGTACACACAATTGATTCCCCTTAAATAAAAACTCATCATGCATAACGAACTCTGAGTGTTTCCTTGTCAAGGCATCATCCAATACTAGAGAAAAGTATGGATCAACAACCTGTCAGCACCCTATTTTTACACCCCCTTAACCGTGGTTAATTAATTTAGCTATGGTCCAAACACTAGATCAACCCTAGTTCTAAACCCTAGGTAAACCCTTAACCATAGGACTAAACCCTAGTTAACCCTAAGCTTAACCCTAGGTAGTCCTAAACCCAAACCCTAGGTAGCCCTAGCCTAACCTTAGTAAGCCCTAGGTATACCCAAGGTCCAAGCCCATTTGACCAAACTTATACCTAGACAACTCAATCAAACCCAATTACCTAATTTTATTACCCAACCCAAGTAGTCAAGCCCAAATACCCAATCACCCAATTGCCTAAGCCAAAGCCTATTTCCATAGCCCAAGCCCAAATGTCATAGTCAAAGTCCAATAATCATAACCCATGACCCATCTACTAATAACCCATGATCCATAAAACCTAATCCACATATCCATATCTACCTACCCTATATCCTACAACCCATACCCATATAACCCCTAGTTCACTCAACCCACCAACTCTCTTACACCTCTCTTACATCAACCCATACCTATATAACCCATAGTTCACTCAACCCACCAACTCTCTTACACCTCTCTTACACCCTATATCCTACAACCCATACTCATATAACTCATAGTTCACTCAACCCACCAACTCTCTTACACTCTCTTACACTCCTTACAACACTCAATCTATCAACTCACCTTACAACACTCAAGTCTTTACCCACTAGCTCCTTTTATCCCCTATGTAAAAGACACAACCCAACCTCTTAGTTTTCCTATAAATACCAATCCCTTAGCCCCTTAGATCCATCCCTCAAGACCCCTAGAAGGTTCTCACCCCCTTGTATTTCTCTTGAGTTTGAAGAAGGGAGAAGAAACTAAGGTTTAGAGTTTGGAAAGAATTGTAAGATTAAAAGCTTAGAGTTCTTTGCTAACTCTCTTCCTTTGTGGATTCTAAAACCCTACCCCTTAGAGCATTGAAGGAGAATTCTTGGAGGAGTAGGCACTCCTTCTTTCATCTTCTCTTCTTTTTTATCTTTTTTTTTTTATTTGGTTCTCTCTTCTTGATCTCTCATTTCTCAAGCATAGTTGGGCCTCTCTACATCAATCTAATGGTGTAGAGGGACCCCATATCAAAAACAAAGAGATGTTCCTTTTTTCTTTTACATATTTTTTCTTTTTTATGTACCCACAAATGTGGATATGGGTAGACCCATAGAGAGTGAAAGCTAAAGCTATACCTCTCTTTTTCATTTTGTTTCTTTTTTGAGATTCTAGTCATTTTTCTAGAATTTTTTGTGAAAGCTCATCCCCTCCCTAACATTCTTTAGAGCAACATTGCATCATTAATAATGGTGTAAATGAACCACCTTAAAAGGGAGAGGATGAGTTTTTATTTTCTTTCATTTCTTTATTTTTCCTTCATGTTCTATGTTGGATGGGTAGGTGATGGTTTAAGGACTTAAAATAAATGATAGTTTAAGGACTTAAAGAGGACATTCTTAAAAATGTCTCATACCAAAGACAATGATATTTGATCTATTATCAACACCAATTCAACAAAATAGGTGTTGGCAATAGACCATTTACATTCATAAGACACATCCCTCTTTATGTCTTAAAATATAATCTTTTAGCCAAACTCTTGGATTAAATGTGACTTTAGCTAAGTTTTTCAAAACCCTACCTATATGAAAATCCAAAAAACATGATAAAAGCTCAAAATACCAAAAACATAATAAAATCTCAAAATACCAAAAAACATTCAAATATAATCAAAATACCAAAAACATGCAAATATAACCAAAATACCAAAAACATTCAAATATCTCCAAAATCCCAAAAAAATATAAAAATACAAAAAACCAAAAAGAGACTTGTAGGATCTCTTTAGCTTTGGTTAGCTCACCTAACCATAGTTAAATCTCCTCTAACCGTGGTTAGACTTACCCCTTGTGCACTTGACCTCCCCGGTCAACTAAACCATAGCCTTCTAGGCTAGACCCTTTGACCACCCTATGCACACACACACTACCCCCTAGCCTCGGCACGGGCTCATGTGCCAGAACTACGCTCGGTCTGATCTCACCATGTGAGTACGTAGGCAACCCAACTCGGGTTCGACCCTAGCCATCTAGCTTTCTATTTTTCTTGGATTAGCACTCACTTAAAAACTTTGGACATTCTAATTAAACTTTGAGATTATAATTGGCTTAAGTTTAGGGAGTAAGTAACCGTTATAAAACGGGGGTCTTGGGGTGCCTAACACCTTCCTCAGGGCTTAACCGAACCACTTACCCTAACTCTGATTAGACCATTTGCCTTATCCAAACAAACAAATACCCGAGACCTATCCCTACAAATGAATAGGTGGCGACTCAAGTCAAAACATATAATTGTGAAAGTGGGTAGGAAGATCCCATGCTCACACAACCAACAAGTCGCGAAAAGAGTCAAAACCAAGTACCTTCGTGCGCATGGTAGTGAGTAGGGTCACTCTGCGGCTAAGGGCATCTGCTACTCGATTTTGCGCGCCGGATTTGTGTTTGAGCACAAAAGTGAACTCTTGCAAATATGATGCCCACTTGGCTTGTCTAGAGGTGAGTTTATCTTGATTATTTATGTGTCGCAAAGCATCATGGTCCGTGTACAAAACAAACTCACTATGAATGAGGTAATGTCGCCAATGCTTTAAGGCCTGCACCACGGCGTAGAATTCTACCTCATATGTACTATAATTCAGCTTGGGGCCACTCATTTTTTCACTAAAATATGCTACAGCCTTGATGTTTTGACTTAGGACAGCGCCAATGCCCACTTTTGAGGCATCACAATGAACCTCGAAGGGTGAAGTGAAGTCGGGAAGTGTAAGGACAGGTGCTGAAATTAGTTTCTGCTTGATATCTTGGAAGCTTTTCTCTGGATCCTCATTCCACTTGAACTTTCCAGCCTTCATGCAATTAGTAATCGGTGCTATAATTGTACTGAAGTGGGGAATGAACCTTCGGTAGAATGAAGCAAACCCATGAAAACTACGAACATCATGTATATTTGTAGGATGCGGCCACTGCGCTACTGCTTCCACCTTGGACCCGTCAACTGAAATGTCATCCTTAGAAATGACATACCCAAGGAACAACACCTTGTCCGTCATGAATGAGCACTTGTTGAGGGCTGCAAAAAGTCGTTCCCTGTGCAAAACAGACAACACATCTTACAAGTGTTCGACATGCAGTTTTGGGTTAGCACTATAGATCAAAATGTCATCAAAATAAACGACAACACAACGCCCGATAAAAGGTCGTAGCACTTGATTCACGATTCTCATGAAAGTGCTAGGTGCATTGGAAAGACCAAAAGGCATCACCAACCATTCATACAACCCTTCGTAAGTTTTAAAGGCCGTCTTCCACTCATCTCCCAATCTAAGCCGAATTTGATGGTAGCCACTTTTCAAGTCTAGTTTGCTAAACACTTTAGCCCCTATCAACTGGTCCAATAAATCATCAAGTCGAGGAAAGGAAAAACGATATTTGACTGTTATTTTATTTATAGCTCGACTGTCTACACACATACGCCAACTACCATCTTTCTTAGGTATGAGTAGTGCTGGTACGACACATGGACTCAAACTATCCCGAATGTAACCATTGGCCAATAGCTCCGCCACTTGGCGCTTGAGTTCCTCATGCTCTCTCAGACTCATACGGTAGTGAGGACGATTAGGAAGGTTAGAACCCGGTACCAAGTCTATTTGATGTTGTATATCCCTTAATGGAGGCAATCCAACCAGTAGATCGCTAGAGAATAAATCACGATACTCTTCAATTAAGTCCTTCACACTGTCAGGGACATCCCCACCAATGCCATCAGCCTTTCCTGTCAATGCATACACAACTCCGGAACCCTCCATCTCCTCTACAAATCTGCTCATAGAGAGGAGATTAAAACCCTCTCCGAGGTGTGGCTTGGGCACAACCTCCTTGCTTGGCATAAGCACAATCCGAATAGTGTCCAACATGAAGCTATATGTATTTTTTTCGCCCATCATGCACAACACTCCTATCAAATTGCCAAGGCCGACCCAATAAAAGGTGGCATGCATCCATGGTTACTACATCACACCATGCCTTGTCTTTATATTTGGACCCAATAGAAAAATTCACAAGACATCGCTTAGAGACTGTTACCTCATAACCTTTCTTGAGCCATGATAACTTGTAGGGATTCGGATGCTTTTGGGTGTCTAATTTCAGCTTTTGAACGGCTTCTTCCGCCAACACATTCTCGCAGCTCCCGGAGTCAATGACTAAGCGACACACCTTTCCCCCAATAGTGCAAGTAGATTGAAAGATGTTATTGTGTAGCTTAACGTCTCCACCTATTTCTCTTGGAGCAAAACAAGCTCTCCTCACCACCAGTAGTTTGCCTTGGTCTTCTGGCACGTGCTCTACTTGGGGTTGGTCATCATCAAGTATGTCAAACAATGGGCCTTAATCAAAATCAGCATGTTGGTCTTCACTAACATCATCGTTCTCAATGAACAAACTCTTACCAACGTGGTCACCCTTCCTACAATCAACTGCCCTATGGCCTGGCTCACCGCACTTAAAGCATTTTGAACCAAAATTCATGGTTTGTGTCTTGGCCTGCTGTCCCATGACGGCTTGCCTACCGCTCACACCTTGTGGGTTAGCATTAATTCGACTACCCCCCTTACCCCTTACCATCAGACCATGCATTGTTGCCCCCCTCCGATTTAATTGTTTTTCAAGTTTCAATGCCCTTTGATAAACCTCGGGGACAGTCCACAAGTCAAACATATTGAGAGTGTCTTAAAAATTGTCGCATACCTCCGATATAGCAGGATGCAAGTTGTTCCTCTATTTCAGTTACATCAATGCGAGCTACTAATTGATACAACTCATCAGTATACTTGTCAATTGACCTAGAACCCTGCCGTAGGTTTTGGAGCCTTTGGTACAACTCCCTTGTGTAATTATGAGGCAAGAAGGACATCCGCATGTGCTTCGTAAGTTTTTCCCACCACTCAATTTTATCTTTCCCTCGTCGAACTCGAGTGAGCTTGGTTTGTTGCCACCACGCAGCGGCTCATCCTCTGAATCTTGTCGCCACGAGTTGGACCCGTTTATTTTCAAGGACCTCTTTAAACTCCAAGACTTCCTCTACGGTGTTCATCCAATCAAGGAACTCTTCGGGTTTTAAGCTACCGATAAACTCGGGTATGTCAACCCTCAACCCGGATTCCCATCTTCTTGAATCACGGATCTCTCTAGGATTGACGGCTGCTGGTCGCTCTCGCCTAGGTACAAAATCAGCAAAGGGATTATCAAGTTCCCCTTCAGTGTCATCTTCCTCCACGTGGCGTGGATTTAATGGTGGGTTCTGATGTTGAACCCGGGTAGTTAAAACAGCCAGTTGCTGAGATAGCGCTTCAACTTGTCGTGCTAGTCTTGCTACTTCATCTCGCTCAATTACTTCCTCTAGCAGAATGTCGCGAACACCATCACGTCTTCTAGGCGGCATGGTGCTGGAACGGGATGCAAGGTCTGATACCACCTGATGCAAACCTATGCAAGTAAGTAATCCAAAACAGAGTGGTAGACGAAAGTTAAGAGAGCGCAGGTGAATCCAGCTACAGACAAGAGTTAGATCTTCCAAAAGTCTATGTGATTCACCAATAGACGGTTTGGAAAACAAGCATCAAAAGAGAAGAGGCAAATTCAATTCTTCCTTAGATAATAAAATTCTGTAAAAAAAGTCCCTGTTCTTGTGTTCACGAGCCCTCTTATTCTCCTCTCCTAACATAGCAATATAAAACCAACCAAATCAAAAAACTACTAAAGAAATCTAACACGTCCTAAAATTGCAAGACTTCTAAAAAGCAAAACTCCTAACTTAGTAGACTCCAAGAATAACTTTTTAAAACAAAACATCTAAATCTGTTACTTCCCAAAACAACCAAATCTATTATGTTACTTCCTCTTTCGTTGATCCCTTGTGGTCATGTAAGAATAGGTTACTTGCCGTACTGCATCACTCGCCCTAAGACGAGCCTTGAGGCGTATGCCTCACACACTTTTTAAAACACTGATCTAGTCAGGGATAGCAATGACTCAGTTAGATTGATTGCCTCTGGACATGTGAATTGGTAAGTCCACTGAGAGTTACCATCTAGTCTGTTTGGATCGCAGGAATTGGAAGATCCGTGAGAATTCTAATGCACAAACATTGCAATATCTATGAATTAGAAAGCCTATGTATTGAAATTCTATTGTTTGGTTGAAATGTTGAAATTTGATGAAAATATGCTATGAATTTCAATTTCACTGTTTGGGTGCCTAAAATTCACTTGATCATTGATCTGTTTTTTGTACACATATAAGATAAATAATTAAGTTAATCATACAAATGGGTTGGGCTAATTAGCGAGTCCTAATACTTAATACAAATCTATAAAATAGTGGGTTCCAGACTTCTAGTACTTCTTAATACAAATAAAGGAATTATTATTATATTATAGACTCTAGTTATGTAAATATTATAAATTTTGTTGATTAACAATTCCACATATTTATTTTCGATAAATAACAAATTTTAAAAAATAATTTTTTATATTTAATAGATATTTAATGAAAACCCATTATATATTTCAATGATAAAATATCATATTTTTATTTTCATAATCAATATCAGGATATATAACCATTATATATTTTTAATATGTTATCTAAAACAATAATTTGTTAAGATAAATATTTACTAAAAACTATACTTAATTTCTTGTAGATTTTTTTTTTCACTTTAATTAAATAGGAAAATTATTTAATTAGAAATTACGTTGTTAAATAGAAATAATTTTATTTAAATAATAATTATTTGAAATAGAAAGTTTAAAAAATAATTATTATTTTAAAGATAATTTAAATATGAAATAATCTAAGAAGGTTGAGAGAGAGTGATGGTGAAATTATAGAGGATTTGTGCCAATTCTCTTGCACACGAGAATTAAGAGGTAAATATTGCAGTTCCCATAAAATGTAAGAATTGGCATTGATTTTTTTGGAGGACATCTCTGGCTGCTAGAAAAGAGTATCACTTTGGCAAATTATGGTTGGTCTGAGTGTGTTGCAAATAGACTCTAGAACTTGTTCCATCATAAAAATATGCATTATATCTTGATATTTACATTTATGGCACCCTTTTTTCAGCAAACAGTTTTAAATTTAGTCAAATGATTTTGTTTAGATGAATGATAGTTGTATATTATAAAATTTTACTTAAACATGCCTTCTGAGTCAGGTTTGTCTTTGGGAATATTCTCTATCCTTTGTCCTTTGGGTTTAATTTGGGTTCAGCATACAATATCTTGAATGTTGTAGTTCTGGAACTAACACACAAACATAAATCAATTGATTTTTTATGCTAATGTTGTTCTCTTTACTTGCATTACAGGTCTTGGCAAAGTCCTCAAAAATGATTCCAGGTGAGATTTTCATGTATCTCTGTAAATAGAATACTGAAATAATCTTTCTAGTAGCTGGAATTAGGTTTTACAAGTTACTACTGATAACATTTTATTCTATTTTTTTCTTAAAACTTTTTAGTGGTGAAATTCTATAATACATGGTTTAGTGATTGATTCCTTTGCAAAATATATTTTATAGTGATCATCTTAAGACAAAAATAAAAAGAAAAGGATGAAAAAATAAAAGTGATGCTCCATTGCCATCATTCAAATATAGTTTTATAAACTTTTGTGATTAATTTAATGTAATCTTTTGGGTGAAGGGAATGGAAAAGGGTCCTGGAGGCTGGCTAACATATATAGGATTTTTGATCTTTGTAATGATCTTGGCATTTCCTTGCAAGAAATGTAGTTGATAGAGATTCTATATGTAGGATTTTATATTTTTATTGTTTATTTATTATTTTTTTGATAAGTATCTCCATATATAGGGGTTTCTCTTTTAACTATTAGTTCATGTGTTTATTTATTTTGCTTCATCGTCTTTTAATATATTATTTAAGTAGTGTTGAACTACGATGACCGCTCGGAGCGAGCGGAATTGAGTAGAGCAAGGAAAGGTAGAGGGGGTGCCCTAGGTAATCAATGGTGCTGAAAATCATTTCCTAGAACATTTCGGGCATGGGTCATTCTGATAAAGAAAGTAGCTATAAAACATCTAATTAAAGACAAAAAAAAACCCTCTATTCTATGTATCCAAGAAACAAAAATGATAGGATGTCGGTCTCCATCGTCTAGGAGGTTTGGGGAACGTGGTGTACGAATTGGTCCCCTCTCATGGAGCTTCTGGAGGGATCCTTGTGATGTGGGATAAGGATGTAGTGAAAGTCCTGGACTTGGAAGTGGGTGCTTTTTTGCTCTTCATCCTTTGTCATTCTCTTTTGGATGATTTCCAGTGGGTTTTCACGGGTGTCTATGGATCGACAAACTCTATTGAATCTAGTATCTTTTGGTAAGAACTGGATGACGTGAGTGCCAGGTGGGAGACTCCGTGGTGCTTAGAAGGAGACTTCAATTGTATCAGATTTACCCATGAGCATTTTGTTGGAAGTGTGTATAAAATTCTAGCAAGAACTTAGTCTTTTAGACTTAAGCTAGTTTTGGGCTCCATTTCACCAGCTCGGGCCGCCTTTGTTAGAGGTAAGTAGATCTTAGATGGAATTCTTATTGTCAATGAGTCTGTGGATGATAGAATCCAAAGCGGTTCTCCGGGTTATCATTTGCAAAATTGATATGGAGAAAGCCTATGATCATGTTAAGTGTGACTTCTTTGAATATGTGATGAGTAGAATGGGGTTTAGTATCAAGTGACATCTCTGGATGATATCTTGCATATCATGAGCATCCTTTTCAGTCCTTGTTAACGGATGCGCAATTAAGTATTTTCGTAGTTCTTGTGACCTGCGTCAAGGTGACCCTCTCTCCATTTTCCTACTTATAGTAGTCACCGAAGCCTTGAGTAGGATGATTAGCAGAGCGTCTGACTATGTCCTGAAGGGGTTCTAGGTTGGCAGCGAGAGCCTTTCCATCACCCATCTTCAGTTCGTGGATGAAACATTGATTCTGTGAGGCATCTTCCAGACAACCTGTCTACCTTGGTGCCTTTTCAGATGCTTTGGAGTGGTTTGAGTCTGAGAATTAATTTTCAGAAGAGTGAACTTTTTAGGGTGGGAGAAATCCCTAATTTGCCGCCTCTAGCTGCCTGTTTGGGGTGCAGATCAGGGTCCTTGGCTACTTCTTCCTAGGTCTATGGAGTCTGCCTATTGGGTCAAACTTCAAAGCCTAGTTGGCCTGGTCTCCAGTGGTGAACCGGTTTTGCAAGAGATTGCTGGATGAGAATCATATATCTCTCAAATGGAGGAAGACTGACACTTCTCAAAAGCACTTCTTGGTAACCTCCCGATTTACTTCTTCTCACTTAAGTCCATCCCAGCCTCAATTGTGGATAAGCTGGAGCATTTACAACGCAACTTCTTATGGAATGATAGGGCCGAATCCCAAAAATACTACTGAGATGATTGGCAATCGGTTTGTTATCCGAAAGAGTGTGGTGGGCTGAATGTTAAACCTTTGAGAAGTGTCAAGAAGGCTCTTCTCGGCAAATGGTTGTGGCCTTTGGGGTGGAGAGAGTTTTTGGAGATTCCGTGTTTGGCTGCCTGGTTCTTTTCCGGGGGCAATAGGATGGTCGATTTGGAAGGAGAGAAACCGGCGGGTTTTTGAGGATGTATCTTCTTATTCAGAGCAGGTTTGTAGGCATTGCCGCCTCCTCTTAATTAAGTGGTGCTCTATTAAGAGAGACTTTGACGAGCTTGGTGTGCAAATTTTGATTTGAGTTGGGTCAGCCTTTCACTATTAAGGTCTGTTCCCACCTTGCTTGTCTTCTTTGTAGTGGTCGGTTTTGGTGGCTTCCTTAGCTTCTCTCTCTTTTTCTTTCTTCGATTCGCTCTCTTGTGAACCCTCTTGTATTGCTTTGTTTTGGCCCTTCGTTCTGTACTTCTTCTTTCTATTTTTATATATGATCTTCTATTGCTGGTAAAAAATATATTATTTAGTAATTATCAAAATCGTTTTCTTAAGAAAACTTTTAATCAGGATAAACTATTCAATGGCAAGCTGATGGTTTTAGACTTTTAGTAATTGGACCTGATGTTTTTGGGAAATTTGTGTAAACTGCAATTGAATGCTATTGTATTCTGAATGAAAATCCAAAACCATAAATGTTCTTGTTGATTCTACCCAAAAATAGTGGTGACACCAACCAATTGAATATAACCACAATTTAGAACTAAGCTCTGAAGTTTGAACCTGTGGGGGGTAATTGTGGCATAAAGTACGACAAGTGTGGTTACTTTTATATATGATGGATCAAGTGAAAATATTTTCGCACTGGATTTATTTGAAGTGTGCATCTGAAGATTAATGGGTTTACATTAGGGCTGTTATTTCTGCATCTGGGTCAAGAATTCTATAATTGTAATTGTTCTCATGATTAACCAAAGGATTTATTTTACTTTATTGCAGTGATGCTGATGGGTTCACTAGTTTATGGCATTAAATACAGTTTTCCTGAGTATGTATGCACTTTCCTTGTTGCCGGAGGGGTATCAACATTTGCACTTTTAAAGGTTAGAAGGTTGTTCTATTTAAGTCATAATCATGGAGTCCACGTACTAGGTCCTGACCTTATGTGCTTAGATAAAAAATGCTTGCTTTGAACCTAGTTTAGACTTTAGAGGACTAAATGGACATCTGTTTCAATTTTCAGCTCCCTTATCTTTATCTTATGTCCATTTGAATTGTTTACAGACTAGCTCAAAGACCATAAGCAAGCTGGCGCACCCAAATGCTCCCCTTGGATATGGGCTATGTTTCCTGAACTTAGCATTCGATGGATTCACAAATGCTACTCAGGACTCTATAACAGCAAGGTATTCAAGAACATTTCATAGAGAGTTCACTTTTTTACATGGATGCTGAACACCTCTTGAGACTATTGGATCCTGAATGATTTCAAAGGTGCTAAAATTGCATAGATCTTCTCGTTTAACAGATAACTTCACCACTAGAGGAGTCATGCATGCATTGTTTTGTCATTTGACTGAAAGATATTAGGCTGTTACCATCTCAAGAGTGGACCTGTACCTCATGTTGGAACTTGCAACGGAAAATGCAGGTTACATTATTTGAAAACATCTGTTAATCTTTTCATTCCTGTTCGGTTTGCAAAAGTTATGCCAAAATAGCAATCAACATTGTTGAACATAAACATAAATTACAGTAAATAGTAGCTTTTTTCGGCTAATCCATGAGTCTAGATGTTTCCTGATTGTCCTAATATTCTGCTGATTCCTACACAAACAGACCAGCAGCTCCTGTTCCTCTTCTTTACCATTATTCCACGAGAAGGAACTGATCATAGAAAGCATGAACATCTTTGAGGCACATTGCTAATGGGGCCGTGCCTTGTTTTGAACACTTGGCCATTTACATTTGCTATGTAACTTGGACTACTCCAATTTTACAGATTGACTTAGAGCCACCCATTAGTTGGAAACTTGGGGGTGTGAAACATGAACATCTAGCAAGATATGAATCTAAGTGCTCGGTGTTGAGTGTGGGGCACAAAGTGTTCCATCACTTAAGACTTGTACCAGTTGTTGGGACATGTTATATCCAAGTATCCAACATCATCTGCATGTCTAATTTAGAATTTTCTACGAATCAATCTTTTGATTGCTAAATAGCATCCTTTGTTACAACAATCTACTCTTTGTACATCTGTAAAAAATTGTCAACAATTTTACTTTTTATTGTTCGTTGTTTCCTTGCTTAAAATACTACAAAAATTGTTTGCTTTTTAGAATGATAATTGCCTCTTGCTGTTGATGCGCTTTCAGTTGCACACCTATCCATCACTCTATAATGCTTATATATATATCCCACTCTCATCAATTGGATTGCCTCCTCTTGCACAGGTACCCAAAGACAAGTGCTTGGGATATAATGCTGGGAATGAATCTATGGGGCACCATATACAACATGGTCTACATGTTTGGTTGGCCATACGGCATTGGTTTTGAGGCTGTCCAGTTCTGCAAGCAGCATCCAGAGGCAGCCTGGGACATCTTCCTCTACTGCCTGTGTGGAGCAGTGGGCCAGAACTTCATCTTCTTAACTATAAGTCGTTTTGGCTCCCTCGCCAACACAACCATCACCACAACTCGGAAGTTTGTGAGCATTGTGGTGTCTTCGGTGCTGAGCGGCAATCCCCTGTCAGCTAAGCAATGGGGGAGTGTTGCCATGGTCTTCTCTGGGTTGTCGTACCAGATCTTCCTCAAATGGAGGAAGCTGCAGAGACTCCAGAAGAAGAGGAAGCCCATGTAAGGAAGGTTTTCTTTTCTTTTTTTGACAATAATCATCATATTATGTTCCCTTTAGTTACAATATGGGTCTAAGCCAAAGCTTTAGCGGTTCCTCAATTTTAGACAAATTTTTAGAGCATTGATGAGTGTAATTGATTATATCCATTTTGAAATTAATCACTGTAAAGTAGGAGTTTTGATGTGCAAACATTTATTTTTTCTTATTGTCCCAGCTAAATAATAGAAAATGTTTGCATATTTCTGAATGTAAGCTAGCATAAAGGTCCATGGAGCATTGTGTCACAATGATGACTAGTGAAATATCAATAACTTGCCAATATCAAACCACCATGGACTCCACAGGCCACAACTGAAACCAAATTAATGTAAGCAACCAAACTGTCTACAATTTAGTAGGAACTTTAACAGGGTAGACCTTCAACAGCTTCTCATCTAACATATTAAATGGTCTTGCAGATTCTAATGCTATGATTCCCAGAACCTACCTGAGCAATGTTAGTTAAACAAATACAAATTTATATCACTTACCTAGTATTTGGATTTCAGGATTCATGTTTTTGGAACCTGCAAGATTAGTTGGGTGTCAGACTCCCTAGTTGGGAGTTTAGGAGGTACAGTGCTCTTAGATGTCTCTCATTTATTTTGGTTGGGAAGTGAACTGAAAGCATTCAACTGAGTCAACACCGTAACCCACGCCCCAATGGCAGCCTTGGAAGACAGTTTCAAACAACTTCAGAAACTGCATTGCCTTGTCTTTCTTTTTTTTCTCTTCTGTTGCCTTGAAATTCTAGATCTTGGGCACATGGAGGATGAATGGAATTTACAAAAATCTGAATGAGCATCTTTCCCATCACTAATGAGAGAAATGGTCATGCATCCAAACCTGCCCTTAACCTGCAAACTAGGTGATCCATGTACCTTTTTTGGCTGAATTATGTGATTATAGTACTTCTCCCCTTGGGAGTTAGTTTCTGAATAGTATTCACCATTTGTGTTTTTTGTAATGAGAGGCCTATAAACCCCGCCTCTTGCGCTAGTGGTGGGGTGTGACCTCTCTGTTGAGGGAGGTCTGGGATCCAATCCCCCCCTCTCGGGTATGAGTTGCAAGAGCTCCAATGCCTAAGGTACCACTAACCCTACTAGCGTAGGTAAATGATATCCACAGGTAAAAAAAAAAATGAGAGGCCTATAGTGGCGTGATACATGGATGTGCAAAGGCCAAGATTCAGATATAGCTGAAACAGAGCAGCCAACATGTGCTACAGTCCTTAAATCTGTTTTCCATTGTACGGTATGGTTGTATATATATATTTTTTTGGAACTCGGGGTGTCCCCAACCCTTTGGGTTAGGACTAATCCCCGAGGGTGCAACATGAGCCTGCAACCCGTCATACCAGGCAAGTCCAGTAAACCCATGCGGGGTTGGCCCCAAAGGGGAAGTGAGAAATGGAACCCAGGACCTCCCACTTGGGGAAAGGCCCTGGAACCACTGGTGTTTTTTAATTGTAAGAGACCTCTTTGTGGTCTTGTGAGGGCAGATGCAAAGATTAGCATACGCCTCTTGACATTATTAGTCCAAGACATGGCTCACATAGAGAGGTGTAGTCTCACCAAGGAGATTTTCAATGCCCATGCACCCCATGATGGAAAAGTGGTCGAGTGGGAAAATTTCCTATTTGGTAATATGAACAAGAACAACCCCGTCATATTAAGGTGTTTCAATGGGTGTATTCTCGCGTTTGAAGTTACCAAAATTCCGTCAACCTCGACACACATAGTAAGATTATGTAGGTTACTTTTGTCTATTGTCTATTCCTGCGAGAAAAGCATGCCTCATACCCAAAAGGCTTAGCTTTGATCGTTTGAGCCAAGCTCAAGATGGTCATGGTATTTTAAGCCTGTCAAGAGTCAAACTAAGCTTTTATTTGAACTCAATGTTTAAACAAGCTAAACTCAAGCCTGACTTGCTTGATTCCGTTCAATTCGATTCAATATAAGGTTTTTTGGTAATGCAGTTTATTTTCTTTATGATAACTTATAATAAATATGTTTTAAATAATTAACAATGCAAAAGATAGTTTTTTTTTTGCTAGAGTTATCATGTACCTACATTAGTAATCTTGAATCGGTTAGGCTGTTAGGGGTTAGCATTGAGTAGGGGAGTTCTTGCAACTCATACCCAAGGGGATTCGATCCCCTAACCTCCCACCTCTAGAGGCCACACCCCAACCACTGATGCAAGAGGGGCTGGGTGTGACAAAAGATAGTTAAAGAGTTAAAAGTAAAACCTTGATCTAAACTCTCTACTCTCTATATTGAAGGATTATCCTCCAATCTTATATTTATACATGAATGTATTAATTTTGTATGATTTCTTATTTTATAATTATATAATAAATATTTTTATTAAAATTGATCAAAAGTTGACTTCAAGCCTGAACATTCGAACTCAAATCAAGCTCAAGTCAAGCATTGCTGGAATTTATAAGTCTACCTATTACGGAAGCTAGGATGGCCAAGGTGTATGTTTCGTTTTTTTTGGTTAGAGCCAAGGTGTATCTTTCGATTATGAGGAGATTCCCTACATGATATGGCAAGAGGTCGATTCACTCTAGATCACCCAGTTAACCATTAGACATACCCACAACAAAAATAAATAAAGGGAAGTGGTTAAAAACTCTCTGGGATGCCTGTGCCTATAAAAAAAAATCAAGGAGCTACCCATTAATAGTAAAGGAACTTTCAGGCAAGGTTTCCTCCCATAATACGAGTTATCACCCCTTGATCACTTATACTACCCTAAACATCCGACTGCATTTTCTAACTGAAATAAAATATTACTACCGAAATTACATTATACATCTAGAATAGACCTAAGAAGACATGATCCCGGGCAGATACTTGACATGTCCCTCCTCTTCGGTTATCAGGTATCAAACGGGAGCTACGAGCAAATAGAACAGAGATGGGCCATCCGATTTCAAATCTAACGGCACTAAACATAAAATGGGGTCCACCATTGAATGCATATGAGCCTTGAGCTGTTAGATTTTAAATCAGATAGATCAAAAGGTCAACCTTAATAAAGGATAGGAGACGCTAGATTTGTACCACCTATTAGGCATAAGAGGGCTAGTGGGACAGAAAGAAATTTCGCCCTTGTGATTCAACTCGTCCTGTACTCTTGAAGAGGAATGGCGGGACAGAATCAGCGTTCACCCGAACCTAAGCTTAACGCACTTTACGTTTTTTTATTTATTTAAAGCTTCTTAAAACTTTCTGGCAACAAGAGTTGCTTTATTTTGTGTTAGCTTCCCTCTCTTCGATTCTCCTCCACCATCAATGAAACCACCAACTTTTCACCGAAAGCTTTTGTGTTTATCATAATTACACTTGTCGTCCCCAATCGGATTAACCCAAAATAACAGATTTCTCAGTACCCTTCTTCCACATTAAACATTCACCTGAAAAACAGATTAAGATTGAAGCCAAAACCAGACAAAACAAGCAATCTGATCCTCTCTGTAAGTAAACTACTTTTCCACTTATCCTCTATTACTTCAGATTCTTCATTTCGTTGATGTTGGAAGAGAGAACTTACCCTGATTACATACTTTACTGTTTTTCTCAATTCTTTTGTTTGTGTTTGTGTGTGCGCTTTTCTGTTTTTGTGTTCGTGTTTGTGCTTCATATGTTCATGAAAATTCAGGAAAGAGAACAGATAACAAAGATTTATAGTTATACACACAAAAACCAGTAACAAATTCTCCTTTCCACTCATAGTAATTACATCTCATACAAATGAAAGAAAAAAAAAAACTTATTCTATACCCTCTGCACACCAAACCAAATTAATAGGAATCCAGTTCAACTGGTTGATCCTCTTTTTTTTTCTTTTTTTTTAAAATCTGGGGGAATATAGGGGAGGTGCCGATGTAAGTATACACTCTGAAAAGAAAGGTTTTACACGCAGGTTATGCAAAAATAACCAATCAAGACCAAAAACTGGACAGAAAAAGAATACCCAAAACCAAAGCCTAGAAGACAAATAATCACTCATTTGGACAAAGGAGAAAAACACGCTGGAATTCGAGGCGAACATTAGGGCTGGTAACTCTACTAGCAGTGACAACAGAATGCAGAACGCATTGTGAGATCGGCCAGGGAATAGGCTAGAATCCTTGGAGAATGTACTAGAACTTTCAAGAACACAGGTTCAATGAGCAGATCTTAGTATGCCTCTTGGTAAAATTTGGGCTTGGATGGCCTGCAAACCATCGAAATTGGATCTAAAGTGAAAAAAAAAACTCACCATATGCGACAATGCTCAGAGGATGAGCTAGAATGGTTCTAGACTGTAAATTTCTGTAGGTAAGAGATGGAATAGAAGTTGGTCAGAGACTATGAAGAAGGGCCCTTCTGCAGGGGGGTGGTTGGGAAAGGTTGGCGCCTGGGTTAGGGGATGGGGATCCCAAACCAAGTGTTTTCAGTAGGAAATTCCTCTCCTGCACAATGCATTAGAAATCAGTAGTCAGTAGTCTGGCATCTCATTTCTGAGATAAAAATATGCATCGAAATTAAGAAAAAAAATAAACAGCCTCAAAATCTAATCACTAAGATCATGGCCACCCTTATAAATTCTACAGCCTTGCCTATATGGCAGAAAAGAGTACAGTTCAAACTACTAACTGGTAAAAACTGAAGTTGGTCAATTCTTAGGGCCAGCAACACACTTTGTTCCACCAATTCAGGATTCATGTCATATGATTTTGTAGGTTTTTTTTTTCCAATGGATGCCGACCTGATGCAACCTTCCTCCATCTGGGATTGGGAACGGCAATGCCGCATGGTGCAAAGAAATTGATCAATTCCACTCAGTTTGAATTCCTAGTTCACACCCCGACTTAACGAAAGGTAGGTGAGTGATCAGTTCATCATTCTTTTATAGAATTGACATGTTTTCCTTGTCTAGTCAAGTCAAACCCCAAAATGGAAAACCTTTTCTTAGTTAAGTCCATGCTTTCTAACACAATTACTCCATTTCTGATGCAGCCCAGAGATTTCAAATAAAGGGGTGTGACAAACATATTCAAGGAAAACAGGTCATTGTTTCTCAAATCTCGAGGATTTGATTGTTAATTTAAACAATTCATAACTTTCTACTCACATATTTGATCGAGCAGTCGTCATATGCTTTGAAAATCATTTTTCGAGATCTACAATAATCTCACAAAGCTTGCCAAGATTCTAATCTTTTGGGCATCAAAATAGGTTTAGAAGTTTTGTTGTAATATTAGTGATGAAAATAAAGATTAATTTAGATATTTTTAAAATTGTACTTAAGTTATCTTAAATGTACTGTTGGGATTATTTTCTTAGCCTTTCTGGTTAGTTTCAGGGTTTTATTTTATTATAAATAGTCATTATGAGAATATTGTAAGAAACTTTAATTTCAAACCTATTTTTTTATCAATAATGAAGCAAATATATTAATCTAGAGAGACAAAATAATAAAAGGATCACAAGAAAGTGAGCCTTGAGAAAAGCAACACTACAACAACAAAAAAAAACATAAAAAGGAAACTACAACAGCAACCAAGCAGTTACAAAATACAGTATAAACTTACAATATCAAATCCCTCTTGGATAGAACACCAACGTAATAGAAGCTGATCAATCTTAAAGGAAACTCTAGAGTGGGAACATAGAACTCCCTTAAACTACCTGGAGTTTCTTTCCTTCCAAATTGACCAAGCAACCCCTACCGACAACAAAACCCCAACATTACCCTCTCTCCACTCTCCAAGTGCACCAAGAGCTGACAAGATAAGAAGTCTCAAAAGGAGTGATGGAAGGCCCAACTGATTCCCAGATGGGACAGGAAATAGCTTCAGCTCTTAGCAGAAAAAGGACAGTTGGGTGGGAGATGGTCAACCAACTCCTCGAACTCGAGGCACATAAAGCAACCATCGGTCATCTTTTACCCTCTACACATCAGGTGATCATATGTGAGAATCTTGTCCAAGGTCGCCGACCAAAAGAAAAAGAAAACCTTGAATGGCAAACCGACCTTCCACACCAATTTAAGAAAATATTAAACCTCCCAATCATTGAGGCTCCATCTCAATCTAGTACACCAAACCCTAGAATTGGCTTATTAATCGACATAGGTCTCCACAGAATCATTCTTATTTTCTGGTAATCACCAAAGCAACCCAAAATTGTCCCCAAGCTTGGTGCACTCACACCATATGCCCAACCAAAATCACACCTAGGTCCCCTTCCTACCTGAAAATGAACGAGTTTAGAGAATTCCTCCCACCTAGACATGATACCTTCTCACAACCCAGTGCCATGGAGGCCTCTTACCCATTTAGTTTCCCAACCTGAGACCTCTCCATATTTTGATGAGATCACTAGTCGCCACAGACTATCTCACTCAATTCCAAAATGGCAAAGCCACTTACCTAAAAGGGCTTTGTTGACAAATGACTGGGGGCAAATATTCAGGCCTCTAGCCTCAAACTTTAGTTTCAAACTTTTGATCGATCGAATGAAGCTTTGCCTTAAGCTTTAAATTATTTTGAGCACTTTTCGATTGCTTGGATTCCCAAAGTTCCCTCGTAAGAAATTTAGGCTTTGACTGTGATCGAAGTATTTTGTTCCTTATCATCATATTGTTGCGCCTTGTGCTACATCAATTTCCTATCCAGGGATTCTGTAAAATCTTTCATGTCTTAGCGTTGAGAATATGTCATTTGGTCATTCAGTGTAAAATAAGACTAAGCATCTCTGTACTTTATTTTTTGTTAAAAGAAGTTTTTTTTCTTCTACTTCAATTTCAATAGGGTAGTGTTCAGACGTTAAGAATGGACAGCATGAAAATTCAAATATTCGAAATCCTAAAATAACTTACACTTTCTGAAAATTTTGGGCTGGGAATCCCTGCTGCCAAGGATCTGAACAGTGGGGTTACTTGAAGAGGGGAACTGAACTCTGTATTTGACAAGGCAGAAACAACTCCGTCATTGTCCTTCGGTTCATCACAAAACGGTAAGATCCCTGCTGCTACAATGATACACATTTCAATTTTCCATAAAAATCAATCAGAAAACCTAATTCCATGATTTTTTTTATAATTGGTAATCAAGATAGTAACATATATCAAAAGATGGGAAAACAACAAGAGTTCACAATGAGTGAACCAAGATAAACAAAAAGCAACAAGAAGTCAAGCAGACCCAAGCTACATCACAAGACTAAGTCGGGAATGCATTCCCTCAAGGGTCCCCACTATATCCCCTAATTCCATGATTATCGATTAGAAATGAAAAAAGAGAAAGAACTTTGGATTGGTGTATTTGATTACCTCGTGTAGTTCTTGCATTAGTACAAACCCTGTCTTCACAATCAACACCACCATTTTGTACTCCAATATGAATTGTTTGTAGCCCAACTCCATTGTCCCGGGGCGGTGAAGATACCTCAGCTTTAGTTTGTTCTAATTTATCACATGCTGTATTGGACTGGAGAGTTGATCCCATGCTGTATTCAGAGCTACCTGGAGACTCCTCATATAAATCCGGTTGCCTAGACAATAAACTAGCCAACAGTTAGATGCATGGCCTTAGGTAAAATCTGTTCAAAACTGAATAATAGTCCACCAAATTCTCTCTTACCTACAGGATGGCTGACTTCCCATGTTACTACTCTTTAAGTCCTCTACTAAGTCCTTGAAATCTTCAAATAGGATATCCATGTCACAGATTTTGTATTGGAGCTTATCACTTTCTTTGGTACTGAGGAAATCTTGGAGTTCCTGAATATTAAATTTGAAAATATTAGAGGATATGCCTAACTCTGTTCATATCATTTCATTGTTGTTCTCATTGGAAACAGGAAACCTAGGATGCTCATTAGGCAGACCTAAAGACAATGCCAACAGGTACATGTGGCACACATAGATAGGGGTTGAAACCAATGTTTAAGTAGATCTTAAGCCTTCAAAAATTTTGATTATAATCTGGGTAGGCCATCCTTAGAATCCAAGTGAATAGGATTACTTTCCTCACCTTCCAAGCATTTTCAAGACTCTGATTTGTATTCTCTGTACTAACTTTTAGGGCAAGTGAGCTGAGCAGATCTGCTTGTTGCATCAAAGCGGTGATCTTTGGATCATCCTTTCTAAGAAATGTTCCTTGAACCTTGTTATGCCCAACTGCTTTTGAATCAGAAAGTAAGATTACAGTTAATTTTTCTCTAACTTTAATTAGAGAAAAAAGAATAGCCAATATTGTGTTTCCCAAAATAACAAATATTGTGCTGTTATACTTCTAGTGTGCTCCTCAGTGTGTGAAAAAAGGCATATCAAGCAATTTTCACTTTCAACACATGTTTTGAGAGGTTGTTTACCATAACTAGAGGCTGCCTTTGTGTTGTTGCCGACGTGTTGCTGAGCTGGCAAGTTGTCAACATTGTTGAAGTTTTGAACCAAAACTGTGAAAGGAGGTCTTTGCTGCTGATTTGCCGTTGTTCTACATTCCCTGTGTGATCTTCCTTTGGGGCTGCAACTTTCTGTGAGATCCGAAATGTGGGTCCTAAATTGCAACAAATTTTAGTGCTACTACATAATCACTGATCTATGGACATGTACATGAAAATATTTGATCTCTATTGTACCTCATCTTCTTAAGAGGTGCTGAAAATTCAGATGTTCCATCTGTAACAAATCCATTTTGAAATATAACCATCCTCTTATTGTTTGTGTTGATGTATGAAGTGTTGTTCTCCTTTGATAGGGCCTCATGTTTTGCTCTTTTCTTGCATAGAGTAGAGAAGCGATTCTTCACGGCATTATCCGTTCTGCAATAGCAGGGTAACAAAGATATTTAATCTTCTAATACAGGAAATATGGTAGACAGTAAAGGAAATTTGTTTACCTGCCTGAAACCACCTTAGCTATTTCAGTCCATCTGTTACCAAATATTTTCTGAGCCTGCGGATCACCTTAGAGATATTAGATCACAACCACACCCAATAACAGAGAAATGTTCATCCATAAAGGGTAATGTAAGGAATGGGGAATGCTCATTCATAAAGGGCAATGTAAGGAGTTTTCTTTTTATCAAAAAAAAAAAAAAATGTAAGGAGTTTTCTAGTAGGCTATAGAGAGACAGACGACATAGCAATCGGTTCTAGGTTCCAAGCTACCTAAACTGGTTCTGTTATGTTGAAACCCAAGAATAAGTTACTGGTATCAGCTTAAGGACCAGCATAGAAACAATTATGTTGTAAGATAAAGGAAATAATAGCAAACCAAACCAAATATTCAATAGTCACTCACACAAGTTTTAAGTACTTCTTAAAGTAACCTTATCCTAAAGATATCTCATCCGTGACGCATTAAATCTAAAAGCAGTTCTATAACTCATAGAAAAAGGACTACATCCTAGTTAATCCCAATTAAATAAATAAATAAATAAATTCAGAAGATCCTATAGCATAGCTTAGAGCATCAATTACCTCACATAAGATCATGTCTTCTTCAGGTGACCATCCTCCTTTCTTGAAATCAGAGTTCAAGTAAGTATACCATCTGTGATAGTATTGTTATATCTACATCAGCTTAAACTAGAAAGAAAATAAAAATTTGAGAAAAATTGAGGACCTCCTAACAACTTTCATATGTTAAAAGTTTATTTGACCTTCTTCTACACTGTCTGGTTGTTTTATCCTTGAATTTAGCTGCAATCATAGCCCAGCTGCACACGAAAATACAAGAAGGAAACACCTCAGTTCCGTCTCTCTAGAAAGAGTGGGGGTTCATTTGGATAACCAGAAACACAAAAGAGATGAATGAAACACTACTTTTCAGTTCCATGGATGCTAATTTGCTCTCTGAGTATATCATCCTCCTGCATTTCAGACTCCCCATATTAGAAAGAACTAACCAAAGAACATACATTAAAAGGGTTCATATAAATTAAAGCAAAACAGAGGAGAAAGAAGAATATGAAACCTGTTGAGTCCATGTAACTATATGTCGCTCTTTCTGCTTCGGAGCTTCATGGAACTTCTTCATATCTTGCATTGTTTCACCTCTCTTTCTCCTACGTTCCTCACTCCTTTATCAACATCAACCGGCATATTAAAGCTAAAGGCTTTTTTGATTGTCCAAAAATTAAAGCCTCTTTTGTCTTTCTACAACAGGTACTGTGCGTTTCAAACGGAACAGCAGCTCCAAAGCTCTCAATAACTCTATGCCTAGACCCGAACTAAACCGCCTAGGATTCTAACTTTCCAATCACCTTTGATCCCAAAAATCCCTAGAATCCGCTCCGAATTCATACAAAACACAGTAGCAGTTGATAGAAAGCTTTCAAGTACTCTCAAAAAAGCATATACAGAGCAATTCCTAACCAAAAAAGCATAACAGCGATGTATACGTATAACTAATTTCTCAATCGAAACAGAAAAACTTCTATTTGAATTCCAAGATCTTGATCAGAAACTACGATCTAAATAAAAGGCCGTGGATCTGGTATCGATCTCTTCAATTGGAGCGAAACTGAGCCGTTCCAAGTCGTTTTTTTTTCGAGATTCGAGAAACAGCCTCCGTATCTACATAAGAAAACGTAGATCAGAGAAAGTCGAGGCCGAAACAGTACAAAATTCCAGAGCTTCAACTTCGGAACCCTAGAAATACGATTTTAAAGATCGAGATATAGAAAGTAGAGAACAATCGATTGATGATCTTTTTAGGGTTTTATTTTGCGATTTTTTTTTTGTTTTTAAACTTTTTTCTGGGATAATGCTTTTGTGCGCGCGTATGAAGGGGAGTTTGAAAAAACGCTGAAATCCACGAGAGGATATTAATAGATAGTGGAGGAGACTAAGTGGTAGATAGATATTAGATTGAGAGCTCTCTGTCTCACTGTTTTTAAACGGGACATGACGTTGTTCGTGACCTTCACTTTTACTGCGATCATACGATTCAATTCAATTTCAAGGCGCTCTCTCTCTCTTTCTCTCTCATCGGCTCGCTTTTCCTCTGCGATTCTTTTACGAGGTCCCCATCCCAAATCTATTATTTACATACGCTCCACATTTTCTCCGGGGTAAAGGTCAAATGTAAACTTCGTTTTCAAAGTTTTGTTTGATTTATTTGGTCGCAAGTGTTTGAAAATATAGTATACCATTAACGGTCGCTTCAATTTTCTTTATATGAAGTGACCTAAACCTAACCCTAGTTCTTAACATTATTTTAGGGTTTATGACTACAGGCCAAACTAATAAAATACTCAAAAATTTTAACTATACTTTAAAATGACAATAATTCTCCTATCTTCTTCTTGTCCCACCGACCAAACATGGAAGAAGGGATGCTGAAGGTAGGTTCATTATGAAACTTATTTTTAAAAAAAAATTTAAAGTTTGGGGGTGTAGTAATCAAATGTTGGGGTGCATAGAACTACCCTAATTTTATACGCACCAGAGTCAACAAGTTACTAGTTAACATCGGCTTATTAAAGGGATGCAACATCAACTTATTAAGGAAATGTTAACCAATTTGCGGTATTATGTCGACTTATAATACCCAAGTATGTTAAATAAAACATTTAACAAGGGTACCTGCCCAACCCAACCCAACCCAACCCTGCCCTTGAGGGCAGGATTAGGGCCTAGTCAATCCAAGCCCTTAAGGGTTATGGTAAGCTTCAAGTCTCACCCTTATAAGTAAGGACAGAGTTAGGGTTGACTCTTCTCTTGTCCTTTTAGTCATGCCCTAACTCCATCCCCTTAAAATCCTAATCCCTTGAAACTCTAACCCTAAGCCTAGATTTGTTGATTCCCTAACCCACACTGTGACTACTCCTAACACTTAGATTACATCTTTAGTTTGTTGCCAATATAGGTTATGTTTTATCTAATTTTATTATTATACTTGTTTTATTTTATTTTTATATTTATTTTAAATAATTTCAATTGAATAATCTATTAGACTGATTGTTAGGGTTGTAAACGGATGCAGATATTATCTGATTCGTATCTAAATCCGTTTAGTCGGAGAATTATCTGAATTGGTATCCGACGGAGCGAATTCGGATAGTAATTTTACTATCCGTTTATAATCGTATACGAATTCGAATACTGGTAAATATCCGACCGATTATTCAAAATATAACCTCTAAAATATATTTTTTAAATAAATAAATATATATATATATATATTTTAAATATCAATTTACATTTTTTAAAAAAATAATCGGATAATTCAGATACTATTCAAATTCAAATATTTTAATCAGAGTCGGATACGGATATCATATTTCATTATCCACCGGATATTTATTCGGATTCGGATATTTGAATATATAATTGTATACAAATTTAGATATACCACTATCCGCTCCGTTTATAGCCCTACTGACAGTCTATATAGAAAAAAGTCATGTCATTTTGAATGAGAAAAAAAATCTTTTTTTTCTTTCCTACCTTACCGCCTTGCCCTAGCTTTTGAAGGCAGGGTTAGGGCCTAGTCAATCCATGCCCTTGAAGGCTAGTGTAGGGTGAAGGTCTTGCTCTTATAAGTAAGAGCTGAGTTAGGACTGTCCTTTTTTTTGGTAAACTCAGTAACACCACAAGACACCACAAGGTGAATACTAAAGGCAAAGAAAGGAAAATACACACACTCACACCCCACATGCAAACACACACACACACTCATGCAGACAAACCACACACCCATCCTTTATAAGCTTCACCCAAGAGCTTCCCAAATGGTTAGGGCTGTCCTTTGATAGCCCTAATAATATTATTCCTATTATAGATATTTTTTAATTTTAGAATGAGATTGTAAGGCCCAACTGTTGTTGCCCATTGGTAGGTCTCATTGTGGAACACCAACAACCCTAGTTTGAAATACTTGACCAAAAAGGGTTGGATAACAAAAATTTACTTGCAAGATTCTTACATATCACACACGCCAAAAAACCGCAAAATATCAAGCCATAAAGCCAAAATGCAGTAGTTTATTGATAACCGAATGATGTTAGACAATGTCATACATAGATTGATTTATTTATGGCTGTTAATTCGGAGGATGAAAAAAAGTCCATTTATTGGATGGTCCTGAGCATTACACTTCTCTATAATTGAGGAAGAAAAATGTTACGTTCAATTCTCATTTGGATAGGGTTAGGGAACAATAAACCTAGAAAACCTATATTAGGTCACAAGACTTTAGGCTTAGATCACTCATGAAATCTAATTTTATAGTTTCTCCATTTCACTTATTCCTCCTTGCCACTTGTACAAGAAAAAAGGCCTCCGCGTGGCAGTAAAGGAATGGGATTATACATCTTATCGAGCTTCTAAATCTTGTATCGGTGGAGCCCATCCATCTATGATCTATCTCATCTTCCTTTTACTTGATATCAAATTCTCCCGCCAAAACAATTGGCCCTAGACTCTTTAGTCCAAGTAGTAGTTGATGGGGAAGGTATTTTAGTAATAACTCCATCAATCTGTATGTAAATGCTTTGGAGGGAATCTATGTAGAGGGGTGAGTGTGTGGTAGTGGAAGGGGGTCGGTGATATTGTCCCAGAAACAACCATCAAAGAGCAAGACGACCCGGAAAAGGACCGACCCAGATGGAACCCTAGGCAAAAAAGCGTACTACATCTCTCTCTCTGCCTTTTAAAAGTAGAAAAACTAACACCCCCCATAGCAGGAGCTATGATTTTTAAAAGGAAAAACTCCCTCCCATTATGCCTTGATTTTGTCATTTTCCTGCTTTCAAGATAGGAATATAGATCCTTAATCATATCTCACTCACCTTCCCTTGTCCCTGGCTGATCAGCTCCTCTTTGGCTCATCACTTTTCAATGGTGTTTGTAGTTGTATCCCCTCTCTCTAAGTAAGCATTGTAGAAGAAAAATGGTCATTTATAAGCACATTATCAGGATTCAAGGGACATGGCTTACCATTTTTTTTTGGACATTGGGCCCCTACAACTCGATCGGGTCCCACATAAGGTATCGCTAATCGGCGTCTTATTTTTGCCACATGTCATGATATATATGGGCTTATTATAGAACTAGGCATGGTGTGCCTCTTAGAGATTCAATATAGTCTCATTCAATGTTACCTAGTTCGTCGGAATCTCGGTTCGAATTTGGGTTCACAATTCGCAGTTCGCCACTCTAAACTGAACCTGGATCATTAGGAGTGGGATGAGATAATTTGTTTCTCAGTTCGCTTAAGTTCTTTAGCTTGGTTCACTAGTTAACCATATAAAAATATTTTATAATATATTATCAAATATATATTTTAAACATATAAATAATATATTACAAATACTTATTTGAAAAACCATAAAAATGTCTTTTATTATGAGTGGTGAGTGAACTCAAAGTATAAATTCATCAAACCTAAAGAAAAATATCAGTGAATTTAAATAAAAAATTTGACAAACCAAGACCATTTTGAAATCACCGTGTCATTTGTTCAATTTTATGAACCACTCCAAACCTAACTATGAACTAGTTCGAGTTCGCTCCGGTTCGCGGTTCGTAATTCGCTATAGCATCCAAGGAACTTGGTAACCTTGGTCTCATTCTCTTTATTAATGCAATCCCCCCATCATCTATCAAGTAGAAAAAAGGATTTTTGGCAACGGATTACCTCTGGTAGATGACCGAGATCTACACTCGAGCACCACTCTTCAGCTAACGTGTGGAATGATGTTCCACTAAGGATGTGATAGTATGCATCTCGCATGTTCCGTTGGATAGTACGTGCATATCTTCCCAACTCGTCACGTGTGCTCTTTTGACACCCATTAACTATGGTTAAGAATCACTCACCCTTAGGGTTAAATAATCTAACCTTAGTTTTTAGAAAAATATCTTTAAAAATTAACCACATCAATGAGTGAAATCATAACCAATGTTAATTTTAAAAAAATATTTTTTTCTAAAAACTAAGTTTAACTATCTAACCCTAAGTATGAGTGAATCTTAACTACAGTTAATGGATGTCAAAAAGGGCATGTGGCGAGCTTGGGAGGTGTGTATGCCGCACTCAACGAAATGTGCAATGCATGTTATCACTCCCCTAGTTAAATGTCATCCCATTCGTCAGCAGAAGAGTGGCGCCCCAGTGTGGATCTCGGGCATCTACTAGAGGTAATCCGTTGCCAAGATTTTCCTAACCTCCTCCCTCATTTTCCGGAGTAAGAAGGCAAAGATTTTGTGAATTATCCACACAAAATCCTTATCTGAGTGGGGCTAGTACTCCCAATAAATAATTAAAAAGAGAGGCATTAGACTACTCCCAAAGCCTACCACAGAACCTAGTCGGAGCCGGGGCTGAGCTGGTAAAAAAAGGCATTAAACAGGGTATGTACTTCCAGAAGCTTAGCCTAGTCCAACCGGGGCTGAGCTATTGAAGCGGAGATGAATTGGTAGACAGAGAGAGGCCCAAGTTCCTAAGGAGATCGGTGAGATGAAGTGGGGGCATACGCGGCTGCTTTTCCTCAACCTCATCATTGGTTGCTAAGCTGCCCCAATGAATGGGAGAGTGCCATGTGTCATCCGCTCTCAAAAAAGCAACCTTTTGTGAACAGGATAAAAAAAACGTGGGCCTTTCTAGGGTCTAATTTTAAGCAAAAGCAAATGGGAATGATTAAGAACTAAATATTCAATGAGCTGATCATACAATGTCCCCCTTCCTTCTTGGTCTAAGCTCAGACTCTTAACTACTAATTAGACGGTGGGCTCTAGATCTTTAATTTTTATATTAATTTAGACAGAAGATAGTAACATTTTACCAAGTTCATTCAAAGCCCTGGCTCTTCATGAAATCCCATCTTTAGTTTCCTACAGTTAAATCATTTCTAATTTCCTTTCCTTTCCCCCACCAAAGGGTCCATATACCCATCTATTTGGTCTCAAATTTCAGAAAAAGAAAACAGCTTCTCTAAAACAATTTGCTTTTATCCTTGGTTCAAATGCATCCTTATTCTTTTTCTTAATTTTCTAACAACTTTAATATTGTAATCAATCCATTGTTTGGAGAGAAATGACTTGATCAGACCATATTTTTCTTATTAAACAAGCACTGGTATCCTGTTTTACTTAAAGGAAAACAGTTTTCCTGGTACTTATCTTTAACTAAACTTTTCAATAAAAAATTGTACAATTTTTTTCTCTAAGTTCATTTTTGATTTCTTGTATATAGGGTATTTAAAAATCACAATAACTACTTTTCTAAAAGGCCCGATGCGCGTTCGGATTAGGCGCTCCTTTACTATTTCTTTTAATTAAAGGAAGACAAGGTGGTGAAAAAAATATAGAAAGAGGAGATAGAGAGCGTGTGTATTTCACCGTAAAAATAAAGGTTGGTGATCAAGAATATATCAACAAAGCAGAATAATAAAAGGTAATAACCAACTTTTCTTTTTATTTCTTTGTTCAAATGAGAAGGCTTTGTTTTTTGGTATTTTATGTGGAAAACTATTCCCTGATTCCATGTAAAAGGAGAAGGAAGTAAAGACCCCACTTTTCATTTTAGCTTTATATGGATGTTAGAGTTCTTGGACTTCGGATTCCAACATCCGTGTGGGTACTCCTTTTGATATTCGAGCCACCATTTTAAGGGCAATATTCACTTCATTCTCTCACTCCTACTCCTTTTCTACAAAACAGGCTCTAGTAAAAGAGAGAGCTTTTGGGAATCCTATGTCCTTTATATTCCCTATACTTTGGCTCTTCTTGTTGTGACCCATTTGAGATGACTACATTCCTTCGAGGTTACAAATACTATTTTATAGCTTAAGATCATAACAACACCTCCTCAGATGACAAAATATTAGCCAATAACCACTCTTTAATCCACATCATGCATTAATGTTTTTTGACGTTTTGTCGAGAATTATCAAATAATTATATATGGGTGAGGTAACCACAGTATGAGCATGCTTATTGTGAGGAAGAAATGGTGAATGGTCCAAAAAGAAATCTATTTGATGGAACAGAGATGATTACTAGCTGATTAATTTGAATGTATTATATTATATTAACATTAACTTATAGCCGCTCCAAACCACATCATAAGGTCACAGTATCACAAGACTTTCAACACTCAAAACCTGAGATTTGAAGTCCTGGAAAGGGACATGAAAGGGCCCCTATAAACCAGAACCTGCAAAGAAACTGAGATGAAGCACCTCTATCTACCTGTTTCTCCATCTCTTTACCTTCTTTCGATAAAGATGTGTTTTAGAACTCTACTGGGCCGACCCACTACTCCGATTGATCAACTAGGACTCGACACCACCTCGTCTTTCTGAACCCCAGGGGGGGTATGGCTTCTTTGGTAGAATTATTAACAAAATATATATAAAATACTAGGTATGGTCAAAAGTCTCAATGTACCAGTGACCACCATCTTCTTTAGACCCAGATTGTTCATTTTTTCCTTTTCCTTTCTTTTTTCCCCAGTGGGTGTGGTGATGGTCTGCAGTCTGAGACTTACAGAATATATATGAGATATTACTATTAATGATCATAACATGTCACATTCAAAGTGGGTTAGGACTCACCATTTTTAAGTTGGGAATGAAGCCAATGGGATAATAACCATTCAGTCTATGGATTGATATATATATATATATATATATATATTTGTACATATTTGATGGTTGAGATGAACCATCACTAGCTAGGGGGACCCAAATGAATGATGGGTCTGATTCGCCACAGTTGCACCGCCTCTCCTGCGTTGGGGGTTATAGGTGGAGATATGCAAGATAAATAATTGAAAATGTGATCAGGGGTAAAGACTAGCTAGAGAGTAAGACTCTAGTCCAGGAATGCTTAACTGATGAGGATTCCTAAGTATGTGATAATCTGTGATGAGAATGAAAGCACCCTTTAACTTTCCATTTTTATTTTGTCAGATTTAAAGCTCCATCTATGATTGAAACAGTGGGGTTGGTTGATTGAACTATTCAAATTTTAACAGAAGCCCTTTGTGTCTAAATGAGATTCCCTTGCAGTCCCATGCATGGACCCCAATTCCCACTCTCAAATGACAACGAGTTCTGAATTCATTTTTCTTTTTTAGTAGGTGAGTTGGAATTGAAGTCCTGTCATTTGCAGTTGCGACACACAGATGGAGCCAGGCATTCAAACCCAGGACTCTCCTCTCTCATGCTAGTTGGACCCTTTTTTTAAGAATATTTAGTGTCGTTTACCATACGGCTGTAGAAGTTTGTCTGGCTGGTGGGGTTACACATGGACTACTTTGGCTTCGCTTGGACTGCACCTGAAAATCGGAGACAAGTAATAATTTTTTAGACATCATATATACATGAGCGGGATGTGCACAAAGCCCAGTAACCTTTAAAGGCCCGCCAGGCCCGTGCACAGTTGGTTTATTATGCAAACTGCTCTCCCATTCCTACGACGTGGGCCGTGTGTCCAATACGTGGAGGATGAGGCATCTGTCCATTGCGATCAGGATAACCTCTCATAGAGATTGATAAAGACTAGTCACTTACTAGACAGATCATAAAAGCTTTCATATAAGCCATGCCGGGGCATCTGGCTGCAGAGCCAGGAATTTGTTGTAGGCGCCACCGCGGGGGGGGGGGGCGCATATTTTTTAAGAGACGGGGGTTTGGGGTGGAGTCCCTGAAAAAAAATTTGATGACTAGGCTTATAGGTCATTTTGTACATATCGTATAAGTATTGTTTCTTCTTGTTTACAGGAGCATTTGTTCCCTTGCCCTATAACTATGTCCTATTAAATAATATAAATTTAAAAAAAAAAAAAAAAAGGTTTAAGGAGAAGTTGTCCCATTGTTCAATGACTACGCCCTATTAAATAATTAAACAAAATAATTAAAAGATATTTTTTTTGAAAATTCCATACAGTTGCCTCGTGACTAATCTTTTGTGGTTATAACCAAAATCCTAAGAGTTCGGTTACAACTCAAAAGTTTTAACTTTAGTTAACAACTTTAATCTTTAGAGTTAATTTTTTTCCTTCTAGAAATCAAGGTTAATTAGGTGATAGAACCATAAGGGTTAGTGAATATTAATCACAATCAATAGATATTAAAAGGGACATGTGTTGGCCTGTGGATTATAACCGGCTCCAAGGAGTCCAATTATAACTTATAAGGATTCTAAATCCTTAGTAAACTTTTTTTTTTTTTAATCAAAAGCTGAGGGGCACCCACCTGAGATCGAATTTCAATCAATCGCGATTGAACTAGGGGAGAGTTCAGTCACATCCATTAGCCAATACATGTCCCTTTTAACCCTATTAACTGTGGTTAAGATTTACTAACCCTTGGACCTTAGAATTCACCAATATAACCTTAGTTTTTATAAAAATATTAAATTCTAGTTAATAATTTTTCACCCTTAGGGTTAATATTTTTTACTATATTTTAAAAAAAACTAAAGTTATATTGTTGAACCCCAAAGGTTAGTGAATCTTAACCTTAGTTAATAGGGGTTAAAAGGGACACGTGTTGGCATGTAGGTGTGATTGAACTCTCACCGAGTTCAATTGCAATTAGCTGTGAATATTGGATCTTCATCCACCTCCATGCCCATGCTATGCTATTTATATCTATACATAAAAAACATAAGTTTTTGTTAAAAAAATTTTAATTGCGGGCCGGGGGGGGGGTTTGCAGCTGATGTTTACAAATACTCTGTCATGTATTAAAAATTTGCAAATTAACTCAACATTTTTCAACTGTTACACAAAGAGCCTCAACCCTCAATTTTGTTGGAATTTTGTTTATATGTGTTAGTAACATGACTATTGTACCCTTAAGATATTTCATTACCTTATAAAATCCCTTTAACTGCTCTTGAACTATGGTTAATAAGCTTTACCCCTTGTATTTTTTTTTTTTTAAATCTAAAAGCCGAGGATAGATGATTTATTTGGTTGTTCCTAAATGTTAGTAAATCTTAACCACAATTAAAGGGAGTGGAGTTAAAAGGGAACACTTTATTTAAAATATTATAAAAGTCAAAGCTTAGATGCTTTAATCTTAAGGGTTAGTAAATCTTAACCACAATTAAAGGGAGTGGAGTTAAAAGGGAACACTTTATTTAAAATATTATAAGAGTCAAAGCTTAGATGCTTTAATCTTAAGGGTTAGTAAATCTTAACCACAATTAAAGGGACTTAAAATGGGACACGTAATTTTTTTTTTTTTAAATCTAAAAATCAAAGTTAGCTCTAAGAGTTAGTGAATCTTAACCACAGTTAAAGGCAGTTACAAGGTGACATGTTAATTATTTTTTAAAAACCAAAATTAGATGCTTTAACCTCGAGGGTTAATGAATCTTAACCACAATTAAAGGAAGTTACAAGGTGACAAGTTAATTTTTTTTAATTTCTAAAAACCTAAATTAGATGCTTTAACCTTAAGGGTGTGAATCTTAACCATAGTCACAGGGAGTTAAGAGGGGACACCCTTTTAACTTTGGTTAAGATTCACTAACCCCCTTAGGATTAAAGGCTTAAAGCATCTAACCTTAGTTTTTAGAAAAAAAAATTTAATCATATAGGTTAAGACTTGTTAATCATAGTTCAATGCTAGTTAAAGAGGGCTTTGTGAGGTTATGAAACATCATAAGGGTATGATAGTCATTTTACTAACAATTATACCAAAAAATCTAATGGACCCAAGGTTTGAGGTTCGTTGCTAACAGTGGGAAAAATGTTGAGTTAATTAGCAAATCTGTTATGCATAGAGGTGTATTTGCAAACCAAACTATGCAACAGTCAGCAGCTGATATGCAAAAACCTAATATATATCCCAATGTATGAGATTGTTGCATGTACTATGAGATAGGTGTTCATTCTCTTGCCATACAATGTCTTACGTCACACACCATGGGAATAGTCCGTGGTAGTGTGCCCCCTCATTAGGAGGGAGATTCCGGGTTCGAGTCCCGTGCAGGTAGGCATTGTGATTTCCGCACACTTTGCTAGAGTAGATACTAACCCCTTAACCCTACACTGTGCCAAAAAGAAAAAAATGTCTGTCTTACAATTGAAATTCCTTCCGTTCCTGGTAGAGGTGAAAGTTTCACCTCTAGCATCAAAACCACCACTACCAACATCAACAGGTGAATATAGAGTAGGGGAGTAGGGTGTCAATGGGCCTGGCCTGACTTGGAATTGGCCTGAAAGTTGCCCCATTTTTAAGCCCAACAAATAGATCGAGCTCCATAAGTGGAAGCCCACATTCTTTAGAGCCAGGATAGGGCATGGTTGATTGAAGCTTAAACCCAGCCCAGCTCAATCCTATATATAGTTGTCTATGATATTTGTTATTTACATATATAATGTATTAAAATTATTTATTTTACCCTAAGTATTGAATGCTATGTGTTTTTTTAAAAATGTGTAATACCATTTTTTTAAGACATGTGCTTTTCTATGTAATCTAAACATGTTTTTAAAAGAAAAAATAATAATATAAGCTAGGCTAACCCGTGTTAGGTTTGGGCTATGGCTTGATTCCTTTGGGCCTTATAGGGCTTGGGCTCAATAATTTTCACTTAGGACAAGATCTAGACAACAGCTAGCCCGGCTCGAGCCCAGCCCAGCCCAGCCCAGTAAGAAGAATATTTTGGATATGAAGAAAAAGGGAATGGGCATGCTTTGTATTTTTATCACCTAAAAGGGCATGCTTTTAACATATCTATCAAATTGGGCATCCTTAGTATTTTTATTACTAGAAAGGGCATGCATTTGACATATTTACCCTTAAGCTATGCATATTAAAACCAAATACTGTAAGGGTAGAATTGGAATGCATACCTTCTTTAATAACTTTTTTCAGACCATGCCTTGATCAGAGATATTTTTTGTTTAGGGGGACAAAACGGTACTTAACTCAAGAAAAATTCATTAACAAAAAAGGTACAACTTTGTTGACAATTATAGATCTTTTGTCTCGACAGAAGAGTCCTCAGAATATTTTGGTCTTGGTTCAGTTATCAGTCTCGATAAGCATTGCGTTTATCATTAGAATGCAAGGACGTCCTCCACACAAGTGCTTTGATATCAAATAGGGTGTTGAGGATTTGCTTGAGGAAAAGCAAATCTCTTTTTGAGTCTGGAAACATCCCACATCAATCTTAAAAATGGAATCTAAGGCCACCAATGATCTCAAAAGTTTGAAAACCTCAAAGTACCAAATTTCAAGGACAGAATCATTTATTAATGCTATGTTTGGTTGTTGAGAAAATAGGTTAAAACATGGAAAAGAAAAGAAAATTCTGAATTTCTAATACGACTTTTAGATGTGTTTTGTCCAATTTTCTTTTCCTTTCCATGTTTTCACTTATTTTCTTAGCAACCAAACATAGGGTACGTAAGGGTCAAATCCTTTTGATTTTGGACTTTATTCGGGGATTAGCGAAAAATCCTATTCAAGATCGATCGAAATCTGTTGCTTATATCATAATAACTCCATTAAGAAAGCTTTTTAAAATTCAAGCCAAAAACTTGAAACGACGCACCTGTTTAGGGAGGGATGTGATTCATCACGTGGGTTCGCATGCGCTTAATGCTTTATATTTTGGCATACATTGGATAATGCTCTCAATCGTTTGGCCATTGCTGCTTTTATCTGAAGGAACGACAATGCATGCATGCTTCGCACCAAATTTTTTTTTTTGAAATCCTTGTCATCACAAAACTATTCAAAATTATTTTTATTTATTTTGTTGAAATAATATTAGAAATGCCATCATGAATATTTCATCCTAATTACATTGCATCCTTATTTCTGGTGAGCTGTGTTACGGTTTTCCTCTCTTAATTGCAGTAGTATTTTCCCTAACTTGTTCTTTGAAGTCCTAACAATTAGTCGGTTTGAGGCTACAACGAGTAGTTGCTAGCGAGAAGACCAACAGGAACACTCATAGATGGATAATAGAATGGGTTAATTTTTATGAGATAATGCTATTGTTTTATAGATGAGTTAAGTTTTATAATTTGATGACATGTTTTGGTGGGATTTTTCAATATTTTTTTTGGTAAACGTGGAGTGTCAGTAGCTCAAGACTCCGACTAATCCCCACGTGTTATCAAGGGATACCCTCCCCTTGACAACAGATAACGAAGCTACGCCCAGACTTGATCTCGATTCCTCTGGGTCTACGGTTCGTCTTCCAACCGCTGGGCTACAACCACGGAGGGATTTTTCAATTTAGTTTGATGATTTTTTTGTTAGGAAGAATAAAAATGGCTTGTGATATGATTTCCAATTGCTACCTAAGTTCCAACTTAATCACCTGTTTTGAGTCCTTTATATCCTCACACTCAATATGAAATTAATTTCCCCATTCAACCCTTCTGATTTCAAATTCCAACTTATTCACACTTAATAACTTTTTTTCTTTTGGCAATAGATCACTTGAGTATTAATGCACAATTGCACCCAAATCAACAGGGATGCTAATGAATCAAATCATGGTGGGAAAGATGGTAAACTCAGAGAAAGAGAGCATGAATGCACTACTGTAAACTGGGAAGTGTGTGTGAAGTGAGTGAATCTTAACCACAGTTAATGAATGAATGCTAAAAAGGACACGGGGCAAGCTTTGAAGTGTTAATGTTAACCACAGTTAATAAATGCCAAAAAGGACACATGGCAAGCTTTCGAGGTGTGCATGTACGGCCCAACTATACATGCACATGCAAGCTATCACCTCCTTAGTTAAGTGTCTTCCCACACGTCATTCAAAGAGAGGTGTGGCAAGTGCTCGAGGTGTAACCTCTACATCTCGGGATCCTTTTCCCTTCAGGAGATTATCGAGATTGAATCACAGCCAATCGCGATTGAATTTGGGGAGCGTTCAATCACACCCACAGGTCAGCCTGTGTCTATTTTAACCCTTATTAACCATGGTTACAATTCACTAATACTTATAAGGGTTCAAGAATCTAACATTGGTTTTTTTTTTTAATTATAAAAAATTTAACCATGGGGTTAAGAAATATTAACCTTAGGATTAAAATTTTTAAGAGAAAATTACTACAAATTAAGGTTATATTGTTGAACCTTAAGGGTTAGTGAATCTTAACCATGGTTAATAGGAGATTAAAAGGGACACGTGTTGACCTATGGGTGCAATTGAACTCTTCCCAAATTCAATCACGATTGGCTATGTTTCAATCTCGAGATTATCAACATCCCTTTCACGAGAGTGACCAACTATGCACCAAAGCTTCGGTTGAACAGTCAACCGGAGCAACCCCAAAAAAATTGTCTAGGGAAGGGGTTGTTTAGTGACTATGAACACAAGGATGGGATATTTAACACTAATTTTTTTTTAATAAATGAGATTAATTTTCAGCCGGAGCTCTACTTCACGGTGATGAAGCGGAGCTCCCCTTTTTACGAGCTCGGATGAGCAACATCTCTCACTGTTGCGTTGTTGCCCGGTTATGTCTTAAACACAAGTGGGGCCCTCCTTTGTTGATGTGGGGCCTACCTTATTGAAAGTAGGACCCTTGATTTTCAAACACAACCGGGCAACAGTGCAACAACAAGCGCTCTTGCCCATCCAAACTCCCTTTTTACACTAAAATCATGGCACGTTTGTAATTATTGAAAGTAGCTAGGGTAATTTTGCAACACATGTAATTACAAAATTGTCATTGTGTAAAAAGGAGAGTTCCGCTCTACAAGGTGAAGAGCTCCTCTTTGTATTTAAATTGTTAATAAATAGGATTTTGCTATGGAGACCTCATTAGGGCCGAGACTACCGAGACCATGCTCTTAGAGCATTTAGGTGGAGCCCATTTCACATGGTAGGCCCCACATGAAATCTCATGCTCGAAGAGCATGGTCTCGGTGTCTAGAAGCTTTATCTTAATAAATACCCATTCCGAAGATTGGTTGACTGTTCAATCGGAGCTACCTTTTTGCTTCTTTCCTCTAGGAGTGTGTGCTTCGACCCTCTCTCTCCCTCATTTCGTTCACAACATTTATAACCGATCGATGAATCAGCCTCATATCATATCCAACGCTCATAACAGGAACTTTCTTCAAAGCACTTGCAAACATCTTCCTTACCAAGACATGATTCCAAAGCAAGAAAAAGACAAAAATGTAAGAATACTTTATTTCATGGCCCATGCTAGAACTGAAACCCAGTCACTGACAGAGGTAATTTAACCTAGATTTTTTCCCTGATCCAACCTAACACCTATTTGAAGTCTAGGAAAGATATAATTTCAAATGACAAACAGCCCTTTATTCCACCATTTTGAAATTTAAGTGGACATGAATTTTAGAATGATTTGACGATTGTGTTCGATTCAATTGAAATGGTGCTGCTCCGGCCACGGCCAAAAACCAGGTTGATCGTCAATGCTACAGAACATGTTGCAGAAGCTTTCATCTTGGACTATCTGCTCGATCTTGGGGCATTGGAGGTCTGATCTTGATGAGTTCTGAAGGAGCTGGGCTATAGTTGTAGACCTAATGGATGATGGAAATAGGGATGTACTTCTAATTGGATGGGAAGATAGAGGGCTATCAATTGCTGGTGTTCTTGAGATGTCTAATTTGATATCAGAGCTGTTGTCACTTCTATTGCTGCAAGAACCCTCAGTTTCTTTATTGAGGTTGATGAATTCATTTGGTTCTCTACCTTTGAGTAGCAATATCTACACCCATTAAAATAACTAATCAAGATGAAGCATGAAAAAGAGAAACTAAATTGACTCCAGACACTTGTAATGACAAAGGTAATTAATAAATAAAAGACTATAACTACATGTGGCTAGCATTCTACATATATCTAAGAGAGAAGCTTCTTGAAAGACGTGATTACCTAGCTTCAAAAACCATTATCATAATCCACCAAAAACAATCAGTAAATGTAGGAAAAGAAAAAGAAAAACAAACACTACTCTTTAAAAACCATTACTGGATTACTAAATAAAACAACAGAACTAAAGGGTTCTTCTCAGAATCATGGTCCACCTAAAACTCAAAAAGAAAATATCTTTCTCAGGCTACCCAATATTCAAATCTGCAAAATGAACGAAGTCCCACGAAAAAAATTGAGAAAATTTTCTCCTAGTTGCAGAAAGGTTAGATTTTTCTCCGCACAGAAGCTAAGATTCATGACTTCAAAAGAAACCTGGTAGCCATATTTTAAAAAATTAATTAAGCAGTCACATTTCTCTCCACTGCCCCAAAAAATTTAATATTTAAGATGTAGTCTGGAAACATATAATTACCCATTAAACTGATTTAGAATGAGAATTAGAACGCTCAGTACCTCTGCCTGAAGTTTCATGTTCTGAGCTTGAAGGGTATCGTTATCCGCCTTAACTGCATCTAACTGTCTCTTAAGGATGTCATAGTCTTTTTCCAATTGCTTGGTCTTCCACCTAGCCCTCCTGTTTTGAAACCATATAGCAATCTGTCTTGGTTGCAGACCAAGAGCCCGAGCCAGCTGCATTTTTCTCTCAGGCTCAAGCTTGTTACCCAACTCAAAGTTCTTCTCAAGTGTTTTTACCTGCACCATGTTTAGCCTCCTCTTCTTCTCTCCAGCCTGTGACCCATCATCGGAGAAGTCATCGTCCCCGTTCGTTTCTTCACACACGTGATGATCAAAACCTGAAAATGACATGGATCTCTTCCCTAGGAGAACACCTGCACCACCATAAACATTTTTTGAAACCCATTAAAACATATATAGACCATTTAAATGGGTTAGCGAGAGCGAGAGTGAGAGAGAGAGTGAGAGGAATGACCATGGAAATCTCGAGGTGTGCTTGGAGGGTGGTGATCCTCTTCATGAGGAGTTTGTAACATGAAATTGGCTGGGAAGAATGTCATCTCATTGCAAGTCATGGCGTAGGAGTAGTACTGTGTCACCAATCTAAAAGGCTGCAATCATGATCTGACTGTCATGAACCTCGAGATCGAGGCAAAGGCTCGGAAGGGTGGAGCGTCTTAGACTGATAGTGGGCAGGAGAGGTGTAATATAACACAGGAGAATTTTCTTTTCTTTTTTTTGAAACAAAAAAGAAATAAAAACAAGCTTTCAATTGGAAAGAGATGTAGAAAATGGCAAGGTGGATAGCTAATACGCTTTATCAGGAATAGTTTAAATTTGTTAAATGTATTTTTTTAATTTCTAGTTTCTAGCTGGTTCTTTTAGATTGAAGTGGACTTTTTCATACTTTATTTTTTTTTTTTTTATCTTATTAGATTATAACAACCTATAAATTTTCAAGTATGATTTTTAATACAGTTGGCAGCTATTTTGATAGTTTTGAATTTTTTTTTTCTTTTATAGACAGGGAAAGCTGTGAATCTTCTAATAGACAGGTAGGTTTAGAAAGGGAAGTGAGTCATTTCGAGGAGATTTCTTTCGTTAACTACTAAAAGAGAGGAGGTGGGTTTATATTTTAATTCTTCTTTATTAGTGATAAGTGGGAGACTTCAACAAAAAAGAAGTTGGTGAAAAATTCCAAATTAGAAACTTGAGAGAGTGGTTTTTTAGTCACTCTTGAGTTTTTTTTTTTAAGGGAGTGAAAGAAAGTTATATGTCTTAGAACAAAGGACTGGTAGTCTTGTAACAGATGTTGCCTAAAAAGGATTTACTTTAAGAAAAAAATAAAGAATGGGCTGCCTATATATGATATATCTAGGCTTTGGGGTGTTTGTACACGAAGAGAGAAAAAGAGAGTGAGAGAAAGAGAGAGAAGCAGGAATCTAGGCACGGGTCCAAATTTAGGGTGCAGGGCTTGCTACCTAACCCACCTACAGGTATCGTGCACTAGGGCCCATCTTCATGTCCTATCCTCTCAATCTTTCCTCGGTTACCCACCACCACACTACACCCATCCATCTCTCTCAAAGTCACGTCCTCCTCCTATTTTATTCAACAAATCCCTACTAACCTCAAAAATAAAAGTTCAATGGAAATTCTTACGAAAAAAAAATGAGTGCTAGCCCTACTCTTAGTCCTTTCTTACTCTTAGCCGGAACTGTTAATTCATAAAATATTGTACCTGTCCATAAAGTACATACTTTTTGGACATGTGGTTGGCTCAGCCTGGGGGTAACAAAGTTCTAAGAGTAGGGCTAACACTCCTCAAAAAACATTATTCCCTGTTTTTTTTTTCTACTCACTTTTACTAGATAAAGTGTAGGTCCTTAACAAAATGTTGAGATTAATCTTTGTGATAATGAACTAATAGATCGCATGTTCCGGTCCGGGTAACCCCGGTAGATTCGGAAGGTTCACTCAAGGTGGGTCTAGCCGAGCCCACTCGGCCATTTGTAGGAAGCCACTGCCTTTATTAGCTTTTTTTAAGTGTGAAACACGGCCTCGGATTATCTCTGGCCAAGCCAGAAAGGGCTTGTCTTAGGCAACCAAAGAATAGGGGATATGTGGTAGAGAAGTCAAAATCATGGGTCTCATGATTTTGACTTCTCCACACATTATATGACACATGGTCTTAAGGTGTTGAAATAAAGGGAAAGAGATATCAAGTGAGGAAAAGTCAAAATCATAGGAGAGAAAATAAAATGACTTCTCCGTTTTTGAAGGTCAGATGTCCCTTATTCTATGGTTGCTCCAGAGCCCTTTCTGGCCGTGAAACACCGCCCTTATTGGACTGTGCTTTCCTCCGTCTTTGTGCATGGAGACAAAACTATCAAATCATCCAGTCTACGATTTTCACATATATAAAGTCACCCCTGCTTTTAACCTAACAGAGACTTTCTTACAAGTGTGTCGACGATTCAATCCAACAAATTTCCCTCTTACATGACTGTTAGAGAGAGAGAGAGAGAGCAGAATGCTTAATAATAGTTTTTTCTTTGGTAAAACATATAATGACATGGATACAACATATAATACGGAGAGAAATCACAAAATACTGCAAGTGGGGTACCATGCAGGAGCCGCTGAGCAATACTCAGTCCGCTCAATATTTCTTCTTCTTCTTCATTTTTTCCCTTTATTAAGTGAAATTATGATGAGAAAGAAAGAAAAAAAGACTAGTAGGAGTATCCTTGAGAAAGAATACAATATCAAAAATTTTCCAATTTCTTAATCTCATGTAGTTAATCTTTGATTGATCAAACACTTTAGAGCCAAATGTTTGATTTTGACACTGTGAAAGCGACAGGATAGATCAACCTAAGGGTGTAGCCATTAGGGTGATTTGATGAACAGGCTTCCACTATTTATGTTAAGTTTCAATTTCAAACCTATTTATCCATGTATCATGCTGTATTTGGAGGGAAAATGTATGGTTTGTGTGTCATATGGAAAAATCATTGGTTGCTTTCATTTCTGTATAGTGGGTGTGTATATCAATATATCAAAGGGACCTAGGGCCCACCAAACTTATACTAGTGGTGGGGATTGTGAGCCCTACACTGTACAACTTTAGACTGGCCAAAACAAGCTCCTCACATGCCTTTACTAGTTGGCTTTGAAATTTAAGGGTAACCCACTGGAATGTGGTGGATTCATGTTCTTGCCTGTTGTTCAAATCAAATAAAGAAAAGCTATGAATCTTTCTCTTCCACGTGCCCTCATGCTTCTGGTTTTCTCAACTTACATAGATCCCCCATGTGCATGCTTGGCTTGACGTCACTTGCATCTTTCATCCTGCCCCTGAAACTGATTTGTCAACCACTAGACCCTTTTATGCTAAATAGATTTTCTGCTCTTTTAGACATGGCCCCTTATTAACTCAGCTACCCTGGGAATTTGCTTTTTATTTCGGCAAAATTTCCCTCCTCCTATATTGATGTCCCTAGTATTTTGGGCTAAATTATTTTGGCCAAAATTAGGGCTACATTATTTTGGCCAAAATATTGTTAGTTTAATTTTAATAGTTTTATAATTGAATTTAAATAGAAAATACTTATATTTTCGACATATATATACACCTAAATTAAATCAAAATATACCTTTAAAAAAAAAAAACATATTTGTCAACATTTTGTGAAATTTAACAAAATTTCAAGGTTTTGTTTAAAAATAAGAATATTTTGTTACTAGATTACAAATTTAATTATATGTTCATCTATTATTATAATTGGATACCTAATTAGTTAGGAAACTTTAATCTCTTAAACACTTCTAATAACCTATTGGAAAGTGATGAAAAACTCTCAATAGTACCTACTATTGAGAGGTGGACCATTGAATTCAAGATCTAATGGTTTCATGTCTTCACGTGCTTTAAATGAGGCCTCACCTAATGTTTGGAACCATTGGATCTTGAATACAACCGTCAAACTCTCGATAATAGGTACTAGAGAGTTTTAAATCACTTCCCTAACCTATTTAGACTAAAAAAGATAACTATTAGGACATAACTACTTATTTTTACAAAAATAATCTTCATTTTTTTTATTTAAAATAGTTCTTTATATTAGGAGTTAGGACACCTAATAAGTTAGGACACTTAAGATCCTTAAACTACTAATCTATTTGATTAGTTTAATAGTTAAATAAGTGATTTGCATATAATAATTTTATGGAAAATATTTCATTTATTCGGTCAAATAAAAATTAAAAAAATTCAAAATTTTGAAATCTACAAATTTTTTTGAAATTTCGATGTGGGTGCGGTTCCAAAAATGGCAAACATCTCAAACCTTTATCTGGACAATTCTTAGAGTAGCTAGCCACGGCTATACCCTAAAATTCCATTAATCAACTGAGCATATTCTGACATTTGACGGCGGGAAATAAAATATAGGAAACAGTCAGCAAGAAGTCTATCTATCGGATGGTTAGGATCATCAATGGGCATAAAATGTGGATGATTGGCAATTTGATAGATGGCTCACTAGCTGAGTTGTACGGATATTCTCAAACATGATTGTTGATTCTTTTGGAATTTTATCTCAAACTATTATGTATATATGAACAATTTAAGGCACAGGAATCTCTCCGGTTGAAATCCCTAGAGGTCGCCACGTGTCTCCTTTGACACCCCTTAACCATGGGTAAGGTTCACCCACCCCTAGGGTTCACTAACTCATCCTTGGTTTTTTTTTTTATTAATTATTATTTTTTAAATTAAAAAAACTATTTTTAGTTTTTTAATATTAAAAATATTTTTTTAATTTAAAAAATAATAATTAATAAAAAAAAAAAACCAAGGATGGGTGAATGAACCCTAGGGGTGGGTGAACCTTACCCATGGTTAAGGGGTGTCAAAGGAGACACGTGGCGACCTCTAGGGGTTCCAACTCGAGAGATTCTCTCGAGTTGAAGTCGAGAGGATCCTGAGCCACAATTTAAATAGGAAGAGGAGCTCTACTTCACCGTGTTGAGAGGAACTCCCCTTTTACAAGGACAATTTTGTAATTACATGTTCAAAAATTACCGTGCTACTTTCAATAATTACAAACGTGCCATGAGCCCATGACCTTAGTATAAAAAGGGGAGCTCCACTTCATCGTGAAGCAGAGCTTCGGCTGAAAATTAATCTCATACACCAACAACCATAAAGTTTTCCTACAACTAATAATGAACGTGGAAATGCTAGAATTGAATGGGTTCGCCATTAAAACCACCCAAGTCGATAGATATACAGTGTCCTTACAGCTAAATGGACAATTATCACAACCGAGAGCTCAGCCATATGCATATGCATATGCAGAGTGACAGTGACCTTGTAATTGCATCAAGATTTTCTTTCCTTCATTATTATCGCGGGCATCATTTCTATATTCAGGTCCAAGCATTATGTTGTTTTTTTTTTGTTTTTTTTTTTTAAGGGTACAAGACAAGTGTGAGGGGAAAAATACCGGAAGGACACGCGTCAGCAGCAGCTTCTTCCACGCTCTGGCTTACTGGTAGAAGGTTGGAGCGGAGGGTGTGGCACCCTGACCTGTACTCCGATGGTAAAGTCAGTAGGGGTAGAAGATGATGAACAGTAAACACAAGAACAATCACTGAAAAATACGCAAGGCACTGGAAGCACTGAACACGTATTCTCGGATCTGGGTTAATGAACAAGTATCCTGTGCACTAAAAATCACGGGGTTTTTATAGGGCAAGGGTTGGTATGGCCATCGATGACCATGGATGGCCATAGGTGTCCATACCACGTGTCTTTGCACTCATTGCCAATATCTTAGACATATCTGCCGCCGGTTGCATTACACGTGAGAGCCTCCTATAAGTCCAATCGGACGGGATCGGATGGTACGCAGAAGTGACCAGCATTAAATGCCAAGACAGTGCTTTCGGCACGAAACGGCGTGTTCGGCACGCCTGTCGGAATTATGGATCGCCTCCTGATCACTTTCTCCTACGAGTCGGTCTCGTTGTTGACCTAAGCTCGGTTACGGCGTAGATGCCTCAAAACACAGCACGACATCGTTGTCGGTGAGACAACGGTCTCGTTGTTCGCGTAACGACAACGACGTTGTCAAGAGCACAACGTTCACGTTGTGCTTTAGACAACGAGCACGTTGTCAAAGCCACAACGGAAACGTTGTTCTGCAAGAGAACAAAGACGTCGTAATGCGCACAACGGGATCGTTGTGCATCAGACAACGTGTGACCCCGATATTTTAAGCACGTGACCCCAACTCGTGTCCACGTGTCACTTTCGTGAACAAAACGACAAAAAACGAGCTCGTTCTCCAACACTGAGTTGATTTTACGAATTTTATCCGTTACAATTTGCCCATTTATGATGCTTGGAACGTAGTTCGAAGCGTCATAAACGGACAAAAAGATCATACCTGGCACTGCTCCGGAAGACGGAACGTTGCGTGCTTTAAACGCTTGCTGAGAAGGTCGACCGTTCAAGCCAGCTGGTTACGCATGCGAACCGTCATGTCCATTTAATGCGGACAGGCTGTCATCATCGCTGATTTGAATTTCGAAAACGCTTTAATGACCCTGACGGTTACTCTATTTGGTGAAAAGACGATCTTGCCACTGCTTTCATTTCCACTGATACAGGTGTACGGCTCAGATGAAAGGCAGTGGCGTACTTTCACAAACCTGAGATGCTTATAAAATCCCACCGAATCCTCCTTCTCTTTCACCTTGTTTCATCAAGCACTGTTACTCTGCCGAATTCTCTTCTCATCCGAAAGTTCATCTTCCTCAAGCTCTTCAACAATCTCTCTGAGTTCTTTGGTTCGGTACGCCCTTCACCCCTATCTCTTATTATTTCTTTGCTGTTTCTCCATTTCTCTCTTCTCTGGCTCTCAGAGTGATTCTGCTCTGTGTATACTCTGTTGCTCTGTTTACTGTTTTTGCTCCTCTTTGCTGTTTCTTCCAATCACCATGGCCGCCATCGTTCCCGTAGAACCCGCTAGGTTAGAGGAAGTTAGAGGCCCTTCTGATGATGAGGCCAGTTGTACAGGTAGCGCACCTCATGGTGCCTACGTTGAAAAATCCTCAGCTCTGCGCCAACACCAGTTGGAGCATCTGAACCATTACAGGGAACGTTTCGACTTCCCTTCCAACGTCAATCTCCATTTCATGCGAGATGATGCTATCATAGACAGGCGCTCTGCCTGTACCGTTATCTATCTCTCCCAGCTTGAGGCTGGCCTTCGCTTCCCCCTCCATCCTGTCTTGGATGAAGTCCTGTCCACCCTGCAACTCGCACCGGGACAAATGCACCCGGGTTTCCACAAGTACATGTCCATGATGATCAAATTCATCAAGGACGGATACCCAATAGAGGCTAGGCACCTATTCCACTTCTGCCATGCCGTCAGATGCCGAGGCAATGACGATGGTTTGTACTCCTATTATTCGTGGAACAAGAAACCCCTATATCCAGAGCTCGTCTCAGGCATTCTCGATAGAGAAAGAAAATGGAAAGCCACTCCTTTCGTTGTCTCTGGCGGCTGGAAGGCGGAGAGTTCCACGGTCCCCAACGTCTTCCGAGTGGAAGCAGGTATACCACTATAGTCACCCGTTGTCCGTTGTGCACCATTGTCCTGAATCTGTTCTCGTTGTGCGTTGTATGCTTTCGTCCTACTAACTCTCGTTGTACTCATTTTGCTTTCCTGTGTGCAGTTGACCCGAAGAAGTTCCCGTACAAGAAGTTGGCCCCAGAAGAAGAAGGCCTCCTTACTGGTATCCGCCGTGCTCAAGGTGGGGAATACATCAGGTGGAAACCACTCGAGCCTAACACGCGGGTCTCCTCCAGCACTCTAGCAACTACTCAACAACAGCAACAGCGACAGCAACAAGGCGCCTCCACTTCCGCACCTTCACCAGCTCTTGATCTAGCCGAAGGAGAAGAAGAGGAAGAAGATATGACTGACACAAATCCACCCCCACTAAGCAGGAAGCCGAGGTCTGCTCGCCCTGCGGTTCAGCCGCCACCACTGCCACCACCGCCGAAGAAGAAGAGGGGCCACTCTTCCAAGGGTACAGCGACTGCTGACCCGAAGAGAAAGATGCCCACCCAGGCCGAGTACGAGGCCAGAAAGAAGGCTAAGGCGGACAAACGCCTGGAGAAAGAGAGCATAGCCGTTGCTGCTCCCCCCTCCACCTCTGCCGCTCCTCCAACAAGCCCAGGAGCAAAGGTGACAACGGCAGTGCCCGAGGTCAGCTCGGCGCCTGGCCCTTCTCGAGCTGCCACTGCCCTCGCCAGCACGAGCTCCGCTGTCGTTGCCTTGGCCGCAACGGAAGCCGTCACAACGAGTCTCCCGGCTCATATGCTGCCGTCCTTCGTTCAGCACTGGTCACCCGACTTTTCTCAGTTCGGTGCACCGACCGTGAACGAATCGGTGAAGGGCTCGGAGAAGGCCGCCCGAGCTCTAACTTATGCGATGAGGTTGCCTTGGGACATCGCTGAGGTCGGCAAACTCCAACTGTTCGAGTTGTCCTACGCCACCTGCCAGTCGGTGGCGACAGTAAGCTTCTCCCTCTCTTGTCTTCTTCCTCAACTGTTTGAAATATTACTTTTCGTTGTGCTAACGCCCAGACACTTCCTTGCAGATGAACGCGCTCGTGCAAGAGCTCTGCGATCGCAACCAAAATAAGTACACCCAACTGCGAGATGGGATTAATTACTGGAAAGATAGGACGGAGACGTTGGAGCAGACTCTCGTTAAAGAGAGACTCAAGGCAGACTTTGATCTGTCTCAAGCCAAGGCTGACACTGTTCGTACTGAGGTAAGGCTAAACACTGCCACCAAGGTTCGGGAGAAGGCTGAGGCTGAGGCACGATCAGCAAAGGAGGCCGAAAAGAAGGCCAAGCAGGAGGTAGAGAACGCTGTTGTACGCATCAGCGAGCTAGAGCATGTCTCCCAAGTTTTGGGCAGACAGCTGGAGGAGACTGAGGCAGCCAGGACAGCGCTGGCGGAGGAGCTCGAGGAGGCCAAGAAAGCTCAAGAGGACACCGAGAGGTCCGTGACCCTGAGACTACAGCAACATTATCAGTCTCAGCTGGACACGCTCTTGGATGAAGATCGTGCTGAGACCGAGAAAGAGGTTCTGGACTCGCTCCGCCAACAAGGATGCCTGAAAGAAGACAATGAAGAGGACGCCACCACGTTCTCCGAGCTTCAGAGCAAAGAACTGATCGAGCTCGACAACGAGCCCGAGGTACAAGGCGTCGAGCTGCCTCACTTTCTTGAAGGTCCTGCACCCCTCCCTGCCGAGCCATCCTCCGAGCCAGCTGCTCCAGAACTCCCTGCTGCCGATGAAGTTACTCCGGTGGAAGCCCCTACTGCTGAAGCCTCTACTTCTGCTCCTGCTGCAACGATGATAGATGCTAATCTTGAGCTCGTCTGATCTGCTGCCCCTCTGATCCCCTGTTCTTTTTTATGTTCCTGCTTCTCTCTTTTGACGATGTAAATTCTTCTTTTTCCTCCTCATAGGAGTTTATCACTGTAATGGCCCAGAAATGGGCCTTTGATATGAATAGATCGCTCATCTTTGTTATGTTTGCACTTCTTTTCACCTCGTAGCATAGTTCAACGCATGCACATAGAATAAGAGAAAACACAACATGAGTAGTTGAATGATTTTTCACAGTCCACTGTACCGATGTTAATGCGGTACTTCACTATGTGAATGTTTGAATATTCGTGAAAATTATAACTGTTGCACACTAAATAAACTATTTTGATCAAAACACTACGAGCAGAACACTATGAGTAGAGCGCTACGATCAAAGCACAACGAACAAGCACTACAAGTAGAGCACTACGAATAGAGCACTACGATCAAAGCACTACGAATAGAGTACTACGATCAAAGCACTACGAATTAACACTACGAGCAAAGCACTACGAGCGTTCACCATGAGCAATGCACTACGAGTGTTCACCATGAGCAACGCACTACGAGCTAATACTTCGAGCAAGCACCACGATCAAAGCACTACGAAAAATCACTTATGAACAAGCACTGCGAGCAAGCACTGATCCAGACACATCATTCGCGTAGTTCACTGTGAATGCAATCTGAAAAATAAAATTCATAGGACGAACGCAATGTAACTCAGTTCCGAAACACATGCTCAGAGGATGTCATTAGGATAAGCCACTAGATTTGCTCAGATGACATCCTTATATAAGCCACTCGTGTTCGTCATGAGTACGTTGTTCAATCAAAACTTTATTTGAATTACTTGCAAAACATTCACAATATTACACTGATGAACCAGACAGAGAATAGTGTAGACAACGAGCAAGCACACAACGAGCAGACACATAATATTGCAAATCACATGTTGAAATATGAGCACTATGATTATGTAAGATCACCGAAAAACTTGTAAGCACAACGATGCATGTAAATAGCATATCACAGGTTCTATTGAAAGAATTGTCTCAGATTCATGATGTTCCAAGATTTCGAGATGAGGTTACCTTGCAAGTCTTTCAAGTAGCAGACTCCAGGACTTCCCAATCGTTCTACGATATAAGGCCCTTCCCAATTTGGTCCCAACTTGCCACTGTTAAGCTCTCTTGTATTCTGGAACACTCTTCGGAGGACGAGATCACCGACCTGCAGCACTCTCCGCTGCACTTTTTTGTTGTAGGCTTTCCTCAATCGCTACTGATACCTCCTCATCTGAATGCTGGCATCTTCTCGCTTCTCTTCTAGCAGATCAAGATGAATAGCCATGAGCTCTGTGTTCTGATCTTTCTCTCCGTCCTTCTTTCTGTTGTGCCAAAAACGCACTGTAGGCAAACTGATCTCTGTAGGAATGACAGCCTCCATGCCATACGCTAGAGAGAAAGGAGTTTCATTGGTAGGGCTCCTTGGAGTCGTTCTGTACCCCCACAAAACGTTGTGCAGCTCGGTGGTCCACTTCCCCTTCGCATCCTCCAGTCTTCTCTTCAAGGCATTGAGAATATTCTTGTTGGCTGCCTCGGCCAATCCATTCTCCTGAGGATAATATGGGGAAGAGAAGACATGCTTGATCTTCAGCTCGCTACAAAAGTCGGCAATCAAACGTCCTGAGAACTGCTTCCCGTTGTCAGTAATGATGGACTGCGGTATGCCAAATCTGCAAATGATATGCTCCCACAAGAACTTCTTCACCTCTTGTTCTCTGATACGTGCAAGGGGAACAGCTTCAATCCACCGAGAGAAGTAGTCAGTTGCCACTAGAAGAAAGATCAGATTCCCTGGAGCCCTCGGGAAAGGTCCCACAATATCAAGTCCCCACCGCGCAAACTGCCAAGGCTGAGATATAGTGCTGAGCTCTTGAGCTGGAGCATGAATCAAGTGAGCAAACCGCTGGCACTGGCTGCACCTCTTCACATACTTCTGAGCATCGGCCTGCATATAAGGCCAGAAGTAACCTTGCCCCAGAGCTCGATGGGCAATGGTTCTCCCGACCGAATGAATGCCACATATACCTTCATGTAGCTCAGCAAGTATTCTCTCCACGTCTACAGGATGAACACACTTCAGCAAGAGACCACCAAAAGATTTCCTGAACAATTCTCCTTGCACCAAGGTATAACGAGATGCCTTGAACTGAATGCGCCTTGACTCCTTCACACTGATAGGGAGAACTCCGTCCTTTAGATAAGCCACCAACCCTGTCATCCAGCTCGGGACTGGATTGACAAAGAACACTTCTCGCTGTGCCTGAAGAGTTATTGAAGGATACTCTTAGAACTCCATCAGAATAGCTTTAGGCCCGTCAGCCTGCACCATGGAAGCTAGATACGCCAAAGCATCAGCGTGCCTGTTCTCATCTCTTCGGGTGTGCCTGATCTCCACAACGGTGAATGTTTCGCACAACGAACGAATGAGAGTAGCATACTGCTTCATCCGGTCGTCCTTGCATTCATAAACATCATTCACCTGATTCACCACGAGCTGTGAATCACAAAACACTCTCAACGTGGAGATCTGCAGCTCTCGTGCACTCTCCAACCTAAGGAGTAAGGCTTCGTACTCAGCTTCGTTGTTGGAGGCAGTGAACCCAAGACGCGACATCTTCTGCACTTTGATGTCGTCTGGACTTATGAGCACAACGCCTAGTCCCGAACCACTGAAATTGGAAGATCCGTCCACGTATAACAGCCAACCGCTCCATTCCGACGACTCGGCCCCCTCCACAACGGCATCTCCGTTGTCAACTTCAATTGGGAGCTCCCGAAGATCAACAACCATGTCCTCGGCCACCTCCTCCACAGGGAAATCAGAAAGAAAACCCGCCATCGCTTGCCCCTTCTCTGAACTCCTGGCCCGGTACTGGATATCGAACTCACTCAGAGCTACTGCCCACTTTGACATTCTCCCCGCCAGCTCGGGTCATCCCAACACGACTTTCAAATGATACGTTGTGATGACAACGATAGAATGAGCATGAAAGTACGGACGAAGCTTCTCTGCAGAAAAGACAAGAGCCAGACACACCTTCTCGAGCTTGCTATAATTGCACTCTGCCTTGAGAAAGGTCTTGCTGATGAAGTAGACAGGTTTCTCCACGCCATCACAGCTCCTTACTAGGATGGATCCAAGGGCTTGCTCTGAAACAGACAAATAGAGATATAAGATTTCACCTGGCTCTGACACCGAAAGGATAGGAGCTGAGCCTAAATACTCCTTCAAGGCAAGGAAAGCTCGGGAACACTCCGGAGTCCACGCAAAAATGGAGTCCTTCCTCAGCAGCTCGAACAGAGGTTTGCAACGATCGGACGACTTGGAGATAAACCGGTTGAGCGCAGCAATCCGGCCTGTCAGCTTCTGGATCTCCTTCTTCGACTTAGGCTCAGGCATGTCCAGCAAAGCACAAATTTGAGCTGGATTAGCCTCAATCCCCCGCTGACTCACAAGATAACCCAAAAATTTCCCTGAGGTAACTCCGAAGGTGCACTTCTCTGAGTTGACCTTCAGATTGAAAGATCGCAGCACAGAGAAAGGTTCAGCAAGGTCTGCCACCAGAGTACCTCGTACTCGACTCTTCACAACGATATCGTCGATGTACACTTTAACCGTCTTTCCAAGGAGTGACCCGAACATGAGATTCATCAGACGTTGATAGGTGGCACCTGCATTCTTCAAGCCAAAAGACATCACCCGATAACAGAACAAACCTCGCTCTGTTATGAAGGTGGTCTTCTCTCGATCTGCTTCCGCCAGGAGGATCTGGTTATAGCCCGAATAACCATCCATGAAGGATAACATCTCGTGGCCAGCAGTGGCGTTGAGGAGCCTGTCTATCCTTGACATGGGAAAAAAGTCCTTGGGGCACGCCTTGTTGACACCGGTGAAGTCGATGCAAACTCTCACCTTCCCGTTCTTCTTAGGCACAGCCACAACATTGGCTATCCAGTCAGGATACTGCACCTCCTGAATGAACCCGAACTGGATCAGCTTGTCAATCTCCTTATTCACTGCATCATGATAAGCTGGAGCAAGCCTCCGAGGTTTCTGCTTCACTGGAGGGATGGCAGGATCAGCATTGAGGTGATGGCAGATAACACTCGGATCGATGCCAGTCATGTCTTTGTGAGACCATGCAAAGACATCAAGATTCTGCCTAAGAAAACTCAGCAACTCGAGCTCCTCCTCCGTTGTCAAGCTCGTCCCGACCTGCAACACCTTTGGCTCTTCTTCCGTTCCCAAATTGACAGCTTTCGTGGGCTCAACGGAAGGTCTGCACAACGATGTCTCCGAGCTCTCCTCCACAACCAGAGCGACCTGTAACTGCTACGAAGGTACAACGAAAGCAGGAAAATCGCACTTCTGCGAAGCCAACTGATCACCTCTGATCTCCTGAGGCCCGTCCTGCGTTGGATACTTCAACACCTGGTAGTACGAGGACGGAACAGCCTTCATCTCATGGGTCCACCAACGACCCAAGATGGCATTGTACGGTGATGGCGCGTCCAGGACGGAAAACCTGGTCTGAAGGACAACGGGTCCAGCCACAACGGGCAAGACAACGTCGCCTACAGGCTTCATCGAGCTGCCATCAAATCCGAACAGGGGAGTCTGAGCGGGGATGAGGACGGAAGGGTCTAACTTCATCTGAGTGAAAGCATGAAGGTACAAGATGTCTGCTCCGCTCCCTGAATCCACGAGCACTCTCTTGATGTCGAAGTCTCCTATTCTCATGGTGAGAACAAGAGCATCATAGTAAGGCCGGATCACCCCTGCCAGATCACGATCAGTGAAGGTGAGTGCCTGCTCAACGCTTCTACTAGGCACTTGCACTTGGCACACTGCAGCCTCATGAGACAGCTTCCTGGCCTTTGCCCTGAAGTTCCTCTCCACATCAGATTCTGGCGTTTGCACGCGGCAAATGACGTTGATCGTGCCCAAGGAAGCTCCTCCACTGGTACTGGGATTATTGGCGGGTTCTCCTCCACGAGATTGGGACACCGGCTCCCTGGTGCGCTCCCCACCGCCGTTGTCAGAAGCGAGATACTCTCCCAAGTACCCTTCCTGAACAAGCCTCTCCAGGTATTCCCTCAGAATACGACATCGGTTGGTGAGATGACCACGACACTTGTGATAGTGACAATACTCATGCACCCGTGGTCCCGATGTAATATCCTGCACCGCCCTTGCCGGCCACTCAAAGTATGGCTGATCCTCCATTGACCTCATGATGGTCGCCGGGCTGACTGTGAAATTGATGCGCGGTGTTTGATCTGCAAAAGATCGCCTCTCATTAGGCTGCACGCCTCTCTCGTGCTGTACTTGAGGTTGCACTTGACGTGGCTGATACTGCTGCCTCGCCTGCTGGTCATTAGGACGCCTCTCCGTCCTGCTCTGATGTTGGTTAAAATTTCTTTCCAGTGGGCGCTGATCCGGCTAATCCCGCTGGGTCACATACACAACTCTCTCCCTCTGCTTCCTTGGTGGCGAGCCCTCAGATGATGAAGACTCGTACCTCTGCTTCTTCTCCTTCCTCTTCGATGATCGGTGTGTCCTCTCCACGACATCCATCGCTCTCGCTCTGGGCTTCGGCACGGACACAACGGATACGTCCTCCTCGTACCTCCCGTACTTGGTGGCACGTACCATCAACTCGTCCATCTTGACAGGATAGTCAAGAGCTAAGGACTTGTAGAGCTCGGAATGCTTGGGGATAGCATTCTTGAAAGCAGCGATGCAGCTCGGTTCGTCAACCTTGTCAATGTTGTGGACTTCATCGGTGAAACACGAAATGAAGTCCTTCAAGGATTCGGCCGGCTTCATTCTCAACGAGAAGAGAGTATCTGCACCTGCCTTCTTCTTCTTATTGATGATAAAGCGATCAATAAAGGCCGACCTAAGCTCCGAGAAGTTGCTGATGGAACCAGGAGGCAAGTTCCGAAACCACTTCGATGCTGCCCCAGATAGGCTGTTGGGAAAAGCCTTGCAATACAGGTCATCATCCGGATTGCGAACAGCCATCGCGTGTTTGAAGTCAAACAAATGCTCCTCCGGGTCTGTCTTTCCAGTGTACATGGGGAAGATCGGCGTTATGAACTTGGAAGAAGTATAGGACTGGTTGATGGCATCCGTGAAAGGAGAGTTCTCAACGTTATCCTTTGCTGACTGAGCAAAGTGGTCGAGAATCCCTCCCTTCATGCTCTTAACACGAGCACCGATTAAAGCCTCCACCTCCTTGGCTGTTACCCAAGTCTTCTGGGTATCTGCGCCTCCGGTACCCACTCTCAAGTCTTCTCTTCCTGCCCCTTCTCTGAAATCCACACAATCAGAAGGAATGCTCTGCTCCGCCCGAACCGGAGGTTGCCTTACATCCCCCTCAGTAGGATGAAGCACAAACCTGGTTTCACGGTTCTCCGGGGCAGAAGGAGAAGATGAGAAGTCAAACTGACGTCTCAAGGAAGGCCTCTGCAGTGGCACTTCATCCACCTCGAGCCTGCTATGCTCGAATGCCTCCAGCCTTGCCTGCATCACTTGCTGCTGCTTGGTGATTTGATCCAGAGCAGACTGCTGCAGTTGCAGCATCGCCAAGATGCGATCTGAAACAGAGAGCTCAGTAGGAGGAGGCACGGTCCTCTCTGGTTGCCCAGACGAAGGACTGACTCCAGGAATGTGCACGACAGAAGGTACGAAAGAAGTGGCCTGAGGGGTTTGATCCTCATGCCCGAACACTATTGACTGATCAGCCATGATCACAGAGAGCAAAGGGGGGTCCGTTTATTTTTCCCACAGACGGCGCCAATTTTGTGAGGGGAAAAATACCGGAAGGACACGCGTCAGCAACAGCTTCTTCCACGCTCTGGTTTACTGGTAGAAGGTTGGAGCGGAGGGTGTGGCACCCTGACCTGTACTCCGATGGTAAAGTCAGTAGGGGTAGAAGATGATGAACAGTAAACACAAGAACAATCACTGAAAAATACGCAAGGCACTGGAAGCACTGAACACGTATTCTCGGATCTGGGTTAATGAACAAGTGTCCTGTGCACTAAAAATCACGGGGTTTTTATAGGGCAAGGGTTGGTATGGCCATCGATGACCATGGATGGCCATAGGTGTCCATACCACGTGTCTTTGCACTCATTGCCAAATATCTTAGACATATCTGCCGCCGGTTGCATTACACGTGAGAGCCTCCTATAACTCCAATCGGACGGGATCGGACGGTACGCAGAAGTGACCAGCATTAAATGCCAAGACAGTGCTTTCGGCACGAAACGGCGCGTTCGGCACGCCTGTCGGAATTATGGATCGTCTCCTGATCTCTTCCTCCTACGAGTCGGTCTCGTTGTTGACCCAAGCTCAGTTACGGCGTAGATGCCTCAAAACACAGCACGACATCGTTGTCGGTGAGACAACGGTCTCGTTGTTCGCGTAACAACAACGACGTTGTCAAGAGCACAACGTTCACGTTGTGCTTTAGACAATGAGCACGTTGTCAAAGCCACAACGGAAACGTTGTTCTGCAAGAGAACAAAGACGTCGTAATGCGCACAACGGGATCGTTGTGCATCAGACAACGTGTGACCCCAACTCGTGTCCACGTGTCACTTTCGTGAACAAAACGACAAAAAAGGAGCTCGTCCTCCAACACTGAGTTGATTTTACGAATTTTATCCGTTACAACAAGGTTTATATATTATTAGTTGTTAGTGTCAGAGGGATGAATGGAGAAACTTCTATCAATCAATCTATTGGTAGTTCTCTTCTCTAAAAATCCAACCCAAGGCATCCGATTACATCTTCTTTATTCAATGAAATCAGTAAAATATATCACTCTCTTCTTAGATTAAATCTCAACCCAAGTCTAAAGCGCTTTTTACATCCTACTCAAGTCTCCATCTCAATGAACTCGAAGAAGAATCTCTATCTTCTCTTCAACCTTTCTCAAGTCCTAGTATGCTAATCTATTTATATTATCTCCACTTTCATGAGGATTGTTAGGACTCTCCCCAAGAGAAAACCCACTCTCCCCGGGAGCCCTAAACATTCACCTCCCCATTATATTTAGCCTCTTAGTATATTTAACCCTAGACTTATAAGCACGTATTTATAGGCATAAACAAGAGTCCTAGAGATTAGAAAGATCCAGAAACATGTAACATATCAAATCCGGCACTTAGAACGCAAAACTCGCACTAGGCGTTCCACCGGCCTAAGGGCACCTTCACCGTCCTAGCTAGTGATTAGTCCGGTTTTATAGCACACGATTCCACTTTAGTAATAGATTCTAATGCTTGTGTTACTATTTCAGTAGAGAGAATCCGAAGTGGTCATCGAAAAGGAGTGGAAGATCTTTTGACTGTTATAGGTTGGGCTAGCTTCATAGTATTTCAAGCATGCCATGGTTTCTAGCTGTCTCTCTAGTTTTGTCCAGCCTAATTCCACTTTGTTTGCACCAAATTTGTCATTCATCTTTTGACTTCCGGCCCATATCCCTTTCTCCTGACCTTTCAACGTTTAGCTGTACAGCAAATGGCCAGGATGGTCCAGTCCCTATGGTTTTCCGCTACAGCCAAGAGTCAAGTTGTTTAACGGGATAAACTGTAGTTTGAATGGGCCAGAGCCGAGGTGAACTCAAGGTAGATACCCAAATCTTTCTAAGCCAGCCCACTAAATAGGGCTTTAAACTCAAGCCCAACTCTAGAACATACTATAGATGTCGTTGCAGTGTAGGCCTGCTTCGAAAGCCTGCCAGCCCATGTACACCCCAAACATGATACACGAATCAAAGGAGTGAAAATGGTCTCAACCATTCAAACCTCTTCACTTACTGAGCCAGTTTGAGCTCATGTATAGGGTATGAAATGGAATTGGCCTAATTCAAGTATCGAACCACCAATGGTATCCATTTACAACGGATATAAATGTTCGGCCGAGGATCTATCGCAAAAATCAGATATGGGCCTCATATACAATGATCTGGACTAGAGGATCCTTGTTCTTGGTATAATTGATTGATTTCTTTCAACTAAAAATTTGAATAAGAAATCCGTTCCCTTATTCGATCTTCCTTGTTATTGCAGCGGATGTCGATATCATTAATGTTAGGAGGGTGAGTACTTGCGTCAACTTATAAGGAAAAATTCTACCAAAAACTTCTACCAATCCCAAGGGATTCAGGAAATTCTTCTGAGACACAGGCTTCACTATCTTAGCTAGAGGGGCGGGTCAGGGTGTGATTTATAAATAAAATCTGGTTTAGATTACGTCCAAATATAGGATATGGATCCTCATAGAACCGGTCCATATATATCCGCTTTCCTCTACCCCTCCATGTCCATGAAATGTGAATAGCATAGGTATACAGAAAATGTGACTTTTGCTAGTTGAGCGATATATTGTGACCAAACGCTTAGCTAATGGAGACCCATTACAGTAAATGAGGAGGAGCATCAGGCGACAGGCATTCAGCCACTAACCCCCCACCCCACCCACACGGTCCACACACACTTATATATATATATATATACTTTATTTCACTTAGTATTGTAATAGATTAGTATACCTTTTTCTTCTCTTTAAAGAACTTCTTTCCTTCTTTCCAGTATCATCTTCTTCTACTCTTTCAATTTTTTTTACCCCCATAAATGTACTTCTACTCAACTTAGGTGGTGTTTGGTAACACTAATCTAAAAAGTAGAGTTTATTTGAAAATTATGCTTAGTTGGACTTTAGATTGTTAAGTTGAAAGTTAATTGCATGTCTACATCTTAGAGATTTTAGAAGTAAAAACATCTACTTTAAAAGTAGTTTTACCTCTAAAATCTCTAAAATGTAGACATGTAATTAACCTTCAACTTATTCAATAAGCTCTACTTTTTAGATTAGTGTTACCATGTCGTGATAGGGTATTCTGTAATGACGTTTTTAAAACGCCGTCATAGTCACATATAACGGCGTTTTAAAAATGTCGTCAAGATAAATGCCGTCTTTACCTTCCCCGATGTGAGCAATCACGGCATTTGGTTTGAAACGTCGTTATTGACTATAACGGCGTTTTTGTAGTTTTTAACAGCGATTTAAAAACGCTGTTAAAAGTCTTAAATTTTGTAGTGGGATTCATATAGTAAAATATTATCCGTTTGTAATCAGATACGGATTCAGATTCAGTTATATCTGATTCGATAAATATTCGTTTGATTATATAATATGTATAAATAATATAATTTAAATTTATAAAATTAATATAACCTTTAAAATATATTTTTTAAATAAAAATTTATATATTTTTACAATTTTTAAATATTAATTTATATTTTTTAAAAATTTTTAAAAAAATAATCGGATAATTCGAATACTATCCGAATCTGGATACAGATATCATATTTCACTATCCTCCAGATATTTATTCGGATTCGGATATATAATCGGATATGAATTCGGATATGCTAATATCCACTCCGAATCCGCTCCGTTTACAACCCTAATAATAATTATATCAATTGACACCCCTACATACACGTGCCCTAACCTTTCCTTGCTCCCGACTATGCTTAATTAGAGGACTAGCTTTTGAAAAGGGTGTTGAACAACTTCCTCTGGTGGTTATAGCTTCCACGTTGAGCGCTTATATGCCATACACGATGGGAATAGCCCAGTAGAAGTGTGTCCCCTCACTAGGAAGGAGCTTCCACACTCAAGTCCCATGTAGATGGGCATTGTGATTTTCCACCATTTTGCTAGAGCATATAATAATTCAATGTAAAATAATAATAATAATAATAATAATAATAATAAATAAATAAATAAATAGGCTACGTAACCTCTTTAGTACTTTTGAAGGCTTCAGATTCTCTCTTGCAGGTGCCAGAAAAGTGCTCACGGGCTACCACAAATGAGGCTTCACTTGGCTCGAGAATGGGGAGAAGTCATTTCATTTTCTCCCCATGATTTTGACTTCTCTTCCCCTTGTCTCACCAGTTTCTCGGCCCATGTTGCATAATGGTTAGGGAAGTCAAAATCGTGGGCAACATGAAATGACTTCTCCAACCAAATGTCACCTCATTTGTGGTAGCTCGAGAGCACTTTTAAGGCACCTACCAAGAGAATCCGAAGCCACTTTCGAAACTTTGGATGGACACATCAGTGTGTTAAAGTCGATACGGAATTTTATACACCAAATCGACGATCTCGAGTATTGGCGTAAGTTTTGGGCTATAGTCCACCCAATAGGTCCTCCCACTAATTTAAAAGGTGTGGATTGAAGATTAAGTGGGGATACACAATGTATCATACGCCACAACCACAATATCGAACCCCATAGCTCACCATGTTAAGTATTTTATTGGAATTTGGAATGCGTTGCTTCACACGTTCGGACATGATTAACAAAGTAAGGTCGGTGAAGCTTTGTTTCAAAAAAAAAAATTCCAGTGCCATCACGTGGATGGCTATCATCACACGCACTTGTCGAAGCCGATTGTATCCCTTCCTTAGGAAAGAGGTTCTGGTTCCATTTCCGAGAGGGAACTTCTAACTGGGTAGCAGCCTAACCGCTTGTCTCAAAAACAAAAACAAAAAAAAGCGCACAGATTATTTTGGGCCTCGGATTGTCTCTGGAAGCCAGAATGAATGGGCTCTTGGGGTTCCATACATTGTGCTACAGTTGGCGTAAAAATGGGGAAGAGTCATTTTATTTTCTCCCCATGACTTTGACTTCTCCCCATTTGATATCTCTCCCTCCTATTCTCACACACTTATCACCACATGTCTTATTATGTGTGGGTAAGTCAAAATCATGGGCCCCATATTTTGACTTCTCCACCACTTGTCCCTTATTCAATGGTCCCCTATTCTAAGGAACCCCGAGACAAGCTCTTTCTGGCTTAGCCAGAGACAATCCAAAACCTTTATTTTGTGCTAAAATTTGAGTAAGCAGCCGATGCTACAATTGTGCTACTTAAATCTCGGGTTTATTGCCGATTCGTTATGCCGACGGCCTTTTTTTATTATTATATTCTTTTTTATTTACTGTTTTATTTAGAGGCTCGATGAGCCGACTTCATCTTTATTTCTTTAGAATATTGGTATAATTCACTTTTAATTTATAAGGTTCTTCAGTGCCTTAATGACTAAAGTACCCTCAAAGAACCTCTTAAATGCCAACCTAAGAGCAAGTAGGTAGTGTATTCGAGCAGAGTTAAGCCAAGTTTAAACTTGGCTTGAACAACCTAAGCGCAAGTAGTAGTGTATTCGAGCCGAGCTAAGCTAAGTTTGAACTTGGCTTGAACATGATTAATGAACTCGAATGTTAGGAGCCTTGACTTGAACAAATTTGCTCCAGCTTGAACTCGATTTGATCTTGAACTTTATTAAAGTCGAGTTGGAATTGACTTATGAAATTATTTTATTTAATAAAAGTGTATTAATAAATTATAATTCAAAAATTACAAAAAAAAAAATAATATATTCATATACAAAAATAAGATTTCGGGTAGTCTTTCGAATCAAATATTAGAGTTAGATTAGATTTTTTTTGCTTTTAACTTCTTAACTTTTTTGTTATTGTTATTATCTTTTAAAATAATTTATTATAAATTAAAAATTGTTACAATTTATGATAAAGAAAATTAAAAATATTATTTAGTATTAAAATAAACAACATTATCAAAAAATATTGTGTTTATATATATATATATATATATTGAGTTAAGACAAGCTCAAGCTAATTGAGCCCTAAACAAGCTTAACTACAAGTTGATCCGAATCAGACTGTCTAAATTGAGCTTAGCTTGTTTAAAAATTTGAGCTCAAATAAAAGATTGGCTTGAATCGTTGGAGCGTTTGGCTCAAATGAACTAAATTGAGTCGACCAAGGAGCTAGCTTGGCTTAAGTGCAGCCCTAAGTGCACTCACAAATTCTTGAGAGGTGTTTTGTCTCGTGTGTGAAAAAACGGTTCATAATTAATAGATTTGAAGCTGGGAATGGGACCTCAGTGCTTGACTCAACCGAGCAATGTTTGAAATGAAAGAAAAAGTTGGAACTTGGATCTAGTGGGCCCCTTATATCTCTTGAATAGATCTAAATGTCCCAAACCGAAGGCGCAGAACATGGAAATGTGATTGCCAATATGAACCATTCAAATTGCAAGGTTAGCCCCTACCACCACAAAGAAATTGGCCAAAATCAAATCATCAATCTTAGTCTACGGATAGGCTCTTAATCGAACAGTTCTGAGCTAATGTCAAGCCAAATCTGGGACTAATATCCAACTCAAACAGTCTGAACTCATGATCATGGCTTTTGCTCTTTCATGGTCCAAAGTCATTGTCCATGAACATATCTCATGTGATCATATTCAAAAATTTCATAAATAGCGAAACTAAATTCATGTTGTCAGCCTCAAAAGCAATGATTATTGTCAATAAGACAAATCGTTTTAAGGACGCGTATTGCCGTTTTGTCTTTGTGTGCCTTGAGGCACGCACTAGGGCGTTCCCAGTTCAATCGCACTCACAAAGCCCATTTAACTGTTTTTTTAACTCGTAAAGAAGGTTTAACTCTTAAAATGAAATGTTTTATATATTTTTTTCTAAAAAAACGTTAGATTGCTGTGGGTGTGAGTTCAATCGCAATCGACTCTGATCCCAATTTTTTTTTTTTTTAGAGAAGTGGTAATGCTGTGCTGTTAGCCTTAAATCTAGTTTGAAGGCTTTAATAGAAATTTATAGGGAAATACTTAACAAACTGCTCTACCTATTTTAATGTATAATCTTCATCGGTCAATACCCCATTTTTTATCACATGTCAACTGTAGTTAAAGATTCACCCACTCTTAAAGTTAAGTAATCTAAATTTGTTTTTTAAAAAATAAAAATATTTATTTTAATTTTCTTAAGTTTTACCATAATTAGAAGAATGTTAAAAGTGACACGTGGCCATGGCATTAGACTACCTAGTCTAATGCGGGGTGTGCTAATCACTGCCCAAATTTATACGCTATTGGAGTCTTATTCTGCAAAGTGTGGCGGTATTTTCGGAACTCAAATGACCTAATGATAAAGATTTAATGGCGCTAACAAACTACTTCCAGTTTCCCCTCCAGAAGTTCTTAATGGCAGACACCTTCTACTGAAATAAAGAAAGGACCACGTGTCAGACTTGCTATCAATCCCGATTTGACACAACAACGTCCGTTATAACTGGCGGCAAGGAATGACTGTCAGAACTAACGGAACACGAGAAAAAATATAACGAACCGTTAAGAAGGGAAGAATATAAAATAATATACGATATGATTAGTTTTTTAATGAAGGTTTCTTAACGTTTATTTTTTAAAAATAAAAATATTTTGTTAAGCTATTGTTGCCGTATTCGGCAATGCTTCGATTCGATTTTCCACTTTCCAGCGTTTATAAAGGAAGAGTGTTTATATAGAAGGTTTGGGTTTCAGAGAGACAAGAGTAGAGCTGGTCAAGGTCTTCGTTCTTCGCTCTCGTTCATTGACTGGAATTTCTCGATTCCTTGTTTGATTTTTAGTTTCTTCTCGTTTCTAGAGTTTTCGATGATATCATCTGCGATTCTTCCTTCTTATGAAGGTTTCATTGTTATTGGAGATCCAATTGTTGATGATGATCTCTGAATGATCGAGTTTTCAAGCGAATAAATTGATAGTTGAAAAACTACGGTTTTGGGAGATTTTCCATCCAGTGCATAAGATTTTGAGGTGATTTGGATCGATTCTGGTGTGCTTTAGAGAAGAATTAGAGGATTTGTGATTGTTTTTCTTATTGAAAGATCGCCAAATTTACAAGTGGCGTGACAGGTTCGTCTTTTCTCGTGCATTGGACAAATTTTGAGGTATTTTGGTCTGTTTTATCTGATTTTGAGTAGTTTCGTTGGTAAAAGAATCGATCTAATGTTTTTTTTCCTGAATTTCGGCATATTCATTAGTTCTTGGATTCGAGATACTCTGTGTTCAGTACTTAGCAATAATAAAGGAGAAGCTAGGGGTTTATGTGTTCGTGAGTGGTGAGTGGTGACTGGTAAGTCCTTTATTCCATTTAGAGCAGCACAAGCTTCGAAGCTATTTTGTCATCATTGGAGAGCTTTTTCCTCGATAACACCTAAATCTGAGCTTCCATTGAGTCGATTCTGTACTTTCTTTTTGTGAATTCGAACCCAAAATCTACTCTTTCACCTCATTCAACTCAGAATGTTCCTCAAATCTATTCTCCAATTCTCATTATAAAAAAAAATCCCCTTTTTTCCCCCTTCTCTAGACAACCTTCTTTTCGATATTATTTCCCTGTAATGGGTTGCGCTAGCTCGAAGCAATCGCGATGCCGACACTGCCAGAGCCCATATACTCCTGTCCCTCGCAGCTACTCAATGCACGTCCACCATCCACCGCAGCGTGAAGGCGACAGCTATCACCTTGTCGCTCTCACCTCCACATCATTAGGCTCTCTACAGCTTGAATTATCTGATCAAGATCACCAAACCGACAACACCATTGATGAGAACAGTAAGAGCTACGACAGCAAAAGCAAGGAATTCTCAATTGGTGTCATCGAAGCCAAGACCTGGTCAAGCATGATTAGCCAAAAAATCCCCAAAATCATTCCTAGAACACCAATTAGAACACCCCTCGGTGAACCTGAAACTATCAATACATGGGAATTGATGGAAGGCCTAGAAGACAGTCCACTGCGTCTCCCCAATCTCGGTCGCTGCTTCTCTTTCCACCTCGTCCCCGGCTCCAACTCCGTCGATTATTCCAAACCAAAACTACAAGAAAATGGTTCTGTATCACCGAAAGCAGTGTGGCTTCATATGACGGATAATGATTTGAATTCTAATTCGAATTCAAATTCAAATACAATCATTTCCGATTTTGATCCGGAAGTTATTGCTACCTTCAGAAAATCCCTGGAAGAGCTCTCTCCGACGAACCCATTCTACCTAAGATTGGAAAATGAAAAACCAACCTCCCCTGAAGAGCTCTCTCCGACGACCTCACTCCACCTTTTGTCACCGGAAAATGAAAAAACAGCCTCCCACGACAATTACAAGATGTTCTCAAAGCTCACCGTGGACGCGAAGAAGGTGGTGATTTATTTCACGAGCTTGAGAGGTGTGAGGAAGACTTATGAGGACTGTTGCCACGCAAGAATGATCCTAAAGGGGTTGGGAATTCGAGTGGACGAGAGGGACGTATCCATGCATAATGGGTTCAGGGAGGAGTTGAAGGAGCTATTGGGAGATGGATTCAATGGTGGTGGATTGCCAAGGGTGTTTGTGAATGGAAGGTACATTGGTGGGGCGGAGGAGATACGGCAAATGCACGAGGACGGAGTACTCGAGAAGGTCATAGAAGGTTGTGAGGTGGTGGATGAAGGTGGTGGTGGTGGTGGTGGTGATGGGTTTTGTGAGGCCTGTGGGGATGTTAGATTTGTGCCGTGCGAGATATGTTCGGGGAGCTGTAAGATCTATTATGATGGAGATGATGAGGGTGAGTGGGGGTTTCAACGTTGCCCTGATTGTAACGAGAATGGACTAATACGCTGCCCTGTTTGTTGCTATTAGTTTCGATTTCGTAGACATGAATTTTCATTTTCTTTTTTCTATTTGTGTATTTATGAATGAGAGAGATTCATGGGTATATAACTGCACAAGGAATGCAGCATATAATGTGTTCTATGCAGTAGTATGCAGATTCTTCCCAGTTTTGTTTCACAACTCCGTGTATACTTTGAAAATGAGATAAGAAATACCAGTTCTAAGAAATGGACTTGCTGCTTCTTATTTTCTCTTTTCCCCTTCTCTTCTGAAGGACTATTATATTTGTGGTGCCTTTCTAATGGTTCATAACTTAGTCTTGATCTGATGATTCACACCTTTCCCTTTCTAATGGTTCAAAACTTAGTTCTGATCTGAGATGTGGCTAGGAGGATGTCATTCACATTTACTAACCTCCTAACTACTGATCATAGATAAATGATGCCTTGTCAGATTTTCATAGACTGATAATGCTGTCAGATATGATTAGATAGCCATTATGATAACATCAATGTTCTGATAATCTGATTGGCAGGCCATGCTTTCCACTCTACTCAAGGGAAACATGGGTCTATGAAAATAGGGACACGGATGTTTGGACTTCATGAACAATTAAAATCTGATTACTTAATTTTTTTTTCTTTTCAAGGCAGCAAACAAGAAATTTTCATTATTTTGTTCTTGGTGCTTGGAAATGCAGTCTAAAATTTAGAGAAAAACTTGTGATGCGAATCCTAACCCCATCGACAAAGAATCTTTTAACAAATTTGTTTTCCACTAAGATAAAAGATAGTTTTATTACTTTTATACCAAACACTATTTTTATCTACTTACGCCCTTCCAAGAAGTTTATACAAACATAACCTTATTTTGTCCAAAATCCAAATAGGATTGTTCATACTTTTGTTCTATTCGTTTAAAAAATATGTAAATTATACTAGGAGTAGCTTCTTGATTGGGTGACGGTGGGGGATTGATTTCTGCTTGAAATTTCTTCCTTTCTGGACCCCAAAACTGTAATATGCATTGTTATTTAACCCCTCTAGAAAGAGAAAACCAAGTGCTGCTTCTACAACGTTGGGTGAAGAAGATATGCCAGTCAAACCAATGAGAGGTGACGTGGGCAATATTGTTCCTTACAAACCTTCTCAAGTGGGTTAGCTGAAGTGGGTAGGGTTCTGTTGCCTTAAACCATAAATGAATTGCTCCGACAGCTGCAGATCAACCTAGACTCTAATAAATATTTCCAACCCAACAACCGATGAGGTAGTTCCAAGCACTTTGTCACGACCCACTCACTTAGGCATTTTCTCAATCACCTAGTAGGCATATACAATATAAGAGGCTTATACATATACTATAGAAGGCTTGTATGTACCAGTAAAGATTCTAGAAGTAGACTTGTAAACTCTCTAGAATTCAGTATCTTGTGAGTAATAGAAGTGTTCTTAGTATTCTCCAAGTGTGAGTGTTCTTCCATTCTTGCTCTTGAGTAACTAGTCTGGTAAGGCTTACTCGCTCTTGAAGGGTCAAGTTATCGAGTGTCGAACGGTGGTGATCGGGTTGAAGAATTAAGGCCGTGACAACTTGCCTATCTGAAATCCCGAACTGCCTCCTCAAACCATCGCCATTCACCAGGTGTTCTTGGTGCTAGGCACACCCCAAATTTGATGAGTGCACCCCCATTTATATTTCTTTTCTTATTTTCCATTTCCATCTTCTTTAATTGCTGCACCCCAGCCTAATTACATCTTAGTTTTGGCGGAAAAGTCATTCTTCTTCTCTTTCTTCCTCCTTCTCCTACTCCTTCCTCTATTTTGTGGCTCTTTCTTCCTTTCTCTAGTAACTGCTCCATTCAATACACTCCCAACAAATCGCATGACAGACAAGCCAAGCATTGTTGAACACATTTATCAGATCCAGTTGGAAAATGGTTCAATCTCCTACAAGAGATTGGAACTTAGGAGAATGGTTCTATCTCCTTTCGGTTGAGGTTCTATCTTTGACTTGTGGCTGATGCTTGAGCCAGTTGGAATGGGATCGGCTGAATGGCTCGTTTTTTGTGCTACCAATATGGGGCTTATGTCATCGGTTTTGAGTTCAAGTTCCAGCTTGCATTTATCAAGGACGGGAAGAAAGAAATTGATTGATGTAATGCATCTTTTTTTGGAAGGTAAATGATGTAATGTTTCTTTATCAAACACTAATCAGTTAGTTCATCCATCACCCGAGAGAAACATGGTAAGGTCTAACTTCACTGAAGAAGGGATTTGTAAGTTATCAGTTGGGCTACCCTTACCACATTTCTACGTTATCGCTCAGTAAAAGTTCTGTTATTTATCGCACATAAAAAGGGAGAGATCCCAAATAGTGTCAAGTAGCACGAAGTGGCAAATTTCGGTGAGTTTAAGTTTGGCTATGCTAGAGTAATTTTTGAGCCTGCCAAGTTGGAAGTAGGTGACTTAGGAAGGCTTACAAACGGCCCAAATAAGATGGAAAGAAGACTTGGTCTCGATGTTAAATTTTTTTTTTTTTGGAAAAAAGATCACTTCATTTCATCATTGCAGTCGACATTTTTTAATTCAACCAAGAAAGCTTGCACATGCATGTGCAAGGTTAATTGGTACCCAAAAATAAAAAATTGTTCAACTTCTCATTTCGTATCTTGTTTCCATTACCATTGGTGTGTAGTAATAAAATTTATACATTTTTTTAGGGTAACAAGTAATTTCATGAATTTAATGGTATGCAGTCGATATTTTTTAATAATGGGGTGCGCCTAGCACCATCCTAAATGAATAACTATTCGTTTGTGTCAAGGAAAGAAAGGAAAAATGGGGGAAATTCATCATTTTTTTACATCTGCAATTGATCAGGAGTTTAAGGCAATATCATTCTCAAAACCAGGCCCCACTCGCTCTTTCTTTACATCTCTATATAGGTTAATATTCCATGTAGAAAAAATATAAGCCATGCAGATTCAACTGGTCAATGGGTGCTATCTCGAAGTGAGGAACATATAATCATGGAATCAAATCAACTAACAACAGAGCTACTGATCAAAGCTCTGGTAACTAATGAATGCACTAGAGGATTTTTAATATAGCTTAACTTACAGTCTACATACACTACAATGTAAATCAGATGTGGAAAAAATGAATGAATATGAATATGAAATGCATGATATCAGAACCATCCCTTTGAAAGTGAATGGGGTGGACCTGTTGTTGGGGTTGCCTGAGAACCATGCAGACTGGAAGGTGGTCCCTCACCTTGTTGATAGATGGAGATAAGTCAGCCAAAATGGAAACCTGAAGACTTGAAGAAATTGTTTGAAAGGTTTGGCAGCTTTAATGTAGCAATAATACCTGCCGCAAGGGCAGATATGGATGCCAGAACAAAGGCAGGTATATTTCCTCCTCCGAAGAGAGCATCCCATGGACCTGCCCCAAGGGACACAATCATCTGGAAAAAGAAGAAAAAAAAACAATAAATCCAGGCACCACAAACTGCACACCAAGTGTCGGTGGTAATATCAATCAGCAGGTTTAGTTGGAGGAGAGGAAGAAAGAAGGTAGCAGAGAGTATCATTCGAGCCAACCTATACAATGTCATTATTGCACACACAGCCAGTTGTACCAAGTAAATTAAGAACCCGCACAAAGAGTTGTACCAACTAAATTAAGAACCCAATATTTGTTACATAAATTTAGCAAGTTCTAACTAGAAACTTGGTAAAGACCAAAATTTCAAGGTAGATAGTTACAGTAAATTTCATGGAAGTACAAGAGAAGCAGCAGAGGGAAAAATAGTTTTAGAAAATACAGATTATTCTAATTGTTGGTTCATAAAAAAGATGTCAATTGTTGTCAAATAGTGCTGCATATATTACCCATATTTTAACACAAAACACAAAAAAAAGATATGTAAAATATTATTAATTTGTTGCCAAAGGAATGCAGCATATATTTAAAAGTTCATATCAAGATAACCATTTACTATTATTTGCTTCTATAAAAAGATGAGGTCTCAAGTTTCACTACTGAGTAATGAATCTTGAAAGAGTTCATTTCCAAACACAAAGAAGATCCTACTTTATGGATAAAAATAAATAAAAAATAAACTCTGTTCCAAATCATAGCATACAATATTCATTATCAAAATTCTAAGAATAGAAAAAGAAACAGAAACTAATAAAAATACTGAACAAACCTGAGGAATAACAATTGCAAGATTTAGAACCCCTATAGCCAATCCTGCAGAATCACACTTACTGTTCAGGATCACAACTGACTATGGCTGCACCATCAGGTAAATAACGAAGTAGAAGATATGACAGAGTAAAAAAAACTAAATTTCACACGAACCTTGGCCACCTCCAGTGTCAGCAGTCAAGTCTGCTGTCATGGAGAAGGGAACACTATAGGTGATCTGCAACAGATATACAATTATTGCATACGAACTCCACAAACGTTTTACAGGCACAACTGAAAGGAAAAGGAGACTGCGACAGGAATCATGAACTTACAGAGAGAGGAAAACCAAGAAGAGCAAATACGATTAAGGCAGCCACCCTTATTGCCTTATTCCCTCCAATCACCTGTTGAATCCCTTCGGAAGATTCCTTGAAAGAACACAAACTAATGATGGCAGTTGCTGCCATGCAGGCAAACACAATAAAATTACTCATTGCCCATACAAGTCTTGCACCCATTCGCTGACACATTGGTTCGATAAGGAAAGAGCTGATGCCAAGCACAATCTAACCAGAAAGAATAGTTTCGGTTTAAATGTCCACTTTTCGTGAGAAATGAATAAATGAAGACAATCACCAAGATGTCATTACTCTAGTCTCCTTATTTTAGCAACCAATCAGTAAGGACATATATCTCGGAAATAGAAGATATAACTGATAAATTTTTTGAGTTCTTACAGAATTCAATAGCAAACCAAATGCACCTTCTCGGACACCTTGATCATAAGCTTGCGCAATAGAGATTTCCCCTTTTGGATCACCGTGGTAAACTTCCCTCCCCATCCAATCCGTATCAAAAAGAAAAAAAGGAAACCATGACAACTGCATGTAACACACATGATTGTTAAGAACAGAAGAAACTTATGGCGGTAAAAACTGAAATGACAGCCATATCACACAGCATTACTCTTGATGAAGTGACTGGGTAAGAGCTCCTAAGGCTGTATCAACTATCAACATGCCTATCTTAGCGGCAAAAACCAAATTGGTAATGCATAAGTACTGTAGAACATACCCAACTAAGAGCCATGACAAGAAGCACTGAATGCATTGCTGGTGGTAAATGCCTCAAGCTGGTTAACAAATTGACCAACACTGCTCCAGGTCCATCATTAAATATTTCATTTTGATCCTCTTCAACTTTTAGGTTGAGATGCTTTGCATTTTCATCCACATTTTTACCACTCATGCCATTGACAGCAGATGCATCATCATCAGCTAATTTTATGGAATTTGAATTTGAAAGCTCAGAGGCAGATTGTTGAGTATTATCCAATAACGGAGCAGAATCTGCTAAACGATGCGGCTGGTTTGCAACTAGCGGAACTTCCTTAGCAAAATATAGAGTCACAAGTGTACATAATGTCAGGAAGACCTGCATATAAACCAGAGAGCTGTTCAATTGCAGCGAAATGCATTTGCCAAAAATTATCAACAATACATTTTGCCAGCTATAAACCTTGACTGTAACAATTGAAATTTCCCATTTAAAAAATGTAACTGAAATGGATAACATAGGGAATGAATAAAGATAAACCAGAAAGTTCTTTAGAAGATTAGTGAATCAATAGGAGTTTTTTCAAGGGGAATACTGTCACAACTAAATACAATCATCCTAATAACTACAAAGCCTAAGCTTTGAAAAATTGAAGTAGAAAAAGAAACTCTAGATGAAAAGAGGAAGAAGAAAAGAAGATGAGAGAAAGATTAGGAGCTGATTCCCCTTTCTTATTATTATACTACTAATAAAAGAAGGTTACAATAATACCATTAATAGCATGATATGGTGTATCTACACCCATAATAATAATATATCTCAACACTCCCCTCAAGATGTGCATAGAAATCTATAATACCCAACTTGCTAAGAATCGATGTTAAGGTTGTCTTGACAACAACTTTAGTGAGAATATCAGCAAGTTAGTTTTCGAATGTAACAAATAGTAACCGCAAATTCTGAGAAATAGTCTGCTCCCTGGGGAAATGCCTGTCGATCTTTAATTCTCTATATGTTTAGTACGATCATAATGAACAATGTTAATAGTTGCCTTATTATCACAAATCAATTTTATTGGAACATTTATCTTAATTCCCAAATCATGCGGTAAGAAATTTAACCTTAACAATTCAGCCACCCCATAGCCCATTGCCCTATATTTGTCTTTTGCACTTGACTAAGCTAACACACTATGTTTGTTACACCTAAAATATATGAGACTACCTCCAAGAAAGGTACAATACCCCATAGTAGACCTTCTTCATCAACATTTCCAGCCCAGTCAGCATCAGTGTAAGCTTCTAGATGGAAATGTCCATGATTAACAAATAGTATACCTTTTCCTGAAATGGTCTTCAAATAACGCAATATCCTCTCAACAGCTTTATAATGAGGGACTTCACTTGAGATTCATGCATGAACTAACTCACCATACTAACAGTATGTGCAATGTTTGGCCTTATGAGAGATAAATAAGATAACCGACTAATCTCTGATACATCTCTTTATCTTCCAGTAATTTTCTATCACTGGAGCTCAACTTACGATTTGGCTCAATCGAAGTATCAGCAAGTTGAGCACCTAGTTTTCTAGTATCCTTAAGTCTAAGGTATATTTTCTCTGTGATACAAAAATAGCCTTCTTGGAGCAAACCACCTCTATACCCAGAAAAAACGTGACTTTCTAGGCCCTTGCCCTTAATTTCAAACTTGTGTCATAATTTTTTTCTACTTTTCAGCCTCTAATAAATCATTACCTATCACCACAATGTCATCAACATAAACAATTAAGTTGCCATTAGCTCCCCATGACATCTCACAAAGAGAGTGCTCCGCATGACGATGAATAACTCATCCTCATCACAACCTAAATAAACCTCTCGAACCAAGCCCTGGGCGCCTGTTTCCGACCATAGATTGACTTATTTACTCTACAGACTTCTCCCTCAAATCTCCATGAAGGAAGGCGTTTTTCACGTCCAGCTAGTGTAAGAGGCAAAGCAAATCCCAATGCCAATAATAAGAACTCTGATAGAGTTCACCTTTGCAACCGGCAAAAATGTTTCCTTGTCAATCATATAAGTTTGTGTGTATCCCTTTGTAACCAAGCTCGCCTTATATCTCTCAATCGACCCGTTAGCCTTGTATTTTATAATGAACACCCACTTGCAACCAACTAGCTCCTTTCTTTGGGCAGTCCACCATTTCTCAAGCACCATTCTTGATTAAAGCCCTCATCTCTTCCATCATAGCCTCACACTACTTAGGATCGAAGACTGCCTCCTGAAATCTAAAATGTAAAAACACAGAAAAAACAGAGGACAAAAACTAGAATACGTAGAGGGCAAGGATGCATAGGAAACATAACTATAAACAAGATGCACAATACACTGACACTTCTCTTTATGTAAGGCAATTGGAGCGTTATCATCATCTATAGGAACAGGCATCCAGAAGGAAGAAGTAGGATCGCCCGAATCTGAATTAGAGCCTGCTTGAGAGGAATCTAAATTTGTAGCTCGCATTATGATAGTGGTCCCTTCTACCTTCTTGCGTCTGGTGCAGTGTTACCTAGTTCGTTGGGTACTAGTACAAACCGTGAACTAGTTCGCACCAGTTCACGATTCGGTTCGGTCTAGTTCGGTATTTTTTAGCGAACCGATAGGGTGCAAGACGGTGCTCATTTTCGATAGGCAGAATGACATATGGGAGCAGATATATTTTGTTAATAATTAAAGGGCAAACATGTCATTTCATGTAAACAAGTAACAACAAATACCAGAAAGTACTCAAGTACTCTATAAATTAATAAAAACAAACCAGAAAGTACTCGAGTAATCTCTCTCTCCCTTTTGCACATGCACATTTTATTTTACTTTTCGGGTAACCACTCCCCTCTCACACTCATTTTTTTAATGAAAAATACTTAACGTACTATGGGGTTTTAAATGCGCACCAACTGTGGTTTATTCACTCACCCCTAAGTTAAGCAATCCAAACTTAGTTTTTTTTTTTAAAATCAAAATCTTAACTTTAATTTAGTTAAGCTTAACTAGGGTTTAAAGGATGTTAAAAGGGACACAAGGACACGGGGTAAGTTAGGTAGCGGACCCTGTTCTTTTTTAATTGAATGTTAAGAATATTTGTAGAAATTAAGTCTATATTTTTGTTTATATGGGCTAGAATTTATTAAAATTATTATATATATAAGCGAATTAAGCTAGCGAACCAAACAAAAAATTTATAGCGATCCGAAAAACGAATTATCTCATCCTACCCCTAGCGAATCGGGTTCACTCTAAAGTGGCGAATTGCGAATTATGAACCCGAATTCGAACCGACGAACCAGGTAACATTGGTCTGGTGTATACTTGTAATTCTTACTCAGTGGTGTTTTAATAGGAAGTAGGAACTAAGTGCCCTATAACAACTGGCAGAAAAGGAACATCAAAGACCGGCTGAGGAATAGGAACCGAAGGATGCTACCTCTCTTCTAACTCATTTTGCTCCTCCTAAAGAAATGTAGGGGGACGAGGAAAGAAATGCTCCGACTCAAAGAAAGTAACATCTATAGTAACAAACTATTTTTGTGACACTAAATCAAAAGTCAAAAGACTTGTATCCCTTTTGAGTGGAGGAATACCCTAAGAGCCCAAAATGGACTTGAAATCCAATTTAGTCTTAGTTAGACCCAATACGTGAATAAACCACACATAACCAAAGACTCGATGAGGATCAATGAAAGGAGACTGATCTGGACAAAGAATATTATGTGGAGCCTTCAACTTCAATACTCGAGACGGCATGTGATTGATAAGGCCACTGTAAGAACTGCTTCTGCACAGAACTTCTTCGGTATGTTCATTCCTGTGAGGAAGCTTCAAGCAACTTCCATGATGTGAAAGTTTTGTTTTTTCTCTGCTACCCTATTTTGTAGAGTATAGGGGCAGATACTCTAATGTATCATACCATAATTTTCCAAGTATGTTTGCAGTTCACATTCAAAGTATTCTCTTGCATTATCATATTAGAAGACCTTGATTGCTTCTCAAATTAGGTTGGTATCATCTTATGAAATTTTTTTATGATACTTTAAACTTCATCAAGTAGAGCCAAGTACACCGCGAGAAGTTATCCACAAAGATAATAAAATACCAATAACCATGTATAGACATTGCAGGACCAGGTCCCCAGACATCAGAATGAACAAGTTGGAATGGAAATGAACTTTTATTCATATTTTGTGAAAAGGTAGTTCTACAATGATTGGACAACTCACACGCTTCACATTGTAAACGATGATCCAACCCGAACTCATAAGTTAGAAAAAACTAACTTTAAAGACTGAAAAAATAAATGACCTAGATGATTGTGCCACAATCTGATTTGGGCATCTTTATTACTCATAATAAGGCTACTACTAAATTGTAAAGCTAAAAGAAATCCAGGTACATCTAGGAGGTAGAGATCATCTGCTTCATGACCATTCTCAGTCATTTTCCTTGTCGCCAAATCCTAAAAGAGATAATGGGTATGAAAAAAGGTTACATAAAAGTCAAGAACATACAAAAGAGATAAATTGTTGGAAAAGTTTAGCATCTCCCTTCCTAGATGTAGAGGAAAGGGAGCCGTCAACAATCCTTACCTTATCTCTTCCAGAAGATAATTATAGGCAGAGAAAATAGATGATAAAACTAGTGATGTGCTCAAACACACCTGAATCGAGAATCCAGACTAGATTAGACATGGAATGACTTACAAAGTTAGCAAATGTATGACTGACTAGATTAGACATGGAATGACTTACAAAGTTAGCAAATGTATGACTACCTGACTTTGCAGAGGATGTGGAGGCAAAAGGACCTAACTGATTTAGGTGACAAAGACGATAAATGTCAGTCATAGAAAAAGTGTCTGAGACTGATGAGGCACTTCCTATAGGAGGGGCTAATGAAGGGGTACCCAAGCAAGGGATCAAAGTTGTTGCGGTGTGGCTAGTAGGAACATTCATTTGCTGCCCGGGAGGGTTAACCTCATCGGTCTGCCATGTAGATCCTAACAAGTTTCTCGAGTATGTCAAGTCTTCTCACAATGATCAGCCTTCAGATCCTCTGAAGACTTGTTCCTCTTGTAGGGGTCTTTCCCCTCTCTCTGACCAATAGAAGATGCAGCAATGGCTGGATGATCGCTAGTCGGAGTGGGCTACAGAGCCTTCTTGCTGATTTCCTTACTTTGTACCATAAAATAGATTTTGTCCAAAGTAGGAAGTTCATCTCTCCTAAAAATCAGAAACCTAATTAACTCCAACTCAAATTCCAAGTCAGCTAAGAAGTCAAAAATCCTATTTTGCTCCACCTGTTACCAATGTCTATCATTGTCTTTATTAGTGTCTCATTGTATGACCTAACAATAATCTTAACTATTTCCAAAGACCATGGAGAGTAAAATAGTAACTAAACTTGTCTCCATATGTCGAAGAGTAGCAATTTCTTGTCTCAACTAATACACCCTAGGCAATATTCTGACATTGGGAATAAATTCTAGTAACTTTATCGCAAACTTCTTTCTTTGTCGTAAGAAACAAAAAACTTCTATTAATATGTGATTGATGTAATTGAGTAACCAATACATCAACATAAGATTTTCTTGTTCCCATTTGTCATACGACACATCTTCCATAAAAGGTTTCTTCGCCCTACCATTCAAGTAACCAAGCTTTCTTCTTCCGCCAATGTACGTCTTCAAGAATTGAGATCATTCAAGAAAAACAGTGTCATCCTACTTTACGGTTGTCATATGTAACACTACAATTATCACAAAAGTTGCTTGTAATAGGCATTGAACTTGGATTCTCAAATACCCTGAAAATCATTTAAGTTGCTTCAGACCTCCTTTAAGTCAACATTGGGGATAATATCATTGACATGTTTTTCGAATCTCCTTTATATATTTTTTGAATTTTCAATGATTCCCTAAATCTCACATTTATGAGATTTAGAGCCCAAAAAACTCAAAAAAGGCAATAAAAATATAACTAAAGAGGGATAAAAATCATCACCAGGTTTCAATTCTTCACGGAACGCCTCCACACGTGTTTCAGAAATTCTGAAATATTTAACCCATCAGTCACTACCAATTTTTCCCCGTAAATAGACCAAACAAATTGCACCAATCATATTTTTAAAATTTGAATTTTTCTCACAAAACACCTCGAGTGAGAAAAAAACCTCTAAACATCATCCAAAAAAATCCCAAATCATTCTCAAAAATTCAGAATCACATACCCTTAAATATGCACTATTCACGAGCATTATTCATGGCACTATTCACATAAACTCAATTAAAACAAGAAAAAAATGCAAGACTTGTCTTCCTACTCTAATACCAAGTAGAAAGAGAAACCCCAGATAAAAAGAGGAAGAAGAAAATAAGAGAGAAAGATTAGGGGTTGATTCTCCTTGCTTATTATTTATACTACTTATAAAAAATACAATAATACCCTTACTAACATGATATGGTGTATCAACACCCATAGTAATAATAAAATATCTCTAACATATAATACTTGAAAATGTAATTAACATCGATGAAGTAGTAGAGATTAAGGTGAGGATTGATGAAGGGAATAGCAACGGTATAACAAAAATATTGGCATATGAATCACTTTGGCACAAGACATAATGCCACTAGGAATTATGAAGCTCAACTTTGTGAAATACCCACGGGCAATATGAGCCTGCAGTGCACAAATATAGGGGAAGGCAACAAGTTGTCATCTCGTTTTATGTTGTTTATAACCTGATAGAGCAGGAACACACAAAAGAAGATTGGGACCCTTTAACAGAATGTGAATGTTAGTGGCAACTGGCATAGAAGCTGGAAAAACGGAAGTAACCAAATGCTACAGTTACTATGTCTTTTCCTTTCTTTTCTCTAATTCTTTTTTGGCGTGAGTACTATTTTGCAATAGCAGAAACACATAAAACTGGCCAACAACGAGTAAAAGAAGAAAAAAGAGAATGGGAGAAAAGGAAGAAAAAAAGTACTACTTGTAGTAGGAATTAATTTATTGTAGAGTTCTAAAAAGCTAAGGCAAGGCGTTCCAACTTCCTGAAGTGTGAGGTATAAGCCTCACAAGCATTTCTTAAATATATTTTATAAACAAATAAATGTTAAAAAATAAAATAAAAAGAATAAATTAAAATAACTGTGAAAAAAACTAGAAAAATCAATGAGTACTTTATTATGATTTTACTTTATTTTTTCATAGAAATACATCCCTTGGGTTTTATTATTGGAGTTACAAAATATTTTAGAAATTTGAATCCTTTTCTGCATATTTGCTTAAGTGTTCATATTTGTTCAACCTGTTAGGTCTCCTTGGCCAGCCAAAATATCACCTATTGTACTGATCAGGGAAAAAACCTGTTTTGTGTTTTGTTGTGTTGAGTTTTGTGTACTCAACAAACAGCCTAAGTTGGTTTCTCGTTGAGACGTGTACAACAAAAAAGATGTGCTGAGATTTTTTTAACGTGGTTTGTAGTTTTTTACACTATCTTGAACGAGACTTTTCAAATATATTGACAAAAAAATGAATAAAAATGAAAACCCCTCAATTAGTCCATATCTATGTAATGGGTCGACGTAATGGGCAAGTAGCAACATCATCAGAACCATGTTCGGAGAACCCTCCCAACCAACTTTCAAGTCTGAAGACCAGGTAAGAAAGCCCTCCTTTTTCGCCTTTATCAGGACTTTCGACCAAGGGATCAAACCACGCTATTCTGGCTTCTTTTTATTATCGATAAATAGAATATATATTAAAATAGAAAGAGAAACCATACACCACGAGGTTCAACACCAGTAAACCAAAAGATTAAAACGAAATTGAAAGCAAAAAACATCAGTTACAGCAAAGAAACTATGAAGCAAAGATAATTGCCCAAGAGTCTCCATCATCGCCCCCTACTAAGCACCAAGCTCAAACCAGAAATCAAACCAGAGCCTGGATCCAAAGGATGGTCAAGAAGGTGTCCTCAAACACCCTAATATTCCACTCCTTCCACAGGGCCTATACTATCGCCCCATGAAGGAAAGGCCAAATTACTCCCATTGGAGCCAAAAATGATATTGAAAGCCAACAAGATAAGAAGCTCTGAAAGGATCGGAAAAAGATCCAAGAGATGCGAAGATGATAAAGGAAATAGGATCAAACCTCTCTCGCAACCGGACAATGCAGCAATAAGTGATATAAAGACTTATACAAGGTAAAAACTAATAGATGTCTCTCCAATGTGATAATTTAAGCACTAATGTGGATAAAGCTTCTGGCAGTAGTAAGTAGGAACTCCCCTTGACATGGAATTGTATCCCTCACAATGAACTTAACAAACCATGATGAAAATTCCTGTATTTTGGGAGCCTATCCAATTACAGCAGGATATTCTGTTTGATCAATTTGACGAAGATAGAACATATTCAGTCAATGGTCTGAACGTAGCCACAAGCATCTATTGATCCAGTAGAGGACATTTCTCGATAGGAATAAAGGTATGAAAAGATTGGACAAATGCACTTTGCTGAATCAAGTTTAGTTTGTGGCATTCAAAAAGAAGGTAGGTTAACACATGACATGAGAGTTTTAAAAACCAATTGGGACTGCTCCTTCTCCCAGTTAGTTTACATAAAACTACAGAATCCCAGGTGACACCATGATATGCATCCAACATAATACATACAACAGACCATGGGTTGAGAACTAGAAAACTCGACTCAAAAGTTAGTTGGGTCAAGGAACTCAGGAGAAAAAAAACTCGACTCGGTAATTTTAAAAATCACTACTTATATACTTAATAATTACATATATATTATGAAAAATTTTAAAACAGTTCTCTCTTGAGTGTTCTGATCTCAACTTCCATTGCTCTCCATTCTAAGATATTGACTTTCATTGTCAGGAAAACGAGAGTTGCAAAAGAAGCTACATAAAGAGAGAGAGAGAGGATGAGGCACGAAACTTTTATTTTTGTTGTGATTGACAATGAAATCACAGTGATTCACGATGAATTACAGTAGACATCACAAAAAAAAAAAAAAAAAAGCTATTCTAAATCTTTTTAATAAGAGAAAAAAAATACATGCTCTTCTTCTTCTTGCATGGCCCACACAGAAAGCCCTAATCTTTAATATTTCTCTAGTTAAATCCTAGTTTTTTACAATCCTTTATACAGAATTTTAGAAGGACCTAAAAGCCCATCAATATTTCTCTAATTACCCGCAAGCTATAAGTTGTATGTGACATTGTGACCCGATCAAGTCAGCCCAGTCAAGGTGTCGACTCAGCTGACATCGCAGAGTTACTCAAAAGTTATGTAGCAAGTCAATACGAATCACAGCGAGTCAAATCTATGAGTTTTAAAACAAGCCAGAAGACTGATTATGGTCCTTCATCAGATCCAATATGATTTAAATCCAAGAAACTAGCCACTACCCACAGAAGAAAATGGAATGAAAAAGGTGCTCTGAAGATTACTAGTTTCATGCAAGGCTGCAACTTCTAGGATCCACTTCATGGTTATCTTCTCTAAGATGATTCCAAACAAATGGTGCAAGCAAGTCATACTTCATATATATATATATATATGTCGGTCTAGGGGTACTCCCTATTTTTACACCTTATCTAAATCATTCTTAAAAGAATATCAATGGCTCTAAATGTTGCTGAGGTGACATACTTTACAAAAATAATTTATTTCAAAATTACTCTTTCTTTAAATAAACATTTAGTGCCTTTGATATAGAATAGCTTAAATAAGGTGTAAAAATAGGGAGTACCCCTAGACTGATTCTCTCTCTCTCTCTCTCTCTCTCTATATATATATATATATAACATGTTCTAAAACAGAAAGATGGAAAGGAAACATATATCATGGCAACACTAATCAATATCTTACCACTGCAACCAGAAAGGCTGCTTTCAAATTTCCACAGGCATCACAGCAAGCTTTATTTTTCAGGAACGGAAACCATCTGTTCAAAAAGAACAACACCATAATAAGTTAATTAAGACAATGCAACGCAGAGTTATGGCCAAATAAAATGATTCACCAATTAAAGTTCAGAAGCCTAATACCTAGTTTCAAAGCTTAGGAATAGGAAAATCATATCTAAGCAACCAGGGTGTATATTATAGGATGCTAATGCATGAATCAGTTAACAATTTAACAGGATGCTAAAGAATGTATCAGTTAACAATTTAACGCACGCATGCACAGGCGCGTGCACACACACATATATATATAGAGAGAGATAGGCTGGGCAGTATGTGTGTGACGCATAGGCAACATTGCCCATGCGTCACACGTTTGAGAAACACGTGACACACCTTTGGGGCCCAAAAGAGTCCCCCTTTTTTTCCTAACACATTGCAAAAAATAGCCCAATAGGAGAAGTTTAGGCCATCATATCAACGGTGGAAAGTGGAAACTATAACCTAGGTTGGGTCGTATTAACCCTAGAGATAATGCTGACCAACTAGGGTTAATGGCGGACGTTTTCGGCATCCAAGTGAATGACCTAGACATCTCCGATTGGACTAATTATTGTCAAGTGTCAATGGATCCTATTTTTTGGATTCGCAGCTTTCGCGGGATCCAACACCTCGCGTTCATGTCGGCTTTTAACACCGCTCTCTATCTCTCTCTCTCTCCCTCCACATTAAAACTGCTTACATTATCACAAAAGTATGCCTCTCTCTCTCTCTCTCTCTCTCTCTCTCCACATTAAAACTGATTACATTATCACAAAAGTATGCTCAAGAAAACTTACTTGTGCCAATGTCCACTAGCACCAGAAGAAAACCCTAATATATTTCCAACAGCCATCCATGAGCAAAATATTGCGTTTGCTGAATTTCGTTGATCAGGCCCTACAAGAAATTCATAATACATCATAGAGCATTCTTCATTAGTTTGTGCCCTTATGATACTGGGTACTTGTTTGTATAAGACATGAATATTAAAAAATCAGAATGTCATTAACCTACTATAATGACCTGGGTGCAAACCAATCCTCACCTGAGAGATCGGCCAGAAGAGCACGAGCTGGGCCCTAAAAACAACACGAAATTTTCATTTTTTGCTCTGAGAGGCATACAGATGATGTTTAAAGTATAGCTGACCATATATAAGTACGGGAGAAACAAAAAGTAACTATTTAACAACATACTTGCACTGTGTTGTTAGCAAGATCCAGCATCCAAAACCCAATGACGAAGATAATAGTGGCCCTCGTTCGAGTACCTTTGAATTTACTGTATTTGCACAAGGAATCTGGTCAAATCTAAACCCCTGATTGTATCTAAAAAGCAAAGATATTACAAAAGAACAACAGTCACCTGCAATGCTGCTTTGTATCACCTAAGAGGTATCCAATGTCTGCAGAAAACCCGATTATGGTCACCTAAATTACAAGACACCCTTTAGTAAAAGACAAATAACACAATAGAGAAACTAGTAAAAGAATCTAAAATCAGGGTTCATCGACTTACAGCAACCGAGATCATAAGAGATCCAACGAAAATAAATGGTCGTCTTCTTCCATATTTTGAAGAGCATTTATCACTCCAAATACCAACACAAGGTTGCACCTGAACATCAACAAGATTTAACAGTTGCATCAAATTAAACTAAGAATTCAAAATACATACATACATACATACATACATACATTTATATATATATATATATATATATATATATATATATATATATATATATTCTTATGTTGGATCTGTTTATGACGAAACTGACAAATACGTACTTTTCTTCTATGCATGAATAACATTGTTTGTACTGTTCCTTTGTCAATTTTTTTTTAATGAATGGTCCATTTCATTGAACATATTACAAGGGTGATTGTAGTCACTAGTCAATGGGAAATGGGTGTGGCGGTTTGGGTTCGAGAGAGATAGTCTTTGGAGAAGAGTGATTGTAGGCTTGTAGCCAATTATGGTGCCATTTTGGCATTTCTCGATGGGAGCTAAGGGAGGTTAGCCGGCCTCATGGGCTGGGTCTGTGGAAAGGGATTATGGTGGTGGCTAACTTGGTGTCCCCTTTCATTAAATTCAAAGTGGGTTGTGGGGAGGAAGTCAGATTTTGGAAGAATTTAGGGTGTGGGCCGATTAAAATAAGCAACAAATTTGGTAACTTGTTCTTGTTGGAAACGACAAGGAGGCATTATGCGATGTCCGAGCTTTAGGCGTAACTTAAACGATTGGGAGATCGGGGATCTCACCCGGTACATCAAAATTGGCTCCAAGCATTCCCCCCATGTCCCCAATCTAGGAACTATAGGGTTTGGTATAGAGGTCTTCAGAGCCGTTTCTCAATTAGATCTCTTCTACAGTCTATCAATCTGTCCCAGCCATCTCATTTCCGTGTAGGGCTGTGTGGAACACCGAGGTTCCATCCATAGTCACCAAGTACGGGTACGGGTATTAAATGGCAATGATACGTTCGGGAAGTACAGGTTTTAAACGGTAAAACACAGGAAAAGCACGGGGAGTTAAAAATAATAATAAATAATTTAAAATATATATATAATCGTTTAACTCATAATTTAAGCTTACACAGTTGCAAAACGAAGGCAACCACACAAGATTTAAATCACACAGATGCAAAGGATAAGGAGGAATACCCCTCCCCAATATGTACATAAACTGATTAATTCATATACCCCTAGACATGAAGCTCCCAAAAGCATCACAAGATGGTTTACGCGTTAAAAGAATTCTACGTATGAAAAATGAGTGACTCTTGGGTAGAATCAAAGCTAGTCTCTCCTAGTCCTAGCTAAGGAGATAACCCAGACATTGAAAGGGAATAACCCAAGAGAGAGACTTATCATTGTTGGAGAGAGGTTCCACCGGAGAACAATCGAGTGAGAGACGAGAGAGCTGAGACTTGAGAGTTGAAACCAGAGCGAGAGACGAGGTATTGACGTTTTGCCCTGACACGTCGTCCCGTAACTCTTAAAACACGTTTTAACTTTCTTCTTTTTTTGGTTAAAAAAAGTTTTGAACGCGTATAAAACGGAGTACGCGTTTAAAACTTATTTTAAAGTTTAAAATGGCAAACACGTTTAAAACAGCGACCCACTCTAAAAGTTTTAAACGCGTTTTAAACGGGTACTTTGTGACTATGGTTCCATCTAAGGTATCTTTCTTTCTTTTGATTACGGTTCTTGATAAGATTCTCACTGTGAATAATTTGTAAAGGAAAGAGTGCAGGTTGGCAAACCATTGCTTTATGTGTCTCTAAGTAGAGAAACCCTGGATCACTTGCCCTTACATTGCCCCGTTGCCTTTGTGATCTAGGAGTATTTCTAATCTTGCTGGATTAGGTCTTCCCTTTTTCTTTTCAGAACTTTTTATCGTGCTGGCAGAGGTCGTGGTCGGATAATGATCAAGATTTGATTGCACAAATCTTGTATGGGGTGATATCCTAGGCAATTTAGAAGGTGAGGAATCTGAGAGTGTTTGAGAACACCTCCTCTCTTACTCGGTTGTATTCTAGGATCCGTACTTTGATCCTTAAGTGGGGCTTAGTTCCCCTCGCCTTGATACTAGGGCCTTGCATGAGCTTCTAGGGTTAAATCGACATGTGCGTATGTTTTTACTTTTTTCTCTATTTTAGGATCGTAAGATTTTTTTTGTTAGTTTACTTCTCAGTAAACTTCTATCTGTAATGCCTGCTCTTGCCTCTTCTTATATACATTCGTGCTGCTTACCGATCAAAAAAAAAAATTATAACAAGGTAGAGAGAGAGAAGACAAAAAAGAGCATGAAAATTGCATGTTTGCAAATGCAAAATTGGGGATGCTTAACAGCTGATTTCACGAAAGATTCAGATCTAGTATTCAAAAAACAGTTACAATAAAAGATAATATATATATATATAAGGGGACCCAGTTTGAATAATATAATATATAAGGGGACAGAGTTTTAATAATATAAATACTTAAAGATGTTTTCTGCTTCTTTCTGTTGGCATTGTTTAAGATTAAAAATAATAACAGCGGAAAAGGGACAAAAATAATAAAAATAAATTCCTTTCCTTTCTGTTTTTGTGGTAAACCCAATGCCTTATTAAAGCCAAATTTTCAAAGAGAATGAGAGCTGAAAAAACAGTAAACACAACTAGATAACCGAACATAAGATAATGATTTCAGCAAACACAACTTGCTAGTGCTGAAAGCCAGCCACCCTAACACCAAAAAATTAAATCTGGTTATAACCTTAACAGTAATGGCTTGTCAGTTTTGATACTTCCTGCTTCACTAAAAAAATCAGCTTGCCAATGAAAAGCACATCACACAAATCAAAAGTAGAAGTAACAACTGTTAATAGCCAATTCCACATCGAATCAGTTATTCAGACAGAATCCCAAACAAAATGCCATAAAACACAATCTGGTGGGTACAAATCACAATGATTTTGCCGATTTAATGTGAAATTGGACAAAATTGTGAATATTGTAGAATGCAAAAGAATTTGGCAAACAGGGCTACGCATAGAGTAAGGAAAACCATTAATGAAAATGTATAACATGTTATCTACCCCGAAACCAAGTGTTTCATTTCACCAACTGGACTATTTAGCATGATCATAAAGTTCATGTGATCCAGGTTCAGCATGCTCACTATAATCCCACTTGTGAAATGGAATGTATCCAGTTAAATAATAAAAACACATGAGATAAAGTCACACCCAAAAACAGAACTCATCACCATAACAAGCTGCTACAAATTAAAAGGTATGCTAGGAACAAAGAGATGTCACTACCGACTAAAAAGATAGAAAATAAGGATGTAGTAATTTTAGACATCTATAGTTAAAAAATAAAGTGGCTGTGATCACCTACCACAAGGCCTGTAATAGGGCCACAAAGCCAAATGAATGAAGAAAAAGCATGTTCTATTCCAAGTGTCTGCATCAATAAGTCAAATAAGAGCAGTGTTAATAAGATAAGAAACTTGTAAATATTCACATAAACTTATGAATACTAATCGTCTTATGGCAAAGTTATATACAAGACAGTTTATCATGAGAAGAAATGAAGAATAACTGCAATGTTCATCTAGCAATGACCAATACGAAAATCATAACGTAATGTGATAAATTTACCTCTAAATTTTCCAGAATACATTAAAATGTTGAACATGTATTACAAGCTTTCTGATTTTTAACCTTTTTATATAAGTGATTACCTTTCTGATGCATAGATGGGACGAGAAATGCATTAGCATAAGAGAATCCAAACAGAAATATAGCTCGTAAGGTCTGTCACCGCTATTCCAAAATCCAAAAGACGAAGAGATCTTACAATGCAATTCTAAGTAGAAAAAGCTACACATAGACTGATGCAGTCCAATTCCACCATTTTACACAAGGCAATGGATTGCCTGAATGCCTTAGCATTGGTTCCAGGAAAAGCTTATTCAACTAATTTCAAAAAGACCAGACCAAGATTCCACAATCATACATGAATAGAGTGAGTTGTGGTACAAATACGAACAGGGTGAAGAACTATGTTGGGTTCTTGGTTTAATTTGTTTAGTTTAGGTCGAGAAATCAGAGTTTGGATAAATAGTAGGCTTTTTAGTCAGTTTGGGATTCATTTTAAGTAGAACTTGCTTATAAGTATGAGCCCTATTTGCAGTTCTTTAACCAGTAAGGAATTATACTTAATTAAAGCCAAGTAGTGGGAAGGACATGTAGCGATTCTAGAGTGTTTTAAGATATTTGAGTCTGTGACACATGCCTTTCATTTATTGGTTGTTATTTATAGTGGTGTGCAACTGTTAAGAAGTCGGTGAACATATGTCCTTTGTTTATTGGTTATTGTCTATAGTAACTAGTAACTACCGTCTCTCTCTTCCCCACTTTGTATGCTCTCTAATTGTACGTGCCTCTTCCATTTCAACATGAGAGGGACACACCGTTTACGTAACTAACAATGAGGCAAAAATTATAAGGATTTGGGTCGCTATTATGCCTTAATGCTATTGAGAGGAGAGGGGTGTGATTCTAGGGATGGGTTATTCCACCCCTATTAATTTTTTATTCTGTTTTCACCCTCTCTCCTTCAAATTTCAAATTCCCCTATATCGGTATGTGAGACACCATTTCATGCTTCTTTAGTGGAAACAAGATTCTGAGTGTCGATATTGCTCGACATGTCGAGCTGCTGAAAAAAGATATATCGGAAGATATATCGTTTATCGGTGATTTTTGGAAAAATTACAAAAAAATGGGCAAAACATGGAATTTTGCAGTGCAACTTCAGGAAATGTTAAAATAGATGTTAATACACCTTTTAGAATAAAAATATTTAAAAAACAACAATGTACATAGGAGATGCAATGAAAAGAGAGTAAAAATGTACACTGACGAGTGACGATAATGTATGATTGATTCATGTTTCATTCATTTCTCAATAAGATGTGCTATGACCTCTATGTTAATTTTATTTTTGAAGTAAACAAGCAGGACCTCTAGGTCTATTGAGTGTTGTTTAAGTGATTAAACGTTTAATGTAATCAAGCAAAACCTCAATGCCAAAACACAAAGTTTTTTTTTTCTATCTATATTTTTTTAACAGGTTAGAAAATATAATTTTAGTTCTTTTAAAAATTATAGAAAAAAAATTATCTACATCAGTTGTGACCATTGGAGTGAGAGGGAGGCAAGGAGAACTGAGAATAACATTAGATGTGAAAAGTATTTTCAAGGGCTTTAACCTTAATGGTTAGTGAATCTTAACAACTGTTAAAGAGAGTTAAATGAGGACATGTTAATTTTAAAAAAAATCTAAAAACCAAGGTCAAATGCTTTAACCCTAAAGGTTAATGAATCTTAACCACAGTTAAAGAGAGTTAAAAGGAGACACGTTTAATTTTTTTTAATTTTTAAAAATCAAAGTTAGATGCTTTAACCTCAAAGGTTAGTGAATCTTAACCACAGTTAAAGAGAGTTAAAAGGGGACATGTTCATTTAAAAAAAATCTAAAAACCAAGGTTAGATGCTTTAACCCTAAAGGTGTCCCTTTTTAACTCGCTTTAACTATGGTTAAGGTTAACTAACCCTTAGGATTAAGCATCTAACCTTGTATTTTTTAAAAGAAATTAAACCTATCTTTTAACTGCCTTTAATTGTGCTTAGGGTTCACTAACCCTCAATGGTAAAGAATCTAACCCTTTTTAGGGTATGGAAGTATGTTTAGTAGACTTTTGGAGTGACATTAGCATTACCCTTTTAAGGGTTTAAAACAAAAGTGACATTAGTATTATCCTTTAATTTAAAACATGAGTGATTTAGCATTACCCTTTGAAGGGTTTAAAGCAAGAGTGATATTAGCGCATTACCCTTTTAAGGGTTTAAAACACAATCAGTCTTCCATCATTTCTCAGAGCAAACCCAAACAAACAAACAAACAAAAAAGGAGCAGAGCTCTTAAAGGAAGAAGGAAGAGGGGTAGCTGGCGACGGCAAAGGCAACGGCGTCGGAAATCGGTACATGTATGTACCCATGGCTACATCCTTCTTCCCTTTCTTCTCTAAACTTGAACTTCTTTTTTTCTAAATCAAACTTGATTCAAGGGTTTTGCTCAATATCGGGGAGTTATCGGAGATATATTGCCGATATCGACGATATCTCATCGATATATCCCGACACAATGTAAATTTTTTTCTATGGTCACCACCAATACCGACAAATATCAAAGATAAATCGCCGATATTATCGATATTTCGAACCTTGAGGGGAAACATGGCGGGCAAAGAGAGAGATGGAGAGGGGAGTGGCCGTTAGAGAGAAGGAAGGTTAAAAGAGAATAGGGAGAGGGGCTTCATGATGGTAAACACGAAAAGCCAGCACCTCTCAGATGCACCGGTTAGGTCTCTTAAAAAACCTTCTCTCCCTCCTCCTCCTCCTGTGTTTGGCAATATTTCGACGGTAATAAAGAGCTCTTTGAAATACAATTAGATGCAGATTGCGATATTAGGTGTGGGGAGGATCTAGGGGATAGTGTTGGGTTTCTGGTGGGGAGTCTATGTGAGGTTTTATTGATTTAGGGAGCTCTGCCCATTGGTGCGTTGCAGAATTTTGTTGGCTATAGATGGGTTTGGTTGATTGTAAATTTGTGGTGAGTAGATAACTAGATATGGGTTTTTAATGTTTACTTCTTTTTTTTCCATTTGGTTGTTTGAATATGTGACAGGAACATCTTAGGAGGCACTGTTATGCTCAATTAGGAATCCTCCATGTCCCCTTTACAATCAAATGTCACCTTTTGATAAAATCAACACTAAGAAAAACCTCTAATTCCACTGAAGTAATAACCATAATAAATTTCTTACAACCAGATGAAAACTTCAAGTCTTCAAATCATTCATCGTCCTTGATGCAACCAAATCAAATAACAAAGTGAATCTTGATTTAAAACATGTTCAAATAAAAAAAAAATGTGCTTTATTTGAACTCCACCAAATTGAGATCATAGCTTCTCGGGCAGAGTGGTAGGAAATTTATAGAATTTTTTTATGGAAAAAATGAATTTAAAAGAAGTTTGAGATACAGAGATTAGATCTCAAATATCTGCCCTTTGTTGTGTTATTAAATTCCTCCATTTTCAAACATCAATATAAGTAAGTAAATTTTTACATGACTTGAAATTTTCACTGTTATGTTATGAAAAACCTTAAGAATATAAATGTTTCACTTTTTCATATTATTATTATCATATTTTGTTTGTAATTTTATATATACACAATTCAGGATTTAGTTACCATGCATTGCACGGGCTGCTTACTAGTTTCATATTAACAAGTTTTAATTTAAGTCTCTAGATTTTACGGAGGTCCTGTTTCAAGAAAAATTTACCTCTTACCATTACTCTAATGACAGAAAACATGCACCTTGATGCGTGTATATGCAACCAACAAATGCAAGACAATAAGGGTCCATTCTTTTGCTGAGACTCATAAAGTCTAGCGCTTTGCAAGTTGTGATTTGACAATATGCATTTTCCTTTGAGAACTCAATGTATCTAGCTTTTTATTTCTTGGGTTGCAATTGGACTTCAAATCCAGCAAAATGAATGATTTTGAATCTCATAAAAAATGGTAAGACTTGGAAGCTCATGATGGTAAGAATGAATTGTGTTAGAAACCTTTAAAGAGTGACTCAAATTTCCTAACAACTACCATGACAGAGTGCAAAGTGACAATCTTTATAAGTCTCGGCAAAAGAACTGACCCTAGAAAAACAACATAAAATTGTCTCGGAATCAAATTACTCAAGAAATAACCAAGCATTTGCATTCATATGATCATATCCAAGCTTCTAATTTCCTATCTTCATTCATTTATTCTAATTTCATATAACTTAGTCTCCAAAAAGTTATATAGTTACTGCCTTCGTGTGACCGAATTTTGTATAAACATTGCATGGATCGATAACAGAAACAAATGAAACATGGCGAGAAAATATGAAATTGACCTGAATATACGGCGTTAGAAGGGATAGCTGCAAAGCCCAACCGAATTGAACACCGGCGGCAACCATACAACTAAGAATCAACGTCTTCAAACTGCTATGATTCGACCCAACAGGAGACGAAGAGCTTGAAGCGTTCGAAGTCCCATTCGAAACCCTAGAATTGAGGTCGATCCGGTTAGAATCCTCGTTCAAACCAACCAGTTCGACTTCCGCTTGTTTGAGATTCTTGTATGGAACACGGATCGAAGCGGAATCCATATTCCCCGCCATGGAAGAGAATTTTGATATTGGAGAAAATTACTAATCTGATTCTCTTCCCATTAAAGCTGATACTAAGGATCTGGTAATGGTTAATGCCCTAGAGATCGAATTCTAGGGTTTCGATATCCCCCAAATGTGTGTGTGATAGAGAGAGAGTTGCAGAGGAGATTGAACTTTGGTCAAATTTAGGCGGTTGTACGGGATGGGTCTTGACTCTTGTTCTTTTGGCAGTATTTGGTAGCATGCAGCAGCATGAACTTTCGTGCTTTCTTCACCATCGACGGTCCACGATGTCGTCCCGTCAAGGCTGAGTCACCTTGAAGAAAAAATTAGCTCAAGTAGACATCCACCGTCTAATAATAAAACGACGTTTTTTACGGAACCCGTTATCAACACACCTACATGCAATGCCCACCAAACTCATTAATCAGGACTTTTATCTGGTGGTCCACCCAATGGACGCTCCAGATGATCGAGGGGGATGATTTTCAGTTTCACCTACATTGTCTAGGTTCTCTTGAGCTCTTCAGTTTATATTGAAACCAAAGCTGTGGTGCGTGTAGCATCTACGCTTGCTTATTACAAAAGAAAGTTTTAACTAACTCTCTCCCTTCTTCCTTGTTTGTTTCTTTCGTCTTCCACCATTCTTGGCTTTGTCGTGCCTTTTCATCCAAGGAACCGTGACACCACCGACACAACAGAGCAAGTTATTACACGATGAAAGCATAATATGAAACCACGCTTGCAGTGGGCCCGATTTTAAAACTCTCTTACTCAGGGCCGGCCCAAGTCATTTCAAGACCTAAAATGAGAATTCAAAATGAGGTTTTTTTTTTTAATTGGACTCGTTATAAAATCGGCATTTTTTAAATGGGGGTCCTTTTTAGGATTTCTTTTCACTGCATCAGGTTCATAAAGTCATCAAAGCCCACGTTTTAGGGCTTCATTTTTTTGGGGCCTAAAGCGCGGGCTTTGATGGCTTAATAAACGGGTCGGCCATGCTCTTACTAGACAGATGATGATAATCGTCCAATTGGCTACATTCTTATTATAATTTTTAAGGTAAATTAAACTTACCTCGCCTGAGATTTGGCGAACTTGCAAAGACCTTCCCTCTTGTTTGAGAAACAACACTCTCCTCCCCTATGTTTCACTTGTCAATAACAGAAACCCCCCCCCCCCCCCCCCCCCCCCGGGCCAACACTCTCCTCCCCCTATGTTTCATTTGTCAATAACAGAACCCCCCCCCCCCTCCTTTTCCGGATTTGGCATATCCGATTATAACCCTTGAGGTCGCCATATGTCCCTTTTGACACCCCTTAACTATGGTTAAGGTTCATCCACCTTTAGGGTTCACCCACCCATCCTTGGTTTTTAGAAAAAATATTAAAGTTTAAAAAAAAAAATTAATATTAAAAAAACCTTTAAAACATTTTTTTTAAAAAAATATATATTAATTTTTATCTAAAAACCAATGATGGGTGAGTGAACTCTAGGGATGGGTGAGTCTTAACCATAATTAAGAGGTGTGAAAGAGATATATCTCCACTTCAAGAGGTGATAACTGGATTTGCTTTCGTTTCATTTTTATTTAATTTTTTAGTTCTTGGACATCATTTACCTACTTTAGTAGCATCAGTTAGGGAGTGGAACTCTTGCAAGTTGCAAGTCGGCAGACTCGGCACCCGTTGAGAAGGGATCCAAGTCACACCCTACAATACAATTGAAGCAAACGATAGGGCATATATTATGAATGTCCAGCACCCCATTTTTACATCCTCTTTAATCCTGGTTAATTAATTTAACCATGGTTAGCTTAGTCCAAGCAGTAGAATAACTCCAGGTAAAAACCTAAGCCTAGAACCCAAAATCCAAATCCATTCGGGCTCAAGGCCCATTTCAATTTAAAGCCTAAACCCTAGACCAAACCCTAAGCTAACCCTAGCTAAACCCTAGGTCTAACCGTAGGTAAACCCTAGACCTAGCCCTAACCTAAACCCCAGTGCAAACCCTAGAACAAAGCTCTTCGGGCTCAAGGCCCGTTAGCAAGTCCAGTTACAAAAAAACCAAAAAACCCCAAAACCTAGGACCCAAACACGGGCCCATGACCTTGTGGGGCCCATTAGGGTGGGACCCACCTCAAGTTTGAATTTTAGGGCACCCAAATCCCTAAACGGCAAAACTCAATATCGCTTTCACCCATGCATGTAGGCTGGGCCCAATAGAGCAAACAAACAAACCAAAAAAAAATAAAAATTAAAAAACACTATTCATCTTCTTCCCTACAGCAGCCTGCTGCTCCAGCCGTCCTTTGCTCCCTTGCTGCTCTGGCTCCTCCACAGTTTGCTCCCCACGCCTAGGATAATGCCCATCATACCCCTCAAGCATTTTCATCTCCTCTATTTAAATCCCATCACCCCCACAAGCTCAAGGAAGGGATAGAATAGGGGAGGTATTCGGTTAGAGGGGAGAGCAGCCGCACTCTTTCATTTTTCTCTCTTCCCCTCTCAATCTCACGGTCTCACAGTCTCACCTCTCTCCCATTTCCTCTCTTCCCCTCACATATTCCTCTCTCTCATTTTTTCTTTCTTCTTCATTCTTGGTTGTGATAAGGGATTCTCTCCCTTGCCTCACATCTCTCAAAAGCTCGTCCCCCCCTTGAGCCGCACACACCCCGTCTCCGTTCAGGCCACATCCTTGCGGCAACTCTCCGGAGAAAGCAGTCCCACCATCAACATCTCCATCACCCTCTTCAGCTCGCCAACAATGGCCACCACCTCAGCATCCATGCCCCGACATACCTCCCTAACTTCATGGCAAGTGACTTCTTCTCCCTCTTCTTCAAGTTCTTTATAGAGTAGTTTCCATGTAGCTTAAATCTGTGGTTTTGTTAGACTAGTTTAAATCTGTTCATTAGATTGTAAAATTTGTTTGGTTAGTTTTTAAAATTTGCAAATGGGTTAGTTCATATGTAAAAATCTGCAAATAAGGTAGTTGGTTTTTTTAACTCTATAAATAGATTATCTAGTTTTCTAAAATCTGCAAATATGTTTAGATAGGTTGTAAAATCTGTTTTGGTTAGTTTTAAAAATCTGCAAATGGGTTAGTTCGTATGTAAAAATCTGCAAATAAGGTAGTTGGTTTTTTTAACTCTGCAAATAGATTATCTAGTTTTCTAAAATCTGCAAATGTGTTTAGATAGGTTGTAAAATCAGCAAGTGGTTCAGTCAGTTGTTTTTAAATCTGCAAATAGGTTCATTCATATGTTAAAAAAATCTGCAAATAGGTTAGGTATTTTTTAACTCATCAAATAGATTAGTTAGTTTTTTTAAAATCTGCAAATATGTTTTGTTAGGTTGTAAAATCTGCAAGTAGTCCAGTAGTTTAAGATTTTGATTTCTCATATTAGCTTTAAATCCTTAGCTTTCTTTAAGTTTTAGATTAGGTTAGTTCAAGATTGTTTTGCTTTAATTAGATGAAACCCTGAGTTAGTTTGAGCTAAATTATTTGTTTAGTTTTAATTCTTAGTTTTAGAATTTGTCATTAGAATAATGTGAGCGTGGGTTTCAGGGAAACCCTGATTTGAATCTCACGGGGTGAGTTTAAAGTCGCCACCTATTCATTCGAAATGGATAAGTTCTCGGGATTTGGATAAGGTCTTGGTTTGCAATTGAAATTAGGGTAAGAGGTTCGGTTAAGTCCGGGAAAGGGGTTAGGCACCCCGCCACTTCCACTTTTCACTGGTTCCCTACTTGCTAGGGTTAAGCCACATTAATCTCAGTTTTAATCAAATGTCTTAAGAATTTAAGATAATACTAATCTAAAAGGAGAAAATCCTATACTAGGATCGAACCCGGGTTGAGTTGTCTATGTACTCACATAGGGGTGAGATCAGATCGAGTATAGTTCCGGCATATGAGTCTGTGCCAAGGCTAGAGGTGTGTGTATGTGCACCAAGGGTGGCTAATGAGCCTAATCCGATAGACTAGGGTTTGGTTGACCGGGGTGGTCAAAGTGCATGGTTCGAGCTCAGTAGGCTAAGGTGAGTCCGGTAGACTAGATTTGGGCCCAGTAGGCTGGTTTGGCCCGGTAGGCCTGAGTTAGACCCGATAAGCTTAAATTAGGCCCGGTAGGCCAAGGGGTGAGGCCCGATAGGCCCAAGACCATTTTTGGGCTTCTCTAATTATTTTGGAATTTTCAAGCATTTTTTTAGATTTTTAATGGTTAAGGACTGCTTAACCATGGTTAAAAATTAACCAAACATGGTGTTTAACCATGGTTAAGGACTCTAATCAAAATAAAAATTATCACAGTTGATATTTATGGATTCCAGAGAATATTTGTGAATTTTTGATGATTTTTCCAAAAAAATTTGAGTTCATGGGCTGCTTAGCCATGGTTAAGGGTTAACCACTGGTGAGTTTGACCATGGTTAAGGGTCCAGTTGGGTCAAGAGTGGGCCCAAGGTCCATGGCAGGGCCTAAACTGGCCTCCTACTCGGTCTCCACCCTTACAAAGTCCATAAAATGGAAAAAAAAACTCAAAAAATTATTACACTTTTAACCACAATTAGCGCGAGTTTAATCATGGTTAACGAGGGAACCATGGAAAACCGAGACTACCAGTGGGTAGCCTGAAGTTCAGTGAATATTTTGAACCTTTGTGGGGCCCAAGAGGAGGTCGGGTGTGGGCCCCACAGAGGCCCAAAGTTGCCTCGTTGAGTTCACATAAAATGACGATTTTCCAAACAGTATTTTTACCGAACTTTGCACGGATTTACCCGTGGTTAGGCTCAATCCCTGGGGGATCCGAGACCACCATTACGAAGCCTGCTGTGAGGGGAATAATTTGGGGCATTGTGGGGCCCAATAGGAGGCTGTATGTTAGCCCCACAGAGGCCCAAAGCTGGCTACTTGGGCTGTTTGGCAGACTGTCGACCCCACTTTGGGGTCGATTTAACCATGGTTAACAATGTAATTAAGAGCTGAAATTTTACAGCGGATTGCCGGGTATGTGGGGAGTCTAACTGTGGCCTCGGTTTCGACCAAAGCAAAGTATAACTTAGGTTAAACCGAGGTTAAAGGTAGCTACCCGAAAATGATTTTTCCTTTTTAAAAAAAAAAAAACTCTTGTTTTGGGCTGTTTGGATATAAACCAGGGGTTCAGGGGGATTCCTCATGGATTGAGGACCCCCCAGACTTTCAGGAAAGCTGTCATGCACGCTGAGGTGGTGGGGGTGGTGAACCTGAATTGCCTCAGGGGAAACCTTCCCCATCTATGAAGAAGATGGAGAGAAGGGGACCCTATCCCTGGCGAAGTGCTACTATAAAATGAAGTAAACAAACAGAACGGGACCCCTGGAATGGGACTAGGGGTCCCTTACAATGTGGATACAATAACTAACAAATGGGAAGTGGGGTATACCCTGCTCGACCACTATGCTTCTGCTGCTGTCGTCGTGGGGGTGATCTCGAGGGACTTGGTGGGACCTAAGACTTGAGGTCGGGGGTAGCCTGATGAGATTCGGGACGACATTAGGCTGGACACCAAGAGGATTGGAAGGAGGTTGGGCCGGCGAAAGGACTGTGTTGATTTTTTTATTTTTTTTTTAACAATGGCTTCGGGTGGTGGTTTAGGGGAGGTCGTGAAGGGTTGGGACAGCAACCGGTGTTGTTTGTGATCTTCTTAGGTGCAGAATCAAAGGTGAGATGGTTGTTAGATGGAAGCTTTGAACATATTTTTTTTCTAAATCCCCTCAACACAATGGCTGCTGTGGACTTAAATAGAAGAAGGAGGGGAGAGGAAAGTAGATAAGGATGGAGGAGACGTTGGGGGACATGGCAAGAGCAGGGGCAGGGCGGCAGAGGAGCTGGTCAGGCAGGGAAGACCGCATGTTGTACTCGTCTTCACGAAGAAGACGATGAACAGTGCTTGTGAGATTTTTTTTTAGCTTTGTTGGGTTCAGTTGCTCGGTTGATTGATATGGGCTCAATCCATATGTGGCCCTGCCACATGGTGTTGGTGCCCAATCAAACTTCTTCTTCTTTTTTATTATTCAAAATTTCTTTTATTTAAAAAATTTGTCTTGTTTACCTTTTTGGGTCTAACCACTACATGTGCGGGGAAGGCCAAAAATGGTTTTGCCACTTGAAAGTTTTGCCCTAAAATTTTTTTTGAATTTTGAAAGGATAATGGGTCCCACCTTAGTTGGGCCTTTGTGGGCCCATGTTTGGGCCCAAAAATAAGGTTTTATTCATGTTTTTTGGAGTTTTGGACTTGAAACGGGCCTTGAGCCCATAGGGCTTTAGTCTAGGCACTACAAAATTAAAGGCCTTCAACATCACTTTTTTAACGGCACTTAGTAAAAAATGCCTCTAAAGGACACAAACAGTGGCCTTTTAATTTAAACGTCACAGATGACAAAGGGGGAATGATGTACCGCAACATTTTTTTCATAAATGCTAGTATTGATAGTATCATTAACGGCATTTTTTAAAAACACGCCGCGGAAACACATGGCGGGATAACTCGCGCCAATCCCGTATTTGGGGATTTAGGGCCCGAGCTTTTCACTTTTCCCTCCTCTTCCTCTTTCCCTCCATTTTCCTCTCCTCGTCTGTGCTCCCTACTCCTCCATGCTCCCACCCCCGGTTCCATCCTCTGCTCCGGCCACCTCCGACTTCGTGCTCCTCCTGCACTGCTGCGGCTCCATCCCCTGCTCACCTGCGCTGCTGCGGTAACCCTCCTCTCCTCTTTCTCTCAGTCTCCTCTAACACGATAGTTTTATGATAAAAGAACAATACAAAAAAAGACGTTTGGCCCTTTTCTATTTGTATTTAGGGTTTTGGGCATTTTCTTTTGTTGTTGCTGTGTAGGACAATGTATCAAAATTTTATGCAATTTCAAATGCTTTGATGGTAGTATATGTAAACAACGACTTTGGAGATTAAGACGATCTCCTCTCTCTCGGTCTCCTCTAACACGATCTCTCTGGTGAAAGCCCTTGCCGCTAAATATCGGACCATTAACAGCACTTTAAAAGTGCCGTAATAGAATTGACTATTAGTGGCACTTTATAAACGCCACGATAGGGAGGCTGAAAATGCCAGCAATGTCTACTAAAACACGCCATTAAAGGGTTTACAAAAATGCCGCAATAGGTCACTTTATAGCGGTACTTTTATTAGTTGTCGCTAAAAGTGCCGCTAAATGAATCCCCGACAAGGTCAATAACGGCAGTTGCTCGAAATGCCATTATTGGAAATAACGGCACTTAATGTACCTTTAGCGGCACTTTAGAAGCGCCGCTAAAGATCTTTAATTTTGTAGTGAGGATTTAGACTAGGGCTAGGCCAGGGTTGGACCTAGGGTTATTCTAGGGTTTACCTAGGGTTATGTCTAGGTTATACCTAGGGTTTAGGTATGGTTAGTCTAGGATTTACCTCGGGCTAGGCTAGGGTTTAGTTGAGATCTACCTAGGGTTACTAGGACTTGGATTATCGTCTAACTAGGGCTACTAGGGTTTGATCAGGGATAACCATGATTAATCGAGGTTAACCATGGTTAAGCAGGGTGTAAAAATTGGGTGCTTAGAAATAGTTTCACTGTTCTCTTTTCCTTTCATTAGTTTAGCTCTAGTTAGTTGTCTTGTTGTTAATGAAAATCTAATTAGTGGTTATGTTAATGCTTAGTCGGTTTTGCAACATAATGTCATGATAGTATAAGTTTCATTGTTTTCTTTGTAGCATAACTGTAGTCAATAACTTTAGTTAATTCGCTCTATAAATTGCTAGTTAAACTCTGATTAGTGGTTAGGTTATTGTTTGCTTAGATTACTTCCTTCACAACCTACGTCATGTTAGTATAAACCAGATCTTAGTTTCATAGTTCCCTTTAGTAACTTAACTTTAGTTAGTTTATCTTATTTATTTCAATTAGTGGTTCGGTTAATATTTGGTTTGATTGTTTTCCATTAAGTCTAATGTTATGTTAAATTAGATCTTAGTTTCGTCTTAACTGAGGATAAATCGGACTTTTGGAACTTAGGATAACTTTAAATAACCGTAGTTAGTTTAGGCCCGTTGCTCCGCAACGAGCCAAAACTACTATTCAAAAAATCAAAAAAAAAAAATGAAAAACATTCAAAAAATCCAAAAAGACCAAAAAATGTTTGCTAGGCCTTCTTGATCTTGGTTAGCTCATCTAACTATGGTTAACATCCTTCTAATCGTGGTTAGACTGACCTTACACTTGACCAACCCGGTCAACTAAACCTTAGCTTCCGGGCTAGACTCTTGACCACCCTATGCACACACACACACACCCTAGCCTTGGCACGGGCTCATGTGCCAGAATTAAGCGGTCTGATCTCACCTTGTGAGTACGTAGGCAACCCTACCCGGGTTCGATCTTAGCCATCTAACTTTCTCTTTTTGTTGGATTAGCACTTGATTAAACAACTTAGGTATTTTAATTAAAATTTGAGATTAAAATTGGATTAAATTTAAAGAATAAGTAACCATTGTAAAATGGGGGTCCTGTGGTGCCTAACACTTTTCCCGGGACTTAATCGAACCACTTACCCTAATCTCTTACAGACCACTTGCCTTATCCAAACGAACAAATACTCGGGACCTATCCCTAAGAATGAATAGGTGGCGACTCTCAATCAAACACAAATGTGAAAGTAGGTGAAAATTCTCATGCTCACAATTAACATTCAACAAATAGAAAATTCAGCATCAAAGCTACTCGACTAACTTGAGAAGTTTTCGGTGGGAGGAACTCTTTTAGAGTCAGTCTAGACTCTAGGGTACTCCCAATTATCAGTTTAAATAAATACAAAAGGACCTCTACTTCACGGCGTTGAGAGGAACTCCTCTTTTTACACCATCACGGTGACAATCTTATAATTATATATGTTGCAAAATTACCACACCATCTTTCAATAAAGCAAGCGTGTCACAACCAAAGCGTAAAAAGGGGAGCTCTACTTCAACACCGTAATGCAGAGCTACGGTTCAAAATTAATCTTGATTCATTCTTTTTTGGGAATGCTAGTCTTAGTTTCTCTCCGTCCACAGGCAAAAGCTTCGCTAGAGGCCAGAAGGGCGTTCTTTCTTCTTTCTATTACATAGCAAGTGTGTTTGGTTGGAGCTATAAAAACTCTACTCTAGATAGTAGATACACTACTACTACTACTCTCATCCTAGCGTGACTTATTCTCAAAACGATCTCTCCCTAACCTCCTTCTGGTATTGTTACCTTGACCAAAAAAACCAAAGTGTTTTAGTCTCACCTCGGTAGTTTACTACCACCCACTATAGCTCATAAAGTTTCATGGCCCTCAAACGGTTGGTACCCGTTTTGAGGTTTCTGTGGGTTGATTCTTCATGGGCTTAGTGGTTGCATGTGGCTGTGTGTGTGCTCGTGTGAGTGGTGTCTGTTTTCCATTAACTGTAGCTTTGCCTTGTGGTATTGTTACCTTGAGCCAAAAAAAAAAAACCTTATTGTTTCATCAAATTTATTATATTTTTGGCTATAAAGATAATGATAAGATTTTCCTTGTCCCGAAAAATACGCCTAAGAATACGTGACACATTTCTTTATCACCTATTCCTTCATAGCCACAGTAGATTGCGTGTCCATGTCTTTTCTTAAGCAATGACAGAGCATCCCCTGCAGCCAAACACACCCCGCAATGGATCAGATTGATCTGCTTGGGTAATATAATTCATCCACCACTAAAACAAACCCGTCCCCTCTTTCCATCCATGGGAATGGGGAATGTGAGCCGTGAACACAAAAGCACGCCATGAGTACACACAAACACATTTAAAAAAAGACTCAGGATCCTCTCGAGTTGGAACCCCTAGAGGTTGCCACGTGTCTCTTTTGACACCCCTTAACCATGGGTAAGGTTCACCCACCCCTAGGGTTCACTCACCCATCTTGGTTTTTTTTTATTATTAATTATTATTTTTTAAATTAAAAAAATATTTTTAATATTAAAAAACTCTAAAAACAGTTTTTTTAATTTAAAAAATAATAATTAATAAAAAAAACAAGGATGGGTGAGTGAACCCTAGGGGGGTGAACCTTACCCATGGTTAAGGGGTGTCAAAGGAGACACGTGGCGACCTCTAGGGGTTCCAACTCGAGAGATTCTCTCGAGTTGAACTCGAGAGAATCCTGTGCGTTAAAAAAAAAATATGTTGCAAGGTTTGAAATTTCGTGAAATTTCGATTTCGGCCAACCCTAACGACATTGAAACTGGTTTTATTTCGAAAATTAGATTTCGGACGAAATTTCAGAATTCCAACCAAAATCTGATTTTTTTTAAAATTTTTAAATAGGTTTTTTAATTATTTATTTATTAAAAATTTGAAATATTCCGAAATTTTTATTGAAATTTCGAATATATATATATATATATATATATATATATGTTTTAAAAATAAAATGACAATATTTATATAAATATATAAAATTTTAATAAAATATTATTTTTGTAACTTATATATATTAATAATATATATATACATATAATTAATAAAAATATTTATATTTTGGATTTAATAAAATATTATTTTTGTAACTTATATATATTAATAAAAAATATATATATAATTAATAAAAACATTTATATTTTGGATTTCAAAATTTCGTCGAAATCCTGCAATTTTTTAGGATTTCGGTTCGGGTTGGCTGGCCAAAATGGTCGCAAATTTCGAAATTAAAAACCTTATATGACAAAGTGTTATGATTATCAGGGCACAGCAATCGGAGCAGACATTATAGCTCGCAACTCTTCAGGTGACGGCACAGCTCTCACCAGTGGCACAACAGCCGGAGTAGGTATTATAGCTCGCAACTCTTCAGGCGGAATATTATTCTCCCTCAGCTTACCCTTCATGGGCGGATCGACCAGGGTACCTGAAGCCATTCGGGCGGGTGTTCATGTGCTGATAAACCATAGTTGGCCTAACTCGGTAGTCGAGTCAGACTCGAAGGAAGTCATTGAAAATCTGGGTGAAGCCCCAACCCCCTGTCATCCGGAGATATACGCAATTTTGGAGGACATCAAGCTACTACTGAGTCAGGAGTAACACAATTATCTTCAAGCATGTCAACCGCCAGGCCAATACTATGGCCCATGGGCTTGCCCAACTGGCCCTTAATATGAGTATTCGGTGTCCTGTATCCTCGTGGATTCCTATCCCTGTTAGCAACGGTCCTAACACCTCAGCTGTACATATCTCTTCTTGAAATGAAGTTAATACTTTGCCCAAAAAAAAAAAAAAAATTATCAGGGAAGGATCTTAAGTTAGGTAGGGTTTTAAAAGAAAATAGTATCCCCCCCCCCCCCCCCCCCCCCCAAAAAAAATTGAGTTAATTCGACCTCCCAAATTTACATGGTACTTTTTATCCCTATAAATTCAACATCTCCCTTGCTTGAACAAATCTTATCCACGAGTAACTCTTCTCAGCTCAGAGACTTGGTGGGACTCATTCAAAGCTTTAACTTTAATTTTTTAGATTAACTATGAACAGGATCTCCGGTTGAGATTAATTATGCATAGGAGCTCCGGTTGATCAAAATTTGCCTTGGGAAATGGTAGTTTGGTAATTATGAACACAAAGAAGGGTATTTTTGAATGGTAATTTTTTTCCATAAATATCCCTTCCCAAGACAAATTTTGGGTTGCTCCGATTGATTGTTGATAGTTATTCTCTTAATTTTTTAATGCATCTTTGTATGTTGAGCCTGCTAAGACAATAGAAAAATTAACTTAGAAGAATTTAAACTCTTTTAAGTGTGATTAGAAGTTCAGTGACCATTTAGCACAATTTTTTTCCTAATTTCCCATTTCTGAAGCAAACTTCTAAGTGTGTGGAGCAAAGTTGATCATGCTAATTTCTCAATATACATAAGCCTATATATCCTGGAATTTTGGAAAGCGAATAAAGTAACCAAATAATTACCATCACTACAAGGAAACATGCATACCGTTTGAACCAGTTTCGCCTTCAAGCTTCCTAGTAGGCCTCTGCCAAAAAAAAGCTTCCTGGTAGGCCTATTCCAGACATCAAATTCATCTTCATACTGCTTCTAGCCATCATGCGTACACGTTGATCTACAATGTTAGCTCCCCGAGATAATGAAATTAGTACATAATGGACAATTCAATTGCTACAAACATATCACAGAGTTATTTTTTTGTTTTTCAAACATATCACAGAGGGAATTTGTAACATTCTTTCATAGGAGTTACTCTGGGTATAACCTAAGGACATTTTGGTCATTATGAAGGTTAGGGACATTTGGATCATACCAGCAGGTGCGGAGCCAGGAATTTTTCATTGGGGGGGCCAAAATACATGTATAAAAAAAAAAAATTGATTTGAGGGTATGAAACTTGGGGGTTCAAGGGCGTAGCCCCCGAGAATTTTTTTTTATGACAGTTTTTTTATTTTGAGGGGGCCAATTATACTAAAAAAAAAATTGAGGGGCCCACTAGTTCTTACTACCACACGAAGAACTTGCAAAAAATGCCCCCGCGGCTCCGCCCTGCATACCAGGAATGCTCTTTGTCCACCTTCTTTTTCATCAACTTTTTTCTTTTTTAAATAAGAAGATATAAAAAAATTTAACTTTTTGTGGGGCCTCCATTTTTTTTCCTTCTTGTTCTAAAAAAAGAAAAAAGTGAATGATAAAGAAAAGGACAAATCCAATTATCACCCTTTGAGGTGGCCATGTGTCCCCCTTAACGCCTTTAACTGTGGTTTAGATTCACCCACCCCTAGGGTTCAACCACCCATCCTTGGTTTTTAGAAAAAAATATTAATTCTATTTTTTTTAATTAAAAATTGTTTTTAGGATTTTTTTTAATATTAAAATATTAAAAAAATAGAATTAATATTTTTTTTTCTAAAAACCAAGGATGGGTGGGTGAATCCTAGGGGTGGGTGAATATGAACCAAAATTAAGGGGTGTCAAGGGGGACACGTGGCCACCTCAAAGGGTGATAACCGGATAACCTAGCAGTATTCAAAATTATTGAAGTCAGTATAATTTTGTTTTTGGTTGGAAGGGTATCAAGTAACACACGTAGATTCATTTCATTGTTAAATAAGGACATATCTGTGGAGCATTAGAATATATGATGTGCAGAATTTGAATATACGATGGTCCTGAAGTGCATCACCCTCAGTGGACACTACCCACACCTTTTGGATGGGCATATCCCAAAAATCAACCAACTGAACTTAACCATCAAAGATTAGCTCTAGATTGAAATAATTAAGATCCTGTAGTAACCCGAATTATGTAGTAACCCGAATTTAATTCTTCGGCATTCATACTAGTTATATGATTTTCTTGGAGAAATGTGTACTATTTTAATTATGTATCGTTATAGAAATTAATGTGAAATGCCTAAAAGTAGAAGCCCAATTTTTACGATTAAATTGTATGAAATTAAATATATCAGAAAAGTAGCAAAATATATATTTTTTAAAATAGTATTTGTCAGCACCCTATTTTTACACCCCCTTAACCGTGGTTAATTAATTTAGCTATGGTCCAAACCCTAGATCAACCCTAGTTCCAAACCCTAGGTAAACCCTTAACCATAGGACTAAACCCTAGTTAAGACCCTAGTTAACCCTAAGCTTAACCCTAGGTAATCCTAAACTCAAACCCTAGGTAGCCCTAGCCTAACCTTAGTAAGCCCTAGGTATACCCAAGGCCCAAGCCCATTTGACCAAACTTATACCTAGACAACTCAATCAAACACAATTACCTAATTTTATTACCTAATCCAAGTAGTCAAGCCCAAATACCCAATCACCCAATTGCCTAAGCCAAAGCCTATTTCCATAGCCCAAGCCCAAATGTCATAGTCAAAGTCCAATAATCATAACCCATGACCCATCTACTAATAACTCATGATCCATAAGACCTAATCCACATATTCATATCCACCTACCCTATATCCTACAACCCATACCCATATAACTCATAGTTCACTCAACCCACCAACTCTCTTACACCTCACTTACATCAACTCATACCTATATAACTCATAGTTCACTCAACCCACCAACTCTCTTACACCTCTCTTACACCCTATATCCTACAACTCATACCCATATAACTCATAGTTCACTCAACCCACCAACTCTCTTACACTCCTTACAACACTCAATCTATCAACTCACCTTACAACACTCAAGTCTTTACCCACTAGCTCATTTTATCCCCCATGTAAAAGACACAACCCAACCTCTTAGTTTTCCTATAAATATCAATCCCTTAGCCCCTTAGATCGATCCCTCAAGACCCCTAGAAGGTTCCCACCCACTTGTGTTTCTCTTGAGTTTGAAGAAGGGAGAAGAAACTAAGGTTTAGAGTTTGGAAAGAATTCTAAGACTAAAAGCTTAGAGTTCTTCACTAACTCTTTTCCTTTATGGATTCTAAAACTCTATCCCTTAGAGCATTGAAGGAAAATTCTTGGAGGAGTAGGCACTCATTCTTTCATTTTCTCTTCTTTTTTATCTTTTTTTTAAATTTGGTTCTCTCTTCTTGATCTCTCATTTCTCAAGCATAGTTAGGCATCTCTACACCAATCTAATGGTGTAGAGGGACCTCATATCAAAGGCAAGGAGATGCTCCTTTTTTCTTTTCCTTTCCATGTACATATTTTCTTCTTTTTTATGTACCCACAAGTGTGGATATGAGTAGGCTCATAGAGAGTGAAAGCTAAAGCTATACCTCTCTTTTTCATTTTGTTTCCTTTTGAGATTCTAGTCCTCTTTCTAAAATTTTTTATGAAAGCTCATCCCCTCCCTAACATTCTTTAGAGCAACATTACATCATTAATAATGGTGTAAATGAACCACCTTAAAAGGGAGATGATGAGTTTTCATTTTCTTTCATTTCTTTATTTTTCCTTCATGTTCTATGTTGAATGGGTAGGTGATGGTTTAAGGACTTAAGATAAATGATGGTGTAAGGACTTAAAGAGGACATTCTTAAAAATGTTTCATACTAAAGACAATGGTATTTGATCTATTATCAACATCAATCCAACAAAATAGGTGTTGGTAATAGACCATTTACTATTCATAAGGCACATCCCTCTTTATGTCTTAAACTATAATCTTTTAGTCAAACTCTTGGACTAAATTTGACTTTAGTTAAGTTTGTCAAAACCTTACCTATATGAAAATTCAAAAACATGATAAAATCTCAAAATACCAAAAACATGATAAAATCTCAAAACACCAAAAACATTCAAATATAACCAAAATATAAAAAACATTCAAATATCCCCAAAAATCTCAAAAAATATAAAAAATACAAAAAGACCAAAAAGAGACTTGTAGGACCTCCTTAGCTTTGGTTAGCTCATCTAACCATGGATAAATACCCTCTAACCGCGGTTAGACTTAACACTTGTGCACTTGACCTCCCCGGTCAACTAAACCATAGCCTTCTAGGCTAGACTCTTTGACCATCTTATGCGCACACACACTCCCCCCTAGCCTCGGCACGGGCTCATATGTCAGAACTACGCTCGGTCTGATCTCACCATGTGAGTACGTAGGCAACCTAACTCGGGTTCGACCCTAGCCATCTAGCTTTCTACTTTTCTTGGATTAGCACTCACTTAAAAACTTTGGACATTCTATTTAAACTTTGAGATTATAATTTGCTTAAGTTTAGGGAGTAGGTAACCGTTATAAAACGGGGGTCTTGGGGTGCCTAACACCTTCCTCAGGGCTTAATCGAACCACTTACCCTAATTCTGTAAAGACCATTTGCCTTATCCAAACAAACAAATACCCGGGACCTATCCCTAAGAATGAATAGGTGGCGACTCAAGTCAAAACATACAATTGTGAAAGTGGGTAGGAAGATCTCATGCTCACAGTATTGATCGATTGCAAGCATCAGCCGATCGATCGGGTAAGACCAGGAAGTTTTCTGAGAATCTGTTAGAGCTCTGATCAATCGGAGCTACTAGTATCGATCAATCGTTCATAAGTTGTGATCGATCAGAAACCATGGCTAGAAACGCGAAAAGACGTAGTTTTCCGAATTTTTAATGTTTTAGGGTCTCAACCCCTATAAATTGTCATTATTTCGTGGGTCTAGGGTTAGAGTAACTTCCTAAGAGTTTTGGGAAAACAAAAAAAGGAATACCTAGGGTAGGTTAGAATTTTCAATTGGAAAAGAAGAGAAGGGTTTGGAGATCGAGATCAAAGGCTCATTCGCAAGCATAAGATCGACGGGAAGCGATCAAGAGAGGTAAATATAGTTTATCTTCTATCATTAATGTAAATAAGAAAAAAAGATGTAGATTCAAGTACGATGTGAATAACCTAAGTAGGATGTGAATAACCATGATTAGGCTATAAATAACCATGTAGTTATTATGTTTATGCTTGAATAAGGGGATTGAGATTTATGATAGAGGATTGTGAATGTATGTGGAGAAAGGGATGAAATTCTGGAATAGAAATCAATAGCGGAGCCAGGATTTTCTAGTAGTGGGTGCACCAATGGTTGATTGAAAATAGTAGTAATTGATAGTGGATTTTATAGAGAAAGGTTGTACGGGTACGAAATATTCTAGTTCTAGGGGGATGGGTTCGGGGGCGTAGCGCCCAAAAAAAAAAGATGAATAAGTTCTTGGGCCGTTTCGTCCATACATTTTGTACATATCTTATAAGTATTATTTCTCCTTGTTTACGAGACACCTGTCTCATTGCCTCATGACTGTACTCAGCTAAATAATTAAATGAAATGGTATAAAAGGATATATTTTATTTTTAAAAGTTCAGGAGGCAGTTGCCCCACAGGTATGCCATATTAAGTCATGGGAAATGATTAACTTACCGCCACATTTGACTATGTAGTCAAATGTGCGGTCCTCATTGGCACATGCCTTCCTTTTTAACACCCCTCAACTTTGGTTAAGATTCACTCACTCTTAGGGTTAAGCAATCTAACCTTAGTTTAAAAACAATAACCTTAATTTTTTAAAGCTTAACTATAGTTAAATGGGTGTTAAAAGGGATATGTGGACACGACATTTGACTACATAGTCAAATGCGTGGTGGGCTAATCACTTTATTATATTTTTTTTAAGGGGATATTTGCCCCTTTTTCTCAAAATTATGCCTAATTAAATATTTAAACAACTTAACATACAAATTACGAGTTCAGATATTGTCTAATTGCAATTGAACTCAAGACAGTTCAATAACACTCACATAGCCCCCTTTTAACTCTGGTTAAAAACTTTTAACCTTAAATGTTAATTTTTTTTCTAAAAACAAATCTTAGATTATTGAACCCTAAGGGTTAGTGAATCTTAATTATATTTAATGGAGGTTAAGACGGACATGTGTTAACTTGTGGGTGCAATTGAACTTGGGGACAGTTCAATGGTGTTTGCATATGATCCCAACTCAAAAAAAAAATCCAAATTTTATGGGCACCGCCCCATTCCCATGGCAATACCCAAAAAAAAAAAACTTTCAAAAATTGAGTAGGGTCACGTGCCCTCACAAGCCCCCACCTGGCTCCACTCTTGGTTGAATTGATTGTATGAAATATTTTAATTGTGAATGTGGATTCTTTGTGAAATTAAGGTTTTTATTCAAATTGAATGTATGACATTATATGTGTAAGATTAATGTATGTTGATTATTTGATTTCATAATTTTATGGTAAAAGAAAAACCTTATTGAGCATGCTTTAATTTATCAACCATGAGATACATAATATACCTTGATTTTATTGTATGAAGTACAAGTTGCATGAGTATTATACGTTCGGGTAAAATAAACCTTGAATTATGGTTGCATTGCTTTAGAGTGTTATCACAGCAGCATGAGTCGTTATGATTATGAGCCCTTAATTGGTAATTTAAGGCATGATTTAACTGAGAATTATCATTGTTCACTCACACTCACTCACGGTAACACGTATGTACAAGTATGATGAAAAGAACTATCATAAGTAAATTCACAAGTATACCAATATGACTGCATTCTTGAGTTTTGCACTGCCCGAGTACCAATAAGTCTAAGATCAAGGCAAGAAAAATCAAGCAAGTTAATCACAAGTAAGACGTGTGCATCGAGTAATGTGCTAAAAATTTGATACATCGGTAAGTAGAGTATATGTTAGTCTCTACCCATATATGGAGTGCAATTATTTTAAGTTATTGTATAGTGCATGTTCTTGAATTCATTCACAGACAAGAAAGATAAATTAGAAAAGTAAAAAAAGCAAGTACAAGTAAACACATGTAAGCAATGAAAAGAAAAGATGTTTCCGCACTCTGATTATATATATGTGTACATGTATTGTCAAATTATGATTTATGTTTTATATTAATGTTTATAATATTGTTAGTTAGGAGTTCATATATGCTGAGTATTTTCAATACTCAGCCGAATTGTTGTTTTCGACTGGTTTGAGATTCGATATTTGTGCACTTGGGGGAAGAAGAAGAATACGTAGAGGAAGATCCAGCAGGTGATTATCCCGAGGGTGAATGAAATCTAGATCGTTGGTTGTACTATGAAAATTAATTTATTAGTATTTAATTGAGTTCAATGAATTGTAATTGAATTGATTATGGATTTGTGGTTAGGCTAAATTGATGTTAAAAAATTATGATAGATGATTCAGATTTTCATATTTAGTTTAGTTATGGATTTGAATGAATACTTATTTGAAATATTATCACTGAAGAAAAATTTTCCGATTCATATTTTAGATTGTCTTAAATGTTTCTAACAAGATGGTATGATGGTTAAGTCACCTATCAAGTTCTCACTTTAACTTAAGTGTGATTTTAGGGCGTAACAGATCCTCCCAATAACCTAATTTTCGATGTGCTCGTAGCCCGCAACTTGAACACTGCTTATCAATAGAATGGTGGGGGATTAAGTCCATTGAATATGATGAGTCTCAGGCCCATCATATGTTGCTATCCACTTCAAAATTTTCAATATAAATTTATATTCACCAAGATTCAATAAAATTTCAAAGAACTTGTCTTAAATACTCTTTATCAAATTTCTCCATGTCTTGTAAACTTTGTAAACATGCCGACCCTATTCAAAAATCACAAAAGTGTAAGCCCAAGTCCAGTCCATTGACACCCCTACACACTGGCATCCTTATTGAATGTATGAACCTTATAATTGGTTGGCCACCAGCCATATTTCAAAAATCATAGTGATGGGATACACTAGTCAACTATTCAGGGCTTGAGGATCGAATCTAGCTGCTAGGAATGGTTTAACTGTCAAGAAAGAAGTAGTTTTTCTATTCTTTTTGAGCTATAAAAGGGGGCTAGCAAGGGAATTTATTTTTCGTGCGGGAGGGGGGTGAGGAGGGAGGGGGCTAGGGGGTAACGGAGGGTGTCCGATAGCCTTTGAGCCGAGGATTAGTTCTTTTAGGTATCTGCACCGACACACTCAGAATTTTTCTAACGGATATCGGGGTAAAAATCTACAACCCCTAGCATCTTCATCAATAATGCGATCGAGGTTTCCCTTCGGCTGGATGATTTAGGCTACAACGTTGATCAAAACCCGGACTGAGCACGTGGTAGAAAGGGAAAAATTTTAGGCCGATTAGTTACAAAATTAAAGGGAAAAATTTCAGGGCCAAGCCCAGCTCATGCCACCAATCATCTCATGCAAATAAAATGAATCCATGAAGGGTTGAACTTTACTACATAGAAGATGAAGGTGGTGTAACAAGGTTCGTTCGTCTCCCTACCGTTGAACAGGGTTAACTCTAAACTTGGTTTAGGGAAATCCATCTGTACTAGAGTTGAGATTGAACTGCCAACATGGGCACCAAAATGCCTGTTGAGAGTTGCATTCCTTATCACGCTGTAGGGGAACAACATGCTGATTGTTAAGCCATTTTCCGGGTTAGTTCCAACCATGCCAGATATGACCCTAAAGACAAACACCCCTTAAATTTCAGGCCACGCACTCTTAGGGTACGTTTGGTTGCCGATAAAACACTCTTAGGGTACGTTTGGTTGCCGATAAAACAGATGCAAACATAAAAATGAAAAGAAAATTTTAGATTTTTAATACAATTCTTAGTTGTATTTTGGCCAATTTCTTTCCTTTTCTCGGCAACCAAACATAGGGTTGATCCTCTCTTGTTCCATTGCTTCTTGATGAGCCCGTTTTGTGTGCAAGTCGGCACACAGATTTTAGTGTGCTCCCACTAATATATATGGCATTTTAGTAAAACTATACATCGTGAATGGGAAATTCATCTCATTGCATAATGAGTGTTTTTACAAAGAGCAATAGTTCGCTCCACTGGCAAGGAGCGAACTATTGCTCCTCGCTCTCACAAAGATGCCTGACGTGAACTTAGGTTGATTTTTTAACCCTTAGTTAAATTTTTTTAATTTTATTTTTCTAAAAACAAAGGGTAATGGGTGAACTTTAGGGGTTAGTGAACCTTAACCACAGTTAAAAGGAATTTAAATGGGAACACGTGGCATGAAAAAGGAACCCAAGACGCCCCTTATTGCGTCACCTACCGAGGAGGTGAATATTTTCCTTTTACAAATATACCTACAATTTGTAATACGTGACGCTCTATCATTTGGGATACCCAAGATCTTGTGCCTATTTGCGGGATGGGATTTCATTTGGCCCTCGCCATAAGAAAACCATCTGGCCCCGTCCCACAGGTCAACATGTGTCCATTTTAACAACCCTTAACTATGGTTAAGATTCACTAAAGACCTTTAGAGTTCAATCATATAACCTTGGTTTTAGAAAAAATATTTTAAAATTTTTAACCAAAATGATTAGTGAAACTTAACTAGCATCAAATTGTAGTTACAGGGGCTATGTGAGTGGGCCAGACGGTTTTGGTATGGTGAGGGCAAGACCATATCTGATCCCCCAATTTGCACACACAAAAACTCTTTCTTGATTTTGTGGCCCACCCTAACTTTTCCATATTGGAGAGTGTTTGCCCCACTCTCCCCTTATAGGGGCAATAAGACAAGGATATAGTTTACTATATTGGTCAATGTCTCACTTGAAGGCCAATGCAAGTAATGCTTTCTATGGATATTTTTTTTTTCACAGTTTAGTAGTTAGTGGGTTAGTATCTTATCTACGAAAGGGTGGGGAAATCACAACGTCCACCTGCACAGAACTCGAGCCCGGAACCTCCCTCCTAATGAGGGGACAGACTACTACTGCTGGGCTATTCCCATGTTGTGTTTTCTATGGATGTTGAGATCCCAGTTTTTCCTCCTTTTGCAAAGCTTACATGCATCTCTCTTATTACAGGAAAGACTAGACAGCCATCATTTTTGGCTTTTTTGACATCTTAATTCTATATTAAATCATGTTATCAATAGATGGAGACCTCTTGCCTAATACAATGCACATAACCCCCAATGGAGTTCTATATTATCTGTTTAGAAGGCTACAAGGACCCTAAATTTGGCTTAGTTATTACTAATGATGCTTCTAGTAGATTATATCATTTCTAAAATAATCTTTCTTTAGTGTTGATGAATAGCATAATGTGTTAGCTTTATCTTGGCAATAAGTCACTGTAATTACTTTTTTTTTTCAGTCAGAGTAATCACCTTTTTATAAGCCAGTTAAGTGCAAAGACTAGCAGCATGTTTGGTTATTGTGACTAACTATATGGACTTTATATCCAGAAGACAAGCTATGTCTTGATTTGGTGCCATTTTCTTCATTATTTATCTCTAATGAGAAAGAGGGAAACAAAATAATGCCACAATCGCTCAAATGCCAAGATTTCCTTCCTAATACATAAGGAAAAATGTTAAATATGCACATTTTTTCAAGACAAAGACAGTCACATCTATTTTATTAATCAAGAATCTTACATTTGACACTTATCTTTATGTTTCTATTACCCGGACCATTGTTATAAGTTTTACATTATATAAATGAGTTTAAGTAAGGGGCGGAGCTCTACTTCATGGCATTTGAGGGGAGCTTGATGCATGTACAGGACTACAGTATGAAAAAAAAAAAAATCTTTGATCAACGTCGAAGTTTAAGTTTCTTAGAGAAAATTTAGAAAAAGATCTCCAACAAAATGTTAATCCAAGCAATCCAAAAGTTCACAAAAGAACTCAAAGAAAAGTCAAAACTCAATTCTAATTTAATAATTCAAAGTTTTTTAACAATACTCCTATAAAAACTATTTATAATAAAAAGAAACCCTAACAACTAATTTAGAAGTTAAGCAACTAATTTAAACTACACTTCTAAAACAACTTAAAGCAAAATTTTAAAATACTTAATATGTCTCTAATTTTCACTACTAATTTAAATCCAAAATTAAAACTCAAATTTGACATCCTAAATACTAAAATTTTAAAGATCTTTGTTAAATACTTGTTGTAGATCTTGAAATTTCTTTTACAGCGCATATAACGGATTCTCGATCTAATATTTGAGAAGAAAATTATGAATTTTTTAAGCATTTATTATCAATATACAGAATTTGAAAAACAACAACCTCACTTCCTAGCATCCGTTCATCGTGCCTTGATTTGAATTTTATCTCCCGCATCATTAGAAATGAGCTCTTGCATAACATATTAATTACAAGACTGCCACCATCTACCCATTATGAAATGAACTTCTGTCACTACATATCTCAATAATTATAAGATTGTCATCATCTTCACATTAAAAAATGAGCTTCCCTCAAACGCCCTGAAAAAGAGCTCGGCCAAATTTTTAAGCTCTTATAAAAGACACAAGATTCATGTTTCCACAATAATTTTTACCTTTTTACATAAGTCTTCCATGTTTCTTTTGCTTTGTCCCTCTTTTTCCACCCCTAAGACCTTTTTAACAAATAAAATCCCTGAAGACCCGTCACTTTTTGATCCTGTATTTTATTAACGCTATATTCGTGTCTATGGACATCACTTTCTTGAAGTCAGAGTTCAGTGCATCTGTGGCACTTGAACAAACCCTACTCACCGGATCTGTGCCCTCCAATTCTCCATTTTAGATTTTGATTACTCTAAGGTTCTCTGGATTAATTGAGCTCCATTTGATCATGTTGTTGTTTTTATAAGAGTTTAAGTTTTCTTATATTTTCTTTGTTGGTCTAAATTTCAGTGTGTATGTTGGTTTTAGACCCATTTTTGGCATCCATTTTGAATCAAACGACAAAATAAGGAGCTCTTATTCAAGAGATAACCGAAGCTAGCTACTCAAAATATATGCATGTAATATGAATATTTTAGGAAGATATTAAATGTTAGGCACGCTTTGCTTCAAGGCGCAAGTGGAGCTCCCATTTTTAATGTGTAAATGGTAGCAACAGAATTGTAATTATTAAGAAAGGTAGTGACAGTTTTACAAAAAGTTCCCTTTTCAATTACAAGATCATTACCACCCACTTTATATGGCCTCGGATTGTCTCAGGCGAAGCCAGAAAGGGCTCTCGGGCAACTATAGAATAAGGGACATGTGGCGTTATAAAGGGGAGAAGTCATTTCATTTTCTCCCCATGATTTTGACTTCTCCCCCTCGATATCTCTTCCCCTTTATCTCAACACCTATATGTCATATAGTGTGTGGAGAAGTCAAGATCATGGGGCCATGATTTGACTTCTCCACCACTTGTCCCATATTCTATGGTTGCCTGAGATAATCCCTTACTGGCTTCGCCAGAGACAATCCGAGGCCACTTTATATATATACTAAAATGGAAACTCCCTCACGTGCCATAAAGAGCTTCGCCTCATATTTTAAGAGAGAAAAACCTTATTTTATGTATGTAATTCTCCAAAATAACCCCGTGAACAGGCATATTTTGGGAAGCCCTTGTCCAATTTAAACTTAACTACAAAATTGTCACCAAATTTACGCCGAAAATGGAGATTTAAGAATATGAACCGAAGCTCTTGTTCGTATTTCAACTCTACTTTGACCTGTGACATAAAATTAGGTTAGGACGATGGGACGTGTTAATTAGCACCAGCAACAAGTGTTAACCAGGAGAAGTCACATAATAATTGAGAATGCATACAAATCAGGCTTAAGCTAATTCTGCGTTATTAAAACCGGAGTAAACTCGCATTTGTTACCAAATAGACCCTTGTCTTTTCAGTTTATGCTTGAATTACTCAACCCATTAGATTTCAAATTAGCAACCATATCCATCATTTATTCCCAAATGATGCTACTCTAGGAAACCAATTTCACCTCTCTCTCTTTCTCTCTCTCTCACACACACACAGATACACCTTCTATTAGTACACCATGCATGCCAGTTCCAGTGGTGACATCTCGAGTACTGAAGCTCCCTCATGAAAGTTGGTGGGGGAAAAAGTCAAAGTTAGTAATATCCCCTTACAGTGGGCAAACCGCAAGCACCCATACTCATGACATAGAGGACGAAGATGGAGAAGATAGAACCCCACAGTCCATAGATTTTCTATTCCACTCAAAAGTCTAAAAGTGAGAAACCTTTACACATCCTCAGATCCTCTCTTTGTATGATCAAAACTTACAGGAGAGTGATGAAAGTAAAAAACATTTTACTTTACCTTTACAAAGAGACCATCTTTAGAAAGTAAGGGAGAAAAGATAGTAGTTGAATTTCCTTACTTTTCTAAGACATTGAGGTGGAAAACATAAGCAAATAATTAACTCATGAAGATCCAATAATCATTATTTTTGAGTGTTAATGGTCCAAAATTATTCCAAGTTTAACCCTAACTAGAAAATATGGTATGTGGTCCAGTCACATGTTAAGACTATACTAATCATCTCATCAAACTCTACTCTCTGACAATATCAAGACAATTCATCTCATTAGCCTCTACTCTTCTAGGTGTCACAATCAACGGCACAAGATAATCTTAAAATTGCATCTTCGATAGTATCGCGGTCGAGGTAGTCGTACATAGCATAGTATATAAAAAATCTTAAACGTAATCGAATGTATGAAATTGAGAATTTGATTGATCAATTGCAAATAAGATGGTTTGAAAGTGCAAGTCCTTTTTATTATGAGTTAATTACTACAGGTCTTTGCAACGGGATGTCTAGCTAGTAACCCACACCCTTGTTTGGTCTAGTGACCAAATCCTAGATAGAAGAAAAGAAGAACAGAAAGAGAAGGATAAACGCCTATTACATAAGTAAACTCCTAATTATTGCTGCTTGGGCACTAGTGGTCTCTGTGGTGGCCAATAGCTCAGATAGTCGCTCGCTTAGGTCATCCACCTCTCTATGTAAGCTTCTAATGTAGTTGCACGTCTCCTGTAGGACATTTGCAGACGATACCTACATGAAGAAATCAGATCTTACTTAGCAAAAAAAATTACAATGCATGTTCTGTTAAAAAACACTCAGTAAAAGAGTATACCCAATAAATGGTGGACAATATAAATATAAAGAGAAGCCCAATGCAAACTACCTTGTCCGGTTGCCTGTCGCGAATCTCTGGAAGAAGTTGTTGTAACTTGGATACAAGGTCGTTGATCTGATCATCGGTGATCCTCGAACTCCCTGACTGCCTCGAACGCGACCTTCTGCTAGACATCTTTAGAGCTAGTGAGGTTAGTGTGTCTGTGTCAGAAGCAAGTTAAAGGGATGAAATGTAGGAGAGACTGGTCTAAGAAACAATGGGCATAGAAGAAGAGAGATAGAGGGAAATTAAGGAGAGAAGAAGAAGAGTGTCAAAGACGAGAGAGAGAGAACACAAGTAGTGGTGTTGGGAGTGAAGAAGACAAGTGCATGGGAGAAAGCAGTGGGCTAGGCTTGTTATTATATAGGGTTTTAGAGAGAGAAAGATGGAGAGATCAGATACACCATTCTGTCCCCTGTGTTTGTTTCAAGTTGGGGGGTTTGATCACAAGAGGAAGAGAAATGTGCTTGCCCCCTCTGTCTGTCTGTCAGTCTCAACACGCAATACCATGTTATTTTTATCATTTTCTTATTATTACAATTAAATTTTAGGAGTCAAATGTGATAACCTGATTTGGCAAATCCGGTTATCACCCTTGAGGTGGCCACGTGTCCCCCTTGACACCCCTTAATTGTGGTTCAAATTCACCCACCCTGAGATTCACCACCCATCCTTGGTTTTTAGAAAAATTATTAATTCTATTTTTCAAATATTTTAATATTAAAAAACCCTTAAAATAATTTTAAATTTTAAAAAATGAAATTAATATTTTTTTCTAAAAACTAAAGATGAGTGGTTAAACCTAAGGGTGGGTGAATCTGAACAACAAGACCTTGGATTGTCTCTCGCAAAGCCAGAAAGGGCTTATCTCAGGTTCCATAGAATAAGGGACAAGTGGTGAAGAAGTCAAAATCAGGATTTCGACTTCTCCACCTATAAGGCCATAAGTGTGTGAGAATAAGGAGGGGAGATATCAACTGGGGAGAAGTCAAAATAATGGGGGAGAAAATGAAATGACTTCTTCCCATTTATATGCCAACTGTCGCACAATGTATGGAACCTGAGAGCCCTTTCTGGCTTCGCCAAAGACAATCCGAGGCCGAACAACAATTAAGAAGTGTCATGGGGGACACATGGCCATCTGAGGCCGAACAACAATTAAGGAGTGTCATGGGGGACACATGGCCACCTCAAGGGTGATAACCGGATTTGCCAAATCCGATTATCACAGTAGAGGATTTGACTCCTAAATTTTATTATTTACATCTCACATGAAAATCTCTCTATCCTTTTACTATTGAAGTATTGATTAGGACATACATGGCTCTTCGTGAGCGATGGTCGAAACACTGACTGGTCAAAGTTCATACCTCACGCGCTTCCCAATTCGACGGACAGTATGACACATGGCGCACAGTATGCTTCTACGTTACACCGACTCGAATCCTAGGCAACGATTTTTAATATTTTATATTATTTTTTAAGGTGAGGGAATTAGCTCAGCTACGGCTAAAGTAGACAACGAAACTGATCCTCCGCTCAGGCTCAGCTCAGATGGCGAAAGTGTACCGCTAATAGTGGGAGATCCATCAATCAAGTTGGAAAGGGAAGCAAATAGTCTATGTTCTTCTATGTGGCCATGAATCTTTAGGTTTCATTAAATCGGTTGTACGGATTTAACAATTTTAAACGGTTGTAATTCTCCCCTCCCCTATAACGTGGCAGTGTAGAACTCCCACGTTTAGATTCTCCCCTTGATAGTGGGCCGGAATGGATCAAACTCACTCCAAATACAAACTCTGACAGTTACATGTAAGATAGATGGATGACACCATACCTGAAGAATAAAAAACTTAGGATAATGCTAGCATCACTTTCTTAAGGCTCACTCTTTTTTTGATTAGAGAGTATTGGTGAAAAACACGTGTCTATCTCTTAATGAAAGAAAATTCTTATGTCTTTTCCATTTTCCATAAAGGAAGTGAGTTTAAAAGAAAATGAGCATTGCCCAAGAACTTATGATATAGGAAAATGATAAAGATAAGTACTAAGCACAGTCGCAAAGTTTTGAATACTAAGCACAGTCACAAAGTTTTGAATTTTTTCCCCGTCTCAAGGTCAGAGCAACATGTGTTATTGTGACTCATTTAACAAGTTGAAGAAAATTTTCTTTTTCAAATAAAGAGTTGTACCCTCAATTGTTTCAAAGGTAACAAGGAAAATTTTTGATACATGTCAGCACAATCTAGACTTTGAAAACTAAGTATATTTTCTCAAATGGTAAATCCAAAATGACTTTTGTATAGTCCAAGGAAATATCATCTTTCTTTAGTCACTAAAATATAAAATGGACACTTTAAATTACCAAGAATACCACCAACTTTCGATTTTCAAAATCTCCCCTTGGTTTCAACTTTTCTCTTTCATTTAAAATTTTGAACTGATGATGACCGGATAAATTCCATTTTATGGATGAAATTGCTCCATAAATGACAATATAATCAGCAAATATCAAGTGACTAAGAAGTTACCGGTTGTGGTATAAATTATATTTTGCGCAAATATCGGGCATTGCTTCTCGGCCATGATAGGGGATCCCATCAGAGATTTACTCAAACATAGGCTGAACTAGTCAACCTTTTGTCTTAAAAAAAAACTAATGTTCACCCATGCATGTATATGGGCGAATATCTAAAACAAATAATAGACTTTCTTTTGACCACTCTAAATCATATTATAGAATTATATACAACCTATATTTTCTTACATTGCGTGAATACTTAAAAAGTAATTTTGTCAAATCTATATCTATGAACTATAAGTAGGGGAAGCCAAGCATGCCCCATTGGTGGCACATGTAGTCTACTACTTGTTTCATCCAAGATCAAGTCCTCGAAGGGTGTGATAGTTGAGATATCCACCCATTCGCTAACCATACCAACTATGGTTGCGGCCTAACCATATATCTTGAATCTGAAAAAAACAACTATAACTAGGAAATATCATGTGCAATACGAACTCTCCTTTAAATGAGTGATATGGTCAAATTCTCATAGTAATTTCGGGTCAATTATGTAAATCATCGCTTCATCACTCTACACACACAGACAAACACACACACACACACATATATATAGATATGACGTTCGAATTGTATAATGGACAGGTCTCATCTAGGGGATCTATGAGCTACAAGTTAAATGTAATCGGGTGATCATGATCCAACGCTCAATTAATAATTAGATGCACTTTCCGGGCCGATGCCAATTATTTTTTCATACCTCATCTTTTTTTGATTCAAGATGCAGTGGAGTTAGAGCCCATTAATGTGTCAATAAAATAATATGTAAAGACCTAAACGAAATGAGGTTGGTCTGTACTCTGTTAATATCGAATATAACATTTTAGTTGTTTTCTTCATTAGATGTCCATTTGTTAATGTAATGATCCTTTAAGAATATTTAACATGGCATCTTTAGTTATATGAATTACAAAATGGAGAGTCGTACATATGAGAACTGTCTCAATACCAAACAGTTTAGTTGGCATCCCATCGTGAACATCTTAGTTTGTTTGTGAATTGTGAGATTAATTAATCCACAATAATCTATCCATGATTCCCCAGTCGATTTAATTAACAGGAAATCCTTAACATGATTTTCCGCAAACACGTTTGTGACCCGTCTCACAGTCGAAAGGGAGCGAGATTCAGTCAATTTTAAACTAAACAATCTTTGAACGCTGAGATGGGTCAATAACCCATCTCTGCCGAAACATGCCAAGGAAATTCATAGCTGGATCATCATATCTTGCCTAAAAGGATCTGTTCGTACAAGAAATGACACCATGCCTACAAGCAATTCGTTTGTTTTGACTCATTACTTCCTCTAAAATCATCCGCGTTAAGAACTATGAAAATTTATGATTATTTTTTACTATTTTTGGTTTAGGGGAAGATCATTTATCCATATTCTATGATGTGCACCATGGTAGTGTATCCCAGTGGTAGTGGTAGTGTATCCCCTGCTTTGGGGGGAGGTACTGGGTTCCATTCCCGAGAGGGTGGGAGTTTGTATATACTCTCCACCCGTCCAATAACTGAACAGATACTAACACCTAACCGGCGTTGCAGCCTAAATGCATATCTCGATCCAAAAAAAAAAGATGTGCACCATGCAGATGAAATGTGTACTCTTCAACCTAACCATCCAAATGTTAAGTCACTTTCTAGTCTACAAAGGAACATACCATCTTTAATTTGATTATCAATACATAAATAACCAGAAGAGAAATATGTCCAAACATTAATGCATCACAGTTCATTAGATAAGCTTAGTCATAACAGTTGAGATAGATCTTCACATCACAATGGAAACTAAGCTGTCTTCCAAAGATACACCAGATTCTTGATTTTGTTTAATGACACAATCACTCAGACTTGATATACTTCATTGAAGCTATAATCCAATAAATATAATGGATGAGGATTTAAATCGAGATTGGTTGCCCGGTGTGGATCTCGGGCCACATGAGCTTTGATCTAATGTACAGCGAGGACTGTACTCGAAGTCACGAGGAACACTAATTTTTAAATCTTCAATTCAGTGGGCGCTCAGAAAGAGCTTGAGATCAGCTTTTGAGCCCCAAGAAAGGTTCACTGATCTTCTTAGCATATGCTCTCTACATATTTTAAACACTGACATTAACATATATAATCTTTATTTACTCTCTCCAAGTCGCCAGTCGGTTCCCCTCCGCCTCTTGCGTGAATGGTAGGGGTGTGGCCTTCAATGGAGGAGGTCTATGATCTAATCCCAACAGGGTATGAGTAAGCAGGAGCTCCACTGCCCAAGCTAGTTACTGTTGACAGTCTGACTCTAATAAGAATTTCCATCACCCAAAAAAAGGAAAAAAATCGCCGGTAGGTGAAAGGAGGCCATAGAAAGGTTACCTTCAACCAAGCTTTAAACCGTCAATATTAACTAATTACCACCGACCAAATGCGTTAAATGAGTCTCCATATCTGTTTGATCGTGTCTTTTATTTATTCAATACAGGAATCTTGGTTGAGATTAACTATGAACAGGAGCTCCGGTTGAATTGTCAACCGGAGCAACCCAAAAAATGCCTTGGGTAGTAATAGTTTGGTAATTATGAATACAAAGAAGGGTATTTTAACACTAAATTTCCATAAATACTTCTTGATAATGCTAACCTCACTTTCCTATAATATAACCTCACTTTTCATTCACTTGAACAAAAAGACAAAAGAAAAGTTATGGGTCATACTTCTTCCCAAGGTAATTTTTGGGTTGCTTTAATTGACTATTCAATCTATAGTTAATTTCATCTTAGTTTGGGGGAAGGTCTATTGATGGGGAATTAGTACTATCTTTGTAACTATACATCGCAACTCACTGTCTAGACCATCTCTACCGTCCGAACGGTATACTCACTTCAGGATGACCTTTGGGATAGACATCAAAAGCGATTAATTGGGATCTTTCTTTTAATTGGTTGCATTATGGAGTATACAACCAATGTGGGGTGTGTAGTTTTGCATGATATTATTAGTAATTAATTAGGTTTAAGTGTATAATTTAAGTTTATGAGTTTATGTTAGTAAAAGGGGTTATGTTAGTAAAAGGGGTGCAGTACTCGGTTATGGGGAAAGGAAGTTTAAGAAGAACTGAAAAAGGTGATTAGTTTGGGTGCAAATCCTCTCCAGTTATAACCGGATGTGGCACATCCGGTTATAACCCCTAGAGGTCGCCACGTGTCTCCTTTGACACCCCTTAACCGTGGGTAAGGTTCACCCACCCCTAGGGTTCACCCACCTATTTTTGGTTTTTTTTTTTTAAATATTAATTCTATTTTTAAAATTAAAAAATTGTTTTTAATATTAAAAAAACTTTAAAAACATATTTTTAATTTTAAAAATAGAATTAATATTTAAAAAAAAAAACCAAAAATAGGTGGGTGAACCCTAGGGGTGGGTGAACCTTACCCACGGTTAAAAGGTGTCAAAGGAGACACGTGGCGACCTCTAGGGGTTATAACCGGATGTGCCACATCCGGTTATAACTGGAGAGGATTTGCCACCGATTAGTTTAGGCCGTTGAATGAGTTAAAAGGGGGGGTAACTTCGGAAGGAGAGCTCAACCAGTGCACGTGTAGGACATTAAAGCATGACTCTTCCTTCCATACATTGAGGGAAAGCACATAATATAAAAAGATACATACAGGGGTTGTGACCTTATTATTATAAGATAACACTGCATTGATTCGACTGGCTCAAACCCAAAATATTGCTAAGATTCTATAGTGACAAGTTTCTAGATGCTGTAAGAGCTTCGAGTCGTATGCGTGTGTGTTTGCGCGTTTTGGGTGTTGGTGCGTGTGTTCACACCCACAAATCCTTCTAGGGTTTTGTTTAAAATTTTAATTGAGAGAAAGCCTGAGAAAAGACAACTTGATAGTGGTGGAAGGGGTAGTTAGGACTTAGGCGTGTGTATGTACGTGTGAGTTCATGTGGGTGCACAGTGCACTTGAAGTTGAAGGTGTCTAAACACAATCAAAACTAATTTGAATCTAAGAAGGCTGTTATTCAGTGTAGTGGGGGTTTGATCATTTTCCGTTTGGTGAGTAAAATAGGATGTAACTTTTAATAATGAGCCTAATCTTTTCTTGCATGAGCACTCATCTATGCATTAAGCAAATCTTCTAAAAAATAATTAAATTCCCATTTGATTTATACAATTTCTGGAGACATTACACCGATTTTGTTTGTATATTGCTATGTTTGGTTGCCGAGAAAATTGATTAAAACATGGAAAAGAAAAGAAAATTTTGGATTTTTAATACAATTTTTAGTCGTGTTTTGTCTTTTTTTTTTTTTTTCCATGTTTTTACTTATTTTCTCGACAACCAAACATAGGGTAAGGGTTCATTCTTTTGCAGGGACTTAAGAAATCTGACACTTTACAATTTTTGTCAATGGACAATATGCATTTTCTTTTGAGAATTAGTTCTTTTCATCTATTGATATGCAATTCCCATGTTTTTAAATGCAGCACAAAAACTTGAAATCTCATGATGATAAAAATTAACCTTCTTATAAACTTTGACAAAGTGACTCAAATTTCCTACCAACTACCATGACAAAGTGTAAAATGTCAAGCTTTATAAGTCTTGGCAAAAGAACGGACCCTTAAAAGAACTTCAAGTTGAATCCAGGCCATAATAAATGGGAAGGCTTAAAACATCTCTATGTATATTTACTCAAATTAGGTTTTCGAAAACATAAATAGATTTGGTAGTCTTGAGCTTTTTTCTTCTTTTTTTTTTCCTTTTAAGAGTTTTTTTTTCGAGCTTATAGTACAAGGGTGTTTGTGAGTCTGTGACCTTGGTTTTATATACCTAGTTCATGTCATAATTGAAAATTAATTGTCCTTGGTTATTATCAAATTAGAATATGTAACATTACCCTCTAACTCTGCCTGGCCGTGCTGCGAGCTGCATGCATTCCCAGTCCTAAGCCCAGTAAAGGATAGGGTTGCATCAGGTTTGCAGCATGTATAAAACTTTGTAAAATCTTATGGCATGAATCCTGAATTGTTGTTTCAAGCAAATGAAGCGTTAATAGCCCATGATGGGTGTTTAATATGATGCCAAAATTTAATGTAATTAGGTATCAAGTGTGTGATTAAGTATAGCACATACATCCAACAAGATTTCTTTTTTATTCAAATGTGTCCCAAGTTGCATATCAGTATTTGCAAGTTGATGATATAATGCTCATCGTTCAATTTGAGTGCCTTTGTTGAATTTCTATTTCATACTTTCCAAAGCTGATTATGAACTACTGCAATCACTTAAAAGGCAAGAACATTCAGGGTCGATGGCATGCTAGTTCATTTTTAATCATAACTCTGGCTGAAATTATATTCTCACGTCTAAGACTAGATAAAATTAGCATAGTTTCGTCTTTCTGTTGGCTCTGTTTGTTTGGAGGGAAAAAGATATGGAAAAATATTTCCTCTGGGAAAAAAATAGATTGGAAAAAAATAATTTCTGTTGGCTCTCTAAATAATTTCTCATCACTTATTTAGAGAAAAAAAATTCCATCTAGCATAAAATAGATTGGAGAATTATTCACAGCGAAAAAAAAAAACCTCAACGTTCTAGCATGCCAAACAAAAGTAGTTTTTTTTGTTTTGTAGAAATAATTTCATGCACCTATTTTACCTCCAAACAAAGAACAGCATTTGGTACAAAAATTGACTTAGTTTAATAGCTTAGGCGATTATAATTGCAATCAGAGCTAAGGGCATTATACTAATGGCATCGAACACCCACTTGCCTCTCTCATGAGGGGTGGTCAAGTAATCAAGTCCTAAAGGGGAAGCTCTTCCTTGGTAATGTGTCGTGCTAAGCACCGGGTATAACCCACTAACCCAACTACTAAATAAAGGTAGACAAATGATGCCTTGTAAAAAATTCATTAAAAAAAGATAGAAAATAATCCACTCCTCACCGGTGCCGTGAGGAGCGCATCTTGTCCCCTCAAAACTCGCCACATGTCACCTTTTTAACTCCCTTTAACTATGGTTAAGATTCACTAACTTTAGGGTTAATATTTTTAACCTTAGTTTAAAAAAACAAAGTTAAAAATAATAACCACAATTAAAAGGGACACTTGGCCAGTTTTGAAGGGGTGAGATGCTCATTCTGCTCCTCGCAACCGCGAACTACTGCTAAAAAAAACAATGGCATTGATAAGCCGGGATGGCTCCAATAGGCTTCCAAGGTAGTCTTTCTTTGGTCCAGGCTTGCTATTCATTAGTGGACTGGACTTTCTTTAAAAGTTTCTACCAAAAAAAAAAAAAACTGAACTTTAACGAACCCCAACTCTACTTGCCCCTTCCAGGATTGGGCTGAATCCCTTATGTTATAAGCCCCGCCAGAACTGGTCCATTAACACCCTTGAATAGAACTTCATGTACATAAAATGAAAGGACTTTGCTATGGAGACCCCTTTAGGGCCGAGACTACCCAGACTGTCCTCTAAAAGCACTGGATTTCAGATGGGGCCCATGTGAAATGGGCCCACCTGAATCCGATGCTCTTAGAGCACGGTCTCGGCCCTAAAGGGGTCTAGTAGCATTTCCTAAAATGAAAATCAAAAAAAGGAAGCGCTATTAGACAGAACCCCGTCATAACCCATCAACCATATTCAACAAGGAATATATTGGCTTAGACTGACTTGGGACCACGATAGGCCTTGGGTCGAAGTTACCGGATTGGCAAATCCTCTACGGTGATAACCGGATTTGGCAAATCCGGTTATCACCCCTAGAGGTCGCCACGTGTCTCCTTTGACACCCCTTAACTATGGGTAAGGTTCACCCAACCCTAGGGTTCACCCACCCATTTTTGGTTTTTTTTTTTTTAATATTAATTCTTTTTTAAAAATTAAAAAACTGTTTTTAGAGTTTTTTTAATATTAAAAACAATGTTTTCATTTTAAAAAAAAGAATTTATATTTAAAAAAAAAAAACAAAAATAGGTGAGTGAACCCTAGGGGTGGGTGAACCTTACCCACGGTTAAGGGGTTTCAAAGGAGACACGTGGTGACCTCTAGGGGTGATAACCTGATTTGGCAAATCCGATTATCACCGGAGATGATTTGGCTCCGGATTGGATTTGAATCTATGACTCAAAACCGAGGACCAGATCAGACAACCAAGCTTTGACCCCAACTGTGATTGAAGCTAAATATGGGGCAAAATCGTGTTGGATTCCTAAAGATATTCGGAGGGCTCATGGGGTGGGTTTGTGGAAAGGCATCATGTCAATCGCGTGTTATGTTACTCTTTTTTTCGCTTTTAAAGTCGGGAGGGGATCTAAGGTTAGGTTTTGGAAAGATGTATGGTGTAAAACCACTAAATTGCAGGATGATTTTGCTAACATTTTTTGCCTAGCAACAAATAGGGATGCGTTAGTTGTTAAGTACATTGATAGGGATGGTGAGGGGGTTGTCTGGTGTCCGAGACTGAGGAGAGGGCTTAATGATTGGGATATCATCGAGTTTAATAGTTTGTTAGAGCGTCTGGGATCTCATTCTTTGGTTTTTCATGGGCGGGATTGTAGAATTTGGTCTAAAAGCAACAACGGTCGTTTTTATGTGAAATCTCTTTTTCAGAACTTTAGCCCTAGGTTTCTAGTCTGGTTTCCTCATAGAACTGTGTGGAATTCAGGTATTCCATCAAAAGTATATTTCTATGTATGGAATGCGGCTTTGAATAAAATCCTTACCAGTGATCATCTAAAATCTAGAGGGTGTAGGATGACAAATCGTTGTTTTATATGCCTCCAAGCGGAAGAGTCGATAAATTACCTACTCTTGCATTGTCTTGTAGCAAGTAGAGTTTGGAGTTTCTTTCTTTCTTGGCAGGGGAGTGGCTTGGGTCTTTCCCTGTTCCTTTTACAACTTCTTATCTTGTTGGGATGTGGTAAGTGAGAATGACTCTAAGAAGGCTATCTAGATGGTTTTGCCGAGTGTTATAGCATGGTCCTTATGGAAGGAGAGGAACAATAGAGTTTTTGAAAATGCTACCCCTTCCCTCTATTGCATTTGTTCTCGGACTCGTTCGTTGGTTTTGGCTTGATGTAATGCTAGACAGGGAGGGGTGGATTTGGACATCTTATTTGATGTTACTGTATAGGGGCCTCTTGACGGTGTTTCAGGGGTTAACTTATGCTTTTTGTTTTCTTTTTCAGGTTTAGGGTTTGGTTCACATCCTTATGAGTTGAGTGTTTTTTCTTTTGTTATAGCCTACTTTTCTTTTTAATATAATTGCTTGCATTATCGATTAAAAAAAAAAAGATTGCAAGTATGTGTAACAGTAACATATTGTTGATAGATTTAATAATTGGAAACGGACACGGGGTACACTAGTAATGGCCTGTTTTTCTAAGCATGAGTCACTACCCAACCCCCACCAATGGTTCCTAGGTCTCTCGCCAAGCGGGAGGCAGGAGGTTTTGGGCTTCATTCCTCACTCCCCCTTTGGGGCAAGCCCCGCACGGGCTTACCCAAACTTACCTGGTGTGGCGGGTTGCCGGCTCACATCGCACCCTCAAGGATTAGTCCTATCCCACAGGGTTGGGAACACCCCGAGTTCCAAAAAAAATGTTGAAGGGGGGATCCAAATTGTTTGTGTTTTTCTTGAGTTTTCCTTATGGCGTGAGTATTTGAAGGCCAAGATTTATTCAGGTCGTTTGCGGTTCTAGCCATAAAAGACTCATGGACCCATGGAAGAGCACAGACAATTTGCTTCCGGTGAAGGATGTGCTTCTTTTACCAAAAAAAAAAGGTGTATCCTTCATTGAGGTCCAAGGTGTCCGTCTCAAGGGAAATAACAAAATGGGTAACAGTTCTCTTATTTAGTGTGGCTATCGGCTCATCACCCCCCCGCACATGGTGTGAGTGGCCCAACACATGTTGTGGGTGGGATCTAAAAAACATTTTTTTTAAATTAATCTTGGTTATAATTTTTTTTTTAGAATGCAATCTTGGTTATAATTCATTCCACTCATGTGGCTATTTTTTATTCGACCTTCAAGTAAATGGGTCTTTCAAAATTAGGCCTGCTCACGCTTGGGCCTTATTGAGGAAAACCAAGCCCTCTATTTTACAGGCTTTGAAGGGCAGGTCGGGGTCCTCATAAAAAATGCTGGATTGGCAACCCTAACGGTCACGTGGTCACGCCCAAGAGGATCTCTCCAATATGCAATTTAAACTAATTTTGTCAGAACCAGATTGACCGATCGAATCAGTGGAACCGGAACCAGTCAAAATGGGGAAAAGTTATGAAAAAATTATTAAAAAATTGTTTGCACTGAAACCAGCCACTTTACCGATTCGATGTCCAGCCCGATTATCAAAACAATGGTTTAAAGCTTAAACTTTAAAACGTCTTTTGCCCGTTAGAAACGGCTAGTTACGAACACGATTTCCGTCTATTTGGAGACTTTTGGATAACTTGAGCCGTCTATTTGGAGACTTTTGGATAACTTGAGCCAGTCACGTGGAACTTGGAAGTCTCTCCCGCTTAGAAATTCGGATTTCGAATTCAAATTTACCACTAAAGAGAACCCTAACGGTCATGGCCAGCTGGATCCCTCCAATATTAAGTTCAAATTTCAAAACGCCTTTTGCCCGTTGGAAACGGCTAGTGACCAACACGCTCTTCCGCCTATAAAACAAAACTCCCTTCTCCAAGCCCTCACCTCTTATTCTCTGTTCTCACTCCTCTATCGCCAAGGCGTCTTTGTATACGTCTTTGCGAATTCTCTCTCTCTCTCTCTTACACTCTCTCTCTGAAAACACCAGCAACCACAGCAAAGAAAAATGAGAGAGTGCATCTCAATCCACATCGGTCAGGCTGGTATCCAGGTTGGAAACGCTTGCTGGGAACTTTACTGCCTTGAACATGGTATCCAGGTGAATCTTCTCTACTTGATCAATCTTTTCTCTTTTACTTCCCCTTTTGTTTTTGAGAATCTTCTCTGCTTGATCTGCACATCTCGAAAACCCCTTTATTGGCTGCCATTGCCGAATTATTTTGAGATGGGTATTCCTGTTATTGATTTCTGGGGTTTGATTTTCATGTAGCCCGATGGACAAATGCCAGGCGACAAAACCGTTGGGGGAGGAGACGATGCCTTCAACACCTTTTTCAGTGAAACTGGTGCAGGGAAACATGTCCCCCGTGCCGTTTTCCTGGATCTCGAACCTACTGTCATTGACGAGGTGAGAACCGGTACCTACCGCCAATTGTTCCATCCGGAGCAGCTCATCAGCGGCAAAGAAGATGCTGCTAATAACTTTGCCAGAGGCCATTATACCATAGGGAAAGAGATTGTGGATCTGTGTCTGGATCGCATCAGGAAGCTTGCCGACAACTGTACTGGACTGCAAGGTTTCCTGGTTTTCCATGCTGTTGGTGGTGGGACTGGCTCTGGCCTTGGATCCCTATTGCTGGAAAGGCTTTCCGTCGACTATGGAAAAAAATCAAAGCTTGGCTTCACAGTCTACCCTTCCCCACAAGTCTCAACTTCTGTTGTCGAGCCTTACAACAGCGTCTTGTCCACTCATTCTCTTCTGGAGCACACTGATGTCTCAGTACTCCTCGACAATGAGGCTATCTATGACATTTGCCGCAGATCTCTGGACATCGAAAGGCCAACTTACACCAATCTCAACAGACTTGTTTCACAGGTATGCAGATTTGATTGATAAATGGAGCACTCATTCTAAATTTTTGACATTTAAGCACAAATTTCAGCAAATTTTGACTGATAAAACTCCCTTCTATACAGGTTATTTCCTCATTGACAGCATCGCTTCGGTTCGATGGAGCTCTTAATGTTGATGTCACAGAATTCCAGACCAACTTGGTCCCATACCCGCGTATCCATTTCATGCTTTCATCATACGCCCCTGTGATATCTGCAGAAAAGGCTTATCATGAGCAACTTTCTGTGGCGGAAATTACCAACAGTGCATTTGAGCCGTCATCTATGATGGCAAAATGTGATCCTCGCCATGGGAAGTACATGGCTTGCTGTCTCATGTACAGAGGGGATGTGGTGCCAAAAGATGTGAATGCGGCTGTGGCAACAATTAAGACAAAGAGGACCATCCAGTTTGTTGACTGGTGCCCCACAGGGTTCAAGTGTGGTATTAACTACCAACCCCCCACAGTGGTTCCTGGTGGTGACTTGGCTAAGGTTCAGAGGGCAGTTTGCATGATCTCAAACTCGACAAGTGTTGCAGAAGTGTTCTCGAGAATTGATCACAAATTTGATCTGATGTATGCCAAGCGTGCTTTTGTGCACTGGTATGTTGGTGAGGGAATGGAGGAAGGAGAGTTCTCAGAAGCTCGGGAAGACCTGGCTGCTCTGGAAAAGGATTATGAAGAAGTTGGGGCAGAGTCTGCTGAAGGGGAGGAAGATGAAGGCGATGAGTACTAGATAGAGGTGGTATTAATGTTGACATTACAATGGCTAATCATATATAGGCGATAGTGTGTTTTGAACTTGAAACCAATAGACTCATTGGTCTGCAATGGGGGGTTGTGATTATTAGCCATTAGAATGTTTAGTAAGTTTGGGTTTCTTTTTCTTTTTTTTTCTCTCTAATATATTAGGGCTGTTTCTTAGATGGTAGACATCTGTTTGCTTCAATGGATTCCAATAGTTCTTTTTTTTTTCTGCCAATACTAAGAACGTTGCATAATTTACTGTCAAGAAGAAACTGGTAGGCATGTCATTTTAAATTTCTGTGTCATCAAGAGAAACTTGGAATTGAAGAGCAGTAGCAACCATGAACCTTGGAATTTTTTAGTATTCATAAGGCTTCAGGAATCAGGAGATGTGTCATTTTTTTTACTTTTAGTGTATACTTAAGGCTTCGCCAGAGACAAGCCAAAGCATAATAAAGAAGTGTACCACAATCACCTTAGCACAGCTAAAACTTTGTCCAGTAACAGAAAGAGCCTATCTTTCCTAAATTTCAACAAGGTTGGTACCCAGAAGGCTGGCATGAGTAGTGTTCATATTCACCACCTCCCCCACCGAGATGTAAACAACACCTTATTTTTTTTTGTAGCCTTTATTTTTTTCTTTTTTAACGCCCAACTGTTTTCACATATTATCACCATTTTTAACTCCCAACTGCTTTCATATTTTTTTTTAACTCCCAACTGTTTTCATATTTTTTTTTAACTCCCAACTGTATTCACATGTTATCACCATTTTAAATGGGGAAATCATGAAAGTTGGAAATCTGCTCAAACTTCTCAAAAGTATTTCTATCATGTCATCCAATTTGATGGAAATACCAAGTCCTGTAATTATGAGCCCTTACGCTCCACAGTAAAATCCTTTTGATGAGATTATGGAATCACCGGTTATTTCCATAATCGGTTATTACATAAGCGCTTATGACGAGTCGAACCAAACGCTATTATGAGACATAATCCGGACATAAACAATTATGTACCAAATAAGCACTTATAATAATCCAAACCAAACAAGCCCTGTGTTTGTTGAGTAAGTGGGGAAACGCAGTAGTTGGACATCAAAATGAGGGGGGGATCTTTCAGAGAAAATTTGAAAATGAGGAGGATGCCACCGTAATTTTTCACTTGGATTACTTCATTTTAATGTGTGATCAAAGCAAAGAATTCTAAACTTTAAAACGTGAAATATTATGAATTGTGACAGCCCCTCAATTTTTACATTGAATCCAGAAAACTCATTCTTCCTCCTCCATATAGTATCATTATACTGAAAATCAAAAAATTTCCAGATCATACCTTGATTACTACCCAAAGCAATCAACACTACATGTGTCACAAGGTTTACAGATATAATATTGGGATATTGATTACTGTCCAGTGTAACACCTACATTCCAAGTAAGTGATCAGTTTTGGTTGTGTCTGCTACCCATATTTACAGCCCTATACTCATGGCAAACTGTCATATCAAATGGTGTCTTGTGTTTTTCTTGGTTATGGGCGAAATCACCAGGAATATAAGTGTCTTGATCCCACCCATCTCCCAAAGAGTATACTTGTCTCGCCATTTGATTTTCAATGAAGCAACATTTCCCTATGTGAATATGCATAAGGCCTGCACTTGCCCCTCGTCTGCTGGACTGGATCCAACCCAATTAGCCGTGACACCAACTGACACCTATTCCCTTCTTCAGCCTCCCAACCAAAGTGTAAACCCCACATCTAGCCCATTCCTCTTTCCACCCACCACCCCTATGACCGCCAGGCGCCAACCCCACAATGGCCGACTCCTTACCCCCCTTCACTAGCTCCAACTACTAATCTGACACCCAACTCCCCAATACACAATGCCACTACAACTTCTCCCCTCACAAACTCACCACTCAACCCAGCCACTTCCCATGATACCTCTTACCCCCATCCTATTCTTCCTTCACCACTAACCAAGGATTAAAATACGGTTTTTGGGAATGTATCGGTCCCAACCGAAACCTATACGTATCGGTTTCAGACGATAAGTATAATTTTTTCTTTTTTAAAAATAAAATTAAAATAAATCAAATTAAAATTTAAAATTAAGTCAAATGAGTTATAAGAACCAAATTTACCAAATATAAAGTCATGGGAAGCGACTCAAAGGCACAAACACAATTACAATTCTACATTGAATTAAAACATACATACCTAGTAAACGATAAGTATCGCTTGTGTCGTATCAGTATAAGTATCGTATTGAGGGCTACCGATACCTATACGTATAACCTATTTCATATCGGTTTCGACGATTTTTATTACCATACCACTAACCTCACCCAGTTCACCATCTTCTCCCATTCCTACACTTGCCCCTCAACCCACTACATCATTGATGTCAACCCATTCCGTGCAAACTAGAGGCATGGCAGGGATTTTCATACCCAAGACTTTCATTGTCACCAAATATCCATTACCACAAGTCCTTAACATCCTCTCTCACACCTACTGAACCCACATGCTATGATGCTACACTCAGGCGGACAAACATGACAAGTAGAGGATTTCCATGGCTCTTGAGTTTGATGCCTTACTACGGCAAGGCACATGGTCTCTTGTTCCCACCCAACCAAACCAAAATGTGGTAGGTTGCTAATGGATATATAAAGTTAAACAACGCTATGATGATACCATTGAACAGTACAAGGTGTGCCATGTTGCGATAGGCTTTCACCAACAATCGGGTATTGACTATAGTGACACCTTCAGTCTCGTTGGAAATTCAACAAGGGCGGCCGCTTCGTGAGTTAGGCGTGCAAAACGCTTTCCTCCATAGGGTACTTAAAGAGGAAGTTTATATGGACCAACCACAAGGCTTTGTAGATCCAGCTCGCCCCTTTCATATGTGTCAACTACACAAGGCAATATATAGCCTAAAATAGGCCCCAAGGGCCTGGTTCCTTCGTCTTACCACTTCTATTCAGGGCCTTGAATTTGTAGGCTTTCAAGCATACTCATCTCTCTACATTCGCAAGGACAATGAGACCATTACTGTATTGTTGATCTATGTAGATGATAGTGGTCACAAGCAATAAAGAGTGGGCTCCCTCCAATCTCCTGAACAACCTTAGCAAACTTTTTGCCATGAAAGATATGGGTTCTCTTAACTACTTTCTTGGCCTTAAAGCTCATCATACACCATCAGGTCTCTACCTTACTCAATCAAAATACATCACTGAGCTCCTCGTTCGTGCCCACATGGATGGTGCCAAGCCGCTCTGCTCACCAATTGTTTCAAGTACTAAACTATCTCGGTTTGACGGCGATCCCTTTCCCAAGCCTCACGAATATTGGAGTCTTGTGGAGCACTTCAGTATGTCACTTTAACTAGACCAAACATCGCCTTCGCAATTAATCAAGTGTGCCAATTTTTACTTTCACCACGAACGAGTAATTGGATGGCACTCAAACGGATTTTACAATTCCTTAAAGACACGGTCATCTCTGGTCTCCACTTTCGCAAAGGACCTCTCAGTATCACTGCCTATTCAGATGCCGATTGGACTGGGGATTTGGATGACCGCCAATCCACATCAGGTTATACAATTTTTCTTGGCCGCAACCTTATTTTGTGGAGCGCAAAAAAACAGCCAACAATTGCACGATCCAACCATGAATCCGAGTATAGATCTCTTGCTAACACAGTCGTTGAGTTGTACTAGATCAGTATATTATTGCACGATTTGGGCATCTTTCTTGAATCACCACCGTTGATCTACTATGATTGCATTAGTGCTATCTCCCTTACTTCTAATCCCATTTATCATGCCCGCACAAAAAATGTTGAGGTGGATTATCATTAAATTCGTGAAAAAGCTGTTCCTGGGGACATTAATGTTCGGTTCGTTGGCACCATTAATCAAGTTGCAGACATCTTCACCAAGGGCCTAACCTCAGCTCGCTTTCAAATGCTCAAAAACAAGCTCCACATTTTCAACTTACCGTTTAGTTTGCGGGGGCATAATAGCATACCAGATACTAACTCTTGTGACTGGATCATCAACCAATCCATTGAGTGATTCTTGGCTCACCAATGGTACAAGCGTTACATCGAATCACAACCTCAAGACAAGGATTACTTACATAGCTCATATGTGATTATCTTCTACTAAGATTCATGTTATTATATCCAGCCACACAGTTTCCAAAGTCCAAACAAACATCACACTGTTTCTCCACATTAGTTGTTGAATCCACTACTGTGCTTATTTATTTTACAGTGAATTGATGATTGTGTATGGCAACATATTCTTGAGTTGCTTGGTGATTCCTTCATATGATATAACTGAATATTATAATAAAAAGAGCAGCACACCTTTCTTCCTTTAAGAGATAATTTTGAAACCCAACGACAGAAATTCCTAAAGGAATACAACTTTAGTTTTTATCTTTTCCGATCCCTAAAATGATCCCAGGATGTTATTCGGTTATTCCTTAAAGGGTTAACACGGACATGTCAAATCACCATAATTATTTCATAAAATCATCAGAGACATCAAGTTGTTTTCATCTGTATAAATTTTGTCACTACCAAGTAACTCTGAACATGAGTGTTTCACAAAAGACACACTCAGAAACTTATATGCCTCGGCCCTACAAACTTGGATATCATGGTATGAACTCAAATCTGCACCTGCCTACTGACCTTTATGATGACAGGTGATGTTACTCCGTAATAACATTTAAATTTGGATGAAGAAGAAGAACCATCAACACATATAAAAAGGCCATGTCACATTCCCTAGTCCTATTAAGGGGAAAAGTTTATGAAAAGATGTTACCTCCTAATAGAAAGATTACATTCTACATGTTTGACATCATTAAATTCACCGACAGTTTTTCTGCTTCTTCTCTATGCTCTTCATTCAAAGAAGTTCTTGTTGGGGAATTCAGGTGGAATGTAGAGGATTTCAAAATATAGGGATTAAGAAATCAATATATATATATATATATATATAGAGAGAGAGAGAGAGAGAGACCTTTAGGGCCAATAGGGGAAAATTATGTTAGTGTAGAGGTCAGTAATTAAATTTTTTACGAGTTTAAGGTTAAACCCGCTCCTTGTCTCAAATGAAGGCAAGTGAAAGAGATTTCTTAAAAGCAACCACAAAGATGCTCCACACATTGGATTCCAAATCCAATGCAATAAAAAATAGACTCACTACGCATTTTTATAATGTCCCCCCATAGTTCTTGGAATTAAATTAGAGAATTTAATTATCTTTAATAAGAAGTTTACTATTCTTTAAGAAGAGTCGTTGCATACCAATAATTAGAGCATAGAGATCGCCTCCTAATTACTTCGTCCTGAACGTCGGTTCCGTCTTCTACGTTAGTCTCGTCCTTCACGTTGATACTGTCCTCTAAGTTGATATCGTCCTTCGACCATGAATACTAATATCATGCCTCGACCACGAGCTACGACATTGTCCTGATGACGACGATTTAGGACACCTTCCTCCGGAGCACGAATATTCTACTCGCCCTTGCCATACTTGCTCATTTTTACGAATTTTATCCATTACAATGTGATCAAATGAAATGTTTAATAGCATAATCTAAATAAATTGGTTCAAAGTTTGACTGGGTATTAAAATTTATTTGTTAGACTTTAGTGAGTAGGAGCAGTTCAAGTGATGCCAGAATTTCATTTTAGGTGTTTTTTTTTCTTTTTTTCTGTTCTTCATCTTCTCTGTGTTTATTTTTTGAGATTTCATTGCTCAAAGACTGAATAAGTAGCACATGCTTACTAGATTTCTTGGTTATCGGTCAATCATGAGATATGAGTGTGGACAAGGGATTTAGCACCATTCCAAATCGAAAAACTGAAACAAGGAATAATGAAAAATAACAAAAATATAGAGTCGCCGTATCTATTCTAATATTTGGGGAGAATAGGAAGCCTAAATCTAACAATGATTAAGGCAAATGATCGAGAACAGACAGATATTTGGGTAAGAAATTCAATTGAGCTAAGTAAAGGTGTTAGGCACCCTTAGACACCTGCCAAATGTGGTTACCTACTCCCTAAAACCACCTTTGACTAAATCTGAAAACCAGTTTATAATTCTTAATCAAAACATGCTATAATGAAATCATGCATCAAAACATGCTATTATGCTAAATAAGAAATCAATTCAAATTGGACACATGCTTTCAGATATGAAATACGAAATTAAGTAACTTTCTAATTCCAAGTATCATTGCATCAAACCGAATTAGAAAATTCAAAATACGAACATAGCAATTTATCATGAAAATGCTAAAAGGGAGAAAAAAATGGTTTCTATTAAATGTGGTCGCACCCGTCAAGGTTGCCTATGATCCCTTGATATGGGAATCAGAACAACGTAATTCAAATCAAGCAAGCATGCAAGCACATATTTATTTTTGGTATTTTATGATTTTCTTATTTATTTTTTTGTATATTTTTTTTATTTGGCATTTTTTGAAATGGCCTTGGCAGTTAGGTTGTGAGCATTATCCATTCATCCTACACATCTCATTAACTGCACCTGACTATGTTTAAAGATTTATAACTTGGCCAAAGACGTTGGACGGGGCCATAGATCATCTACTCACAGGGAGCCATACCCATATGACAAATCAGAATTATAAAGTCATTAGATGACTTCTGATATCAAAGCTCCTCAAAGAGAAAATTGACGAGTGACATCATCCCATTCACAACAAATCATGTTTCATCCCACCTATCCTCCAAAATCCAAACCACGACTAAGTATTAGATGACAGAAAAACCAATGATGTAAATCTGATGTACTGTCAACAATAGAACACACGTAAAAGAAAATGTGCCGTATGAACAACTACATCTTGATGCAAGCAGTTGAGATTCAATGTAGATATCATATAGCCATTACCCCTTGCTCCAAAATGGCAACTAAATAATCGTAACGACAGTGTACCCGTGTATCAAAACTAGGAAAGGGTTGTTGATTTTTGAGGATACATCATAATTCATACCAAGTCATTGATCACCATCCAATTGTTTAGCCAATTATGACAGCAATAGATGTTTTCTAATGGTATCAACTAAAAAACAAAGAAAGAAGTCATCCAGCAAAGACAAAAAAAAACAAAAAAGGAATATAATTGCATGGATGAATATACGCAGTCTGAAATCACAGAGGGAGATTGAACTTACCTTGTTGGTGTTCTTTTCCTAAAAAAAACACAGCAATGATGAGGATTATTGCAATGCCACAAAACCTGCTCAGCCCAAACAGACTACGAATAAGTCTTGCGATTAAGGCTGTGGGGAAGTTACAGAGGTTGCTAGATGTACTACTGTAAGAATAGTTAGAATACTTTCCTTTCCAATATGCTTGCTCATTCTTTCTCTAGCATGTACCGTGGATCATCCTTCCCTAGCAATATGAGATGAGAGAGAAGAGAAACAACACAAAAATGAACCCTGTTGGGAGAGAAAGAAAGTTAGCAATTTAGAATGAAATGATTGAATGGAATGAGAGGGATCTGTGAGATGAGGGTGGTCCAGCCATGAGGTAAGAAAGTTGAGACAGAGAGTAGGAGAGAGATTCAAACATGAGTGGTTGGGTGGTGAGAGCTTGAGAGGGAGGAAAAAAACCCTCCATCCTTCATAGAGGCCCACCCCTTTATATAGACTTGAGGGAGAGAGTCCTAGGAAGATCAATCAACCTAGAAGAGAAGTCCTATTAAAAGCATAGTTACCAAGTTCTCCGCTTTTTTCAAAAAAATCCTGAATAATATCCGATTTTTTCATCGAACGATTAATTCCCGAAGTATTCACGAGTTTTGGAAAAAATAGCGAGTAACTCAAAAAATCACAAATTTCCTCAATTAAACATAAATTATTCCAATTTTTTGAAAAAGTCCCGAATAAATATCTAATATATGAAATACATTTTTTTTATAATTTCCATCATTAGTATTCTTATTTTATATTTTTTTCATTTCTTACCCGATTTTTCCGAATTTTGCCCTTTTTTTTTACTTTTCCATAGACGAATAATACCCGAACCCCGTGTCGAAACATGTGGACACAAACACACCTTGGACACCATTGTTGCAAGTTGCGACTAATATTAGGAGAATCTGTATATTTTGGACAACAATAGACATGCACACGGCTGATGCCCATAAACTTGTAGTGTTTATTATACAAAAAAAAGGCATAGAAGTGTATATAATTAGAGCATAAAAATTAGCATTTTCTTTCTTAACTCTCATTATCAGAAAAGCGAAGAGATGGTAGAGAAAGAGGGGAAGAAGCACACTACATTTGTTTTCAACAGGGAAAAAATAGAGAAATAAGAGGAATTACCGATCCCTATAACAAAAAAGAATGTGGGGAGAGAGAAATAAATAGAGGAATAGGGGTGTGTTGAATTCATAACACAAAAAATCTCTTTTAAATTAATTCTCTTTGAGATTTGCATAACATTCAAAATTAATTTATGTCCATTACTTCATTGGTCTTTAGTTTATTTACTTTAATTCATGCCTATTTATATTGCTTGATGAATTACAATTTCTAATATATTACTTGGTATTGTTTTCAATAATATATTTGTCATGTTTAATTTGTTTCTTTTTAATCTAACAGTATTATTCATATAACATCCAAAGTATAATAAGTTTAAAATATAATTTTTAAAATATCCCCCATGTGTCCTTTACTCTTATTTGGTTTGTCGTGTCGGACACCATGTATCCGAGTCTGACACATGTGCCCACGTCTGTGCAACATAGCCTATATCTTTTTTTTTACTTCTCGTTTCCTAGGGATATTTTAGCCTCGCTTCCCACTTCTCGCATTAACTTTGCTTCTCATTTTCGCATCTGACTCTGGTAACTATGGTTCAATAGTATAATACACCAAGTAGTAATTTTTTTATTTCTCGAAAACAAGAGTACCACTAAGATAGTGCAACATGACCATCTCACAATACTTCATCGAGGCAAAAGTCTATGTGAGGAGCTATCTCGGCTCAATGCAACAATTTTGATGATAGGCAGCTACAACCAATAATCATTGAAGGTTAAAAAAACCATCATGGTGGTAATATATTCTTGTGAGATAGGAAAAATGGCTCACATCACAGGAGCTAGAACTGAATTTACAGCGAATAAAGCACTGAGGTGTCGATTGATTGGCCTCTCAATAAAAAAATTCATCACTTCCCTATAAAGAAAGAGAAAGCCTTCGACCGTAATCAAGGGAGCTTGCTTAGGAGGAAAAATTCAAAGAGAATATTCTTCCAAGGGCCAGAAATCTTGTGAGGGATGCTATTGTTATTACTGGAACACTATGTGAGGGATTGAAAATTAAAGATGGTTGAACTTGAACGAAGATGTTGCAGCAGAAAATCTACACCAAGTGGAAAAAGAGTGGGGATGGGGTGGCTCCATGCTGATGTCGTTTTTACAATAACGAGGATTGTGGGTACCTCATCCAGGAAGAGACTAAATTCAGAGCTTTTGCCATGCTGCTCTTTGTTGTGATTTAATTAGAGTTTATTTCGTGGATTGTTGACTTGGGTTATTTGAAGGGTCGCAAGGAGAATTTTATCCGATTAAATGACCAAGTAATGAATGTGAGCATGTGTCCAAGGAAGAGACATTATAGAATCAACAAGTGTGCTGACCACTGGTGGGCTTGGAGAAACAATCAACTATCAGGTCCCTCATTACAAAAAGATGATGTTATGCTGCGTTTGGAATCTAGACTCTAGACCTGGTGGTTTTAAGGTACACTGCAGTATGAAGATCAAAGGCAATGATATCAAAATAAGAAATGCATGTATACATTGTATAGCTTATATTGAAAGCCCTGTGAATAAAAAATTGCAAACATTGACTCCACTGTTGGTAACTTGAAAATTTGGATTATGTGACCTACTACTGGCTATGCCTTAATGAGTAATGATGAAGCAAAAGACAATGAGAAGGCTTCTAACCCTGATGGTTGCTGATGGAGCTTGATGCGAACAATGCCTATTTGCGAAATACATATTAGTTTCCTTCCTAAAAATAATTGTATTGGACATCATTTTTAACTTACACATTATACTAAGGGGATTTTTAACTTCTAACGAGTTTCACCAATTCATGGAAAAGCTTCCAGTGCATATAGCGTTGGTTAGTTTAATAAAAACATCAGTACAATTTACTTCTCATTAGAATAGAAGATAGAATTGTATAGCAGGAATACCAAAACTATTTGATGAAGACGTGTGACTCGTGCAAATAGAGTTGAACTCCACTTCTACCATCTTCAAGTTCAGTCCTTTATTGCTCTACATCTTATTTATTTTCTTTTATATATTTGCTTTCATCTTAAATACTTTTTTTCAGGATCTAAAAGATATTTAGAAGTTTGCGCAGATGAAAATAAAATGGATAAGTTTAATGAATTTTATTTCTGCCATTGAATTCTACAACACGGATAAGAAAACTAAAAGTTAAAATCCTTGTAGAGCAAACCTGAGAAACTATACTAAACCCTTGGAAATCTAGCCCCTTGCACAAGAATAACTAAAAACTAGAAAGAGGAATGTAAAAAGGCCATATATTCGAGCTCACATCTAGGTTTTGACTGATCTTTGCGGAGGATTTCTTTACGCAGTACAATCTCCAAAATAACGAACAATCCGAAAACAATTCAACAAGCTGACCGAGAAATCAGAGCTAATTAACATATAAACAAGGCATTTACAGGGGAAAAAGAATTGAATTAGAGAAATTTATGAACGGAGAGAAGGATCGCGTCGTGTAAACAGACCTGAAAAACTAGGCGTGCGGGTCGGAGTTCGGATTTTGAGAGAAGACCGCGACAAAGGAAAGAGAGAGGCAACCAGTTCTTCCCATTTTAACTTATTTTTTTCTAATGGGATTTGCCGCAAGATCTCAGTTAAAATTTAGCCTCTCCCGCGCGAAATGCCTATTGCGCACTGCCTAGGCTTCAGATTACCTCCGGTGGACGCGAGGTCCCACCTCGGGCATCCACACATCAAGGGACATGTGGTGATAAAAATGGAAGATATATTAGTCGGGAGAAATTAAAATTATGAGGAGAAAATGAAATGACGTTCTCTTCCTTTTTATCACCACATGTCCATTGATGTGTGGATGCCTGAGGTCTCCCACCTCATAATTTGAAGCCATAATGGAATACATTTTTCGCCTAGCCTAAATGATTCTGATTATGGGTTTGTCGTGGGAGGTAGGCTATAAATGGATCCAGATAATATTCGAATCTGATTTAGAATGTTCAAATATCCGGCTGACTGAATTTTGGATGGATTGGAAAATAATATTCTTTTAATAATCGGAGCATATATGAATTGTGGTGTATCCACTCTGCTAATTAAATATCCTATTAATTAGTATTTTATATATAATCAATGTTATTATATATATTATTATACATATTTACATAAGTTCATATATTTTGAATACTATAATCAAATATTATTCGATTCAATTACTGTAATCACGCGAATTCAAATGACATTTGAATTCTTCTTTGAACTCGGTCTCAGTTAGTATAATAAGACAAATTCAAATAGTATTATTTGAATTCGATCTATCAGTGTGGTTACAAATACTTTTTTTTTTCAATGGGAAATTGGGGTGAATTCAGTTAGCATATATTGGTAATAATCAAATCGAATGCGATTACAGCCCTATTCAGTTAACAATCATTATTGCATGTATCATTAATCTTATTTAGGTCGGCATTATCTCTCAAGCTTATGCTAACGGACTGGAATTTTAGGAACTAACCAAACAATTGAAAAAAATGACAATGTTTGTACAATTGTTATGGCAAAATGGTACAATAGTATGATCCTAAGGCATGTACTTAGGAAATCAGACTCTTATTTATAACATCATAGATCTTGATAGACATGTATTCAGGCGAGCTGAGCTGAGCCGAGTTTGATCAAGTTCGAGCTCGGCTTAAACATGCTCAACCTTGACTTGAACAAGCCTCGTCGATCTCAAGCATAACTTGAATTCGATTTAGATTCAAAATTGAGCTGGAGCTTGTCTCAAATTTTTGGGGCTCCTTTAGTCAAATTTTTACTATTTTACTAAAAGCATTTATAATTAGATTCAAGAAACTACATTATGAATTAACAATAGCATTCATTGATAATAAAAGGGTTTAACAGTATTGTTGAATATTAATATATACATAATTATAAAAATTATATATATATATATATATATATGTACATATATATTTATGTATATATTATTAAATATATTATGTATAATATTTCAAGCTGAACCGTATCAAACATGGGTTGGCTCGAGCTCAACATGTTTAATTATTCAAGCCCAACTTAGCTTGAGATCTGCTTGGATGAGCCAAGCCAAGCCGAAGAGCCAGTTTGGCAGCCATAGTAATTTGATATGGGCACCAGGGCAGCTACATGAGGCCCGGGGGGCTGAAGCCCCCCCTGAAATTTTGAAGAAATATTTTTTTTTCCTATAAGTTCGTAGGGGTGCAGCCTGATGGAGGGGCACAGCCGGGGAGGACAGGGCTCTAGCCCCCCACCCCCGAAATTTTGAAGAAATATTTTTTTTCCCTATACGTTCGTAGGGGTGTAGCCTGATGGAGGGGCACAGCCGGGGAGGACAGCCCCCCCCCCCCCCCCCCCCCCCCCACACACACACACACACACACACACACACACACACACACACACACGAGATAATCGTGGCTCCACCCCTAATGGGCATGGAAACAAAATCATGTCCACCTAAAAAAATAAAAAATAAGCCTCCTTTTTGGACTGACAATGGTTCGGGTAAGGTTTCAGTTGGAGTTGGATCCCGTGTTATATGCCATTTCCCAAACCGACCCGAAATTAAAAGACAATATAAGGATTTGTTGACCCAAAACATGGGGATCTGGATCGACTCTTCAGCTTGCATTTGGCTGCAGGAGTAGCATTGTCCTTGTTTAGAATACCGAATTTTGACTCATAAGATAATAGTAATGAGGGATACGTTATCAACAAATGGCGCATATTTTACCTTGTGACTTTTTAAAATTTGAGTGCATTCTTTCAAGGGAAGAAGTTTTCCCATCCTTTATTTAGAGCATTCCTAAATGGTTAAAAAGTACTAAAAACTCTCATCAGCAAAATTGGGTTTGGTGAGTGTATAATACTCACAAAGTTTGGTGGGTTTACTGTACACTCACCAAAGCTAAAATTAATCTTTCCCTTCTTTTTGTGGGCCCACACAAATAATAAAATAAAAGTTTCTCTCTTCGTTTCTTTATTGTGGTCCCACACAAACAATAAAATAATGTCTCTCTCCCTTCCTTTTTCGTTTTCCCACACAATGATAAAATATTGTTTCTTTCTCATTTTTTTTTATTAAAATGGTAAGGGTACTGGGAGTATTTTAAAAAAGTGGCTCACCAAAATAACTTTTTGTGAGTTTTTGGCTATTTCGGTGAGTAAAATTTGGTGAGGCTACAAGGAATGCTCTAAGTATAAAGAGACGTCATCTACAAAATCATTTCCTTTGCCAATTATTCATGTGTGTTCTCTGAGTGGAGAAGGGGACTTTCAGGTAGGGGTGTATTCGATCCGGGCTCGCCCTGCTCGGCTCGGCTTGAAATGTAAATTTTAGGCTTGAGCTTTGCTCGGCTCGATATGTAGCTCGGCTCGAATCTAGTTCACTTGGCTTGAGCTCGAATTGATTCAAGCTCGAGCCGAGCTTGATTTGGATCGAGTTTGGCTTGATTTATTAAAAAAAGTATTTTTAAATAAAAATAATAGTCTTTTTATTATATAATAATGATAAATAATTATTTTAATTTTTTTTTTTTTTTTAACATTCAAGTCAAGCCGAATTAAGCCAAGACAAATCAAACAAGCCTTGGCTCGAGCTCGACTTCAACACATTTTCAAACTCAAAAAACCAACTCGGCTCGGCTTGGCTCGATAGAGCCTAATTTTCGAGCTCAAGCTCGGCTTGATCGAGTCATGCCAAACTCTGAGCTAGCTCGGTTTGGATACACCCCTAGTCCCTACTATGAAGTAGGGGTGCCAATGGATCGGGCAAGCCCTGCGGCCCAGCTTGGTTAAGTAGTTGGTAGGCATGGGCCTAAAACATTAGGGCCCAAGTACCCATTTGACTTATTCATTAAATCGGGGCCCAACCTGATTATTAATAAGGTAAGGGCTGGGCCTATAAATGAAGGGCTGCAACCGGCCCAGCCCATTGACACCCCTATGTACAGTGGTCCTTATTGTTGCCATTCAAAAGGACTATTTCAATTGGCTATGTAACCTCTCCATATGGCTAATGATGAGATGCCAATATTCCAAGTGGCTAATAAAGGAATGCCTATCCTAAGTAGGGTTGTATTTGGGCCGGGCTTGACGGGGCTTGGCTTGAATAAGTTTGATCAAGGCCCGAAGCCCGGCTTGGCCCGAAATCATGTTTGATTTTGCGGCCCGAAGCTCGGCCTGGAAAAAAAACCTTGGCTTGAAGCCCAGCTCGGCCTGAATTGATTCAAGCTCAAGTCGGTCCTAGCTCGAGCTTGGCTTGAATCCTTTTCCTTTTTTTTTTTAAATAATAAAATTTTATATTATTTATATATATAATAATGATATATATATTAATAATATTCGAGTCGAGCCAAACCTCAATCAAGTCGGGCTTCGAGCCAGGCCGAGCCACACAAGGGTTGGCTTGAGCTCAGCTTGAATTAGATTTCAAGCTTTTTTTTTTGGCTTGGCTTGAATTAGCTTTCTGGCCGGGCCGATCTCGGGCCGAGCCGAGTCACACCAACGGGCCGATCGGGCTTTGTGCAGCCCTAATCCTAAGAAGAGTCAGTGACTTCATTTCTATTTTAAACAATTAAACAATATTAACTTTTCACCTATTAACTTAAATAATAAAATATGCTTAAAAAAATCAATGCTTATAAATAACAAGAACAATAAGACATTGTCCGGGCAATTCTCTTTGCTTAGCTCATATGACAAGAACCCTCATATAATCCCCATTGAAGCCAAAGTACATTTAAAATAGAAATGAAGTCATTTTACTATCATTTCCCTTTGTTGCAAGTCCAAATAAAGGAGCTGGTTTGAACGTCTTGTTAGCAGCTCATATAGAAGAAACCCTGCTAAACTCATGACATTGAATCTTGCATTGCTGTCTCTTGCTACTTTTTAACAGAAAAAAATGTCATAACAGAATTCGTGTTGCCGAACCTCAATAAGAGGATCTTTTTGTTCCAAGCCTATATGCTAATCATCAGAGTTGTCAAACGCGTGCTAAGATGTTGATTTTGTCAATTAATCTAGAGGACAAACATGTAATATTTTTCAAAGCAGAAGTCATCAAAGAATGCATTTCACTAATTTCTACTTCACATCACATCTAAGAATGTGTTACACACCCAAGAGATTCTCCATTTATGCGGTAGCCCATATTTAAGAGGACATCGATTGTCTCTAGCAGATGTCAGAAAAATGGTCTCGACACATCATCCAACATGTGGCGATAAAAAGGGGGAGAGATATCAAGTGGGTAGAAGTAAAAAACATAAGGAGAAAATGAAATGACTTCTTCCCCTTTTTATCACCACATGTTGGATGATGTGTGAAAGCATAAGACCATTTTTCTGGTTTATGCTAGAGACAATCCAATGCCATTTAAAAGAGGTGATTGATTTGAAGCTCCAAGATTGGAATCACCTTGTCTCAAAACCCCCTCTAAAAAGAGGGTCCCAGTAGAGCTTTTTAGGGCACTAACCAACTATCTTTCAGGTACTTGTCCAAGTAATGAGCACTGTTCCAAGTCATGACCTTGATGTGAAAAGAGCATCTCACTTGAAGGTGAAAGTCATTGAAGATATGAGAAAGCCAGCTTAGAGAAAAAGAAAAGATGCTTTTTTTCTCTTAATGCAGCGATTTCATTGTCATGGATGAGATCATGTAATTACAAATTGGGTTTGGGTATCAAAGTCGATTAATTTCTGTGGTTAGGCGAAATTCACGGCTTTCTTGTTCCCTTCTTTATCACTCGTGAAGGTGACATAAAGGTAGCTAAGAGGGGTGGGATTATATTTTTTATTTTAAACTGAGAGAGACTGTTACGTTTGCCTAATCCGGTCCCATTGAAATGGTGGGGACTCGGTCACTCGAATAATACCTCTCTAGTCTCTTCTCTGACTTTTCCACTCTAGCTTTTTTTTTTGTTATGTTCTCTATATAATTAGTTAATTCAGGAATGCTACCCATACTCTCAGAATTCAAATGTTTTTCATACTCCTCTCTTTTGTTATCTTTTGATTATAAAAGGAATTGTTTTTTTGGGCTGTGATTAGCCCACCACGCATTTGACTACATAATCGAATATCGTGTTCATGTGTCCCTTTTAACTCTCCTTTAACTATGGTTAAACTTTAAAAAAAATAAGGTTAATATTTAAGTTTTAAAAAAAAAAAAATTAGTCTGAGGAGTAAGCGAATCTTAACTACAATTGATAGGTGTTAAAAACGGGGGGCATTGACCATTTAACTACGTAGCCAAATGTCGCGGTAAGTTAAACATTTCCTATATTTTTTTTCATCAGCCCACCTATAGGTTCCACACAAAATCATTTTTTTGTTATCTAAAAGGGATGTGAGTGCAAAAATGTGAGTGTGCTTAGCATTCCTTTTGGTAATCAGTCCCCTTTTTTTGTTTTTATAGGCCCTAAATCATTTATCTATCTAGGTTTTTAATTTTTTTTTGGGTAAGATATCTATCTAGGTTTAGGGGTTAGGGGGGTTAGCACTCATGGTAATTAGTCCAATTGAAATATTCAGAAGACTTATTATCTCTTCAAGAATGTCAAAACATTGTATATTAAAAGTTAACAAATGCATACATAAACATATACATGGCACATTTGCACTATATTTACACTACTGGAATGTTATCTTTCACTCAATGTGTGAATTTGTTAACTTTTATGGGACTCTTTTACCCGTTTACATTGAATATCATTGTATTAAATTTAAGAATATTTTGATAATTTCATATGATACAATTCATTAAATATGAGAGAAAATAAATATAAGAAAAATCAAACTGCATGTTTTCTCTTATGTTTTTAATGATTGGTTTCTTGTGAAAAGATTAAATTACCATTTAACTTTAATGAGTTTAGTAATTAACACAGGTAAAAGTGTCTTGGTAAAGGTTAACAAGTTCATACAAAGTTAATATTAGCAATACCCCTAAGTGTGTGAACTGATTAACCTTTACTAATGCATTTTTATCCACGCATTAATTACTAAACTCACTAAAGTTAAATGATAGTTTAATCTTTTCACAAGAAACCAATCATTAAATGCATAGGAGAATAAATGTTGTTAGATTTTTCTTATACTTCTTCTTTTTCTGGTTTAACGAATTGTCCTCTATAAAAATTTTAAAATATCTTTATATTTAGTAGAATGGTATTGTCCGATGAAGGTTAACAAATTCAAATACTGAATGAAAAATAACATTCTCCATATATATAAAATATGTGCATGAGTGTGAGTGCGCAAACCGAATGACACTAGCACAACCAAAATGCCTGTCAAGTAGGCACCAATGCATACATTGCACATGGGCATGCCTTCCAAGCAGGAAATGAAAGAAAGAACGGGCCCTACTGATTACTAATTACAAACGAATATGCATCACAAATCCCTTAACAGTTCAAAGCGAGAAGCAACAACAGTAGACAAAAGGCACATCTTAGTTGGTACAAACTAGGCATATTTTGTTACATTTTTCTTCAAATTACCCGTCCTTCCATCTGCTTTCAATAATTGGGTGGTGGCTTGCCCCTTTCTGTTCACAAACACACGTAGAATGTACGTTGGGTGATTACATCTTCAACACGGTGCTTAATAGAAATTGAAATTTTGTTATTTGCAATTAGAAGGCTATAAAAGACTAATAAGATGTTGATACATTACAAAAGTTATAAGATATGTTTGTTAGGATTCAAGAATAATAATGTTAAAACAAAAACAAGATTATTCAAATCCTGGATCTAGACCATGCAATCAACTTTTCTAGAATTCATAATCAAAAGGGGACACAGATTAAAAGAGATGATCTCATACCTTTCGCTGGAATTTCCCTATTCCCTTCACGGTGTGATGCTGTGTTTCTCGGCGCTTGAGAGGGATGAGAGGAGTCTTCTCTTTTCTCCTTAAGTCTGATTCAATGGGGCTTCCAATTGACGTAAGAGAAAAGAGGGACCCCCTCTTTGCTTTATATACCCTTGGAACCCTACCCATCATAAGATCCAAAGGTTAAGAGGGATCACACCAAAGATCTAACGGTCGCCAACCCTGACCATGTTGTTAGCTTTAATAACACTTAAAGAGTCCTTGTTTGATCACATCTCTTTAGTGGGACCCATTATCCTTAACATTCTCTATTGACAGCAATACAATCCGAGTTTTGAAAACTAAGGATTGCGCCAGACCACATGGGTTTTTATTTAATAAGAAAAACCCTAACAATCTCCCACTTGGTCCAAGCAATCCTTAAATAAAATAAAATGACTCTTCGGATTGAACAACCTTAAAAACATGAGTGGCCACTCTTTTAATTTTGAAAAACATTGCTGTCGAGAATTAAGTGTTCTTTAACTGTCACTTTGATTCAAAAGCACCACTAACGGTGATCATGGAAGCATTTAGCATCTACTAGTGTTCATTTACTATGATACAAGCCACTCCATGGTCAAACAGCTAGTAATACTAATGTTTCAGAGCGGTTCTTTATGGTGGCAAGGTATGGTGTGATATGGACTATACACAACCTTATGTGATCAAAATGTATACGTCCAAAAATTGTCCACGCTACATGCATTTAAGCATATGCATGTCATTCCGATACTTTACGGCAACCGCCATGTGAAGTCCATCACCTTGTATCCAGAATGAAGGCCTCAAACATGGTGCCCAACCATGTTCAGCCCAAGCAACTTGAGAGCTTTGTGCGAGGCTCTCGGGCAAACCTGACATCAATGACATCCGTCATGTGAAATCCATCACTTGATGTCTTTACCTTTTGCACGTGCAGTCAAAACATAACATAATCAAATGATGCATCAATTATTTAATTTGCATAACCATAACATATCAATATCTGAGAGTGTAAAACAATGACATGTATATCATATAAAAGTCTGAAATATAAAACAATGAACAATACTCCCACTAAATAAAAGAATCAAACGATTCTAAAAGGTTCCATAATAGTGACAAGTTCTTTAAAAAATTTCTGGTGGAGAGTTCTTTACTTAATGGGTTCACAATCCAAACATGCAACAACACAAAATCTGATGAGGATTTCAAACTATCTTGAAATCAAGCAAAATCAGAGTCTGAATAACTTTTAAATTTCTAGTTCGATATATTTCTTGTAAACCAAACTGAAATCCTATGAGATAACTCCAAATGTCTAGAAATATGATCTCTGGTAATCTTGATATCCAAAATATAACTTAAAAACCTGCTCCCACTGACCTTAACATATGTCTGATGTTAACAAACATACAACAAGAATGATATAAAATATAAGTCTAAGGTCAGCTAATAAAGATCATCCACTAATATATTACTACTAACTGTCTGAAAAATATGTCTGATTGAGAGTGTACTCCCCTCAATGATAAAATTAAACTGTATCCAATCCAATAATATCTCGCTTAAACAACGGCACAATGAAAATAACATCTAATAGTAAAAACCAGAAACAAAGTCTAATACTAATCAGCAAGTTCCAACAGCCTCTAATACTGTTGGTGTAGAGTTCTTCAAAAATCAGCAGCTCATCAGCCTTGACGCTTCGCCGATGAATGAACTCTTTTGTTCTTCCTGCACCAATCTTTATATTTGAAACAATCTCTTTTCATGTGGCCTTTCCCCTTGCAGAAGAAACACTCAATCTCCTCTGGTTCCTCAGTATTATCATTTTTCTGAAATTGATGTCCCGAACTCTGTCCTAAATTTTGACCTGAACTCTGTCCTTGATTATATCCTGAATTTTGTCCTTGCCAGAAATTCTGTGAATTAGGTTTCTTGAACCCTTTATTCTTAAAATTCTTCTTACTACCAGAATTCACAGCCAAGTTCGCATACTCAGCTTTCCCACGCTTTAAGCGCTCTTCCTCACTAACACACACAGCTATCAGTTCATGCAGATCTCACTTCCTATCCTGTGCACTGTAATTAACCTTAAAAGTATCAAATGATTCTGGAAGTGAGGCTACAGCCAAATGCACCATGAGGTCATCCTCAATTGTCAACCCAAGCTCTCTAAGAGAGATAATTAACTTAGATATCTTCAAGATGTGCTCCCGAACATTTCCAGCACCATCATACTTCAATGAAATCAGCTGAGTCAAACAACTGTACTGACGAGACCTAACAGATCCCATAAATTGTTTCTTGATAGTCTCAAAAAGAACCTTAGCAGTATCAGCAGGAGGAATACCACCTCTGATGGCTTCTTGAACAGAAGCCCTAATGATCATCATGGCCATCCTATTGGCCTTCTCCCATTTCGAATACAAAGACTTATCTGAATCTGAAGACTCAGCAGTGAGAGTAACCGGCTTTTCCTCCAGTAGGACAAAGTCGTAATCAAGACAACCCAGAACTATATCTAGCTGCATCTTCCAAGAACTATAGTTTGAACCATTCAGAGGTTCAATCCCAGTCAAATGTTTTACTATGTTATGGTATGTCTAACAAATTATTGCACAAATTATAATAATTTACTTTATACTTATCATTGCATGACTTTATTTAAGCTTTATGATTCTAATCCGGTCTTGGGGTTAAGCCGGATAGCTAAAGTGGTTTACTTTAAAATTGCTTACTTCCACTTTACGGGACAGGTGGGCGCATCATCTAATCACACCTTTGGGCAAGAGATTTTGACATGCAATTCACCCCCCAATTGGCGACAATAGTCGCGCACAGAACTGATCTATCACGTATTGGATTGATTAGGACACTTCCACACCTTTGGGCAAGAGGGTTATCCTTCTCTCACCGCCACGCACAAATCATTCTGCCCCACTCAATCTACAAGAAGTCCCTAGACACCTTTGGGCAAGACTAGTTATTCAATGTAGGTGAGTGCAAACTCGCGATCTTAAAGAGATTGAAATCCCTAAATTCGAATAACCAGAACTTCTATAGGACGGTCACCTTTGGGCAAGACAATCTAACCTACTTTGGTTATGACCATTCGAACGACCGCCTTACAGATCAAACCTAAACCCCATAGGATGATCTAACTTTAATTCTTGATATTAATTTTGGATAAAAGCATCAAGTTTTTTCTTTATTTAATATCAAAACCATAGGAAAATCATATTCATGCACTAAAACAGCTCTTTACAGTACTCAGAAGTCAAAATGGACCCTAAAAACGGAATCAGAACACCCAAAAACCTCAGAATAGGTCGGACACTCGTCCTGGACGTGTCACGCGCAGGGGACACTCCCTGCAAGTGTCACGCGCAGCGCACGCGCGTCTCACGCGCTGGGAGTGCGATTCACGCGCGGGTGGTGTGCCGCACGCGCACGGAAATGGCGCACGCGCGTTTTGCGCGTCACGCGCGATCTGCACCCCACGCGCGCGCGGTCTGATGCGCTTACGCGGTCCGGTCCAGGTTCCACTCGATTCGGTCTGGTTCAGCCATCGGTCCGGTTCATGCCTTGATCCGGTTGAACCGGTTCGGTCCATCTAAACCGGATCGGATCTCATTCGGTTCGGGTCATACCCATATGGATCGGGTCGGGTCAAAACTATTCGGGTTCGGTTTGGGTTAGAACCTGCGGATCGGGTTTAGGGTCGGGTTACCGGGTCGGTTTGACCCTCGTGACTCATCTTCCTAACCCGCACAGTTTAAAATTTTATTTTAATTTTATTTTTTTTTAAAAACCTAACGCCGTATACTGTTAACCCTTTGGTAAGGGCTCTACCGGCCACCTTTCCGGCTGCCGCCGGTGCCAAACCGACGGCCATCCTCCGGCGAGAAAAACCTCACCGCCGGTGATCCTTTCCGGCGACGGACGGCGGCGGAATCGCCGTCCAACCGAAAACGGCCAAAAAACCCTTTTTTTTTTTTTTTTAATCCGATTCACTTGGATCTTAAAAAATAATTATTCAACTCAAAAATTATTTCTAAAACAATAAAATCGATTATTAAATCCGTAACCAATTAATCAATTTTATTTGTTGATTTCCTTACATCCGAATCACTTTAATCATTAAAAATAATAATTTTCAAACCCGAAAATTAATCCAATCTATTTATTTGATTTACCTTAATTATCAATCATATAGATCAATAACAATTTCCGAAAATAAATTAAACTCAGATTTTGATTATTGAGAAAAATTAATCACAAGGTCAACCCTGCGCTCTGATACCAATTGTTAGGATTCAAGAATAATAATGTTAAAACAAAAACAAGATTATTCAAATCCTGGATCTAGACCATGCAATCAACTTTTCTAGAATTCATAATCAAAAGGGGACACAGATTAAAAGAGATGATCTCATACCTTTCGCTGGAATTTCCCTATTCCCTTCACGGTGTGATGCTGTGTTTCTCGGCGCTTGAGAGGGATGAGAGGAGTCTTCTCTTTTCTCCTTAAGTCTGATTCAATGGGGCTTCCAATTGACGTAAGAGAAAAGAGGGACCCCCTCTTTGCTTTATATACCCTTGGAACCCTACCCATCATAAGATCCAAAGGTTAAGAGGGATCACACCAAAGATCTAACGGTCGCCAACCCTGACCATGTTGTTAGCTTTAATAACACTTAAAGAGTCCTTGTTTGATCACATCTCTTTAGTGGGACCCATTATCCTTAACATTCTCTATTGACAGCAATACAATCCGAGTTTTGAAAACTAAGGATTGCGCCAGACCACATGGGTTTTTATTTAATAAGAAAAACCCTAACAATGTTCACTTTTAAAAATGTCGTTATTGTTAAAAGACTTAAAGTTTTATAATCTAGTGGTTAGTCGTTAGTATTCAACGTTAAAATGAAAGGAAAATTGACAGTGTAACAACCAGGTTTGAGAGACCTGTGATTCCTTTAGTGGTCGTTGGTATTTCCGTTAGTGTTGACGTTATAACCGCTAGGAGAATTCCAAGACTAATTAAAAATGTTGCATAGGACACTTTTTCTTGTCACATTGGTCTTTCATAGCTTTAATAGATTCCGTGCTAATGAGCACCGTGTGGCTTTTGTTAGCTTATTTGCAAGTCAATGAAGGGAGGGAAGTTCTGTATGTTACTTTTTCTTTATTCTATTCTTAGGAATGTGAGAGAGAATTAGTCCAAAACAGCTTTCTCATCCCCAATAATGCTCCACATGAATACAGAAGCCTTTAGATAATGGATTGACACATGTTTAGGTGTAATTGGCGGATTGGTATCTCGATTCATGAAGAGATTATTTTAAGTAGTTAGTGCACGCTGGAGTATTTTTGGGTGTCTGGTTTTCTTGTTTAGTTACTTCATAAATTAATTAGTTGCAGAGTTGGATGCAAATTTATGCGTTTTCTCTCTCGGTTTAAACATGAGTGGAGCTCCGCTTCAAAGCCTTTTGCGTCACTCCCATTTTCAAAGAAAAGCGTATGTAACATGATTTCTCCTATAAGTACGATATTATCATCGATTTACAAGGAAAATAGGAGTTTCGCTAGCACATGGGATTCTCTCAGGTTAATCCTCGGATTGTCAATGGATCGGATCAAGATTTGGATTTGATCCAAATCCAATAAGATGAAATCCTAATTGTATGATAGATTTGTCGATTATAATAATAATTATAATATTTATATAGAAGTTATTTAAAACTCTCGTACTATAGAGAGTTTTGCCCATTAGATTAAAAATACAATGACACTAAACATTGAGTGGGGCCTATCTTTTAATGGATGTATGCTTTTATAACACTTGATAGTAGGTACTGTAGAGAGTTATAGACCACTTTCCATATTTATATAAGTTTTAAATATATTAAGTATTATTTACATATTTCAATTAAAATATTAAATTTTAAATATATTAAAATTAAAAGGAGTGCTGGCCCTAATCTCCGGGCTTTCTTACTTTCAGCCTGAGCCAAATATTTATCCACTTTCAAGGTTAAAGTACACACTTTTTTAGTGATTGTAAGGCTTTTTAACATTGAAAGTGGCTAAGTATTTGGTCAGGTTGAGAGTAGGAAAACATTGAGAGTAGGGTGAGCACTCTAAAATTAATCAGATCACTTTTGAATCTCCCTTGAATAATTGTATTCATATTCGAGTTGGACAATTTAGAATTCGACGGATCTCAAATCAGATTTGAATTGGTTGGCTTTTTAGTCAGATTCTGATCCAATTAGATCTAGTCCAAATTCAATTCGTTTACAACCCTAACCAGGACTCAAAGACACCAGTTGTAACTCTAGAAATAACATGTATTTTCTATTAATGTGTTATTACTGATCCGTGAATATTGACGTTAAAATGGACGGATAATGAACATATATCATCTCAATGAAACACTTTGAAGCAGGGCTCCCATTTATATTTAAACTCTTTCTTTCCGTCATATTTTCCTTAACAAACGTCATAATAAATGGAGTTTTAAATCTTAACTGAAACTTCGCTTAAAAACATTTTGGCAGAGCCCTCTCTAAAAGTAATCATGATGGTAGGATTGTAATTATTTTACAAGAAATGACCATTTTATAAAATGCTTTTATCTATAATCATAAGTACACAACCACGTTTAGGTTTATCGGGGGAACTCTGCTAAAAATATTTTAAACCTACCCTCATATTTAAACCCCAATCACGAAGAAAAAAATCATATTGGGGCCTAAATCAATTGCAAATCTTGGCAGCACTTAATGTTGTAGCCTCGCTACAATTATCAATGGATTCCTCCTACCACGTTAGATTTGTGTGAAGTATGGAGCTTGATTGCACCAGGCTCAATATTTTGCTCTATGCACCTACCTAGAGGTTTGGGGGCAGAGCCCCATACCAATTTTTTTGGTTGGCTCAAGCAATCTAGGGTTGGCTCGATGAGATTGGTTTTGCTCGAGTGAAAGTGTAATTGGAATTTTAATCTGATCAACTGAGGTCAAACCTGTAGCTAACTCGCTCAAGTAAGAATGATTTGGCTCGAGTGAGTGTCACGAGATCAGAGTAGTAACTCGAGTTTTTATGTTTCATATAAGTTTCTTCTAAGTCACAATAAACAAAATGACTAATGATATATTAAATTTATAATTCCAAATTCAATTACAAGAGCATTAATAAGTAACAAATCTTATAAGAATCTTGTACCCTACAAAAGAAAATGACAACATACACCCTACTTAACATGAAAATTGAGATAAAATGAAATTTTATCCAAAAATTGCACTATTTAAGCAAGTGATCTCTACAAATCATAAATCGAACTCTCTACAAACCATAAAACGTGCTTATTGAAACCAAGCTCCTAATGTGAGAGCAGAGTTTGAGAGCGGGAGTAAGTAGCAAGTTAGGAGATTTGGGTTACCAAGGTCAAGACTTAGGACAACACGATGCCGTATGTTCAACTCCCATGGAGGAAACTCCAATTTCCTAAAAGAATCTAGAATTCACGTAATAGAAACATACCCTCTCTAATCTCAAGAATGTATCTAGCTAATAAACCAGTGGTTCTTGGACCTTTCCCCAAGTGGGAGGTCCTGGGTTCCATTTCTCACTCCCCCTTTGGGGCTAGCCTTGCACAGGTTTACCCAAACTTACTTAGTGTGGCGGGTTACAGGCTCACGTTGCACTATTAGGGATTAGTCCTGACTCAAACGGTTGGGGACAACCTGAGTTTTAAAAAATTATTTCTCTTTGTTTACGGAAGAGCTGTCCCCTTACTATATGACTATGCCTTATTAAATAATATAATATGATTTTTTTAAAAAGTTTAGGGAGCAGTTATCCCTTCTCCAATTACTATGCCCTATTATATAATTAAACAAAATAGCTAAAGTTTTTTTTTTTTTTTTGAAAACTCAATTGGACGTATGCCCTATGACTAATCCTTTACCGTTATATCCAAAATCCTTGGAGTCCGATTACAATACAATAGTCTTTTAACTCTAGTTAACAACTTTAATCTTTAGAGTTAATTTTTTCTTCTAGAAACCAAGGTTAGGTGGTTAAACCCTAAGCATTGGCGATTCTTAATCACAGTCAAGAGGTATTAAAAGGTACATATGTTAACTTGTGGGTTGTAATCGGCTCCAAGGAGTCCGATTATAATAGTAGATGATTTTAAATCCTTAGTGAACTTAAAAAAAAAAATCAAAAGCGGAGGAGCCGAGCACCCACCTGAGATCGAATCAAAGCCAATCACGATTGAACTCAGGGAAAGTTCAATCACACCTACATGCCAACACGTTTCCCTTTTATTATTTGTGGTTAAGATTTACTAACCTTTGGGGTTCAATAATATAACCTTAGTTTTTAAAAATATATATTTAAAAAATATTAAACTCTAGTTAAGGATTTTTAACCCTTAGAGTTAATATTTTTTAATATACCTTCTTAAAGAAACTAAAGTTATACTGTTGAACCCCAAAGGTTAATGAATCTTAACCACAATTAATAGGGGTTAAAAAGGATACATGTTGGCCTGTAGGTGTAATTGAACTCTCCTCGAGTTCAATTGGCTGTGATTGGATCTTCATGTCTCTTGCTTTATACACAACTTTTTTTTCACAATAGTTGAGAGGGGTGGGGGACACGTGCCCCCAGGCCCACCGTTGGCTCCGCCCCTACGATAATGTATTTCTACCAAACCCGACTGTTGGGCACCGGCCAATTTTACACAGTATGGTTTTGTTTTGCTATATTGGATGAAGGGTCTATTCAGGGCATTGATTGGCTCACATTGGAGAACAGGCCAAAATTCTTTTTTTTTTTTGGAAGGAAACAGGCCAAAATTCAGTGGAACGAAACAAGCTGTACCTGTTCATGACTGGGTGGATCGCATCCACCCAAACTCGTCTTAAATTTTTCACCTCGCAAAAATATGTCCCAATTAAAGATAAACTTGCTTGCTTCTTTTTTCCTGTTTTTTGATACATCATGAAGGAAAGTTATTTGTAATTTTGTTATGCTTGAAATGGTTCTATGTTGGGCATGTTTGTTCATTTTCATGTATTCCATCATACATGGATCTTTAACATAAATTTTAGGGTTACATCAGTAATCTCCTTTTGTGATGGAAGATTTTGGTCACGTGATTCATCTGTCCAATACTTGGAATTGGAATTGAGAAATGTGTTGATTTTTTTGGTTAACTCAACTACACCACAAGGAGATTGCTGAAGGCAATATGAAGAAAACATACACACTCGATGCATCAGACACACCACACTTGTAATCCAACATAAGCATCACCCAAACACTCCTCAAAACGGGTACCAACCGTTTGAGGCGTGATTTGACACTT